>CM065785.1:13691066-14974399 GCA_033296515.1 Macrochelys suwanniensis | reverse complement strand
GCTCCTGTGTTTATTAGTCTTACATTCTGAATTAGCAAATCTGTCAGTCTTCAGGTCCTGTCTACGATTCTGTAGCTGTAGTTCTAACATAACACACCATTCCCAGCCTTCATTGGCCAGAAGCCTGGGACTTTCTGTTCCTTAGATTCAAGATTTCCCATGCAACATGTTGCTTAAATGCCAGTGGACCAATTCAACCCTGATTTTGAGGTGCTTCTATTGGTAGTGTATTTGTAGTATTATAAACAGCATATGTAGCTCAAACATGCATCTTAAAATAAAGACAAACCTAGAAAACAGAAACCACTTTTTCTCTCAGTGAGTAAAGTAAGCCTAAATGTAAAGATGGCTGTGAATGTAAATCTGTTACTCTGCTTATCTGATCTTTTCTACATGCTGAGAAAAGTAGGGGTTATTGAATTACACAACTCAAATAAATGGGTGGGTGTCACAACTGTTACAGAACTAGGGTGAATATGCATTTTAAAGTTAGGGGTCATTTGATACTTGATTTTTTTCCCTAGTCTGTACCTGTGTGTCAGAATTAGTGAGGCATAGATAATTTGTAAATTCATTCATACTACCAATAATATTACATAGTTGCATGCCAATTGCTGACTTGATTTATGGAAGTACAGTCTGTAAAATGTCAGGTTTGTCTTAAGTACTTTCCCATTCCTATCTTATGACCTACAGGAAGTCTGTCGGTTTTAAATTATACATTGTATCTGGCGTGTGTGTCTGTGTTTTTGCTTACATTGAAATACATTGTCTAATGAAATATTTGAAATAATGGGATTTCTTTTCATTTTAACCCTTTTTGTTTTTATTGCCGTTTGATCTCCTCGGGTTAGGGGTCATCTTTTTTACTTAAAGTGTTAAACACATTGTGAGTGCTCCTGGAAATAATAAAATACTTAAAGTAAATAATAGATGACAATTTTTAAAATAATTTAAACTTTGTATTTAATTTACAGGCCCATACGAATTATCTTTATTTAAACTACTTTCTGCACGTGTTCATTAGTTTTACCAATATAGAATGTTACTCTTATCACCCAGGAAGATATATCAATTTTTACAGACTTTCTTTTTCCCAGCTATCTGTATATCTAACATCTCTTGGCTTCAAAACAGAGCACTAGATACCAAATCTACTTGAAAGTGTTAACTATGGCTTAATCTTTTTTCCAATGGAAAGAAAACTGTAAACAAGCTGGTTGTCTGAAAGGCAGCCCTGTGTTAGCTATTGCTTTGATGTGGAGATACTGAAATGGGAATTACCTTGCTGTTGGCATTTTTAGATATGAGGAAACTATTTAACTGGTTGAACAGGAACTACTGAGGGCCAACTGGAGTGACTTCAGGAGGGAGATCAAGGAAGGGAGTAGTAGTAAATATGAAAGAGGATGGTGTGGTTTAATTTGTGCTCAGTGTCTTCTCCTTTTACTAATTGGGATTTTGAGCATATAAAAATACATCTAATTCATTTTTGTTAACATTTGTAAAGAACCTCTTTATTCATTGTAATAGGTCTGTGGACAAGATTATGGCAAGAGGTTTGATTTAGATGGAGTGATGTAACACTTTAATTGGTGCTCTTGAAGATAGGCTAATGGTTCTGGCAGAGTTCAGGCATGTGCTGTTCAAGTTCCCCACAAAGCTTTACCAGTACATCTCAGTCCTGACCTGAAATTCCCTTGCTATTCCAGTCCTGTGTTCTTTTTGATCAGACTGCCAATGTGCCAAAATATGTGGTGATTCTATATGTGTAAATGTTCACTAAAGACAGATCTGAAATCACCCAAATTTATTTTTGCTTGTGACCTAAGAAAGTATTATGCCTTGTTCTCCAGAAGTGGCATATGTCTTGAGGATGCCTTTTGCACATACATGAGCATGTTATGTTTCTGGTTGTTTGAGAGAGCAAAAGACCCTAAAAGTACCAAAGCAAAATCCTTGCTCCTCTTTCCCCAAAAAGATGTGGCATGCTTCTTGAGCTCTAACCACAGACGGTGATTACTAAGAGTTAAAAACAGAGCACAAGGCATCCATTTTTCAGATAAGGTAGGTGCCAAAGGGATGTGTGTATTCGGATACTATAACAGCTTTTGGTCCAGTCTTTTCAGCATCCCAAGCAGTGCTTAAACTCTGGATTTTCATGACTGGGATGGTGGAAGAACACACAATGAATTATTTATTATTTGCATGTTAATAATACTTTGTTTTAGTTTGGTAGTACCAGTGGTAGATCCATAAAGTATAATGTTCCCAAAACCTTTCTGGGAGGTGTTACTGATCCTCAGCCTGAGCTGACTCTCCGTATTCTTTGCTTCCAAGAACTTAAAAAAAATAAGGGCCGTGATTGCTTCAGTTTAGAGGGTGTGGGGAAATAACTTGGCTCCAGAATATTTTGAAGATGTGTATATGCAGCAAAATACCAGATTTGTCTGGTTAGTTCCAAGACTGGAATACTTCTAATAATAGGAATTTCCATTTATTCTAATGTTTGCTCCCAGGGTTTGCACTGTAGTCCTGGTAGTTGTGAGAAGAATATGCATATGTTCATGGATTTTGTTTGGATAACTGGTCAAGGTTATTGCAGTTGCTTCAAGGTCATAAGAACCTTAAGCAAATTGATTCTTCACTATCAAATGAAGAAAAACACTATTTTTAGTGCTCTTCCCATTTCTTACCGTCTTCTGGATCCAGTTCATTAACCAGCTGGGATAGTAATACAAACATAGGAAAAGATAACTAGAATCAGAGGCAGTGACAATGCACTGCCAGTCATAAGTAGTACAAGGCCTAGGTAAGGATGCATCCTGTCAAGGCCTAGTAACTTAGGTTAAACCAAACACCTTCCCTGTATTTAATAAACAGCATCCTGTCCTAGTAGGACTAATGTAGAAACTAAGTGGAAGGTGGGCCTTGTGCTTAGACTTCTTATCTGAACAAGCAAGGACAGAAATCAAGAACTTAAATGATGTTAAGCTGGCCTTCACCACCATCTTTTATCTATTCAAATCTCCACCTTGCACAATCTCAACAAGACAGGTAGTTGACTGAGACAAATGGTCCTCCCAGATGAATGGTAATTCAGCTGGTAGGTCTTTTAACAGATTTGCATCATCTGGAGATCGGTCACTAGACCTGTTCTTGACCTGGGTACAAGATTGTCCAGAGGTGTTTCCCCCCCCCCCCCCCCCCCCCGTAGTTATTGCAAGCCATTGATGTTAACAATAGTTTATCTAGTAAGGTATTCAGTCTGAGATTTTTTCTTTTCCCAGCTGCACTTATTCTGTTGGTTCCTAGAAAGATCCATAATATCAATGGGATTCTCATTTTCAGATTGTAGCCCTAGTTATGAAGTATTCTTGCAACATAACTGCATGTCTCAGTGCAAAAGAAAGACCCTTAGTCCAACTTTCCTTTGTGATACAGCATGGCCAGAAGGCAGCAGGAGAGTGATCTAGGATGAGGAGAAGCCTTATTCCCTGTAGATTAATTAAAAGCACCTGAAACCAATTAGAGCACCTGAAACCAGTCACCTGATAAAATGCCCCTGCTTCAATCAGCCAGAGGAGGAGCTGGAGCAGAGAGAGGAGGAGCTGAATCAGAGTGGTTTGGTGGTGGAGCAGAGAACAGTTTGGAGGAGTGAAGCAGAGTGGTTTGGTGGTGGAGCAGAGAGCAGTTTGGAGGAGTGAAGCAGAGTGGATTGGTGGTGGAACAAAGAGCAGTTCGAAGGAAGGTGGAGGAGAGTTTTGAGAAGTGCTGCAGCGGGCTAAGAAGACCAAGATCCTAGGTAAAGGGACACCTGGCTTGTGCAGAGGGAAGGCAGGAAGCCCCACAAGCTGAAGGTCAGGAGAGGGAAGTAGCCCAGGGGAAAGAATCACTGGTACAAGTGGTTCACCTGCTATCATAGGGCCCCTGGGCTGGGACCCGGAGTAGAGGGCGGGCCTGGGTCCCTCCCTCTCCACTCCCCTTCCCTAGGATACTAGTAGGATAGCTGTTACCCCAGTTCAGGGGCAAGAAATGGCACCCTGAAACACCCCCCCCCACAAGAAGAGAAAGTGCGGGACCCATCATAGTAGTGCCGGCAATTTGCCACACCTTGTTTTCTTACATAATCTTTCTGGTGGGAAAAGTTATGACCATTTCAAAGGTATGATCTATGAAGTAGGGCCAGGAACAAAATGGTGGCATTCCAAATTATTTATTCAATGAAATACTCTGACACTCCAGGACTTCCTACTAGCTCTGGATAAAGGATTATCTGTTGAAGATTTTTCTATAGTGATCAGTAGCAATGCTGATAGGACTAATTTTCTCAGGGTTGCCTTTAGCCATTGGAGCTGTAGTGGCCAGACTGCTGTGTGGAGATGGAAATCTCCTCATTGGGATCCTTGAGCTCTTAATATACGATACATGGACTCAAGATGCTTGCAAAATACTCAAACCCATTTTATAATAAAGCAAACACTATATATAAAACACAATGAGAGGAGAATGTCAGAAGCTAATCAGACCGTATTTAACAGTTTGGTTCTTTCAACGTGGTTCCTTCACTTCTAAATACTTCCTCTGTCGCAGCTTCTATCAGTCTGAGGCTGTGTCCATACTGTAAGCTACAGGTTTTATTTCCCCAGCTTGTGATCACATACTCACTCTAGGTCTCACCAAGCTAGCACAAGGATAAATAGCATGAGTGGTGGCAGCAGAGTCACAGTTGAATCATGACACATAGAAACCTATTTGAAAGTGGTAGGTATGTACGTGGCATAGCCCAGCCAGGCTTCTGCTGCCGCTTCCTGTGCTACTGGGGCTGTGCTACTATTCATACTTGAGTTAGCTGGATGAGAGCTAGCACAAGTTTGTGTACACAATCACACCCCTAGCTCGCAGTATAGAGGTAGCCTGAGTCCTCTGGTAACAGTACTATATCTTGGAAGTGTTTCCCACCATGCACCAGTTTTAAAGGGGTGTACTCTTTCCCAGATGATGCAAAAACACTGAAAAAGGAGAAAATATAAGAGTAGAATTATGTTGGCAAGTGTCTTGATAGGCAGAGAAAATAGAGAATTAGAATTTTGGGTTACTACAGTCAGAGAAAACCTTACAGGGATATTGCCCAGTCCCACAATCCTTATACTGCAAGAATGCAACTAGTTAGTTTGAGACAGATAATATGATGCATTATATTATAAAAACTTAGAAATGTAGGGCTGGAAGGGAGCTCAAGAGCTCATCTATCCCATCCCCCCTGCACTGTGGCTGACCTGTACTTAAAGACGCCCATGGGCAGGGATTCCAGTCGTCTCCCCTGGCAACCTATTGCAGTATTTAACTAAGATATTAGGAAAAACTTTCTAATTATAAGCAAACTTAAATGTCCCTTTTTTCAGTTTGAGCAGATCACCTTCAGTAGACATGGAAAACAATTGCTCACTGTTCTCTCCGTAACAGTCCTTAACATATTTAAAGACTGTTGCCAGATCCTCTCATAGTCTTCTTTCCTTAAGACTAAACATGCCTCGTTTAACTTTTCTGCATAGGTCAGGTTTTCTAAACCTTGTATCATTTTTGTTGTTCTCTTCTGCACCCTCTAATTTGTGCACACTTTTCCTCAAGTGTGGTGCCCAGAATTGGACACACTACTCCAGCTGAGTAAAGGGAATAATTATGTCCCATGTCTTACATATGACACTCCGGTTAAAACACCCCAGAATATTAGTTTTTTTTCACAGCTGCATCTTATTAGCTCATATTCAATTTGTGATCCACTATAGCCCCCAGATTCTTTTCGGCAATGCTACTGCCTAGTTAGTTATTCTCCATTTTGTATTTTATGCATTTGATCTTTGCCTTCCTAAGTGTAGTACTTTGCACTTGTCTTTATTTAATTTTATCTTATTGATTTCAGACTAATTTTCCAATTTGTCAGGGTGTTTTGAATTCTAATTCTGCCCTCCAAAGAGCTTGTGACTGCTCCCAGCTTGGTGTCATTTACAAATTTTACCCATTATCCAAGCCATTAATGAAAATAAGACCCAGGACAGACCCCTGCGTGATCCCACTAGAAATGTCTTCCCAGTTTGACAGTGAACTGTTGATAACTGTTCAGTATGGTCTTTCAACCACTGGTGCACCCACCTGGTAGTAATTTCATCTAAACCATATTTCACTAGTTTGCTTATGAGAATCTCCTGCAGGACTGACAAAAGCCTTAGTAAAATTAAGATATATCACCTCACAGCTTCCACCCTCCTTTAAGCCCGTAACCCTGTCAAAGAAGGAAATAGGTTGGTTTGGCATGATTTGTTCTTGACAAATCCATGCTGGCTATTCCTTATAACCCTATTATACCCTAGGTGCATACAAATTGATTGTTTAATGTTTTATGTTCCAGTATCTTTCCAGGTATCAAAGTTAGGCTGACTGGTCTGTAATTCCCTTGGTCCTCTTTGTTCCCCTTTCTAAAGATAGGTACGTTTGCCTTTCTCCAGTATGCTGGGACCTTCACCTATCCTCCATGAGTTCTTGAAGATAATTGCTAACAGTTCTGAGATTGCTTTCGTTAGTGCGTTCAGTATCCTAGGATGACTTTCATCTTGCCCTGCTGACTTGCATACATATAACTTACCTATTCTTAACCTGTTCTTTCCCAGTTCTACCTTGTGTTCCTTCCCCCTTGTTAATAGTGTGTTGAGTATCTGTTCACCATTAACGTTTTTAATGAAGATTGAAGCAAAGGCATGCATCTCATCCCAATTTGATGGTGGTATGTCTGAGATGCTCCAGCAGTGGGGGCAACTGACTTGACCCACTGTATGAAGTTGCAGGAGAATTACGTTTGACTTCCGGGCTCATTTCTGTCCTTGGAACTGGGAGTACTGTGTTACTGCTACAGTTCCTCCAGCAGGTTAGGAATAGTATTGATGAGCTCCAAAATGCATCCCTTCCCTCAGCCAAGGAAAGTAGTGGATAAGAAAGGTTTTGCTTTAGAGCAGGGGATGGAAAACTAGAGTCCTCAACTGAGGATGAGTAGGTGATGGCTGTTACATCCTCTAAGATTCCCTCACAAGTAGAAAGCTTTTATTTTAATCTGTATTTAACAGTTCTGAATAATGATTTATAATAGTACCACTAGTCTTAACTGCCAATATGAGCAATGGTGCTGTAACACAAGAAACAATGGTTTTGCAATTATTAAATGAATGATTTTTTTTTTTGCAAAGTGTAGCTAAGTTTGGTAGATAACTGCCTGTGGACCTGCAAGACTGTCATTGCAAATGTTTATTTCTGGCAACACTATCCTGATGCTGTCAGAGTATGTGGTAAAGCTCCAGCATCAGTGATTTTGTTGTTAGTGGTAAATTCAAGCAGCTAGAATTGTATTATATTAATAATCTCTTCCAGGGTTTTTTTTCCAGCTATAGTTGCCTGAAATTAGATGGGAATTTCTTGTTTTATGGGTGTAAATATAAATGCTTAAAATGCATTGCCATGTTGTCTGTCAAGTGATGACATTTGCTAAAGATATTGTCAAAGGGGAACAAGTTCCCCTAGCTTAAAGGTGAAAACGGAAGTGCTAATATTTTTATGTGGAGTCTTTTTCTACAACCGCTACTGACTTACTATCATTAGCTGGAGCAGCTATAACTACCTTACTGATCATGTGTACCTGTGATGAATTTATAATGGAAACTGGATATGAGTAGTGTTGGTGTTTCTCTAAGCTGTTGGGTTTTTCTTGTGAGACAACTTCTATGCACCTCTACTTTTTTCCTTTTTGGTTTGATAAATTGCCTTTTATGGATATTTAAATTCAGTTTATAGTATATTTATATTAACAGGAATTTAAGTGTAACTTAATCATTGTGCAGAACATTGATTAGTTCCTTATTTGTATAACACATTTGTGCTTCTATTGAAAACCATTTCAAATGCTTAAATCTAGTATCTAAAACCTAAATTATTTGTATCTTCAGTTTTGACAGGAACTGTTACCATGGCAGAAATGAAATGCTAGGTGTGTCAAGTAAGAGGGTTCTTTTCCATAGAGTAGAAGAACTGAGAACTCATATGATGCACAACTTCTTGTCAGTGGCATAAAATGATTGAACATACATTATTACAAACAGCTTTGTGTAGGGTGAGCATTTTTTTAAGAGCATGCATAATTACAGCAGACCACAAGGGGGTAGTAATGGCTGCATTTTGAACTGTGTTTATAATGCTCAACAAAGTGAGTTCATTACTTTTTATTGTCCAGCTATATTGAAAGGAGGACAGGAGACATTTGATATGGTTTTTTATCAGGCTGCAACTTTATTATTAGATGTCTGGGACTATCCGGCAGATAAGTGTGCAGTGTGGGTAACACCATGTTCATTCAATAACTTCCCCAGGGGGTTGGGGGGAGAGGATTCCGCCAGGTGCCCCCCCACCCCTTTTTCCATCCAGGTGCCCCCGCCAATCCATTGCTTACCATCCACCCCCCTCATAGGAGGGTTAAGGTGGGCTATAAGAAAGGGGAGTTGGCTCCCTGCTGTACCAATCATAGGAGCCCCAACCGTCCCTTTCCCTCATTTCCATTCTTTTAATCAACACCTCCTTTTTAAGTCCTGCCCCACTTATATACTGAGTTGTGACATATTACCTAACTTCTTTCATGCCGCATGTCAACAAAGCCCTTCCCAAACCTGCTGTGGGGAAGGTGAAAAAACCCCAAATCCACCTAGGCCAATCTAGTAGTAAGGGAAAAATTCCTTCCCAGACCCTCTAAAAAGGGGCAGCTACTGCAATGCCCACAGCAGGCCTAGACCAAACCTGGTATTTCAGCACCTAAAGGGGCGGGAGCCCCAGTCCGCTCTGTGTGAAAGGGGGCTTCACTGCATGGGCTGCCCCTTTTAAACTCTTCCGCCCATCCAGATTCCAGGGGATGAACCAGTGTCACCCCTTGTCCCCTTTTGCAGCAGTTTGACTCACTTCCCCCACCCCAGCCTGAAAGCACCATTCCTTTCATTCCACCAGCCAAATTCCTTGCCCCTCCACTCCGCGCGGATGTGAGTCAAGTCAGGTGCGGTGCAGTCATTTTCAGCAAAGCATGTTAGAAAATTATCATACTATTAGATTATGGTAGATTATTTAACCACACTAATTATTCATTATTAGAAATCCTGGCATTTATTTTTAGTTTGGCACAGTGTGCTGTCACTTTCTAATATTCTGAGATTTAAATGGCATTGTGTTTTGTCTCTAGATTTGTCATATTCAGATGTGTTCAGATAATTCTGATACCTAAAATATGTTATGAAGGGTTTTCGTTTAACAGCATGCTCTGAAATTACTGTCTTTGTGTGCTAATAAACATGACCCACATCTGTGATTGAATAGATTTTTTTTTCTTCAACCAGTAGCAGTGGGAACCTTCAAAGTAGCCATGTGGTTGGTAGATTTTACTTCTTCTTTTTTTCTTTTTTTTTTTGGTAGAATAGCTTTAAAATTTCGTGAAGGAAAAAGCAAACATTGATGGCAAAATATCCATCTTTTGAAATTACAGAAACAAGAAAATAAATTCACCTCAGGATTGCTCAGTCTTCGAATACCTTAACTTCATGCACAGGGCATGACGACAAATTCAGGTTGTGGCAGCACAATTCAACCACAACCTCCCCTGTGTATAAGGTACATAGTGGGCTAGTGCCTGGTCAGTGACAGATTATAGAATGCGCTGATTGAGAGTATCCCCTCTGCAGCCTCCTCCATTGGGAGGAGTCCTTAGCAGGCACTAGCATTGCTTTCACTGCCTTTCCTTTGGTGAATGCTCTGGGAGGTATAGTGAGGTGGGCTAGCATAAGGAGGGGTCATTTGTAGCTCCATGTACCATACAAGTATATCTGGTCCAATAAGTCTCTTAATACCTACTCTTTATAAAGAGAGATGGATACCTTCTTAGTACATCAGTTGTTAAACTTACACCTCTACAAAAATGAGTGACAGAAGCATAAATGATCTCCACTGTTCCAGTGCAACATAATGTGATCTTTTGTTGGTTTGTGTGGCTTCTGAAATGCATTGAAAATGTAAACAAGAACAGTACTGAAAAAGGGCATGTAAATATACTTAATTACTTTTTGTGATTGCATTTTCTGTAGATTTTTGTGCATTTAACATCATAATTGGTCTTTAAGCTCTGGCATAGTCTGATGCTAAATTTAATTTCTTTACATTAGCCAAGTTATTGATTTTTCTCTCAAACTTGTATTGACTATCCTTTTGTCTGGTTTTTTCCCCTCATTACTGTACTCTTTGTTTTCCAGTGATTTAGCCTTAAGGAATTGCTTTCTTACATCTGATTTAAATGTAAAAGTAGGAGATTATGGAATAGGATTCAGTAGATACAAGGTAAGTCAATGTATCTGTTTTCTTTGCCTAAATCAACTTTAAAGAGATTCAGAGCAGCTTAAAATTAAAATGTATCAAATATATTTGGACTAAACACATTAAGGTTACAAACCAGTATTTTATGGGATGACTGCTTTTATGGGGTTATGATTTTGATCGGTTGCTTTACAAATTAGATAGTTGGTTTTCATATAAGTACAGGATGTATAAAACTTAACTGAATGTTAACACAATGACATCGCTTATTAGAGAACTGATGAGTGGATAAAGAGTTCTTAACATGACTAAACTGTGATTGTGAAATGCACATGGAGATAAGGCTACAAAACCAAAAAACCCAGTAACAATGGGGGGATTTCAACTAATCCCATATTGACTGGGTACATATCACCTCAGTACAGGATGTAGAGATAAAATTTCTAGACACCGTTAATGAGTGCTTCTTAGAGCAGTTAGTCTTGGAACCCACAAGGGGAGAGGCAATTCTTAATTTAGTCCTAAGTAGAGCACAGGATCTGGTCCAAAGGTAAATATAGCTGAACCACTCGGTAATAATGACCATAATGTAATCAAATGTAACATCCTAGAAGGGGGGGAAAGACCAAAGAAACATTTAACTTCAAGGGGAACTACAGAAAAATGAGGATGCTAGTTAAATATAACTAAAAGGAGCAGTCATGAGTGAAATGCCTGAAAACTGCATGAAAACTATTTAAAACACCATAAAAGAGGCTCAGACTACATGTATACCCCAATTAAAAAGAAAAAAAAAAAACAGTAAGAGGACCAAAAAAATGCCACCATGGCTAAAAAGCAGAGTAAAAGAGGTGGTTAGAGGCAAAAATGCATCCCTTAAAAATTGGAAGTCAAATCCTACTGAGGAAAATGGAAAGGAGCATAAACTCTGGCAAGTCAAGTGTAAATGTATAGATAGGCAGGCCAAAAAAGAATGTGAAAAGCAACCAGCAAAAGACACATGAACTAACAGCAAAAAATTTAAGTACATAAGAAGCAGGAAGACTGTCAAACAATCAGTGGGGGTTGCTGGATGACTTAGGTACTAAGGGCTTGTCTTCACTACCCGCCGGATCGGCGGGTAGCAATCGATCTATCGGGGATCGATTTTTCGCGTCTTGTTTAGACGCGATTAATCGATCCCCGATCGTGCTCCCCGTCGGCTCCGGAAATCCACCTCATCGAAAGGCGGAAGCGGAGTCGACGTGGGAGCGGCAGCGATCGACTCGCCGCCGTCCTCACAGCCAGGTAAGTCGATTACGATACGCCGACTTCAGCTACGCTATTCACGTAGCTGAAGCTGCGTATCGTAGATCGACCCCCCCCCGCCCCCCCCCCCTGCGCCCCCCCGTGTAGCCCTGGGCTAAGAAGCACTCAGGACATGGCCATTGCAGAGAAGCTAAATGAATTCTTTGCATTGGTCTTCACTGCAGAAGATGAGAGGAAGATTCCTATGCCTAAGCCATTCTTTTTAGGTGAGAAATCTGAGGAACTGTCCCAGATTGGGGTGTCAGTAGAGGAGGCTTTGGAACAAATTGATAAATTAAACAGTAATAAGTCACCAGGGCCAAATGGTATTCACCCAAGAGTTTTGAAGGACCTCAGATATGAAATTAAAGAACTAGCAACTGTTGTATGTAACCTATCGCTTAAATCAGCCTCTATACCAGATGACTGGAGGAAAGCTAATGTAGCACTAATTTTAAAGGATCCTGAGGTGATCTTTGCAATTACAGGCCTGACTTCAGTACCAGGCAGATTGTTTGAAATTATAGTAAAGAACAGAATTTTCAGACACACAGATGAACATGATATATTGGGGAAGAGTCAACATGGCTTTTGTGTATAGGGAAATCATGCCTCACCAATCTATTAGAATTCTTTGAGTGGGTCAAGCGTAATCCAGTGGATATAGTTTACTTGAACTTTCAGAAACCTTTTGACTAGGTCCAACACCAAAGGCTCTTAAGAAAAGTAAGCAGTCATGGGATAAGAGGGAAGGTCCTCTCATGGATCAGTAGCTTGTTAAATGATAGGAAACAAAGGGTAGGAATAAATGGTCAGTTGTCACACTGGAAAGTGGTAAATAGCTGGGTCCCCATTGTGGGTAGTGGAGGGAGAAGGGAATGTCAATTAAAATCCATTTTCTTACTTAACCGATTTTCAAAGTATTTTAGCTACTAAACCATTTCTAAATGTTTTTAATATGTTGAGAACTGTTCTCTTAATACAAATTGATTGAACTTTGATATACACTTGTGGAATATATTCTTTTTCAATAGAGACCTCTGTGCTGCTTAGAAAATTACCTTATTTTTTTATGGTGAGAGGGATGCTGAGATCACTTATTCTCTGTGTAATCATTTTATAGAACGATTTAAGGACCTTCAGAGAATATTTACTTGCCCTTCTGCTGAAAGAAAATATTGAGAAGAAAGGAAGAGGCTACAAACCTCTTTTAAGGAGAGAAATCAGGGAGATAAATTAAAAAAACAAACCTTGAAGCCCCTAGAAAGCATAAATCTTGGATTAGCTTTTATTTTGGTTTTCTTTTTATCATCACTAGGAGGATTATGTTGAGACAGATGAGAAGAAATTTATTCCTCTTCGATGGATTGCACCTGAGCTAGTAACAAGCTTTCAAGACAGAGTGTTAGCAGCAGAGCAAACCAAGTATAGTAACATATGGTATGTAGTAGACTTTTAAATATTTGAAAGAATTGGAGTTCATACATTTTTCAGTATAAAATACACAATTATTAATCAATGTATTTTCATTGTAAAGAATGCACTGAATCGACTGACTGTTGGCTTGATGTGTTGGATTTAATATTCTATCCATCATTAATTTTGTAGGAATTTTTCAGATTAATCTTTATTGGCTTGAAATTGTACTTAACACTAAATTTGCTTGTTAAGTGGTTATAACATCAAAATAAAATTATGGAAATATGTTTAGCAGAATAGGTTTTTACATTTCAGTTGTAAAAAACGTACTTGCTGTATACAAGGCAAACATTTGCTAGCAGTTAATAAGAAGTGAAACAGCAAATTATTTGGTCATTAAGGTAACTGTCATTGATAATGTAGACAGTTTTTATAGTGGTGGGCAAAATATTATCCCTGGATCAGATTTGGCCTTGGCACAATTCACTACAGTAGAGCTTTAACATTTGTGTTCCACAATATACCATTCATCTCAGAGAAGTGAAGTTAAATACATTCATTTGCTCCTATTTGCATTGGTTGTTGCCTTGCAAACGGGCGAGGGATAGCTCAGTGGTTTGAGCATTGGCCTGCTAAACCCAGGGTTGCGAGTTCAGTCCTTGAGGGGACCATTTTTTTTGGGAGGGGAGGGATAGCGCCGTGGTTTGATCATTGGCCTGCTAAACCCAGGGTTGTGAGTTCAATCCTTGAGGGGGCCATTTAGGGATCGGGGGGGAAATCTGTCAGGGGACAGTACTTGGTCCTGCTAGTGAAGGCAGGGGACTGGACTCGACTCGATGACCTTTCAAGGTCGTTCCAGTTCTAGGAGATAGGCATATCTCCATTTATAATTTATAATAATAATAATGGGTTAATCAGCATGGTCTGCAAAGAATCTAGGCTATGGGTAAAATTTTCAAAATCACCTAAGTTCTATCTTCAGTTTCATTTCTTTCAGTGATATTTAGGCTTCTAAATTACTTTGAAAAAGGGACTTTGGCTCCTGAGTCACTTAGGTTCTCTTCGAGATTTTACCCCAAATCCTAATTTCCTATTCCTAGACAGTAGAATAAAATGCATTGAATAGTAGAGAATAAGTTGATTTCCTGTTTATTGCACTAGTCAGAAAGCAGATGGCCTGTGACAGTAGTGGCTCCAAGCCTCATTTGTAATATTTGTTCATCTTACATGCCAGATCCTCAGATAAGACCTTGTGCTATTATGAGCTCAAGCAGTTAAACTTTAAGCATTTCAAGTGAAACTCTGGTGGCTATTCTATGCATCATACATGGTAGATACTTCAGGGTTGTTGGTTTTTTTTTTATAGATAAGCATCAGATCTTAATATTACTGGTATTTTAACGTTTCTGGGTTTTTTGCAGAGATAGGGATAAGAGGGCAGGTTAGCCAGGGTAATAGTTCCTCATATTTTAAGGGATAAATTGCTCTGAATAGACATGAGGGTTAAGGTGTCACTGTATGTGTTTCTGCCATAACTCATTGTGACTTTGTTTATAACATTTATTTTACACAGCTGAGCAAGAAATGCTGCACTTTGCACTTAAAACAAATTTGTTCAATGCAATGCAGTGCGATAAGCTGACCCTCACCAGGACAGAAAATACATAAAAAATAATTCTTATAGTAGAATCCCTTAAGGCTCTTATGTTCCATAGGCTAAGGATTTTGATTTTTGTTGAGTTAGCAACAGACTGAATTGGAGCTGTCATATATATACACACGTGTTTTATGCTTCTTTAGTAGAGGAGGGTTTGCCAAAAGTTGGCATCTGTAGAGTTGTCTAGATGCTCTGATGTGCATCATCTAAAACAAAACAAAACCTGTCTTGATTTTAATCTTTTATGGGCATATGTGTATCACATCCAGTACAAGAGGGGCCACTATATAGTACGTCAATACAAATAATAAAAAATTGTTTAATAGAAAACTGTCACATCTCTTTTTCAGGTCACTGGGTGTAACGTTGTGGGAACTCTTTGACAATGCTGCTCAGCCTTATTCACACTTTTCTGACAGAGAAGTTCTAATCCAGGTCATAAAAGAGAAACTCGTTAAACTCTGTAAGCCACATCTGGAACAGCCATATTCTGATAGATGGTAATTTTCTTTTTAGACTTTCTATTTAAAAAAAAACTTGGAACTGTTAGAGGTTTCTCAAACATAGTAATTTTTATACTGTCAAAAATAAGTCAGAGCTGCATATTCATATATTTCTGGAAAAGTGATTCTAGCTGACAAGCAGAAGGAATTGCAACAGCTAAGGAAAGCATTTTTGCAAAATATACTAATACAAAAGGAAACATCTTGAGTTTAATTGCTTGATGTAAAGTAATGAACTGAAAAGTGTAGCCTGTCCATGCAGTGAATGGAAGGGAAATGCATTTATTTTTGTATATTGTAACTGTTGAAAATATCCTTTTCTTCTTCACAGGTATGAAGTTCTACAGTTCTGCTGGCTACATCCAGATAAGAGACCAACAGCAGAGGAAGTACACAGACTTTTAACATATCTCCGCATGCAAAGCCAAAGGGACCCTGAGATAGATTTTGAACAGCAGTGGAATGCTCTGAAGCCAAACACTTCCAATAGAGAATCAAATAACTCTGCATTTCCAATCCTAGATCATTTCACAGGAGATCGACTTGGCCAGGAAATGGAAGAAGTCCTCACTGTAACTGAAACAAGTCAGGGACTCAGCTTTGAATATATCTGGGAGGCAGCTAAACATGATCATTTTGATGAATGCGGTCAGGTGAATCCTGATGAAGCAATGACATATACAAACATTTTCTTTCCAGTTGAGGTTTTTGAAAGGTCACTTTCAGAGCAACGGTCTGGAGCACAGGATGAAAGTGGTCAGGAAGCATCCCTTAATGTACCTGGGGTGCTTCCTGTTTTTGATGCTCACAAACGTTCTCTTGGAAGTGATTACTATATCCAGTTAGAAGAAAAAGACAGGGGCAGTAGCATGAATTTTGATAATCAGTCAGCTGTACTAACAACAGAAGTTGATCATCAAGAAGTTGTACAGAACAAAAATTCTCTCTTCATGGTTCCCAGGGATCTTGATGCTGAAGAATCCAGCACAGATGGGGAGTTTTTCCACTATAACAGAGATCCTAAAGATGAGGCGTTGCATGTTACTAATGGTCCTGAAAGCCCTTTCCAGAATATATTTAGTGATATTGACAGAGCAGAGGAATTGACAAATAACAGAAATATATTTGACTTAACTGAACTAAATGATATTCATGTAGAATTTAAGCCAACAGTTTTAAGTTCAAGTATAGAGGTATCAAAAGCAGTCAGTTATCCTGATAAGGAGAGTTCTAGTCATGTTTCTGCAAATGAGGCTGTTTCCTTATATGAAAATATGAGAGAGTCTGATTTTAGCATGCTATCTGTAGAAGAACTCTCTGATAACTTTCTGTTTCTCCAAGAGAAGAATTTATTAAAGGGGATATTGACTAACAAAGATAGCAGTGATGATATCAGGCCAAAATCAGAAAAAACAGATTTTAAAAATATATCAGAAACATCAAATAGGAACTCTCTGGACATTGAGCTAAAACTGGCTAAAAATGCACCAGACTTTTCTTTATTGCATGATGATTTAAAAACTGGGAACAAAGAAGATCATGTCCATGTGCCTGCAGATGAAGATGTGAGTGTTCTGCTTCAGTCTCTTGCAGAAACGCAGGTGCTTTCTGCTTTACTAGTAACAGATGAGAAGTCACAAGATAAATATCAGAACCTCCCCATACTGAAAGGTGGTGATAAATTTTCATATGTAGGAGTGGATAAAAACTCATCCCACGGTATTAATGATAGTCTCTGTCAAGGAAAGGAACAAGGCATTGAAGATGCCCCCATTGAAATAATATCCAGTAATGCCAAAAATCAAAGTTTTGGAAACGATTCGTGTTATGGTGTCAAACTTGAAATTGAAGAGTCTGAGGGACAAATAAAAAATGAAACACTTGTTAATTATGATGAAATTACTTTTGGGAGAAACTTTGGTGTAGAGAAAGGAAATACTAATAAGGAATCTATGAACTGTGATTTGCAGAACAAGTCTTCTGTATTAGAACAGGATGATGGGGGCTTACTGGAGAACAACAGTGAAACTTCAAATCATCTTCAAAAATATAGCAACGCTCCTAAAGAAGTGACTTTAATATCTGGCATTTCATCAGACTATGCAAGTCAAGATCATCTGTTGGAAGACAGCTCATCATCTCCCTCACAGACTATGGAACAATCCATAAAAACACCAGACTCTATGGATTCATTAGATGTGAATGACGTATTAGAGTCTTTAGGGGCCCAAAGTCCCCAGAAACTTTTGCCACCTGATAAACCTGCTGATAGTGGCTATGAAACTGAAAATCTGGAGTCTCCAGAATGGTCTTCACATCTTACTGTTGATGATATGTCTAACACAGACACTGCACTGTGTTGTGTTGGTGATAATGCTAGTGATTTGTCAGCCAATCCAGTAATCATTGTTTCTGCAGAAACAGGTTGCTCAGATTCAATAAATAGCAATAGTAACTTTGAAATAACCACAAAGAATTTTGCCAATGGAAATCAGAACTCTTATAGGGACTCTGCGTATTTTTCTGATAATGATTCTGAGCCAGACAAAAAAACAGAAGAGATTGTAAACAAATCAGCAGAACCAACAGTACTAACAGTAGATAATTGTAGTACCTCTTCCAGCATAGAAGAGAATAAAAATGAAGATTATTATTGTTTTGAAGATATACAGTCAAAGCACAGTCCAATAGAGGATTACCAAGACCCCAGTAATTTAGACACACAATTAGAATTAAATGACAAGTTGGGGACACAGAAGACAGATGTAATGATGCAGGTGTGTTCTGACAAATGGAGTAAAGAAACTCCGATATTTGCAGTGAATTCCGAACAAAACTATAGGGATGAAACTAAACTACATGAGGAATCTCACAGAAATGTCTCTTGTGTTGGCACTAATACTTCAGAATTTCTTCCATGCAGAGACTTAAAGTCTATTCATAACATACGCAGTCCTTCAGGTTCGACTGATATTGAAAAATCCTTGTGCCACATTGAAGGACCTAAACTGAAAGAGCCAGATATTGAAGGAAAATACCTTGGTAAACTTGATGTTTCTGGAAGGCTTGATTCATCAGAGGATGGAGATGATGCAGATGAAGAAGATGAAAACAGTGATGATTCTGAGGATGATATGAGAACTTTCCATATGTGTAGTCTTAGCTCTGACAGTGAAGATGAAACTGTGCATCAAGTGCCTGTGATACTTTCTGATAAAGACGATGGAAAACATCTGAGAAGCCTGCTGAAACTTCCAAAATCTCTTAAACATGACACGCCCTCTGAGTATTGGAAAAGTGAGAAAAAGGCAGTAACATTCTTTGATGATGTCACAGTCTATCTGTTTGATCAGGTATCTTGACCTCTTAATTACTAAGCATTGATTCTCGAATTTAGATTTATTTTTTTTAAAGGACATGATCAAAATTTTAAAGTCCAGATTCAAGATTGTACCAGCAGACTTTTTATTATTGTTGTCAAGTCTTTACAAAGTTAGCCACTTATCTAATTAAAAACTAATAAACATTTATCCACATTAGGGAAGGACCTTTTGAGATTCTTTCCAAGGTTCAGTGCAGTGCATTTGTGCAAGTTAGTATTTATAAAGTGAAATGTAGGTTGCTTTACATGAAGAGTATGAGAGCTTGAATAACCACACCTGTGCTGGATAGAAGAATATGGTCTTCAAGACTGTCATTTTGACACCTTTTACAAGCACTTCATTTGCCTGGGCTTTTTTCTAATGTGTATCACAAATATTTTTATAGGTCTGGACTGTTCTTACACTGACGGGAGAAATATTGCCATTTTTATATTTAACTAGTTTAAGGATTTGAATTCTAATATACTTCCAATTCAAGTATCTTCATTTATTGTTCCAGACTAGCTGTTCCCTGCATTTCACCTATCCAGGGTGGTGATATGCATGTATCTAATGAGCCTAAACTAAATTATTACATGTGGTCACAGTAGAGTAGTTCAGTATTTAAATTCCAATATTATTTTCCTCTTTTTCTTAATCTGATACATGTGATTCTTCAAGTTAATCCAGTACAAATACAATATACATGCTTGACCTACTTAATAAAATCCAAGGTTACGTTTGCTCCCTTATTCACTTCATACAATAACAAGCTGTGTTTTTTAAACCTTATGGCAACCCAGACTAGCATGGTAATTTTAAATGAACAGAGACCTACTGTCAAGCCTTGGAAATGTTGCTTGTGAAGAAGTGGATAAAAAATATGAAAGGACTATTGCATATTGGAGGTGACTCTCTTGTTCTGTGGCCTCTGCCATAAAAGAAATAGAAATCCTTTTGTTAGAGGAAAAACACCTGCTACCTTAGAACTATATCTCTACCAATATTTGGTCTCTTATTTCTCAGTTTCACTAACTGATTACGTTAGTAGCTTTTTCATATACCATGCCTACTACTAATTACTTCCCTCACCCTGAAGTATTATTAAAGGATAGAACTGGAATGGTGGCGAGTGGATGGATTTTGAAAATGAAAAATAGTTAACTAAATGGTTTCATGCAGAGAAGACAACAATGGTCAGTCTAAAAGTCTTACACTTCATTGCTATATGCTTTTTATTAAGGATCCTCTCTAAGTAGAGGACAGTAGGGGGGAGGGACAGTTTAAAAATTCACACCTCCTGCACACATTGTAGTATTCATCTGTTCATCAACTTTAGTATGGATTACAATGTATAATATTTCAATTCAAATACATATATAAAATATAAATGGAATTTTGGCTGTGATCTTAATTGAAGAGCGACTGTACAGTCTAAGTGCGTTTGGGAAATAATGACATGATTTTGGAACCGCTGGCATCTGGATATATTTGTGTATATATAGCACATGTACAGTAATGGAATTGAACTAAATTTGTTTTGGTTCTCTTAGGAAACACCAACCAAAGAACTGGGAAACCGTGCAACAGAATCAAACAACCAAGGCTCTGCTAGCACTCCTGTCCTATCTTCAGGTCTCAGTTACTTGAACAGATTTACAAATTCAGAAAGTTCTACTGATGAAGAAGGTACTTCAGGTTAACAAAACTGTATATTTTAAACAAAACCTAGTTCTGGGTTCTTTGATAGCAATTTAAATGTGTTTTTATGGCATATAATAAATCTTCATAAATATGCCATACAACACTGCCTTCAGTTTCTCAATTGTATAAGATACTCTTTAGCAGGGCTCAAACATTTTCCTCTGACACATACTAGGCCTGGAAAACTTTACTGGCCCTGCAGAGTATTCCTGTTCCTGGTGACCTGTTGTAACTGCTTAATAAACTGGATGACATTTATGGTTTTAACTTTCCCACTATTCTTTCCTTGTAAATTTGTAAAACTTCATGCGTCCTTAAAAATTAAAAATTTGTCTTCACAGTGGCTCCCTCTCCTGGTGAAGCCAGAGAAGCTGTTTGAAGGGAGTTCTTGCTGCCATACCAGAGGAGCTTCAGTGGCCTAATGAAGCAAGAGGAGAAAATAAAACTGTCTTTTTTTCTTAAGTAATATTTTCTCCACTTAATTTCACTGGGCTGTTGTAGCTCCTCTTGGCCATGGAAACAAACTTTTCATGATGATAGCATGGGAGTCTGTAGCTTCTTAAGCTTCACTAAGAGAGACCTGGAGATATCAAAAAACTTAATTTTGGAAACTTCTGAATAGGTCCACAAAATTTACCATAGAGAACATAATATAATTAAAGATTTTTAATAAAGAATAATCTTTAAAAATCAGAATTCCTACCTTGCATCCCCATTCCATTTAATTTTCCACAATAATATTGACATATATCTCAAAGCCATTAATTAGCAATTTAATGCTTTATTACTTTGAAAATGATTTCCCCTAGCTTCTCTCAGATAGCAAGCAATATTTTCCTATTGAAATTGTCAGTAACAGCCACCAACATCTGATTGGAATTGACATGGTAGGAAGAAAATGTTGGGATTTTTAAGGCCCATTTTCTGTGACCAGTACATTCTACCACCAGAAAGCTAGTAACTTCAGATTTCCTTCAGCATTCATTTGTAGCTCCAATGATGCCCTAAGATACAGAACTTTTAAATTAAATTGTATTTTTTGACTAGCGGTTGTTTTTATGGAGCTGGAATGTGATATACCAAGTTGTACTCTTCAAATCCAGTACAATTTTTCACTGTTTGCTTTTTAAACTGATTACTTTACACTACCTTAAATTATGTATATCCTTATCAATTATGATTGTTTATTGTAGGTGGAGGTTTTGAATGGGATGATGATTTCTCTTCTCCAGAACCCTCTTTTATAGCTAAGTCAGCAAATAACCTCATTAGTTCTAAGCCGCCTCTTCAGACTTCAAAGTACTTTTCTCCACCTCCACCTTCCCGGAGTCTTGAACAAAACTGGTCACATTCATCACCTTATTCCAGGTTCTCTATCTCTCCTGCAAACATTGCAAGTTTTTCTCTCACACATGTTACAGATTCAGATATTGAGCAAGGAGGTAAGTAGATTTAGGTTTCTTTCAAGTAAACAGTGTATATTATGATGACTTTTGTAATATTTTGGCTTTTAAGTAAGGCCTGTTCTTAATAGCTTGTTGAACAAGTGTTGTATTAAAATACAATGCAGACATGTAAATAATTCAAATACTCTCAGTGAATTGAATATAAATCTTGGTGCTGGGGCCTGTATTTGTGTGTTTACTGTATTGGTAAATCCAAATAACTTTTTCCTTGCTAATAAGATCTTAAATTATTATCTTGTTTAAACCAGTCATTTATTAATAGTTCTCACACTGGGCTCAAAACATTTTAGATCAAAATAATTGTGTTTTTGTTGCTAAATGTTCTCCTGAAAAACTTGTGCACAAGCACTACCAAAATTCTGGGTTTGTTCCCAAAGAACAGTACTAAGTTATCCTTTCTAGGAAAAACAATAAGATTTCTACCTTGGCGGCCACTCTGTGGAGCTTTGGAAGACACCATGCTCCCCCATAAAGAGCAAAAAACGAATAGCTTCTAAAGTATTTGAGAATCTTTCTACGATGGCCCCATCACTCTCCATAATTTGATTTTTGTTTTTATTTCACTGGTTAAGGACCTTTAAGAGCAGTATTATACTATTGTAGTACCTATATTTGTTTTGTAATCTAGGTTCTTGTAGGAAGTATGTCCCTGAGACTCTGCTAGGGATTGCAACGTGTTTAGAGCTTGATCTGTTGTGGCTAGGGGATTTCCTTCTTAAAGGAGGGTTTAGCAGTAGACCCATATACAGTAATGTTAAGGTACTGATGATATTTCTGTACTGAGCAGTTTCCTTTATATTCCTGCCTCTACTAAAGTGCTCCTCTGTATATTTTAGTACCAAAATGCCTCAGAAAAAATGATAGAATAAGAATAGGGACAGACTTGGAAATAATGTCAAAGTATCATTATAAATACAATATTTTATCAAGAGATTAAAAATAAATATGGTTAGCCACTGAGGTTCCCTGGTTCTCAGTTTTTATAAAAAATAAATCAATATTAGTTTTATTTGGATTGTATATTTGCTGCTTAGTAATTTATTGATGAGATGTTTTAGAGATCATACATCACTTTCTCATGTGACCTAAACAGTGACATTGAACTGTGTGATATAAGCAGATGTCCCTATGTATGTGTGTGCCACATGTTTAACCTTGGAGTAGCTGAAAGTTTAAAAGAGGGACATTTTAGCCAATACTTTAGAAAGTGAACCAGAATGTCACTTTCTAGGAAAAATCTAGCAAAGAATTAAGGGAAGACTTATACAGAAAATCCTTAGTATATTTTTAAATAATAAAATGTGCAAGTATCTTACCTATGTCTTCTGACTTTTCCTCTCCTAATAGGAAGCAGTGAAGATGGAGAAAAAGATTAGATGAGTTAAAGTTTCCTCACTGGAATTACACATGTGGTACATACCCACTTTGGACTCATGTCTGATAAACTCTGTCTAAAACTTATGTGGATCTAGAAATACAGGTAATCGAGAAATACTAAGAATTAAAATAAACACTGAAAGCAATGTTAAATCAGGACGTTAATTTGAATGTGTATTTAACTTTGTAATGTATTGTTTTTAAATCAATGCAATTTGCTTTTCATTGAATGATGATTCTGCCGCTGTTTTCAAGTACTTGAAGTATTCAGATAATTATTTGTAACAAACATGTAAAGCAGTTACACTACATTCTGGTTTATGTATGGGATTGTATCATATTCTTTTTATATTTTTCCATGTAGTTCGTTATCTATTTGAACATACTACCTGTTGTAGAATTGTGTATAATTGTCCTGTGCAACAGGTGGCTGTGTTGTTGAAACTGTATGAATGATAGTTGATCAGTAGTGAGCCATATTTATTCTGAAAGATATCACTTACTACATATTATTTTGCTTACTGCAATTGCACTATGGATTTTTCTTCCTATATTCCCCAACATTGTATAGAATCAAAATCTTAATTTTTTTCAAGGAAATTAAGACAGACATTGAATTGGCCCAGTTAACCGGTTCATTTTGTACTGTTATAGCCTTTGCTATGCACTGCACTTGTAAAACACATAATTTCTGAGTGTTATGTTAGAACTGCTGGAATCTTACATGCAGTACCATTTAAAGTGGTAGCTACTACAAATTGTGAGAGTGCCTGTATTTCATAGGAAATGTGGGGAGGGATGTCTGAAATATCTTTGGGATCCATTTTGGATTAAGTGAATATCTTATTTTCACTCTTGAAAGTGATCATGGTCGTTTAAATTATAGTAGCACCTTCCAATGTAGTCATATTTGATGGCCTTTCTGCATTCCATTAAAACGGCCTACTTTTGGCGGGAGGGAGGTATATGTTGGCCCTGAAAACTTGCATTGAAACTGGGTATCTTGTAGAAAGATTAATTTTAATAAATATGGACCCATCAGGCCTACCTGGCTGCTCACTTGTTCATCCTATGAATTCTGAAGCCCAAATTATTTTCTTTGGATTGGGCCTTCCATGCCTCCTTCCCATTCAGAAACCTGTAGATCCTCCTATCTCAATTACTGCAAAAACTATTGACTATTAGGATCAACAACTGGGGATTTAAGCATGCTAATAGTCCTGCTTCTAAACCAGTAGAAAACTGGCATTCATACTTTGTCACCCAGAAAACTGTCCAGGCCCATATTAAGACATCGGCAGGGCTCCAAGGTGCTGCTTGAAATGTGCACTGACCCAAAGATGTAAGATAGTAAAGCTTGCCATTAAGCTGTCCAAGTGAAGTGAACATAATTTTATCTCTCCATCACAAATCCAGCTAGTTTTAATTAATCCTTTAAATAAGTTGTCTAACAAGTTCCCTCACTGTCTCACTAAATACAGTTGGGCAGTAAATCCTTCGCCTATGAAACGCATTATGCAGCCGCAAATGTGAGGCCAGATTGGAAAAAGCTGAAAAATGCTGGCATTTAGAGCTTTGTGGTCAACCCCTCTATCTGGCTGTACAGCATACTGCAGCTTAGTGGCATGAATATATTTTACTCTGCTGTAGTGTAGGACTAGTCTTTCTGCTGAATAGGTCTGAGTACACAGAACAGCTAAGAATTGTAGTCAACTGCAGCATAAAGAACTATATATTTTCAGCTGTTAAGCTCTGTTTGATGATGCAGTTTTATTTTATACACAGTTTGGTTTAAAACAGGGCATTGGTTTTAAGTGACAGGAATACAAAAAAGTAGAAATGTTTTGTTTTTTTTAAAACAGTTATTTGGCCCTTACAGCTAGAATGGCTTTCATACCCCTCAAGGGAAAGAGATTAGTTCTAGAAATAAAATGCTTTAAAGTTGTCAGTGTACTGGGGTACTGAGTTGTCCTACTGAGGAGCTCAGGTCCAGAGGGAACCTGGGAGTCACAGGGAGAGTTGTACTTCAGTGTGAGTAACATCATAGAAATTTGCTGTTGCACATGCACAGCAACAGCTTTTCATAGAATTTTTCAACATATCTTTAAATGCAAAGCCAGTTCTAAATATCCACTTACAGTATAGACTGTAATGGTTTTAAAGGAGCTATTACATGGTATGCTCTTTATACATATTAAAATATAAACAATAGGCCGTGGCACACTAAACATTATATCCTATTAGTTCTGTAATACAGACTTTTAAAATTCCTTAAACGCACACCAGATTAAGGTGTCTCATCAGTCTTTGTATTTTTCTGTAACACTTTTATATTACCATAAATAAAAAAGCAGGGCAATCCAAAATTAAGAAAGAAACTCCATATGCTGAGTCTCCAAAGAACGTATGGAATTGTCTACCCTATGTGTACTGAAACACCTAAACTATCACAGGGTTAGAGAAGGAGTTACAGCCTTAATTCTGAATCTCTTGATTTTGAACATAGTTTCTGAGGTTAAGTAAAAGCTAATAGATAGTTTGACTGGGGTATTGAGATGCAGCTTCACTTTTGTTCCTGTTGTAACTTCAGAAATTTAGATTATGGAACAGATCTTACGCAGCTGAGCAGTATTTAACCTTGTATTCAACACATCAGGTTTTTCCTCAGTTGGTGGGGCTAGTCATTTGTGACTCCCATTCTCTTTAGTAAGAGTACCATGTCTTAAAACCTTACATAACAATGAAAGTTTACTCCTGTGTCCAAATGGACTGTTTGCTGATGAATTGCAAGACATTTTTTGTTCAAAATGGGATTTGTGTGTGTTGGGATGTTATACAAAGTAATGTGCTTCTTTAGCCATATTACAAAAGAAAAATCATTGTTATATCTGTGAATTGCCACACTTCCTTAATCTCAGTGGATACTAATTTCATTAATCCAATTCACTACATTAAAATTGTAATCAGTTTTTTGGAAATATATATTGTTAAATTTTATTACAAACTACTACCGTGTTCAAGTGGTAAACCATCTTCCAACAATGAATTATGCAAGGAAGGCAAATTTGTGGAGTAGCTGAAATGTAATCAAGTTGAGGTGATTTGTCAAATGGGCCATACATTAAATTCCGTAATCTCTTGCACTAGTTATTCAAGCGGTTTCAGTTTTAGAAATACTTATCTGTTTTTTCAATGGTTTATTATGAGGGTTGATTCCATTTTAGTTTCTTCTGTAATAGAAGGTCTTGATTATTTATTTAAATGCTAAAAGGCATTTTCTTAATTTGGCTACTTAAATACCTTACAAAAAAGATCCCATCTACAGTCTAAAATGAAGCTGATAACATGATTTTAAAAATTTCTTGGTGAAAAAATGTGACTAGGTCGCACATAGAAGCCAATAAAGTGAGAAGAAAGTCGATTTTTTTTATTTGAAACACCTGTACCTTCCCAAGTCCCTAACCTTCAGCTATATGTTGTACATGTAAACTGCCATTTCCATGGAAACGAACAGATTAAACACTTTTTTCATATCCTTGGTGATGCACTAATGAAAGCCATTCAAGCCTCTTTCTTTTATCAGTATTTTAAGTAATACATTTATATGTAGTATTGAATCTTTTTTCATGAGGGGCTGGTTGGTAGGGAAATACTTGTTTTTTTTAACTATTAAGCACTATGCTAAAATTTCAGTGGTAAGTCAGGTGTTAGTGACATGACTATTTGTTGGATTTAGTGAAAGGTGGAATCAAAGTATATTAGCCTTATAAGAAATAGCCTTAAAATAAGAATGGAGTGTACAAAATTTTCAGCTTTAAGTCATACAAAAATATCCTTAAATATTAATGTTTTGGTTCAAGTCTTTGATACGAAAAAATCTAGAGCGTACAAGAGCATATAAATATATTGAAGTATTTGTGATACCAGCAGCCTGTTTTTCAGATAAACTTGAATATGACTTACAATTATTAGTTTTATTAAATTGTTTGAACTTGCACAGTCATAGGTGTAACTTAATGATAAATGGTACTGATGTGTATATACAATGTTTAATTCAATTTGTAAATGAGAAGCTATGTAACAAAATCATAGATATGAGGTTTTCCTATTGTAATTTAATACAGGTATGAGGTTTTTGGCAATACATCATAGTTAATGAAATTTCAGGTCAAATCGTCTTGCAATTGTGTACATTTTTAAATTGTAATATTTCTACTGTATATTGATTATCATGCATAGTGTGATTCAATAAATTGCTTGTAATTTAAAAACACTATTTAATATTCAAAAATAAAATACAGTTATATATTTATAACCTTCGTGTCTGTGTTCGTTTATTCTTAGCCCAACTCATTTCTGGTACTTGTTCAGCTCTTCGTTTCAGTGAAATCAATGTGCTCATAAGCGAGGAACTGGGCAGCATCTATTCTACCCCAGGTGCCTGAAGCCCCAGACCCTTCAACCTATACAGCACAACAGAGCCTATATGAGAGGGTGTATTTTAGATCCCCGATCTCTTCTGCTATTATGTGTCACCATCATTTGAACATCACATCGCATAACACATACCCTCTACAGGGAAGCACTGTTCAAAGTACAGCATAGATTTAATTTGTAGTAATATCTTTCAAGTGAAAATGTGTTGAAATGTGTTAGCATCTGAAATCATCATAATGGGTTTTGCCATAATTATGTGAAGTTTAATAGAGACTACACATGAATGTACATGTCTTTATATAAACAAAACAAACCCTGCTATTGTCATGTAGTAGGCATGGATTCCTGGTCTTTGGCATAAGGAGGTCTCCGTAGAACTGACATACTTGCTGTCTTGTTGTGAAGAGGTTGCATATCAGTTCTCCCTTTACAGACAATTAACTGGCATTGGTATAAACCTCTGAGCTCCTGTTTTCATGGCTTAAATGAAGTGCTCAAAAATGCTTCAGTAATAAGACACTTCTTTATGCCTGGGCCTTCTAAAGCTGCCATTACCAACACCACCAAAATTGCATATAATGAGAAAAAAGGTGGGTCCTTTGTGTAAAGGATTAGAAGTCACAAGACTTAGACTCTATTTCCAGCTCCTCAGCAAACTTCTTGTGACTTTGGAGCAAGTCAAAAAGAGCCCATGCTTCCAAAAATGGCCTTCAATTTTCAATGCTTTAGATTTTGGGTGCCAAACTTAGGGGCACTTTCATAGTGCTGAACACCTGCTTTTCCTATTGACTTAAATTGGAGTTGTGTGATCATCACTTCTGCAAACGAGGCCGTATGTGTCCCACATTAGCCATATAAAGTTGGAGGCCTCTTCTGAAAATGTGGGCCAAAAATTCTATATGCCTGTTTTTCCATTTGTAAATTGGGGATAGTGCTTCCCTAGTCAGGTCATTGAAGCTTAATGTTTGTAAGGCACTTTGATTTCCATGTGGCAGGATAGGCACAAAGTATTTGTTGTGTTTGCAACTCTGGACTCTTTCTTCTACTGTAGCAATGTTAACAACATGCAAGAAACTAACACTGAAAAATGGAAACGGTGCAAGAAACGTGTGAAAATATTGAACAGGTGAACATATTTAAATACAGATGACATAATTAGCTACTAAAAAGAAATCATTACAACATTTGTACTTTAAAAATGCAACTGAAATGGAATTTTAGTGAGGATGAATTTGGCACAAAATTATAATAAAATTTCAGAATTTGTAGCGTATATTTAGTGAACAGCAATATAGATTGTGTAGAGTTAAGATGCTAAACTATTGCTGTGCTACTAATTCCAATACTTGTGTTCCTGTCAAGTTTAGAAAGTGACATAACTACCCCCAAAGTGCACAATAAATAGAAATAATTCTGTTTTCATAGACCTTTTTCATTGTCATGATCCTAAAATACATTTAAAGATTTAAAAATGAATGCTTTCAATTCTAGCCTTCAGAAAACAAAACTTTTGGTTGCACTATACAATGGAATATATTAATCTTTTGGTATCTGCCTTTAAGAAATGTAACTGCAGTTTTTTTCCAACTTAAATTTCCTTCCATGGATTTTAACCAACAGATGCTTCAACTTAAATCACAGTAGGAACTTTAAGTAGGCAAAATATAATGGCTCCCTCAGGTTGAAATTTGACTAGGATATGGGGGCCCCACAGCTCTTAAAAGAGCCATGGGATCTTTATCACTTTCATATCTCATGGCCCCTATCACCATAGTATCTGAACACCTCGTAGTCTTATGCATTTACCACTACAAACAACACTATTGTGGAATAGGGAAGTGCTATTGACTGCATTTAATAAATGGTAAATTGTAGCACAGAGAGACTAGGTGACGTGCCCAAGGTGTTAGTCTGTAGTGGAATATGGAATTGAACCCAGTTCTGTGAAGTCCCAATAGTGCCTTATCACATACTCATCCTTCCTCTGGGGGGCTGGGTATTTGACCAGTCAAATATTGTCAAATGTCAAAAATGGTCAAATATTTTAAAACAGTATTAGAACAGTAACAAAGAAGAGTAAGACTTTATGGTCTCCAGTAGGCTTAACCGTAGATTCTTAAGCCTAATTATATATATTTTTTTAAAAAAGCTAGTTAACTGAGATTTTAATTTAAAAAAATGCAAAACAAATTGTCCTTAAAAAAATGATGGAATAGTACCATGATGCAGTCAAAAAGGTAGGCCCCCACCTACATCAGGGAATTCTTGCTAGAACACTGGACAATATTTAACCATGGTCAAATAGGTCAATTGACCAGCTTGCCAAGCCCGTTCCTCTTTAACAAGTAGTCACGATGACCTCACTATCTGTGCTCTGTGTGAAAGGGCCCATCAGCACAGTGCCAACTATGATTGTGTTTAGGGTGACTAGACGTCCCCATATTATTGGGACAGTCCTGATTTTAAGAGACTTGTCCTGTGGTCGGGATGCCCTTTGTCCTGATATCGGGGACCGCTCACCGCTTCCTGGGGCAGCTCCCGGCGCCCGCCCGCTGGCAGGAGCCTGCAGTGTGGCCCCTAGCCACAGAGGCAGTGTGCTGCGTGAGCTGGTGAGTGTGGCCAGGGAAGGGGGCAGGGTGTGATGGAGTGAGTGTCTGGGGGGTGCTGGGCAGTGGAGGAGATCTGTGTGTGTCAGAGCACTGGGCTGTGGGGGTCTGTGTGGGGCATTGCGTAGTTGCGGTGGGGCTGTGGGGAAGGGTACTGGGAGGGGAAATCTGTGTGTATTGGGAAACTAGCAAGTGTGAGGTGCTGGGCAGCTTTGGCTGGAGCTGGGACCATGAGTCCTTGCCCTGTGGCAGGGGCTGCAGCAGGGGCCCTACGCCCCTCTTGCAGCTTCCTAGGGCTCCGCGCCCCCTCTCAGGGCTCCGGTCCGGGCTGTGCACTCGTGTCTGGTTCTCTCCCCCTCCCAATGTGTCCTGATATTTCACTCTTGCAATCTGGTCCCCCTAATCATGCTGGAGCATTGTTCCAGTTCTGACTTTGGGGGAAGAGTTTCTGCCGGCTGAATCACCAGTCCCACGTGCTTGCAGCACCGTGTTACTGAACTGGGAGTCTCCCGGCAGACTGACTGACCCATCCAAAACCAACGCGGTCGGTGCGAGCAGCTGGGATTGCAGCACCAAGCGGAGCCCGTAACGCAGCCTTTGAATAATAACAATAGAAACCCTGCACGCTGGGAAGCTGGCGGTTGCAAGCTGACGCTGTCCGCTGGGGGAACTGACACACACTGTTTGCAGGGAGAGAGCCCGGTGCTGCGCTGCTGCGGGCAGCTCTCCCGGTGTCTTATTTTCATACGGATTAACCTGTGTTTGGACAAGTTCTCCCCCCGCTTAGACAAACGGGCTTTTCTGCCGGGGGCGGGGAGCGACTCTCACGCTTAACTGGGGCCGCACAATGCCGCCTTCTGTGCTGCAGCTGCGCGCGATAGGGACCCACGTTCTCGGCGCGCCGCGCAGTGGAAACAACAACATGCCCCGCGGCTCGAAGGTCCCGGCGCGGGGCCAGCCGCGCCCCCCGCTCCCCGATTTGCAGGGGAGCTCCCGCGGCGCCAGGCCCCGCCTCCCGCTGGCCCCGGCGCTAAAGCGACGTGTCCCAGGCCCGCCGGGCCGGCAGGCTGCGGTCACACGCGCCTCAGACACCTGCCGCGCTGCGAGCGGCTGCCCGCCCGGCGGCCCTTCTCCCGGGCAGCGGCCGGTCCCGCCCTCCGCGCCGGCTCCCAGGTACGCGGGCCGGGCACCAGGCTCCCGGCGCGGGGGGCAAAGGGCCGCTCGGGGCGTGGTGGGGGGGCTAGGGAAGGGCTCCCGCTGTTTGAAATTGCAGTGACCGCTCCAACCCCCCCCCCCCGTGCCCACTGCCTCCCCCGGAGCCCTCCCCACCCCGCTCTGCCCACCGCCTCCCCCCGGAGCCCTCCCGACCCCCCCTGTGCCCACCGCCTCCCCCCGGAGCCCTCCCGACCCCCCCTGTGCCCACCGCCTCCCCCCGGAGCCCTCCCGACCCCCCCTGTGCCCACCGCCTCCCCCCGGAGCCCTCCCGACCCCCCCTGTGCCCACCGCCTCCCCCCGGAGCCCTCCCGACCCCCCCGTGCCCACCGCCTCCCCCCGGAGCCCTCCCCACCCCACCCCACCCCCGCTGTGCCCACCGCCTCCCCCCGGAGCCCTCCCCACTCCCCCTGTGCCCACCGCCTCGCCCCGGAGCCCTCCCCACCCCACCCCACCCCCGCTGTGCCCACCGCCTTCCCCCGGAGCCCTCCCGACCCCCCCTGTGCCCACCGCCTCCCCCCGGAGCCCTCCCGACCCCCCCCGTGCCCACCGCCTCCCCCCGGAGCCGAGCCCTCCCCACCCCGCTCTGCCCACCGCCTTCCCCCGGAGCCCTCCCGACCCCCCCTGTGCCCACTGCCTCCCCCCGGAGCCCTCCCGACCCCCCCTGTGCCCACCGCCTCCCCCCGGAGCCCTCCCGACCCCCCCTGTGCCCACCGCCTCCCCCCGGAGCCCTCCCGACCCCCCTGTGCCCACCGCCTCCCCCCGGAGCCCTCCCGACCCCCCCTGTGCCCACCGCCTCCCCCCGGAGCCCTCCCGACCCCCCCGTGCCCACCGCCTCCCCCCGGAGCCCTCCCCACTCCCTCTGTGCCCACCGCCTCGCCCCGGAGCCCTCCCCACCCCACCCCACCCCCGCTGTGCCCACCGCCTTCCCCCGGAGCCCTCCCGACCCCCCCTGTGCCCACCGCCTCCCCCCGGAGCCCTCCCGACCCCCCCTGTGCCCACCGCCTCCCCCCGGAGCCCTCCCGACCCCCCCTGTGCCCACCGCCTCCCCCCGGAGCCCTCCCGACCCCCCCGTGCCCACTGCCTCCCCCGGAGCCCTCCCCACCCCGCTCTGCCCACCGCCTCCCCCCGGAGCCCTCCCGACCCCCCCCCCCCCCGTGCCCACCGCCTCGCCCCGGAGCCGAGCCCTCCCCACCCCGCTGTGCCCACCGCCTTCCCCCGGAGCCCTCCCCACCCACCCCCGCTGTGCCCACCGCCTCCCCCCGGAGCCCTCCCCACCCCCGCTGTGCCCACCGCCTCCCCCCGGAGCCGAGCCCTCCCCACCCCCCGTGCCCACCGCCTCCCCCCGGAGCCTTCCCCACTCCCCCTGTGCCCACCGCCTCGCCCCGGAGCCGAGCCCTCCCCACCCCCCCCCGTGCCCACCGCCTCCCCCCGGAGCCCTCCCGACCCCCGCTGTGCCCACCGCCTCCCTCCTGGGGGCTCCGTCACACGGCCCCCGCCGCCCTCGGTAGGTCTTTTCTCCGCTCGCTCTCGCCTGTTTGCTCCCCGTCCCGCGCTGCCCCGAGTTCCTCCTCTCCCCGCGAGCCTTCGCCTCTCCTCCCGCTCTGCCAGCTCTGAATGCCCCCCCCCCCCGGCCTCCCCTCCTACCCCCCGCCTAGCCCCTTCTGCTCTAGCCTGCCCCAGCCCCTTGCGGACCCCAAACTCCTGCCAGGACTCTCCCTCGTTCCCACGGTCTGCCCTGGAGGCTGGAGGTAGTGCTGAGCCTGTCCAGTTACACGATAGGACTGTGGGCTATCGGAATGGGAGGAGGGGATTTTTGGAGGATGGGTAGCGGATGGGTCTGGGGTGTGTAGCTGTGTTTGAAAACAACCTTCCCCCAGGCCACTTCACGTACCCTGTTGTCACCTGCTGTCCTTAGTCTGCTGGTTCTACCTGGCTCCCTGCTCCCCTTAATCGGCCAAATCCTCTTCTCCTAGGAGCTCCCCCCTTTCCTCCGCTGACTGCCACCCCCAGCCCAGAAAGGTGGATGTCTGTCAAGGAACAGCTGTTTGCTTTCCCAGTGGCAGTGCCTTCTGCATGGCAGGCAAGGATTTGGCTGCACTCCTTGCCTATTTGCACTGTTCATCCTACTTCTGATTTGCCATCTCTCCTACAGAGAGAGAAGCTCCAAGGTTTCTCCTGGCCTGGCTTTGGTTCTTCTTTCCCCCAATATCAGCCCTGTCCCCCAGCTGTTTTCTTTAGTCCCCCATGATGCTCAGGCTGCATGGTGTGGGGCTGGGGGGTGAAACCTGAGATGCAGTCTTGTCTTGCTCTCCTGCCAGCCTTGGGCTGGAGGGCCCCTAATCATTTGTGAGGTGAGGGTGAGCATAGGTCCTCTGCTGGGAAACTTGAGTATCCTGATGAGGTATGAACCCAAAGAATGGCCAGAGGAGCCAGCGCAGTGCAGCTGGAACGCTGTGAACACGGAGAAAGGAGCAGCTGAGGATGCTCCTAGGTGGCGGCTCCTAGGTGATTAGTTTTCCCAGCATCCTCAATCAGTTTTACTCTCTACTGCAAGAGGTGGTGATGTGGCGTGGTGATGCACCGCTCCTGTCCTTCCAGGAGGGGAGTTAAGCTCTGTGGCCAGTTTCTAACAGCCACTGGCATTTCAGTGCATCACCAGAAAGACTGGAACTAAGGGGAGTAAATGGACACCCCCCCCCCATTAATACCAATCATCAGCACAAGGGGGGGCTTCTGCCAGATGGCTGCCATTGTACAAAGCATTTGCACAGAGTGGAGGTGGGGGGTGCTGCTGCATCGTCACTGTCTTATGGCTCATCAGCCTGGAAGGAAGGGGCATCGCTGTACCTGTGCAGATGCCCTGTCCCGTGGCACAGGAAGAATAGACTCTGCCATGCTGCCAGTGTTGGCTAGATTATTGATTTGGGAGGTGTAGAAATTGCTGTTATACTGGTTGTCGAAATGGCTGTACCCTTGCCATTAGCTGGTGAAGGAAGAGAGGCTGCAACCCACTCCCCCTCCTGCACTGCTACTATCAGTGCAGGAGGAGGTTCAGCTGCCAGCATGCCAGTCTTCACTGTGCAGCAGGAACTCTGCTGCTGCTGCTGCTGCTGCACCATACAGGAGCTTTCACTGTGGGTGCCGATAACAGCCAGCCTTCCTCCTCTAAATGCAACAGTCCAAAATAGCAAGGTGGTGTCCCTGGAAGAGAGCTGGGAAGACCATCAATGAGGAGGAGCAGTCTGAGCCTTCCACCAGCTGTGGACAAAACTAACACAGCTGGCATTTTAAAGGCGAGACTAAAAGCAAATGGCAAATAGGAGAGCATTGACTTGTGAATGAGAAATGAATAAAAAATTGAGTTAATGGCTCCTAAAAGTTGTCTGGATGGCACCGAGAGAAGGTGGGGAGGCATATGGTGAAGTTGGGAGAGCTGTGAGAGGAAGCAAGAGAGCAGCACTCTAAGGAATGGGGGAAAAGAGAAAAGGGACATTCAGAGGAGGACAGCATAATGTGTTGACTTTGCAATGTGTGTGTGTGTGATGCTGCCCACAAACAGGACCTCCTACTCTCACACATTTTCCTTTAGCGCCAGTGGCAGAGACTTGCCTTATTTGGAGCTGGATATCCAGGGTTCTAGTCCCAAGTCGCTTCTGTGTGCGTGCGTGCGTGACGTTCGCTGCACATGGATGTGATTCAGCTCATAAGGAATGGGTGCCAGGAGCTGGGAGGAAAGGGAGTTTATAACTAAGCCTTTACTGACAGACGTGCTCCTGTCATGTTTCTCACTTTCTGGTTTGCTGACCCCAAAGACCTCTTTTCGCTGTTGAGATCTCTAAACTGGAAACACTGCATCTCAGTCCAGCTTTTAAACCCCTTTCCTGTTTTCCCTCAGGACAGCTCTTGCTTAAGAGAACAGACTTAGAACAATATTTAAAAAAAACAGTGATTCGTTTGTAGTTGCTCATGACAGACCAAAATCTTCTTTCACTTAAACTAGTGATACCATTGTAGCCAAGAAGAGAACTTGGCCAAATGTTTCCACTGTCCATCTGCCTTGTAATGCCTTACACTGTGGTTATCAGCATTGTCACATTGTAGTCATTTCAGTTGGCCTGTGGCATATGTGAAGTGGAACTGGACTGAACGCCACCAGGCTCTAGTGGACAGGAACCCATGTCAAACACTCATTTGGCTCCAGTTTTAGCATGCTCATTGGCATTCTCAGCAGAGAGGCCAAGGACTGAATGAACCCAGAGAGGATCTCGCCACAGAGAACTACAATGGCCTCTCCTTCAGTTAGAGGGGAGGGGCCACAAACAGAGGCCAGCTGAATCAGACAAATGAGACAATGAATGTTGCCAGTTGGAGACTGAAATCCAAAGCAAGTACATTATGAGCAGATGTAGTACAGGCTCCCTCCCTCTTCCCCTCACCCCCCCGGGCCCACTAACATGCCTGAATCAAGATGCAAATATATCACCACCACCACCGCCCACGTGCTGTGGTTAAGAGGATCCTCTCCAGGGGCCCTACTTCCATTCCCAGAGCTCAGATGGGCTGACGTTAACAATCACTAAAACGTATACTAATAAATAAAAGATCCAGCTGATAGTTTCACAGTATTGTGCAGGCAGACGCTGATACAAAGCAAAACAGCACAATGACTTTCCATTTGTTCAGTATGAAACGTAACAACAGCTGAAGATGTTAATGTTATGTTTTTGCAGCATGTTGATGGCTAGTACCAGAAGATTAACTTAGTGGGAGAACAGGCTGGGTGATGTTTCCCCATCACCTACTGAAACATGAAGACCAAAAGCAAAAGAACGAAGCACAGGCTTGCTGTTAACAAAGAAGCCTTTCTTGGGGAGACAACTTTGAGCAAAGAGAAACCGAGGAAATGTTTGCGACGCAAAGAAAGGAGAAATGGTGGAAACAATGAGAGCAGCAAGACTGGTACAGTCCAAGCCAAGCATGCTTGGAACAACAAAGACAGACACTTGAGGCGATTGGAAAGCAATGAGCGGGAGAGGCAGAGAATGCACAAGCTCAATAATGCATTCCAGGCCTTGCGGGAGGTTATCCCTCATGTGAGAGCTGAGAATAAACTTTCTAAAATTGAGACTCTCACACTAGCCAAAAATTACATTAAATCACTGACTTCCACCATACTCCATATGTCCAGTGGGCACCTTCCAACTGTAGAAGGAACTGGGGCAGCCAGTGGCTCCAAACTGTACCAGCATTACCAACAGCAACACGGCGATGAGGAACACGATGAACAACTAAAAAAATACTCCACACAAATTCACAGCTTCAGACAAGGCAGCTAAAGTTAGCTACCAGCCTCATTTTCTCATCTCCACACATTCCTGTATATTTCAGCATTTGGAGGATTAAGGGGTTATTTCCTCCCGGTGGATTTCTTTTTTGTTTGTTTTTGGAAAGACAGATGTTTAGTGACTAGATCTCCTCATTCTTGTTGAAATTATCCTAAATTGTAGGTCAGGCTTTTCAAAGAGATTAGTGATTTTGGTTGCCCGATTTGAAACACCTTCTCTGTTCTTATAGATTTTGTTTACCTGCTTTGTTTGTAATTTTCTTGAGGTCAGGATGTTCTTTTAATTTGTAATGAGAAATTGTTTGATTGTTCAACACCCAGATTGCTTTTGCAGGGCGGGCTTTATAAACAAATTATTTTTCAGTGGGAGGGGGTGCTCTGCACTTTAGGAAAACTACTTTTTTTATAAGGTACCTTGAGTTGGGCACCCAACAGTGATGTCCGAAATCACTAGTCATTATTGAAAATACTGGCTATAACTTCTATTCCTTCAGAAGTGACACCATGTAATGGGGAATCTTGGTGCAGGAATAATGGAGTTTATGGCCCGGTACAGTACTTTGGAATGTATACAGCTACTGGAGGAACATGTCTAACTGACCTGATGTTTGGCTAGCAGGACTAATTTCTTTAACCACAGTTACCTGGATTTTTTCCCTTGAATTCTTAAATATCCTGCTACTCGGGGAGGAACACATTTAATGACAATAGAAACATATTTTGAGTAGCTTGATTAGTGTGATCGAACAGGTATGAATACTACCTAACAAAATGGCCTTGGACCAGACCATAAATGCCCTAAACCAGCAGTTCTCAAACTTCATTGCACCGTGACCCTCTTCTGACAACAAAAATTACTCCATGACCCCAGGATGTGGGATTGAAGACCGAGTCCTGCTGCCCTGCACAGGGGGGCCAAAGCTGAAGGCCAAGGGCTTCTGCCCTGGACGGGGGCATGTAACCTTAGCCCTGGGTGGTAGGTTTTGGCTTTAGCCCTGGGCGGTGGGCTTGCGCTTGGGCTTCAGACTTGCTGGGGCCCAGGGACAACACCAGCCTTGGTGACCCCATTAAAATGGGGTTGCGACCCACTTTGGGGTCCCAACCCACATTTTGAGAACTCCTGCCCTAAACTCATTGAAGTAAATGGAAAGGTTCCAGTTCACTTCAGTGGGCTTTGGGTCACGTTCCTAAAATTTAGTCCTACAACTACACTTAAAATGCACAATAATGAATGTGATCCTTGTTGCATTATATATATTTGAAAGTGCCTTTTAACAGAAACATCAGAGATTTGTTAGATTGTAAGCTCTTCTAGGCAGGAGCTTGTCTTTGGCTGTGTTTGTACAGCTCCCACTCCAATGGGACCCTAGTTCCATTTGGACCCTTTGGGTGCTATTGTAATCTAAATATTTAACAGTTAATTCACTTGTGATCTTTGCAAAAATGATGCGATTACAGAACAAATGTTTTGTGTATTTACCAGTTGGACAATGATAATCTGTGCATTTAAAATGAACTCTGCTAATAAAGCCTGCATTGTAATCAATTAGGATTCATTCTGGGAGAGGGACTATAAAACACAATAAATGAAACAGGAGATCTTGAAACAAGAAAAGAAACTTAAAAAAAAATGTTGGAATAAAAACTCCCATATCTCCTAGCCCTGCTCTTCTTTGCCCTCCCTGCCTAAGCTAATGTTGCTTTGTTTGGAAATGTCACAACTGTCCCCACCCATGGCCATAGAGTGCTGATGTTAGCAGGACAGTTGCGGTTATGCTGCAGAGAAGGCAAGGGCAGGATTTAGGTGTTCATGCTGGCACAGGATGTAGCTTCATGGGCCCTACCTTTGTCCCCACAGAGCAGGGTAGTGCAAGGGGGAAGCAGGCTGGTGGCTGAGTGAGGGAGAGATTGGTGGATCCTTTGCAGGGGGTGTTGAAGAGAACAGCTGCAGAGACCCCTAGAACATAAGAACGGCCATACTGGGTCAGACCAATGGTCCATCTAGCGCAATATCCTGTCTTCCGGCAGTGGCCAATGCCAGGTACTCCAGATGCATCTAGGGTGACCACATAGCTAGTGTGAAAAATCAGGATGGGGGTGGTGGGTAATAGGCATCTATATAAGGCAGAGCCCCGAATATCAGGACTGTCCCTATAATTGGGACATCTGGTCACCCTAAATCCATCCCCTGTTGTCCACTCCCAGCTTCTGACAAAACAGAGGCTAGGAACAGTCAAAGCATGGTGTTGCATCCCTGCCCATCCTGGCTAATAGCCATTGATGGACTTATCCTTCAGGAACTTCTCTAGTTCTTTCTTTGAACCCTGTTATAGTTTTGGCCTTCACAAGAGCCCCAGGCAAAGAGTTCCATAGGTTGACTGTGTGTTGTGTAAAAGAACCCGTGCAACCCAAGGTGCTCTGTGTGACCCTTATGGGTGTGTCTACACTGCTATAAAAGACTTGTGGCATGGCCACGGCTGGCCTGAGTCGGCTGACCTGGGCTTGTGAGGCTCAGGCTGCGGGGCTAAAAATAGCAGTGTAGATGTTCAGGCTGGGGCTTGGGCTTTGAGACCCACCCCCCCGTCAAGAAGGCTCAGAGCTGGGCTTTAGCTGAGCCTGAAGAGCGACACTGCTATTTTTAGCCCTGCAGCCGGAGTCACTCGAGCCAGAGTCAGCTGACCCGGCCTCATCGTTGGTGCCATGGGATTTTTATTGCAATAGAAATACCCTATGAGTTCTCCCTGCTCTAATGCTTGGTACAGTGTGGAGAGACTTTGGCCATTAATACCTTGTTAACGTGGTATTTATTCCACTGTGCCAGGATCGATAGTGTGATGATGTTTTTATCTGGACTATGTAAAGCGTCAGAGACAGGCTGTGGGAGAGACACATTTCCATCTTCTGCGGTAGCTACCTGCAGATACAATGGGGAACAATGAATGCTGCACTTCACACACTGTGCTCTCTTAACTGCAGGGGTTGGATTCTATCGCCGCCACTTGAGTTCTTCCCAGCGACTGTCTTTCCTCCCCAAAAAACCCCATTACTTAGTGAGAGGTGTTTTGAACTAATCTCTCCTGCACAGGGATTTGAATGGCAGAGCAGACCATGGAGCCATCTGGGCTAGTAGCTTCCATTGTGCAGTGCCCACCAGTGCCTGGATTTGCTCTCGTGTAGCCCACGAAAGCTTATGCTGAACTAAATTTGTTAGTCTCTAAGGTGCCACAAGTATTTCTTTCTTATTTTCTTTTTGCTGACACAGACTAACACGGCTACTACACTGAAACCTGTAATAGCTCTAGTTTAGCTCACCTCTACTGGGGACGGGGGAGATGGATAACGTGTGTGATCAAGGGGTTTTCTGTCACTTGCGCTCTCTTTTTGTAGACGCAAGGGAAAAGATTATTTATTAAGAGTTAACTTCTCTTCTCTTATCTACGGCACAGCAGGCTTCAGTGAACAACCCCCCCCCCCTCCTCTCTGTAGCAGCAGCGGATTGCTAAAAGGAGGAAATCTGCTAGGTGCTGAGGGGCTTTCATGTTTTTTTTGCCTGGTGAAGCAGAAGGAAAGAGCCAGCGCTACAGCCGATATGCATGTGGAAGTGGGGGAGCCCGTAGCCTCGAGGGCAAACTGTAGACTTTAAATCTGAGACCAGCTGAGGTCACCTCTTGTGCGTGGGCAGCCTGCCTCCATAGGGGAGGCCTCCTTGCAGTGATTCAGACTCTTCAAAGAGGTGGCAGACCTGCTACTATTCAGTTTTGATAGAGGATTTGCCTAGCGCGATCAACTGCTTAAAACTATTTCCCCCAGGTAACAAGTGAACTTCCGAATGCACGCTGCATTTATGCATCCCCAGCTCTTGTGATGCAGGGGTGAAATCCTGGGCCCAGTGACATCAGTGGCAAAACGCTCATTGATTTCAGTGGTGTCAGGATATCACCCCCCAGACTTTTGTGTCTGCCAGAGGCCATAGGGTTGCCAGTTTTGGTTGGATGTTTTCCTGGAGGTTTCATCACATGACATAATCTTTAATTTCTGGAGACTCCAGGACAATCCTGGCCAAGAGGTGGCATTTCAGACTTGATGGCTCAGTGGTCTGGTATAGCAAATCATATGTACCTCTCCTAGCAACAGATTTGAGTAGTAAAGCCCAGAACAGCTGAACTTGCAGAAGCACAAGTGTGATGGGGTATCCACCCACACCAGCCCTGAAAGGGTGAAGGAAGCTAAGAAAGAGTCAATTAATGTGACAGGCCACACATGAGGGGAATTAGGCTGTAGAAACACCTCCTGAGCCAAAGCTGAAGCTCAGCTGAGCAGGTGTGGGCTGGCAACAGCTATGGCTGTAGTGAGGAAGTCTGCTACCATCCTCCTCTGTGCATTAGAGAAGGCAGGAGGGCACTCAGGGAAAGAATCAAACCTCATGGAGGACATACCCCAGAGAGCACAGGGTAGAGAAGAAAGTCTCTGGAAGGTAGGGTTGCCAATTTTGGTTGGATATATTCCTGGAGGTTTCATCACACAACATAATCTTTAATTAAAGATTAAGCTGTAATTCCTGGAGACTCCAGGACAATCCTGGAGGGCAACCCAAGTGGGAGGTGGCGCAGGCATCAGCCCAGGGAGACAGCAGCAAGGTTGGGTACTGAGCAGACCATGGCTGTGTGTTGCAGGGTCCCTGGGCTGGAATGTGGTGTAGTGGGTGGCCCTGGGTTCCCCTACCCGCCAGTGATGGAGTGGCATCACCTGGACTAGTGGTGCTCAACCTGCAGGTATGCAGAGGTCTTCCAGAGTGTACTCAACTCATCTAGACTGGTGTTTCTCAACCTGGGGGCTTCAGTACCCACGGGGGTCATGGGATGGGTTTAGGGGGATTGCAAGTGCAGAGCTGGCATTAGGGGGTGGCAAGCAGGACAACTGCCTGGGTCCCCACACCACAGGGGCCCCCGCAAAACTAAGTTACATGCTTCAGCCCTGCCGCCTAGGGCTCAGGCTTCAGACAAGGCTCACAAGTGAAACACACGCTCAAGTATCACAGTGAAATGTAAGTACAATATTTATATTCCAACTGATTTTATAATTATATGGTAAAAATGAGAAAGTAAGCAATGTTTCAGTAATAGTGTGCTGTGACACGTTTGTATTTTTATGTCTGATTTTGTAAGCAAGTAGTTTTTAAGTGAGGTGAAACTTGGGGTACGTGAGACAAATCAGACTCCTGGGAAGGGGTACGGTAGTCTGGAAAGGTTGAGAACGACTGGCCTTATCAACGGGTCCAGTAAGACTTTATACCCCGGAAAGAGAAACCACATAGTTTGGGTGGAGGGCCGAGTCACAAAGATGAAGATGAAGCCCCTGAAGTGAGAGAGGGGGGTGAGCAAGGTAAGAAAGAGGACAATGGGTTGAGAGCCCGCAAGGGCAGGTGTTAGACCTGGACAAGAGCTGTTCTCCAGAGCAGCTAGGAGGAAGTGCTACCCGTGGTGAGTACCCTGTGACAAGTCTAAATAATGTGACCACCTTCCTGCTATTTTGGTTTTAAAAACCCAGTTCCCTGTAGGCCCAGAGCCTTGGTCTGGCATTTAAAGTCATTTGTTGCAAATAAAGTGCTAACCAGCCATTGGCCCAAAGTGAATTAGGCTGAGGGCTCTCATCTGTCTACATGACAAGCGATGGTAAGGTACAGATCACTTTAGCAAATGCTTCCAATATGTAACAGGTGCAGATAAGTATGTTCAGGATTTTGTCTCTCCCTCCCCCTCCTGACCCCTATGGCAGCTGGAGAAAGCTGGGTTAGGAGGAAAATGGCTGCAGCAGCTGGGAAGCCGCCAACCTGGAAAGGCTAATGAAGGTCAGAAACATTTTTAAATATTTTAATTGCAATGTAAATACTGGATTGTTTGAGTAAACGTTGAAGTGCATGACAGGAGCACCACGGCAGCCATTTGTGCCTGTCTCTCCGGGTCAACTAGTTTTTGTACAACTATGTGTTAATGAAATGAAAGGGGGGAGGAAGAGGGGGAGTTGCAGGTCACCATCCGTGGGCCCAGTGCATGTTTTGGGGCCATAGTACCTGCTCTGCACAGTCTTACCTGCTGCAGGGATCCTGAAGGCAGCTATGGCTGGGTGGAGGCCCTGGTAGCTTGGCTGTCAAGGACTGTGGCCAGAAGCACAGGCTCAGAGCCTCCGCAGTCATCGGGGGAACTCACCAAGGAGGTCTCGGGGCAGCTTTTTTTGGTGAGTCCCCTCTGGTAGGATTCTTTGTGGCGAGGGGAGAAATGGATCCAACTTCCTACCTTTCAAACATTGCTGCTACTTACTACTTCAGTAGCGACTCTCCCTACACTTCTGAAATGTCATTCTCTTTGCATCTCTTATAGAGACCAGGCCCCACACTGCTAAACAGCACATTAGCAGGAACAAAGCTGCCTTTACTGTTCTCTTATAACCTCAAAATAATTTAAGTTGGGCCATTAACAGAGTCTAATTCCCCTTAAACACACAAGGGAAGAGTTATGCAAGTACCAACTTACAATTCAAGTTCAGATGTCATGTAAAAGGCATTTTATATGGGTGGAGTTACCCTAGTTCCTGGGGTTGTGGTCCAGACAGACAACTACTAGCCAGGCTTTGGAAGACAACAAAGGGTGATGCCATGTACATGGCTCTCTAGTTTTCTTGTTATGCCTAGATTTAGACAGTTTAATTGTGGTGGATAATCCTGGTCCCATTTCTTAAAAGCTCTCTTGACTGTTTATATAGGCCCTGATTCAGCAAAGCACTTAAGTGTGTGCTTAAGTGCTTTGCTGAATTTGTCTAGGCACAGAAATGAAAGCGAGAGAAGTAATATTGAGTGACAAACACCAAGGGAGTAGTAATAAATCTTGCAAGGGTTTTTAAGCTCATCAGTGATCAATACATTACAATGGAGATTGCTGCTGTGGGATTCTTGTGGACTTTAAAATCCTTCTCTGTATGATTTTTTATTTGGGGGGGCAGAAGGGAAGAGGGACAGACAGCATTTTAGCTGCCAAGACAGCATATCAGGGTCTTGATTCAATGCTTAGTGTAAATAAAGGGGCATTATGACACGTTATTAAAGCATTTGGCAAACAATACTGCATAACCTTTCACAGTAAATGCAGTATCAGGTAGCTATTGGTACAGAGATCAGATATGAAGGGTATGCCTTTCCTCAGTAAATACTGCCCTGCTGTCAGCTATGACCTGCTTCTCACTGAACAAAATTGCTAGGGTATTTTATTTCTTCCAGTAGTGTTAGCATTGTAGCTTAAGGCAAGTAGCTACCCTTAGTTTCAAAATAGTAGCTAGTGACAAGCGTTTCTCTTGGACAAATTCAAGGGAATTTCACAACAGGAGCCTTTTTTCTGACAGATGAACTTTATTTTTCAAAATCCATTTCAACCTTAACTTTACTGAAATTGATTGATCCCACAATTATGGGGCTGATGTACATTTTAATTCCATCTGTCACTTTCTATTTTAAGAAGATTTTCATTGGGCAGAGGTTTGGTGCTCAAATATACATTTTATATTTTGCATATGTTCCCTTAAACAGCTTTTTGTTGTACAACAGACAAAATGGGGTTGGCAGGGCCGGGGGGAAAAAAGGAGAAAATGCATGATTACATTAGCATGTATTTTATTGACTCAGTTAGTATTAGATGTACCTCTTGCATGGGAGATGTAAACATTGGATATTCAAAAGGAAAATATAAATTGACCTTCTGACATAATTATGTGTTAGGCTTGCTTTTTCTCTGCACTAAGGGTATATGTGGTAAAGCTATTAATGATGTTTATTTGGAACAATTGCTGTGTAACTTATAGAACGGTGTGTAACCTAGTATTTATAGGAATGAATGCAAATAATGTCACTTATGACACCACAGATGTAAAAATCAATAAAAAAACCCTATAATCACATATTGGAAAGTTCAATAGGTTAGACAGTAGCATCTTTAAGAATCTTTTTCACATTTGGACATAAACAGTGTCTTGGCATTAAAATATCAAATATATATATTAAATACAGGCAATAGTTACTTCTACAAATACAGTACTTGAGACCATGCCACACTGCTATTCAATTTATATAAAAATAACTCCATACACAATCACACACAATATAGGGAAAAAGAATGTAAACTTGCAGTGCTACCATTAAGAAACTCGGGGTCTGAGCCTGCTCTCAACATTCCCATCGAATCGAAGTGTGCAAGATTAGTCCCTCGGTGAAAACCTCTCTAAGCTACAATGGATAAAGCCTGATCCCGTAAGCTGTGGAGTGCCCTCCTGAAACCAATGGGAGTTGAACGCTCAACACCTTGCAGGAGGTGATTGGCACCACGCAGCAGTGGGCTTTAAAATAAGAGAAGTTCAGAGGAGAATCTAGGATTAACTACAATTTTAAAGCAGGACAGAACTAGACCTTCTCTTTTGAGGAATAATGTACACTAAGGTGTTAACTCACTAGGAGAAGAGCCATAAATATATTCAGAACAGATCACTTAGTACAAACTAACAGCAAAGCCCCATTCTGAGTGCATGCTAGTCTACACTGACTTCACTGGAGTGACTGTAGCTCTCTACTACTATGAAGCCGGAATTAGGCATAGAACTTTTTCCAGTCTCTTGCTCCAAGAGACTTGGACAAAGCATGAGGTGTGAGCCGTTGGAGGACGAGCTGAACGTGAGGCTAAAAAGATGATTTTCCCACCTCATATCTGATAAATGTAGGCGCCGATGCTGCCACCCCTACTGAGAAATTAGGACTCTTCCACAAGAGTCCTGCTGATGCCAATGGGATCACTTGTTAAATAAGATACTACGGAGCATGAGAACGGGTACCAGAAATTGGCCCTTAGTAATGTGTACTCCCTCTGCTCCAATCCTGCAAACAAACACTTATGTGGAACGTTATTGATGTAAGTAATCCCTGCTCAATGCGAGGGTAGCATTGAAGTCAATGGGCTGACTCACATGAGCAAAGTTCAGCATGTCCATAACTGTTTGCAGGATCTGGAGCCTAGATTTGACACTAGTGGAGTGACTAGAGCTCTCTGTACAGTAATCAACTATATATAGATACAATTTTTAAAATCCTCCTCCCTGTCCAAAGATGAGCAATACTAAAACTGGAGAGTGGTGTATAAGATGAGTGAGTGTTAAGGGATGTAGGGAAGGGAATTAAAGACTTCTACAGAAAAATAAATGAGACTGCAAAGATATTCACATTCACACAGTTTGTGCAGCAGCTTTAAATAGGGGTCAGGGCTATTCCTGTGGCTCCAAACAGCACCTTGTCTCTCTTGTCAAAACGGTGTCAGTTCTATCAAGCCATACTCTATTAACTTAGTAGTATAAGAATAAATTAAATATTAAAATGCCCATATTGCAAATTCCAGTTCTATAAAACGCATTAGATTTATCAGAAGCTTTTTTCTTTTCTGAGCAGAAATGGACTGAGTTTGATGTGTCCTACAGTTTGTTTTTCTTTAAATTACTTGGGAAACAAGCAGCAGCCAGTGTACAGAGAACAGAACATACTAACAATTAACAGAGTTTCTCTCTAGTTCTTGCCCTTCGTTAACCATCAAAGTGGTTTTAGAATGGTTTCCTTTTCCTCCATTCTCCCCATCTTCTAGATCCGTTGGCTGTGCTGAATGCTCTTCAGAGGTCTCATGTAAAGCAGTCTTAGGAGCTTCAGTTGCATTTCCTCTGACTGTAATGTGCTCCCATCCACCCTACATGAGATTTAAATATATTTAAAAGAAACATCACAATTTGATTCAAAGCTTCGTTCACAGGAAGGTTTTTGCGTTATTTATTCTTAATTCCCTGCCAGGGGGTTAGTTCCCCCCGTAGCTCAGCTCAGAAAAAGGATTCCTTATAAAATCCTGACCTCCTAGTATGTGTCACTCCCCGAGCGAGCTGGATGCATATCTGCCTGGTCCACACACTGCAGGGGCTCAAATCCCCATGACTCCTCTCTCCTGGATACTCTGGTTAGAGCATCTAAAATGGAGGAGACAGATGCTCAAGGAAGGGAGCAGGCCCGGACAAGGATTAGTATTCTGCATAATGGGGATTGGGTGAAATCCTGTCCCCACTGAAGTCGGAATTTTGCCATCGACTTCAAAGGGGCTAGGATTTCACCGAGACTGTTTAAATATCTGCACTTCAAACACTGCAGCAGAGAGTGGTGCAGCATCATGACAATGGGGGATAGTCATGCACATACCACAGAGAAGCCTTCCTTTTTAAAATGCTGCCGTGTTAATCGCTGTATTATATTTAATTTGTCTAATCACAGTTAACTACGTATTTTAAAACAGTGTCACTGGACACAAAATTAAACTCTTTAATGAAGACTTCAAAGCTCTCAAACTAAAAACCAACACTAGTTTAAAGTATCAGAGGGGTAGCCGTGTTAGTCTGGATCTGTAGAAGCGACAAAGGGTCCTGTGGCACCTTATAGACTAACAGAGGTATTGAAGCATAAGCTTTCGTGGGTGAATACCCACTTCTTTCCACTGCTTGCATCCGAAGAAGTGGGTATTCACCCACGAAAGCTTATGCTTCAATACCTCTGTTAGTCTATAAGGTGCCACAGGACCCTTTGTCGCTTCTACTAGTTTAAAGATGAGTATAATGTAAATGATGCACTGTTCTACACAGTAATTGCATAACACACTTCATTCATTTAAAAAAAAAAAAGACGCCAACACATTTGAAGACACGATCACTTGACAGGGAAGTGTCTCCATATTCAAGACAAGGAATGCCCCCATTTCAGAGTACAGGGTGCAAGACCAGTTTCCTGCCTTCCACAAGGAGATGAGCACCTGTCCAAAATTTCGAAGGAGCCTGCTGAAACAGGGATTGTATCTTCCTCTATAGACAGTGCCCAACCATCTATAACTGTGTGGATACCAACTCTCGAGCAATTCTGTGCCCCCAGCACTCACCCCAATGCCGTAGTCCCATGAGGCCCCTTTCGGTTCCAATGGTTGGACTCCTGTTCGATGACAGACTGTCCCGCAACTTAGGCTGTGACTTCCCTGCACTTTATCAGCTATCACCCAAACCTGAGAGAGAGAGAGAATAAAATGTGTTTCACGAACTGCTCTCTTCCCCTAAATGAAAACCATGACAGTACCTGGCTCAGTCACACAAACAGCTCCAATGACTGGATGCCGTGACCGTGCTTAGAGCAAAACAGCTCTAATTTGGGCAAAAAGAAACTCAAACATCCCTACACAAATGAGACCCAGGCGCGCAGATTAGCAGTGAAAACTTTCCCACTGAGATTTAACAAGGAAGGTTTACGATACATGCTGTTTGCATAGTCTCAGTGGGACAGCAGAAGTCTATGTTACCATTTCAAAGAGTTAATTTTCAGGTGGTCAGGATGCCAGCATGTGACTCACTGTCTTACGAGGGAAACAGGAGTAGAAACCAGTGTATACGGATGATTTAACTATGTCATTCATAACTAGTGAAATGCAAAGTTAAATACATACCTGATCCAGGGGTCCCATAGAAACTTTACGGATATTATTTGAAACATGGTCCCAACTAGATCCTTGAGGGTAGCTTGGTGTAATTCCCTGACGGTACCAAAGATTACCTATAAATAGATCAATTAAATCCTATGAAGGGAAGGATGGTCTTTTAGACAGAGTTCAGGAGTTCTGCCCGTGTAGGATGAGCCCACTGCATTAAAGCCATGAACTCTGCACTGTTTAATTAATCATAAGAGATCAGCAGTTAATGCTTCCTCATCTTCTATGGAATCCTGTTAAGTTCCACACACTAGTGAAAAGTGTAATATTCTCTATTTACCCTATTTTGCCCTTCCTGAATAATGGTGCTCACCCTAATTTGTAAAGCTCCTTGGGGAAAGGACCATGCATTATAGGTTTATAAAGATCCATGCACACCATTGGTGGTACAGAAGTAATGCAACATGGAAAAGGAGTTCTCTCAGACAGGACACTGCAGAGTTAAAGGCTTGTTTCTTCTGTGAAAGGACCCTTTAATTTTGTCTAATGATGATGCACCAGTTTGCTATGGATGATGTGCATTCTTCCTGCAGATTTGCATGCTTTTGGGTTTCTGGCAAAGCTCCTCAGATGCAGTGAGAGATGTAATTTTCTTTGTGACAATCCAACAAATATTTTTTTAAAAAAAGTTATAGATGCTGTGTCCATGTTATCTATGTCACTAGCTATGTCAAATACAATCCTAGGAATCAGACAGTGATTACCCAATTAGGTCACCCATACATCACTGTGCCAACGCAAGGCTATTCCCTCTAAACACGCAGAGGAACAGATCCTCAGGTGGGTAAACCAGCATAGCTCCACTAACTTCAATGGAGCAATGCCAATTTATACTAGTGGAGGATGTGGCCCAGAATCTTGTTTTAAAGCAGTCAGATCTCTGGTTCATTTCCGATTCCTTGTCATTTAAAACTCACCATTTTTATCCACCGCCAACATAGATGTCCGTCCTACTGAGACTTGTTTTAACTTTTGTTTTGGAGGTGAAGGAATATGGTACCAACAATCGCCTAAAAGTTGGAAATAAATGAACGAGGCATTGAGAAAACAGCAGTAAGAAGAGTATTGTAATAGGCCAAAGAAAGCTTTGTGTTCAGACACCATGTGGGTAGGAGCATTAGAAATACCTAGCTACACAAGGCAGTGGTGAATCACAACAGAGGGAACCAAGAAGCCTTCCAGCCCTTCTGGCTATACAATAACATGACTGGCTGACACGAGAAGTGCTGGTCTAAAAGTCAAGCACACCCAAATGGGGAAACTGGCACAGAAGGGTTAAAGTAAAGAGTGGGAACCTACTTCATATAAAGCAATATTTTCCATCTCCTTTCCCAACTCAGTATTTCCCATATTGAGGTGTGTTTAATGCGAGATGGTTTCTACCCCGACCTTCTCAAGAGAGTGTGGCCTGGGGAATTTAAGGAGGAATGTTGTTGACCTGGGTGAAATGGCATTTCCTTGTGGGCAAGGCTGGTAAACTTCTCTTGGGCTTCCAAGAAGTTACCCAGATACATTGCTCACAAAAAGAAACTCATCTCAAGGTTTTGTAAACATTAACTCACTGTTTAAAAGCGTCCTACGGCACGTTAATATAAGTGAGGAGGAGGCTGTTTGAGGCTGATGCAAAGTACACGCTTTGCAGTGGTGACATTGAAATGTCTCCGTCCTGTGCTCGTTCAGCTCACTACATCCTTGCTGCGAGAAGACCTGCTCTGTTCCACAGCACTCACCTGCAGGCTTTTGTGGAGACACTGAACCCCGGTAGAAGGTAGACCCATCTCTCGCAACAGCCCAGACTTGGTGGAATGCCCCAATCGAGACTGACATGAAGGGCTGATCTGTTCCCACGTGAAGCCATGATGTTCCCTAGCGAATGACAAAGAATGGCTTGGGAAACTCGCACCTGTTGCAGAACTGAATGACACAGCGCGCCTGCTGGCTGATCAGCACCTGACGGGAAAAATCCTACACAATGTAATTGGTTCTGAAGAGTAATTTTTATAGAACCGTATATGACTTAACAGACAAAGGCCCTTTCCCTGGCTTGTTTAGATTATTCTAGAGCAGGGATATAATCTTCCGTTCAATTCTATGAGACTTTTCTAGAAGCGCATTATGACTTTAGGTGCACCTAAACAGTACAACTCTTGAAATAGAACTGGTAGAAAAAAAAGGAAACATTAGTGAAAATTTTGTTGAAATGTTTTTATACTGGTTTTTCCAAAGTTTCGAGATGTCCACATTTAAATTTATATTAAAAAAAAAATTTCTACAAGCTCTAGATACGACTTTTGCAAAAATCAGTGCACATTTGGCCCCAATCCTGTAAAGCACTTACACACACGCTTAACATTAAACATGCAAGCATCCTTCTGAAGTCAAAGGGAGTGTCACAGGGTGGACTGGGCCCTTTAAGGGTATGTCTATACTGCACACTTCCTACGGTAGCATGTGGGGTACATACATGGCACCCTCCATCCCCAACGCAGGTATGAATAGCTTAGAGGAATAAAAGCACACCAGAACCTTAGGGTATGTACCCCCATATCGCTCTCTACACACCCAAACAGTGCTTCCCACATCTACGCTGCTGTTGTTAGTAGTGGGAGAGGGGTCCCATGCCCTCCCTGCTGCCAGAGCCTTGCCCCATGGCTTCCCCCCTGCCAGAGCCTCTCTCTGCCGTCTGTAGCTACATGCTGCAGTGTGGACACAGCCTGCTTTTCACTGCCATCTATAGCTACACCTATCCTACATGCTGCCCCCAATCGGGTGCAGCCTAGATATAGCCTAAGAGGGTACTGGCCTAGCCCACCTGTGCCTCATTAAGAGCCTCACAATGGGGCCTAATAGAGGGCAGCTGGCCTTGCTATAGAATCAGGAGAGGCATGGTTCAGGGACTCAACTGATGCTTAATGGACACCTGAGCCTTATAAAGGGACAGAGCGATCAGTCTGGGAGCAGAATCACAGGGACTGGTTGGGCTGGCTGCTCTGTGCAGGGAAGGCACTGAACCAGAGAGGCTGCAGGAGAACAGTACTCCAGGGGAAATCAGGCTAGAGGCTGAGTTTTCTATACCAGAGCAAGGAAAAGACTCAAAGGTAGCTCGGAAAGGGGCTGGAAACACAGCCCAGGGGTAGGCTGAAGAAAAGCCCATGAAGGTTCTGCTACCTTTTTGCTTGCTGGGACTTTTTAGTTGTTTTTTTGTTACCCCTGAGAAGGGTTAAGTTTGTTTGTGAGAGGGCCAATCCACATCTCCAGCACTAGCCTGTCTGTGGAGTTTATTAAAGAGCCCTGAAGAAGAGGGAAACTGAGGTATCCCTGGCCAGGAGGGGGCACTTGGGAGGCAGCTGCCATTACAGGGATGATTCACATGAGTAAGTACTTTCGTGGAGGGAGGTTACTGTTTTGCAATCTCTATTATAGTCTGTAGGTAAATGTGAACTATAGATGTGCTATGGCTCCTTATAAAAAACACACAGCACAATACAAAGCCCACTGAAGTTAATGGAAAGGCTCCCATTGACTTCAGTGGGCTCTATATGGGGGCCATAGCTTGGCCAGGTTCCTGCCCTGAGCAGCTTAATATCTAAGTCAGATGGACATGCTACCAGTAATTTGAAGAGAAGGCAGGAGCAGACCCCTCGGTGATTGAAGGGGAAGTAAAGGAAAGCGGTGCTAGGAAGACATGGGAGAGGAGAGCTGTATCAAGCACATGAGGCAGCGTGAGTCAAGAGGTGGGGAATGAGCCCAGTATACTGCCTCAGAGGGGGTGGAGCAGGTTAACTGGGGTTTACACAAGAGACAAACCAGTGAAGTGATTTGAGGGGGCACAGCGTGTACATGCGCACACATGCTGCACACACACACACACTTTAAATGACACTTATACGAGAGAGGCAGTAAGGAGAGAGTCTTACAGCTGGATTTTGCTGTGTTACGCCGAGTCTGCACAGCACGTCTCCCTTGTCGCTAACTGCCCAGAGCGCTATCGATTCTTCTTTGTCTGCTGCTGAACTAGGGATTATGGCGATGTCCCACAAGGAGATGGGAGGCACTTCCAGCCAGGGTCCGCTGGTGATTATTTTACATTTTCTACAGAGAAAAACCCCACAACCCTTTAGGTGCATGCACTTCCTGTGAGTGAGTCTGCGCCCATGTTGGCAGAGTAACTCAGGCATAAGGGTAGGGGAAGTCCCCAAATCCTTTCATTAAATGGGTACTATGGAAACCAGAGATACCATGCAACTAATATTTTCAGTTTGAAAGTGGGTTGACACCAGCCAGGTTTGTGTTTCCAGGTTGAGTTCTGAAGCACTAGACAAAGGATAATGTTTATCAGGGTTTCTTTTTCAAGAGCAACTTAATAAAGAAAAAACAAGCCCTCTTAGAAGTCTGTGCTGTGCTCCACTTTGCTTCCTACCTATCTAAACCTAGCCTAGAACTTCAGGATAAAGAAGAGCATTTCATCATGTCAGTGGGGGACTCCATTGCTGAGAGCAGAACTCTGTAGCTGGTCCATTCCCTCCTCTGTACTGGCAATGGGAGTGATATCTGGACTTGATTCAGGAGGGGACTGTGTGACGGTAACACGGAGCATCCCGAGGGAGGGAGGCATGTTTGTTGGCTAAGAGTTGCCTAAGGTTCTCTCTCAATGGGCCATTACCGAAAGCTACATTGCTCTAGTTTCCACAGAGAAATAAGTAGCACTGCAAATTAGAGAGGATGCACTAGACCCCACAAGCGGAATGTCTACCTTCACCCAGCCCGGGACACAGGGCATTTCTCTCTCCTCCAACCCACAAATCTAGGATCTAGCCCTAAGCAATCCTCTATTTGTTTTCAATTTTAATTTGTGCAACCGAAAGAGAGGAACGTTTGGGCTCAAGGCTTTTCTCAACTTGCATCTGTTGTTATATTTGGCATCAGCACTTGGTTCATTTGGATTCAATTTGTTACAGGACATGCAGCAGAACGGTTTGTGGCCCCAAGGCCTCGCTGAGCGGGAGGAAGAGATGCTCGAGGCCTAAAACGTTGACTCTGCAGCCACAAAACAAGCACCAAGCATCAAAGTCTTTAATTTGTAGGCTCATAGCGCCTCATTAGTAGGGGTGTTTGATAGCTTAGCACAAGAAAGTGTATGAGGAAAACTAGAGTGATTCAGAATTGCCCCAGGTTCCTTTGGGAAAGGGCAGGGTGCAGGGCTGCTTCCTGCTCAAGGCAGGATACAGTAACAGTTTGATCTTTTCTGGTTCCATCCAATTACAGTAAAGCCTGGCTGGGAAGTCATCAGTTGCCTAGTAAGTAGGTGGTGCTGGTCACATTTATATTAGGACTCCATCTATAAGAGTTAAAGCCCTATTGTTATGTGTATTGTAGCACCTAGGAGCCCCAGTCATAGACCATTGTGCTAGGTGCTGTACAAACAGAACAAAAAGACAGTCCCTGCCCTAAGAGCCTGCAATCTAAGCATAAGAGGTGTGTGTTATAAATGGTTACAAGCAACCTACTGGCTTGGCGGACTCTCTAACAACATCTACTAATCATTTAACCACCATTTATAAAGGGAGCTATAAAAGGGTGGTCTGCTGCTTTAAGGTCAGCCAACCCTAGTTACTAGTTCAGGCACATCTGAATGGGGTTTAGCTGATTCCCCTGTAATGAGCAGCAGGAAGTGAAGGATGCTCAGGGAGACTAGAGTACAGGGGCTGCTGGGTGAAAGTAGGGCTCCAGCAGAGAAACCTGGCACTTGGGGAAGTGAGACTATCGCAGGGAAGGCCTGAGTGGGTCCTAATAAGGGGATAAATGGCTTACGAGAGCTTTATTTTGAATTTTTTATTTAATCAACCAGAACCCGAAAAGGGCTGTGAATGGACACAAGGGTCTGAGTTTTTGAAGAACCCCCTTGAAGGGGGATTCTGAGGCAGGCTGCCTGTAGAACTGCAGTCCACGAGGGGATACTTGGGGCGATCTGTCCTGTGACAGGAACCTTGATATGAACTGTGACCACAGAGCTTTTACCTAAAGACCTCATACGGTCACAATGGAAACGTTGGGACACTTGTGTGCAAAGGTTGGGAGTGAAAAATGCAATGTAAGTGGTTGCTAAAGCCATGGACCGCCCTGCTGGAGATGGGTTCTTCAGTGCAGGTTTCAGTGCTGTTGCCCTTTGTTATCGGAGAGAGATTTAAGGGACTAAACAGCTTGCTCTTAAGAAGGGAGCATGTCTGAATTCTAAACTTTATATCCATAACTTAATCCCTTACCTGGCCCAGCGCCTTCGCCGTACAAAATCCTTCATCGTCTTGTGGCCATGGTAGGATCTGCCAAAGATACGTGGTTTAATGCCAGTTTGAGAGGACTTGGAAATACCTCGCATTTCAGCAACAGCCTGTCGGTGCTGACTCCGCTTCAGCCCAGCATTATTTTCCATGCAACTGTTCTGTAAAAAGCTCTCCCTCACACCACATAGTGGTGTGAGGATACCAGGCACTGGCTTGCAACTGTAAATAACTATCCATCCTGGAGACCTCCCTGCCACTTCAGAATACTGGCAAACCCTTATTTTGCTGTGTGGGACTTGTACTTCACCCCTCCTCCCCAAACTCCATGGCCAGTAATACTTCAAATCAATAGTATTCAACATGGATTGTCAGCAGCTCTCTCCCCCTCATTTTGCAAAGGGGGAAATCAAGGCACAGATGCCACCATGAAAGCATAACTGAAGTGCAAATCAACTAATTTTAACAATTGCTTGCAGGGTGGTTGTAGCCAATCAGGTGTTAAACTTGGCATGGTCCTGCCAGGCTATTAGGTACAAGAAGGTAACTCCTTACGCTGGAAAGTCCGCTGCATACTGCCAGCCTTCCCGATCAGTTCCACCGGAAATGTTAAAATCAATATACCAGTCAGACACCTAGAGCCAGAAGGATATTGTGAATAGGAGCACAACAGAAAGTGAAGGCACAGCAGGGAGATCACCTTTCACCTCTTCTTCTGCACCCTTTGCGTTGTAATTGCTTGTATGGAATGTTCTGATAACAATTGGGTTGCTTGGGAATGCAGCCCAAAGCTGGTGGTAAACTCCTGATAACAATACTTATAGTACAACTTTGCCTGTTAAGAACACCTTCCATCCTGGGTCCCCAAGGACTTTTAAAACATTCAGGGTGGGATTCGCAAAGGAGCCAAAGAGGAATTGGGTTGGGGGGGTGGGGGGCAGGGACAATCAATCCTCTCAGCATCCCTAGGATGTAGGGAAGATCATTTCCATTGTACTGAGGAGGAAACCTGAGGTTAAAGTGACACAGCAGGTGAGCGGTAGATCCAGGAATGGAACCCAGGTCTCCTGCCACCTCTGTTCTGTGCCCGAGCAACTAGGCCATCCTTTTTTATTTTTAAATAAAAAAAATAGAAACAAATAATAATTTCAAGACAAAATTTACCCAAGACCACTGCGGAGATGGAGGCTTTGTGTTAACTTTTGTGCATTCTTGTAAGCCAGACGCATCACTCCACATGTACCGGTCTGTGGGCAGCCCTCTGCAACACAAGCGCAAGGAACAAAATAAGCGACAGGGAGAGAAGGGTAAAAGATAAAGCTCTTCACCACTGCCTAGCATGTCCCACGTCCACACGCTGAACACTGTCCTCAGTCACTAGACTCTCTTGAAGAAGGGACTGAAATGAAACAGGTTTGCTCTGCAGCTCAGTTGCCTGCCAAACACTGACCAAAGATCTGAAAAAACTGACTATTTTGCATTTAAAACCCAGGAGGGTGATCTTGAGAATTCTGCCACTTTCCAAAGGTTGGTGGAAAAACCTTTCCTACCCACCAGCGAGAGATTTATTGGGGTCTAATGAAATGGAAGTCAATGTCTTTAGAGGATTATTAAATATTGCTATTAAATGCAGCATCCAGAGGCCCCACTTAGGATCAGGGACCCGTTGTGCTTAGCACTGCACGACATGGTTCCTGACTTGAAGAGCTTATGATCTATGACCTTTAATCCTGCAATGCGCTGCTTGCAGGTAGGTTTTGTGCCTTCCCAGGGGTGTGCAACGCATTGCAGGACTGAGGCCTACAAAAGCATCCTTTAACGAATATTGACACATATAGCCTCAAAGCCCATGCGCCTTCCATCTCAATTTAACACTAAATGTTAGAGACAGCACATGAAATAAAAGCTTAAAAACACCGACATTTCCCTTGACCATTATAAACGCACACACTTACCTGTTGCTATATCCTGTGACTGGATTCCACCGCTGGTTCTCATAGATATAAACACATTTCACATCTGATTGCATGTAAATATTATCGGCGCTGCTGGCCAATCCTGCAGGCAATAAATCGGATTAAAAGCAAAGTTAAATATTGAAAAAGAAAGTTGCAATAGTTTAAAATTGTGCCAGGTGGAACATTCATGCACTTTTTATTGCTCATTTTTGAGCCAAAGATACAAAGCTAGGATGCACAGCTTGCTTCCCTTGCAGAGATGGGCTATGCCCATCACCTCATTCTACAGACTAGACACAATACAAAGATGGGGGATTGAAATTTGTCAGAGGGTTAATTAGGGAATTTATGCACTTTTATTCTACCGGGGTGTGTCATTACCTTGAATGAAGCCACCTCCGTATCCCCCAGTATAAACCCAGGCCGTGTGATCGTAACCTATGCCCCATACTATGCCATGGCTATTGCACTCTATCAGGCGGAGATGCCCTCCAATCTGACGCCAAAACCTGCAGGGAGAGAGAGAACATTTTACATTAACTCAATAGCGGAATCAGTAACAGCACCTGTTCCCTGCCCTGCGCCTCAGCCCTGACTTAGGGAGGGTAGGAGGACAGTTCAGTCGCTAGCTCATTCGGCCTCTGTCCAACCCGTGGGGAAGGCGATTGGTGCCAGTTAAGAATGCGCCTTTTGACTGACTCCTGTCAGTGGGCAGAGGCATCTTGGCTACCTCAGCTGTGAGTTTGCGGCCTGTCAAACACCTCACTTATGTCTAAGTTTAACTTTGAATTTCCTGGTTTGATCCATTGCTGGTTTGTTTTGAACAGTTTGCTAGGATACGCTGGGGGGGGATTTTCACTCGTTAGTTGTGGGTATTCGCCTTCAGCGTTCACTTTGCCCTGAAGCTTTTCCTCTAGGAATTTCCTTGGTTTAATACACATGGATTGATGGTCCTAATATGGAACTGGGGGAAGGCAGGAGGCCAGAGGGGATTCCCTCACCTTCTGCAGGAGCAGTGTCTTATTTTCACGTACTCAAGACGGACCCCCATGTCTGTAGCTCTGAGGAGGTGCCCAGCAGAGGGAAATCCCGTCCTGGGGACCTGGAGCCCTGCAGGGTGTGGTGCGTGTGTCTAGGGAAGAGTAGGGAAGGCAAAGGGACTGTAGAGGAACATGCCAGTGGGGAGTCTGGGGGAGTAGCAAAGAAGACCTGCTTTTACAGATCAGGAAGGGTGCAGGAGTAGATAAGGGCACCAGCAACCTGGCAAGCTTCAAGGGCGCAGTGGATCCCCGCCCACCTCTCCCTTTCACCGTTAGGACTCTGAAGGTATGTCTACACAGCAGCTGGGAGGTGTGATTCCCAGCCAGGGTAAATAGACTCTTGCTAGCTCTGCTCAAGCTAGCATGCTAGAACAGCACTGCTAGCTACCTGAGCTCTGACCCAAGGGATCAGGCGGGCTTGGACTCCAGCAGCTAGCCTGAGCCAGTCCATGCTGAAATCTCTCTCCACACTGCTATTTTTAGCATGCTAGCTGGAGCTGAGCTAGTGCCAGTCTGCCTACCCACACTGGGAACTGCACCGCCCAGCCGCGCTGTAGACGTACCCAAGGGATTTTTAGGGTTTCATAATTCAGAAACACCTCGTGCAAGTCACTTCCAATTAGTAGCAAAAATTCTACTTGGCCCTTTACCTGCCAATTTTGAGGCAGATTAAGGGCCTCTTTGCTTTTGGATTACAGTGCTCAGGGCGGCAATATCATGCTTAGAATAGAAACCCAGCTGCTATTCGCACTAGAGAGCATCTACCGCCACTGCATGGGGGATTCCGAATTCTGAATTCCCTCACTTGGGTGCTATTCAAATCTCAGCCCTAATGAATAGAATGTTTCATTTACTCTAAAATGCCATCCACTAATTTGTGTAGGAGAATTTAGCACCCAACCCTGCAAGACTTACAGGTCATCCTAATGAAATCAGATGGGAAACCTCGCAAGATCTGGCTCATACCGTGCAGCTTGAGCATGTGAACATCAAAATGTAACCTGAGGAAACGTCTTCATCTCACTTATGAAAACGAAGGCAACTCCACGTCTCTCTTCATCATCGGCTGACATCTACAGCACATCACGTGTTCCACAACAGACTGCATAACTGCTGATGTGGAATTAAAGAAAATTCTGGCTGCTTGAAATGCACAGTAGTGAGGGGAACTTTAAAACCTTCTTACATTTGGTCACAGGGCATCAGGTGTGGTGCGGCCTCTAATTCAGGACTTGGCTCGCTAACGAAGATGTCTCCTTTGCAGGTAATAGACCAGATGGCCTGGTGGGAGGGAGGGCCTTGAATCCGTCTGCTTTCACAGCAGGACATGCTCAGCAAAGCCAGCTACAAGATAAGGAAGGAACAAAAAGCGAGGAGGTGCATTTCATGGTGTGAACAGGGGTTTTTCGCTTAATGTAGGTCATCTAGTGCTAGTGAAAGGAGGTTCTCCTCATTGCCTTTTACAAATCTCCAAGGCGAACTAGCAGAGTTCAGCTCAAAGGTGTCCTGATTGATTGCTATCAACATGATTTATCTTTCAGGATCCCCAGAGTGCTCCACAATGTCTCTGTACACACACACACCTCTCGCCCACTGCTGAAATGCAGCCATTTGTGTGCCATAGAGACGCAATCAGGCGGATAGATAGCTCAATGCACAACAGCGAAGGAATGTTTTGTCCCGCTGGTTTAAGCTCTTTATGAGAAGTAGAATATCTACACAGAGCTGAGCAAACCTTAGTAGTTAAGATGGTTTGAATGCCTGTAGCCAGGCCCATCACACACAACTCCATTTATCTGCCTCCAAAGAAGACTAGGAGTTAATCCTACCACAGTTCCCAAGGCCTTATCTACAGTAGGGGATTTTAGAGGGGACAAAAATCCCACAAGTGTGATCATGAGGTCAACTGCACCACTGGTCACACTGGTACGAGCCCTAGTGGTGACACACAGCTGTAGGTGTTTTCACTATGATGTCAAGTAAACTTGGGCTGAATTTTTGTAGCACCAGTGGAATCTCCTCCCAATCTGTTTGCTAGTGCAACATAGCCAGAGTCCAGAGGTTGCAAACCTGATGCTCAAACCTCACAAACGAGGGTTTAAGGAAGTCATTTCAAACGTAACCAGACTGCGTTAGAAAGTTGGCAGAGTTACCCAGTCGTGCATTTCTTGTTCCGTGGTGGCTTGTCATAAATATAAAGGGAAGGGGGAGAGGATCTGATGCAGTGCTATAAAATCCTCTTACCAGTAAAGGGTTAAGAAATGCAGGTAGCCAGACTGACACCTGACCTGGCTGGCATCTGACCAATAAGGGGACAAGATACTTTCAAATCTTGGGAGGGGGAAAGCTTTGTGTGTGGCTTTTTGTCAGAGTGATCTTGGAAGACAGAAAGAACCTACAGAAAACCGGTCTCCTCACCAAACCTCACTTTTCTAAAGTAAGTGTAGTCAGCACTGCGAGTAGATTTCTGTTTATTTTGCTTGGTGGTACATTCCCTGTGTGAGAGGGAAGGGTTATTCCTGTTTTTCTGTAACTTTAAGGTTTTGTCCAGAGGGGGAAATCTCTCTGAGTTTGGAAATTGAGTGCCCTGTAAAATAGTTACCATCCTGATTTTTCAGAGATGATTTTACCTTTTTTATTTTTAATAAAATCCTTCTTTTAAGAAGCTGACTGTTTTCTATGGTATTAAAACCCCGGGGGTGGGTTTTTTTAGATCACCGTGTAACCAATTGGTTAAGGGATTATTCTCAAGCTTCCCAGGAAAGGGGGCTCCGAGCTTGAGGGGGTATTTGGGGGGAAAGGAAGTTCAAGTGATTCCTTTCCTGGATTCCTGCTTAGACCCACTTGATGGTGGCAGCGAAAAAAGCATTTCTCAGGGTGCAGGGAATTTTGTACCCCTGGGGGTTTTAACCTAAGCTGGTAAAACTAAGCTTAGGGGCTCTTCATGTGGGTCCCCACGTCTTTACCCTAGAGTTTAGAGTGGGGAGGGAACCCTGACATGGTGGTAGAGCGGTGGGATCTATTGAACCAGAGATTTTTTTTGAACCAGGCACAGGGAGTTTAGATTTTTTTTTCTTCTCTCTGGCTCTTCCCTGTAGCTGCTTGGAGCAGGGATGGGTTAAGCTGCTAGGAGCTAGAGTATCTACATATGAAAGCAGGTAGTTAACCCCTACAGGGAATACCCAAGCAAGTTTTTTTTTTTTCTTTTCTAACTCTATCGGGTTAAGACAGATTAAAAACAGAAAGGCTAAGATGACTGCCAGTGACGCAGCTATTAAACTTGTGCTAGCTAGCCAGAGAGTCCAGAGGTTGCAAACCTGATGCTCAAACCTCACAAACGAGGGTTTAAGGAAGTCATTTCAAACGTAACCAGACTGCGTTAGAAAGTTGGCAGAGTTACCCAGTCGTGCATTTCTTGTTCCGTGGTGGCTGCTAGACGAATTGGCCACCGCTGCTTTGTCCTCTCGGGCGTGTAGAGAGCGAAGGAGTGTTTGGCGTCATTCAGAACTTCAACCAGAATGGTGACTTCGTTCAGGAACACATGGAGGTACTGGCACAATACAAAGGGCATTGGTGAACAAGGCAAACTCCCATTAAGCCTCCCCCACTGCCAACAGAATAGGGAGACCTTGCACAGGATGGCAGAAGGATTAACAGTCTGCTTGGGAGAAAACCCTCATTGTGTTTGGGAGTGCTTGTGAAATGCGGTTAGACTTGCAGCCCTGGATGACTAAGGTCCTATCTACCCGCTCTACATCACTCTGCCAGTGTGTGTCAACCCTACCTCCGAGGGCCCCCCCTTGCTAGGCATCAAAGGTTGGTTCTTTCTCCATGACCATTCAGTCTTTGGACTGTCAACAAGATGGCTAATTGGCATCAATCTGGTGGTGGCTTGCCCACTGAGAGCGGGATTATTTCTAACAGGACCCTGAGACAGCCACCAGAGAGAAAAGACTTTCATTTGCTACCAGCCTGGGCCAGATCGGAAGTGGTGACCTAGATGAGAAACCCTGTATCACAATGCCCGTCCCCATCTAGTCATGGTTTTCCTCTTGTCAAATGGGACACCCACACTGCGCTACTCAAACGCACCTTCTTCTCCTCATGAAACATGTAATAGATGAACAGAATGCTGTCTCGCATGCCATCGTTCCCAGTGAACTGCTCCAGCGCCACTCGCACATCGGTCCATTTATGAGGCTTCCAGCTTCTCCACCACTGTAAGGTCCCCGTTTTCACCCAGACAGACTGTGGCAGAAACACAAGGTTACAAGGAGCTTTCTTGACCCCCCTCCCGAAAATTTCTGCTCGTTCTTTCTCTATAATACCGAGAAGCTTTGACACAAGCAGAAGATAATGTGATCAGATGAAGGCTAAGAAAACTCGATGGCAAGGAGGGGAGATGCCCCCTTCAGAGAATCACCACTTCAGAGAGTTCAAAATCAGAGAGAGATTCTCTGACTTGGGAAAATACAGCAGGTTGTTTCTAACTGGGGTTAGAGTTAGAAACAGTGTTTCTAGCATTTAAGTGCTTTTAACATAATCATCTATTAAAACTGATTAAAAGTGCACACATCAAACTGTTCTATATTGAAACTAATTCTATTTTAATACTTTAAACAGGTGATATTGGATAACTCAGGTCTTAGAAAAGGAGGGGCCAAAATCCTGAATGACATCTAAGAAGAGCCAAAGGAAATTGTGTGATAATCAAAGGGAAATAACTAGAAATCCTGTTATTCAAATATTCTTGACATTATAAGCACTACTTATTGAAGCTGTGCTATGCCCCCTGGTGTTCATAGAGAACAAGCTCACTCATTTATTGAAGTCCAAGTAATAAGGATATTCATGCAAACAGAAGGCCCTGAATTTGTATAGTGCAGTAACTTACATGCATCTAACACAATTTAAAGGGGTCCTGGATTAGGGATTTCAGCATATTCAGTAACAAGTGAAACAGAGTCAGCCAGTGTTTTTTCTTTATAGTACTAGCTGGAACTTTTCTACAAGAGCAGCTGTGACAGAGGTTTAATGGCTAGTAGGGTTTCCAGTTGGAGTGCTTGGGACAAGCTGCTCTAAGAGCTGTGGTAACGGACAAATGTGAATGGTGGCAAGGATATAATGTTTGATTACAGTAGGCTGCAGGCCACACACTGAACAGTACCATCACGGATACCCAATCCTGACAGATGTTAAATCATGATCGGAGTTAAAGAGAAGGAAACAGGAGGACTTACCTGCTCAATAGCTTGTTCATAGTGTCTAAAGTTCTCCAGTTCCCGCTTGGTCCTTTCACTGAGCTGCTGGAAAATCTGCTTACGCCACGCTGTTGTCTGCGCTGGACTGATAGACAGGGAAAGGGACTGCACAGAGGATAGTAGACCTAGAGCAGAACCAACATGATGACCACGTGAGCTTTAAACTCAATTCTGTGAAGTATTAGATGCTCAAGACACAATTTGCCACTTCAAAAACACTGGGCCAAACGCCTCTGGTCTAACACCACTATTGCATGGACGCTCTAGCCCCAGTGCCATTACCAAAGGGCCAGTGAGAATATTGCAAATGGTGCATAGAAAATGGATTGAAAGCCTCTGTATATAAAGCAGCACCTGTATGGTCCTAGGAGATGACCATACGCTCTACAGATTCGGATACAAAGCTGAGATGACCAGTAAGACAAGGCTAAGTATTGGGATGCCACATACTAATTTGACAACCAGCTTATTTGGAAATTTCACCATATTTCACTTTCTTCAAAAGCCTCCCTGTTCTAACCCCTCTAGGAGTCAAGGCTGGGCTCCCATTCAGAAAACCACCTTTCAATTCCTCTTGCATTAGAAAGGCTTACAATAGTGTATATCTCATCCTTGGATCACAAGGACTATGGTACCAATAGGGCACTGTGGTATTTGTCTCTAAACAGGCTCCCTTCACAACTTGCTTTTGACTAGTTTTCAATCACACCCAGGAGCCGTTTTATCCTGAGCTCCAGTTTCAATGCAATGGAGAGCTAAACAGGTGTGTGGAGTTCCGACAAACTGGATTATTCCCTCTGTAACATTTCTGCCAAACATGCAGAGAAATAGTCACTAACTACGTTCATAAAGTGCTTTACAACTAGATACGCACAGCAGGAAATACTCTCCCTTCTGGAATGAGGGGTAACAGCTAACTGGCATGCAGGCTGCTACGTAAGAGAGTGGGTGGGAGAAGGAGGGATTATTTTGAGATAAAGACATGCTTAAAAAAAATACTGTGCTTTTTTATTTATCTTCTATGGCAGCATCGTTAGGCCCTGAGTGGGGATCAAGGCCCAGCTATGCTGAGCTGACAGTACCTGACTGAAGCGTGAACCATTTCAGAGAGCTGTGTGAATCCACCAGGCAGCCTCCCCCACACACCCAGGCCCACAACGGGTGCTCATCAGCTCCATAATGTTCTTCGACTCCAACTGAGAACATGCCCAGGGAAGACAGGCTGGATGTCTCCGGGAAGGTGCTGGTGGAGAGCAGAGGCTTTTTATGGGCCTCCTTTAAGTCAATGTTTGTCCACTGCAGTTCTGCAGGATGGGGATCCTGGTCAGCAGAAGACTCGGGTTTTTCGAGACCAGCCTTCTCGCCGTTGTCTGAACCAGGGCTGGCTTCTTCAGGAGCAGAGTCCAGAGGATCCACAGCCGCGTTTGCACTCGCTTCTGCTGACTGGCTTCCCCCGTTGTTACCATTGACGCTAGCTGCAGCATCTGACAGGGGCGTGTTGGCAAGGTTTGGGTGTATCTGTGGGCTCTCGGTATCAGAGGAAATGTCCGCATCGCTCTGAACAATCAGACTCATTTGCTCCCTAACGTCGTCACTGAAGAAACAGCCAGCGCTTGGGGACAAAGAGACAAATAACTAATCAGCCACCATTCCCCGAATTATCAACCGGCACAGAGCCATAGAAAACACCAGAGAAAGACAGACAGAGATGGCTACACAGCATCCAGCTGATACAAAGCCAACCTTTTTGGTAAAAGCTTAACTCCGTCCCCAAGGAAAGAGAGCCCGACAAATGGCTTTGCAGGCCATGCTGGGGAATCCTTTTATGACAGCCTGTAGGGTTGGCTGCACAGAACTCTCCAGAATACCCCAAGTGTTAACACCCCAGGGCCCTGTCTTTTGGTTTACAAATGCTGAGCAGGACCCTTTTTAGACTTCAACTGGTAGGAACAGAAGCAGCCAAAGCAGGGACTGCTGCATTTGGGAGGGGTGGAGGGTAAAATATGGGGTCCAGCCAGGCCCCTTTCTTCCTCCCAATGTCCCCTTGGCCCCAGAACAGTGCCGGGGAGACCCCACACACCTTCTGGGGGTAATAGGACCCATGCGGTGCCTCCTGTCTTCTCCATGTGGCCTTGGAGGAGAGGTGCAGAGAGAACCCAGCTAGAGACTCCAGCCCTTTGGAAGCAGAGACCTTTGGACGTTCCAGTCAGGACTACAGAATGGGCGGACATTCTGTGACCTGTGCTGATCAGCTGTTTGCTTCAGCTCCCCGCCACCTTCATCTCAGATTCACTCCACAGCTGCCTCCCCCCCCGCCCCCTTCCCCGTGCCCCCACCTCCATTCCCTGTTCTATTTAGCCGAACCCCTCCTAACTAACTCCCCGCGCCCCCAGCAAACTGAAAAGAATCCCAGCATTAACGATGTTTGCTGCCATTACACTGCTCACTCTGCTTGTGTGCACCAACCTTTCCCCCACCCTGTGTCTGTCTTGTCTGTTCAGACAAGATTGCATCATTGTTCCCTTGCACTCCTGCTCTGTCTGCATCCGTCTGTTCTCTTGTCTTATTCTCAGACTGCAATCTCTCTGGGGCAGGGGGCTGTCTTTTTGTTCTGTGTTTGCCTAGGACAATGGGGGCCTGGGGTTCCCAGGTACTACTAGTACAAATTAATAATAATAATAATAATAGAAGAACCTATCAACACTGTGGTTTCATTCTCCACTGCAGATAGAATGTCTTGTGTTGCTGAACAGAAACTGATTCCTAGAGCTTAGCACGTGGCTTCTCACAGTGTTCCCAGCATGTTCTGCATGGCCAATGGGCCAGCTCTCATCAGGGAGCCATTTGTTTACCCTCTCTGGGAAAGAAAGTGGCAAGATGCCACACAAGTGACACCCAAGAGGAGGATAATCGTTAGGGGGAGAAAACACCTCCAGGATATCTGGCAGGTAACATTTCATCCTATTATAGACTGGACCCTGGAATCTGATGGCAAATCCCAGCTCAGCTCACTTTACTGCCAGGCTGCACTGAATTCTCAAGTCAGAACATTGCCTCTCTCCCCAGAGAAGAAGAGTTTGCCGCTCACTGTTGCATTTTAATTGGAAAAAAAACCCCAAACAAATGGACTTCAGCACCTGGCGAGAAGGAGGAGTCATGTGTGGGGTTTGTTCAAGGTCACAGTGAGGGGCCTTGAACAAACTGGATGGATTGTGTTCACAGAAATACTCCTCTCATGCCCTGGCAGCACCAAAATCTGATGGCCTTTAGGGCACTGTATTAGCTACCTGAGCAGACTGGTCGAGCTGCCGGTCTGAGACCTGTCACTTTCTCTGCCAGACACAATCGCCTTCCATGTCTTCCCACTGAGCTCGCTCGGTGTGACGCCTTGCCGAAAATAAACTGCTCGATCCTCGCAGCCGATTCCCCAGACCTAGGGGAGAAAGGGGCCTTGACGAGAATGTCTGTGTGTCCTAAGGGGATGAATGGCATGCAAACGGGGAGGGGGGAGGGATAGCTCAGTGGTTTGAGCACTGGCCTACTAAACCCAGGGTTGTGAGTTCAATCCTTGAGGGGGCCATTTAGGGATCTGGGGCAAAAATCTGTCAGGGGATAGTACTTGGTCCTGCTAGTGAAGGCAGGGGACTGGACTCGATGACCTTTCAAGGTCCTTCCAGTTCTATGAGATAGGAATATCTCCATATATTTAAAGCAGATGGGCATCAGCTACAACAGAGGAGTGAGAAGAGGGCAGTTGAGGGCAAGAGTCTTTCCTGAGTCAAGGGTTTTCTTTGGGTTCGTCTCTAGTGCTGGTATTTTAGGTGCAGTGCATCACTCCTGTGTACGGCTGATTGCGGGATGGGGGTGTGGTTTGTACTCAAGTGTATCAGATGAGAGGCAGGTTTGCTGAACTTTCTCACATTGCAAACCCCAAGTACCTAGGCAACTGGGCCGCTTGTTGGGCTGAACATCCTGGTGTATTCCGACTGCAAAGCTGGACAGTGATCATACAGAAGGAGTCTAAACATGCTCATGTGTTCACACAATTGGTGTTCTGCTGCCTTACCTGGTCATTTAAGCCTACGTTTACCATCATCATTTCTCCAACCATTTCAATCCAGCTGGTGCCACATGGATTGTGCGAGTTCACACCTCTTCTGAACCACACCTGTCACAAGTTAAAATCCAAGTTTTGAACTACTGTACTAGCAGAGAGACAGTTAAATGGTTAACGCCGTGGCTGGGAGTCAGGGCTCCTGCGTCTCATTCTCAGTTCTGCCGCTGCCTTGAGCAACCAATGGTACTTCAGCAGTGCCTTTGGTCTGAGGCGTCCAAAGCACCTACAGGACTGAGGCACTGAGCCATTAAGAGACTTGCCTAAGGTAATACAGCAAGTCAGTGGCAGAGTTGGGAATAGAACTCCTGACTCCCAAGCCTGCACTTTCCCCTCCCTCGGGGCAGCACAGCATACACTGGCATGCACCTCAGACATGGCAGGTATCCAGAATAGCTTTGACAATCCAAGCCTGAAAAGGGGCCTAAGAGAGTTAAGTGCCTAAAATCCCATTGGCAGTTGGGTTCCTAACCCCGTAGGTTCCTTTCAAAATCCCAGCAACAATTTTTACTAGCTAACTCTTTCAAACATTGCTAATACACTATGTTAATTTCAATATTAAAGAGCTGCTCTAGGAATGAGGGAGAAGGATCAGATTCTCATTTGCACTATGGCCCCTTTACACCATTCTGGCAGTGCAAACAGGCCTGACAGCGGGAGGAAATGTAACGCACACCCACTTTAAGGCCCTTTACAGTGCCAGGATGGTGTAAATGAGAGGCAGTTCCATAGTTTCTGTAAGGAGACCTTCTCTCAGAAGTTAGAGAGCAAACAGCTGACAAGCATGAGCCAGCCAATTCCCCATCTCTTTCCCCGAGAATGAGAGTTTCTCTGGTGCATGGGAAAATTCATTCTTTTATATCTCAACTGTAGGATGGCTTTTATCACACCTAAAGGCCCCTAACTAGTGCTTCTGCCTCCAAGTCACTTCCCCAAGCTTTTCAAGGGCTTTGGACATTTTATTATATTACATCCAATGGAATAGGCTGTGTTTACTTTGGAAGTTCTTTGTTAAATTAGTGGTTGGATTTTTAAAAAAATCAAACCATACCAAATCTCCTATTAGATTAGCTTGGTTTTATCTCATTCTTTACCAAATAAAAAACCATCTAAAAGATTGTCTACAGGGGAGATTTTTCCAGTTACGTTGGTATAGCTATAGCAGTTTAACTATACCAGTATAACTGTGTGTGGACGTTCTTATTCCAGAAAAGACCAGCTTCTCAAGTCTTACTTTAATCACTTCCAAAGCAACATAAACTAAACTGGAAAAAGGACACTCATATTGGACTAAGAGTGCCCACATAGGGAGCTATACTGGTATAACTACAGAGCTTTAAATTCACCCCCTATATTATACCGTCCCTGTGTAGACAAGCCTTAAGCTATACATGCTATTGATACTACTAAGGGACCTCATGTTTGTTATTTAACTTCAATAAAGTTATCAATAAACCCTGGAAACTACTAATTCGCAGTAAGAACCTGGGATAATTACACTCTGTTAGTGCTTAGAACCAGTGATTTTTTTCCAAGTACAGCAGATATTTGTTATTAGTCAGACCTGTAGTATAATATAGGTAAAGGGGGTTTATTGTCATCAGAACAACAGACTATCTGGGATGTTGCACAGAGACTTGAAGTTGTAAACACAATGAGCAAACACAGGCACATACATGGGCATCCTAGGTAAGAAGCCAAGATTGAACCATAATTTTTGTTTTGTTATAAAGTATAAAGCAGGGACTGAATATTACCTTGTTCCCATAGGTGGGATTTGCTATATTCTGTCCTGGATCAGTAACAGAAAGCACTGCTAGATAGAGGGATTGGTGACCTTTAGAAGGTCAACTATTTTGCTAATCACCAGGTTTAGAAATACACAGTAGACTTTGTCACCCAGGGCTAGAGACTAATGCTTTAGCTATTCTGACTACCGAACTTGCCTATTTCACAATGTGCTGGGGCTATCAACTCTTTGGTGAAAAGGCATTTTGATTTTGGGACTGGTACATATTTCTGAGCTTTGAATCAGTACCAGTGATCATCAGATAGAAATGATCAAGATGCCTGTGTGAAATAAGCAGTTTTCCCTCTTTCCAGGGGGATCAAACACCATAGCGGGGGAAATGGCTGTACATCTCTCATTCTAGGCATTCTTCCCTGCGAATTCCCTGTTCAGATGTAACACATGACAACCACCACTGAGCAGCTGTGAAGGAGCCCCAGCCCAGGGTTGTGACACTTCCTCTCACACTCATTTGCTGCTGCTTGACTTGAGTTTGGCCCATTGTCTATAGCATGACCCCAAACTGACAGCAGCGTGCTGTCGAGCTGGAACCCATGTCTGTTCTGGGAGAGTGGCTGAGCAGCCTTCTCATGGAGACCCACACACCCCTATGCCTCTTGGCGGTTCAGTCACTAAGAGCCACAGAGCACCCCTGCAATTCTGGGGCACTGGAACTTACCCAGCAAAGGGAGCAGGAGATCCCAATTCCCTGACATTTCATAAGCTTGCACAGAAGAGCAACACACTGTAAACATCCAGGGAAGAGAACCAGAAATGTAGCTCAAGGCCTCTTACTTTTCTGTCTTTCATAACCGCCCACACCACGTTTACACCCACAGAGACATGCAGGATCCCATTTTCAGAGCTTGGGGGTTCCACAATTGTCCAAGAAATTCCTGCCAAATAAGCAAAACAAGGAGACACCGTTCATTAGACTCTCATTTTCTCTACAAATTAAAGCGACTTCCCTGCATGGCAGGACAGGATTTTACCTTGAGGGTTATTTCTATCAATCCCTTCTCTCACAATAGCTTGCCCCTCCCAAAGCGTTGCCCATAGGAGGTCATATGGTCCACAGCTGATCTGTACTGCTTCTCCGGGGGTGGCTATTAAGGACCACGAGGAGCCTTCTGGATTGTGGTGGCAAACGTCTTCTCTATACCATACCTAGGATAGACACAAAAGCCTTAGAAAAATGCCACCCTAATATAAACAATCAGAACCTTTCAGGCAAACACATGGCCAGCCTGACAAAGGAGAGAATCATTCTTCTCTAGCCAAGGCTCCTTTTATAGCATTTGACCTCTCACCTTTAAGTGGCATTAGTTGAGTAGATTATACAGCTGCAGTCCATTTCCCTGTGTATCAAGGGAGGAGGCTTTTCTACAGACTAGCTTTTATGATGCAAGCCAATTTGGACAGGCCCATGAGCTCTTGCCCACACGATCTGTGTGTATTTCTACATTCGGAGCAGTTAAATATGATTCAAGGCACATTAAATAAACTTAGAACCATTGGACCGTACCTTATAAATCCTTCTTCCTTAGGAAAATATACAGCATTCACACACCCAGGTTACTGCTATAGATAAAAAGTCATGATCTGGCATTAACTGTAATGAGCTATCCATTTAGACAGACACCGTTTGTATAAGGGCCAATACCTCACCACCTTCATAACCTTTGATGGTGTCGAGCCCAACATTTACACACAGCAGAGAGAACATGCCACTTTAAGGGTTTTGTACTTGCCAGTCCTGGTCTCTCACCCATACGTTTCTCCACCTTATGTTTGAGAGAGCTTGGTGGGAAGGTTCAATACGGAGAGAGCACAGAGCATTCTTAGGCTGATATGCTTTTCTTCTTGTGGCGGACAGTGAGCACTACAGCCCCACATTTATTAACAGTTTGCTTTGGCAGGACTTCCACAAGGGGAACCCAAAGCACTTTAATGTTAAATAAGCAAGCCTGTAAGTCAGGGAGCTATCATTTCCACATGGGGAAACTGAGGCACGGGGCGTTTTCTTTTTTTATTTTTTTTTAAGTGACTTGCCTGATGCTACACAGCCAGTCAGTGGCAAAATGTGAGTAGACCCTAAGAGTTGAGTATTTGTTATAGTCATTAGACTACACTCTCTCAAACATCTAAAGTTACTTCTAGACCTGTTAAAACACAAGCCAGGGATAGACCATGTCTAGCAGGAGGGCAGCTAAGACATGTGCCTAAGAGTGAAGGATGGAAATCCTTACAGCATGGGGAAGGATAAGACAGACTTCATCATGGGCCTAAGAAAAGGATGGGAGATACATACTGTTTTTGGCATTTAGTATTATAGATATAAAGTAAAACCTTGCCAGGGCTGGATTCCAAGACTACCCTATTGCCAGCTCAGGAAGGTTTAACCCATTCAGCAAGCTGAACTTTTCCCTTTCCCTATTCAATGCAAGAAAGGTTGAGCAAAATTGGATCCTTTCTATGGGTTAATTTTTCCACACCAAAGAAACACTCACCTATGACACTGCACCTCTAAACTCTCCCTCTCTATTTTGATATTAAGCAGCATCAATCAACAGCCTATCACAGAAAGGGTTTTATTTCCACGTCCCCTGTCAGCCATGCCAAACAGCAAAGATCCTGACCAGCATATGAAGGCAATGTTTTAGCTTGCAGAACGTCTGTCTGGGCTTAAACACTAGGATTCACAGCCACCTAGTCAATTGTGATGTGGCCTTCAGATATCTCCCCCCATCCCTGCAACTTCATCATCTGAAACAAGCTTCCCACAGACCAGGACCCACCAACTCAAAGTGGTACCAGACCCTTACCATAACAACAGATGCAAAACCTGCAGGTATATCTCCACTGCTACGATGATAAATACCTACCTGCAACATATCTTTCAAGATGCATGGGTCCTACACATGTCTGTCATATGTGGTGTACCTCATCCAATGCACTAAATGCCCCAATAACTAGATGGGTAAAACCAAACAATCACTATGCTCTCAAATGAACTCTCACAGAAAAATGATAAAAGAAAAAAACACCACATCAAAGGGCGAACATTTTCCACAAAATGATCACTCCATATCCGACCTCTCAGTCCTCGTCCTCAGTAGAAACCTGCACAACAACACCTTCAAAAGACGAACCTGGGAGCTCAAATTCATAACCTTCCTAGACACTAAAAATCATGGTCTTAATAAAGACACTGGATTTATGCCCCAATACAACCACCTGTAACCCACGAACATCCTCTTTTTGTGTGATGACAGAGGTGTTCATGGGCCACTTCACCTTGAATGGTCTCTTAGAATGTGTGTTAACTACTTATGCTAAACTATTGTTCCACCTTGTATTTAGTTAGAGCACCTTTCCCAGCCCTGAAGAAGAGCTCTGTGTAGCTCCAAAGCTTGTCTATCTCACCAACAGAAGTTGGCCCAGTAAAAGATATTACCTCATCCACCTTGTCTCTCTAATACCCTGGGACCAACATGGCTACAAAACCACTGCAGATAAGGAATACACACACAAAAAGAGTTATACCCTTCCTTGTAAGGACACCGCCCAGACCGATAACCGGCCCATGGGCTCGTCAGTGATTTCCCATCCTCCAATGGTGATATCGTTGAAAGGATCTGGCAACTGTTTAGGATCATCATGGGATGATATCTAAAGCAAAGAGAGAGAGAAAAATTTAGAGAGCAGAAGTAGAAGGAGACCTGATCCCACATATACCTGCTGGCTATTTGGTGCACTGTGATATGAGGGGCTCATCTCATTTTCTAGCAGACAAATCATTGCATCTCAAAGCCACCATCCGGATGCCAAATGGTTAGGCACAGAGGACGGACTCCCTCCCTCTCTCCCTCATGGCTGCTCCTTCAGACAGGGTGGGGCCACATTTGTGGAGCAGCATAGACTGTACTCTTGCTGCTGGGGCAATACCTGTTCTTATGTAAAGCCAGAGACTTTTGCCCCCACACCTGTCAATCCAGCATCTTGTACAAGCATTACAGTCACTAAAATCAATCATCTCTGTTTTTGCATGTGCTCTCATTAGTGCATGCAAACGGCAATCACACGTGCCTGTAGGCCAGACAGCTAGTGGACTGACACCGAAATGACTGCCATGTACCGGGAAAAATCCTATTGAAAATGGAGCATATTTTTTCATCACGTTGCATTAGGTGCCTGTGGACAAGTGATGAGAATTCCTCTCCCTGCCTATGCCTCCATACACAAGATTGTAAATCAACACATGTAATATCCCAGACAAAGATCTGAGGGCTGAGTTGAAGCTCTTTATGTTAGAAAAGAAAAAAAATTCAAAGCTATGGTGGAAATTTTCAGACACCTAAAATAAATCCAACTGAATTTCAATGGGATTTGGGCACCTAATTTCCTTATGCTCCTTTGAAAAAATTCCAGCCTTGAATTTGTAATGCCTGAGAGAGGTGCTAGATCGGCAGCTGTAGCGTACAGGGTCCTGTCTTTGCTGACAGCACACACCACACTGACAGCAGTGCAAACTTCCCCCCTCTCATGTCGTCATTTCTTTCATATACCACTTGAGCTAATAAAAAAAACCAAACAAACATAGAAAGAGACCTTTGCCCAAGTGTCTCGTGATTTGTATCTCCTGTATCTGATCCACCTCCTACGTCGGACACAGGAATTCCATTTCTTATCCTTTGCGTAGGTAGCTGGGAAGTCGATGGCATACGTCCAACCCTAAAAACAGAGGGTTCCTTTCATAAAGATTGGGAGCAGATGGCTGCATTAAATAGTAGCTCAGAACAATTCTTCACAAGGATCACTCCTACAAACATAATACAAATTACTCTGTGCATGCATAGGGGCTTTTACCTCCTAACGCTATAGACATTCATGAACTATATCTCAACTCCTCTGCGCAATACATACAGGACAAATAAGATACAGAAAAGCATTTTACTTTTGTTATAATAAAGATGTTATAGTAAATAACAGCATCCAATTGCAAGCATTTCAGGGCTTGATCTAAAGCCCGTTGAAGTTAACAGAAAGACTCCCTTTGGTTACAATAGCCCTGGGAGAAGACACCTCCAGCACTATACTATAGCTCTCTCCATTCCCAGCAAGAAGCAGCTGTGTGAAGATGGGAGGTGCCTTTACTTTTACAGAGTGGATTCCCTTGCCAGTATTGTTCACCTACCCCTTTCTCTGTTGGTTCCCCTCCAATATTTTCATCCACGTACCAGTCAGACTCCCACTCCCAGTGCGGCGACGGCAGCGTGAAACTGTCAAGCTGCTGATGTTTTAGCCCGCTCACGTCGCTCCATTGCCAGCGATCACTGGGCATTAATTTCTCACAAAAGCCACCAACCGGATTCCAACGCTGCCAGAAAGGAGAAAAATTGCACAGGTCAAGCCTTTAAGGTCATGTAACCTTGTTGGGTCACAGATGGGGCCTTGGGGATGTTCAGATGTTCCACACCTCAAGAGAAATGATCCCCTGGGGAAACAAGAAGGCATCCAAACACTGGCTAATATCATCTTTGGAGGGAGCATCCTTCAGATACCAGCTACTGGCTCACACACTCTTTAAAGAGTATGTCCTTCCTTTAATGCCAATGCTAAGGAGGACAAGGTGGGTGAGGTCACATCTTTTATTGGACCAACTTCTGTTGGTCAGAGAAACAAGCTTTTGAGATTACACAGAGCTCTTCTTCAGGCTTCTTCAGAAATTGGTCCAATAAAAGATATTACGACAGCCACCTTGTCTGTCTAATATCCTGGGAATGACATGGCAACAACTACGCTGCATAATGCTAGGGGGGAAAGTTACTGCAGGCAAATGCACGATCCTCTCTTCATTTTACAAGCATGCGGTGGGTGTCATTCTAACTGATGCCGTTCAATTGTTCTATTACCAAAGATCATGGAATAATAAACAATAAGACGCACCATCAAGTGTTCCCATTCACATACTAGAAAGCATTACTGACTGGGGGACTGCCTGCACCATTTCATTTCTAGAGTACTGGTCCAAGTTCAGCCCGGCCTGGTAGCCAACAAAAGCCGCCACCACCACCAGACAGCTATCAAGTGGCCAGTGGCCATGGATCTAGGGGCCTTAGTCCAATTCCTAATTGAAAGGTGACTCAGGGTATGTCTACACTGCAACTAAAAACACATGGCTGACCCGTGCCAGCGGACTCGGGCTCGTGGCACTCAGGCTAAGGGGCTGCTTAGATGTGGTGCAGATGTTTGGGCTTGGGCTGCAGCCTAAGCTCTGGGACCTCCCATCTTGCAGAGTCCCAGCACCCGGGCTCCAGCCCAAGCCCAAACATCTACACCACAGTTAAACAGCCCCTTAGCCCGAGTCAGCTGGCACGGTCCAGCTGCAGGTTTTTAATTGCAGTGTAGACATACCCTAAGGCTTTGTCTACCCTTTGCCTACTGCCAGTATTCCTATACCAGTAAACCCTCCTAGTGGAGCTACAGCTAATAACAGCAATTCTTTTGCTGGTATAGCTTACACCAGTTCCCCTAATGAAATAAACCAGTGGTTTTCAAACTTTTTTCATCTGCAGACCCCCAACAAATTTCAAATGGCGGTGCAGACCCCTTTGGAAATTCAACATGCGGTCCCCTACCATAGATGTCTTAGACTGAAAACTGACTGAACAGAATTCAACTATAAATGTTGCATGGGCTTGGCACAGCATTTGATGCAGCATAAGAAAGGGCACTAAACTGTGGGTTTCAATGGTAAGGACAATACTTCCAGGTTTTGACCTGTAGGTGGGGATATTCACATACTTTTGATTGATCCTTAGACGTTCCCCCCCCAAGGTTAGAAGCTGACCTGCCAAGTTGCTCTCTACACTGTATGACTTTGGTTTCCAATGCTGTCAAACCTACGCAAGTTCACTTGCATAATAATAATAATTTTTTAAAGGACCACACACAGCCCAGTGCTATAAATAAAACCACAACAAAGAACCTTAATCAAATTAAATTGCCACGAAGTTTTACCCAACTTGCTGTCCCTCAGTGACATTGGGCTAGTCCACAGCCACTGGTGTAAGACCTCTTATGTGCAAATATTGTAAATGATTTAAGATGCTTAAATATTGGTTATACTGTATACAATATTATTAGGCTAAACTCTTTTGCACATTCTTTATCCATTATTCAAGGTCTGATAGCTATGGCTTTTTTAGTTTGTTCCCATAGAAAAGTTTCACATCTCTGATTTCTATTTTTCATGGTTTAGACCAAACAAAGGGAAGAATTTACAATTTACAACCCAGATAACGCATATTTAATGAAGATCATTTAAAATGTTTTCATAAAAGGAGGAATGTTCTAAAAACACAATGCATAATTATATCAATGTTAGACAAAATATAAAAAGGTCAGGAAAATATGCCTTTCCCTGCTTAAATATAAAAACAGCACTCTAGACTACATTTATCTAGTGATCCCTTAGAAAGCAAGAGAAACAAGAAAAAAATCCTTTGATTGTAGCTCTAGAATGATTTTACCAAACATATGAGGTGGGGGGGGGGGCGGTTTGGGGGGGGTGATTGTTTTACGGTTTTGGGGTTTTTTTTAAGAAAAGCAATTTATGAATGCACTCTGTTGAAGCATCTGTTACAGGGAAGCCCTATAGAATGTGACAATAACATTTCTACAGGTTATTTTAAAAGACAGCAGATTTTATAGGGGAATTGTATCTGGGGAATTTTTTTTAACCTATAGAAATGAAAACATTTTCTAAATAACTCCATAGGCTTTGTTGCTGTTAAGTTCCATGTGACTTTTTCATAAGGGAACAGGTATTGCTCACTGATGGAACCAAAACATCAGACTTAGAGACTGAATGACCCCAGCTGGGATCGCTGGTGCTCAAGAGGACACTGTTTGCAAGGGGAAGAAAGAGGAAGGATTTAGGAGGACATTTAGGATCTGCTCTTCAGAAATACGCATCAGGGATTAAAATAAATAAATAAACAAACAAATACAATCCCTGAATGCTCAGGATGGTTCTCAGTACCCAGAGAAGGGTAGTACTCCACCCGAAGCTAGGAATTCCTACCCTAGCTGTCACATTCACTTAGAACCCCAAATATGAGGTTCCTCTTGTCTGCTCTTACATTTACACATTACACAACAAACAACCTTGCTACTGGACAACAGATCAGTCTGGACAAGTAACCACATCTCTCACTGCCAACCCTCTCTGAAAAGCACATGGCAAGTTTGACAGATGTGCTCATGGTTTTACATACCTGATTCTCATAAGTTTCTTCCTGGTATCTGATTGGAACATCACTTGAGAATATGTAGGCATATACCTGGTGATCACAAGCTATTCCCCAGCAGCAATGTTTGACAGCAGAGACTCGTTTGAATTCCAGCTGTCTGTCTTTACAGAGCTCCCAGTATTGTCCAGCTGTAGAAAGTGTGTAAACTCTCCCAAATATATCAACTGCCCACAAGAGGGAGTTAGGTATAGCCATAGCTGAAAGGCAAAGAAAGAGGTATTAATGCAGAGGCTAATTTTTAAGAGGTGGGTTCAAACCCCACTCCCAGTCCAAACAGACCCAGAAACCGAACTGAATACTGTGGGCCCCTCTCCAATGATACTAAACTTGAGAACAAAGGATGATATTTTCAAAGGAGCTTAGGGGACTCATCCATCCAAATCCCATCACCTAACTACCGTAGGCTCCTTTGGAAATCCCAGCCCAGGGGATGCCAACTGGAATCTACATTGCAAACCCTTCCAACACAATTAGCAGCAACGATCTCACGCTAGGAAGAGAAGCCAAAGGTTGAATGGATACATGGGGTCTGAACTGCTCTCACCCCAGAAGAGGGACCTCCAGGACTGGGCTAAGGCACATGGACTAGGCAGCATGGTGGAGTTTGTGCTGCTACTGCTCTCTGGCTAAAGAGAAGATTTCACTCTCCTGAGCTGTATGCACTCGGTGTTCAGGACCCCACAAAGTCACAGGAACGCCTTATCAATCTCGGCACTGGCCGAGATGGCCTCCATCAATCCCGGAAGAGAAAGCTCAACAGGGAGATTCTCTGCAACTGTGCTGCTTACTTTCAGTCCCTACTTGTCTCTGGGAAGAGTTCCTCTGGAGCCTCCATGGAGCAGTAGAGGCTGTCCAGGGTTCTTTGCTGGGTGATCCAGAGTTCCCTCATAGAATCATAGACGCGTAGGACTGGATGGGACCTCAAGAGGTCATCTAGACCAGTCCCCTGCATTTTGAACCTTTGAACTCCCACTCCCATTCCTGGTTGATCATTTGCTGTCCCACAGACTCTTGTTTCCTGGGCTCTGTGGCCCCTCTCTCAACTGAGGAGGCAGGCCTTTTGTCCTTGTAATGGGATACTGGTCCTTTGAGGCCAAAGAATGTAGTTACCCTGTTCCATGTGTCCAGGGAAGAAAAATGAAGCCATCACTGGAAGAGAGGAAAATGATCCCCAGAGCAGTTAGTGTTGGGGAGAGGGACGGTCTAGGGCTATCCCAGAACACTGTTCCTTTAAGGGCCTGTGACCAGGAGCTTTGTAGAGTGAGTGGGGCAAGGCACCAGTGTCTTCTAGCCAACACAAACAGGTGTTTGGGGTTATTACACTCACCTGGGAGGAGCAAGAGACTGATTAGTTGACTGGGTGGGAAACTCAAGAGAGGATCCAAAGCCAGGTAGGGGCTGTGGATATCTAAACCTGAGCCGAGAGTCTACAGGCTAGGACTGAAAACAGTCCCAAGGAGAAGGACTGAGAGACCTTGAACTTGAGGGGTGAGCAGGAAGGGGCCCTTTGAGAAGCTGAATGACATTTAATAAGTTAGACCCCAGGTCAGGGGACTATTGTTTCAAAGGCTATGGGTGTGACTGGATTATTGTGGGAATTTGGTGGGAAACTGAAGCAGGGTGCCCATTAGACCTCCTCAGGCCATGGGCAGGGTGTCCTGGGATGGCACCTCCCTGCAGTCCCACATGGAATTCAAACAGGCCAGCACTAAGTTTATTTCAAGAAGAATAAAGACTTCTTTCTGTGGGCATATGCATCTCCCACCCCTGGAGAAACAGTGGAGAGAGCTCAGAGCCACTCGTTCCACAGGAAAGGTGGGATTCACCTATGGGAACTTCCAACCCAATTTTTTTTTCCCTGTTGTACAAAGTGATACGCAGCCAGGAAGCAAAGGGGAGAAGAAAGCAAAGCCCAACACAAGGAGAGGAAAAGAGGAAGCAGCACACACCATTGTTTCTTTGTGAAAGAGCAGCTTTGCTCTCACAGGAGCCTAAGGAAACTAGCCTGCTCGCCTTCTGACCGGTAACTAATAGTGATGGAGACACACGCTGACTAGTACCACTCCATTGTTTCTAACAGGGGCATAAAGTTGCACAGAGTAGAGACAAACATGTCAGCCAAGGGGGAAGAGATGAAGGGCAAAGTTCTCCTGTTGGTTACAGCAGCACAACTCCAACTGAGTCCGAGAGGTTGCCCTGCTGCTAGAGAGGCCGTCTCTAGGTTTTAGATTATGCCTAACTTTTGCAAGAGTAACTGCTTTCGTACAGACCCTAAGTGCAGATGTGCATCAACCCAGGTGTGGCATCTTCATATGTACACTGGCCTGTCTTGCTGGGGATCTTAATCTGAGCCCAGACCTCTCTCTCTGGCTGTAGCCCATCATCGCTACTATTTGTCGGGAGCTGGAGACGTTCAGAGACGCTGCAGTGATGAGGGCTACAGAAGTATTTAGACACCATAAAACATAGAGAAGGATAATCTTGTGTTTAAGGCGCAGCGCTAGGAAATAGGAGATGTGTAACAAACCTCCCCTCTTATTCTGGGCAAGTCATTTCACCTCTGCACCTCAGTTTCCCCATAGGTAAAATGGGGACAATATTTATCTCACTGAGGCTTATGTGTCTAATGTTTAAATGCTTAGAGATCTTTGAATGGAAGGTACTGTGCAAGTATGAAGCATTATAACAACCATATGGGGATGAGGGCCAGATCTATAGTGCACTACATGCATCACTGGAAGAACAGAGCCCAAGATAAGGAGCCTTTTCAAATTAGTGTTAGAAAAATACTGCAGTGCAAGTTACATTTTCTAACTAAGAAAATACTCTGCAACAAACTTGAATAACTGTCAAGTAAAGCAGAATGGCAAAAATAACCAGGCCAATATTCTAGGATATAATACCAGAAGGGTCATATGTAAGACACAGGGAGTAACTGTTCTACTCTACTTGACTCTGGTGAGGCCTGAGCGTGAGGCCTGAGCTGGAGGCCTCAGTTTTGGGCACCACGTTTTAAGAAAGGTGTGGCCAAAGGAGAGCAACAGAAGTTCTAGAAAACCTGACCTATGAGGAAGGGGTTTTAAAAACAAACAAACAAACCTGAGTATGTCTAGTCTTGAGAAAAGAAGACTGGGAGGACGACTTGATATCTTCAAATATGTTAAAGGCTGTTATAAAAAAGAATTGTGATGTCTCCATGTCTAATGAAGGTAGGAAAAGAAATAACTGGCTTGATCGGCAGCAATGGAGATTGAGGATAGATATTATGAAAAACTTTCTAACCATAAAGATCGCTAAGTACTGGAATAAGCTTCCAAGAGAGGGTGCGGAATCCCCATCATTGTAGGTTTGTAAGAACAGGTTAGACAAACCCCTGTCAGGGGTGGGCTAGTTATATTTGGTCCCGTTGCAGGGGGATGAACTAAATGACCTCTCAAGATCCTTTCCAACCTTACATTTCTTTGACTGATCTCAGGCCCCCAACGTTCTGGATCTTGGGGGAAAATGACTCCTCATGGATAACTCAATTAAGATATCTGCCTGGAGCACAGTAGCTTTTTTTTTTTTTTTTTTAAGTGGAATGCTTGGGAGTCTTAAGACCGGGAGGACAAACAAATATCAATCCAGACATGGAGGGCTCTCTGTGCAATGCTAGTTAAAAAGGATAGCACAGAGACTGAAAAGGTTCAGAAACAGGCAATGAAAGAGCTTAGCAATATGGAGGGATGTGTACACAGTGAAAGATCACAAAGATTATTAAGGCTACTTAAACCAAGAAGAAGAGTTAGATAGGACTAGATTGAGGTATGCAAGATAGTAAGGATAGAGGGAAATGAGTAGTTCCTGTTTACTCTGTGTTATTTGAGAATAAAGGGTGTGACAATGAACTGAAGGGCAACATGTGTAAAGCCAACTGAACAAAAGACCTCAGGTAAAATTTTCACAAGTGATTTATGAGTTTAAATTATTTTTGAGAATTGGATTTAGGAGTCTGTGGAATTCATTGCAGCAGTAGGTCACCAAAGAGAGCAATGCTGCCTGAGTTTTCGAAGGTGCTGAGTGCCTGCAGCTGTCATTCATTACAGTGGGTACAGAGGTTACCCATTATGCGGGGGTGAGGGAGAAATCAGACTAGGACTGTGTAAATCATCCATTCCTTCCCCACCCAAATTAGGACAACTAGATAGTTTAAGTAGCTATAAATATTTATAGTTAAAATTAACATAATGATACAAGTCATTCAAAAGCTCTGCTACAAGGCATACAGGGGTCAAGAAAAATCCCTCTCTCTTTCAGTACAATACTGAACAATGACTTGGGTTCTTCAGAGGGGGTTTTCAGCCTCTCTTCAGGTACTGGCCACGGGTGGAAGCAGGATGCCAGCTTAGATGGATCTGTGGGCTGTGCCACTATGGGCATTCTCTTACTCCAATGTAAAATGTACACCTACAGACTTCTTATTCATTCCCTATTAATGCACTTGACAAGTATTTCTAGGACTAATATAAAAGGGCTCCATGAGGATGATCTTCCATTCATTCACTGCCTTTCATTCAAATAGATCTCCAAGCACTTTACAAACATCACACACTATATACAAGATTAAAGCTCAGGTTTCAGAGTAGCAGCCATGTTAGTCTGTGTCAGCAAAAAGAAAAGGAGTGCTTGTGGCACCCTAGAGCCTAACAAATTTATTTCAGCATAAGCTTTCCTGGACTACAGTCAATGGCAGCTGAGTGTGGGGTGGAAATAAAGCAGGAACATTCCACAGGCAGTGTAAAGTCTGTTTATCTAGCCTCAAGTTCACTGCATATTCCAGGCAGTGGCTGGTCACATCCCCTGACAGATGTGTAGGCCATGAACTGCTCCTCCTGAGTGCAAAATGCCCTCTTCATGATAACTAGGGTTGTACTGTGGGGGAGCCAAAGAGGGGTACAGGGCTCTTTTACCAGAAATGGTGCCATACACATGAGTTTCATAGCAAAGAGGGCAGTTTGTTATATGCCGCAGCAATTCTCACGTTTTCAGATGTATTGTCACCATAAGCTCCACATGGCAGCTGTTCAAAGCCCCCTTTGCAAAACAAAAACAAATGCCCCAGCATGACCCCAGTGCCACGGCCCAGGATTTTTTTTTTATTATTTTTATTTTTTGGTGCCTTCCTGGTTGGCTGGTGAGAAAAGCATCAGCATAAAACCTGCATCATACACGGAAGGCTCCTTGGGACCAGCTAAAACACCCACTGTTAATTAACCCTTTCGGGGCTAGGAATGCTTCAGCGATCACATCGATCACGCAATTCCAGAGGGGCAGAGCGAGCGGGGCCATGAATTGCACAAGGCTGGAAACAGGACAAGGGGCGCGAGCCCCACAGGGACGCACCCCGCGCTGCATCCCAGCAAGCGAACCGCAGACAGCTCTGGGGAAGGGGGTGAAAGACGTTCCCGGGGGAGATGGATCCCAGGCGGCAGCAGCAGAGCTCTGATTGCCAGCCCCGGGAATAGGGACGGTGGTGCCTGCTCCAGCCCTGGGCCGTCGCCCCACCACCTCCCAGGAACCAGCCCCTTACCTGCTCCTCCTGCAGCCCCTCCTCCTCCTCCCGCTCGAGCCGCTTCCCCCCACCTCCGTCCGCAGCGGCACAAGCAGCCCCAGCAACTAGGGCCGCTACCGCTCAGGCTCCAGCAGGAAGCGCGTGCGAATGTAAGCCTCTCGCCTACTGGCTGCGCGATCCCAGCCAGGCTCTAAGCCCGGCGGTTATTCGCTAGGGAGTGCAGTCAGCTGGCTCCATCGCGTTCCACGGCTCACTCCCCCGTTTCCCGGGATGCAGGTGGGCGATGGAACCAGCCGGCTGGCCCCCACGTGGGTGGGGGATTTGTAAACTGGCAGCTGCACACCTGGTCCCTCCATTCCCGTCCCTGCACAGGCCCAGCCCACTACACCCTCCCTGGGGCCATAAAGGCCAGGAGGCCCAGTCTGGTGTCCCCCGATCTGAGCTCAGTGTACACAGCCAGCACAATCGGTGGCATGACACTAGGATGACCAGACAGCAAATGTGAAACATCGAGATGGGGGGCGGGGGGCAATAGGAGCCGATATAAGAAAAAGACCCAAAAATCGGGACCGTCCCTATAAAATCGGGACATCCGGTCACCCTACATGACACAGCCCCCTGATGCTGGGCGCCGCGGGAAGGGGTGGCTGTGACCCAGGCTGGCGCCGCACCTGGCATGCTGTTGGCGCTGTACTAATAATAACAGCAGCAACTGGATTATAATTTGCTTGTGGCAGAAACCTCATCTTCATGCCCAATGCGCTATGCCAATACATCCCATTTGTCACTAGACACCCCCCCACACGCACACCCACCCAGGGGATTTGGGGATCTCTGTGGGGTGAGGTCTGGGATTGCCATACTAATGTCTATTCTGTTCAGGCTCTTATATCTCCCTCACCACCGTAGTGTCAGAGCAGCACCTTCCAGAAGTTTACTGAGTGATGTGCCTAAAGCACATTGGAAATGTGGGCATCAGTCCCGCTACCTCTCACGTGTTAAGCAAGTGCTCTACCATTGAGCTAGCTCCCCAACACATCCCTTAGCATCAGCTTGAGAGGTGGTTATCCAACATTAGATGTTGGTCATCTGCATAGGTCGTCCAACTCAGATCTGTATCAGGAAGAGGAAGATCTTTGCAACAACAACCAAAAAATTGCCTTTGAAATGCGTGAGATTGAAGAAGAATTTTAATGTGAATTAAAGCCCTGAGACCCCCTGTCCCACAGCTGAAGCCCTGAACCCCGAATGGGGTGAGTGGGTGGGGTTCCAGGAAATACTCTGAGAATTCAAGACCTGGTATCATGAGACTGCCTACAATGACATGTAGCTGATCTGCGACTGCTAGAAGCAATAGCTCCAACGGCTGGTGATGGGATACTAGATGGCGAGGGCTCTGAGTTTCTACAGATTCTTTCCCAGGTGTCTGGCTGGTGGGTCTTGCCCACGTGCTCAGGGTCTAACTGATCACCATATTTGGGGTTGGAAAGGAATTTTTCCCCAGGTCAGATTGGTAGAGTTTTTTTTCCGACTTCCTCTGCAGCATGGGGCACGGGTCACTTGCAGGTTTAAACTAATTTAAATGGTGAATTCTCTGTAACTTGAAGTCTTTAAATCATTTGAGGACTTCAGTAACTCAGAGGTTATGGGTCTATTACTGGAGTGGGTAGGTGAAGTTTTGTGGCCTGCAATGTGCAGGAATTCAGACTAGATGATCATGATGGTCCCGTCTGACCTCAAAGTCTATGAGGAGCCAGAGCATGGATTAGGACCCCATTGTGCTAGCTGCTGTACGAACACAGAACAAAAAGCCCCTGTCCCCAAGGAACTTACAATCTACATATAAGAAAAGGGGCAACTAGTAGATACAGGCAGATAAGGGAATACAAGGAAACAATGAAACAATGTTGGTGATAGGCGGTAATAACATCACTCCAGGAGCCTAACTGTTGTCAATTTTTTTGCAGGGATCACGGCAAAGAAGAATTATGAGGAGGGGTTTGAAAGTGGATAATGAGGTAGCTTTGCACGAGAGGCAGAAAATACTGAACTAATACTGCACTTGATCTTACGTTCTAACTGTAAAGTGGTACGCCTGCTTTGAGAAAGTAACGAGCTTCCTCTCTTGCAAGGATAAACAGTGTCAGGTCGAAAATGAAAACTAAGGAAGCCTAATTGTGATTTATTATGTGCCATCAGCATGCTTGGCCCTATACAAAACACAGAGGAAGAAATCCCTGCTTCAAGGAGCTTGCAGTTTATATTGAAAAGATGATGCAGTTTATATGGGATGATTGAGGGCTCAATCCTGCAAAGTGCAGGAGGTGAGGTGCAGGAGGTGAGCACCTCCAAGATCAATCCTTAGATGACAATTGGATCACAGACCATTGCAGGGAACTGTTCTTGTAAATAGTCACTTCTTTCTTTGGGGGATTAATGTTGAAAGGTTTTGTAAGTGACTTGTTCTGAAGAGAGGGTGAGTAAAGAGATTAGCAGTTAAGAGGTCATGTTAGTCTCTTTTCTTTCTCAATGTTTTTCTTTCTATCAAAATAAGAACAAGCAGGTACTAACAGGACAGACAAATAAACAATGGATTCCCTCCTCATGCTTTGATATCCTTGACAGTAGGTAATGTTTCTGCACGTTTATATGGCCAGAAGCCATGCTACCTTGGGTTGTCCATTTACAGGGGAAGCAGAGACGATCCTGGACAGTAATTTGGGTAACCTGAGTGGAAAATTCAAGGGGCTGAAGGAAGGGGTGCTGATGATTCAGTACTGTACTGTGTTTACTGCATTTCTCAGTCACTACAGAAGCAGTGAGAGAGCATAACATTAGGGGCTCTGTGTTGCTGGCAGTGCATGGTGGCAGGGCCGTCCCTAGGGGGATGCGGGGCCCGGGGCGGAAGTGACATATCTGTCACTTCCGGGACCGACTGGCTGGCACCGGCCAATCGCACGGCCAAAGCGCAGGGCCCGGAGTGGTTGCCCCGATTCACCGTACCCAAGGGACAGCTCTGCACAGTGGTGCCATCCTTTGGACAAGATGTAAAACCGCTATTCTGACCACTTGTGGTCCTTAAAATCCCATAGCTCTTTTCATTAGAGTTGGGGAAAGTTGTACTGAACAAATTCCATTTTGGGTAATTCCATTCTTCATTCATGCATTCCCCCTGTAGTTTAAATTGGATACAGGATGCTTCACTTCCTGTCCTAAACTATAGTGTACTGTTGCTTTGTGCTGTCAGACAGCTGCTGCGTTTCACTTATTGAGACAGACAGTAGAGCCCAGTCACGTAGTGCACCACATGCCCTGACAATGGCCATGTCTCTGAGCAATGCAGAGGAGAGAAAACAAATAAGTATGGTCTTTCTTCAGTGGTGGATAGGCCTTGAATTGGCCCTCTGCACAGTGGTGAATTTCTGCCTTGATACAGAAGCCCCAAACATGGGGCAACAAGAAGGAAGCCACAAAGACGGCAGTAGACTCAGGATACAAACGATTGTTTAGGCAGGAGATTAGATAGGAGTGCCAGCAGTGGAGTGGAAATAAAGGAAATCAGATCTGTAGGCAAGGTGGAGTGGTACAGAGTCTTGAGAGGAAGGATGAGAACTTTGAATTAGCTGTAATATTTGAGAGGAGACCAGTGGAGGAACCCACCCAAGGAAGGGACATGGTCAGAACCGTAAGAGCAGAATAATGGTCTGATTTTCTCTCACTTACACCTGTCGTCAATGGAGTTACTCCTGATTTATTGTGGTGTGAGGTCAGAATCAGGCCCAATGATTTTAGCAGTAGGAGCATTGTGTATGAGTATGATCTAACTACGCGTGTGAAAATTGTTTTTAATCAAAAGTAAAAGTGAGGAATTATTTCTCGTAAGAGAGTCATGGAGGATAAGCCTAAGGGTATGTCTCCACAGCAGTGGGGAGGTGTAATGCCCTGTGTAAGTAGACATACATGTGCTAGCTCTGCTCAGACTAGCATGCTAAAAACATCATTGTGGCTGTGGCGGCCAGGTACCCAGGGGAGCAGGAGTGAGGCGGGATTATACTTGGGCAGCTAGCCTGAGCTGCCACCCATGCTACTGCTGCAGCCACTCTGTTGTTTTTAGCTGTGTAGACATACCCTAAGAGCTGCATCATAGAACTGACAGCTTTGGGGATTGGGGGGAGGAGGGGAGCACTAAGGTGACCTTTGTGCCTTCCTGAGCCTGCACTGTTTCAGGGGCTGGAGAGGCTCCTGATGTAACTTAGACAGCCCTGAGGAGGCCTATCTAAGTTACAGCAGTTTCTCTGGACTGCCCCGTTTGCTGCCGCACTGCCTGGAATCTCCGCAGTGCTGTGTGGTCTTGTCCCACCCCTGACATGATCTTCCTGCTCCTAATCCCACCCCAGCATGTTCCTATACCAGGATTCACAGTGGAGTCCTTGGAAGGCAGCCTGATGGCTGTCTCTGCGGTGCATGTATTGGGGGACTCCTCCCTTGGCTGGATACAGACAAGGCTTTTAGGGCCCCTTTATGCTGCTCCGGACCTTTTACCCAGTGTAAAAGGACTGGAGCAGGGTGGAGAATCTCATCCATAGTTTATAAAAACTCCTAACATTGTGTGAGGCATTGGATGACTCAGGAGATGGATAATTGGGATACGGAGCCTTTCACCTCTTGAACCTGGATGTAATGGGGTGCTGTAGTGTGAGAGGCCAGTTACCCTGGAATGACCGAAGCAGTCATTGGAAGGAAGGAAGATGGTTCCAGGGAGCAGTTAGTGTTGAGTGAAGGTCTATAGCCTCCCAGACCATTGTTCCTTTAAGGACCACTTGTAGAGTGGGAAGGGTAAGGCTCCCTTCTCTCCCTGCCAGCATAGACAGGTGGTTACTGGCCCAACCTGAGAAGAATTAAGACGCTGATTAGAGGACTGGGCAGGGGAATCAAAAAGAGGCTCCAAGCACAGGCAGGGAGAGTTGCTGAGGGAGCTGTTTAGGGGGAAGGAATTCAGGCAGGGCTGGGCAATGCAACATAGACCCTAAGAAGGAGGCTGGGAAACCCCTGAACGTAAGGGGAGGTCTGTGGGCCAGGGAGGCCAGAACTTAAAACTGCAGTCCCAGGAAGGAGGATTGTGAATCTCTTAACTTGAGGGGGATGAGTTTGCAAGGCAGGGAGGCTGGGACTTAAAGCCACAGTTCCAAGAAGGATTGGGAAACCCTAAACCTGAGGGGTGAGCAGAAAGGGGACTGAATGGTATTGAATAAATTAGACCCCTCAGGAGAGGGGGAATATAGTTTCAAAGACCTTGGCCATGACTAAATTATTCTGGGGAAATTGCCTCAGTTTCTCCCTGAATGTGCCTTCAAGGCCACTCCAGGCCATGAGGGGATGGTGTAGGATGGCACCTCTCTACACTGAGGAAGTTCAAATCTGGAAGGGTGGTATACGGCTACAATATTACCAATTGGTGGCCCAAATGAAGAGAGCACCTGGTCTCAGTCCAGTTCTGAGGTGATAACTGTCACTGAACACTAGCACAGTTATCACTAACTGTGACCCTTGCTGGCAGTCAGAGCAAAGAGATCAAGGATGGAATAGGCCTGGAAAAGCTTTTGGCCCACAGTGGTGGAGGGACGTTTGGATTACTACTAACTCATGCTCTACCTGTCCTATGGAAAATAGAGAACTGTGCAGTCCCAGAGTGAAATCCTGACCTGGCTGAAGTCAATGGCAAAATTCCCATTGACTTCAGTGGGGCCACTGTCACTCAAGTCTGTTTTCTGGCACCTCTCATGAGTGATAAATACACACCCACACACAGCACCCAACATGGTTTTGTTGTTGTTTGTCCTCTCTTTTATTTTATGCTGTCCTCGCTACTGAATATATCTGTCACATCTGCTTATGACCCGCTACAGTCCTGATTTGTTTCATGTTAGTGTCAGTGGGATCTCTCTTGTATAAAGCCATTTTCTCACAAAAGGCCCATTTCTGCTTTGTCCGTGGCAGGACTGGGCCCTAATGCACCACTTATATCTCTCTCTACCTGTCATAGTTTATGCCAGTTGTATGTACATTTAATATATAATTCAAACTGTTAATTTTACAGAGTGTTTAAAAGTACTTTATAAATTGCTTTAGGAATATTTCTATGGCGGGCAAGGCAATTTAATAATTTTAACTTCTAAAGGTGTCTGGCTTTCTTTCCAGATTGTAGAAGATCCAAAGGACAAGTGCAGACTGGAATGCTGGCATGAAAGGCATAGCATTTTTAATTGAATTCTAGGCTTTCAGGAACCAGATAGTCATATACAAAATTATAGCTAGCTTCTGTGACTGACAACCTTGCAAACCTTCTTCTCATATTGTGTGGATTGTACTTACTGTGAATCGTTATTAACCTCTGTGAGATGTAGCTGCTGAAAAAGGCATCTCAGCTGCAACATTTATAAATCGTATCCAGGATTGAAAATTGATGTACAGACAGCATCTGGGACTGAAAGCCATTCTCATAGAAAGTGTTTTCTGTTCAACTATTATTATGAATGAAGAAAACAGAAACAGTGAAGTGAAGAAACAGATTGACAGAGCCAGAAGGATACCCAGAAGTCACCTACTACAGGGCAGGCCCAACAAAGAAAGTAACAGAACACCACTAGCCGTCACCTACAGCCCCCAACTAAAACCTCTCCAGCGCATCATCAAGGATCTACAACCTCTCCTGAAGGACGATCCCTCACTCTCACAGACCTTGGGAGACAGGCTAGTCCTCACTTACAGACAGCCCCACAACCTGAAGCAAATACTCACCAGCAACTACACACCACACAACAAAAACACTAACCCAGGAACTAATCCCTGCAACAAACATATCTATTCAAGGGACGCCATCATAGGACCTAACCACATCAGCCACACCATCAGGGACTCGTTCACCTGCACATCAACCAATGTGATATATGCTATCATGTGCCAGCAATGCCCTTCTGCCATGTACATTGGCCAAACCGGACAGTGTCTACGCAAAAGAATAAATGGACACAAATCTGACATCAGGAATCACAATATTCAAAAACCAGTAGAACACTTCAATCTCCCTGGACACTCAATAACAGACTTAAGTGGCAATTCTTCAACAAAAAAACTTCAAAAACAGACTTCAACGAGAAACTGCAGAGCTGGAATTAATTTACAAACTGGACACCATCAAATTAGGCCTGAATAAAGACTGGGAGTGGATGGGTCACTACAAAAAGTAATTTTCCGTCTGCTGATATTCACAGCTTCTTATCAACTGTTGGAAATGGCTGACGTCCACCTTCATTGCATTGGCCTCGTTCGCACTACAAAAATAATTTTCCCTTTCTTAATATTCACCCCTTCTTGTCAACTGTTGAGAATAGGCCATTTCCACCTTAATTGAATTGGCCTCGTTAGCACTGACCCCTCACTTGGTAAGGCAACTCCCATCTTTTCATGTGCTGTGTATATATATATACTGCTTACTGTATTTTTCACTCCATGCATCTGATGAAGTGGGTTTTAGCCCACAAAAGCTTATGCCCAAATAAATTTGTTAGTCTCTAAGGTGCCACAAGGACTCCTCATTGTTATTATTATAAAGGCACTATCGATAACAACTGAGACCAACGACTGATTTATGGACATACTGGGAGTTATGAAACATAAACCATATATCAGGTTGTCTTCATGATACTGAATCTCTCCACACAGACAGTATCAAGTATTAAACATCTGTTTTATAAAGTTTATTCTGTGGTTCCAGAACAATTGTGAGTGGCTTTGTAATCTTCACAGTTCTTCATCTTGTTAGTACAACATTGTGGACCAAACCCTGATTTTTCTGGTTATATTCTATTGCATTGCATGCTGCTTTCCCCGGCAACATCTAGTTGATATTTATCAATATTTCCAGCAGTTTTAACCCAAGTTTTATTATTTCTCTCTGTATCAGATTTTTAAGGACTAAGTAACTTTACTGAATTTTCAATGCATCCGTCTTTGAGATGACTTATTATCAAGTTTCAAATTTATTTGGATTATTGTTTACAAAAAGAGTATAAAAGGAGCTTCTCCACAATTGAATATTGGTATGTATGACCCATTGAGAGATCCATTCAAATACTTGTACATGTGTCTGGTACTTCAATTAACTATGTATTATGTTGGCTTAAATATGTAAACCCCATTGTGATCTCACATATGCTGGTGTAAAGCAACTCCATGAAGTTATACTGGTATAAAGAGATCAGAATTAGCCATAAAAAGATAAATTTTGGTCAGTGCCTAACAACATCTGCTGCTTAATATAGAACAAGAAAAACCTTAAATGTCTGGTGGACATAAAAACTGGAAAATAGAGGAAATGAAGTGTTTACGAAGACAGTAAAGATGATCTGGGGATAGAGATAACTATTTATTTGAAGGGCTTTTTTGCTTTGCTCACAGTTTCTTATTTATGTGCTTCGCATAATCACTACATGATTTTCAAATACCAATAGATTTGCTAAGTGTCATTTCTATTGTAATTTTTATGTACTGTGACGGGGCAAGGCCAAAGGGCTATAGGAAAGTGGCAAGGAACCAGTATGTTATCCCCAGGCTAAACAAATCCCTGATACCTTATGGCAGTTACTCCAGGTTAATCAAGACACCTGGGGCCAATTAAGAACTTTCCAGAAGGCAGGGAGGTTGATTGAGACACCTGCAGCCAATCAGGGGCTGGCTGAAACTAGTCAAAAGCCTCCCAGTGAGCCAGTGAGGTGCGCGTGTCAGGAGCTGTGGAAGGAGGTTGCGTGTGAGGAGCTGGGAGCAAGAGGCACTAGGAGCTGAGAGTAAGAGGGCGTACTGCTGGAAGATCCTGTGGTGAGGATAAAGAAGGTGTTGGGAGGAGTCCATGGGGAAGTAGCCCAGGGAGTTGTAGCTGTCGTGCAGTTGTTCCAGGAGGCACTCTAAACAGCTGCAGTCCACAGGGCCCTGGGATGGAACCTGGAGTAGAGGGCGGGCCCGGGTTCCCCTCAAAACTCCCAACTCCTGATCAGACACAGGAGGAGTTAACCTGGACTGTGGATTCTACCAGAGGGGAAGATCTCTGAGGCAAGCAAAATCCGCCAATAAGCGCAGGACCCACCAAGGTAGAGGAGGAACTTTGTCACAACTGGTGTCAGGAGTGGGATTTGGTGTGCACAGAGCGGCGGAAGAAGAGGGGTGTTTAAAAAAAAAAAAGGGGAGCGGGTTTATTTTTATTTTTTTTCACCACAATGGAAGAGGTAGTACGAGCACTGATACAAGCCACGGTTGCCCAGCAGGAGGCTACCCGTGTCCAGACAGCTGCCGAACAGGAGGCAGTACGGCTGCAGCAGGAGGCCAATCGCCTTTTGATGGACCAGGCCGCTCAAGACCGTACTATGTTGCGGGAACTGGTAAACCAAGTGAAGGCCCTTACAGAGATGAACCATGGCCATGATGGGACGCGGCACATACGGGCCAGCAATTGCCTGCAGAAAATGACAGGGAACAATGACATAGAGGCATATCTCCTGGCCTTTGAGAGGACAGCCCTACGGGAGGCCTGGCCTCGAGATCAGTGGTCTGGCATCCTCGCCCCATTCCTGTGTGGGGAGGCCCAGAAGGCCTACTATGATCCACCTGAAGAGGCTGCAGCAGACTACCCCCAGCTGAAAGCAGAGATCCTCGCCAGATCTGGGGTAACAACTGCAGTGCAGGCCCAGCGGTATCATGAGTGGAGGTACCAGGAAGACAAAACCCCGCGATCCCAATTGTATGACCTCATCCATCTTGCACGAAAGTGGTTGCAAACTGAGTCCCGGCGTCCAGAAGAGATACTAGAGGTTCTGGTCATCGACTGATACATGAGGGGACTACCGCCAGACCTTCGCGCAAAGGACGGCGAGGGAACTGACCCGACCAGTTAAGGAAGCGGAACCCAGGTTAAACTAGCAGCACCAAGCCCTAGATTTCGAGTGACTGGGCCACCAGGAGGGCCCAGGTGGAAAAAGAGAGGGGCTGAAGGCCCACTAGAGGCCATAAAGAGTTGGCGCACTGAGGGGGAAGAAGATTGTGATGTTAGACTTCCCAAACCAAGAGACCGGGGAACACCTAGGGTTCCATATAAATGTTATGCTTGTGGTGAGTGGGGACACATAGCAGCACAGTGTCCCAGCACCGAGGAGCCTATGCAATGTAACTTGGAAGATTGGGAGGTCCCATGCTCCCTTATCCACCTTGCGGGCGTCGCATTAGCCCCGCATAACTACACTAGACCGGTGAAGATAAATGGAGTAGAGACTATAGCGGTTGTGGACTCTGGGAGTGCAATCACCCTAATATCGGGTAAGCTGGTAAAAAGTAGCCAGCTGCTACAAGCCAAACGCGTAGCAGTGACGTGTGTGCATGGGGCCGTAAGCCATTACCCCACCATCCAGGTGGAGACAGAGGTTCAGGGGAACCCCATTGAGGTGACAGTGGGTGTAGTTCCTAAACTCCCATATCCTGTAGTCATTGGGAGGGACTATCCAGGGTTTGATAATTTACTCCCCCCGGAGAGGTTGGAGGGAGGTGGGGACCCTGAGGGCAGCGACTTGTCACCGGGGGAATGTCAACCCCCGATGTTCACTGAGATTTCTCAGGATCTGTTCTCAGTCCCCCAAAAGACCCGGAAGACAAAAAGGGAGAGGAAGTCTGCAAAAGCTTTGGGAACCCGGATCCTGACCCAGGGCCAGAAGATCGCCCTAGTAGGCAGACGGACACGAGCAGCCAGAGAAACTACCACCATGGAAGGTGAGCCGGAGGCTGGCCCCAGCCATGATGGAAGTGAGCCGTTGGAAGCAACAGAGGCTGGCCCCTGGGAGCTCAGGCGGGTTAGTCCCAGGAGAGAGACTTTCGGGCAGGACCAGGCAGAGGACCCTAGATATGATAACGCCAGGAAAGAGGTGGCTGAGATAGATGGAGTACCTGTGGATGGGAAGGTCCGGGGTCTAGGACCTTACTTTATAGTGAAGAAAGATCTCCTGTACCGTGTGGTGCAAATGCAGGAGCAAGAGATACATCAACTTCTGGTGCCACGAAAACATCAAAAAGCCATATTGAGCCCCGCCCACAGTCACCTATTTGGAGGACACCTAGGGGTAGAGAAAACCCAGGCACGGATCCTGTGGAGGTTTTTCTGGCCAGGAGGACATGAAGATGTCCGACGATACTGCACCTCTTGTCCGGAGTGTCAGTTACATAGTCCGCGCCCGCACTTCCGGGCTCCTTTGATACCTCTTCCAATAATAGAGGTTCCTTTTGAATGCATAGCCATGGATCTGATAGGGCCCCTTGAGAAGACAGCTCGGGGCCACCAACATGTGCTTGTTGTATTGGACTATGCAACCCGGTAGCCGGAAGCCATTCCCCTACGCAACACGGCTTCCAAAACCATAGCTAAGGAGTTAGTACAGATCTTTGCCCGAGTTGGGCTACCCAAGGAGACTGATCAAGGGACACCTTTCGTGTCCAAGTTGATGAAAGATCTCTGTTCGTTACTCCATGTACAAGCCCTACGGACCTCTGTATACCACCCGCAAACAGATGGCCTTGTGGAAAGGTTCAATAGGACCCTCAAGGCCATGATCAGGAAAGTGGTGAGCCGGGATGGGAAAGATTGGGATACCCTATTACCTTACCTCATGTTCGCCATCCAGGAGGTTCCGCAAGCCTTCACAGGTTTCTCTCCGTTCGAACTATTATACGGGCGCCACCCCCGGGGCATATTGGATATAGCAAGAGAAGCGTGGGAAGAGGAGCCAAATCCAGGAAGGAACATAGTCGAGCATGTACTACAGATGAGGGATCGGATAGCCCGAGTTATACCTATTGTACGAGAACACTTGGAGAAAGCACAGGAGACCCAACGAACCCATTATAACCACCGAGCAAAGCTTCGACGGTTCCAACCGAGGGGATCGAGTGATGGTCCTGGTGCCCACAGCAGAAAGTAAGCTGTTGGCCCAGTGGCAGGGACCCTACAAAGTGATCGAAGCCGTGGGAGAGGTGAACTATAAGGTGCGGCAGCCAGGCCGCAGGAAACCAGAGCAAATCTACCACATCAATCTTCTAAAACCTTGGCACGATCGAGAGGCATGCTTAGTCACCCAGGAGACCCTTCCCCAGGAGGATAACTTACACGAGCAAGTAAGGATATCACCTGACTTGACGCCGATCCAAAAGATTGAGGCAACTGACATGATTAATCGTAACCGAGATGTGTTCTCTACAAAACCGGGGCGGACGACTGAGACCTATCACCATATCCGCACGATCCCCGGAGCCAAGGTAACATTGAGACCCTACCGATCACAGTACCTATCATAATCACTAGACACACTTACAGGATTGAAAGGACACCGTGAGGGCAATTTTGCCCCCAAATGTAGGTTTTGCAGAATGAAGCTTTTATGAAACCTAAGATGATTACAGAAAAATGTCTGCACAAAATATGAAACAATCCCAGTGGCAAGTGTTTATGAGCAAAGCAAATAAACATTCCCCTGCAGGTCTGTAGCCCAAAAACCTGCAGCAATGTGCTAGGGCAGGAAAGTGAAAATTACTATAAACAGAGGTGGAACTGAGTAGTTTAGTATCATTGTCCAACAGGATAGAAATGCAAAAAGTAAGTGGCATGAACAATGACAAGTAAATAAGGGATGAGATTTTTCAAAGACTCTTAAGTGATTCGGATGCTTGAGCATCCAAATACCTTAGGTGTCTTTGAAAATCCTGGTTTAGATGTACAAATTCTTTCAAATTGGAAAACATTAGGTGTCATTTCTAACCCATCTAAGGACTCCCCTGAGCCAAGGAATCCTCAGCTAGCTGAATTAATCAGCTTTACAGTCTGTTCGCACTGCCAAAGTGGTGAAAAGGATCATAAAAGGGGTCAGTATCTGGATGAACCCTGAGGCATATTATTATAAACTCCTTTATAACTGTCTCCTGTAAAAGTGGGGAATCTCCTCTTTTTTTCCATGGGTAACTGGAAAAGATCAGTCTACCAATGCAACACAACAGCTCCCGAGAAACTGGTTCACAGGACTGAAAACAAAACTGAAAGCTAACAAGTCACAGGCTGGCAGGAAGTGATTTCATCCAAAGGCTCTGAAATTTCTGCCTTCTATGGTATTAAGAAAAATACAGAGAGAGAGGTCCAAGAGCAATTAGAGAGGGAGGCTGAGAGGAGATGACTCACCTTCTCTATTTTCCTATCATGCCAGGCTTCAGGGAAAGCTAGATTCTAGAAAAGGCCTACCAATGGTGTGGGAAAAAATGGGTTTGGGCCATTTTCATTCTTTGTGATGCACAAAGAAGGCCTGAAAGAGGTTTTTAAAGAAATTGGGGTTTTGGCTTGTTTGTTCCTGAAAAAATGTCAGAAATGTCAAGTTTTTTCTTACTACTTTTTGCTAGAGGACTCCTTGGAGGATAAGAGAAATGAGGTGGGAGCTTTCTCAGTGATCAGTTGAAACTGTTTGTTTGTATCTTTTTAAAAAAGGGAGAGCGTTTCTTCTATGTATTTGTCAGGAGATACATCAGTGTATACAAAAACAAACATATCAAGCGTAGGGTGAGGCGGTGTTCTTTTTACTCACACTGAATAACGCCTTACTGCACAAGGAGTCTTATCGACTTCAATGAGATTACTCATGCTATACGGTTCTGTTTGCTGTTAGCAAAGGGGTCACAATCTGCCCCAAGTAGTCCAAATAAAATTTCTTCCCCTTTGTATTTGCTCACATTTCCATCTCTTGTCCTTTTTAGATGTCATGATCCCATTTGTTCTCCAGTCGCCCACAGAGTCCAATAAAATAGGATAGACAAGAGCTGGTGTGTAATAGGATAAAAAAGCGGGAAAAAGACTTACAAACAAAAAACATTTGCAAGCCTTCTCTATGCAGTCTAGTGACACAGTAAAGAGAGGTGTAAATTCAATTATTTTTAATTGCAAGCCACTTTCAAGCTGAACTGGAAAACTCATCATAAACCTGAACTGGGCAGAATCCATGTGCCTTGCTCTCATCCTCTAGTCGGGGTGGGAGGGTGTCAGGGTCTGGTGTGTGCACGAAATGCTTTAGGGAGAAATCTGCATATAGCAGAGCCTTCCAGTTTGGATCATCACTCAGGAGACACAAGGAGTGTCTGGCTGACTCTCCTAAGACTAAATTCTGGTCCCATGGGAGTCAGTTTAGCTCCAGGTGGAAAAAGGTGCATATGAAAAAGGGAACAGTGCTGCAAAAAATGTTGGCCAAAAATGAGCACAGAAAAGTCATTCCCTCCCCCCTTTTGCAGTTTACTTTTGCCTTGCTAGGCTCAGAGATCCTCTTGTTTGTTTCATCTACGTGAGGCTTCACATGTCAGACCCTCTGATCATATCCACTGTTTCCTGCAGGACTGATTGCCTGTAAAGCTTGTGTTCCTGAAGGATAAACTTCCCTGCCCTTGGGTAAAAATATGAACAGTACAACTGTCCTCTGTTCTAAACTGATCCCTTAGGGATTTTGTGGGGATTCATTCATATTGCAAAGTGCTATATAAAGATGAAGTATTATTTATATCCTCTGAGTGTCATTCCTTGAGGTCTGCGGAGGCTGTGGAACTGCTACACTTGTACAGTACTCGGGAATTATGCTGTCCCCCTAACTCCTAGACCAGTCCAACTCTCATTAACGTCAGTGGAGAGACTCCCATTGTCTTCAATGGGAATGGGATGGTGCCCTTGTGGAGTAAAAGTTCACGGAGCATTCTCTTTGTTTTTCGTACAGTCTTGGATTTTGAAACCAGGTCTCCCGACACGATCACATCCACATGATGCTAATGTACAGTATTGCCCAAGAAGCTCACATGATAAGCCAGTGGCAGAGTTTCCTCTTGCTTGTTTTAAATGAGACGTTTGGAGGTGAAACTAAATCAACAATATTGAGAGCGGTGCCCTTGTGTAACTTATCTCTGGTTTGTAGTCAGCTAACACATGCACTGGCTCCTCCTCCATCTGCTCCCCCAAGACACAGCATAACGTTACAGTTAGGAGCAGGCTAATCCCCTATGAAGACTCTTAGGGAATGTCTACACTACCAACCCTCCCTCCCCACCAAAACACGGCAGCGAGTTGAGCCTGGATCAACTGACTTGGGCTTGTGGGACTTATGCTATGGAGATAAAAATAGCAGTGTAGATGTTCCCATTGGGGCTGGAGCCCAGGCTCTGAAACCCAGTGAGGAGGGTGGGTCTCAGATCCAGGCTCCAGCTGGGTGTTTTGTTTTGCTTTTACAGTGCAGGCGTACCCTTATTCACTGCCTGGTGCCTAATGCAGAGCACTGCCTTGCTCCACTGCTGTTGTTTCCGTGTGGCAGCTTTCACTCAACATGGAGGCAAGGAGAGGAAAATTCTGTAGAAATCAACAGCTAGATGTAAAACCCTCCAATGGGTCTAGCATGGTTACATTTTAGTATATGGCTTCTTTGCATCACATAATCACATCTAAAGAGCCTACATAACCAATGTCTAGGGCGGCTGTGGAAATGCTGTGTATCCCTTGAGCGTTGGCATAATGCTGAACTTCAGTCAGAGTGTGTAGAGTCTCTGCAGGGAGAAACCGAAGTGCCATGTCATGGGTGCATACTGTACACATCTGGTCAGAAGGAAGCAACTATCATCGCTGGGTTTTAACAGAGCTTGAATCTATAAGGAAAATGATTTTACCAAGTAACATTAATAATACTCATCATTTATATGGTGTTTGCAGTCTGTGAGGTACTTTATTATTAGCACCATTTTACAGAGGGGGGAAAATGGGGCAGAGAATGTACATAATTTGTCCAAGATCACTGAGGGAAGGAATGTCTGCAGGATTAGAACTTGGGGAGCTGAAGTTTCCTAGCCTTTGCTCATGGAGGGGGAGTGTTATTTAACTGTCTTCCTTCCTGACACCTGTCTTGCTGTTGCCCCTGCTCTTCAGAGCTACCAGGTCTCACTCACTTGGGAAGGTGACTCAGGCCTCATCTAGTCTGGAGATTTTCCCTGATTTTAGCTAGCATGGGGCCGGATGTCACTCTCAGCACTGATGTTCCCCTCTGTGGGCAGGTGGAGGGAGGACCTTGAAAAATTGAGAGTAACCCCTAATGTAGAAAGGCCTGGCCAACATTTGCACAGGAGAAGCTTACCCCAGTAGAAGTAATGGTGGTACCTGTCTATACTAGGGGTTGGAAGAGCACTAATGGCTGTAATTGGGTGAAACGCCTCGGCAAGGCTTGAATCACATGGGGTTCAGTTTAAGGCAGTTTTTAAAGTCTCTCCCTCATGATGGACTTTGCTAGGTGCCTTTCACAATTAAGACATTTAAAATCTTTTTCATGTGCTGGGCATCTTTCTCATGTAAATTTTCCAGGTTGAGACAGAGCCCCTATTGCAATTGAACAGCTCGAAGGAAAATGATTTCACTGAGGATGAAAATATCCCCTTGACATTCTTGCAAGCCCTGTCTAGTAAGTTTCCCTTCCCTCTTTTCCAAGCCTTGGTAAGTTTCAATTCTTCTTAAAAGGAGTCTTCTCCTTGCCATGTGACATTCATTTTAAGGAAGTGCCCTTGTTCCTGATGAGAGAGGATTATGCTGTGTTCCTGTTTCAGCAAGGCTTTTAAAGTCTCACATCGCACATACACATACACACATGAGCAAAATCCTTCATCACCAAGAGCAGGAAGGAGCCTGGGAACACTGCTGCAGAATCACTGCCAAATTCCTCTAATGAGTGAGGCTTGCAGGTCTGGAGGAAGAGGGGGAAAAAAAGCAGGCAGACCCGCATGCCTCCCTTCCCTGGTCTTAGACTGGAACTCAGGATATCTGGCCTCCATTCCCAGGTGTGTCAAAGGCTTCCTGTTTGATTTTGCACAAGTCACTTAATCTCTTCGCTTTTTAGTTTTCCCAGCTATAAAATGGGATAATTCTTCCCTACCTCACAGGAGTGTTGTGAGAATATGTCTGGGAGCACTTAGCTACTGCAGTGATGGGAGCCATCTAGGTATCTGGACTGATGGAAATGTTCCCAGACATGTATCTAATATAAATTGATGGTGATTGATACATCGAGGGGTAGGGAGGGACAACAGTCAAGAACTCAGATTTCAAAAATAACTACTAGTCATCAAAGCACCAAGAAATCACTGATTCAGATTACTGAACTGGGGAAAGCAAGCAACTCTGTATTTGCTTCCCCCCTACTTTCCTTATTCTCTTCCAGCAGCTCATAGATTTTCATAGCTTTTAAGGCCAGAAAGGACCATTAGATCATGTAGTCTGACCTCCTATGTATCCCAGGCTATTAAATGTCACTCAGTTACAAATAATTGGGCTCAGTACAGGTGTTTGTCTAAAGCAGATCTTCCAAAAAAGGCATCCATTCTTGACCTGAAGACATCAAGAGACAGAGAGTCCATCACTTCCCTTTGTACTTCGTTCCAGTGGTTAATCGCTCACTCTCAGTTAAAAAATTGTGTCTAACTTGATTTTTGTCTGGCTTCAGCTTCCAGCTATTTGTTCTTGTTTTGCTTTTCTCTGTTAAAGAACCCTTTAGTACCCAGTATTTTTTCTCTGTGAAGGTAATCAAATCACCTCACAGTCTTCTTTTTGATAAACTAAACAGATCGAACTCTTTAGCTCTCACTGTAAGATTTTTCAACATCCTTTTAAAAATATGGACACCAGAACTTGACACAGTATTCCAGTATTGGTCTCACCAATCCCAAATACAGAGGTAAAATCATCTCTTATACCTCACTATTCATTTCCTTTTAGACCTTATGTCTTTCCTTCACTTACACAGTTTTTCCTTACAACAAATTTGCTATAACGGTTCATCTTTAGAAAATGTTTCCATTCATTCCCTGTGCCCACAAATCTCTCTTTTTTTCTTTCTGGACTCTCTTATGGTATTTCTCCCAATGCATGGATTTAAACATGTGCATAAGTCTTTGGAGAACAAGGACCTTATTTCATTTCTGATTTGGCCTTTCTCCCCATTCTGCCATGAGATCCGTACAGACTGACACGCCTGCTTGGAGTCCAGTTGAAACGATTAGAGTTCTGCATGAGTCTGTCCAAGTGGATCCAATTGCAGGATGGGGGTGGGTGGGTGGTCTTTGTCCTCTCTCCCTTCCATTTCAATTCCCTGAGTCATCTTGATTTAAAGAGATTTGAGCTTGGGTCCTGCTCTCCCTCCAGCTCAGAGTGAGATGAGAACCTTGGCTCTGCTCACCTGGATAAGGAATATAATAAAGTGATGGTTTTCATTTTTCATGATGTTTTGGCAGATTCAAGCTGTCAGTTTGCAACAGGGGCAGGATCTCAGTTGGGGTTTGTTTGAGATTTTTTTAAATGGTGTCTCAGCAAAACACACACACAAAATCCTACATCACCATACAAACAAACAAACAAAAAAAACCCAACCAAACCCCCCAGCTTTAAAAAGAACCCACAGCCTGACAGTCTCCCTCCCTCACGGGGTTAGCTTTCCAGTCGGTAGTGGCTTGGTTGGTGTGTTTTTGTCGGGGAGGGGGGGGGGGGTGAGGATTCATTGCTGGATGTGCTATTTTATTTCACGGCCTGTGTGTGCTCTTAAACCTGGCGCCAGGTGCCTGAGAGCCTGGCACAAAGACCACTCCCTTCAGCCTGACCCTTCTCTGGGGGGACAGGGACTGTGCCCCCCAATTTGTCCCTACAGCACTGCGCGCCTGCAATATAAGGGATACTAGTGCTCCCTGCCCAGTGGCCGAGCGAAGCACCCCGCATTACAAAACCCCGCGAGCTGCTGCTTTGTCTCTGACCCACCCTGACTGACTTGACACGACGCTGACCCCAAAGGTCTCCATGCAAACGTGCCCGTGTTCCTTCCCCTCAGGAGGCTGAGCCCCGGCTCCCCCTCCCCCCCACGGCGGACCCAGCTGGGCGGCCCGCGCGCAGCGGCCCGCGGTTGAACAGGTGGGTGCCACGCGCGCGGGGCGCGGGCCCGGGCGGCTCCTTTAAGGGCGGGTTTCCTGCGGCGGCCGGAGAGTCACCGCGGATCCTGGGGGGGGGGGAGCCGCGTCACGTGAGCTCAGTCTTGTGACTGGCCCGAGCGCTGGGAGCCGCCGGGCACGTTGCTGCTGCTGTCTGGGGGCGCCGGGGCTCTGTTCCCCCCGCGGATGCGCTGGGGGCGGCTGGCTTGGCGGAGAGCCCCTCTCTAGCGCCGCGCTCCCCCCTCCGGCCGGGGGGCGGCCCAGGGAAAGTTGGGCGCCGCTTCCTCTCCCCGCTGCTCCGCCCCGGGGGCCCCTCGCCCGCCCGCCCGCCTCCCAGCATGGATAACAAGCCTCTTCTGCAGGAGCGACCCCCCGCCTACACCCCGGCCTCGCAGGGGGGCGACTATGGACAGAGCAACTATGGGGCCATCCCCCCTCCTCAGCCGGGCTTCCAGCCTCCTCCGCCCTACCCCTACCCCAGCGCCGCCGCCGCCGCCGCCCCTGCAGGTGGGTCGCTGGCCGGGCCGGGGGGCGAGCCCCGGAGCTGGGCGGTTGTCAGGGCCCGGTTTTAAGCGTTAAGCGGCGTGCCCCGGGTCCGGGGGGGGGGGGGGTGGGGATGTGAGACGCAAAACAAACTTTGCGGAACTCTGCGAGCTGCTGTGTGCGAGCCCCGCCGCGGTGGGCTTGGTGTGTTGCTCCACTCCGGCGGGGTGTGTGTGTGTGTGTGTGTGTGTGTGTGTGTAGGGGTGGGGTGTCTTTCTGGCGCCTGTTGCCGTGAAAAACTAGCGTGGAAAGGGGAAATGTGTTATTAAAGCCTTGCACGCAAAGAAATCCGCCCTCTTCCCTTCCTCCCACCGCCGATGAAATCAATCGTGATAAGCCCGGGAATTGCGGGGCTCCAGAAGCCAAGGCAACTCGAGAGAAGCCTAGCCTCCCTCTCGTTTGCTGGACTTGCAAGTCGAGCAAACTCGTCTGTTAAATATCCTCCATGGCCATGCCAGTAGAAGGGCTGTGACGATCTGGTTGCTAGAGACACTAGCTCTCTTGGAAAAAGTTTTGTGGCCTGTCAAACCAAAACCTAGCTGCTTGTGTGTGAAAGCATCGTACTGGGCCGTAGCACAGTCGCTTTGCTGAACAGTTGTGTGCCATTTCCCTGTCAAAAGCATATGTCACTTTGCCCTCAGTGGCTTGGTTAATACTCAAGCTGGAGTAGAAAAGAAGTTGGTCAGGAGTGCCAGATGTTAGAAAAGCTCCTCCCTTTCTTCCCACTTAAGACAGCGTGTAGGGTACAATGTGTGTCCTTTTTATTTACCTAGCCGTATTTGTGTTCTGCTGTCATTAACTGCTGAGATACTGTACTGCTATTATTTTGAAGAGGGATGGAAGTATCAGGACTTCATACAAAGATGCACACATGAGCACTTGGCATCTGACTTCCTCTTCCCAAGGCTACAATTTACCATGCACACATTCCCCCTGTTCCTCTGGTTAAACGCGGTGTTTTCTAATGTAAATGTACTGTTAGCTGCTGAAATCTCTCTGGAAGGAAGTATAGCCCCTTCTATTGACTATGAAATTAGCATGACTTGGATCTAGTTAAAGAAAAAAAACTAGACTATTAGCAATTTCTCAGGGGTAATTCCCCCCCCCCCCCCCCAACATTTGAAGAACTAGTGCATCAAGTAGGCACTTAACCCCAGATTCTGTAAAGACTCAAGCATATACTTCATGCATTGTGAGTAGTCCCAAGTGACTTCAATGGGACTATTCACTGTGCATAAAGTTAAGCACGTGCCTTTAGGTTTGGGACCATAGATATTTGATTACCATTTACTCAGTACGTCCGAGCACGCTCACCTGCAAAACCCCCAAGAATTATTTTTGACTTTTTTTCTTTACTAGTATACTTAATGGATTTCCTGTAATTCCTTAAATTAAATATGATTCTGCCCTTATTCATTAAGAAACTCTCCAAAACATCACAACTTGGATGGTGTAAGGTGCCTCATCTTCTGATGTCATAATAGCCCAGTTTCTCTGTTTGGCAGGATATGTCATTGCATAGTCTCTTGCTAAACAACCAGCTTGTAATTGTTGTCGTTGCATTTCTGAGGCTTGTGTAGTAACGATTTGTAAAATAGTTTGTTTTCTAAATACAGTTGTTAAAACAGAACACGCACAAGCTTGCTGGCCAGGTTGGGTCCTCCAAGCAATTTCATTTATCAGTTTTCAAGACTTCTCATCCATTTCCTTACCTCTAACTCTTTCTCTCCACTCCTGCTATTGTAAATTAGTCACAGTTTAACTAATGTGGAAGTTTTCAGGCAGGTAGCCAGAGAAAGACTGCATCCTGTCTCCACCAGTTTGGATGCCAGAAACTGAAAATTGTGACCTTTGTTCAGTTAAACTGTTTGTTTTTTTCATCCTCTTCTCTAGTAACATTAAAACAAAATCTTTGAAGTTAATTATTAGCCTTATTTACATTTGAGACTGTGAAATTGTATTAGATATTCAGGCCTATGAAACAATTTTGCAGACATGCTAATTAGCATGTCCTCTTCAGAAGGATTTGTTTCAACTCTACCTCTGATTCAAGTTCTTGTATGTATCCTCCTAAGTCCTGAGGGAATACACCTTTGGGGCCACAGTATTGTCACATACAATGAATTTTTTAAAGTGTCTTATTCAGATTACAGTTCCGTTGCTTTGTTTATGTTAAGCAGATCTTGGGCCATATCTAGAGACTTCTGCCAACATAGCTATGTTGGCCGGGGGTGGGTGTGTGGGTGGGAGGGCAGAGAAGAGATGCTATGCTAGTATAAACCCTTAGTGTATGCATGGTAAAACAAGCACAATTTTGCTGTTGCATATATATTTTGTTTTGTTGGGGAGGGGGTTAGTGGCTGGAATAAGCTATAAAGCACAGTTTTGCTGGTATAAGATATGTACACCCCAAGAGCTCTTTGCTGGTATAGTATACCTATATAACTATAATGGCAAAGTGCTTCTACTGTAGAATTGACCCTATGATATCAAGTGTCTTTCTGTTGTGGAAAGTGAAATCTACCTTCCCAAGTTACCATTGTCTAAGGAATCATTGTGTCCTTTATCTGTGTGGGGATTTTTTTTTTTTTAAAAGAGATAAAGGACACAGTGATTCCTTAGACAAACCACAAAAACCCAATACTTTATGACCAGAGGTTCACTTGCATTTCTCTTTGTTCTAGGATATGCTGCACCACCACCACAGCATAACTATCCCAACATGTACACCATCATTCAACAGCCAGCTACCACCACTTCCGTTGTAGTGGTTGGAGGTTGCCCTGCCTGCAGGTACAGTTCTCGTCTGTTGTTTTTCAGCTTTTAAAATAAATCACAGATCTCTGGCCTTGAAACCACAGATGTCTTGGTTTTAAATATAAAAATGAAATTAGTTGAATATTTAAATGGTGGAATGTTCTCACTCATCCCATTCAGCTATAACACTGGAATGAAACTTTCTGTGTTTGGTTATGACCGTAGTTCCCTTTGTCACCTACCATTGCCATAGAAAGGACTCCTACGCGATACCCACATGTGGGATCCTAGTCAGCTCTGTTGATTTTTCCTTCTCTAGGTTGATGAAGAAAACCTGGGGTTTTTCCTTCCCTTGTACTTACTTAAACTATGGCTAAAGAACTCTAAAGGAATGGGCAGTGCTCTCTTGTCAGGGGTGGTTTCTTGTTTATATTGGTTCAATATTGATGATTCTAGGAGTGTGGCAGATTAAAAACATAGGGGGCTTGCAGCAAGGTGTTAATCCAAGATAGAGCATGGGAGTCAGAAAAGATTAATTGCAAGTTCCTCCACTAATTATTATTAAACCACTGTTACTCACTGAAGAGAAGTTAGGATGCTCTAAAGAAAAGGATAGAGAATACTGGACATATGCCACCATATAAATTAATCATGCTTCCTCTCCTGGAATACTGCATTCAGTTCTGGTCAGTCTGGCTCCAAAAGAATACAAGAGAGAGCATATTCACAACAGGCGATGAGATCAGATCACTTCTGAGGTAAATCCTGGGCTTTCTTTATGATCAGTCTTAACACTTGCAGCTGTGGGGTGCTGAGCTCCTTCAGCTTCCACTGAAGTGCGTGAGAGGTGTACTTACAGGATCTTGCCCAGGAGCAGCACCTTGCAGGATTGAGCCTTTATTCAGAGATCTGTGCTTAGGAGATGGACCCATCAGAATAGCACAAGTGGTATCAAGCACTGTTGTGCTAGAGTAATGTTCTAATGAGTCTCAACACAGTAATAAGATGATATGAATGACGCATCCTCTGACCTTTGTGGAATGGAATTGTACTGTGGGGAGTCAGAGCCTGCCTTCTAAGTCTGACCTCTTCCTAGAAAGGTGGGTCCAAAAGATGGAGGCTCTTAGAATGCTGTGTAAGGGCGGATGCTGTTGAACTGCATCAGTTTAGGCTGAAACTGTAGCAGCTAGATAAAGTCAGGCTAGATATTAGATGCACATTTTTAACAGTGAAGGTAACTAACCATTGGACTGTGTAGTTGGGGACGTGGTGGATTCTCTGTCACTTGAAGCTGTTAAATCAAGATGGGAGGTCTTTCTAAAAAATGTTCTACCTTAACCAGAAAATAGAGCTTGATAGAATGTCACTTAGAGGAATTACTATGTCCTTTTCTATATAGGAAGTCAGACAAGAATGATCATAATGGTCCCCTCTTGCCTTAACCTGTAAATCTGAAAGGGAATTTAACTTGAAAATAGTGAATCTTCTGCACTAGATTAAACATCAGTGGCCTCTTACAGATTTTTATGTAATTCGTGTTTCTTTCTGTTAGTAACTCCCTCAGCATGGTATGGAGGATTCCTTGGAAGCTTCAGATCTGAAAATGTAACCTCTAGCACAAAATCCCGTTCTAGGCAGTGACACTTACTTGAACACTATCCTTGTGCTGAGTATTGCTCAGGCTTTTGGAGGTGCTCACTGTTTGGTCCAGACATGTGTAGTATACTGGGTGGTGGTGCAGATTTGATAAGATGAAGCAGTCTGAGCCTTGCAGAAATCAGTGTCAAGTCTTTGCTTAAATAGAGTCCCTCTTCTAAAGTGCCTACATGCCTCTCTGACGGACAAATCTGATGCTCTGCATGCTTCTTTTTTATTGTCTGATCATTCTCTGCAGAGGATAGGAGCAAGAAATTTTAGTTTAGTCTCCTCTATGAGGTGGGATCCTGAGAGTCCCTTTCCCGCAGCTTTTTTTAGCACAGCCGAAAAGCCTGCAGCTTTTTTTAGCCCAGCCGCCTCTCAGCTGTGCAGTGGGCGGGCCGCGGGGGAAAGCGCCGGAGGGAGGTGGATGCGGCGTGAGATGGCCGTGGCCCAGGCGGGCAGAGCGAGGTCGCGCAAGTGGCCGGGCCGAGGCAGCGGGGCCGGCAGCCACCCCACGTCCCACCCTGCCCCCTGCCTGCGCAGCACCTGTGGAGCCCGGCCCGCATGAGGAGCGGCCAGCGCCGGCTGGGCCAAGCCGAGGGCAAGCGGGGACTGCCTCCTGGCCCCGGCGCGCAGCCCCAGCTACCGGGCCTGGGGCAGCGCCACACAGCAGGGCCAGGGACAGGTAAATCATGGGCCAGGTCTTGCAGAGCTCAGCTCCCAGCTGAGCATGTAAACCAGATTTCCAGATGGCCTCGGCCTCCAGCAGCTCCCCTGGCTCGCAGCACAGTTGCCATCTTGGCCAGCCCCGCAGGGGTTTCATGGGGCCCTCCAGAGCTAAAAGCATGTGTCTCTCCAGCCTGGGCTACGGAGGCTGCTCCTGCCGTGGTGCTGTGCTTCCCGTTCTCTGGGGCTCGGAGCTGGACAGGTAACACGCGCTGACTGGTATGCTCACGCTTTTGAAAATCTGGGTGCCTGAGTGGGATCTGTTAGGTGCTGAGCTCTCGGGGAAATCTGCCCCTGCCTGGAGAGCCTTTCATGGACCCAACATTTGTATCCGCATCTGACCCGTGATCCGCAAGAACAGCCCATGGATATAAACCAAATAGCCAAGGATTTGCAGGGCTCTGCTGACCTGGTACCCTGAGGAGACTCGCCCTGCAGAACGCTGGGGGTGTGTAATGCACTGGGAGATGGGCGATGCCTGTAATTCCCCCTGTGGCTCCACAGGCATCGGCCAAAGGGAGATTCCCCAGGGAACCCCTGAGTCAGAGGACTCTGATGGACCCGTTCCAGCTAGCGCCACCCATAGGTGCTGACTTTCATCAGGCTGGCCTGTCCCTGTCCCTGCCGTGTGGCGCCGCCGCCCCAGGCGCAGTAGCCGGGGCTGCACGCTGCGCTCCGGGGCCAGGAGGTGGTCCCCGCTTGCCCTCGGCTTGGCCCGGCCGGCACTGGACGCTCCTCATGCAGGCCGGGCTCCACAGGCCATGCTAGGCGCTGCGCAGGCAGGGGGCAGCACTCTTTCTCTCTTCTCTTCCCCCCCCGCCCGGCCAGCGATCACATCACGGGGGCGGGATGGGACGTGGGGCGGCTGCTGGCCCCGCTGCCTCGGCCCGGCCACTTGCGCGACCTCGCTCTGCCCGCCTGGGCCGCAGCCGTCTCACGCCGCACCTTCCTCCGGTGCTTTCCCCTGCAGCCCAGCTGAGAGGCGGGCGGTTGGGCTAAAAAAAGCCATGGCTTTTCAGCGGGAGGCGCCTCCCAGAAGGTGAGTTGGACGTGGGTGGTCGGGCCGAGCACCCACCAATTTTTCCCCTGGGGAAGAGGCGGGGATTTGGGGAAGGGGCGGGGCTGGGGGTGGAGTTGGGGCGGGGCTGGGGTGTGAGCACCCACCGGCGCCAACGAAAGTCGGCACTTGTGGATATGACTTTGGATATTTCACACACTTTTGATAGTGACTTTGTTAGGAAATCTCATCGTGGGCACACTAATCTTTGTGGGGGTTTCCTAGGTACTGAACTGTGTGTATTGTGATGCACTTGGTACACTGACTCTGTGCTTGTACTAGCATACAAATTGGGTTATTGGGGCACTAGAGACTAGCTTTAAATGTCCTCATTTTGCAAATTTAAGACCCACACTTGTGCATTTTAGCTGATTGTAACTTGCCTGAATGGGAGGGGATGTTGTATCCTGTGTGTACGTATATCCCATTGTATAGGATGTGGGTAATGAATATAAAATGGTTTAAGGCAATTTTTAAAAATAAACCATACATTGTATACAATATACTATATAATGTATACAATTTATGCTTTAGTTAAAACAAAATGCAAACCCCACAAAGCCAGCTTCCTTTCATGACACTTTAAGTCGTGTTGCAAGAAAGATCCTACCATGTTAAGAAACAGACAAAAGGATTAATGTTTGTGGATTTGTCTTGCTTGCAGCTTGGCGGGGGGGAGAGACATAATTTATGGTGAGGGTTCTCGTTATCATGAGATGATGAATTAGCACCTTCAGGCATAGCTGTGGGATATAACTTATTCATCATGTGCGGGTATAGACATGTAAATGCTGCTTATCCAAACAAACAAAAGTTGCCCCTACCCAGAACACTTGTACTGTCAGAAGCCAGACTTCTTCACTGAGATCTGATGCATACGGTACTTGTCTGCCATCTGGATATATTTTGAGATCATATTCTACTTATTGCCACAAGTCTTACTATCCTGAGTGATTATCATAGCATGATGAGTTAGCTGCAGGAAGGAAGGACTATAGCAGGGAATCTCAAACTCAGATCACCACGAGGGCCACATGAGGACTAGTACATTGGCCCAAGGGCCACATCACTGAAATCTTTTCATACAACAGTATATAGTCAAAAATGAAGAGTAATATAGTATGCTATTAAAAGTTGATGTATTAACTTTTTTAAAACTGTAATGTGAAAAGGGGTTTTAATAATATAAACACTCAGTAAAGCACCTCCCTCAAATGATGAAACATGAATTTACTTTTAGAATTACTTTGGTTAAAGCCCCCCCCGCCCCTTCTGCCCCTGCCCCCACTCCACCCCTTCCATGAGGCCATGTCCCTGCCCTGCCTCTTCCCACCCCCTCCCTCCTGGAAAGTCCGAAGCGCTACCAAACAGCTGTTTGGCAGCGGGAAGTGCTGGGAGGTAGGTGGAGGAGCAGGGACAAGATGTGCTTGTGGGAGGGGCGGGGGAGTAGGGAGGGTGAGGGGAGCTTGGTTGCCAGTGGAGTTGTCGCCTTTGGCGGGCCACAGGGCTGCAGCTTTGAGAACCCTTGACTATAGGCTGAAATTGTGAAACATGGTTATCTAAAACTAGGTACCTCTCAATACAAATGCCCAGTTCTTAGAGGTGATTAACATGAGCAGTATACCCAACTGGCCATAATGTGGGTGTGTTTTTATTTAAAAAAAAAAAAAAAAAAAGCATTAATTTGAAATACTGCCACCTTGTGATGGGGGTACAGATGCTATTTCCAAACAGTGAGGTAACTCTTGTGCATTTCATCTCTCGCCTTGGCATGGTAGGTCATTCCTTAGTCAGATCTTCAGCAGGATCCGGTGCTTGTGAAGCAATTCAGAGCCAGCAGCTGCTCAGCACTGACACTGCAATGCTTATGCACATGTTTCCTAATGCGCACGATGGTAATGCCTAGAGACCACCTTCCCATTGTGCTAGGCCCTGTTTAGTTATAACGGTCTCTCTTCTCCTGTCCCTCCCGACCACAACCCCAATATCTAGAATTTTAATGATTACTGAGCAGTGTCTCATTCTTGGGAATCTGTCAAATCATTTACTGCTTGCAAATGAAATAATGTTCAAGGGATACAGTCAATCTAGTCCTGCCTTTAAACCATTTTATATCACCAAGAATAAGCTTGAACCATTAAAGCTGCAAACTTCACAAATCTAGCTTCTTGCCATGCAGTCACTCATTTGCCCTAACTAAGAAATGCCTGTCTACATTGCTCCTTGGACAGTGAGTGTGCTTTACAGTCTGGGTGGGTAGGCAGACAAGTAGTAGCTCTGTATGAACTAGCACAAAAAATAGCTGTGTGGCAGTGGCGGCTTGGGCTAGCTGCCAGAGCACAAACCCACCCGATTCCCTGGGTGTATGCTCAAGCAGCTAGCCTGGGCTGCCACCCCTGCTCCTGTGATCACACTGCAATTTTTAGCACACTAGCCAGTAGCGTAGCAGGGGGAGCAGCCGCTCCCCGTGAGCAGAAGCGGCGCCTTAAAAAGGAAGCGGCGCATTTTTTAGCAGAGCTTAAAAAAAGGCGCCGCTTCTTTTTAAGCACCCCTTCTTGCACTCACCCGGCGGCGCTCTGGGTCTTCGGGTACCACTGAAGACCTGGTGCGAGTGAGGACCCGCCGCCGGGTGAGTACAGGGGGAGCCTGGGGAGGTGCCTTTTTATAGCACCACTCCCCCTGTGCTCCCGACCTGCCTACATTACTGACACTAGCTCAAGCAGAGCTAGTGTGTGTCTGTCTACTTGCAGGTGGATGTACCTTCCCAGCTGCAGTATAGACGTACCCTTAAACACTCTTCAGTTTCTCTACTTTCTTGGTGCTGCAGTGTTTGGGTGGGACAAACTGCAAGGGGATATTTAATTCTTTTTAAAACAAATTTTAAGAAAACGAAAGGTCAGGTTTAAGATTTAAGGTCAGGCTTGAGAAAGCCCTGGCTGGGATGATTTAGTTGGGGGTGGTCTTGCTTTGAGCAGGGGGTTGGACTAGATGACCTCCTGAGGTCCCTTCCAACCCTGAAATTCTGTGATTCTATGAAAGCAAGTGACTTTTCTTGGCCTAGTGTTTGTAAATGCTTGGTTTTTTTTGTTTTTGTTTTTTTTAAATCTGGGCCAGTAGGGGATTCCCTTGGTGGCTTAGAGCTGGTGTTGCCAGCTGTAAACTGCCACCTTGCACTCCTGGGTACAGTGACAGTGGAAGGTGGGTGGCTAGAGTACTACTTTGCTGTGGTAATAATCACTGCCCAGTGAAATGGCCTCTTGGGAGCTGTTGCATTTGGGAAAAAATTTGTGCAGCCTTGAGGGCTGCTTTAGGATGGGGGGGGATTAAAACCATATTAATCCTCTTCTCCACCCCCGACTACCTGGCCTGTGTAGACTTGGCTGGACTGAAGGATATTGTCCCTTAGGTTTTGGCCTACATTTGTTGTCCTTTTCACCCAAGTGCCTCCTTCCTGAGAGAGTGAATACCGAAATTGTACAAAATGGCATCTGATTGTGAATAAACTCAAGATTCTGGGCTTTTCTGCACACTTAACACCAGATAGGACCAACTTTTGTGGCAAATATAAGGAAACTATGTGAATGAAGATTGTAAATGCGTCCTTTTTCCCCAGCAAAAATGCATTTATTTAGATTTAACACAGACATTCAAAAAAGTGAAAATGGCTATTAAGTAGAAAAATGAGAGAAGATTTATGCTCCTATCTGTCCTTTTCTCCATTTTTATGGCGAATGTGAATTTCACATATGGAGTGACTATGTTGACATTGGCAATAATCAACATGTTATTGCACCTTGTAGGAAGTGAAGTCCCTTTGGAATTCTAAGATTGCTATAACCAGGAATCCAGTAGGAATAGAGGCTGGTGACAGAGGGTGCTGCAAAAACAAGACCCAAATGTGACTGAAAACTAAGTAGCTCACTGCACCGTATTACACAGCATGCAGTCAAAATGTGCTGTGTTGTATACACAAATTGAGAGACCGAATTCATCCCTGTTAAGGGTTAGTTAGCAGTGGTGCTCTGCTGTAGTTTGGTGGCCAGAGAGGTTAGGACAAGGAACCCACTAAAGCATTATGTAAGATCAAGTAAAAAACCTTGATGAGGCAAATCTAGCAGTTGCTTCAAACCTGTCATTTGGAGTTGCTGGTCATGACAAAGTTGTCCACCTGGATATTTGGTGCAGTTTTCTTGCAGGATTGAGAGACTTTAAACACATGCCGCTGGTAGAAGCAAGCCTGCTTCCTGAGTGGAGAAAAGAATACAAGGGGGATGCTAGTGCTCAGCAGGTTCACAAAAGACAGCCGAGCACAGATATTTCAGAATTTCCTGCTAGGATATTCATCCTCCTGGGACTGTCTAGTTTGAGAGAAATAAATTTAAACAATTAGATCTCTTGTTAATAAAAAAAGATTTTCAGACATCTGTCTTGTTAATTGCATGAGTGCATCACTTAATAGGCTTTTATAAAAATGCTTCAGTAATTTAGGTCCCAGCCTGTAGTGTGGATGAATTCTTCCTCTGTTCAGCCTGAGCTGATGGAGAAGTTGCTGCAATAATACATTATTTGTCCAGGTGTCTGGTAAATCTTGTGCCCACTGTACCAATGTGGCAATGGGAGCTTGTGGTAAGGAAGACAAGGGCTTTTCACCCACTGGATACTCCTATGAATCTGGCTCAGGACAAAAGTGACCAAAGATCATCCAAGTTTGATGGCTGTACACAGGCTATGTGAAATGAATAGCTAAATCTCAGGCCTGTTCCTAGCAGGCGGTGTCTACCTTGCAAAGACTGTGCTGTCTAATTGGCCCACTTTTTGGCAGTCTCTGTTATGAGGCCAAGGAGTTAAACAGGGGTGGGGATAGGCCACCTCTCTAATGTCAATCTAGAAGGGGGTTCAGCTGTGTCAAAAATCACAATAACCTTGTTTTCAGTACTTAGGATATTCCCCAAAGCATGGGAAAGCCTAGGTAGCACTGTCTGTTACAAACTCAGATATTTTGACTGATAAAATATTCAGCCTAAAAGTGCCAACTGTGTGTTAAATTGTAGTAACTTATGTGTACTTGGTATCTTTGATCGCTGCTCTGGCTCTTACAATGTGTTTAAGATGTTAATGTTCTGAGACTTCTTTCAAGCTAACGTTTACCAAAAGGTTAATCATTCTCATCAACAAGCCTTTGAAACTAAATTACTTCTCCGAACTGAATGAGCAGCTGTAGTGTAGTTTAAATGTGAGACTCTGCTGTAGTATAAATAAACCTTCCCTTTTTATTTTTAGACCCTAGGAGTGGTGTCATTTTTTAAACCACATTAAAGCTGCTTATGCTGTAGGACAAAAATTACTTTTGGCTGGATTAATAGGTCTTCAGATTGAGTACAGTAACTCTCTGTAATTTATTATCTAAGATGAAGAGTAATTTACATAAGGAACAGACTAAAATATTGGTGTTCTGTGACTCCTTTTAAAAGTAGCTTCCCCTTCTAAATGTAGTAACAGGCTAAGAAAAGACACTGTTTGCCTAGGCATGTTCCATTTCTGATTAGGAGATGACATGAACTAATGAATGCCACGTCAAGTGTCCATGTAGTTAGGATATCACTACAGATAAGCTTTTGTTATTTCAGGATCAATTCCCACAATAAGCATGTTATGAGGAAGTCCCCACCCAGCATGGTACGCTCCCCATGTAGTAAAGTGCCACATGCAACTGGTTTAATTTATAATCCATGTTTCTCCTTTGTCCCTGGCACTTATGTCTTGCTCTCTCACTGACTGGTTTGTCCCTGTGTCTGATGTCTGGCATGAATCAATGAATGTTTGTTTCATTATTGGTAAAAGGTTGTGCTGGGCATTTTGCACTGCCAAAAAAATGCCCTCCAAGTAACTTTTATGTAGGGGAGAAGGGGGCTCAAAACAACTTCTTCTTACTGCGTCAAGGACATCTGCTTAGTAGCAGAATTGGACCATAGGAGCTGATTCTTAAGAAGGTTAATTGTAATAACTTAGACTGCAGCCATCAACTCTGAGGTTTGTAGCTGTTTAGGGCTGACCAGAAATACCCTGATTGGTCCTGCTTATGTATTGGTTTAATCGTAATGCGTTTTTTAAGGCTAGCTCAGAATTAGGTTGCTTATTCTCTTATAATTAAAGGTAATGGCCCACGGGTCACAGAGGGGGTGGATGCATGGGAGAGAAGGAGAATAAATGTATAATTAGCAAAGTGTAGAGCAGGCCTGCACAACTCGTAAAGCGGTGAGGGCCACATTACTCCAAAGAAAAAAGCCGAGGGCCGGATGCGAGGAAAGTTGTTGAGCGCAAATTTTTTTTTTTTTTTTTTTTTTTTTAAGCCAGCCTCCTGCGGGCTGCACAGAGAGCCTCCGTGGGCCGCATGTTGTGCAGGCCTGGTGTAGAGAACAAGGAAACTGACATTTCCTGTAATGAAACAGGACATGCATATATACAGGATGGGGACAGTGAATGTACGTGAATTCAAAAGATGGCATTGGTGTCATGCTAAGAATGCACAGTCAGGAAATGCAAGAACCTTAAACATAGTGTATATTAGATGCTCAAATTATATTGTATAAATTTGCAAAAGTAATTTTATTGACTCCTATAATGGAGCTTGACATTTTGTTCTCCAGAGGATGCATGCTTGTCCCCTAAAATTGAAGCACCCCAATTCAACAGCCTCTCTAGAAAATGTGGGGGTATATCATAGGCCATAAAGTTAGTGAGTGTGTGTGTGATATAAGTTTCACAGTAAACTGGGGGAAAATAGTGAATAGTGGTCTGACTTCCAGAAGTCCTGAGCCAGCTGCTGTTGACTTCAGGGTTGGTGAGTGCTTAGTACTTCTATAACTCTGGTCAGATCCATGTGTAAGTACACAAATGTCTCTAACTTCAAGCACCTAGGCTTGAAGTTTTTGGCACTCTTTCTATGTTCCCTCTTTCCCATTCCCTGTAACTAAGCTTTCTCTAAATAGCTGTGGGATGCCTGTCTTAGTCTTTGACACATTCTGACTCTCCTCCCAAAAGATATTCCTTCCAGCCTTGTGTATGTGACAGTTATGACACTCTTTTTACTGGTTATAATTAAGGAACCAGAACAGAATTGGATTACAGTAGTGGAAGTCAAAGGGAACTGGACCCAGGACAAACATGTCACAGTGAAAAGGTTAAGATTGTACACAGACGCTTCCTCCTGTTACGCTAAAACTCCCCTCCTCCTTCCAAGAAACATGCTGTTGAGTTCCTAATCCCTAGTCATAGCCATTAAGTGATAAGCACATACAGTTTCTCTCAGCTGTGTCCTGTCTCATAGATACTGTTTCTTAAAGCTGACTAATGGCCGTGTTAGTGTAGACCTGATGTTGGCATTTTAACTACAGCACTCCAACCTACTCACAGCCAGTCTGGCCAACACTCAGTTAAAATGTGTCCATGTCTTGTCTACAGTAATGCTCTTGCTGTTGCTAATGCTGTTGGGACTACAATGATGGGAAATCTTGAGTCTTGTGTAGACAAGTAGTCTCCCCCCCCCCCCCCTTTTTTTAAAAAATTTAAATAAACAAAAACAAACCTGCTGTGAAGTGCAGGAGGCTGCATTCTGCTGCTGTTGAGTAACACCCTCCATGACTTCAATTAGGCTGCAGCAGGCCAGTTCTATAGCACTGTGCAAGTGCAGCAATTGCATTTAATTACTCCATTTTAAACTTCCTGCTCACAATAAAAGGGCCTAGCCTATGTCCCTTTTACTGTCTGCCCCCCCCCCCCCCCCCAAAAAAAAATCTTGGACGAAAGCACAAGGTCCAAATGGCTCTTTAGGATGACTCTTCTTGGAGATGTCTGTCCACCTGGAATGCACTCTTGGTGCAGATGGGCACCAGATGGTTTTTTTTTTTTTTTTGGCCAGCAGCGTCTGTTGGGATTGTGCCTGTGCCCTAGGTATCTTCATATCCTCCCTCTTCTTCCCACCCCCTACCCCCCAATGGAATGAAGGGCAAAGAACAGGCCCAACCATCCCAGTTCCTCTGGGAGTCTGTATTGGCGAAGGAGTCAGACTCGGTAGCAGTGGGGAAGAAGGCTGGGTAGTGGAATCCATGTGTATGACCTTATCTCTAAGAGCCACACTTGCTCTAAGGGAAGCAACCATATTTTCTTCTTCTAATGATTGTCCACATGGATTCCGCTCTTGCTGATTTAACAAGCAGTTGTCTGTCTGCTTGGAGGTGGGTAGTAGGCATTCTAATTTACACAATGTCTGCAGGACAGCCTTACCAAAATGGCCATCTGATCTAGACGCCTCTACCAAAGAACAGTGTCTTGTAAGTGTGTAGACTGAGCTCCACAAGCTGTCCTACTAATTTCAGAAATAGGGATATTCTCAAACAGACATCTGAGGCTGCCTGAGCTCTGATGAATGAGCTTTTAACATGGCTAGGTGGCTCTAACTTGCTAGCTCATAACATGTTCTTTCAATCTCTGAGCATATTGCCTGACCTTTAACCCTATCAGCAAAGACCACAAACAGAGGCTCTAGGTGTACTCCTGAATGATTGTCCTGTTGATCTAGTAAGGGCACTGTCATATTGCCTTAACTAGATGAAGTTTAGCTTCCTCTAGAGTTGAGTGAGGCTTAGGGAAGAAAACTGGGAGATGAAAAAATTGGTTCATATGGAACTTGGAAACAACTTGGGGCAGTAACTTAGATCAGGCCTGACAGTGATCCACTCCTTATGAAACACAGTAAAAGGGGAGCTCTCTACCTCCCTCTTTCCTGCCCTGCTGCCCCCGAGGGTCTGAATCTTCTTTAACCTTCCAGCTGCTGTAATGGCTACTAAAAAGGCAGCCTTCATTAATGGGTGGGATAGGAAACAAGTTGCTAAGGGCTCAAAGGACCCTTCAGCCCTGTTAACACTGTACTGAGGTTCCAAGAAAGAAGGGGCTCCCAAACTGGAGAGGGGGTGGGGAAGGGAGAGACATGAATGAGTCCCTTAAAGAATCTAGCCACTGTAGGGTGGAAAAAAATAGTGTGGCCTGGGATAGGTGAGTAATGTAAAGATATCACTGCTAGATAGACCCTATGAAACTAATAAAGCCTAGATCGTTGCATAGATCAATATTGCTGCAATTGGTGTTGAGAGACAGATGGTGCTGAGATGCCCAAATAGCAAACTGTTTTCTTTTAGCTTTGTCAGTCAGTCTAGTTGAGGCTTTCCTGCTTTAGAGCAGAATGTTCTGAACTTCAGCCGAACAGCTGCTTTTGGTAGAGGGCGGCCAGCCAGCGCCCAGGCTGTCAGAGGCAACAATGCTGAGTCTGGGTCTAGGATCTGACTGTTCTATGAGATTGTTGGGTAGAGTAGGCAAAGTGATCGGGGGCTGTGTTGAGAGTTTAGCAGCCAGGGCTCCCAGGGATTGCCAAGGAGTCAGCTTGGAAGCCCGTGCTTGCAGGAGGCCTTGGCTCACTGGGACAGGAGGGAGGATTGAGCCATAGCTATGTCTTTCTTCTTAGCACCCAAGCAAGCTTTCATGCAGTGCTTCTGAGTTTGCTTGGAAAAAGAGGGGCCGATGGAGCAATGGTCAGGGATTTGCCCTTCACCTGAACAAAAAAGCACCAAGCATGCCAATTGAGGGGCATGTTTTAAATCTAGCTTCTGCCACAAAGGTGTGAGTCCTGCTACTCTGGGGTAAGGGCAGGGGCAGTATTCTAAGCCCACTAATGAACTATGGAAAATTATATAAAAGGAAAAAAATTAAAACCCCACCGGAAAACTAAATTGCTGACCCCGAGAGCAGGCCTATACTTAAACAGCACAGCTGTAGCGCATTAGTGAAGCCACTACCTATGCTGACAGGAGGACTTCTGCTGGCAAAGGTACTCCACCTCCCCAAGAGGCAGTAGGTATGTGACGGGAGAAGCTCTCCTGTCAGCATAGTGCTGTCTACACAGGGGGTGAGGTTGGTATAACTACATTGTGGATTTTTCACACCCCTGAGAGACTTAGCTCTACAGATGTAAGTTTGCAGTGCAGACCTGGCCCGAGCTGTGAGAAGCGGGCAGATGCTGCAATGGTTTGGTCTCATTGCTGTGGGCAGTAAGAAGGAACTGAGGGATGGCTGGAACTGGGGGATGTCTGCACTTGCACTGCACTGCACTGCACTTTGTGCTCTTGGTTTGGGGCAGCCAAGCACCAGGTGCTGAGGGTGTAGGTGTAGCCCCACCAGATGCTGCAGGCTAAAAGATTGACGTGGCACATGTGCACCAAGAGTGGAATCTGTGTGGGCTACCACTTGTGGGACCACCTTTCCTTCTCACGCTGTTCCCAGGAATTGCACTTAGGGACGTGATGCTAGGAATGCCCCCAAATAATTACTGCCAGCATTACCTCGACTGTGAAAATTTTTTACTGTGACCTGAGTCAGTCAGCTCCTATGTCATGAGTGCTTTCCGGGTGCTGATGTTGAATAACTTAAACGTTCTTGACATTTTGCCACTTAGGCAGCATTGTGTGCCTAACACCTAAAATGTCCCTGGGTTGTAATGCAGTTTGTGATGGTGAGGTGAGGGGGAATGGTTTTTTCTTAAGCTACTCAAGAAACTAAACTTCGGTAGACACTGTAGGCAACAGAAGAATTGCCTGTGGACTCAGCTTTTTTTAGCTCCCCCTCTTCCTTCATTCCATTAGTTTAACTTGTACAATAGGTGACTCTGATTGCCCCTTTATCATTAGGGAAACCACACAGTTCAGCGCTGGCTCCTTGCCTGTCAAAGAATGCTTTGACGCTACATCAAGGCCACTCCTTTTGGTTTTCTTTGTGCAGGGGAGTCCAAGAGGACACGCCTTGTTAAATCAAGTAAGTGCAGTTGCTAAACCTAGGTTATAATTTTAATCTATTTAGTGAAACTGTCCAATTTACTGTTTCCTAAATCTGAAAGCTCAAGGCTCTCTGGCAGAGATTTTCAGAAGTGATGTCTCTTTCTTTTTTTTTTTTGGTCGCTCGGCGAGAACACTCTGTATTAACACCAGGCACTAGAACTGAAAATCCTTATTCTCATTCTCTCTGCTGCTGGCATCAGTAAAAAACTAGCTATAGAAATAAAAGCACTAAACTAAAGCCAGACTATAAACCAAAAAAAAGCACATCCAGTGTTGGAGACAGTGCAACTCTAATGTGGCCCACCCCAGGGATGATGCATCTGGGCTGGGTAGAAAACAGCAGCAGAAAGGACTGCCTAGGTGGGACCTATCACAAGTTGATAATGGGGGTAGGAACAGAAAGTACATTCTGAGCATCTGGATTTTTCTAATACGTCAGCAGCAGAAACCGTTGTTACAGTCAAAGGTTAATCCATGCTTCTTTGAGCCTTATTCCTGTAATTTGTGAAGCCTGCACGTGGGTCTCTAAGATAATAGCCCTGTGTGTATTTGAGCTTTTTAATCAGCATCTCCCAAGCTGAAGTGCTAGTGATGAAAAACCTAATTGATTGCACATGCAAACCTATGCATCTTTTCTTCCTTGGTAATGCCTCTCTCTCTCCCTCTCTCTCTCCCTCTCCCTCTCGTCGCACAATGGTGGTAAAGCTATATGCCAGCATTGACGCTTATTTTTTTTGTGGTCAGAACCCTACGTGATCGAAGTCAGTGTGTGTGTGTGTGTGTTTCCACATCCTCTTCCCAGAGCAGATCTGTGACCATTTTAGGGAGTGTGCAGGCAGTTACTTACAGGAACCAGACATACCAAAAGCTTTACAGTAGCATGAAGCAATAGCTTATTTGAATGTGGCTGGCTTCGCTGCTGACTGTACTAACAGCTATGGACTACTTGCAGGATCATGTTGCTGTTGGGCTGGGGAGATTGCTGGATGCTCTCTTTCAGGGCCCAGAGAAGGACTGTCTGATCTGTGTTATGTACTGGAGGGAGGGAGGACCTCTTTCTAGCTTGACTTTTCATTCAAGAATTGATGCTTGAAATCTGCCTCTCTTCATTGCACGCTTTCCTGGCTATTTCTGGCCTGGCTAGATAATACTAATTACATTTCTTAGTAAAGTGCTCTGGGATTGATTGGATAAAAGTTCCAAACATCATTTGTCCCCATTTTAAAGAGAAACTGAAGCACAGAGCCTGTGTCCAAGGTCACACTGAGTGAGTGGCAGATCTGGAAATGGAAACCAGATTTCCTGAAGGCAGGGCAGCATTCATGAGGCTGACTCCTACTGAAGAGCTATAGTAGAGGCTATTCCATAGTGTGCTTCAGGGGCAAGGGGGGGGGGGGGGCTTAGGTGTCTGGCAGTATAGATCTGAATGTTACCAACCACGAGGGGAAATGGATCCTTTTCTTGCATGGTGTGGCCTGGGCATCTTTGATTGCTTTCAGAGCTTCCAATTATATGATTGGGTCAAACTGTGAGGAGGAGGACATCTTTATTAAAACTCTGCTTTGTATAGTGGGGGTTCCATATCTCTTCTGTGAAGTAGGATGAGATTTCACTGTGGGATGATACATGGAGATCGGAGGTTGAACATAAGCAAGCTGAATTAAGTGGTTCCTAATTTGACTTGGTGTATTCCGTTGATGAGAACAGTCTCTTTATTTCCTTCAGAGGTAATAAAGGCTTGAGAGCTTCACAAGTCATACATATAGACAGCCAGGCTGATCTACTTTACAGTCTTCATACTTAATCTCTCTGATCTATGGGGTGCATCTGGAAGTGGGTTAGCACATGGATTGCAAAGCTTAAGTGGTTGTAGTGTTTAGACTGTCTAGTGTGATGTGGTACTTTCCATAGCATCTTGCAAGCTCACTTGGCCTCTGAGCTTTTGGGGATGTGCCATCCTGGTTGGTCTAGTTTCCAAATCAGAGCAATGGACTCTAATTTCTGTTGTACAAGTTGGCTGTCAGTCTGGGAGAGGGGGACAGATACTTGCTCTTCTCCCACTCCCAGCAGTCTAGGACCAGTATAAAGATGAATTGTAGCTCTGTGAATGGGGCTGGAGCAGGGGTGGCAAACCTTTTGGCCCGAGGGCCACATCTGGGTATGGAAATTGTATGGGGGGCCATGAATGCACATGAAATTGGGGGTTGGGGTGCAGGAGGGGGTGAAGGCTGTGGTTGCGGGGTGCAAGCTCTGAGGTGGGGCCAGAAATGATGAGTTGAGTCTGGGCTGGGGGGTGTGTGTGTGTGTGAGTGCTCCAGCTGGGGGTGTGGGCTCTGGGCTGGGGCTGCAGATGAGGGGTTTGTGGTGCAGGAGGATGCTCTGGGCTGGGACCAAGGGGTTCGGAGGGCGGGAGGGGGACCAGGGCCTGGGGCACAGGAGGTGGTGCAGGCCCCAGTTGGTGCTCTACCTCAGTAACTCCTGGAAGCAGTGGCATGTCCCCTCTCCAGCTCCTGCACAGAGGCATGACCAGACAGCTCTGCATGCTGCCCCATCTGCAGGTGCCTCCCCTGCAGCTCTCATTGGCCATGGCTCGCAGCCAATGGGAGCTGCGGGGCGGTGCCTGGGGCAGGAGCAGCATGCTACGTGCAGGACCAGAGGGGACATGCTGCTGCGTCCGGGAGCCACGCAAAGCTACAGTACACACAGAGCAGGGCAAACCCCTGACCCCGCTCCCCGGCAGGAGCTCGAGGGCCAGGTTAAAACATCTGATGGGCTGGACGTGGGCCGTAATTTGCCCACCCTTGGGCTGGAGACTACTTGGACTAACCCCACGGTTTGTGTAGTGGGTATGAGGGCTTGAGCCTGTATTGTTAATTAACCGAACAAGTGTTCAGTTTTCTAGGATGATAGTTTAAGTTCTAGGTTTAATAGCAATACTTTAAATTATGGCTGGAAGAGCCATTAGGTGGCTGTACAACACAGTAGATTAATGCTTAACCTTTGTCCGAAGGTTCTGAATTGATTTTTATATCTTTTTGCATCTGAGGCTGGAGGAATATGCTAGCATGGTGTAGCTGACTCTTAGGCTTCAGGTGTGCTAGGATGGGCCAAAGCCATCAAAAAGGAAGACTAAGAATACCCAGTAACAACCCAATCCCTATTTTTCCCCTTTGGAATTTTGCTGCAGTTTGGAAAAGTGTAAATCCTTTGGAAGGAAGCTAATTCCTCTTTGTGCAATTGGAAAATCTTCCCCTAAAGGAATTGTGTGACGTTGCACTCCATATGATTTTATGAAAATATGCTAATGAGTGTGAATATAATGTAACTGGAATATGCTTCATGCACAAGGTCTCTTGTAAGGTATCATTACAAAGCTTATCTACTGAGTGTGTTCATACTATTTGTATGACTGTATAATTCTTGTATCTGAAACTAAGAATATAAAATATAACTGAGGTTCTATTGTAGTTATGAAAAGTGTGGGCCATTAATGGTGGTTTAGAATCTTGATGGCTCCTATCAACTAGGACAGTTGACTGTAGATGGCTGTTTTCTTGCAAGCCTTCCTGTGAGTCAGGTTGGGAAGAATGAAGGCTTGGGGTCTCGCAGGACATGTGACCACATCACCTGGTACTGGAATCCATCTTAAACCTGGTGCTTTTACAGTTAGAAGGAGGGGTGGGGACCCAAAGAGACACAATATTCCTTCCTTGTGCCAAAGCTATGAAAGGGAGTGGAACCGAACAAAGAAGGCTGTAGTCATGAGAAATCTCCTAGCTACCCCCCGAGCGGGAACAAGGACTGTACCAGGGGAAAGGATTGGGCCCAGACTAGAAAGGAGTCTAGTCTGTGAAAGAAGCTTATTGGAACATCTTTGAGGGTGAGATGTTCTCTGCAATCAGTTTCTTACTGTATTAGGCTTAGACTTGCGTGTTGTTTTTTTTTTTTTGCTTGGTAACTTGGAACCACTTAAATTCTACTTTTTTATATTTAATAAAATCACTTTTTGCTTATTAACCCAGAGCAAGTAAGTAATACCGGGGGGAGCAAACAGCTGTGCATATTTCTCTATCAGTGTTATAAAGGGCGAACAATTAGTTTACCCTGTATAAGCTTTATAGAGAGTAAAATGGATTTATTTGGGGTTTGGATCCCATTGGGAACTGGGTGTGGGTGCTAGAGACAGGAGCACTTCTTAAGCTGTTTTCAGTTAAGTCTGCAGCTTGTGGGGATGTGGTTCAGACCTGGGTCTGTGTTTGCAGCAGGCTAGCGTTTCTGGCTCAACAAGACAGGGTACTGAAGTCCCAAGCTGCCAGGGAAAATGGGCTCAGAGGTAGTCTCAGCACATCAGGTGGCAGTCCTAAGGGGGTTTCTGTGACCCAACCTGTCACATTATGTACAATACAACTGGTACCTTAAGAAAAATGACTTCAGTACTGCTTTTAATTGTGATTATCCTCTTGTTATTTGACTTTCCACCAGGCTGGAAGATCACATGTCTTAAATGGCAAATCGAGATTTTATTTTTTATTTATTTGCAAAAACCAAAGCAAATCTTGAAAAACATCCTTGTCAATCAGCTGACTACTTAGGAACTAAATACAGAAACCTCCTGTGGTCATGTGCAATTTACTAAAAATATTTTCATTAGGACTGAATTGCAAGTACTGTAGGATTTGAAGAGTGGCAAGGTAGAAAAAATTCAATTAAAAATTGCAACAAAGTGCATGAGTCCAGTGGCAGGATCAATTAAAAATAACTTTTTGATTTAAAATTTGAAAAACATTTTAAATTAGAATTGCACATTGGATGTTGAGTACTCTTTTTCCTGCGAGGTGGGAGGGTCCCAGAGTTCAGGCTGCAGTCCAAGCCAGAACATCTACACTGCAGTTAAACAGGCCTGAGCCTGAGTCAGCTGGCACAGGCCAGCCGTGGGGTTTTAATTGCAGTGTAGACATTCCTAAGGGCACATCTGCACAGTGACAGTCATAAAAGTTAAAGCAAATCACTTACCTGGTAATCCCACCTTTCAGTACCTAAACTGGCTCAGGAGCCCAATTCTATGCCAGTATTTTTGCATATTTTATCCTGTGCGTATTTGAAAAGTTCACAGTAATGAATATTGAATGTTTAACTCTTCATTGTTAACACTGAAGCAACTTACTTCTGAAGTGACAGCTTTTATGCCACTACATTTTTTTTAACAAAAGTACAATTTGTTCCTGATGTTATAAATGTACATATGTTTAATTAAGCAGGTGAATAGTCCAATTTTAAATCTATGGAACAATTCCTGTGAGTAAAGTTACATATCTGCTTGAGGCCTCAGTGGGTTGGTAGTAAAGTTAAAAATGTGTACAATAAGTATTTATAGTGTCAGAACTTTTAACTTGCTACATTTTTGTTTTGTGTGTAATAGTCTGGTAAATTAAAATAAAGTCCTCCTAGTGGTGGTGGCATTTAAAAAAATTTGTAATGAATTAACGTTGCGATAGCACACTTTCAAATTAACTTTACAAAGCCTCAACTTGAGTTAAAATTTAAAACCTTGTTTTTAAAAAAAAAAAATTTTTTTTTTTATTTTAAATCACTTCACTATTGCATATTATGCAAAGCGGTGATATGTTTAACGCTTTATTTACATATGTGAACCATAAGTCTTCTTAAAACAAAGAGGGAAAGAGCATCTGACTAAACTTTCTGATACTGTGCAATTTCATTTTGTTTGGGAAGACCTTTTTTAGGGATGACAGCCGGACTGCTCACACTGGCCTGAAACTTTTGCATAAATTATCATCTTGGATGTTATTTTTATAGCTGGTTACACAGGGTGGTGGACACTGGTGCCTTATCTATTAAAGCAACAGTTTAAAGCCAAACTCTAATGAAACTGTGCACTGAACAAATAAACACCTGGCACAAGCTACTTTAAAATCCACACATTACAGTAGAATTGTTTTGATAGTATCTGCTGTAAATGAATTGTGTACTTAGTCACATGCTGCTTTTTAATAATGTCCCTGATTATGCAAAGATTTAAGCATGTGCATAACTTTAGGCCTCACTACTCATGTAAGTCTTTGGGGCCTACCTTTGTTTCTCATTTTAGTTGCCCTGCATTGATTATGATTGTACTTGAGCAGCAACTTGAACTCTTTAGTATAACTGTTACACTTTCTCTGGCTGAGTTATGGCAATGTCTAATCCATATCTTTACATCAATTCAGTTTGATTAAGAGTCTGGCATGCAGGCAAACTTCCCTCCCCACCCTGCTGATGTTACTTACCTTGAATTAGCCCTCATGGATCAATTGCACTACTCTTCTTTGGGGAGGATAGATGCTTGTCTGGCTAAGGTATTAGCCTGGGACTGGGGAGATGGAGGCTCAATTCTATGGCTCTGCCATGAATTTACTGGAGCAAGTTACTTAAGGGGATATTTTTTCAAAGTCGCAAATGGCAGTTAAGAACATAACTGCCATTTTGTGACTGAAATCTCCCCTTAATCTCTGCCTCAGTTCCCGATCTGTAAAATGGAGATCTGCCTTCTCCCACCCCTTGTCTGTGTATTATGAGCCCTCTGGGTGGAACTCTGTGTGTGTATAGGGCTTGCCACAATGAGACTCTCCCCAGAGTAGTACATTCCTGATCAACACACGGGTAAATTCTAGTCTTGCTTCTGAGGTACTGTTGCGTAAATGGAAAACCTGTAATAAGTACACCCTATCCTGGAAATCATTTGCCTGCTGCAATGCCTATGAGAATTTTTTCAGCTAGTGATGGTTAGGTTGAGGGATGGATGACAATACTTGACCCTAACAAAATACAAATGTATGGATTTGATTGCCTCCATGCTGTTTGTCACTTACTCTAAGCTCTGTAGCGGAGGAATCATGCCCCTTTGTATAGTTCCTAGCACTGTAGGGCCCTCGTCAGGTTGGATGTTTGAGAGATGCTCCAGTAGTTTAGTTTTAAAAGGAATTTTTTTGGGGGGGGAGGTTCTAGGGCCTGTGTCATACAGGTCAGACTAGATGATCAGTGGTCCCTTCTGGCCTTGAGTCTGTGGGCTCTATTGCAATATAAATATTTAATTACACACAAACTACATTCAAAGAGTATTAAGGTTGCAAAGTCAAGCCCTCAAATTAGGAAATGCCAGAACTGGGGCTCCCTGTGCAAACTTAATCTGGTCTCTTTGTGCTTCTGCATTATGATAGATGACTGTTTTTTTTTCCACAGGACCCCTGCTTCATTCAGTGCACAGGATGGCCAGTGACATAATGAGCAGCTAGTCAATATTTTCCCCCCTCATTCAGTGGATGATGCTCACCCCTATGTTAACTGAGTACTTCATGAACTATTTTTCACAAATGTCTGTTAGATGAGGGGAGTTCATCCCCATTTTATAGATCGGAAACTGAAGCACAGAAAGATTAAGGTCAAACCTTTGCAGTAATTTTGGGTGAGACACCTAGAATTTGATTTTTTTCAGTGTACTTAACATTATAGAGCTGGGGTTCTCAAGCTTTCTTTCTGAGCCGCCCCCCCCCCCCCCCCACATGCTATAAAAACTCCATGGCCCACCTGTGCCACAACTGTTGTTCTGCATATAAAAGCTAGGGCCAGCATTAGGGGGTAGAAAGCAGGGACATTTCCCAGGGGCCCTGCAAAGCTAAGTTGATCAAGCTTTGGCTTCAGCCCCAGGTGGCAGGGCTTGGGGCCCAGGGCTTTAACCCCACATGGCAGGGCTTCAGTTTTCTGACCTGGGCCCCAGCGAGTCTAATACTGGAACTGCTTGACAGACCCCCTGCAACCTGATTGGACCCCAGGTTGAGAACCACTGTTATAGATTCAGGCACAGCTCTCATTGACTTCCAGCTGCAGCTGAGTACTCAGCACTTCTACAATTCAGACCGTAGGCTCAAGTCCAGCACTGTGAAAAGTTTTTTGGCTTAAGTGACTTGCCCAGCATCACCCAGGAATGCTGTGGTAGAGAGAGAATCCAGGTCAGCATGCAACTTTAACCATTAGAATACTCTCTTCTCTTCTGTGATCACTGCCTCCTTCACTACACATCTTCCAACTTCCTCAGTAAAGGGCAGGGAGTCTACAGACCAACCCCCCCCCCCCCCCCCCTTCAGGAACAGCTGAACCATTTTGGCTGAAATTTACCAGAACCATTCAACCTCAAGCAGACACCTGGCATGTAAAATATCAGCCCCGAGAGTTAATTTGGGAAATGTATAAGCAACTGAAAACACTTATGAACTGTGGGGAAACTTTAGCAGGAAGAGCTGCCAGCTGTGCCTACAGTGTCAGCAGGCATTTTGTGACCTAACTCTTCCTTTCTTTTTCTTTCCTCCTACAGAGTTGGTGTATTGGAGGACACCTTCACCTGTCTCGGTATCTTGTGTGCCATCGTATTCTTTCCAATTGGAATTCTGTTTTGTCTTGCTCTGAGGCAACGAAGATGTCCTAACTGTGGGGCAACTTTTGGTTAAGGGATCAACCTGAACAGGCTTATGGAGGCCACATCTATTGTAGTACTTGTTTCTAATGTAAATGTCATGTACAATCATTTTATTTGATTATGCTTCAGACCTGTTTTGTAAAGTGTGATGAAATTATAGTCTTGCATGTGATAAACTTAATCTGTTTTATGAGCATGTGCATTGCAAAACATGAAAACCCACCTTGTTTCCATGTTTAATAGCATCTTTAAACTTCAATAAAACTGCTTCTCTTTTTGCAATCTTCACAATTTGTGGCAAGGCTGAATCTTGTATCAAAGTATTCTTTTATGTCAGCTGGTTCTGTGTATGCACACTTTCACCATGTACCTTTTTGTTTAAAAAAAAAAAAAAGTTAATCACTTAATGTCCTTGGTGTTAATAGGCAGATTAAAAACCATAAACTTTTTGTATGCATACAATCGTGCTAGCTGCACTATTGTGAAATTCCAGAGGCTTAAAGTAAAAAATCTAGAAAGTAGTGATTCTAACCCTAGATGTGATCTATTGTTATGGAGAATCAGCTTGGGACTAAGGACCAGCACTGGTCACTCTCCTCTTTCTCTTCCCCCCCCCCCCCCAAGTTTGAAAAGGGTTGAGGGAAAGACTAATAATTCTCATGTCAACTTCTTGCATTTTTTGACCAACTATCAAGCTGGTCCAAGCTTCTTGAAGTCTCAAATCATGTTTTTGAAATTTTGTTTGTTTGGATTAGCTCTGACTGTATTCTCCACAGGATACAGCAGTACTAGAAACTTATTTCAGGAAGGTAAGATGTGCATGTTAGTATCTCTCAACACAAGTTGGAAAATTCTGGGGAAGTTCAAGTCACCATAAAAATATGCTGTTGTACTTTGAAGTGAGAAAGACCTGAAGTCTCTTAGAATCATAGAGTATCAGGGTTGGAAGGGACCTTAGGGGGTCATCTAGTCCAACCCCCTGCTCAAAGCAGGACCAATCCCCAGTTTTTGCCCCAGATCCCTAAATGGCCCCCTCAAGGACTGAACTCACAACCCTGGGTTTAGCAGGCCAATGCTCAAACCACTGAGCTATCCCTCCCCCCCAAGAATACTTTACAAGAGGTAGAAAAAAGATGAAACGACAAAACTGAAAGACTACAAAAAAATCTATTAGATGTGAGTAACAGAATGGATATTCACAAGTATTGAGGTAGAGATAATACAGCAGTAAATAGATCCATTAAGTATGGTGTGAAACTAATAGCACTACTTTTTAGAAATACATAACAACCTGTCTAAATCACTAAGAAGACATATATTGTCAAAGTTCTGTTATGGTACTTTTCCACAGAGACTCATGTTGATGAAATGTACCCTAAAGCATTAAAGCTAATGAACTTGCTTGTACTGCAGAATTCCCCCCACCCCCCCAATGAGGTACGGTACCAGAAGACATGAGGCAAGTGTAGCACTGACTTTTTTTTTTTTTTTTTTTAAACACTCCTTTCCCTTTTAGAAAATGTAATTTCTCTTTATTGCAATAGAATGCACAGAGGAAAATCAGACATGACAATACAACCATGAAGATGTACAAACTTGTTTGGCATGATCTGACCTATTTTAATCTCTGAAAAAACCCCATATCAAATGCTTTCAAGTTACTCTTGCAATTCTCATTGGCTTGCTAAGTGAGACTGGCAATTGGACTTAAATAGCTGGGGCAATAAACATAAGGTAATGTGGAAAAAGCATCTGGTCTTACTTAATAACCTCATTTGAGAGTTTCTATTTCTTCAGTTATATCAAAGTGCTTGATCCAGATCCCCTTGAAGTCCAATGGAAATGCTCCAACTAATTTCAATAGTCCTCTGAAGTTCAGTGGGGAGGAGTAAAAAACAGACAGAAATAATACCAAGGAAACGAGATTAGAAACATGAGTGGAAAGTAACAAGATTAAATTTAAGCTTGCATTTTTCTTTTTTAGGGTGGGGAAGAAAGAACCTGTAATGAAATGCTTATGTCTGACAACTGCTTTTTGCTACCATATTAAGTAGCATTGCAATTTTTGGGCTGCAGAGGCACATCGTGGAGACCCTCTGACAGCACCTTACTATTAAATTGTCCGTTCCTCATAGCTAAACATGCAGGTCAGGAGGTTGAGGAGGAGTAATAAAATCAGAGCCAGAGACTCGTTTTAATCTTTCCTGAATGTCAGATGTAATTTGGCTAAGAAATGGGGGAAGAATTACACCTATAAAATAAACATTAAGAATTACTAATAGAGGTACTACTACTTATAAAATGAGGTCTCATGTAGAGTAATGGGCTAAAATTAAACTTCCCTCAACAGCTTGACAGAATAGACCAACATCTTTCAGGTGCAGGTAGAGGACACACCAACTATGGATACTAAGCTGGTGGGCTCTCTCTCAGCCCAGCAAAAAACTAGGGCCACACTAAAATCTTCTAGGCCCTTGTCTCAGGGCACAAATGTATTTGAACACAAAACTCAAAGTAACATACACCAAAGCTATTTCTCTGACCAAACCAGGCTGCAGGGCCTCTGAGGCTTTCCCCTTGCACCCTCTCTGCCATGGAAAAAGGAGGATTTGCCCTTTGCTTTAAACCTCTGCTGAATCATGTGACAGGCAGGCAGCCCTTAACACTTTCCTGGTTATCTCTTCCTGTCAGACACTTAATACCAGACTGCACAATACTCTTGAAAGTAACTGCAGAAAAATCTTGCATTAGTTGAAAGGAGTTAATGGACCAGATTTTAATAGGAGTCTTCTACAGTGATGTATTTTCCAAGGCAGCAGCGTTAATATCTGCGTGTACTTCATCAAGCTGACTATATGATAGAGCAACTAAAGCTACCCCTACTGTGTTGCTACTTGATAAAAACGTAAGCTATTTTAAAAAGTGTAGTGGCTAATCAGTACTGTATTTTATTTGGTGCCTGAAATCAGGAAGCCCTGCAGGAGGTGCATTCTCTTGCTTATTAACATACTGTTGTTCAGGCCCACGAAATATACTGTTGCATCCCTAACAACTTTTTAAGACCACCAACTGAGTATTAAAACAGATCAGTGATGATTACTTCCATTAAATTTTGTTTGCCTTTTCTTATATAATTTAACCATTTCTGAGAAACTGACATGGGGAATAGATATGTTCAATATTTACAAAACTATACTTTATAAAAAGTACTCTGTATGCCACAAATTCCAAAGTGTTTCACAATTAACTAGATTCTGATGCCAGTGATTATGCAAGGTCAAACTGTGTTAATGCTAGCAGAGATGACCTTTGCCAATACTCTGAGAGGCAGAGTGGAAGCATTGGTCAGGACATCCATCTTAGCCCCTTCTTTTTCAAAATTAAATAAGCTATAACTACCCACGGACAGCCACCAGAGGCCATCTTTGTACAAAAATACATTGTCAGTGTTCGGCAAGAGCTTGATTCTGCAACCTTCTAGGTCACAGGTGAGTGTCAGAGATAAAAGGATAAAGCTGCTTATTAACAAAGCTTGAAAAACCATTGGCCCACATGAATGTTTTAAAGTGCTATGACATAAGTGGATTACCATATGGTTAGGAAGTCAGACTCTGGTCTAATATTGCAGAATTTGGTGCAGTACAGCAGCTTTACATCTGCTGAAATATTTGCCAGCTGGCTAGTATCAGACAAGGTAACTAACTTGAACGGGCTGACCACTGATCCAGTTCAGTATGGCAGTTTCTATATTCTTTGTTTCAAATGATAATTACCTATTCATTTCATAGTTAGACAGCTTTTTATACAAATCTTTCCAGATCACTGTACCTGACCTTTTCAAAGTAGAGCCAATATCCCTGAGTACAAATCCAGTCTTACATTTGCATAGCACTCTTAATGCTGAAGGATTGCAAAGCACTTTATAAACTAAATACAAGAATTACTTTACCTAACTTTGAAATTTTAGCTATTTACAGCATACAGAAACAATACATACCAATTTCTGGAAGGGAGTGACAAAACATAATATCCAAGTGATACTGCAAGAGGAATGTGGGAACACAAAGCACAATGGAATACTCAAGTTAAATTGGACCAGTACCCTGGTACAGATTTCCCTACTCTTGCAAAATATACAATGGGATTTTAATGACCAAAAGTAGTCAAATCTGTGTTTTACATATCTGGAAAATGGCACCTTGACAGTACAGTGCTGCTTAGAACTGTGGTGGATCACTGAGTCAACACAGTTAGAGTGAAACAGACCACTCAGGAGGTGGCTGCTGACCTTTTAGCACCAGGGTTTTTCCTTGGTCATTACTTACCAGAAATGAGAAGGCCCAACTCTGCCTCTTTCAGGAGATTAGACTCTGGAGCAGTAGGGTGATAGATACAGGTGAGGATTTAGGGGCTCAAAGTATCAGTATCACCATGATTAGAACTCAGGTTCCTGTGGTCAGACCACCAGGCCTATAACATTGTTATTAAATATAATCATATAATAATACCCCTTTAAATACAATGTTCAGAACAATCCTGCAGTGGCAGGGGGATGGACAAGATAATTTCTTCCATTTTGAATTTCTGTGGCTTAAAGGGGTACTGTCTACATAGCTGTAGGCAACAAAATGTTTACTTATATTACCACCATCACTTAAGATTATTATAAATTTTAAAAATCCAATTTACTTTTCACATTTCTCTAATTATGGACAATAAAAGTAAATTGTTAGTTTCTGAGTGCTGCAGTGTTTGGGATACAGGGGGAATGTTTGTTTAAAGATAACTTTGTGCTGGAATTTGAAGAAAAATTGTGACATTGTTTTATGACTTGTTTTATAAAAAAAGAAAAGTTTTTGACAAATGTGAGTAGACCTGGTCCTTTTAAGGATAGTACCATATTGCAAATGGGTGTTCCCCCCCCCCCCCCCCACTGTAAATAGTTATTTCATTAGAACAATACTGAACTAAAAGTCAGACTTTGTATAATTTTAGTAGCTTTATGCTGACACTTCAGATCAAATAATTTGCATTTTGACATCAAGCAAAGCATACTACATTTGGCTAAGCTCTTGGAGGATAAATATTTATTTATAACCTAAGGCATCTATCTTAAATAAAACGCAATACATAATCATTTATTTTATACAGTCAAACTTCTACTCAGCATTAAGGCAACAGTTGCATTGTTCCTTTTATTTAAAAATGCAGTTTTTTCTTTTATATATCTACTAAATGATATATGCAGACAAACACAAACTTATCCATGGTGTTTTCCATACAACAGATAGAGCATTTTGATAAAATATTAAGTATGCAGGTAATTACAGTATTCAGACGTCTCCCATACTTTCACAACTGTCTTCACAACTTTCTTCCTAAAGGTATGTAGTGTAAAATTAAGCCAAAATTCTCAAACATTTTAACCCAGAGCAATTACCTCATTTAGAAAGCAGATGGATTGTTTTAAATTCAGAAATCCACTCCAATATTCTCCTACTGTACACTAATTACATTTTAATAAACAGCCTTTGTAAATCATATTGCTGAAAATAGTGTTTACAGGGAGTACAAATATTTTCATGAATGTTGTATTCATCGAATTATTGGTGCTGATCTGTCATTTGTTACTGTTGGTCGGAGTTTCACAGTGGTAAAAGGATTTTCTCCGCTGTGAAAAGAAATATAAAATTACTACAAGTGTGAGGGCAAGACAAGGTATATGAGTAGCATGACTAAAATGTACTCTCATAAGCTATCATTCAGTAAAACACTTAAGTATGTACTTGTACTTATGTGCTTTACTGAATAGGGATGGATTTAAGTATATGCTTGAGTACTTGGTTGAATGGAGGCCATAGTCTGCATGGACTTGTTTCAGGGAGTTATTTGGATTTTTTCCCCAAGGTTGAATTTTTAGTAAGCAAATTTCTATTCAAAATACACAAGGAATTAAATGCTGCAGTAAAACTGTATTGTGCAACAATTTAAGACTAAAATTTACCTTTCCTTCTCTGCACTGACCCTTACGTGAAGAATAAAATGAGTGTTTCAACGACAAGACACTTTGCAATTATTTTTAACTTAACTAGAATGAAAAATACTTTTATGGGTTCAATCTGAGGGCTCTTACAGAGCACACCCTTTTTCATCTGTGTAGCCCAAGAAGCTTTCACTTTCCATATTTGCGACTCCCTTAAAACTGGTTGAAGCAGAAGTGATGTTCTCATTGCTTTTTCTTTCCAATCTTTTGTTTCCTCTGTTTAACCCCAAACTAGGAGCCTGTCCCTGCTGCCTTTCAAGTAATGGAAAAAATCCCATTGGCTTCATTGGGGCTAATTTCCCTTATTTTGCCACAGAAGAACCAACCCACTGTGCTTGGGGGGGAGGGGCGGTATATGACTACAGTGCAAAGATTCTCAGGGTATGGCTACACTACAATTAAAATCCTGTGGCTGGCCTGCGCCAGCTCATGCAGGCTCGTGCTAAGGGGCTGTTTAATTGCAGTGTAGAAGTTCAGATTTGTGCTGGAGCCTGGGCTCTAGAACCCTGTTATGTGGGAGGACCCCACAGTATTTTTAATTGCAGTGTAGACATGCCCTAAGAGTCTTCATAGGGGATCATCAGCCTGCTCCTAAGTGAAAGCCTGGTTTGTAATGTGTGCCATGCTATTTTACTGCTGCCCAGTAGGGGAAACTGCAAAATGGACATCTATTTTCCTTTTAAGATAACGACTAACTACTACTGAATTAGCCTGTTGTTTTAACATTTGTTTTATTTAATTATAAGCTAAACAAAACATACCTTAGGAAAGGTGGTTTTATAATGCCATTTATAACAGGTTTCTGCAAAGGAAAGAAAGGCTATTATCACTGTTATACAATTTACCACATCAATTCTGAAAATTATTTAGGAAGATAAGCTACCTGCTTGCAGTGGTTTGATAGTCAAGAATAAATTTATATTTAAACAAATTAAGTATTCCCAACATTCACCATTCCACATTATTTGGCTGCACAATGAAATACTCAGCCAATAGAAAGGGACAATATCAGTTCAAATGCAGAGGGGTACAGAGAAGAAAAACCAGTAAGACCAATGCTTGAATATCAAACTTAGAACATTAAATAAAAAAGTCGAATACATGATGGAAGCCCACAGAAATCTTCACTGTAAAACATTACCCTTCTATTGTTTTCAAATGTAAGGTCTGCATGGTTACCTGCATGTAATTGCTAGTTGAGCATATTATAGATCAAATCAGGAGTTATAAAAACACATTGGAACAAAAACATTAACCAAATAAGTAAAAGAAGATTCTAAAATAGGCTGAGAAAAATCTACTGATCTGACAGGTTAAGAATCCCAAGATGCTATATCTATCTATTGTAGCATATTACAATTCATTCCTCTAAATTCATGAGCCTCATTACTTGCAGCAGTCATTAACATAACACACAATTTGTAAAATGCTAGTGATTACAATAAGACACCAATGCACGAATGGCTAATCTGGATCTGCTCAGTTGTAAGAATGCAAATGCATATTTTAGATGTTATTTCTATAAACAGGATGTAATCAATATATCTGTGAAATCATGTAAAAAGTAAAGATTTAATTGCAGGTTTGAAATTAAAAACAATAGGGCTCCGATTCTGATCTGTCTTATACTAGTTGCACTCTAGTCTAGCTGCATTTACTTCAGTGTAGCTACTGCAGAGTTACAATGGATTGAGTTCAGAATCAGACCCTTCCATTACTCTTTTGCACTGAAAAAAATATCATTTTTACATGGATCTGTGCTTTCTCTACTATCAGTAGTGTGATACAATAAAAAGGAAAGGATGTGAATAGCCATATCTTTGCCATTTCATTACTAGTAACGTCACATATTTAAACATGAGACAAAAATATTACTGTATGGCTAAAATTATTATCTGGTACTGTACATTACTTTTCCTCCTGAAATACATATTCAATTGTGAAGTTCAGATAATTACCCAAAAGATGGCAGTGCTGCACTGCCATCAGTTTTACAGCTGCGATAAGGAAAGCTATCATAGCAGTGACATTTCAGACACATATCTGCAATGTTTACTTGAGGCCATTAAACTACTTCCCCTTTTTACTGCCTATTAGGGAGAAATATTATACTAAATCAACTGTATAAGTCAATGCATAAATCAGTTCAATACATTTACACTGCAAAATAAACAATCATGTTGCTTCTAACAGTTGTGAACAGAACAAAACAGCAGTTCAAAATTGATGAAAAATTGCAGTTACTAAAATGAAAAAATTACTGTTTTATATTTACACACACACACACACACACACACACACACACACACACAAATTAAATTATAGGAATACATGATTGTCAACCAATAAATGAGTCCTCATTTGCTTTACACTAAGCAGTTCCTTTGCATAGCTATTCTAGGTGTTTAATTTTTTAAGTATACAACGGTTAGAAAGAAAATTGGTTTGGTAAACAAGTGTCTATAAAACCATTGTTTTTATGTACATTAAACAACTGTATCAACATCGTTAAATCTAGATGTATGGGTTCTGATTTCACGAGTATGGGTGAAAAGGTATTTAGGGATCCATATTCATGTAGGCCCCAATTCAGCAAGGTACTTAAGTATGTGACTAACTTTATGTGCATGAGCAGTCCCATTGAAGTCAATGAGATTGCTCACACCCTTAAAGTGTTTAAATACCTTGGTGTATCATAGCCTGAAACATGGGTTGCTTGTTATTAAAAAAACATGCCTCCACTCCCATCAAAATGAAGTATTTTTAAAACCTGGCTGCTACACTAATCCGTTTAAATGTAATTGTTCTGTAAGGAATCTTTCTGCCCCATGAAGTGAAATATCACAGGGGTAGCCGTGTTAGTCTGTATCCACAAAAACGAGGAGTCCAGTGGCACCTTAAAGACTAACAGATTTATTTGGGCATAAGCTTTCGTGAGTAAAAAACCCACTTCTTCAGATGCATGGAGTGAAAATTACAGATGCAGGCATAAATATACTGACACATGAAGAGAAGGGAGTTACCTTACAAGTGGAGAACCTGTGTTGACAAGGCCAAGGCCAATTCAGTCAGGGTGGATGTGGTCCACTCCCAATAACCGATGAGGAGGTGTCAATGCCAAGAGAGGGAAAATTGCTTTTGTAGTGAGCTAGCCACTCCCAGGCCCTATTCAAGCCCAAATTAATGGTATTAAATTTGCAAATGAATTGTAGCTCTGCAGTTTCCTCTTTGAAATCTGTTTTTGAAGTTTTTTTGTTGAAGTATGGCTACTTTTAAATCCGTTATAGAATGTCCAGGGAGATTGAAGTGTTCTCCTACTGGCTTTTGTACGTTACCATTCCTGATGTCTGATTTGTGTCCATTTATTCTTTTACGTAGAGATTGTCCGGTTTGGCCAATGTACATGGCAGAGGGGCATTGCTGGTTCATGATGGCATCTATCACATTAGTAGATGTGCAGGTGAATGAGCCGCTGTGTGTGGCTCATGTGGTTGGGTCCTCTGATGGTGTCGCTAGAGTAGATATGGGGACAGAGTAGGCAACGGGGCTTGTTACAGGGATTGGTTCTTGGGTTAGTGTTTCTGTGATATGGTGCGTAGTTGCTGGTGAGTATTTGCTTCAGGTTGGGGTGCTGTCTCTAAGCAAGGACTGGCCTGCCTCCCAAGGCCTGTGAGAGTTTTCATGAAGTGAAAGTAACTTTCATTGCCTCAGCTTTAAACCATGAAGCAAAACACCAATACCTACACCACTAAGCTATCCACTCTTTGCAAGTCAAAATACTTCAATGAGTTAATTGTGCTTCAGTATAAATTGCATACTGTTGTATATTGTTCCATTTGAACACTAACTGAATATTGCAGAATATTCTAGATCAGCCTGGTGTTACATAGAACCTGTTTCCATGGCTTCACAGGGAAAGGGGCTAAAAAACCCCACACCTGACACAAAAGTGGGAGGGACAGCCAGTAAGTAACTCTACATTGTGCTCCGCTTTTCCCTGAATAAGTGCGCCTCAGTGTGAGCTCCACTTGGTCTGAGTTTTGTGGGTTCTTTTAAGGGAAGGAGTTGGAGTAGGCAAGGGGTATAGAGCAGGTATAGAGCAGGCATGACTCTCCACAGCTGGCTTCCCTTCTAATGTAAGGGGCAGTGATTTCTCTCTAAAACTTCTATCCCTTCTGGAATGGAAAAGGTCGGGGGCAGCAAGTGGGCATTGCAGAAATGTCGCTGCCAGGCCTTAGGGGCATCCTAGACAGAAGTGATGAAGATCACATCCTCAGGAGCTGTGGAACTCACTTTTCCCTATGTACATTTAGTATCCACAGCGCTTGCCCGTAGTGTCCCTCTCTCCTTTCTAAGAGGCTATAAACCCATCTTTTTCTCTGAGGGGAGCATGCAGCTCTAACTACCCAAGGGGAACACGCTAGAATTTTACAGGTGATTTTGCTCTTCCTCCGGGTTTTTCCATGCAATGACAGCACAGGGGCACTATCATTATTTTTATTAATTTAAAAAAATTACCTAAAATGAATGGTCTCTAAAAGTCACTAGAAGTAAATTAACCATATGAAAAACTCACAGCACAATGCTGCTGAGACAACTTAACTGATGCAATAATTTAACAGAACTATAGTAAGTCACCTCTTTCCCTGTCACATGGCAAAGAACTCCCTGTACTGCTTGCTTAGCAACTTCCACTGTGCTAATAAATCTTTAAACTATTGCAAACGTGATTATAGTCAAAGGACATGTTGATCTAGTAGGACTCACCAGTTAGTCACAGAATAAATGAACCAATATATAATTCCGACATTATATAATTGTTAAGGCTCATTTATTCTTTATCCAAAAATGAAAACTGCAAATGTTTCATAATGTAGGTGCTTTGTTCACGTAATTATTTTGGAAGTTCCTAGATACTTTGTCAAATCTTGTTTTAAAACTTTCCCAGTATTTTTTTAAAACACAATACTGTACTATATTTGCTTCCTGATTGCATACTTCCAATTCCAAATGAGGTGAGTTGTTGATTGATCAATTCATAACTCTGAGATTCTACTCTAGTTGATTTAGAAATTCACCCAAAGCTAGAATATAAATCTTATTTTTTTTGAAATCCATTTTATGGAGTGTAAGAAGTTTTATTCTCACAGGAGCAAGCTATCCTAGAAACCCTACACAACAGTGAGGTCATGCGGTTCTATGCAACAGAACTCATTACTTATCATTGCAAATAGGTAAAATCACTTATTGAAGTATGGCTTCAAAGGTAGCTTAGAAAATGGTTTGCTCAGAGCACTCAATGAACAATCTGGATGTACCCTTTTAGTAAAAAGGCATCAAGTATGTATGGGCCATAAAATTTATGAATGACTTTTCCTCCTTGAAATATATAGCAGCTAGTCACATCCAGGGCCGGATTAACTTTTTGTGGGCCCGGCGCCAAACATATTTGTGGGCCCCCCTGGGGAATGAAGAGGCCCGCAAGAGCACAGTGGGCAGGGTGGATTGATTTAAATCATGATTTAAATCACTAGTCATGAAGAATCGATTTAATCATGGGTTTCTACATAAAAGTCCATTTTTGATGGTTGTTATAACCTTAATAATACATATCCTTCACAACTCAGAGATAGATGTAGGTTTCATTTTTAGAAGGTACACACTATACATTTTTAAACCGTGATTTATTTTGAAAACTTATCAGATGAGTTTTACAGCTATATCAGAAAATGAATGATTGTTTGGTTATTTCATTTAGCAAAGATAACTGAAGCAGATATTTATGAAGTCACTGGGAGGTGAACTATCTCCAATTCAAGAGGTTAATCATTAATATTTGGAGGATTTTCTTGCCAGGCTTTATTAGGAGGAGAACATCATCAGAGAGACATTTAAATTGTTTTATTTAACCAAAACAATAACGTTTGGTATTCTGGATTTTTTTCTTCAACAGCAAACATAACATTTTAACAAAAAAACATATATCTCTCACTTCTCACATTTATCTCTGGACTTCTCCTTGTCCAGATATATTCTGACCCCAACAATCTTCTATTCATTGAACTTTTTGAAACTTTTCACTTTTAAAGAGAGGTAAGGGGTTAACCCTGTGTACACAAATTTGCAGAGGGACAATAGAGTTGCGGTCTGTTATTTCTTACCTCTATACATTATTTATTTAAAAACATTTTTGCTGTTAACAAGCATGTTACCTCTAGAGACACAAATCCCCAGTTTGAGAACCGCAAAACTAAGCATCTCTGATGGTATCTATTGACTGAAACATAGCCAACTGCATTGCTAAAATGTATCTAGAAAACAGTGGGTTTTGAAATGCAAACAAGGCCATTTAATCTAATCTCAAACTGCAGAGCAGATGTTTGCCTTAAAATATTCATCTATAATCGGTCCATATAGATTTAACCCTTTCTGGCTCCCATCTCTCCCTGCAATATTGATCCACACAAACACCCCAGATACTTTTCAAGTTCAGAAGACTGTACATGTGCATTTAAGAGGAAAAGCAGTGACTGTACCAGCAAGCAACAGAAGATGGGGGTTGGGGAGGGGACACTGCTACCACATAAAGGAGCTTTAGGAGGTTCTTTCAAATGAACCTGTGCAGGCTTGTGCACTGAATACTCTTATTGACACAGGGCACAGGCCAGGGGAGTTTCAGCTTCTCCCTTTATGTGATGCCAATGGCCCAGAGAAGCAGCTCAGCTGCAGCTCCTGACATGAAATTGTCACAGCAGGGACTGGAGCTCTCAGAAGCTGCCCTTAAGACCCAGGTCCCTGCTGCCCAAAAAACTCATATGGCTGCTTCTAGGGATCACTGCATTCCCCACTGCCTTCCCCTTTGCGATGCAGATCCCCTGCGATGCACCACCTACCCGGATCGCCCTGCAGTTTGCACGTTTTAAAGCTGAAAGCTGCCCAGAGGGGGGGCCACTTTCTGAAGTGCTGCTGTGTTAGCTTGCAGGGACACAGGAAGAGTCTCCCTCTCTCCATGTGCTCTTTGCAGAGGCTGCAAAAGCCCTCCAACCCGACCCCCTCATGGGCTGATGCAGCCCCAGAGAAGGGGAGAGGAGAGTGGGAGCATGAGGAGGTGGCGGGGCCATGGAAGGGGGGAACATCTTCTGTTTCAAATAAAGAAAACATCTGGCAGGTCGGCAACAACCAGCAGTGCAAGTACGCCAGTATGCTCCAGTACGCCATACCAGCAAGCTATTTATACCGGAAAGACACTGCAGCAGCCCCGCCAGAGAAGAGGGCTGGGGGGCAGGCCTGGGAGTTCTGCTCCTTTCCCTGCTGGGAGGGGCAGCAGCGGGGAAAGGAGCAGAACGCTGGCAGCAAATCCAGCGGCTGTACCGCCCGCCCCCAGTCTCGCCCCCTAGCACCGTCCTCCGGTGGGGCTGCTGCTGAGCCTGTAGTACACAGACGGAGACGTAGATTCGTGAAAAGGCACGGGGTGGGGCTGGGGGTTCTGCTCCTTTCCCCGCTGTGGTTCCTGGGAGCATAGGAGCCGACTTCCGTTGGCTCCGCTGGGTGCGTCGGGGGCGGGGCCCCGCAACATCGGCCGGCGTCCGGGGCAAAGGTAAGTGCTCCGGTACCGGGCGCGGGGCTGGCGGGGAGCTGCCGGTGGGTGCTAAGCACCCACCAATTTTTCCCCGTGGGTGCTCCAGCCCCGGAGCACCCACGGAGTCGGTGCCTATGCCTGGGAGAGCCCTGCCTTGAAGTCTCTGGTGCAGCAGGCGGACAGGTAACATGGGATAGATCATGGGGAGGGGACAGGGAGAGCGTGGGGGCCCCAGGCTGGGGGCAGGGTGGTGAGGAGTCACATGGAGGGTCCCGTGCCCCTCTTAGCTGGTGCCCCCCCCGTAAGAAATGGATTTTACTTGCACCCCTGGCAACAACAGCTGTTTACCACATCTAATAATAAATCCAAAAGCAAACAAAGTAATAGCATAACTGTCTACAGAGTTTAACAACAAATACAGTGTGGCTATTGGAAGAACATTTACATGTAGATTATTAGGAGTTGTAGCCACGCTCAGGTGTATACATTGTTATTACACCCATTGAAGCAGTGACATTGGAACAATTTATAGTGGAAGTGCTGAAAGCCATTGAAGAAAACCAAACCCTGTGTATGATGAAAACCACTTCAAGCCACGGGGTGCTGCCGCACCCCCAGCACTCCTGCATTGAAGGAATGGTCATGCATCCCAAAAAAGCAACGTTCAACCCTAAAGAAATATGTAAGCCAGGAGGAAGGAGAAGTAATTCTTTGATTAAAAAAACCCAAAAACTAATTCTGTTTCCAAGTCTGAAAATATTTTTGAAATGTAAACATTAAGATTACACTTAAATGCCTTGTCAGAAGTGACATATAAGCAAAAAGATACTACAGTAACTCCTCACTTAACCTTATAGTTATGTTCCTGAAAAATGTGACTTTAAGCGAAACGATGTTAACTGAATCCAATTTCCCTATAAGAATTAATGTAAATGAGGGGGTTAGGTTCCAGGGACATTTTTTTCACCAGACAAAAGACTATATTATATATATACACATACCCACACACAGACACACACACTATAAGTTTTAAACAAACAATTGAACACTGCTACACAGCGATGATGATAGTGAAGCTTGGTTGAGGTGGAAGAGTCAAAGGGTGGGATATTTCCCAGGGAATGCCTTACTGCTAAATGAACTAAGCAGTTGGCTGAGCCCTCAAGGGTTAACTCTCACACTCTTCAAGGCAGCAGGAAAGGAGGGAGGGCAGACAGAGAGACACACCTGTGTTTGCTTCAGAGATAGAGATGCACATTTCTCCTTTAAGTATCAAGAGTGGGGTCAGAAGTACACTGCCTTGTTAATTAGATCAGCAAGCCCAGCAGCTGCAGCTTCTGCCTAAGGCAGCAGCTCCCTCTCTCATGTGTCCCCCCTGCTCTATGGAAGATGATGGTAAGCAAGGTGCAGGAGCAGGGAAACAGCCCCACTCTTCTTCCTCCCCCCCCCCCCCCAGAAAGCAGGCACCCTGACATTAGCCCCCCTTCTCTTCCCCTCCCCCCCCCCACAGCAAGCAGGCAGGAGTCTCAGGGAGCAGCACATGGCAGAGGGGGAAGGGACAGCTGAACTGCCGCAATTGATAGCTTGCAAACGCTGCAAACGACGTTAGAAGGGAGCATTTCACAACTTTAAACGAGCATGGTCCCTAATTGATCAGCAACTTAACAACGAAACAACGTTAACCGGGACGACTTTAAGTGAGGAGTTACTGTAATGTGTTCAATTACTGGTTTCTATTTAAGGTTGTAGTTCTGGTGGATATACCAGGATCTGTCCACTATTTTATACCCACATAACAAATTAACATTTGAAAATTAATAAATACATAGGTAGGAGAGTTATACACAAGTAGGTATATATCACATTTTAAAATATTTTATATATCAGTTTTAAAATTCTCTTCTATTAATTGCATATCAGAGGCCAGTATTTTAATGTCAAGATCAGTTTCAGTATGTGTATTGTAATGAGGCACCATATGTTTTAATTTTTTCCCCCTTATAAATCAATAAATACCATAAAAAGGTGTTTATTCGAAGCTCTAGGCATCTTTGATACATAAAACACAAAGCGCATCTGAAAAACAAAACCAGCAGCAAATGCCACTATCTACTAGCAATAATCAGTTAGCCCTTTAACAGCCATTTAAAAAAATCCCTACTCTCAAAAAAGCACTATTTTAGACCAAAGACTCCGCTGCTGCTACCGTGACTATGCTGCTATCTCGATGAGAGCTAGCGCAAGTAAGCATACACAACTAGGGGAATCACTCCCTACCTCGTAGCACAGCCTTTGCGAGAGTCAGACATTTACTTTTCATGGGAAGTATTGAATTATTTATCAAACATTCTCATTTGGCAGAGAATCTTTGAGTTTCTGCATCTGCAAGTGATATATATTTTGGCTTGTGTCTACAAGTAATTCTTCTTGTGAATGTATGGATATTCTTGTGGAACTCCCACAAGAGAGGATCAAAGGGAAGCTCACTGCACTGGAAACTATATGCAGTAAGAGAGGACATTTCCAGGAGACCTGGCTAGCTGAACTTCTGGCAAATCTTCAGATTCTTTAAAGGAATCAGTCATATACTGTAGGTCATGAATTTTATTTTTAAAAATTATGCCAATCAAAATTTTGATGTTATGACAATTAATTTGTCAAAGAAATATTGTTTCTTCCTCAGGGAGAATTCAGATAATTTTTTTCCCTTCTGGGCATGTCAAACTCTATTATTTCATATGTAAATGCTCCCTCCTTTTCCCCCACACTTTATTTTATTATTTTATTTTTAAAGGAAATAATCCAACTTTCAGATACGTCATCATAACTTGTATTTATAACTAGTTAATGTGTTTAATATAAATCTTTTTGCCTGAGTTCAAATCTTCAAAATAATACTATAATAATGTGATGTTTTGGATAACATTTACTAATTGTTTATTACATCATTTATTAAAAATTGCATTTATTAGTTCATAAATCTCCAGAAATATTGCTCATTCTCTACGTTTTTGAGATACACATGGACAGAAAACCACAAATATACATACGCAGACACAAATATATAGGCTAATCTATTTTGTCTTTGATAAAGACTATAATTTTCTGATACCACCTGAAAGTCACTGCTCTCAAGTACTATCATATACATATTATTGATCACTAACTGAATATTTTAATATTAATCAAAAAGATGTAACAAACTTTCAGTTTCTGCTTTTCATTTTCCCAGCAGGATGCTCTGAGATTTCTATATTTCACATTGCTACAGCATGAGATTTACAAGGACATTCTCATTTCTGCTATACATGCCAACAGATCACTTAGCAAGCACAAACATGACACCTACAGTGCTAATTAAATTTACTGTAGTTATAAAATATTTAATTCAGTCCTAGTTTTCTGTTTATTTCTGGTGCAGTAACTAAATGTGAATTCTGTTTAGTTATTCATTTGCGACAGAGTGGTATGCAATATGAAATTTAAAGAAACTCACTATGGAATTATACACTTCTCAAATTTGGTATCTTACTGTGGAACAGCATCTCAGTTTTAGCAGGGCTTCAACTACTGCCTTACGGACTATTATATTAAAGCAGATTTTCTCCCCAAAGCATGTATTCTGCTTCAGGAATTTTGGGAAACAATCTGAGCAAAATCATTTATCAGAGTTTGGTATACAGCAACCAACGTGCATCGTTTGTATTCAGATTTAATGGCTAAACTACCAGGCTTACAAATGAATAGGTAAAAAATGCAGTCCATTCAGTCGTGCGTGTTTGCAGGATATGGGACTTAATGTGTGTGTCTAAATACTCCCCCTGGCCAGTGTAGGATTATTTTATAGACTATGAGCTATATTCTGCCGTCAGTTATACCCACACAATACCATTTACTTATATGGGGTTGCACCAATCTTTCTGAAGGCAGAATGTGGCTCATTACTCTCAATTGCTTGGACTATTATAACTTTAAAATGACGTGATGGGTTTTCCATCACCTTCCTTGAGATTTTATTCAAGGGTTTAATATCTTCCAGTGCTGGGAAGTTTTCTCAACATTAAGCCTAAATTTCACTTCCAAAAAATCATCCTATTATGACTAGTTATGCTCCTAAACAATTCCTCTCCCTTCTTAATGTTAGCTTAAAGACAGGGACTGAAATGGAAAAAATGTGGCGTTTCCTAAAAAGGCTTGATACAGTGTCAACAGAACTCAGTAGAAAGCCTCCAATTGACTTCAGTGGCGATTGGATCAGGCCCCCAAGGACACATATTAACTTTTGCATTGTTATTTTTAGGCCTGTCTGCTATTGATCAGCAATTAAATAAGATGTCAGTTTTTAATGTTTATTACATTGTTATTTTTGAATGTATTAAAAACAGTGGGTCTGTCTGTATCTAATCTATCTATCCTTTTTACACATGCTAAGAAGCATTTCCACTTTCTGAACTGAAATAACACAGAATTGTTTACATTAAATGCTTATTTTGTATTAGCGAGAATCTAAATAAAGAGTAACCAATTTGATAAAATGACAGGGATGCATGACGAAGAGAAACTGGATATGTCTATTTTAGAGAGAAGTAGACAAACCTGTACATGTAGATTGGAGGAGGTACTATATAACAATAGTGAGAAGTAAAAATTATTGCAGGTGGTTAAAGGTAGTTTAATAAGTAGTAGCCTGAGCTTCCAAAGGAAAAAGTTTAAATTAGACATCAGGAAAAATAATTCTTACAGTGGGGACAGTTTGGCAAAAAAACATTATTTTGTTGAGAGCAATTGCTGAGACTTTGACATTAGGAGTGTGTGATGGGAGCAGAAGTTGTTAATGTAAGCTGTGGGCTCAATCAGCCTCACCCGGCTACCCCTGCAGTGTGTGTGTGGGGTAGGAGGGAATTAAAAAGGCTGAACCGGCAGATCTCTGGCTTTCTCAACAAGAGAAGCCTGGCTGGAGTCAGGGAGCTGAGTGGGACTGCTGGCAGACAGAGCCTCCATGAAGGAAGGTAGTGCTGCAACTGGGAGTCCAAGGCTCTTGGGAAGCAAAGTGGAAGGAAGGAAGTCTGCCCAGGATTCTTGGTACTGGTGAAGAGGCCTGCAGGGAGCAGGAAGACTCCTGCTGGGGCAGGGATTGCCCTGTCAGGGGAGTGAAGCAAACTCTCCTGCAGCAGAACCAGTTGGATGACAGAAAGTTCTAAGAAGCTCTGCAATGAGCCTGTGGAAGAGGTTTGGAGAGGGAGAAGCCGATACACTTTGATCCTGGGAAGAGGCTATGGCAAAGGCTCTCAACAGGGGAAGAAGGTAGGAAGTGGTCCAGGAATGGAGCAAGGGGTCTGTGTAGTCAGGCCTTGACCCTTTATTAAAAGGCACAGGACTGGAAACCAGGGGAGAGGGAGGGAGGGAGGGAGTGGAACTGTTGTCCCCACTACTAGCCTACCGAAGAAGGTGCACAGGTAAGACTACTGAAACTTCTGGATACCAGTGGTAAGGGCTAGTGAGTCCAGAGTTGGATTGAAGGCCCAGTGTAAGGCCAATGGACGATTATTTGTTGGACTACTGGTTTATCCCAGGAGTGGAACTGTCTGTGACCTGGCTGGAGGGCTGAGTTGCAAGACGTACGCCACCATGGAACTGCAATGGCTGTCAGCAGGGGGCGCTACACCATGCCCAGACAAATAGGCTGGCTGATGAGACACATGCATACGTGGTGTTCAAGAGCGAACAAGATAAACACTACACGGAGCCTGTGAGGAGTTCAGTCAGATGGCCAGGCAAATTATAAGGATGGAAAAGAACAGTTGGACCCACATAACTGATTAAATGTAATGCAATTTTACTCACAGGAGTTGTGCTTTCTGGTCTGGTCACAGGTGCTTTAACAGTAGTACCTTTGGAAGAATCTACTCTCATATCTGAAGTTGTGCCTGTTTGCAAGGATCCCAGATAATCTGGCGGAGGGAGGACAACACCACCTTTATCCGCTAGATTTACAGAACTGATACTTCTGATTGGTGCAGTGCTAAAAGGAAAAAAAGCACAGAATAGCTTAATTAAACCAACAACCGATACTGGTTGGGCCCCAGTCCAGCAAAGAACATAAAAACATGTGCCTAGCTTTTAATACATGCGTCATCCCATTGACTTCGGTGGGACTACTCGCGCTTAAAGTGTTTTAATGGATATGGGTCTTTGGTGAAAGAAGATGGTGTGTGTGTAATCAAGGCATATGAGAAAGAACATATAATGTTAGAAAATATTCATAGTATAGATTACATTACTGAACAATAAAACACTAGGATAAATTAATTTAAGAAGAAACAAAAGTTTATTAGAAAATGTGAACACCTCAACTGAATGTGGTGGGTCTTTGTCTAGCCTGCAGAAAAAAGCAGAAGAGACTCATTTAATGGTTCCTACTGCATTTGGATTATGAGAGAGGGGCAATGGGGATGGATTTAACTGAGTGGAGCCCAGGGGGAGAACAGGAAGTGACCAGAGTAGACCAACCCATCATGTGCTCCAGGGAGGAGGGTGGGGAAGACAGGAGGATTTCACTGAGTGCATTCTGGAAGGATTTCTCTCTCTTTTATCAGTCACCGACAAGCAGCACCCACCCTTCCAGCTCTGGGAACAGAGTAGGACTGGGTAATCGGATGTGTGCATCGCTGGGAGAAAGAGTTTCTGTAAAGTTTAAAGATCTTTAAACAGTTCAACAAACCCAATAATAATATTACCTTCGCACTGGAACATGTACTGTTTCATCACTTGGTTCTTCCAGTAGCTTTGTGTATGAAGATGGAAACCATCCTTTCCTGTAAAAAGGGAAAAAATGGACAACCTGATATATTTACTTGAGTATTTATACTTTTAAATTGATGGCACTGTATAGAAGAGCAGGCTCAATGGGGCTGGATGAAGATTTAGCTTTTATGCCTGGCTTTTGGGGATATTGTTTACAGGGGATTTTGTATATATACTTTTTGTGTGACAAATTTGCCTCCACAGTAACACTTTCTTGGTTGCTGAACACTTCCCTCAGAATTCCCAGTCAATGACAGTGAGCAGAGAAGCAAAAAACTACTTGACAATTTAAACAGACAAAATAGAGTAAGATGTATTTGTCCCTCTGATGCTGGAATCAGGTAATACATTGATTGACTTACACTTTAGTCAAGTCATGTTCCCCATAAAGCCAGCCATCCTTTTCTTCAGCTATAAGAAGTGTGATGACATCTCCCTGTTCAAAGCTAAGTAATGTCTTGTTAGTTCCAGCAGTATGTGGAAAGATAGTTTTTACTTTCTGCCTTTTCATTATGTTCAGTCCTGTGGCAACAGAAGTTGAACGCGATAAACTGGCATCATCTGAATTACCTGTTTTAAAAAAATCAATGTAACAATAACCACAGGGTAACAGAGTGAAAAAGGTACCTAAAAAGAGAAAAGTAGCAGCACCAAAATTTCCCACCAAATAGCACATCCAAACAATGTATTGTCCTGGCTCAATGGTTTCCAATTATAGTAAAATCTTCACAACTGCCATTTGCAAATATTTAACATTACCACAATATTCCTTCTGCTAAATATAGGAAATACAATGGCTACTGCAATAACTCTAAATTAGTAAAAGTAAAACATGTACAGAATTTAATGACCACGACTGGTTTCCTCTAGTGACTGGGTGTTGCTAAAGTACACATTGATGAGAAACCTTACATGCTATCATTTCCGGTTCCAGAAGGTTAGAAGTTACTACAGATAACTTTTTCCTGGGTGTCTGGCTGGTGAGTCTTGCCCACATGCTCAGGGTTCAGCTGCATGCCATATTTGGAGTTGGGAAGGAATTTTCCTCCAGGGTAGATTGGCAGAGGCCCTGGAGGGTTTCTCGCCTTCCTCTGCAGCATGGGGCATGGGTCACTTGTTGGAGAATTCTCTGCATCTTGAAGTCTTTAAACCATGATTTGAGGACTTCAATAGCTGAGACATAGGTGAGAGGATTATTGCAGGAGTGGGTGGGTGAGATTCTGTGGCCTGCATTGCGCAGGAGGTCAGACTAGATGATCATAATGGTCCCTTCTGACCTTAAAGTCTATGAGTCTATAAGACTTTAACTGTGTTCAGAAACTAAAGGCCTATAAAATCTGATTTTTCAGATATAACAAGAACTCAGCTTCAGTTGCAGTCAGTGAAAGGTGCAGGTGTTGGACACCACTGAAAAAATCAGGCCATTAATGTGACTACAGGGATGTCTCAAATCTTTGTCAATTACATAACTACTACACATAAATGGTTTGTGTGTGTTTGAGCAGGAGAGCCAAACATTATTTTGATTATCTTGGAGAATTTTGTACATTCCTTAACTTATGATCTTGCCCTAGGTTTTTTTTCTAAGAAGCAGAATATAATCTGGAGGTAATATTTTAACACCACTACAATATATCCTAATCTTGATGGGATTTCCCAAATCTTAATGGGATTTTCCATTTGAGCAGCAAGAAACAATGAAATAGTAGACCCATTTTCCCTCACACTTGTTTTTCAAAACTACTTTTGGCACCCTTTTTAAACAATGCAATATTTGTTCATTTTTACTACTTGGATGCACTGAAATAATCACTCAGATTAAGAGAGAACGAATTAAATTAGAAATGCTAGCAATTTCCATTTGGCTTTACAAAATGGCACACCAATACGCCAAGAATGCAGTGACAGTCATGTGACTGACCAAATACTGTATTTCATGAGGATGATATTAAAACTTATTACACTTTCATCAGAGAATCTCAAGAGTTTTAGAGGCATTAAATAAATGTGGTCCAGCACTGCACTACTATTTTTCACCATTTTATAGCTGGGGAAGTTAAGGCAAAGGGAGGTTAAAGGTGAGATTTTCAAGGACTCTGTTAGCCTAAATCTACTCTCACTGAAGTGAAACATTAGGTGCTTTTGAAAATCTCACTTTGAGACTTGCTCACAGTTAATCAGGAAGTAATTGGCAGAGATTGATAGAGCCCTGCAAATCTGAGGATATCCGCTTTATAGCCACAGATATCTGCATCCAGAATATGTTTGTAAATCATTGATTGGATGCAGATACAAATTTTGTATCTGCTCATGGCTCTAGAGATTACAACAGAATCTAAATCTCTTGACTTGTGCTTTTACTACAAAACATTCTTGTCCCTTCAGTATTTAAATTTTTATTATTAGACAGCTACCTACTGCAATATCTTTTTACTAAGAATATCACTAACATTTTGGAAAGTCAATTTTTCCTTTCCCTAGGTTTTTCCTGCTGGAACTCCAAAGATATATCATATAGAGACTACATTGGTAGCCAAGACAGCGACACTAATCTGTGATAGATAGCACAGTATGTCACTTGTATTTATTGTATATCAGTTGCAAGATGAAAGTGAAGCCCATTTTCTACATTAAAATAACATTTCAACAAGTAAAAACTCACCTGCTGAATTATTTAATCTTTCCGAAGGAACCTTTGGAACTGCCGGTGGATTGTTAAACATGTCAACTAAAGGACTAGTAAATGCTCTAACTGTAGGAGCAGGGGGCACTTTTCCAACCTACAGACACAAAGTTTTATTAAGATAATGTTATCATCATAACAAAATGACAGGGCCCTCTTAGATTACTTGCAGCACTAATTCTAAAAGGTAATAACCAAATATTCTTAAATTATACAAGCTTCAAATTTTGGAAGGTCCTTAGCTGCACAACTTCTTTGATGGAAAAAAATAAACTTGGAGGAGTCCTCTGCACTGGACCCACATGGGTACAAAGACCTTCCCCACAGAACCAGTTGCAGGACTGGGGCCTAGTTTCTAACATAAGTATTCAATTCAGTTACATTCTGGTTGCTATATATTTCGTGAGATATATAATCACTATTATCTTTTCAATCATTTGAAAATAGTAACTTAGGTTTCTTTTTAATTCAGAAAAAATACTCTCTTGAAGTAAATTATAGTTCAATTAGGTGCCCTCAGTTCTGAGTATATTATGACTGTTGTATGCTAGCAATATAGTTGAGTTTCATTGAGAAACTCAAGTGTTTCCAAAAATTATTTCCCCCACAAATAGAGGTCTGAACATGAGAGCCTATGACTTCTTTTTCCTGGCAACCCAGAATTCACTGGAGTCAATGAGGCTTTGTGTAGATAAAAGAATCTACCTGATGCATCTATTTACTGGACTGAGGCTCCAGTTTGTAACTCATTCCAGAATCAGAATTCAGGTTGTTTGTTATGGCTTTTGAGTCCCAATGTTTTTGTACATGAAGAAATCAGGGAAGTCAATCCAACCTTGAGAACTTGTAACCAATGCATACCATACTATTTCTCTCTGTCACTGGTGAAGGTTGCGGAGTTCCTGAGATTGGAGTGGAACCAGGCGTCTTCATATCTTCTATCATACTCATAACCTTTTCTGGCACTTTTGTGGCATCACTACACATTTCCTGCCATCCAGGCAACTTGGAGTTAAGTAAATCTGCACACTGTAACCAAGAAAAAATGTATTTTTTTTTGGTTAAAACAACATTTGAATTGTAAAGGGGCACATTCTGCCTTTAATTACATCAGTGCAAACTCAGTGATGTATATGGAGTTATACTGTGTCAGGGACAACAGAATTTAGCCTAATATAAATATTCTTGCTAGGGAGACTTTAGATACAAATTTAAAGTAATGCCATGTGATAGAAATAACTGCCCTACTGCAAGACTGAGATATTGGAATATTTATTCTGTCAATCCATAGATCTTTCAATAATATTTGGTTTCCGGTCATAATTTATTACTACAAGAAGTAATGGATTACTAACCGAAAATATTGCATTGAAAACATTTTTCTATTAAATAAATAAAATTTTCCTGAGCTACATAACGTATTTTATATTATCTTTATCATTTATGGACCTCATCATCCACTAAGGAGATGAATTTTGCCTCACTTCATTAGGCCCTATGAGTTTTACCTCACCTGATTAGGCCCTATGAGTGTTTGCATTCATGCCACCTAGATTTCCAGCCACACTGACCTGTTTATGATAGAAGTGCATGTGCTGAGTTAAACTGCAGTGCTTGTCAACCAGAAAACAGAATCTTCTTTTTTCTTCAAGTAGAGCTTCTCTGCAACCTTCAGCAATAAATCTTTGAATATCACTCTGTCGAGAACTCACAGTTTCCAAATACTAAATAATAATAATAAATTAATAATGAATTATGCACAGGTTACTCATGAGCTTGACTTTTCTTACACAACCCTACTTATCTAAGCATATCTTGTTCCTGTCTGGAATTATTTTAAGAAATCTAGTAATCTAAATTCTTTTATGTAAAGGAACATGAAGCTTTTGCTTTAAACATCTTTTACATTTCAGATAATTATTTATCCTTACTATGCCCACCAAAGTAGACAAAATTGACTGTTTGCCAGTAATCATCCACATATTAGAAGACAAAAACAAAATCCATACAGTGCAGCAGCAAAGGAAAGAACTTCTAGCCTCCACACAGAACTGAAATAGGTCATAAGATTACTTCAGACTAGCAGAAAGTGAGCAGAACAAATCAATTTGTGTATTTTTTTTAAACTTCAGATGTTATTATCTATCTTTTTATCCCACAGGTCCTGTCTCTGAGCTCCCATCACTATAGTCCATCAGTGTTTCACAAATATTAACAAACTTATCCTCACAAACCTGCTGTGAAGTATAGAACTATCACTACCTCAATTTATGGCTGGGGAACTGAGTCACAGAGAGATTGAGACCCAACCAAGGTCATCAAGGAAGTCTATGGGAGAGATGGGAATTAAACTTTGATCTTCTGAATCCCAGTCTAGTACCTTAACCACAAGACAATCCTTCCGCCACTGAACTTAGGTTATTGTACAAATAACTAGAAACAGTAACTAAATATTATGTTCAATACACTTGGCTAAAATTTAAACTATTTTATAAAGAAAAAACATTGAAAATAGGAGATAAAGAAAACAATTAAAAGAATAACTAACATGAAATGAAGACCGAAGGAAGTTCAAGGAAAACTGCAAATTAACAGGTATTCGTGTATATCTGATACATACAAAACATTTACATTAAAATTTGTACCATTATTTGAAGCAACAGCACAATCTACTTGTTTACTTTCACAACGTTACTATTTTTTATTTTGCATCAAAATGGCAAGGCTTTTTATAGGATCACTAGGACAGGTAATACTAAGTGATAATATATTATATTTAGCGTGACACCTTTCAGAATAAAGGTTTCCAAAGCACTTCAAAAACTTCAACTGATAGACCAACTACACGCAGGTCTAACTTCACCCACTATTGTCACTACAGGCAACTGTTATATGTACACAGAGGAGTTAAGATCAATCTTTTACAAAGATTACGAGGTGATCTTTAATGAACACAAATAGTCAGTCCTAAGTTTTGTCTCCCCTCGAAGATGGCAGCACAATGTCCCCCAGTAGCATACTGGAACCTCCTGCACCTACTCTGCCACTTGCTGACACCACCTGCTTGACTGGAACTTGTGTAAAGGGGGTGGGGGTTGGAGACAGAATGGCAGAGAGGGAGTTTGCAGGGGTGAAAGTAACTTAAAGGACTTACCGGTCCTCCAGAGTCCTGAGGAGGGGGCGAGGCCTCAACCGGAAGGGGCGGGGCCTTTAAATCCCATGGCCCTTTAAATCAGGATTTAAAGGGCCCAGGGCTAGAGCTGTGGTAGCAGCAGCTGGGAGCCCCGGGCCCTTTAAATCACCTCCTGAGCTCCCAGCTTCAGAGGTGGCTGGGAGCCCTGGGGTTTGGGGGTGATTTAAAGGGCCCGGGGCTCTAGCTGCCGCTACTGCAGCGGAGCCCTGGGCCCTTTAAATTGCTGACGGAGCTCTGGAAGGGAGTTTGGATGGGGGAGGAGGTCTGGGGTGCAGGCCCTGGACTGGGGCAGGGGATTGGGGTGCAGGAGGAGTTCAGGGTGCAGGCTCTGGGACGGAGTTTGGGGATGGGAGGGGGTGCAGAGGGAGGAGGTGCAGGGGTGAGGGCTGTGGGGTGAGGCTGGGGATGGGTTTGGGGTGTGGCTGGGGATGAAGGATTTGGGGTGTGGGAGGGGCTCAGGGTGAGAGTAGAGGTGTGGGGGGTGAGGGCTGTGTCTGGGGCTGAGGGGTTTGGGAGGGGGCTCAGGGCTGGGGCAGAGGGTTAGGGTACGGGGGGGGATGAGGGCTCTGGCTGGGGCTGGAGATGAGGGGTTTGGGGTATTGGAGAGGCTCAGGGCTTTGGCAGAGGGTTGGGGTGCAGGGGGATGAGGGCTGTGGTTGGGGGTGTGGGCTCTGGGGTGGGGCAAGGTGGGGATGAGTTTGGGGTGCAGGCAGGCTGCCCCGGGACTGGAGCCAGAGAGGACTCCCCCCCCCCCCCCCCAGCCCTCTCCCTGCCGGTAGCAGCGAGCTCTGAGGTAAGGGCCCCCCTCTCCTCTCCGGCAGCACACTCACCCCACACCACTGTCACTGTATGTGCTCCTAGGGCCCTTCTCAGGTCCAGGAATCTCCCTCGCCTCCTGTGGTGGGTGCCGTGGCGGGGGGGACTGCCATCACATGTACACCTCCTCCCGTGCTGCTGCCCCTCACTGTTGCCTCACTGGGGGTGGGGGATGGGGCTGTCCCTTGCCCAGCGTGGGACAGGAGCGGTGACTGCGGGTAGGGGCGGCCTGTGCTGGTGAAGGGTCCCGCTGGAAAATGAAAGGGTCTGAGGACGCTCTGTTCCGGGGCCTGGGGAGGTACGCGGGGGCAGTAAGGGGAGGCCGGGGGACACTCGGTGGAGGTGCGGAGGGGCAGCAGGTGGGGCCGGGGGGAGACCCAGCACCGAACATTGGTGGAGACGGGCCCCCAGGCCCTCAATACTGCTGGAACCACAAGCCCATACAACTCGCTGCTCCTGCTTGCCCGTACGGGGGAGTACTGGCTTACTTTCACCTCTGGGAGTTTGTCAGTGGAAGGAGGAGGAGGGGTGTGTGATGAAGTGAGGCTCCACTAGTCCTGATTCTCTGCTGGTAGATGGTCTTCTGCCAACAGCATAACTTCAAGCTGTCCCCCTGCAGCTTTATGTTATGCCAAGGCCAGGCGGAACATAACATAAGAACGGCCATACTGGTTCAGATCAAAGGTCCATCTAGCCCAGTATCCTGTCTTCCGATAGTGGCCAATGCCATGTGCCCCAGAGGGAATGAACAGAACAGGTGATCACCAAGTGATCCATCCTGTCACACATTCACAGCTTCTAGAACAGAATCAGGGAGCTGTGACTGGCCCTCTGTCAACCCTCCCCCCACCCTTCTGGCCCTTCATTGTGCCTGAACTTGCTTGGGCATAGTGAAGAATTCAACCGTGTATGTACTGGAATACATAATAATTCGCAATTAATTGTGGTCACAAGTAATAGTATTCAGATGTCCTACTATTTGATGTTGATTATAAATCCAGTAGTCAGAAATCCAAATGCCATTACTACAACCCATCATTAATTGCTAGCACAAAAATAGAAGCTAGGTTAAAAACAAAATCCAGGGCTTGATCCTACAAAGTGTAATGCAATCAATGGGACTCCATGTAAGGAGTATAGGATTGGACCCTAAACCTTAATGTCAGTTTTTTGATTATATATGCTAGTAATCTCCTTAACACAAAATAACTTGGGAAAAATCAAAAGCAACAATCACTGCTTTGCATTTCTTCTAACTGTTGCCAAATAACTAATATAGGAATTATTCTATATGATAACTAAATATATTGCAGACATAGAAATCAAGATCAGTTTGCTTTAAAGTGGATTCAGGAGAACTTGAACTAACATTTGGGGACAATATATACCTTCAAGTCAGCGGCACTGCTATGGGTACCTGCATGGCCCCACAGTATGCCAACATTTTTATGGCTGACTTAGAACAACGCTTCCTTAGCTCTCATTCCCTAATGCCCCTACTCTACTTGCGCTACATTGATGACATCTTCATCATCTGGACCCACGGAAAAGAAAGCCTTGATGAATTCCACCACGATTTCAACATTTTCCACCCCACCGTCAACCTTAGCCTAGACCAGTCCACATAAGCGGTCCATTTCCTAGACACTACTGTGCAAATAAGCGATGGTCACATAAACACCACCCTATACCGGAAACCTACTGACCGCTATACTTACCTACATGCCTCCAGCTTCCATCCTGAACACCCCACACGATCCATTGTCTACAGCCAAGCTCGAAGATACAACTGCATTTGCTCCAATCCCTCTGACAGAGACAAACACCTACAAGATCTCTATCAAGCATTCTTACAACTACAATACCCACCTGCTGAAGTGAAAAAACAGATTGCAGAGCCAGAAGAGTACCCAGAAGTCACCTACTACAGGATAGGCCCAACAAAGAAAATAACAGAACGCCACTAGCCGTCACCTTCAGCCCCCAACTAAATCCTCTCCAGCGCATCATCAAAGATCTACAACCTATCCTGAAAGATGATCCCTCACTCTCACAGATCTTGGGAGACAGACCAGTCCTCGCTTACAGACAGCCCCCCAACCTGAAGCAAATACTCACCAGTAACCACACACCATACAAAAAAAACACTATCCCAGGAACCTATCCTTGCAACAAAGCCCGATGCCAACTCTGTCCACATATCTATTAAAGTGACACCATCATAGGACCTAATCACATCAGCCACACCATCAGGGGCTCGTTCACCTGCACGTCTACCAATGTGATATATGCCATCATGTGCCAGCAATGCCCCTCTGCCATGTACATTGGCCAAACTGGACAGTCTCTACGCAAAAGAATAAACGGACACAAATCTGACATCAAGAATCATCATATTCAAAAGCCAGTAGGTGAACACTTCAACCTCTCTAATCACTCAATGAAAGACTTTAAAGTGGCTATTTTGCAACAGATAAACTTCAAAAACAGGCTCCAATGAGAAACTGCTGAATTGGAATTAATATGCAAACTAGATACCATTATCTTAGGCTTGAATATTGACTGTGGGTGGCTCGGTCATTACGTTAATTGAATTTATTTCCTCTCCTTAAAAAACTCTTAACACCTTTGTGTCAACTGTCTGTAATGTAATGGGCCATGTTGATTATCACTTCAAAAGTTTCTACTGATAACAGTTCCTTTTAATTAGCCTCTTAACATTGATATAGACACTCCCACCTTTTCATGTTTCTCTGAATGTATAAATATCTGATTACCGTATGTTCCATTCCATGCATCCGATGAAGTGGGTTCTTAACCCACGAAAGCTTGTGCTGAAATAAATTTGTTAGTCTCTAAGGTGCCACAGGTATTTTTCTTGTTTTCTTTTTGCTAACAGCTGTACGTTTTTTATTGACCAGTTTCCCTAGACTGGTTAGAAGAGAAAAACCAGTAAGTGAGAGGAGCGAGTACACTAACCTCAAATTCTTTATTCTCATATTTCATTGCGTTTCTTCCACCTTGACTTTTCCTTTTGATTTTTTTCAGCTCAGCCTGAGATTTTTCCAATGAATCTAACTTGCTTCTGTGTTCTGTTTGGTATCGCTTTAAAGTTGCCTGCAATCAAAGCATTGAAGTATCTTGCAGTGCATGCAACAATACAACTATCAGAGCACTAATGCAGGCAGCTAAGAAATCCACTGTATTGTTATGATGATTAACATTAAAGCTACAAATGTGTCAATTATTTTTTTTTCATTTTGGAGAATCTAGTTCAAAACAAAATTCCACTGTTAATTCACTCTCGGGTTTTTCATTTACAATTAAAATAAATGAAAAATGTTACATAATTTTTTAAAAAAATGTAGGATTTGGATAATATTCTCTAATATATAGTTGTACATTACAGAATAACTTCTAAAACCAAACAAGTTGAAAACGTCCCTCAGTAGTTAAAGATCAAATTCTATGTATTCTCCTTTTGTAAATTATCATTTTAAAAAGGCACAAACAGTTGCTATGGCTACACACAATGCAAATACATATATGATCTTACTTTTCTGGTATTTAATTCAGTGTACTTACATTCATATATTTTACATCCAGTTCTGTTTTCTTCTCCAGTTCAGATATAATTTCTTTATGAAATTTTTTGAACTTTAAAAATAAGCAAGTGATAATAGGGTTATTTAAAATTAAAGCAAAACTGTTTTTTTATTTCAAAAAGGTTAGATAAAAATACTTACACTTTCCTCTAGGCTGTCATTAAGTATCTTGTTTGTGCTTGAAATCTCTATAAGAACATGTCCTGTGGATAAACAAATGCCCATTTTTCTTGTTTCTTTACAGATGTTTGAAGTTGTCAACACACAGTAGAAGCAGGATGATACTTTTATAATTAACAGTATAAAGCAGGGATCTCAAACTCAAATCACCACGAGGACCACATGAGAACTAGTAAATTGGCCCGAGGGCCGCATCACTGAAACCTTTTCATACAATGATACAAAAGTATAGTCAAAAATGAAGAGTAATAAAGTATTCTATTAAAAGTCAATGTATTAACTTTTTAAAAACTGTAATGCAAAGAGGGGTTTTAATAAAATATAAACACAGTAATGTTTGGAGCTTGGCTGTCTGTGGAGTCGGCGCCTATGGCGGGCCGCAGGAAATAACTCCGCAGGCTGCATGTGGCCCGCGGGCCGCGTGTTTGAGACCCCTGGTATAAAGTGAACTAAGAATGTAAGCAGGGCACCTTCTTCCAATTGTTAATCATAGCAATCTTATCCTGAACAAAATCATTTTATCTGGCCACAGTTTTACCAAGCAGCTTATACACATGACTTGAATAATCAATAATCTATTATCTATGTGAAAGCAACACTGTCTTCATGTTTTCTTGCCTACTGTCCTATATTCATGGAACTCCCTCCTTGGACTAGTCAGCAAAGTCACTGTTCTTCCTTCCTTCCTCCTTTAGATCCACTTCTATAACTGCTGTAACTACATGAAATCAGCCAACAAGGGCAAAATCCACAAAGGCTTTGAAGAGAAAACAAAACAAAAACAACCCCCTTCCACAACAACACCCCAAACAAAACAAATCTTTCTCCCCACACTACATTTAAGGGATCTGGAACCATCAAGCTGGGGACATAGCTAGCCTATGTAACTGTGTGAACATATTGTTCATACCCTTATCTCCCTATCCTCCCTTCCTTATCGTTTGCCACGCTCAGTTTACGTCTGTCTTAAATCAGGCTGAAGTAGAAACCATGTCTTTTGGGTTTGTAAAGCACCTCGTACACAGAGCACAATGGAACCTGCGCTAAATAATGTAAAATATGGGGTGTACAATCTCTTCAGGGAGAAAGATGTGCATCCCCCCCTATTTCTTGGACTGCCCATGTCTGCCCCTACCCACCCAGTCTCCATCCCCTGCAGGGATTGCTTCACGGGATTTGGAAAAAGGAGAGATAAGAATGCTATGGAGACAGCTGAGCTCCAGTCCTTCTGGAAGGAAAGAGATCCCCGTTGGAGGATCCCCTTTGTGCCCAGATTTTATGGGTGGGAGAGCTGAGCTGAGCTGGTGTTAAGGGGATTTTCATGTATCTGTTTTTCTGGGTCATTTCATTCACCTGACAGAATGCTGTAATTGTTTCTTTGGGTGTTCTCTGTTTGTAGTTGATACAGCATGCAGGGGCAAATACCATGTGAGGTGAGAGTTGCTATAGCAACTGGTTATTTATATGCAATAGAAAAAGTAAATACAGTGCAGTAGTTACATAAAAATACTTGTCTGGTAAGTAGAGGGCATGAGCAAGTGAGTTTGTTATTTTAGGACTTCAGGAGTGGATGCACTCTCCTGTAGTATTCCTGTTAACAGAACTCCATCATCACAATGATATTGTAAATATTAGACTGGTAATCCCAAACAAAAAACTAGATTAAACTGGAGAAAGCCTGTAGACATTTATCAATAACTTAAAGGGAAAATAATATTGCTAAAAGAAACTGAAAAACAAAAAATTCAAATTTAAGGTTACACTTAAAACTAAAATTAAAAGTTTGAAAACATATAAATGATGGGGGTGAGGGAAAAAAAGAACGGACAGTACATTTACTTTAAAGGGCATTTAAACTTGCCTGTGCAAACTTCTTTTAAGAACTTACTTCCACTCTCTGTGACAGCATGTCAATTTTCTGCCACAGCAATACACTTAGCTAATGGCTGGTGGCATTGTAAAGATTAATGCAGTAGACCTTGGAGCTCCAAGTACTGACAGCTATCCAACAACATTGGGTGCTGGCTCACTCTCTCATCACCCTTTTATACTCCCTTCCTCTGGGGTTCCCCTCCCACCACAGTGTAAATGCTTAGTAAATCAACCCATTCACCTGGTGCGTCAAGAATGGAAAACCTGACGTGTGAATGTTGTTTTTCTTGTCTGAAACAGCACTCAGGCTGACTGTAAGACCTCAGTTTTAGGGTCTGAATACTTAGTTAGAAACAATTTTTTTCACCCTTATTTAACATGTATCTTGTCAAAATTTATCTTGAAATAAAAAATACTTTAAAAATTACATGTTATTTTAAAAGTTTGCACTGGTTTAGTTTGCAAATTTATTTTCTTCATATTTTTATTGCTTACAACGTACACGAGTACATTTTTAAATTAATATTTTTAAAGATTAGTGACCATCTGTTGCATAACATTTTTTCCTCTTTTAAGCACATTCAACCAAAGCGAATCCTTGTATTCTTCACTGCAGATATAAAACCAGTTTCATGCTAGAATCCCCTCATTGCTACCAGTAATACAGCAGCACTCATATGTATTGGCTCACCCATTTCATTTCCTGTTTCATGTTTTGAGTCAACGTTTGGAGCAGAAACTGTGTGCACTGTGATCTCATAAAATGTAAGTTATAAGCCAAAATCTACCTCTGGTATAAATCTGGAGTACCTCCACTGACTTCAGAATTTGGCCCTGTGTTGTTAAAGGGTACTTTTAAAAAGAATTTGGCATACTTTTAGATCATCATCAATACAGATTAAAATAATTTGAAAGTCAATAGGAATTAGGCGCCTAAGTAACTTTTGATGACTTAGGCACTGCAATGCTGAGCAAAGCAGCACCTCAATACCTTTAAAAATCTAGGATTTATGGATATTTACATCGGGACAAATATGGACTCAAACCGCTCACATGTACTTGCCCCATTTTCTTAGTACTGCGGGTGAAAATTGGTAAAGTTAAAAGCCATTATATTTACCGAGCACGTGTCGAGTGCTCCACAGGAGACAGAGGAAGACATAATCCCTACCTCAAAAAATTTACAACAGTATCAGAGTACCAGAGTATCTCAAACTGTTTCACAAAAAGGAAACAATCTTTTCCCCATTTTATAGGTGGGGGAACTGAGCCACCGAAAGTAGTTGTTCTTTGAAAATTGACAAGCCAGAATGGCACTACCATGCTAAATTGTGAATCGTATGTGCTTGATGTACAATTACTTCTGATAACTCATCTTGGCTTCTGAGAATCAAGCTGGCCTCTTTCCATCTCATTCCCTTAGTAACACCTGTGCAATCCCATTCCCATCACATAGGTTTACAGAAGTGAAGTGAATCGGAACTCAGTAAACAATTCTCTTGATGAAACACAAAATGGAATAGAATCCCATTAACTTAATCTTAGCTGTGTTGCTTCTGCAAAGCTAATACGAAAAACACTTATTTATTTCAGTAAAGCAAACAGATATGACTCTATGCACTAAAAGAAAAAACAATCTGAATCATTTGTACGTAGTTTTCAGAGTAGATCTGCACTTTAAATAAACTGTCTTAGAAGAGACTGATGGAGCCTCACCTTAAAAGCCTATGGATGAACACACTTTTCTTTAGGGCTGGTCTACACACTGTTTTTGTACCATTAAACAAACTGATTGAGTTAAAATGCAATCCCCTGGTGTGGTCACACATATTGATTTAAAAGTTTGTATAATGATATTAGCTTATGTTAATTGTTCTTAATATGAGAATTAGTTCAATCGAAAGACAAAAATAGAACATTTTTAATACTAAAGAGCCTACCTATAAACAAATACTCATATTATGCAAACTATGTAAGCCACTTGAACATGCTTTAAAAATGTCCAATGGCTACACCAGAATTAATAAACACATTATATATGTCACTTACTGAGGAGAACACTTAAGTATTATTTCTATTACAGGCAGATTGTTCTGGAAACACTTCAAGACCACATCAGTAATATTTTCCAATATGTTGGGAGTGGTCTTCAAATACCTAAATTATTTCACTCATCCATCTCCTGTTGTTTCATCCCTGGCAGTTCTAGTCCCTTAAATATGAAGCACCTCACCACTTTCATTTAATTAGACATGTGAAGAAGAGGCTGAGTCCAAGTCATAGGCTACAATGGGAAACAACAAAGTTAACAAGTATTTTTAGGTCCCATTTATATTAGGATGGGTCCCTTCTATAAAGTGGAAGAATTTTATGGTGAAAGAAAGCTTGAAAGTAAAGTCCTTTGAAGCCATTAGTCCCCCAAAATGTGGATAGGATAATAGGGTGCATCAAAGAAATATAACTAAACAAACAAATGTTATTACTAACTGTGTTAAGTTTGTCACCCTTTCAAAGGAAAGATTTATTGCATGAAGATGGTGTGATCAAAAGGACCACTGTATTCACATCCCACACACTAGTGTAGCCATATAATCTTTGTCCAAAGGATTGTGCTGTGTATTGTGAGAAGCACAAGTTGGGAGCTACAACAGCAAAGCATTGCAAAGTGCCCAAGATTATAGGGCGGTTGGTGACACACCCCTCACCGGTCTGGACTGCAGCCCAGAATGTGACACAGGGTTCAGTGCACAAGAACCATTCTTTGAAGGAGGCTAAAGAGGCTGAATTTAACCACAATGGAGTTTAACATGGACCAACAAAATGAAAAGCAAAAATAAAGCAGCATGAAAAACTGTTTGCAAAAAGACTAACTGCATTTAGCTCCTAATACAGCTGGCCCAAGTGCGACTTTAATTAAAAAGAAATAAAGAATATTTGTAGAATTAACTTCCAGTGTGCATATGAATCAGTAAGACTAGGCCAAGCCTTCCCTTCTCCTGGCATTAATGCACTTGTGAAGTGTATATAAGTGTAATAACAAGTGAAGAGTAGCCAATCAGTATTTCATGTTATAAAACAGCGCTGACATATGACCATTCAGTGCTATTCTATGAAAGTGACCGCGGAGGGTAAGAAATGTGAAACTCATATGAAAAGTGGTGGTGGTGGTGGTGCTGAAGAGATATTATCAATATAGTCATAGAGACTATATCTGAAGACCAATATGAATATTGGATCAAATTCCAAAAAGTATCACCTTCAGTAGATAGTCCTTTTGTTTGGATAATTGGACTCCAATCTGTGCAGAGAGGTTAAAAAAAAATTGGAAACCCCAGACAAAAGAAGAATTTCACATCAAACTACTTTAAAAAAAGGTTACAATTAGGTCAGGTTTGGTTTAAAAACACAGGTTTTGTAAAAATAAGTTTTCACAAAGACTAAGACCAAGAAACATTTCCATAACTTAAACAACCAACCAAAAATTTTCCAACGAGAACAGTTTAAACCCTGCAAAACCCAAAAATCTGTATGCAGCTGACATAGGCCAGCCAGGAGTGTCTAATAGCAGTGTAGACCTACCTTAAAAGACTGAGGGGACAAGACTATGTCTTCACTGCAAAATTGACTTATCTACACTCTAGTTACTTCTCTTGAGATAGCCTACCTTGAGTGAGAGTGTCCACACAACAAAATAACACTGGAGTTGCTCTATCCTCACTCACACCACACAGATATAATTGACTATACTGATTCTAACCACTACTCTAGCAATTAGCCCACACATTGCTCTAAGAGTTATGAATACAGCCAAGGATTCCTGATACCCCAAATTCTTCTGCTGTCTTTCAAATTGTTGCGACACACACTTTGCCAGTGGGCTACACATCTACTCTAAAGCCTGATCCCAACAGGGGACAACCACCTACTTCTGCTACAAGTTACTCCTGTAATTCAAGTGGAAGTGGCTGTAGATTTGAAGGTCCTGTGTACACACCTTGATGATGACCGGGGGGTTGGGGGGGTGGAACAGTATGTCATGACAAAGTATCCTAATGTATCTGCCTAAAAGGGCAGAATTAAAGTTGCATAACTAACCTAAATTCTGGCTTTTCTTTAGTTCTGAGCGGGGCTGGCTCTAGGATTTTTGCCGCCCCAAGCAAAAACAATTTTGGCCACCCCCGTTTTTTTCTTTCCCCCCCCTCCACCCCACCCCAACTCCGCCCCTTCCCCAAATCCCCAGCCCTGCCTCCTCCCCCCAGGCTCTCAAGCCTGGGAGGGAGAGGGAGAAGCGGAGCGCGAGCCGCGGCCGCTCGGGGTCTCCCCCTCCCTCCCAGGCTCTCAAGCCTGGGAGGGAGGGGGAGCAGCGGCGCGCGAATCAGCTGTTTAGCGCGCCGCGGCCGCTCGGGTTCTACCCCTCCCTCCCGGGCTCTCAAGCCTGGGAGGGAGGGGGAGCAGCAGCGTGCGAATCAGCTGTTTCGCGCGCCGTGGCACGCAAGCGAGGCGGAGGTGAACTAGGGTGGCCGGGGCACATTTTTAGGGGCGGCATGGCCGGCGCCAGAATGCCGCCCCAGAAATGTGCCACCCCAGAAATGTGCCACCCCAAGCACCAGCTTGTTTTGCTGGTGCCTAGAGCCGGCCCTGGTTCTGAGTGCTCTGACTTTGCAACTTTAATGTTCTCTTAACATTTAAGGGTATGTCTACACAGCTGCTGGGAGCAAGTCCTGCACCCTGGGTTGACAAGCTTCTGTTTGCAGGGTTTATGCTAGTGTACCACCGACAGACCCCGGTTGTTGGCGGGCAGGATCAAACCTGGGACCTCTGGAGCTTAGTACATGAGCCTCTATCACATGAGCTAAAAGCCAACTGGCTGTTACCTTAGATTGTAGAGCAGACTCATTAATCTCTTTCTTTGTTTACGTGGTCTCGGTGCCACTAGATGGGACAGAACACCACACCCAGGAAGTGTGTGGGTTACACTAGCATGCTATAAATAACAATGTAGATGTTCTGACTCAGGCTGTGAAGCATAGGGAGGAATGTGGGGTTCAGAGTCCAAGTTCCAGCCTGAACATCGAAACTACCTCTGCAAAGCTATTTCTAACACGCTAGCCTGAGATCTGCTAACATGAGTCCGTCCACCTGGGCTGCGAGACTCACTCCCAGCAGCTGTGTTGATGTACTCTAAATGGCCCAAGGAGTTGCTCATGACTTACCACATGGGGAATCTCATAGGGGCTTAATACAGCTACATGTAACTAATAAAACTTAGTTGGTATTACATGACATAGATCAATCAGAATATTTTACATAAATTACAGATGAAAATTTATGACGAAGAAAGGGTTGAATGTGCATTTTATGGATTATTCTGTCTAACTTCATTAGGCCTGACATACTAAGTGGTTTAAATAAAGAAACTGAAAGTTCTTACCTAACATGTTTTACACACAATATAATCATGATGAACTGCTTGCAAGTAGTCACTCCCACACAACTACTAGCAAGAGAAATAAAATATTTATAATGAAGACATTACTAAACTTTCCATTTATCCACGTTAGGAACACTGTCCCAAAACCAATCTTACTATTTTTAAATATCAGTGAAAGATACTTGTTAACTTACAACACTCTGAAAAGGAAATGTGTTTTTATTTCCTTCTGTCAACATTTTCTGCTAACTCATCTATGGTTTGATCTCTCAATCATTATTCAGACAAACTTCTTGATGGATTTCCCACTGAGGAAGGACAGCAGGACCAGGCCTATATTAGGTTCTACAGTATGTGTTTTAAAAAAATCAGAAGTTTTAGACTAAAATATTTTTATCTAATGTTAATCAACCAGTTGTAAATGAACATTAAGCTTCATCTTGTTTTAAACAATTGGTACGTTAAGGTTGCATTAATTAATTTTAATGTTAAAAAGAAAAACAAAGCAGGTGCACTATAAATAATGGATGAAAAATGGCAAACTTGTTTTTTCCACCTGTCACACCATTGCTAATAACTTTAAAGACTGCTGCAGGCATATTTTTGTTCAAAGTGTACAGGAAATGGTTTACATTAATACATGTATATAAAAGACTGATATTTTATAAGGCCCTGAAAACATTATATGTAATGGCTTTGCATATCTGACCTCTAATCTTGTTGAACAAATAAGTGGTTGTAATCATTACACAAATTAGGCACAATAGAAAATATAGGTTTCAGTGTAGTAGCCATGTTAGTCTGTGTCAGCAAAACGAAAATAAGAAAGAAAAACTTGTAGCACCTTAGCCCTGGGCTACACTAGGGGAGGGGGTCGATCTACGATACGCAACTTCAGCTACGTGAATAGCGTAGCTGAAGTTGGCGTATCGTAATCGACTTACCTGGCCATGAGGACGGCGGCGAGTCGATTGCTGCCGCTCCCCCGTCGACTCCGCTTCCGCCTTTTGATGAGGTGGATTTCTGGAGCCGACGGGGAGCGCGATCGGGGATCGATTAATCGCGTCTTAACGAGACGCAAAAAATCGATCCCCGATAGATCGATTGCTACCCGCCGATCCGGTGGGTAGTGAAGACCTGCCCTTAGAGACTAACAAATTTATTTCAGCATAAGCTTTCGTGGGTTAGAACCCACTTCTTCAGATGCATGGAATGAAACATACAGTAGACAGATATTTATACAGTCAGAGAAACATGATAAGGTGGATCAGTGTTGCGACAGATTCACTCCACAAACAGGCTTCAAAGAGAAGCTGTTGAACTCGAATTGATATGCAAACTAGATTGCATCACCTCAGGATTAAATAGGGACTTGGAATGGCTTGGCCATTACGTTAATTGAATCTATTTCCCTTAAGTTAACGATCCTCATTCACACCTGTGTGGCCATCTTGTTTATCACTTCAAAGGTTTTTTCTTCCCCTGCTGTTATGGTTCCTCTCAATTAATTAGCCTCTTAAGGTTGGTCTATGCTCCTTCACCTTATCATGTTTCTCTGACTGTATAAATATCTGTCTACTGTATGTTTCATTCCATGCATCCGATGAAGTGGGTTCTAACCCACGAAAGCTTATGCTGAAATAAATTTGTTAGTCTCTACGGTGCTACAAGTTTTTCTTTCTTATTTTCGTTATGATAAGGTGGAGGTGCATAGACCAACCTTAAGAGGCTAATTAATTGAGAGGAACCATAACAGCAGGGGAAGAAAAAACCTTTGAAGTGATAAACAAGATGGCCACACAGGTGTGAATGAGGATCGTTAACTTAAGGGAAATAGATTCAATAGAAATAGAAAATATAGTTACAACACAATTATAGGCCTGAACATGCCTGTATGAAGCCCTGCTGTTGTTTAGGCAGATACTAAAGGAACACAACACAGCTGAGTTGGTCTTTGCTCTTGCAATAAGACCAGCACAGGCAAAGCACACCTAATAGCAGGAAATGAAGGTTTCCAGTGCTTAAAAAATAAATAAATAAACCAGAAGTGGTACCTATAAGCTATAATGTGGTTCTGTTCTGTGTGGTCTGGTCCAATTTTAATATTGGAGCTCTCTGCATATCTTATCAGTTTCTCAGTGCCAGCATTGTCAGAAACATCTAATTCTAAAATGAAGAAATTAATGAAACACAAATATTGTAAAATTAAATGTCAATTGGTAGAGTCCTAAAAAGTTGTCTTCTACTAGTAATGGCCCATATCCACAATTTCTTGATTAGATCGTATATTCCTCGGGCAAGAACTGTCTATATTTTGTGTCTTGTACAGTCCTTAAAATACTGTCAACTCTTTGTTAATAAAACATGTGGACAATTACATTACATATATTCAGTGGCCTTCTCCAGGGCTGGTGTTAGGGTTGCCCACCCTTCAGGATTGTCCTGGAGTCTCCAGGAATTAAAGAGTACTCTTTAATTAAAGATTACATAATGTTATGAAACCTCCAGGAATACGTCCAACCAAAATTGGCAACCCTAGTTGGTGTCATCTAGGTCTCCTATTTTTACCCTATTACTTTCCCTTGCAAGAGAAGCTTCAATAGCACACGAATATAACTAATATAATAAAAGCTCAAATGCCATTCTGTATGCACATGCATTGCAGTCAGTTGCTTACTCCCTTGTGCATTAGCAGAATAATGCTGGAAGGAAACACATACTACCAGATGTGACCAACTATGCACATATGTACAAATCTGTGGGAGTGATTGTGATTGGCAGGGAGTGGCCTCCTGCATATGACACTCAATACCCCAATCTAAATATGTGACCACACCCCGTTTGGACAAGTCTCACAGTTCAAAGAGCTGCCAGAGGGAACACAGCTAAATAGCGCATACACAGAAGCCACAGTGTGAAAACCTGCATCTAAGTATACTAGACATGGGCACCGGCCAGTCAGTGTGTTATATGTATATACAAACAAGGAATACACCAAAGCTTTGTGTGGCTCCTATGGTTCAGATGCCAATCAAACAAGATGCCTACAAGACTAACATACATAACACAATTATCCAGCATAGCCAGACACACTACAAGACAGCACCCCTTCATAGTGTCGTTGCTGTTACCCACAAATCATGCCCAAGGCATCAGATTAATACACATCTGTTGAGGTTTTTTTTGTTTTGTTTTGTTGTTTTTTACCTTCAAGGTGTCTTCACACATATGGTTACAGATGCATTGTACTGTGGTCTGTACAGTCAGGGTTCATACATGGGTGTGTGTACAGTAGCAGGTGCTTGGATGTGTGTGTTCGTGTATAAAAAGTAATGAGTCAGAAAGGGGTGAATATGCTAACTAGTACAGCCTAAGAAATCTGCATATCTTTAAATTAACCACCCTGACACTAAACACAGAACAGTATACTGTGAGGCTACTCGTTACCCCCACAGTTCTCTCACTGGGGCCAGGAAAGCCCACTTTAGAGTGTGGGTGGTAGGGGCTCTTAAGAAGTTGTTCAAGCTAGCACATTTTTCCAGTTATCTTTGTTTAACGTTATAGAATAAAATCTTTAGCAGTCCATCACATGCCTTCTCATATTGAGTAGCAGTGCCAATTTCATTCTGTTTTCTCTGCTATTAATACTCTCTTCCCCAACCTCAGTGTCCCTGGAGTTGGTCTCAATGGGCTGTCTTGAAGGACACAGTCTATCCCTTGCCTTTTAGTTTTTTCTCATGGCTGTAGGAGTTACCAACCTTATAAAATTCAAGTTTCATAATGGAAGTCTTAAAACTGAAGTTAAAACAATGCAGCTGTGTATGGAACAAACATCATTCTCCTGTAACCTTAGAAGAATCAGCTGTAGCAGCAGAAGCTTCTAAGCAGGTGCACGCCAGTGCCATCCCCACACTATCACTTGGTACCCATATTGCAGAACTTCTTGTGCTCTGTGTTTTAGGAAGGGAAGGATTACATAATCTGAAGGAAGAAGAGGGGTACTTTGGGCTTAAATTAGTGGTGGTTTGTCCTGCTTCACTGTGTAGTATCTGGTGATCTGTGGATGTTAGCATCAGCCCTCATGTTCCAGGCTATTTCCTAGCTTCCAGTGCTAATGGCAGTGTATGATTAGCTGACTATGGTTGATGACTATTCACTTGCTGTATTCTATTACTTGTCATCTCTTCCAGCTAGCAATGATTGTATGCAACGGGGGATCACGCATTTCTCTTGCTTTCTGGTCATTATTTGGTTGGAACATTCCTAGGCTGTCTATGCAGCAATTGTGGAGGAAACTTCTGGACATCTGAGAAATTGGCTGCTAGGATATTTGAAAGGTAGGCTCCTTGGGCCATCATCAGAGGATATACGTGGGCACCATCTGCAGGCTCCTTTTGAGTGTGCTACCTTTACTTGACAGAAAAATACACAGCTGCCTCTCTATCTGAAGAGAAACATTCCAGTTCTGCGGTGGCATATAATGTAGGGACCTGTTAACATTCTTACAAAGCACATGCCTCATGTGAGCAATGCAAAGCTTCAGCTCCTCTAGACAGCTAATCTTAAACTACTTTCTCTCAACCCTGTTCATGGATATAATTTAAAACACATAAATCTGGTTAGTTGCTGAAATACAATATGTCTGAATTTTTCAGAGTTTCTGAGTATGCACAGCTCCCACTAGGTGCTCAGCATCTCAAACTCAGGGCAATGATTAGGTGACTAAATATGGACTTATTTGCTTAGGTTTAAAGATCCAGGTTTGAAAATTCTGCACGTAACCCACTACGGCTATGCAAGCTTCCATCAATTTGTTACATGCAAAATAAAAAAGGAAGAGGGAAAAGGCTCCAAGCAAAAAAACCTATACTACTTTTTTGCCAGAATTAGTGTATTTATTAGGGCTGTCGATTAATCGCAGTTAACTCACACGATTAACTAAAAATTAATTGTGATCAGGGCCGGCTCCAGGCACCTACCAAGCACATGCTTGGGGCGGCACCTTAGGGGGGGCGGCGCTCAGGTGTGTGTGTGTGTTTTGTTTTTTTTAAAACATACTGTGGCGCCGCCCCCGGGGCTGCGGCCGGCTGAGAGAGTGGGGCCGGGGTGGACTGGCCGCCCTACCCCCCAGCGCTCTGGCCACGAGGGTGGGGCCCGGGCCGGGCTGGCGGCGCAACACTAGGGGAGGGGGTTCTGTGGGCGCTGGGCGGGTAGGCGGTTGTTTTTTTTTGTTTCGGAGGGGCGGCGCTTGGGGTTTTTGTTTTTGTTTTTGCTTGGGATGGCCAAATAGTTAGCGCCGGCCCTGATCGTGATTAAAAAAATTAATTGCAGTTTTAATCGCACTGTTAAACAATAGAATACCAATTGAAATTTACTGAATATTTTTGAAGGTTTTTCTACATTTTCAAATATATTGATTTCAATTACAACACTGAATACAAAGTGTACAGTGCCCACTTTATATTTCATTGCAAATAGTTGCACTGTAAAAATGAGAAACAAAAGAAAGTGTATTTTTCAATTCACCTCATATAATACTGTAATGCAATCTCTTTATCATGAAAGTGCAACTTACAAATGTAGATTTTTGTTGTTGTTGTTACATAACTGCACTCAAAAACAAAAGGTTGATTTCTTTTTTGGTGGTTCGGGTTCTGTACTTTTCACATTGGAGTGTTGCTCTTTTAAGACTTCTGAAAGCATGCTCTACACCTCATCACTCTAAGATTTTGGAAGGCACTTCAGATTTTTAAACCTTGGATCGAGTGCTGTAGCTATCTTTAGAAATCTCACATTGGTACCTTTTTTGCCTTTTGTCAAAGCTGCAGGGAAAGTGTTCTTAAAACGAACAACATGTGCTGGGTCATCATCCGAGACTGCTATAAAATTAACTATATGGGAGAATGCAGGTAAAACAGAGCAGGAGACATACTATTCTCTCCCAAGGAGTTCAGTCACAAATTTAATTAACACATTATTTTTTAACGAGCGTCATCAGCATGGAAGCATGTCCTCTAGAATGGTGGTTGAAGCATGAAGGGACATATGAATCTAACATAGGCTGACCAGACAGCAAGTGTGAAAAATCAGGACAGGGGGTGGGCGGGGGGTAATAGGAGCCTATATAAGAAAAAGCCCCAAATATCGGGACTGTCCCTATAAAATTGGGACATCTGGTCACCCTAATCTAACATCTGGCACGTAAATATCTTGCGACGCCAGCTACAACAGTGCTATGTGAACAACTGTTCTCACTTTCAGGTGACATTGTAAACAATAAGCGCGCAGCATTATCTCCTGCAAATGTAAACAAACTGCTTTGTCTAAGTGACTGACTGAACAAGAAGTAGGACAGAGTGGACTTGTAAGCTCTAAAGTTTTACATTGTTTTGTTTTGAATGCAGTTATTTCTTGTACATAATTCTACATTTTTAAGTTCAACTTTCATGATAGTATTTTTCAATTCACCTCATACAAGTACTGTAATACAATTTCTTTTATTTTTATAGCACAAATATTTGTAATCAAAAATAAAGTGAGCACAGTACACTTTATGTTCTGTGTTGTAATTGAAATCAATATATTTGAAAATTTAGAAAACATCCAAAAATTTTAAATAAATGGTATTCTATTATTGTTTAACAGTGCGATTAATCACATGATTAATCACAATTAATTTTTTAATCGCTTGACAGCCCTATTATTTATAAACTTAGGTTTGTTTTACCCTCTGAATGACCTAGTAAAGTAGAACCCCAAAAGGAAAAGAGATGAGTATACCAACCTGTGTTTCCATGTGTGGAAGAAAACATCTAGGAAGCCTGCCTCTTTCCCCCTTGCACTATCTACTGCGGATTGGAAGTTATAAGTTGATACAATACGATAAACAGATCGGTCATGATAAGAGTGTTTTAAGTACAAGATGAAGAGCTTATCCTAAAAAAAGTCTCTTGAAAACCCAGTTATTCATTCTCCATAATATGCCACTTATATCAACATTTTTTCTTTCTAAAGAAAATACTTATTCATAGCACAGTTTATTTTTTGAAAAAAACAGAGAACCAACAAAGTACAAATATTGGGTGACTCGTATTGATGAGTCACCAATAAGGAATTTATTGACAATTATTTTGGATTTTAAGCTGAGTGCAAATATATAAACACGGTTGGTTTAACAACTTAGTAAAAAAAAATCATTTTAGAACTTGCTGTACAACCACTTTGAAACTCCAGTTTCAAACACTTTCTGACAGTAAAGCTTATTCTTTCAGACCCACTTTGCATCTCGTTTTCAAGATAGCTTCCTGTGTACTTAATTTTATTTTAATGAAGAAAAACATTAGTGGCGTCTTCTAACTCAAGTTAAATTTAAACTGGAGTGTTCCTTAGTCTCTATTTTACTAATCCTTTTTAAAAAGAGCTGATCCTATATAGCAACTCTTGCTACAGTAGCAGGTAGACTTTTGATTTTTTTCCAGAAATTTCAGTTGGTTGAGGTGCCAGAGTGGTTTAGTTTTTGTTGGCATCACTCCATTTGCCTGTCTATCCACAACTCATTTTATTTCAAATAGTAAAATGCTTGTAATTACACAACAGAAGACAGTTCTGCTCTGGCAGGGAGATGGGCCCAGATAACCTATAGGCTTTTCTTTAGAGTCAATGAGCTAATAAAGAAAAGGGCACTGCGTGTTTAGCTTTCTAAGGCAGGTGAAATAGGATTCCAGTTCAAAGGGTCTAATTATACCCTGGCATAATGAGGCACAACTCCAGTAAAATCAATGAAGAAGCACCTACTTAAGCCAGTGCTGAATTTGGCCCAAATTGTGTAAGCAAACTGTTTTTTTCTGCTTGGCTTTCTCAGTAATGAGTGATACCCAAGCAGTGTATTCTGGTAGGTATGGAGGTGGCTAGCTCTCCAGCTTTGTAGGTCAGAACTCAAACAACAGTCTTGCTTATTACTCAGGAAAGGAAAAAAGTAGTCCTCTGTATGATGGAAATAATGGCAAGATAACATTTTGGGTAAATGGTTCAAGAAGCTAATGCCCTCCATTAAAGATGTAAGATGGGAATTTTTCAAAGATAAACTTCATACTTTGTTTTAACCTAAGGATACCCCGTAAGTTAAAAAAACCTGACAAAACTTATTTTCTAGTTTGTACTATTTCTAAAATTGTTCAATAGGACTTGCTTCTCTACATAGGCAAGATTCCTTGAAAGTAAAGTTCCTGATTGCTACAAGTGATGAGGCAGAACAAAGCCTATTAGAACTGACAGGTATTTGGATTTTCAATGACATTCCTTTGTGTATCATTTTCATGTCTGACTTCACAACAGACTACAATAAAAGTTTGAATTTACAATATTAGCAAATAAAATCCTATTCTATTTTTTAGTTAGTGAAACTATCATTAGTGAATGAAGATTTTGTGTGACTCTGATAAACATTTGTAGTGCTGATTAACCTCCCAGATTAGTTAGAGATCTGAGAAGAGATAATTAAAAAGAAAAGATTATAATCTGGATTTCACACAGATGTGTCCAACTCATTTTTTTTACACTATCCTACTAAAAATATCATTGCTTCTATTTCAACTGCAAATTATTGCAATAGTTATAAGAAGCCAAAGGATCAAATGGTTCTATTTTTTTTTAAATTTCACTTGAATCAAACTAAGCTTCACTCTAAATATAAAAGCACCATATCTTTCCATCAATTTTTATACAAAACGCTCATTGGCTCAATGAGGGTGCTCTTTATGCAACAATGGAAGGTTATGGCCCAAAATACAAGCAGCCAAACTCTGAGGGAACTACAATTTGGAGATTGTAGAAGGCCAAGGAGTCTGAGGAATGTTCATTTAAATCATAAGTGAAAACAAGTATGTAATTTAATAACAGAGTTCCAGAATCGTTTATTGCTTCTTATAGTACTTTGCACAATTACCCCCAGGAAACAGTTTTATCATACGTAAGATATGCAAAGAGTTTGTTTTTAGTAAAATATTAAATACATGTCCCTCAGTATATCCACACACTTAACATTAATACAAATTACTATATAAAACTGTCAATTCCAGGCAATACTCTTTATTTAACCAGCCCAAATATTTACTATACCAAGCTTGAACTACAATACTGAAGTATTTGGTTTTAAAAAACTAAATTATAGCACAGTTGTGTAAGGGATCATTTCATGATCTGAACAAGAGACCTGTCAGAAAAACAGCTGTTATGTTTCAGGAACATAAATTTAGGAATGAATGAATTAGAAGGTTGTATAGTTCATGATGCTTTTTTAAAAAATACAGGTTTCAATTCTCTCTAAGCTTTCTCTAGCAAGTACTTGTAAAGTCACAGTTTGAAGACTTCATGTGACTTTTTTTTAAAATTCAACATTGATTTCAAGAGTTGGTGCCTTTCTTCATCTTACAGTATACCTTGAGGTATACTGGATATAGGTCCAAATTCAGGTTAAATTTGCAAGAACTGCAGGATCTGGTCCATAGTGATCACCTTTAAGGCCTTGGTAATTAAACTGTAAAGTAAGATGGGCAGTGCATAGTATTGTGTTTCACTTCAATTGTTCAGAAACAAATGAATCTGAGAGATTCATATTGACTTGAGAAGTGCAGAGATATTCAGTATGAACCCTCTATACCTTCTGTCCAGCTTTTCCCGATTCTGTATCGTTTTGTTATCTCACCCCAAGAAAACAGCTGTTTTCTACCTCCAAATTTGATTTCACTCACACTCTGTCTTTTGTTCTCATTTATCTGTGTATTTTGTCCTTCCCCCAAGTTGCTCTTTTCTTCCCTGAATTTTCTGTCACCACATTTCTTTACTGTATTCCCTTTACTGTAAGTCCAGTCTTCTGCATCATTCCAGGAAGCCTAACATTTTTCAGCTCAATGTGCAGTAGTGGTCAAAAAGGTTACAGAATGTTAGGAACTCCTGGAAAAGGGACAGATAATAAGACAGCAAATATCATAATACCATTATGTAAATCCATGGTCCACTGACACCTTGAATAGAGTATCCAGTTCTGGTTGCCCCATATCAAAAAGGATACAGAACTAGAAAAGCCCATTTTATAACAATGTAAAACATTATCTGAAAGGTTTATCTGCCAATGCTTGAGTTCAGAATTCTATTTTATTTCTACATCATCTGATGACATTACTACCCCTTCAGGTGCTAGATGATGCCATTGCCACAGAAGAAAAGCAAAACCACCTCTTCCCTCAACCCTTCTATGGCAAAACCCCTCTGGAAGTAAACAAACTTCCATTTATTAAGACTTGGTAGTAGGACCAGGACTGTTTCTTTATGACATGGGATCTTAAAAACATCTTTTTATGTTCAAATACAAAATTTCAGTAATTTTGGCCAAGACTTTAAGTAGTAACTAATTTTGGGTGTTTCGATATTTGGGTGCTCCACTGAAGACATTTGTATAAGTTTCTGATATTTAAGTTTAGAAAGCCCTGAGCACCTACCCTCTGAAAATCTGGCCCCTTTAAGGTGCCAAGCTGGGCTTCTGTACAGAGGCACCTAAAAATTTTAGTTTTAGAAGTGACTAGTGATTTTTATCCTATCTATTGGTGGTGAATTAGGCATATTTTGATAAATGGTATTTATGTTAAGGACGAGCTCAAACAGAAATAAATGGGAATTTTACCATTCTCTAAGTAGACAGAGAAGGTCCTACAGTATTTCCTTTAACATATGAATGTAAAATGTGCTGAATACCTCTCAGGCTGACATTTGGATGTAGACAGCACATGTTGATAAAGTTACTGGAATTTTTTCCTTTACCTTTGCAGGTCACCTTTAGAACAGCGTTATTTGTTTGTTTAATAAAACATGCCAGTTCACCTCTAATTAAGTGAAACAAATTCTGAGAAACCAGTTCACAAACAGACATGCACATTACCAAACCACAACACAATTAGTCACAATTGGCTTTCCTTACCCGTGGAAGACAACAAAAGTTGTATGGTAAAGGTCCTGCAGGTCAAGAATAGAGTGTATTGGCAAATCTGTGAGGAGGCTCACATGAGGCCCAGTTCTTCTCTGTACTACATCAATGTACGCCCAGAGTAACTACTAAAATTGTGGTGTTGCACAAAATTTTTTTTTACAAAAGGGTAGATTACAGCAGAATTTGACCTCACTTTTATATATTTGATTCTACTCAGCATTCATGTTCTCATATTTGCAATTACTGAAGAATGTGTCACAGTTAAAGGCTAAGTTTTATGTGGCTTTAAGCTAAGATACCACATCACATGAGACCCCTTTAAATGGCTTTAAAAAGTATACTCCTTTGTCTCCAAAAGGGTTGAGTGCTGTTTACAGGGCTTTTTAATAATGTGAGAACTATTTTTTCAGACTTCTAAAAAAGTATTACAGTGCTTCTTCCAATGTTCTGACTTTTTGTATTCTACAACATGTACTTTATCAGATTTGGATTTTTTCCAGTTTGACTTCTATCTTCTCAATGAAAATAAAGATGCTGTTGTATACCAACAGACTTGGTATAAAGTGTTTGTGTGCAGTGTTCGGGGTTTGAATATGGTGACGGTCAGAATGAACTTCTTAAACCCTACTTACAATGCAAATGTTTCATAATTACTTTGGGGAAATAGGCTATTAGTCCAATGATTAACATAATTTCAGTGTTAATAAGGAGCACTCAAAACTAAAGCACTCCTCCACTAAAGAAAGGACTACCAATACATTTTGTAGTTCACCCTAGAATACCTAGCAATGATATTTTTAAAAAGAGGAAAAGCCATTTGAAGTTCTGTAAAGAGGCACACTTTCTGTGCCTTCTAATCAATTCTTTAAAAGGAATAAAAGTTAACAAAGGCATAACTAAGGGTTTTTTTAATTAGCTACTGTCTTTTATATGCATTTATATACAATTAACAGCATTTTTTAATTCTTGTGGTTTTGTATTATAGCACAGAAACTACAACAACTAGACACTGTAAATGACTTACAAAGCAAATAAAGAAAATGACTATATCATGAACTGTTTGCTTTTTACTGTTTGCTGTTCTGCCACTCCCTCAGTTTGAACATACAATGTGAAAAGTCACACAAAGGTGGCTTCAGAACAAGTCAAGAAAATGTGAGCAAGCACAAAGAAACCAATATTCACTTCTCAAGAACAGCTTAACTATTACCAAAAAAAAATTCAGTTCCTCTCACCAGTTGGATCCTTGTACTAACAAGTAAAATCACAGGAGAAGGAGCTATCAGTTCCCTGTTTGTCTTCTATTAATAGAACTTTAGAGAAGGAGACTCTTATTACAGCATAGTTAAAAAAAATAGATACAATCAATTCTGTCAATAGTTTTCTGTATTTCTTAAAGTATATTGAGGTATCATAGTGCTTCTCTCCTACCACCTACCTTCTCTGGCTTGAGTCTTCAATGAAGGCATAATCCTTTGTTGGAAACAAACAGTTGTCATGGAAATAATTGTGGTGATGTATTTGTACAATTAGTATTATGACTTCACTGCTAGCAGAACAAGGAGAACACTGATAGAGGGTTTGGGATTTTAGCTCAAATGGCAGGGAATCTTATGAAACTTACAATAATGTAAAAGTAAGTATACTACCATGGATTTTAATATTTCTGGAGTTTTATGTCTCTTTCAAAGGCTGACCTTCAAAAAGAATATTCTTTTTGATCTGTATAAGATTATGGAAGAAAGCTTAAAGTAGGGTTTAGATTTTCAAATATATGGTGCTCAGATGACTACCAAATCTTGTTCTTAAAGTATCACGTGCTAACACACCCACCCCAATGTTCTGTTCTCCAAAATCCAACATTCATATCTAAAATGAAATTAATTTTTTTCCATTGCTATGTAACAGAGTACTACAAACTTTAAAAAATAAATTTATGCACAACTATAGGTAAACAAGACCAGGAAGAACTATGTTACATTTATAAAAACATCTTATCTTTGGAGTATAAAATTTAACGCCTCTTAAACAAATATCATTTGCTAAGGTACTAAGTAAAGAATAGTACATCTAAAAATTAAATACAATTTTCAAGTTTATGTAGTCCCTTCCTTCTACCCATTATATACAATAAGATTAATGTATTGTGACTTCAACCCTTTAGTTACTCTTGATTTCCCTTATAAAATAAGTGAATACTCTTGGGGATTTCCTTCAATTTTTTTTAAATTTAATTTTTCCTTACTGGCAATTCTGACTTCAACAGAGGCGGGATCAGCCCCCAATAATAGTAAATGACTCACATCTATTATTAGGATATAGAATTCCCATCATCCCTGATTCATTTCCTCCTGCTTCTGAACATTTTTTTTAGTTGCTCCTGAATAAGATATCTAGTCAGATAACAGCATGACCTAGCCCAGAAACAGGCTTGGGAGGAACACTGCAGTCTAAAACAATTTTTGGGTGAACGATCAGGTGACTCATAGGGAATTCATGTATCACAGTACAGTAAAATTCTGGGATTTGTTCAGCCCTCTGATGTAATAAAAATCAGAGGGTTCTACAAAAGTCTTCCTGGTTAGCCTGAGGTCAACTCTTTCAGGGGTGTGTATGCCTGCAAAAAGCAAGAGTGAAGAACTAGGGAAGGTAGTTTTTGTTTTCCCATTTAAACTCATCGTAACCAAGGAGGGAGGCAACATCATTTGGCAAAAAAATGTAAGTGCACTTCCTGCAAACAGTTATACTGAATTTAGCAACATAGAAAAGTGCTCAGCTTGTGAAATTTGAAATGGGACTGTGAAGACATTGTGGTGGATGGGCATTTCTCCTAGGACTGAAACTACCTGACGCTTGGTACAATCTAGTGCAGCAGTTTTCAAACTGTGGATCGCGACCCCATCTTAATGGGGTTGCCACGGCTGGCTTAGACTTGCTGCAGTCTGGGGCCCAGGGATGAAGCTCATGTTACAGGCCCCCTTGCCTGGAGCTGAAGCCCTCGGGCTTCAGTTTTGGCTCCACCAGGAGCAGTGGGGCTCACGCTTTGGCACCCCACCCCGAGCAGTGGGGCTTGGGACAGCTCAGGCTTTGGTCCCCACTCCTGGGGTTGTGTAGTCATTTTTGTTGTCAGAAGGGGGTCGCGATGCAATGAAGTTTGAGAACCCCTGATCTAGTGCATTCCAAAGATACATTTTGCTCTTCAGAAGTATTTTTGAGAGCCCATCTGATAAGTCTCTGGGAGAGGTAATTTAGCAGTATCAAGGCGAAGGATCCTAGGCAGAGCAGTCACCCCAATTCTCCCTTCAGTGCATCATTGTCCTTTTTCTGTTAAAATCTAATTAGTTTGGTAAGCCTCCAGCTCGGAAGGAAAAGTATCCAAAACTGTAATTTAATGAAATGTGATATACAGTTTTACTTACCCAATTCTTTAGAAACTGGAGATGCAGTTGCTATTTCTCCAATCTTTGCAACACCATCATAATATGCTCTTCCAGCCACTATCATAGCTATAGGGAAAACAACAAGAGTACTCAGCTTGTGTTGCATTTAAAAAATTGAGTACATTATGAATTACCATCCACCAGGAAAGGGTGGATGATATTTTTACAATGCCTGACTGGGGTTCAAACGGGGTGCACAAACTTGGTTCTCTAACTTTTGGGATTTATTTTGGGGTATTCTGAGACCAGTCCAGCGCCTGTTGATGTCAATGGAAAGATTCTGACTTCAACAGAGGCGGGATCAGCCCCCATTAATAGTAAATGACTCACATCTATTATTAGGATATAGAATTCCTGAAAAGCATATTATGTGCTTTTTAAACGACATAATACATACAACTAAAAAGCACATGTCCTTTCTGTCTTACTTTAGATTCATATGCACCCTTAGTTCCTATTAATATTAATGGACACATGGAAAAATTATACTCCATTGATTGGATTACTCAATTTGAATTGAAATGGATTTTAAAGTCTTCTGAGTATGGAGCATTGCAGCTGACTAGCCTCAACACTCAATAAATAGCAAAGCATGTCACTACACAGAAAACCTGCATTTAAAAGCAGTTATGGGGCTCTTGAACTTCAGGCTACGAAAGAATTATAAGGGTTTGAAAATATCATTACCAATATCAAGAGAGTGAGGACAACTTTTAACTGCTCCCTTGCAACTCCTTATGAGGAGGTAGATTTAGAGGTCAAAAGCTATAACAGAATACTTGAAACTACATGGGAGAAGGCCTGTGATATTCCAGATAAGGTATTTTTAAAGTAGTACAAAATGAAGTTGTGAGTCGAGTGAAAGATCCTATAGAAGCTGTGATACAGCATGGCCAGAAGGCAGCAGGAGAGTGATCTAGGATGAGGAGAAGCCTTATTCCCTGTAGATTAATTAAAAGCACCTGAAGCCAGTCACCTGATAAAATCCCCCTGCTTCAATCAGCCAGAGAAGGAGCTGGAGCAGAGTGAGGAGGAGCTGAATCAGAGTGGTTTGGTGGTGGAGCAAGGAGCAGTTTGGAGGAGTGAAGCAGAGTGGATTGGTGGTGGAACAAAGAGCAGTTCGAAGGAAAGTGGAGGAGAGTTTTGAGAAGTGCTGCAGCGGGCTAAGAAGACCAAGATCCTAGGTAAAGGGACACCTGGCTTGTGCAGAGGGAAGGCAGGAAGCCCCACAAGCTGAAGGTCAGGAGAGGGAAGTAGCCCAGGGGAAAGAATCACTGGTACAAGTGGTTCACCTGCTATCATAGGGCCCCTGGGCTGGGACCCGGAGTAGAGGGCGGGCCTGGGTCCCTCCCTCTCCACTCCCCTTCCCTGGGATACTAGTAGGATAGCTGTTACCCCAGTTCAGGGGCAAGAAATGGCACCCTGAAACCCCCCCACAAGAAGAGAAAGTGCGGGACCCATCATAGTAGTGCCGGCAATTTGCCACACGTGGTGTCAGAAGTGGGATCTCCGCGCTGGGGACTTAAACCAGGGTTAGCCAAAACAATCCAGTCCTTAAGATGGACGATGTAATCAAGGCCCTAATACAAGCCACTGCGGCCCAGCAGGAGGCTACCCGGGTCCAAGCAACCGCCCAACAGGAGGCGACTAGGGTACAGCAAGAGACTAATCGTCTGTTGATGAGTCAGGCTGCCCAGGACCGAGCCCTGCTGCAGGAGCTGGTGAACCAGATGAAGGCCCTTATGTAGCGAAGCCAGAACGGCGATGGGACCCGGACTATACAGGCCAGCCACTGCCTACAGAAAATGACACGGGAGGATGATGTGGAGGCATACCTCCTGGCTTTTAAGAGAGCAGCCCTGCGGGAGGCCTGGCCCCGAGACCAGTGGTCCGGTATCCTTGCCCCGTTCCTGTGTGGGGAGGCCCAGAAGGTATACTACGATATGGCCGCAGAGACTGCAGCAGATTACCCTCAGCTGAAGGCAGAGATCCTGGCCAGATCCGGAGTAACTACGGCATTGCGAGCCCAGAGGTTCCATGAGTGGCAGTATACAGAGGACAAGACACCCAGATCGTAATTGTTTGACCTGATCCACCTGACCCGGAAATGGCTGCGCCCTGAGGCCCTCAGCTCTGAAAAGATGATGGAGCTCCTGGTACTGGACCGGTATGAGGGGGCTACCACCAGGCCTTCGGGCTTGGGTTGGCCAGAATGACCCCTCCACCTATGATGAGTTGGTCTCCCTCGTGGAAAGACAGCTAGCAGCTCGTGAACTGTTCCAGACCCCAGGGGGTAAAACACGGCAACCCAGGAAGCCAGCCCCAAACCCAAGGTCCCGGACCTCCGAGAACTACAGGAGAACTATAACTGGGAGGAAAGACATTGAGGAATGGCCCAAGTCCAAGAAGGGACCTGGGGGTTTGGGAAGAGAGGGCTGGGGGGGGGCGACCAAATAGCCCCAGGCAGAGGGTGGCAACCGGGATAAGGGGTCGGTGTTACGAGTGTGGGGAATTGGGGCATATAGCAGCCCAATGCCCCAACAGGGAAGAGCCTATGCAGTGCAATCTGGGGGATCCTGGGGAACAATGTGGCCTAATTGGCCTGGTAGGGGTCGCAATGACCCCACATGGGTATACAAGGTCAGTAAAAATGAATGGTATTGTGACCACAGCATTAGTAGATTCCGGGAGTGCTGTCACGCTGGTCTCAGGGAAGTTGGTGTGGCAAGACCAACTAACCCGGGCCAAAACCACAGGGGTAACGTGCGTTCATGGCACCGTAAATTTCTACCCCACAATCCCAGTACGGATTGAGATCCAGGGGAACACTACCAGAGTAACTGCAGCGGTAGTCCCTAGGCTCCCCTACCCGGTCTTAATTGGTAGGGACTTCCCTGGGTTTGAGAACTTACTCCCCCCAGTAGAGCCAAGGGAGGGTAGCAACCCCCGGGCTGAAATGGAGGCACCTACAGATAGCTTCACCCCAATTTTTGCTGAATTTGCCCCAGAGCTATTCTCATCCCCCAGGAAACCCCGAAAGTCTAGGCGGGAAAGGAGGGCAGATAAAAGGCTAGGGACCAGGATTCTAGCAGAGAACCAGAAAGCCTCCCTTGTTGGTAAGCGAACCCGTTCAGGAGGCCAGGAAACAATTCAGGCCAGTGAGGACTCAGAGGCAGTTCCTAGCCCAAGTAGGGGCAACTCAGGGGGTGGAGTAGAAATAGGCCCCCTGGAATTAGGTCAGATCGGTACCGCCCGTGAGAATTTCAGGCAGGACCAAGCCAATGACCCGCTATATGTGAATGTGAGGGAGGAGGTAGTGGAAGTAAATGGCGTACCGGTGGAAGGAAAGACCAAAGGCCCGGGGCTGTATTATGTGATCAAATGTGATCTGTTGTACGAATAGTGCAGATCCGAGGGGAAGAAGTAGAGCAGCTCTTAGTCCCACGGAAACACACAAGGGCAGTACTAGAGCTAGCTCACAGTCATTTATTTGGGGGACATCTAGGAATAGACAAGACACTGGATAGAGTCCTAAGAAGGTTTTATTGGCCAGGAATACGTGCGGAGGTCCAACGCTATTGTGCCTCCTGCCCAGAATGCCAGTTGCATAGCCCTCGACCTCACTTGCGGGCCCCATTAGTACCTTTGCCTATTATTGAAGTCCCATTCAAAAGGATAGCCATGGACCTTGTGGGCCCGCTGGAAAGATCAGCACGGGGTCACCGAAACGTACTAGTCATCCTTGACTATGCCACACGGTATCCAGAAGCCATTCCTTTAAGAAACCCCACATCCAAGGCAATAGCAAAAGAACTACTCCAGGTTTTTGCCAGAGTGGGCATCCCTAAGGAGATCCTGACTGACCAAGGAACCCCTTTCATGTCGAAATTAATGAAGGACTTATGTACCCTTCTCCGCATCCATGCCATAAGGACCTCAGTCTACCATCCTCAAACAGATGGCCTGGTCGAGCGGTTTAACCGCACCCTTAAAGGTATGATCTGGAAGGTGGTAGCACAGGACGGAAAAGACTGGGATACCCTTCTACCATACCTAATGTTTGCAATACGGGAAGTCCCCCAGGCGTCCACCGGTTTCTCTCCCTTTGAGCTACTATACGGACGCCACCCACGCGGAATATTAGACATCGCCAAGGAGGATTGGGAAGAACAACCCAACCCAGGAAAGAATGTCATTGAGCACGTGACACAGATGAGAGAGCGAATAGCTCAAGTAACCCCTATAGTACGGGAACATTTGGAAAAAGCACAAGAGACCCAGAGGACATATTACAACCGCCAGGCGAAAGTATGGAAATTTCAGCCAGGAGAACGGGTGATGGTGCTAGTGCCGACAGCAGAAAGCAAACTCCTAGCCAGCTGGCATGGGCCATATGAGATAGTGGAAGCCATTGGGGAAGTGGACTATAAGGTCAGACAACCAGACCGCCGAAGACCAGAACAGATCTACCATGTAAACTTGCTGAAGCCCTGGCGTGACCGAGAGACGTGCCTGGTCATTCGGAGAGCTCCATCCCAGACGGACGACCGACAGGGGCAGGTGAGGATATCCCCTGAGTTAGCCCCAGAACAATGAACAGAGGTCATTGATATGATCCAACGGAACCAAGATGTGTTCTGTACACAGCCGGGCTGTACGACACTGGTCCAACATCATATCGTCACCAGGCCCGGAATAAGGGTGACGATAAGACCATACCGGATACCGGAAGCTAAGAGAGAGGAAATTAGGACAGAAGTGAAGAAGATGTTGGAACTTGGGGTTATTGAAGAATCCCACAGCCAGTGGTCCAGTCCTATTGTCTTAGTACCCAAGCCTGACGGCACCTGGAGGTTTTGTAATGACTTCCGGAAGTTGAATGAAGTATCCCAATTCGATGCCTATCCAATACCACGTGTCGACGAGCTAGTTGATCAGTTAGGCAAGGCCCGATACCTAACCACTCTGGACCTGACTAAAGGATATTGGCAAATTCCCCTGGCCAAGAACGCCAAGGAGAAGACAGCTTTCTCTACACCTGATGGACTGTTCCAATACACTGTCCTCCCTTTCGGACTCCATGGGGCCCCAGCAACATTCCAACGACTTATGGATAAATTGTTGCGACCCCATGCCAGGTATGCCGCCGCCTATTTAGACGATATAGTCATCCATAGCCCTGACTGGGAAACGCACCTAGTAAAAGTAGAAGCGGTACTAGACACCCTGAGGAAGGCTGGCCTCACTGCCAACCCTCTCAAGTGCGTGATAGGACTAGCTGAAGCCAGATACCTTGGGTATGTAGTAGGGAGAGGTTTGGTAAAACCCCAATGGAACAAAGTGGAGACAATACAAGATTGGCCTCAGCCAATCTGTAAAAAGCAGGTCAGAGCATTTCTCGGGTTAGTAGGGTACTATCGGAGATTCATCCCTCATTTTGCCACAAGAGCAGGGCCATTGACTGACCTGATAAAGGCTCGGGGCCCCGAGATAGTAAAGTGGTCTGATGCAGCAGAAGGGGCATTCGCAGATTTAAGGACAGCCCTTTGCTGCCATCCTGTACTCATAGCCCCAGACTTCAAGAAAGAATTCGTTCTACAAACAGATGCCTTGGAGGTAGGGCTAGGAGCCGTCCTTTCGCAGATGGTAGGGGAGGAGGAACACCCGATCCTGTACCTCAGCCGGAAGCTCCTCCCCAGGCAACAAAAGTACGCCGTCATTGAAAAGGAATGTCTGGCAATAAAATGGGCCATGGAAACTCTCCGTTACTACCTACTGGGGCGGCGATTTACCCTGGTGACAGACCATGCCCCGCTCCAGTGGATGCACAGAAACAAGGAGAAGAATGCAAGAGTGACTAGATAGTTCCTATCTCTGCAACCTTTTCATTTCCGAGTACAGCATAGGGCCGGAAGCCAACACGGCAACGCAGATGGCTTGTCACGAAAGCATTGCCTCTCGTCCCAAGTTGCCCAACCCCATGGTGTTGAGCAGGGGGGGAGGATATGTGATACAGCATGGCCAGAAGGCAGCAGGAGAGTGATCTAGGATGAGGAGAAGCCTTATTCCCTGTAGATTAATTAAAAGCACCTGAAGCCAGTCACCTGATAAAATCCCCCTGCTTCAATCAGCCAGAGAAGGAGCTGGAGCAGAGTGAGGAGGAGCTGGAGCAGAGTGGTTTGGTGGTGGAGCAGAGAGCAGTTTGGAGGAGCTGAATCAGAGTGGTTTGGTGGTGGAGCAGAGAGCAGTTTGGAGTAGCTGAATCAGAGTGGTTTGGTGGTGGAGCAAGGAGCAGTTTGGAGGAGCTGAATCAGAGTGGTTTGGTGGTGGAGCAGAGAGCAGTTTGGAGGAGTGAAGCAGAGTGGATTGGTGGTGGAACAAAGAGCAGTTCGAAGGAAAGTGGAGGAGAGTTTTGAGAAGTGCTGCAGCGGGCTAAGAAGACCAAGATCCTAGGTAAAGGGACACCTGGCTTGTGCAGAGGGAAGGCAGGAAGCCCCACAAGCTGAAGGTCAGGAGAGGGAAGTAGCCCAGGGGAAAGAATCACTGGTACAAGTGGTTCACCTGCTATCATAGGGCCCCTGGGCTGGGACCCGGAGTAGAGGGCGGGCCTGGGTCCCTCCCTCTCCACTCCCCTTCCCTAGGGTACTAGTAGGATAGCTGTTACCCCAGTTCAGGGGCAAGAAATGGCACCCTGAAACCCCCCCACAAGAAGAGAAAGTGCGGGACCCATCGTAGTAGTGCCGGCAATTTGCCACAAAGCCAACTCCAGTCCACAGATAATACTTTCAGATGTTGTTTAATGTGATTTTTAACAGCTAGAAATAAGAACCACCAATAACTCATGATCAGCAAGTTCTCTGTGGACCACAATTTGAAATACTCTTGTAGAAGTGAGTTTAGTACAGTGTAAAAAAAATGATACTTTTTTTTCTTATTTCTATATTAAACTCTTGCATAGTAAGATCATGGTAAACCCCTCTCAAGTCTTTGATTTTGGCATACTTGCCACAAAGTAGTAGATTTTAAAATGATAAAAGTTCAAGAATGAAAATCTCTTGTCATGGGCATTCTATGAATCATGCTGGAAGAGTCTATATCCATACTTTAGTATATTGTAAACAATATCTAGTATAAGATTGCCATAGTAGACTGTACTTGTGCCATTATTCTACTTTAATGGGATATGTTTGGCTAAAAGGTGAGTGAATGTGGCAAATTCCCAGTATATAACTATTTCTGGCGTTTTCAGTTCTATGTAAAATCTAAAAAACCAATAAGCTTCATTAGATAACCATATCAAGTGAGAGAAAGAATGGAATGAGATAATTTGAAAACATCTTTCTGTAACTTCTCAATGTTTTAGAAAGACTTCCAAAAATTGTATAAAAAGGGAGAAAAAAGGCCTTCTCTTCATTTCTTAAGTGAAGAGCAACTATGTTGATTCAGATATACCTGTCACTTCTAGGATTCAACAGAAAAGCTCAACCATCACCTATCAGAAAATCAAACACTGTATCAGCTGGAAACACATACAATTCAGAGGGAAACAAAAGATCAGCATAAATTATATCAGTAAACAAGGTGACCAGTAATAGCTTTTCTTACTGACAACTCATAGTGTGGTGCAATACTTTGAAGATGACAAAAACTGGTCTTCTAGGAACAAATTCTGCTCCGCCCCACATCTCCCTCACCATGGCTGCAGAAGTTCCCAGATGCAATGAAGATCTTCTGTGAAAGCTTTAGGGAAATCTATAAGAAAGCTACAATCCTGGAGTGCAAGAGTGTTGAGGAAAGGCTGATAGATCCGCTGCTGTGTGTTTCCAACAGCCAGTGATCCCCTGTGAAGTGACATCACAAGAGTGACCAGGTGCATGAAAGGATTACTTCTCCTCTTACCCTCAGAGAGCCTCCTTCTAACTAAGCCTGGCTACCCAGAGTTGGTATTTAGGAATGAAGAATAAAACAGAGTTACCTTAAATAAAAAGTTATGATGTGAATTATTCCAGACACCTAAATTTCTATGACAGAGTAGCAAAATCAGTACTGTTGATTCCCAAAAAACAGATGACAGTAAAAACGAGGCACTCTTCTTAAAAGAACTAATTCCATATAATTTAAATCAGTGCCAAAAGAGAGGTCTATAATTGCCCTATGATAAGTGAGCATGAATTACCAACTACCAGTGGAAAATGTTTACCATTTCACTGCTAGTCAGTACGTCTGAAGCATCTAGCTTCTAATGTGTTTATCAAGGGTAGCTGAATGAACCAAACCATCCATCCTAAACATTTTATTCATTTGAAGGGAGGTTCCATAGATACAATTCCGCACATTTTTAATACACAAATAAGGAAGCACCAGCAGATAGTCCTCTGAGCACAAATCACAAAAGAGTTTCTTTAACCAGTTCTCTAAGTAGGATTTTCATGGAAAACCATTGTTATATATATGGACTATTGTGAAATCACATCAAGGTTATTGTTTTATTAACAGGCAATACAATGGCACCCTTAACTTCCAACAGTACCGACTACCAATATTAATGACAAGTGTAGTTGTGACATTCCCCAGGATACAATCTGGAATGTTGGACAGTTGTGTCCCCTCAGTTCTCCAACCTGGGGTGCTTTTTACACTGCTTTGCTGTGAGAACGGCCACTCCTGGCCTGCTCACACAGCCTCCAACATGTAAATTACCCCCAGGTATACTGCAAGGGTTCTTCAGCCAGGGAGCCACCAATGAATTATACTGCAGAGTGACACCAGCAAATTCCCAGTCTCAGACTTCCCCCAGAAATGTGCATCTTGTACTGCCCAGCTCTTTCCTTCTGAACAATACAAGCTCATATAAAGTCCGTCATTTCATTAATAGAAAATGTTATCCATAAATCTTATCTCAAATGAAGTTTCCCAAACACTTCAATCCAAACACATGCTGGTTTAGATAAAACAAGTTTAACTATAGAAAGAAATATTTTACGTGATTATAAGTAATGAGACATAAAAGTCCAAAGTGCTTAAAAAAAAATAAATGTAAAACACAAACTAATACTTAACAAGTAAAATGAATTCAAAGCAAAAGTCTCTCTCTCACCCCATGTTCTTTTGCAGACTTCCTGGCTGGATGCTTTCCAGCCAGGACCCATCCTTCAGTCCAATGCTCCTTTCCTTATCCTTCAGGCATTGTGGATGTCATGGGCAGAGAGAAAGGAAGGAGAGAAGTGATTTGGGGCCTCATTTTTTGTATATTTTTCTCCTCTTTGATAATCCTCTCCAGCTGGGGTTCAGGAAATAGCAGATCTGGGGAGATGGGAACTTCCAGCTGTTCCATTGCCAAGATGTAAATTTCTTCTCACATCCTTCTTCATTGCCAAGATGTAAATTTCTTCTCACTTCCTTCTTCCTGGTTAAGAGTGTCCGCTTAACCAGGTGCCAGTCCATTTGATTATGCTGACATTCCATTTGGTTATGCTGATTATGCCAAGGCGTCAGTTTGCCTTTTGTCTCTAATGAACTGGTTTGTGCCTGCTTTTCTAGACTTGGAACATGTCTCAGCAATATCATACAGTAGAATCTTATAACTTTACATACAACGTTGTCACATATTTTACCGGGACAATGATGTTCAGCAGATTGAGTTTTCAAATGATACTCACAAGGCATACTTTGTACAAAATTTATCATCATCTTGTAAAAAGGATTAACATAAGGGTGCAGACTGTCACAACAGCCTGCTAGACTTCTGTGTTTTACTCTTCTTAATTTTTCTGTAGCACAATGGACAGGTACTCATGGAGATTAATATATTACAAATATTAACCTGCAATCATCGCATACTTCCAGCCCCTATAATGTCACTAAGCGTTTAGAAAATGTCGGATTCTCTATGGGCAGAATAATAATTAGGTTACAAAATATAGTTCCAGAACTATAATGCCACTGATGTTTTTCATTTTAACTGGTAAGGTATTCTGGAGTCTTTAAATTATAGAACTTGAAAATCTTTCAAGAACTTAATCTTTCAGGTTAAGGAGATTTATGCTAGCTAGAGTTGGAATGCTAGATCATCAGATCTGGCATGATCATCTTTATTTTTGACTGGTGACACTAACACTCCTGAGATAACAAGGAAGCTGCCTGAATGAGCCATACAGCATAATATCTACCAACATTTCAAGTAATATTTCCACTTCCTTAGACAGATCTGAGGAAGATTTGTATGGAGTATTGTCTGCATACAATTTGTCAATCAAGGATTTTGTCATTCAGAGAATTAGTTTCAGTCTCCAAAAAAAATACCTACATCTATCTGTGTTTAGATCTCATTTTACTCATGAACACACAGAAACTAGTTTGAGCCAAGGTTCACTTGAAACTAGACGGAGACTATCAACTCATATCATGCAGGTTACCCAACAGCTATCGGCTGCTAATTAGGTCCTTTTTAAAAACAGGAAACACTACAAATCTATGATATCCTATGGAAGAATGTGTGTCGAGTGATAGCCTGTTTGAACATCTATGTGATTACAACACTGTCCCATTATTGACTCTAGATGTCACGATGACTTTCTTTCTTTCTTTGTTCTATTTTCATATGTAAATTCTCCTACATAGGAATATGACGATCCAGGAGGTCCCTACCTGTCCCCAAGTCCAGTCTCCTGTTATTGCAGGCAACTCCATCACATAATCCTGTTCACAAACTTATCATGCTTCATTTTAAAACTAATCAGTTTGTTTGCCCACCAGTCCTATAAGAAGCCTGTTCAAGAACTTCACTTCTCTGATAGTTAAAATCTTTCTTCTTATTTCAAGTCTAAATTTATTCATGGCTGGTTCTTACATGTGTTCTTGTCCTGTCATTGTCCTTTAGCTTAATTAGGTCTTCTCCTACCTTGATTTTTACCCCCATTAAAGAGCAATCATATCCCCTCTCACCCTTCATTTGCTAGTCTAAACAAGGGAAGCTCTTTGAAAACTCCTCTCCTACACAACTTGCTGTGGGAAATTTAGATCCCAGGACAAAGCATATCCGGATGTGGCAGCAACCTGAAAGTGAGCATATACTATAAATTCTTCCAGGCTTGAGTACTTATGGTGCAGTAAAGCTGGACTCAAACCATTTCAATTCAGCTAGAGGGCTGTTACTGATATTTAGTAAGTTCTGTCAATTAACATTTCTCACCTTTTCTTGGTCAGTGAATTCACAACTCCAAAACAAACTGCATCCTGCATGTTTGACGCGATCACACTTGTTAGGCAACAGGCATTATAGAAATTTAAAAGGTGAAGCTGGAAAACTTTCATTTCTGTAAAACACAAGGACTGACCTAATGTACAAGAACGAACTCCTGTTCTCTGAGAAGACATGTGACAAAGTTTTAACTGTCTTGATTTTAAGACAATGTTTTGTCTACTTTTATTGCATATTGGCTGGATACAACATAACTGAGTTCAGGTTTTTCAGGAAACATTAAGCATAATAAGATATTAAAGGCACAGTGGTTTCAATTTATTTCCTGTTAATGATTTCCATGTTAATATGTGCATTTGATTTAAATGGTAGGGCCAGTTTTGCTGGATTGAACACTGAAGCAGCAAGATTTAAACTGGAGAAGAGCTAGGAGTGAACAGCAGCTTACACATGTAGAAGTAGTTTATAACATATACATCTGATTCCCTGCATCTTCAGGGCATCTGGATCAGATTTTTATGTCATGAGGTTAAGAAGTAATGGCAGGAATTGGTCAGATATTCTTGCAAGTGGAAATGATGCATATGCTTTGAGTAGTAGTTCGTTTTTGAAGGAGACAGAAAGTCTTCTTTCTTTTATCTTTTTTGTTGTAGTAAGCTTTTCATTCCCCAAGTACAATCCAAGCAGGCCATCTCCTTTGACCTCAGAATACTCTTGTTGGGGACACCAGGGAGAAGACACAGGGCAGTGAGCCAGCCAGCCAATTATAGTTTTACTGCCAAAGGTAGGGTTGCCAATTTTGGTTAGACGTATTCCTGGAGGTTTCATCACATTACATGACATGATCTTTAATTAAAGATTAATCTTTAATTCCTGGATACTCCAGGACAATCCTGGAGAGATGGCAACCCTAGCTAAAAGTGAGGTCATTGCCTATCCCACAGTACATCAAGTGGTACTTACATTGGCTAGTTGTCCTTGAGCCAAGCCCCAAAGGGATTACAGGATCCCTTTCAGTTCCTGGTCTCACTCCCCTACACTACAACTCAATTTCTTGATGGGTAATGCCCATTACTTTCCAACTCTTGATGGAGTTGATCAGTACTCTTCACAGTCTGGGTCTGAGCCAATTTTCTTGCCCCACTGCCAGTATCTTTATTTATGGCTTTCCAGGTAAGCAAAGCTATCCTGAGGGCTAGATTTGAGTCAACTGGACACATTGCAACTGTTCTAAAGCTCTGACCAGCTATAGATTCAACTTCTTTTCACCACATGGACTAATGAAGCACCGGCTCATCAATCATCCTGAGGGTGTGGGGTACAGAAGTAGCCTGAGGCAAAAGCTTCCCTCTTTTTGCATGAAAATGAGAAACTTCTCACTATGTTCCAGGTCCCTGCAGTCTCTCACTCCTTTCTAGGCCATCTTTCACAAGGGTTTAGTATTCAGACTTTCTGAATAGATGCTGCCAAATTAGCTTCACTGACTGGACTACAGGATACAGAAGTCCAAGAGATCAGTATGGTGCTCGGATCTAAATCCAATATTCTCTCTTACGCTGGAAGCCACAATTCTATTTTCAAGCAATAACTTTTAAAATTTCTCCACCACTTTCTCCAGATATGATTGAATGATTTGGAGCAGACTGAGTATGTGAGCAGGAGTTTGCGTTTTGTTAAATTATATCCCAATACATGCAATCTAAATTATTTAATCTCCTTTGTAAAAGTAAGATTTTTCTATGCTTGTATAGCTGGGTTGTTGTTAATGGGAAAACATATTATATAATCTCTTCACCTGTTTAATGACTGGTAACTTGTAATTCAGAAAAGAAGGAGATTTATGCAACCCCACAGTATCTACAAAAACGGTAATGAAACGTTCTGTGCATCAGATTTAAAGTTTTACTGTTTGTCCATTCAATTCTGATTTATATGCGAAGTCATGATACATTTTACTGCTTGGGAACAGAATATTTACTCCTTGTTACAGCTCCTCTTAAACCATTTACAGCTTACATAAAACAACAATTATATCAGATCTCTATTGTTGGCTCCCATAATGTGCTAGTTGCTCATCAGCTCTTGTAATTAAACATTCATTCATATTAAATTGAGCATGCACACATACAAGACCTGGTACATCAATCTGCTCTTAAGAACACATTTCCTGGTACACAGTACATAACAGCAATGTACTCCTCCAGTGCTGCTGTACAGACCAGGTACATTTTATATCACTGTTACCAACAGATATTTTGTTAAAATGGACACTAGTAGAATTTGGCAGCAGTAAGAGGTTTGATCTGCATTTTCAAAGTGTTAGTGAGCAATACACAATGAATCAAAATAGCAAGTATGAAAACGTTTTCAAAATGTTTGAATATTGTTGTCATATATGGTACTGCCTTCGTTCTATAAACTGCATAACCGATATAAAGCATTAGTTAATTGAATCTAAACAGACATTTTTATAATAAGTCAAGTTTCCTTCTATTTGTCTCCATCATGCTGTAATTTACTGTTTTGCAAAATATGCACTGGAGTTTGAGAGTGAAGAGATATCCATCTCAGTGGCTCTTTGGTTGAAGATAAATACGTTACCTTTGACACGTTCATGAAGTCTAGCACTTTGACAAAGGAGAAGAACTTCAGCCTCTTGAATCAGGTCATTATTTAGGGGCTCCACATCACTCTAATATGGTATCAAATTGTTCCATAGATCCATGTAAAAGAAATAGAGCAAAGCACAAGGGGTCCCTCTAAGCAAACTCTGGGGGTCAAGAGCCCACTCTTGTAAACCAATTCTTATACAAATAGTTCCACTAAAGTCAATGGGTATATGTCACATGAGAAAAAGTTTGAGATTGGGTCAGAGGACACTAATTCACTTATTTCAATTTTAACCAGATTTAAAAAGTGACAGTCTAATTTTTTAAAAGCTAGTCCAATCCTGCAAAACTTACTCATGCAAGTAGACCCACTGAACTCATGGGGCTATTTGCATGGGTAATGAATACTTATGTGAGTAAGAGTTGGCAGGAACAGGTCATTTTCCCATGAATTCCTAAAGACACTTAGATATTAAAGATATCAAAACATCTAATTTTTTAAATCTTGATATCATTTTTACATTTCCACTAAGCTTGGACAATGAAAATTGATTAGTCAGTTTCACTTTATTTTTCATGCAGTAATACTATGGTAAAATGTTTGGGATGCAAACACTGCAGCCAAAAATCTTATTTTCACTGTTTTGAAGAAAAATACAAAACCTAAAATTAATAGAAATTATGATTTAACATGCAAAATTGAATTTAGGCTTATATATAGCTTCTAATATCTTGAAATGGCATATACATTTAAATATAAAGTTATTCAATTTGTAATTGAATTTAAAAATTAGGAAGACTTACCATTAACAGCTTTTTCATAATTTTTCCCCAGGTTTATTACATTCCGTAGCCCAGGATTGAACTGTTCCATAACATTCTGATGATCAGAAAAAAAGCCACATTATAACAAAGACAATAACTACATGAAAAAGCTGATTTGAGTCACCACAGCATAAGCCAGCACTTGTCTGCATTGCAATTAAAAACCTGTGGCTGGCCCGTGTCAGCTGACTTGAGCTTGTGGGACTTGGGCTAGGGGGCTGTTCAACTGCAGTGTAGACATTCAGGCTTGGGCTGGAGTCCAAACTTTAGGACCCTGAGAGAGAAGAGCATTACAGAGTTCGGGCGTTAGAACCCGAACATCTATACTGCATTTAAACAGCATCCCTAGCCCTGGCCCTGTGAGCCCAAGACAGCTGACGCAGGCCGGCTGTGGGTTTTTAATTGCAGTGTAGACATACAGGTCCAGATTTTAATTTCAGATGCAAGACACATTGAAAATCTGCTATTGTGGATGGTTGACCTCCACAGTGAATTTTTTTGGATGCTGGACATTAGGGCCGGCTTTAAGCCGATTCCGGCGATTCCCTGGAATCGGACCCTGCGCCCAAGGGGGCCCCGCTCCGGGGGTTGTTGTTTTTTGCTCCACCGATTGGGAGGTTTTTCGGGAGGTGTTTTTTGTTTTTTTTTTTCTTCTACAAAGTCGGCGGGATCCCGCCGTCATTATTCACGTGGGGCCCCGCACCCGCTAAAGCCGGCCCTGCTGGGCATCCAAGATTATGATATCGGTGCAAAATTAACCTCTGGCCTAAGCAGGGCAACACTTCCAATTTCAATGGATTTGTGCTCACTTAAAACAGAGATGAATCTGACCTTTTCTCTAACCTTGGTAAGAGTGCTCATATATTCAAGACTAAAGTTTACACAGATCCTTCTTTAATGAGGGAGAAGTAGGAGAGAAGGGAAATCCCTTTTCTCCACTACTACCTAAATACTTTAAGTCAAGGAAAGAATACTGGCTACTATTCGGAATTTGAATATTCCTTCAAAAAGAAAAAATACTTTCGAGTTTTCTGATTAGACCGGTGACTTGGAGATGACTTAACACCCTTCCACTCAAAAACAATACAGTGATGGGCCTGCTGAAAGGTTGTGTGTGTGTGTGTGAGAGAGAGAGAGAGAGTCACAGCATGGCATTTTGAAAGAGTAGTTCACACATTCAATTTGAAAGCTCAATATATTGTATGGTGTCAGTAGGGCGACCAGATAGCAAGTGTGGAAAACCGGGACAGGGTATGGGGGGTAATAGGCATCTATATAAGAAAAAGCCCCAAATATTGGGACTGTCTCTATAAAATCGGGACATCTGGTCACCCTAGGTGTCAGCCCAATTTGAGCGATAGTACTTCTACCAAAAAGTAATATGAAAATTATTGGCTTCCTTCAAGGCAAAACAAAACAAAACAAAAACTCCAGTACAGCTGCTTGTGAATGTTGTTTTTCTCTGACACAATTCTCTTGGCTGGAGCAACTAAGACTAGAAATCCAAAACCACATAGCATATCTGCCTTCATAACCACCAAATTCAAGGTGAAGCGGCAGAGATTGTGAAACTGTCATTCACAATTCAGGAAAATAGCTGAATTGGTCCAATTTAGAAAAAGCAACCACCCATTGAGATCCAGTTTTAAACACTCCACATTTTAGAAATGCCTCCCTTCTGTCGAAAAGTGGAAGGAGAACAGCAGCATTTTCCTTCAGACCAAGATATTCAAAAGTGGCCACTGATTTTTCAGTTTCAAAAGCTGAGGCACCTTGAAGAGGCCTGATTTTCAGAACATCCATTCTTGGAAAATCTGACCCTTTAAAGGTGTCTCAAATTGGGTAATAACATGCATGAACCCAATATTACTAATTACTTTTGAAAAAGTTGGGTCCGGTGTTTAGCTGCTTGGTAGGTTTCTTGAACGGTAGTCCAATAGATTTACGTGAGTAATTCAGATAGTTACCTCATTTATGTTTAAAAAGAAAAGGCAAAGAAGCAAAAAGAGGAGTGGTTTGATCTTGCATTCCTTACTCATGCTAAACTTCCACTGATGTAAACAGAACTTATGCCTGAACAAACAACACAGGACTGGCTACATTTATCATATTACTAGTCATTTTAAGCTAAGTAGCTTCAATATTATGACTCTGTTTTCCCCTTGTATGTCAAATACAATTCCCCATACATGTACTTTTAAAGGAATTTTCTCTTGATAGCCACAAATACTGAGCAATTAATCTTCTCAATATATACTTTTATTCGTATAATATATATATATAAAATGTTAAATTATTTTGTGAATCACTGAGATTCTGCAATGTTTATAATTTCAAATTACCTCAAGCACTCATTATGCCAAAGCAATGCTAGAACTCAAATATCACATGTGAAGGAAAATGAAATGGAGAGAAATATAAAAATTATATTGTATTAGTTCTGCACTATCAAATTTACATTCAACAGTTTTAAAATGTAAGCAGTTTCAATGTAAAATCTCTCATCTTTTTCAGATTTTCTGTTCTGTGATAGCTTATACAGGAAATCCAGCAGCTGGAAGCGGGGGTGTCTTATACTGGCAACAATACAATCTATTAATTGTGTTTTGACTTCAACTTATACATATGTTACTGAAATCTGTTCTGCAAGTCCATTCTTTTCTGTTTAAAAGCAACCTTTCCATTTTCTAACATATTTCCGTATATGGTACATCAAATACAAAAAGAATAGAGACTTTTACAAAAATAATTGTTACGGGTTCTGAGAGAACCTAGAAAAAAAGACCTTCTAATAAACTCTGAAATCTGCAAAGTAAATCTACAAATCCCACAGTGCTACATTACAAACCACTAGAAACAAACAAGGATCATTACGTATCTGAAAACTCACATATTAATTGAACAAAGGAGTTTGACCTGAAGCACTGGCATCTTTTTAGATGTTAGTCAAATAGATGTACTTTGAAAATCAAGGTGTTCAAAATAAACACCTTCTGTTTAAAGATCAGACGGCATTGAAAAAGGCTTAATCTTTTGTGTGCTGTACTAGTAATATACTGGCAAATGTATGTCTATTTAGTATATGCATGGACCAAGAAAATGTGATAAGAACATTTTAAAATTTAAAAAATTTGGGAAGAAAAAACAACAAATTGTTGTCTTAAGGCTATTCAGACACCATAAAGAAAAAAAAAGAAGCCTTTTTTTTTTTTACAAAGCATCAATCAACAATGAAACCTAGTCAATTTATAAAGTGAAGAATGAGTTAAAATCGGTTTCAAGTACCACCATCACTTGTGTTTTTATGGTCCTATTTTCCTTTTTTTTAAAAAGACCCACACAGAAAACAGAAGAAACTGACAGCACAAGAGAAACAATGAAAGTGATTGATACACACTATGTTGTCAAACTGGAGAGAGAGAAAAAAAAATATTTCCCCTATATTGCTTTGTTATAATCTCGAGTGTTTCTTGTAACAGCAAGTAGATTCAAACTCACTCTCTATACATTCAGTAGTCACAGATTCTACTAATATTTTAAATATACTTGACTGTTTATATTCTGGTGGAATGAGAACATTTATAGGATTTAGGTACTGCAATGCTTACTCAGCTCTCACTGAAGACACACTGTAAGATAGCATCCTAAGGATGTGTATACAAATGTATGGTAGTGACTAACGTCATACTAACACCCTGTCAGACAAGTCTGTCCTCTAATACTAAAAGAATTATAGCATGTTTCTATTCACCCACTTGAAAGCATTTTTCTTACAGAATTAGACTCCCTCCATCAGTAATTCACCATGTTGATATTAGAACCAACAAGACTTAAATGGGTATCTTCTGAACTTTTCCCTCTCCAGTAATGCAATGATATTTTATTTAACAAAGATGCACACATGTTCACACACACACACGAGCCACTGAATACATTTATTTTTCTCTTTAAAATACAGACTTGGCCCAAGTACTCTCATTGCTAGGAAAACATAGTAGGGAAATACTGATTACCAATTCTTCACTTTGAGTGGGCAATGTAACCGCTTCCCTCCAGCAACCAGTTGCTAGACACATGATCACAAAACCTACTTTTAGTACTGATAAAGTTCCCAGTTATCGTCACGACTCTGACCTTCCACATCTGTGTAATGGTATTGAAAAGTTTGTGGCCTGCAACTGCAGTGCCATTAATCCTTATACTTCCTTGATACCTTTCAGTTTGGCTTTCAAACTGAGTAGACAAAGACTGTACTAGCTTCATTATTCATCTCCTCCTAGAAACAGAAGTCAAGGGCCATCGTATATTTTCCCCATCCATAGGTAGATTTCAGTACCACTGACCATTAGATTTTGTTGACTCTCTGCAGACACTGGCAAGCATAGACAAGATGATAAAAGAGTGAGTCCACTTAAGTACAGAGCGTTCTCAAGAAGAGTTCCACTATATCGCCCTTTCTGCTCATGGTGTATATGAGGCTATAGGGAAGTATTAGTATTTTACACATTGCTGAGATATTTCATATTTTTTAAAAGTGATTGCTTTATTTTTGTTGAACTCTAGAAGTAGCAGAAAAGTCACCCAGGGATAAAACACTGGATTAAAAAAATAATTGGCAGAACATGCTTTTTTTTTATAACATCCCAGTGTTTTATAACTTCTGCTATTTATAATCTATTGAAAGAAACATGAAAATGAATGTGACAAATGTCATTAGCCACTTTTCACAAGTGTTCAGTGTAAAAGTTTATTTTGACTTCAAAATTAACTAGAGTAAAAGAACATAAAGAAGAATCTTGGAAAAAAGCTAGTATCTTAAAAACAAAAAAACAAAAAAACAAAAAACAAACACCCCTCCCTCAAAAAAACCCAAGAGAACTTCTCCTAATATGAATTATTTGTATTACATCAGTGTGTCTAGAGGCCCCATCTGAACCAGGAACCCATTGTTTGAAGTATTATACAAACACACAAAAAGAAATGATCCTTGCCTTGAACAGCATCATCCAAATAGACAAGACCACAAAATGCCTTAGGGCTTGTCTTCACGTACTGTGCCACTTTAGTGAAGACACTTCTATGCCGATGGGAGAGCTTCTCCTGTTGGTACAGTTAATCCACCTCCGTGAGAGGCAATAGCTATGTCGATGGGATAAACTCTCCTGTTGACACAGTGCTATCTAGACTAGGGGTTAGGTCAGTATAACTACATCGCTTGAGGTGTGGATTTTTCACACCCCGGAGCAACGTAGTTATATCAATATGTTTGTAGTGTACATGTGGCCTTAGTTTGCACCAACGCGAGTGTAAATTATAACATGCACCAGCGTGTCACGAACTAACTGGCTTATATGGACCCTCTGGCATGCACTAAAAGTTCCCCGATGAAATGGGACCACATTTTAAACATGCAAACAGTACTACAGTACATTAATGTGCACTATAGATCTTTTAGTGCTTGCCAGCAGGGGCTCCATGGGCCAGTGAGCATGCAACAAGCACAAAGGATGGAAAAGGAAACAGATGAAGTGACAAAACCCAAGTCGCCTACGTGCTAGTCCAGTGCCCTATGATCTGGTACCAGAATGCCTCATATCTATTTATAAAAATACTGAACTAGAAGAGAATAGGCATATAATCAGCTCATACAGCTTTCTGATCTTTAGGATGAATGGAAATTAAGTGGGAACACCTATTCAAAACAGACATCAGGAAACATCTTTTTATGCAAAGTACAATAAAAAGGCAAAATAATTTGCCATGAAAGAGTTTGAGAGAAATATACTGTGGTCATTCAGGAAACAATTATATGTACTAGAGTCCACTGCTGGGTGCCTTCAACTCCTATTGACGTTAATGGGAGTTGAATGTGCTTTGCACTCTCCAGAATTAAAACGGATCGAACTTTGCATTGCCACATGTTCTCTCTCTCTGTAATATAAAGCAAACACACACACCCCCCTCAATTCCTGCTACTATTGTAAACAGTTTTAACCTTCAAAACAAATGAGACCCATTGTAGAAGTTCTTTCCTGTAAATGCTCAGCTTTGCTTTTTATTTTGAGATAGCCCTATTCAAAACAATAGCTCAACAGGTATGAACACAGATAAACAATACCCAGAGTCCCTGTAGCTTCAGATTTACATCCTGCTGACACTTAAACCAAAAAAATTGATAGATTACTAAATATACAGCCTGTGTGTTTGTGTATAAACCTTACTATTCATATTATTACAGTTATAGATATTCAGTCAAAGCAAGATTAAGCCATGCCTTAGTAGTAATTAATTAAAAGTTTATATTGGACTGATTACATGTGCTATTGCATATTTAAAAGAACTGCAAAATAAAATTAGAAGAATCCTTTAATATAACAATTTTATGTTTGGAAATCTCCTTAAGATTTCTTTAACTGACTCAATAAGACTCAGATATAAACATACATAAAACCAATCGTATTGTACGGTGCTTAAAATATTTTTTGTTTGCGATCATACTTCATCTCTATAACAAATAAAATTAGGGCCTGATTCTCCTCTTCATTAAGAGTCTCTTCCTGTTCCATTGACGGCAATGGGAGCTTTACTACTGATGTCAATGGGTGCAGAATCAAGTCCTAAACCCATTTTATACTGGTGTAATTCCACTATAATCAACAGAATTACAGTGGTGTAAAACAAGATTACCAAAGTGAAAAAATTGAGATCCAAGTGTTTATTCAAACCAGGTGAGATCTTATGACTGATTATCAGTCAGTTTGCCAAACATTTACTATTTAAAGGAGAAACATTAACATTCAACAGTATGTTTCAAATATAAACTCTTTTTCAGGAGGTTATGAACATGTGACCCAGGATGAAATCTAGGTCCAAATGCAGCACTAGGTAGGCACAACTCCATTGTGGTCAATACAGATACATATTTTACACTTAGGTGGAATTTGGCTCTTGGCACTCCAGATCTCAACCTGGGAGTGTCTTTTACATTTTTAAACAAAATTTTAAAATAAAATTACTTAGGTTTCAGTAGTACAAGACAAGTGTTTTGATGAAACACATTTAAGGTTCTTAAATTGTTTTTAATTTATTTTTAAAATGAATGTGGCAGGCAGTCCATAATCTAATCACTCACTAGTCCTTTTTTCTTTTAAAGGAATTTAAAATAACTATTATCAAGATTCTTGACTATGAATATATAATTATATATTTACATGACAAACCATTATTGTCTACCAAGAAAGTATTATTTAATAATTCCATACATTACCAGAAAAACCTAACACTGCCTGGAGTAAACAGGATATTTTAAAAACTGTCTAAATATGCACTTAGAATGATTGCTAAAGCGTTCAGGATAGTTATATACACTTTTAAATCTAGGCTTAATAACAAACAACATTGAACTATGGGGGCTATCCCCCATTAAGAGTTCTGGAAACCTCATAAGCCACAAGAGCACAGCGTGAGTGTCTTGTGCAGTCACTAGAACATAAAAATGGAATTATAGCTTTCTAATTCAATGCTTTCTTGGTTATTAGTTTGCATAGTATGCAATCAGATGATTCACTGGCAGTTTTTCCTCTATACTGCTGCTAGCATAAAGTCACATTGGCTATAGTAGCCTTCCAACAAATGAATGACCTAGGGGTCACACAATATCTACTCTCACTGCAGAGCCTCCTGATTCATAGGTGCAACATCACCCCAGTAAATAATTAGGGTTGTGTGCTATCAGGAAGGTTATGGCTGCCTTTAAATCATGAACTTCCACACCCTCAAGTTTCATCCTGCATGTGCCACTGTATCATATACTCAAAAGCTATGCAATACTTAAAGAATAAGAGGGCAAGATTAAGTGTCAATCTTAACTCTGAAATTCTTTGCTTTTGTTGATTTGTGGCTTTAGGGTGGCTGTGTAATAATGTTGATTAGTTATGGGGTGTTCACTTTTTCTTTTTATATTGCTAGATTAACACACAAATGATACCCCAAAGAAACATGAATTTACAGTTTTACCTTGTCAACTCATCTTTTAGCCAATCTGATTATTTGTGTAAATATGTATAAGAACTTCATACAGAGTGAGTAAATATGTATTTAAAGGGCATCCAATAGCATGGATAGTACTATTAATACACTACAAGGAAGGCAGGGTGAGAAACAGACAAGCAAGAGAACCTTTAATTTTCCTTTTCTTTTCCAATATCTTTCGGTTCCCCTTCAAGCTATGATTTTTTTTAAGGATGAAAGCCTATCACTGGTCCTGCAAGCCCTATGTTCCACCATTTCTCAGTTCCTGTAATCCTGTCACAATCCAGCATTTGTAACATTACAATTAACTTTCAGAGCTTCCTCCCGCAAACTTACTCAAGAAAATGATCCTATTAACAATAGGCATACTTGTGTGAGTAAAGTGTTTGCTGATTTAGGGCTCGTATTGGTAACTGTGATGTCAGAAATATTAGAGATTATGTAAGAGCCAGGACAAGATAGAGTGTAGTGGAGAGAGCTTTTATTTATACACAAAGAACCTGATCTTCCTTCCCATAAAGTCAATGGTAATTTTGCCCAAATTTGGTATTTTTAAGCCCCCTAGCCATAGGTGCTGGAACTAGAAGTGTTGGGGGGTCCAGCAGCACCCCCTGCCTGGCTTGAAGTGGTTTCCATCATAAACAGGGTTTACAATTTGGTACAATGGCTCCCAGCACCCCCATTATACAAATTGTTCCAGCACTCCTGCCCCTAGTGATCAAACAGAAGACACAACATGATGCCAACACAACTGGATTAATTGCAAGAATAAAAGGTGGTAGGATCAGCCTGAAGTGTAAGAGTAACAAAACAAATGATGGGGGGCGGGGAGAGGACCGTACAGAAACGGTTTGAGGGATTATAAAAAGTCAATTTTTAAAATTTTGTTTTATGAAAACATACCTTGACAATGTCTTAATTATTATTATTATTATTATGTATTATCTTGTATGAAATAGATTATAAATCCTTGGGGCTCAAAGCTCCAAATGCACATACGTAACTTGATTTACAAGTGTTTTTTGCAAGCCTGAGCATTTTGTCTGGTAAAAGATAGTATGCAAAACTAAGATTATGGGCCAAATACTGCACTCATCTCTCAGCCAAAACTTTGATTTTAAAGGGAGTTTTTCCTGAGTAAGGATTACAGGATTTGACTCAGTATGATTAAATTCAGCGTGTTTAAATAGAGACACATGCAGAAATTGTAAGTATAGAGACTTTTAATATAGGGAGTTGTTGAGTTTGGAGAAGACAAGAGTTTCAAAATAAGTATGTGCAGCTAATGTTAAGAAACAAAACATTCTGCAACTAGCAAAACACAGGTGTGTGATTTTTTAAAAATTATTAGAATTGGACTGTCACTCATAGCTCATATACTTCTACACGAGGCTCACTTGTGGTTGTGTGTACACATTTTCACAGAATGGATTTTGTATCCTATAGATGTTGATTTATTACAAGTCTATTACAAGCCTTAGCATATACAGTACTTACGATGCAAGTTAAATTTTTAAAAACTTTTTAAAGACAAATTTCACACCCCATACATGAACTTACACATAACTAATCAGCATCCAGACCTACAGTTAAGCATGTCCCCATTTATGAAATCAGATCCACAAAGATGGACTCCTCTGCTGATTTGTAGCCTGGCTGGGGCTCAGGATCACCGCATGAGTGGACCTGAGTGAATCCAATTGCCAGACTGGGGCCCATGCCAATAACTTTACTCAAGTGCTTAAACATTTTTAGGCTCCAGCCTGGAGTGAGAATCACTGTCCATAAAACACCAGCAGCAAAATACCCTATTATCAAAATGAACTGTATGAATTACTGGTCATTTTAAGTTATTGATTCTGCTAAAGAAAAAATAAATCTTAAACTCTTTAGGGCAAAAGAGCTTTAACACATTGTGGATTATATTGCAATACAGTGTTATGTGCATAAGCATACATATAAACAGACTTGCCATATATTGGGTTAACAGTTATCATATTGGGGTATGTATACCCCACAACCATTAACTTTTCATGGATTTATCACAAAAAGCAAAACCCAAAACAATGCAAGGGTCATAAACTTAGCTGAAAAAAGTGAACACTCATGGCACAAAATATTTTAATTAATGCTATACTGTTTTCCATGTGAAACTACAAGGAGTCAAACTAATATCCTTAATGTTACCATAAAAGATTTTAATTTTTTTTTAAATTTATTTAACTCCCCCAACTAGGGTGACCAGATGTCCCAATTTTATAGGGACAGTCTCGATTTTTGGGTCTTTTTCTTATATAGGCTCCTATTGCCCCCCATCCCCTGTCCTGGTTTTTCACATTTGCTGTCTGGTCACCCTACCCCCGCAACACACACACAGACACACACATTCTTCTGTAGCGTGGCATGTGTAAACATATCATGGAGAAAACTTGCTTAGTAGCAGCCTGATCAAGGTAAAAGATCCTGACAGTTTGGGAGTAGTATATAAAAGGGCTATATTATCATTATCCTGGGTATGCTGAGTTCTCCTATATTGTTTAGAAAGAAAGAATAATGTAAGTATGCTATACATCAGTGGCTCTCAACCTTTCCAGACTACTGTACCCCTTTCAGGAGTCTGATTTGTCTTGTGTACCCCTAAGTTTCATTTCACTTCAAAACTACTTGCTTACAAAATCAGACATAAAAATACAAAAGTGTCACAGCACACTATTACTGAAAAATTGCTCACTTTATCATTTTTATCACAGAATTATAAAATACATTGATTAAAATATAACTATTGTACTCGCATTTCAGTGTATAGTATATAGAGCAGTATAAACCCATCATTGTCTGTATGCAATTTTAGTTTGTACTGACTCCGCTAGTGCTTTTTATGTAGTCTGTTAGCTAGGCAAATATCCAGATGAGTGGATGTATCCCCTGGAAGACTTCTACGTACCCCTAGGGGTAAGTGTACCCCTGATTGAGAATCAGTCAGTTTTATACTGACATGTGTTTCTGAAGGGTGACCTTTACTGTGCCAGCTGCCCTCTCCCCTGAGGGAGGAGGGGTACGTGTGCGCCCACGCAGGGTGCCCCAGCTGCCCTCTCCCCTGAGGGAGGAGGGGTACGTGTGCGCCCACGCAGGGTGCCCCAGCTGCCCTCTCCCCTGAGGGAGGAAGGGTACGTGTGCGCCCACGCAGGGTGCCCCAGCTGCCCTCTCCCCTGTGGGAGGAGGGGTACGTGTGCGCCCACGCAGGGTGCCCCAGCTGCCCTCTCCCCTGAGGGAGGAGGGGTACGTGTGCGCCCACGCAGGGTGCCCCAGCTGCCCTCTCCCCTGAGGGAGGAGGGGTACGTGTGCGCCCACGCAGGGTGCCCCAGCTGCCCTCTCCCCTGAGGGAGGAGGGGTACGTGTGCGCCCACGCAGGGTGCCCCAGCTGCCCTCTCCCCTGTGGGAGGAGGGGTACGTGTGCGCCCACGCAGGGTGCCCCAGCTGCCCTCTCCCCTGAGGGAGGAGGGGTACGTGTGCGCCCACGCAGGGTGCCCCAGCTGCCCTCTCCCCTGAGGGAGGAAGGGTACGTGTGCGCCCACGCAGGGTGCCCCAGCTGCCCGGGGAGGGGATTGCCCCTTGGACTGGGGTTTGTCGCTGACTCCCTGAGCGCCCCCTTTGGCCGCGGCCCGCCCGCCCGGCCCGACTCACCTTGTAGGTGCTCTCTGTCAGCTTGTTCACCTCTTCGGGATCCCGAGACATGGTGCCCGCGGACACGGCGGCAGCGCCCCAGGCAGGAGAGAAGGGGAAGCGGGGGGGCGGCTCCGGAGAATCCGGCAGAGAGGCCGAGGGGGCCGGCGGGAAAAACTTTCTCCTCGGGGAGCTGCTCCGCTGCCCCTCACTCGGGGGTCCCCCCCGCTCTCCGCCCGGCCGCCGCCCCAGAAAAGTCCCGGCAGAGCAGAGGCGGCTCCGCTGCCACCTTCGCCCAAACTGTCAAACTTGTGGAACCAGCCCGGCAGCGCTCCCGGGGCGGAGCCTGCGAGGTGGGGCCGTCTGACGCGGCAGGGCCCGCTGGCCGGGCCGGGCGGGGCGAGGCCTCCCGGGAGCCGGGGTGGGTAGGGCAGGCGCGGCGGCTCCGCTCTCTCACCTGAGCAGCCGCAGCAGCCCATCCCCTCAGGCTCGGCCCCGGGGAGCGTTGAGCTGCTCCCTGGCGGGCTGACAGGCTGTCGTGAGACGAGGCAAAGGCGCCCCAGGGCACGACATGGCACCACGCCAGCGAAGGGCTCCGAACAACTCTGCCAGGCGAGCTCCCCTCGGGGGACACACAACACGTCAAGGCCTATGTGGCCCGTCCCTGCAGTAACTGAGCACCTCAGGAAGGTTAATGGACTTATCCCCACAGCACTGGGGAGGTAGGGAAGGGATATACCTTCCCCCGCCTCCCATGCCTGTGGTACTGAGGCACAGAGAGAGTGAGTTGCTTGCTCATAGTCACCCAGGCCTGGCATCAAACCAGCTCTCCTGAGTCCCAGTCCAGTGCCTTACCACCCCCCATGTCCCTGAGACCTGAGTTAAGCTTAGGGCTGTGCAAAGACTGCAGTGGTACGCAATACCCTCCTCCACCCATAGCTAAGGAAAAGGGCTCAGGAGTAGCAGCAATAAAGGGAGCTTTTTTCAAAACAGAAAGGGGTGAGAGGGCAGCGGGTTTATTGCAGAAGCTTTCTGCGGAGTGGATGGGATTAAGACACTGGGTCCACTTTAGGCACATTTCTTCTTTAAACAGCTAAGCCTCACGCTCCACCGTGAGGTTATTCTTGAGGGAAGAAGGTTTGGAACAGTCTACAAATATGTGCAGTGTGTAAACATCAAGGATGGAGAAGAATATTAGAATCATAAAAAGTAATTGGCAGGTGTGAGATGAAATTAAGATTAGGGCAGTACCAGGAAAATCTTCCTGATAGAGCAATGTAAACTGCCTCACAAGAGACGTGACATAAACCCCATGGCCTTGGACATTTAAAACTAAACTATATGAAACTTTAGTAAATGTACAGTAGGGAACAAGGCAGCACTGGCAAGAAATTGGACTGAATAACTTAATACTTCTATTTCTATAATCTTTGGTCAGCTGGTTCCAATCAGCATAGCTCCACTGAAGTCAAACAAAATATGCCAATTTACACCAGTGGAAAAGCTGATACTATGATTCTCTTTCCCCTTCTTATCATTACATTAACACAATGGCAGACTCCCCAGTCCTACTTTATATTCAGGATTCTTGCATATTAGGGGTCATATGAATTGGGGGTGGTAAGGCTCATTGGTCTCCAGAATGATTTTCATGTCCCTGAAACTTTATCTGACTCTTCTATAGTCTAGACTGCAGATTCAGTCCCATTATGAGCCTCTCTTCCTAAAAATGACTTTCTAAAAATGATGTTCCTAGTTAGAAAGAGTTTGTCTTCAGGCTTAACAGCTTCTTTTAATTAAGGAAAACTTGTTAATTCCCCCCCCCCCTCATCTCTATCTCTTTAAATGGGCGTCCCCATCTGGTATGGTCTCCTTGTTTTTCATGCCACCTTGTTGCTGTGGTGAGATCACAAGAGGCAAACAACAAGAATTGGACTTAGAACAGAAAGGCAAATGGACTCTGATGTGGGAGGAGACTGTTATCAGGTTTCAGGAGTTGTAAAACACATTTTTCTCAAGGTGTTTATGCCTTTAATTCTTCCTGCTGGGAAACAGTGAGCTGTGAGAGCATTATCATAAATACAACTAACATGGCAGGAACGGAGGCAGGTTTATGGGGCATTTCCTACCCTTCCAAGCAAAGTCTTCTCAAGCCTCTGGAATTTATTGTATTGATAGCATTTCTGTAACATATAGTTTACAGTACTGCCCTGATAACTGTTCTTAATAATTTTGGATCCAATTCTGCAACCTTTACTCACACTGAGTGAGTGGTACAAGCAGCATACAAGAAGTTCAATTAAAGTAACCTAATGGGGCTATTTGTGTGAATAAGGGTGAAGAATCAGACCATTTATTTCTATACCTTTTTATAGCATCTTTCAGCCTGTGGATTTCAAAATGCTTTGCAACTGGAGAACCACATTCTGCCTAATTGCTACATGAGTGTTCAAAGCAGGTACACGGAAGAAAGGGTGCAGAGAAACCTCCCACCTTGCATATCAGCCAGGGGGTGCAAGTCGCCACAAAGGAGATGGAGAAGAGGCCATGGTTCCCTTTCCTCATATTGCATCAGCCATTGGAACTGGTAGGTATGTGGGAGGAAATATGCTGTATCCCCTAAAAGAGTGTAGCAGTGATTCCACTGTCCCTGTACACTGGGGATCTCCAGGAGGCTCTCTACAGTCAATGTGAGTCTGTACCTAATTAGCATCATAGCATGAGAGAGCCCTGATATATAAATTAGCTGTACATGTAGGTCCTGATTCTCATTTACACTTAAGGCCCCTTTACACCACTCTGGCAGTGTAAAGGGGACTTGAAACCTTTAGTGTAAATGAGAATCTGGCTCGCAGGGTTTACTTCACGTACTAATCAAGTGCAACCACTTTTAGGTTACATCTACACTCCACCAGCAGATGTGATTTGCAGGTCATGTAGATATACCCATACTAGCTGTAATCTAGTCAGCTTGCTAAAAATAGAAGTGAGGATGTGCAGGTGTGGGCTTCAGCATTGGTTGCACAAGTGAGTAAATACCACAGGGGATCAAGCAAGCAGACTTCTGCAGCCCTTGCTGAAGCCCAAACTCATGCCTATTTTTAGCGAGCTAGCAGATTACAGCTAGTGAAAGTACATCTAGCTGCAAATCACAGCTTGGGGCTTCAGTGTAGATGTACCCTTAGGGTGATAGACAGCAGTAACATACAGCCACACTACACAACAATGTAAGGCATGAAGTATAGATACCATGTCCAACCCCCCTCCCCTAAAACCCTGCAGGAGAGATTTAGATTGGCAGTATTAGAATAATAACATTAATTTATGTATATATGTTTACATTCAGTATGGGATTTTAAAATGTTATGATTCTTCGCACAACCTCATTAAATTCACTGGAGGATGAAGGCATTGCTACCTAGGACCAGAGTGATCAATTCTGGAAAGACTTCTCTTGTGGTCCTTGTGCTTACCCTCAACATTCACCAGTAGATTGCGTTGTTGTCCACTGATAAAAATGTCTCTGCATGTAACAAAGAATAAAGGGATGGTTTTGGGCAGCTGCACCCAAACTTCAGATGTTTAATATGCATACTCTTAAAAGATCCCATTTTAAAAAGTTGTAAATTTTTTCAAGGTTTTATTGAAGACCATCTTTCTCATTTTCTTCCGTCAACCTGGACAGTACTCTATTTTTAGCTTCTCTAGTCTTCAGATAAGATATTTTTGAACTTGAAGTTATAGTAACAGAAGGTGCAAAATTTTACTTATTTTCTTTATTAAATATTTCAGAAATATAAAGCACAAAACAGGAGATAAAGAAAGATTTAAATGTATAAGCAAAGCAAATTGCAGGGTGAACAGGTCAAAAAGGATCAAAAACATTTTAAAGATGAGGAATGCCACAAAGGGAATTGTAGAAGGCAAGGGAGAATCCTTTAATTGGGGAAAACAAGGTTGCTATTCATCCATCAAATAATTATACAACATAATGAAAGAATGAAAAGAAATAGTTGAAACAGATAAAAATAGAAAATATATTGAAAGTTAAATTTTGCAAATCTAGCTTATACTTCAAAGATAAAAACACTAAAAATGTTTCCTCCGATGTCTTGGAATCTTTGTCAAATAGTAATTTACAGAATCAATATGTTGAAATGTTGCCTTTTTATTGGAAAAAATGTGTGTATATTTTGACATTAGATGTTAAAATAAAAATGGCAAATGTGGAAAAATATTTTCTATTTCTTTTATGGAATTTTGTTTTTCATGGTGGTGAATATTACTACTTCAAATCTAGTTAACGTTGTTTGTATACTCAGCATTTGGAAAAGTTTACAATATACCTCTTGTTCTGTTATTTGGGGTTTTTAAATATCTACTGCCCTGCATAATAAATGGTAGTATTGTTCAGATTTAGTTTACCATAATTGTTTTAGCAAACAACATAAAAACCCTTACTTGAAATGTGGAAGTATGGTCTAATTGCATATTTACATATTCCTGAACATTGCTGGGTCAGAAAGTCCCATATTCACACAGAAGGCTCCTGATAGAAATAACACTATCAGCTGAACTTGACAGCAAAGTTTTATTATAGTACAAACTTCTGTATTTTGATCTTTTATTATAGAGATATAGAGCCTTTGATCTCATACTGGTTTTACATCATTGTAACTCCATTGACTTAATTGTGTTACTCCTGATTTGAACTAGAGTGAGTGAGATTAGAATTGGTGAAATAAGTCTCCTTCAGCAAGTTACTTAAGCTTGCTCTTAAATTTAAGCACCTGAGTAGTCCCAGGGATTTAAAATTAGGCATGTGCTTAAGTGTTTTTGCCAAATCAAGCAGAATGCTCATTGCCTTGCAGGTGGGAGCTCTTAACGACTAAATTTTGCTTTGTGCTCTGTTGCCTATGTACAAATATCAAAATACATCATACTGTTTTGAACATTCTGTCCCATATCTTTGTTTATTTAGGGTAGTGGTTCTCAACCTGGAGTACACATACCCCTAGGAGTACACAGAGGTTTTCTGGGGGTACATCAACTCATCTAGATAGTTGCCTAGTTTTACAAGAAGCTATATAAAAAGTACTAGTAAAGTCAGTACAAACTAAAATGTCACATAGACAATGACTTGTTTATACTACTCTATATACTATACACTGAAATGTAAATACAATATTTATTATATTCCAATTGATTTATTTTATAATTATATGTGGTAAAAATGAGAAAGCAAGCAATTTTTCAATAAGAGTGTGCTATGACACTTTTGTATTTTTCTGTCTGATTTTGTAAGCAAGTAGTTTTTAAGTGAGGTGAAACTTGAAGGTATGCAAGACAAATCAGACTCCTGAAAGGGGTACAGTTGTCTAGAAAGGTTGAGAGCCACTGATTTAGGGAAAATTTTTCAAAAGTGGCCTCTGATTTTGGGTGCTGCAATTTTTGATCTAGCAACTCCACACACATCTTGGGTCTAGTTTTTAGATGTTTGGAGCACACATGACTCTCATTGACTTTGAGTTATGGGTATTAAGCCATTTTGAAACTCAGGCCCAAGGTGTCACCTAGAAAAAGATGACATCCAAAATCAGAAGACTTTTTGAAAACTTTGTTTTGCTGAAATGCAGTATTCAGAATCTTTGTGTTATATCATTAATATACTTATAACTGTATAGTAAAAACATATTGTAACATCAGAGGTATTAGAAGGAAAGAAGCTACACCTCATTGTCTTAAAAATCCAACAAAGTTTAATGCAGGTGGAGCTCTAACACAAGTGCCTGCTTACTCTTACTTACAGAGATGAGGACAGGTGGAATCACTAACCAAAAGAACACTTCATTTCAATCTTGTACCTTCAGCCTCTTTTTTAAATTACACCTACCTGCAACACAGCTAAGGGAGGAGGGGAAGCCCGTCACATTATTTTATTTTGTTTGAATGAAGTCTCCTCCATAATGTTCCTAATCTCTGATGAATGCAAACTATGGTCCAGAATCTCTGGTGGGTTCAATGTGGGCAAAGAGGACACCCACACAGATCCAACTGTAGAATTGGGACCAAAGGACTGAACCAAAATGAACTGGGATATTCACTCCCCTCACAAGGCCAATCCCTCTTTGCATTATTTTAAATAAATTTAGAGAAGTTCCCATGGAAATTATAAATTTGAACAGACTTGCTACTGAAATACTGTATCCACAGAACAGGTATAGCTTGAGCAGCAATTGTGAAAGCTTCGTTGTGAATTTGTCAGCTTGTCACAGTTTTTTTAAGTATAAGGGGGAAGTGTTAGAATTCATGTCTATTGAAAAAAATAAAATGTATCCTATTAAGCATGTATTTATATATATACACACTAAAAATTGATTGAATTTAATACTTATGTTTTCTGAAAATGTCCTACATGTCATTGACAAACATACCTTTAAAAACTATTTAAGCATATTGTGATCCATTCATTTCAGCTGATCATTAAATCTCCAACATGTGTTTTACACAGATAAATACAACTGTTAGTAATTACACAAATTGCTGTTAAGCAGTAATGGCATATGCATGGTAGAGCCAGCTGTGGCTTATTTCATTCCCTATGGTCATTAGCAGGCATTTAGCTTAATTAAGAAAAAATGTACACAGCACTTTAATTTGTAATATGAAGTGATATTCAAAGTCTACAATCACTATAACATTTTTCAATCTAGAATTTAAAGGGACTCTGTTAATCTCATTGTTTTAAATATTGACTAGTTTAAAAAAAAGTTCTCTTCCTAACATTTTGAACAATATATTCTGAATTTAAAAAAAATCTTTAAAAGGTTTTCTCCACCTCTGTTGATGCTTACAAAGATCTTTTCAGGTAGTTTCTCCTCTACTGGATGTACAGGGAAACAATGAAACTTACTATGTTCAAACTGCTGTTAAATGAACAAAGTAAATACACTTTTTGTAGGATTCACTGAGCATAATAGTCTGATTCCTCTCTTACATTAGTTTTATACCCTAGTTCAGAGGAGTTACTCCATTTTTAAACTGATACAAGTATGGGCAAAATTAGCTTCCATACGTCCCCTGATGTCATTCCCATGAGCTGGATTTTCATGGTGAGTGGAACATGGGGCAGTCTAACTGATTTACGGCTCAATCCTGCAAGGTGTTGAGCAACATGGCCCTGATCCAGTAGAGCATTTACACACAGGCTTAACTTTAAGCATATAAGTAGTCTCATTGGCTTCTTGGGAAAAGGAGAATTTCAAGCAGCTGCAGAATGCTTTTTATAATCACGGGTGATAGGGCTACTTCTTCCCACATACCCTTTAAATGGGGACATGCTGTCATGACTTTGTAGCCTAGAAAGCTACATTTTTGTTCAGGTAAGACTCTTTGGTCTATTTTTTAGTCAGTTTTTGGACACCTGTGTTGTTGATACCTTAGTGGTCTCCCGTAGCACATTACTATGGCAATATAAAGAGGAATGATAAACTACTTATTTCTCTATTGTGATATCTTTTTTTTTTCAGATTGGAAATATGTGTTATCCTGAACACTGAGGGTGAGTTTTTCTAAGAGATATTTTTTGTACTTGCACAAGACACTTCAAGTTATTTAACTTGCCCAGGATTGAGGCACTTTGACGGGGAAAACTTGTGGCTGTTGCCACTTAGCACTGCAGATCCTGAGCAGATCTGCTGGTAACTGAAAGTCTTAATTTTCCAGAAGTGTTAAACCAGTACCTTATACAAGCACTGATTTCTTATCAATAGATGGATAGATTTTTGCTTCCTTTATTTTATCAGCTGTAACCACTAGATGGCAAGCATGCTATACATAACAGAACCAAATACGATTTTTATATAATGCTCAAAGTGCTTTACAAATTAACAAGGTAGATACTAGTAGTAAGCAAATGGAGCAGCCATTATGTTGCTCACATACAGCATTGGACTTTTTTCCTTGAGAGAGAGAACCTTGTTAGGATGCTGATGTTATCACTTGTGTCTAAAAAGTGCCTTGGGATTTTTAACTTTCCCCTGGAGGTCAAGCTTGGATAGCAAGTCCAAGTCCTGGTTAGGGACTTGACCTTCCAGACTTATAGTCTACTGACATTGTGAATGCTGCCGTATAAGCCATGCCAATAATGTACTATTTAGAATAAGTATATATTCATTCTTCCCTTTTGTAATCTATCAAATGGAGGATTAGCTATCCAACAACATGTTCTTTGTTCCAAAGGGATAAACTGTTGTTGCCTGAAGGAAAATGTAGAGTATTACAGATAAAGGTAGGATACACATTATGCTGCTCTTACTAGTTCTAACTGTTTGGCTATTAAATTAGTGTTGTTATTATTAATGTATTAATTGTTTGAAATGTAGTATGTTATAGGCCCCAATTAGGGATTGATTCACCTATTATTCTAAGCACTGCGCGCGCGCACACACACACACACACACACAGAAAAGACAGTACCTTGTAGTTATCTTAACTCTTATTTCAAAGTGGTATCAAATAAACAATGAATATCAGGGTATTTGTTCTAGCATTTTCTACTTATAAAAGTAGCAAATCCTGTAAAACCTGTGTGTGTGTGTGTGTGTGTGTGTGTAGGGGGTGGGGAGTTATCAAATACTTTTCACAGTAAAAGTATCACCTTGGTTTCACTTCAGTAACAAAGCCTCCAAGGAACCATTCAATGTCACTTTTTGTAATCAATGGGTTCAAAATGAGCCCGATCTAAAATACTTGTGCGGACAGAAGTTTGAGTTTTAAAGTTAATTCAGAAAAGCCATGTGAAAAGATAAAAGCAAGGACTGTCCTCATCTGAAAACTTGCAGACACAACATAGGATGCTGATGCGCGCACACACTTCGAACAGCTACACTAGCACCGGTATACTTGACTGCTGAATATTGCACTCCAGTCTGGGCACGCATCTCAGATACCAAATCTCTGGGCAACTTAATGTCACAATTGGAACCATAGCTGGAACACATATACCCCCACTCAGTATTTGGAGGAAGACACACAGATCATGAGTTCAACTGAACCATGGCCAAACTGAACTTACCAATTCATGAGGCCATTCAGAATCTTTCAAAGACATGCTTGAAATCTTGCAAGTCTCTTTAGGGGCTGGACTATAGCTCTTAAAGCATTCTCATTCAATCCTGAGGTAAGAAAATTATTTCCCAACGGAAAGAATTCTGGGATAATGCTTATGCCCCAGACAAACACCAGATTACTGACCCTACAAAAGAACATCCAGGCTTCAGCATATACCAGAAACATCAGAACATAAGAATGCCCATACTCGGTCAGACCAAAGATCCATCTAGCCCAGTATCCTGTCTTCCAACAGTGGCCAATGCCAGGTGCCCCAAACCATTTCAGAACATTGCATGGCAGATGCTGTCATCTCTTATACCTCTGGCAGATGAAAAACAATGCACAATGTGATTGTGGACATCAGTCACAAACTATGAACCACATTGTAAATCGGTGCCCCCACTTTGATCATTTGTCAGTGGCATCTCAGATTTACACCAAGCCACTTCTGAAGCTACTCACTGGCTCATTAATCTGGACTTGGTTATTTGAACATTGCTAATCACCTCTCTTGCCCAATGGTGCAGTCCTAAATCTGAAGGTACCAGAATGCCACTAAAATATTAATTTTTCTTCAACAAGAATTATGTGCTAGAAGCATGGGGGCTGGAGCCAGGCTCTCAGGGCAGCTTCCTGTCCGCCCTGGGCTGTATATCTGCGGCTGGCATCACGCTCTTCCAGCCCTGCTCTGGCTCTTAGCCCAGGGCTACACTAGGGGAGGGGGTCGATCTACGATACGCAACTTCAGCTACGTGAATAGCGTAGCTGAAGTCGGCGTATCGTAATCGACTTACCTGGCGATGAGGACGGCGGCGAGTCAATCGCTGCCGCTCCCCCGTCGACTCCGCTTCCGCCTTTCGATGAGGTGGATTGCCGGCGCCGACGGGGAGCGCGATCGGGGATCGATTAATCGCGTCTTAACGAGACGCGAAAAATCGATCCCCGATAGATCGATTGCTACCCGCCGATCCGGCGGGTAGTGAAGACCTGCCCTCAGAAACATTACTGTTTCCCCAAGCTGCTGGCATGGTGCTGGGCCAGCCAGGGCCCGCTGACTCTGTGAAAGTTTGTATCCCCAGCCAGAGGAACCCTGGGGTTGGGACATGGGAGCCTCAGCCCTACAGACAGCACAGCTAAGTGGAGCCTGCTCCAGACCAATACTGGGGCTCAGTGCTTTGTGGCCTTTAGTGAGAGGGATCCCAAGGTGCCTTGGGCATGCAAACCCCTCAGTAGTGGGGCCAACTCCACAGGATGTGGTTACCCAGAGGGTTTGGCCACAGCCTGCAGGGAGATGCTGCAGCTCCAGCTCTTTCTAGGAATCCTCTCCTCTGTGCCAAGAGAAGGGGCTGAACAAAGTGGCAGTAATGGCTGTAGAGCATCCAGGTCCCTCTGGAGCCCACAGGCTATCCCAGGTACTGCCCAAACAAATTACATATCATGACATAGAACAGGGGTCTCAAACTCAAACTACCACGAGGGCCGCATGAGGACTAGTACATTGGCCCGAGGGCTGCATCACTGACCCCGCCCCCTCACTGCCCCCGGCCCCGCCCCACTCCACCCCTTCCATTAGGCCCCACCCCTTCTCCGCCTCCTCCCCTGTGCGCACGGCTTCCCGCTCCTCCCCTCTCCCTCCCAGAAACTGCGAAGCTCTTCCCATGCGGCCCGCGGAGCTCTTCCCTGCGGCCCACCGGGCTCCCCGCGCCCCCCCATTTTTTTTTAAACCCCCAGGCAGTTCCCGCCGCCAGAACGGCTGTCTGGCGGCGGGAACTGCCTGGGAGTTTAAAAAAAATAATGGGGGGGGGCGGGCGCGGGTTTTCATATAATATATTATGATACGTATTTTGTTTGGGCAGTGCCCACTAAATCTTTAAACTTAAAAGCACATTTAGCAACTTTGATAAATCTCCTAACTTACTCACCTTTAACATTTATGGGAGTTACATGTATGTTTCAAAAGGGAAATATAAAATGAATTCTGATAAATACCTACCAATACAAGGTATAAATTCCAGTGACTAGATGGATTTATCATCCACTCTGCAAGTGTGTTTAATGTTAAAATGCTCTGGACCAAATTTTGCCATCAATGCTCAGGCAACAGTGCCCATTGCCTTAACTGGGCCTAAGTATGTGGATCAAAATACAGGATTTGGCCCTGTGTAAAAAAGTGAATGCTTTAGCTCTCGGTGAACTTTTAGGCTACTCTGCCCTCTGCTACAATCCTTGCAACCTCATTGAAGTCAGTGGCAATAACTGAGTGCAGAATTTAATCCTTAATTTTTAATAGGACTTATTCTGTATATTAACCCTTAACTATCACTTTTCAAACATGAACTAATTAATCATCACAACACCCCCTTCTGTGATGTTAATAAGTATTACTTTAAAAAGACCATTTAAGTTGGAAAGACAAGCATCCAAAAGTTAGCAAATGCCAGAATGAAGGTCAACCATACAACTTTACTTTGTCTCCTTTGGCCATGTATATTATTGTAATTACATGACCCACTCCACAGGCCCCCCAGGACCGCACACTGTAGCCACAGAAAGGTGTTCCTGAGCAAGGTCGTCCCTGGGTTTTAGTGCTACCAGGATCTGGGTGGATAACTTCTATCCTGTGCTCCCTCAAGGTGAACGTGGCTTTTCTGAGTGGCTATGAGAAGTCCCTGTCAAAACTTCACCTGATTTTTATCTACTGTATCAAACAATAAGGCTACTTAAATAAGAACTGGCTCAAATTTGACTATGGAGTACACAATGATCCCACACAATCTGTACATTTTTTCTTTTCGTATTTCTTAAATCCTACTCAGATGCTGCCACTTGCTTCTGATTTATACAGAAATGTTTTAGAAACAGCAGATGGACCCTTGGTAAGCCCCAGACAGAACACCCCAAAAGGCTTTTTCTGAGAACATATTTTGTTGTTGAGCTCTGCTAGCTAGGTTCTTGTTGCATTACATAATACCCAGTGAAGCTACTTACACAAAATGTTATGATCTCCTTCTGCATGTGGAAAGCAGTGGAACAGGTTCCTACACCCTGCAAACAATACACTGGAGCTTGTTTTGCTTCAGTCTTCAGAGGACAGCAGATAGTCAGTTCCCACATTTATCTTTTGTTCCTGTTATTTCTCTCTTAACAAAATGTTGGAAAGTAAGAAACATGAAGTGTTAGGGCTAATTCTGTTCAGTTACATCAGTGCTAATCAGGAACAATTCCACTTAATTCAGTTTGAGTTCCTTTGGATTTACAGCAGCATTACTGAAAAAATGTGGGCCTAGTGCACTGTGTTTTTTGCCTTTCCCTTTGAAACTGATCAGCTCTCTGAAGAATACTGTGGTCAAGCCTATTGACTTTCTAGGGAATCAGAAGAAAATGAAGATTACTCTTGTAACTCCTAGGAGCCGAATTCTTCCCTTGCATAACTTAACTGAAATCGTGAGAGTTATACCATAGATGAAATCGTCCCTCTGTGTTTTGAGGAGACCCAACTTGCTGTTTTCCTATGTTGTCCATATAAAGACAATGATCAATATTACCATTTCAGTTCAAGGGATGGCTTAGGGCTGGTTTACACTGGGGGTGGGGGGGGGAATCGATCTAGGATACGCAACTTCAGCTACGAGAATAGCGTAGCTGAAGTCGACGTTTCCTAGATCGAAGTAATTTTACTTACATCGGGTCCACGCGGTGCAGGCTCGCTCCCCTGTCGACTCCGCTTCCGCCTCTCGCCGTGCTGGAGTTCCGGAGTCGGCGGGGAGTGCTTCTGGGATTGATTTATCGCTTCTAGATGAGATGCAAAAAATCGATCCCCAATAGATCGATTACTACCCGCCGATTTGGCGGGTAGTATAGACGTACCCTTAGAGGGCTGTTCAAAATAACTAGACATCCCGGAACCCTATGTTCAAATCCAGCTTTTGGATCCAACTGCAGGAGATATGTTGACTTCCATGCAGTTTACTAGGTCTCTGATCCAAAGCTCATTGAAGCGAATAGGAAGACTTCAGTGGGCTTTGGAATAGACCCTATATGTGAATCTTCTGGATGATACTATAAATACTGAAACTCTTTTACATGTACTGTATAAGATTCATATCATCCACCACAACTGGGGTAGAACGCAGCATCCATAATGTTGGATTTTCGCTTAAATATCACTATACATGAAAGTCAGGGCTGTTCTGTACATTCAAGGGGAACTCAGTGAGTGCCTTATTCTTTTAATTTGTCTTGAGCTTTCAGTAACATCAAAAGCTATTTTAAGGGGAAACAAGTCTCCAGAACTCTCTGCTACACTAATGGAATAGTATTCAGAGAACATCAATTGACATATATGTTCTCCTCCACTCATTCTGAAATGTCAACAGGCATTGAACATTCCACATTTTCATTACCTACTGAACATCAATCAGTTGAGTATACTGTATGAATAGATAGGATGTTTTTGTAAACTCATTTTCCATTAGCATCAAACAAGGTACATATTTTTCTAGCTTAGATCATACATAAAGTCATAGGAATTGTTCCCTGCCCACATCATTACTATTATAGTGCTACCTAGCAACTAAAAGTAAAAAAGCATCTTACAGGGAAGAGTTGGGCCTAAGCTGCTAAATTCAGGTTTAAATTTGGATCTGAATTTTCCCAGAGTTCAGGGTTGTTTGGATCTGAAATTTTTGGTTTCAGAGTCATCTCTTCTCACATTATTTTACTAACAGAGCCAACTGCAAATTGTGGGCACTCTGGATACAACATTCACAGAATAAAGGGACACTCAAAACAGAGGAGGCTGCAAATGGAACAAAGTGTTACCATATTTAGCCACTGAATATAAAAATGAAGGTCCAGGGCTTCCCCTTGGTGGGAAGACCAACAGAGGGAGTGAAAATGTAATGTCCCCAATGTACAGAGTTTCTTCTGATCAACCTATTGGAGGGCACCCTCACCCCTGCAAAATTAACACCTCCTAAAATTTGTGACTCCTCCAAAATTATTTTCACCTCTTTTCTGGGATTGCAGTGACCGTGCAGAAATGTAACATGACCTGAATAACTCAAATTCAATTATAAATGATAATCCAGATGCAAAAATAGAACACATCATTGTGTAGCTATTACTTTTCTTAAAGTGTGTAATAATTTGCATTTCAAGCTGGATGAACAGCAGAATAGGGCAGTTAGGACTCCAAGATGCTTAACACACCTATGGTATGTACAATGGGGTGAAATAAGCCTGGGGTGGCATCTTTCCCACTACTGTCTCTTGTTTTTATTTATTTAAGTCAGGCTCTTAGGGTACTAGTCTCATTTTGATGCCTGCAGATTTATTCATATAACTTCCCATGCAGCAACATGAGAATAAAATACATGCACTCTAGAGAAAATAATTAAATGAATCACTAAAGCATAAAATGCTCAAGTTAAAATACTTAAATATTCCATTTGATGCAGCTATATATGACAATGTAATTTTCATCAGCCCAAAATAAGGATTCCGAATCCTCTTAGGCTGCTCTGATTTTCATTGCCATTAAGAGGAATTGCACTGAAGAGATGATACCAGTGCAGTATTAATGCTTGTGTATAGGATGTTGCAATGCTCTCTACATTTCTGAACATGCCCATGTAGTTGAGAGAAGGTGTTATCCTTATAAAATTACTAATAATTACCCCGGTCAGTGAAGTATCACTATTGTAGCATGCAGACCTTTCTGTAGAAATTGTACTACCTTTTTATAAGGTATCTATCTGCAGTAGGATAGGAACTTTAAATTATTGGTTTACCAGGTACCAGAGCAAAAAGTTACTGAAAGATGTAGCTATGACAACCCAGCATAAGTACACTAGTTGGCAAAGAAGGAGATGAGCTAATAGACAAGTACAAGCAGTTGTGAAGAAATTCATACACTTTTCATATTCTATATGAATATTACAGCTATTGTGGGACTGAAAACTGTTTCTTTCCTCTAACACAGCAATTCTCAAACTGTGAGTCGGGACCCCAAAGTGGGTCGCGGCTCCATTTTAATGGGGTTGCCAGGGCTGGCATTAGACTTGCTGGGGCCTGGGGCCAAAGCCCCACCTCTCGGGGCCAAAGCCAAAGCCCTTGGGCTTCAGCCCTGGCTGGCAGGGCTCAGGTTACAGGCCCCCTGCCTGGGGCTGAATCTCTTGGGCTTTGGCTTTGGCCCCCACACCCAGGGTGGCGGGACTCTGGCAGGGTCAGGCTTCGGTCCCCCACTCCTGGGGTCATGTAGTAATTTTTGTTGTCAGAAGGGGGGGGTGGTGCAATGAAGTTTGAGAACCCCTGCTCTATCAGAAGGAACCAGCATGAGAATGAGATGCCAAAGACCTAAGCCCCAGAGGCATATGGCATTGTGGTACCCACCTCTTCAGACCCATATGCCTCTTTGTGCCCCTTCCTCCCACTTCTCAAAAACCCAGTGGTGACATTTTGCAAATATGCTCCTTAACTTCTCTGTGCCTAAATTTAACCATGTAAAGATGGGTACAGTAATATTTATTACCTAGCTGGCTGGGTGCTGCAAGGTTCATTAATTAATATACGTGAAGTGCTTTGATATCCTCTAATAAAAGGTGCTACATAAGAGTAAAAAATTATTCTGATGCCAAGAAATTCAAAGAGAAAACTGGGACTCCTTTCTTAAGCCTACAGCTTTGTACTGAAGATGGTTTTTGAAGCATCAGTTTGAATCTGAGTCACAACCTTAATATTATTTAAATACATTTTTTCTATTTATAATTGAATAAGTCCAAGGATTCTGGAGTCCCCATTGTCCTAATATTCAAAGTCCTCCCTGGAACTGGCCATGACTGAGAGATCACCAACTATGATCAAAACCTATGGTGACAGCGGTGTCCAACTGGAATTGCAACACTGTCCACAAAAGAAGAGAGACTGAGAGCTGGATCAGGACCTAAATGCAAAACTTATCTCTTTGAATTAACTTTCCTTTATGAACACAACCAAAACATAAAATACGCACAAATCATGTATCTTACTACTGCTAACTGGGAAGGAAGGGAGAGAGAGATTGTTATATCTTTCTAATTGTTACGAGGCATTCACATACTATGGTGGTGGGAGTCAGAGAAAAATGTAGATACATTACAAAGAAAATGTTACTGAGTTAACATAATGTTTATATCCATTCTGTCAAGCTGGATTTTTATGCTTTGGCTCACAGAGGAAAATGATAAATAGATTAAGCTACAGCACATTGTTGATTCACACTTCCTCTTATACCAAGTCTCTATATAATAGGGATTTTGAACAGATTCTACACTCCTTCAGTTTCACAGCTAGAATCAATTTAGCAGATCCACACAAAGTGTGAGAAACTAATAAGCTTTTTTCACCTTTAAAGTAGCTTTTGCGTCATTCTGTCCATTTCCCACCCAAAAAATTTCTCACCTTGACGCAAACGACGGGCTTTAGGTTAGAGAAATCTAATGTTAATTAACATTTGTGGTCATGGTGAGTTGTGCAAATGTAACTTTAGTACTGAAGAAAATTGATATGCCAACATTGATCTAAAATATAGAAGATAAAGGCCTATTTGAAGGATATCTTTTCCTTCAGAAATCAAGGGATTTCCTCTTTAACCTAGAAGTAAAATAAATTGACCTTTTGGCACCCAGAAAAGATAATCTTTATTTTTAAGATAATAAAGAAAATAACAATGGACATAATTAGAACATAAATTGAAAAATGTATTTCAATAGTTGTTGTAGGTTGGTAATATTTTCATATAACTAAAGATGTGTTATAATAAAAAGTGGTGAAAGGAATTATTTCCCAGCCTTTTCCCAAGATGAAAACAATAAACCGATTATACTCCATCTAACTGTGAGGCACTTTGACTTATGCAATTGTCCTCTGGACATGTTCAGGAGAATACCTGCACAGAACTTATTGCAGGATCAGGGCCAAGTCAGTGGTAGAGTGTCAAGCTCTAGATCACATTATCTCCTACACTTCACATTATTTAAGTATAGTTTTTATTTTCTCTTTTTTTTTTTCCAGGGGAAAAAATGTAATAAGATCACTCCATGCATCTGAAGAAGTGGGTTTTTTACCCATGAAAGCTTATGCCCAAATAAATCTGTTTGTCTTTAAAGTGCCACCGGCTTCCTCATTGTTTTAATAAGATCTTTGAAATTTCTAAAACAAGTATTTCTTTAATCTGGAAAAAATATTCCAAGACTACTAACATTTTTTGATGTTTATTTATTCTTGCAGGCATAGTCTTTTTATTGCTGTGGTTGTATTCCAGGATTAGATGGATGAAGCATAGTGTGAATTCAGTGCAGTAGTCAGTTGAGGGCAGCCATAAAGTCAGCGCAATACAAGGACACAGATGGCTACTTAAAGTATGGGCAAAGGCCCGGTGTGACGTACCAGGGTACAATCCAGACTAATGATCAGCTGTGTCACCTCTGCCCTCTTATCTGGGGTGGCCTTTAGAATTCTTTGCTGCTATAGCCTCCAACCAGACTGCTCACAAACAACTTCTAGCATGCAAGTCACTCCCAGCTAGGTGTGTGTGTGTTGCAGCCAGCCAGCCACACCTTGGCTCTTACAGCTTTGGTTATACTGCAGGTTTATCTCAATACACTCCCACTCTTAGATTTCCTCCCCAGAAATAAATGTCCTGTACTGCCCAGCCCTTTCCTGGATAGTACAAGTTTTTATGAAGTCTGTTATTTCTTTAATACAAATAATATGCACACAACTTGCCACCACTTATGGAGTGTCCCAAACACTTCAATTTAAACACACCAGGTTAGAAAAAAACAAGAAAACAAGTTTATTAACTACAAAGAGAGAGCTTTTAAGTGAGTACAAGTAATGATGCATTAAAGTCAGAAATGGTTACAAGAAAATAAAGTTAAAACACTATTGGTGCCTAACTTAACAAACTATATTATATCCAAGAAAAGTTTCTTACCATCTGCCTTCTGCAGTCTCACTGACCAAACCCTCTAGGTCAGGACCCCTTCTTCCAGAATCCAAAGAAGGCTTCCTCTGTTGCTTCAGGTGCATAGCATCGATAGGCAGGGAGAGAGAGAGGGTGTGCCTTGTGGTGTTTGTCCTTCCTTTTTATAGTGTCAACCCCCGTTTCGAAAAACATTTCCAGCTGGGTACCAGCAGACAAAAAATCTATGTGGAAGGATGTTCCCTGCTTCTGTTTTCTCACCTGTTTGAGCTTCCTTTGTCTCCTCTTCCTGCTTGATGACCGTTTACTACTTAAATGCAAATGAAGCAGAGCAGACATTCCTTTGTTTAGGACAGACATGTTTGCCAACCTGAGTTTTGAACATGTGTTAATAACACCATACAGTGGAATCTTATAGCTTTATCAGGGAGATACTGATTATCACATTATGAGTTTTCAAAAGATACTTTACAAGGCATACTTTGTACAAAGATTATTACAGTAGTGTGCAGAGTGTGAATACAGGGGTATGTTCTGTCACACTCAAATCCTGAAAACACTTACATACATGTTCAGCTTTACTACCAACTATTTAAGGTAGTAAATTTAAGCACATACATTTATGTTTGCAGGATTTGGGGCAAAATGCAAAGTTCAGACCAACAATGAGGCAGCAACTCAAAGTGTAAGCAGCACAGGAAAAATAAATAAATGAAGTGTGCAGTAGATAGTAACAAGAATATGTACAATATGTTCATTTCCACTGTAAATGTTTATTTGTATGATTATTTTCTTGCTCTGCTTCTTTCAGGTCTTCTTCTTGCTCTCATCATTGCACTTTGTTTATTCTAAAAGCAGCCACCTGTGTGAATATGTATTATTATTACTCTGGTTGTGTGAATTAAGCTAGATTTGGGAAGGGGTTTACAAAACCTACAAGTTGGTGGGGTGGAATTGGAAATGAGTACAACCTAGGAGATTTAAGTTTGATTGGCTTGAAAGTCAAAGGGAAACCTTCCTCACATTAATGCCAAGCACCCCCTTCCAACCTTGGATAACGCAAGGAAAGCTGGCTTTGAACTGAGTGAGCAACCTCAGGCCACCTTTACCAGTCTTCCTCCAGAATGGGCTGACCTTCAGAAATCCATTCAACCTTGAAGAACCCTAGGCTCAGTTTAAGTGGATATGAAGTTGAGTGTGAATATTTTATCCAGCTCCAATTACTGGATATCAGGAATTTAAGAATATAACCTTTACCATAGAGCAGAACTATACAAGTTCTCTTTTTTTTACATATTCTAATTACATAATACTAGATAGCTTATATAGCATCTGTCAACCTGATATCCGGATGAATTACTTTCCAAACAGGCTCCTGTAATGTTTATGGGTTTTTGCTGGGTTAATGCTTTTCATTGTTGTTGACCAGTGTGTAGGCACCTGTGCCACATTGTGAGAGAATATTACCTATTCTGTAGGGCATATTTTGTCTAGGAAAATGGTATTTTGTATTACCATAGTTATTGGAAGCTTCAGTAAACGTTCTAAAACGTGTTACCTGCGTACAGAAGAGATGATTTAATGGTTCATTATTTTTTATAAATACTGAAATGTATATTCTTCCTTTGATAAGATGCAAAGGTTCTACACCACAACCAGCATGTAGGTAGTTAACTCACTACTAATCCAGTCTGTTTGCCATACATGAACATGCAGGCCTATTTGGACTCCTTTTTCCGTCTCCTGATTGAGTGAAAAGAGCCCCCAGCTGGGTACAATTATTAGATAATGGTGTGATCTGAATTAGGAAGCTTTATAAAGGAGTTTCCTCTGCAGTCAGTTGATGGTAGTTGTACCAAAAAAAAAAAAAAATCTGTCCTGATGTGTAGCTCTGTTGACCTTCATGCATGAGGCTAAAAGAAGAATTTAGTCCCATGTGAGATAAAATACCTAAACGAATGATTTATCTTAGAGTGATTCTTTTGTATTTCAATTAATATAAGAAACATCTCAAAACAAAAATGTGCCTGCTGACCAAGAGAATGTCTTGTAAAGGAAGTAAAAATCTATTATATAAAATAGCTGTTCTCCAGTCTAGTGCTATTATAGCTATTGGTGAGAGTCATTTACTGTAGATTATTATAATTCTCTCTTTCAGATGAGAGACTGTTATCCAGTGTCATTGCAATTTGTGGGATAACTTGGCTAGTCATCCATTTATTCATATTAACTTAGAAACACTGCAATCGTAACAATGGAAATGGTAAAATAATACTTTGTGCTTCCACAGTGCCTTTTATCCAATGATATTAAAGCGCTTAATGAAAATCTTAGTCTCACAATGCTTTTATTAGATAGGAAAATATTATATTGTTTTTCATGTAGGTATACTGAGGAACAGAGAGAGTAAGCAACTTATGCAACAAGCTGGTGCTAAGGCAGGAATGGAACCTGTAAGTCCTGACTCCTTGTTCTATGCTCTAACCACTGGAAATACGAGTGTGTACTTTGTTATGGTAGAAGGTCTGACTCACCAAAGGAAATACTCTTATGATAATATGTAGGTTAGGAAAAAGTGCATATTTTTCAAAAGTTACAATTTTTCTGCCAGGAATTAGTGTAATTTCTTTCTTTATTATTGTGCAGTCCCTTTTTATTTTTCTCAAACCCTCTAGCTACTGGCAGAACAAATGAGCATGTTATATATAGTGTTATTCAGAGCTTGCTTCTGAACTGCTAATACTTTTGTCCTGCCCAAGCTGATAGTCTTTCAACAAGATTTTTTACAGTATAGTATATGTTTATTGGCTCTGGCTCTGCAAATGAATAGGTGTTCTTGATGTTTAAGGCTCTGTAGCAGCACTATTAATGTTCATTAGAGTTAAAGTGCTTATCAATAATCTCAGTGACAACAACTACACCAGTGATATCCTCTTAGCGATTTTTTCATAATGATACAACTTGTTTTCTAGCTTGTAGCACTTTTGGAAATGCTACGGAAAATTTGTCATTTATTAGGTCATTTTAAAAGATGTTAATTAAAAGTGGCAATTAAGTGAGAGCAGAATTTGGCCTTTAACGGTATAATTCCAGAGTAGCTTCACTGGAATGGAACAAAGAACCAAAATTTAGAATTTAAGGTCAGAAGGGAACACCAGATTATCTAGGGTGACCCGTATATCACAAGCAATCAACACCACCCATCCGCACACTAAACCCAATAACTGAAATTAGACCAAGTTATTTCAGCCCTCAAGAGACAAAACTATTATGTGCCACAGACAGATAACAGGAAGGACTTAGGGGCACCAAAGATTGCAGTGGCAGGGAATTGATTAATTGAAATATGTGTCTTTGCCTTATAGTTTTTTGGTTGCTTATATAACAACCCCACCATGGGTTGTCATCAGAGATTGAATTTATAACATTTAGCATCAAAAACTGAAATTTAAAGGAGTAACTCCATTCAGAGAGAGATATTACCCATTGTATAGATCAGCCACTAGAGGGGGACATAACACATTTAGGCTCTGATGCTGACAACACCTATGCATGTTCTTAACTTTGTGCACTGTGAGTAGTCCTACTGACTTCCCCACAACCAATATGCAGGGAGTTAATTCCCTACTTATCCATTCTGTTTCATTGGGGCTATTCACAGTGTGTAAAGCTGAGCACATGATTAGGTCTTTGTGAGATCTACTCCTTAAGCCAGTGTGGTACCCTAATACTCCTACACCGCATGTAATATTTGTTTTGACAAGCATGAATCACAATTTCTACAGAATTACATTTGTGGTTCTTGGCCTATTCCAAGTAGAGAGAGAAGGAGAGTTTAGTCACTAATTTTATTTACTTAGACCTGGTATGAAACGGTTGAAAAATTTCAGGACAATGTTTCCCTTTGTTTGATTAATTCTAATGTTACTAAAAAACCAGAATTGTTGACAGTCCATATTTTCTTACATAAGACTAAAAGACACATTTTAAATACATATTTTAGTTGGAGGCAACTTGAAGGGAAAAAAGTAAGAACTTAAAATGCATGGCCTAGGGGTTCTTCTAACAAAACTTCTGGTGGCCTCAGAGTGCGGCCACCAACTCTTGCTGGTAGTTGCTCTGACAAATTTTCTGAAAATACTTAATTAACTTTAGGAAAAACAAATAAATATGCACATGTACACATCCGAATCATTGTAATTTATTTATGTAGGGTTTTTTTTGCAGACTCCATAATAAAAATAATGTACAGTTGTATGTTGGTGCTCCTGGCCCCCGCTGCCTCCTGGGCCCTGCTGTTTCCCCCCTCATTGCCCTGTGCTCCTTTCCACAGCCTCGCAGCCCAGCTTACCCTGCTTCTTGCCTCTTGACTACAGCGCTGGGTAAAGCTGGCATTGCTGAAGCCCAGAGCCCCACGGCTGGAGCCAAGGGTGTGTGTGGGGGGGGGGAATGAAGCCCAGAGTCTGCCACCAGAGCCCCAAGCCCAAAGGGGGAGAGAGGGTTAAACCTGCCCCAGAGCCCCTGGGTTCTGCAGGGAGGAGCCGCTGCTTTGCCACCTCCCCCCCGCAATCTCTGCCCAGGAGGCTGTAGTGGCTGCAGGAAACCCCTCTGGTGGCTGCATGAGGCCACAGTGGCCGCATCTGAGAAACAGTGGCCTAGATCGTACCCTCTGCCCCCATTAAACCATCAAGAGGGGTGAAATAATCCTCATGAAGATCCTATCATAGAGACTTCTGCACCGAAAGAATGGGGGTCTTCTCCCTCCTGAAAAAGGCCACAGGGCCCACCCTAAAACCTGGCAGATTACCAGGGATTCATGAGAGCTCACAGCCATCTGTGCATAAATTGTGTGCCTCCATATTGTCTCTGGCACTTCCCTCCTCTCCGCCTCAGTTCCCTGGCTGCTCTAATTCAGTGGCTGGGACAATGGAGGGGGACAGAGGACTCACTGGTAAAGATGATAATGTATGGCTATAGGCTGACTTATCCATTCCAGGGATAAGCTCTCAACAGGGCTAGAGGGGGCCAATGTGTACTCCCTTCAGTCTAATCTCAGCCCACACACTCTTCCCCCATAGCCTGTCTAGTATCCACTACCTCTCCTGGTACTGATCTGAGGGTCCATAGCAGGAGACAATCTACAGAGGTAGCTGATCTCCCTTTTCATGTAGGGCAGGGGAGACCAGTGTGTGGAATAGACACAGATTTCAGGGGATCAATGTGGGCCTATGGAAGCATCATGGAGATTATTACCTTAATGGAGTCACAGAAAGCATACATACCCCGGAACAAAACATCAGAAAGATTAAGGTAAATGACATGGTAGAAGAGCTTATTCACACCAAAAAGTATCTTAAAAAATGGAAAATCCAGCCCAAGCACTTCTAACTGAATGGATTGTAAACTGTGATAAGATATTCAATGGAAATTAGGAGAGCTAACAGGAAGTTAAGAGCAAGATGTTAACAAATTATCTTTGTATACACATGAGAAGCAGAAGACCTTTAGGAGAGTTGGAAGTCCACAATCAAAGATGATAAGGAGATGGCAGAAGAGCTAAATACCCCCTTTTCCCATCTGCTTTCTCTAGAGAGGATAATAGTTACACGGAGGGGTGCGGGGGGAGGAAAGTGGGTTACTCTTCAGGTAGTTACTCTTCTGGTAGTGAGATTGAAACAAAAGAAGTGAGAAACTAAATGAAGAAATTAAATTGTAATAAATCCCCCAAAGCAGTTGGGTGCTTTTTGGGAGTTTTAAAGAAATGAGCCATCAAAGTACGTGAACTAACAAAAAAATATATATTATCATTAAAATTGCTACTGTACCAAAGGGCTGAAGGGGGGAGAACTTTGTAGTCATCTTTTAAAAAGATAATAATGTGATCCCACGAATTATAGAACAGTGAGCCTTAGTTCAGTACCAGGACAATAGTTGAGAAAACCATAAAAAATAACAAAAAGGCACCTATATGTATAATAATGACAGGGACAAATCACCATGGCTTCTGTAAAGGTAAATCATGTCTGTTTAACCTCTAAGAATTGTTAAGAGGTTTAACAGACTGGAGGATAAAGGGGAACTGGTTGGTATAATTTATTTAGACTTTCACAAATCTTTTGATAAAGTCCTCCACATGAAGCTATTAGGAAACTAGATAACCACTGAGTCAGTGTGAGAGTTCTGTCTTGGATTCACAATTGATTAAGATATAGGAAGTAGAGAGGACTAATTCTCCGTTTAGAAAGAGGTCAAGAGTGGGGTGACTCAGAGCTCCGTACTGTGACTGATATATTATTATGTTAACTATCTGGAAGATGGGTGAATAGCAAGACGTCAACGTTTTTTCATGACACAAAATTATTTAGGTTAGGCATGATTAGGAAAGACTATGAGGAACTCCAGAAGAAGGTAATAGAACTAGGTAATAAAATGTCAGATTAACTTCAATTTAGACAAGTGCACGGTAATGAAAATGTAAATCACTTGTACATGTGCAGGGATAGCTCAGTGGTTTGAGCATTGGCCTGCTAAACCCAGGGTTGTGAGTTCAATCCTTGAGGGGGCCATTTAGGGGTCTGGGGCAAAAATTTGGGATTGGTCCTGCTTTGAGCAGGGGGTTGGACTAGATGACCTCCAAAGGTCCCTTCCAACCCTGATATTCTATGCAGGATTCAAAATTAGTTCTAGGGAAAATTGTATGATACTATATTGGATTATTTGAGAAATAGTACTGTGATCATGTAATTAAAGACTGTGATGAAGCATAAGCACAATGGGGAAAAGTTACTGTAGAATTGCATGTTCAGTCTAAGTTTTTTACATTTACTGACTTTTGAGCATTCACAGTTGTGATCATGCAGGCTTTTCCTGATGAGAGAACCCCACTGGACCAATGCCACCCAATGCAGTCACAAAGGTCCACCCACAAGGAGTAGCTTCCAGGAATAGGGCCTATATTTGTAAACTTAAAACTGTGTAAACATAATTTTTGTATGCTAATGTAAGTTTTTTTCAAGGGGGAAAAAAAGCAGAGAAAACCCATAGATATTAAGGTTGTGTGAGCAGACCTACAAAGCTCATTGTAAGTCCATTCAGAACTCTTAAAATTATGCAGGAAACTGACTACCTCAAAGATAAAGCTTCAATACACATTCTGTTTCTGAATCAAAATCTTTTTTCTATATAAAAATGTTTCTGCATTGAAAAGGTTCTATGTGGGCATGAGCAATCATGCTAACTGGCTATGATACTAACGTTTCAGAGCTCCCAACATCAGGAAAAGTTACTTTCATGTATTCACAAAAATAAAATAATAAATACTTCTGACAGAGATATTTTTTATTCTTTGCCAACAAGGAAAGGGCCTTGTAAAAATCAGCTTTAAAGTTTCAAATTGTAAAGTTGAATGAGCAAAAAATCATTTTACAAATGTACATTGTAATGGGAAAGCGTTCTTTTTTCATTTTACATAATTCAAAACCAACTAAATAGATATCAGTGAATGTTTAAAAAAACACCTCGAGACTGAAACCAAGCATGGAAAATTTCAGTCCAAATGATGAAGAGCCATATTGTTTAACCATATTTAAGCAGAGGCCAAAGGGAAATTCTGCTGAAGATGGTTGGCAGAATATGGGTTGACAATTTCAGAAAGCTGTGTGTCATAATGAAAATCCTGATGTAACTTCACTTATAGTGGGTGATATCATGAATCTACTAAAATACTAGTCGGAGGGTCTTATTTTCATTTACACTAAGAATGTCTTGTGTGATCACTCTCCTAGTACATAGCATATCTCCTCTGGGAAACCGGTCCAAGAATGCAGTTTAAAATACATTCATAGTCTTGTCTATGGAATTATATTAGCTTTTTACATACTATAAACAGATCTATATATAATGTAGAATCATAGAATATCAGGCTTGGAAGGGACCTTAGGAGGTCATCTAGTCCAACCCCCTGCTTAAAGCAGGACCAATCCCCAATTTTTTTGCCCCAGATCCCTAAATGGCCCCCTCAAGGATTGAACTCACAACCCTGGGTTTAGCAGGCCAATGCTCAAACCACTGAGCTATCCCTCCCCCTAAATGTAGATTTATGTTTACTCATACATTATACCTGTAGGTGTTTACAACTTCAGACATTTTGTGAAAGAATTTTTTTTTTTGCTGAAATGAACTAGTAGATAAATTAGACTAGGTTATTTTCTACCCTCAAACTGCATGCAGAATTCCCAGTAGTATATGCAGGAGTTCGTGAATGGATCAAAACAGTATATGGTGAAATATTATTTAAATGTTACTTGGATAGATCTAAGTTTTAAAATATCCTTAAATATGGAGAAGAGTTGAAGAATTTGAAAATCTACCACAGACAAACATAAATATTGAAATGATATAAGCTAGTTAAAAAAACATCATACAGTTGCTTATGTATTCCCTTTGATTTCTCATTTGCAGTTGCTGGGACATAGGACTTCTCTAGATTGTTCTCTATCTGCCATTTATTTATATGAAAACAGCCCATAAGCTTAAAAAACTTAAAGCTTTGCCATTCTTGGCCTGATGACCCCTACATTTATGTTTTCTTCTTATATTCAATAAATGTAATCTACTAATATAAAATATAAATACTGTAGGGTTGAGTACTATAGAGTTGGTACAAAATAATAAACTATAAGGCAGTCACATTTAGGATTGAATGGTGTTTATCCTGCAGTAATTTCAGCAGTATTTGGATATCCAAATAATTAAAAAAAAATCTTTGGGTGTGAGACAATTATGCACAATGCAGCCACCACTGAACTACTCCTGTGTGATTTTTAGAAGCTGTTTTCTTGGGTAAAATCCCTGAATCCCAGAACCCCAAGGAAAAAAGGCTTTTCAATTTGTAAGCAGAGAAGGAAGATGGCGTAAAAGGATTCACACCATCGATGCCCATGGCAAATTCATTTCCCTCTTGCTGACCTGATTCATCAACAGATGACACAGGACAGCAGATGAAGTGAGGAAAAATAATAATGATACTATTAAGTACTAAGGTACAAAAAACAGAACCATAAAAGAGGAAAGACCTTTGGTGTGGCTGCACTGAAAGAAGAGGCGATATACTGGAGAAAAATTACTAATACAAAATCACAATGATCACAATTACAGAGAGGAATTCATAAAAATTTAGAGAGAACTTTTGTTATAAAGTATGGTCTAGACTAGAGGTGCGGGATTTTTTAAAAAATATTCTCCTTTGAGTGATTGCATATGTATATGTTCCCAGTGCACTCAAGTTGAAGATTTTTACCCGCAGTATCACTAGGCAGCGCATGTGGCCCTGCTGTCTTTGAGTTTTCAGGTGAGCCTTTACAATATCTCTTCAGGTGATCTGAAGTCCCTCCACCAGTAAGGAAACTGCTGATGAGTCACTTGCAGTGGAATGTATATGTACACAATCACAAAGGAGAAAAAAGCAGGACTTAACTGTACCTTAACTGTTTTTTCTTCCAGATGTATTGTGCACATATACATTCCATGACCCTCCCACCTTTCCTGCTCCTTCAGACATTACATACAGCAGTCTGAAGGAACAGAGATGGAGGTGGCAGACATGCTGTGATGGGGTGTACAAACCCCATACTGGTGAAGAAAGGGTTAAGGAGCAACTCTGGGCCCAGAAAGCACCGCCCAGCCAACCCTGCTGGGCATGCTAACAGTGGAGGCTGAGCTCAAAAGCTTAGCTCAGTCAGGGTGGATGGAGCAGGGGAGTAGTTGTGTGTTGCAGGCTCCTGCTGAGAAGCTGCTGAGGCACCATGTGGCAGGGCCCGGGTCTCGCTGTCAAACCATCCCAGGCCTTTCAATGGCACAAGTTGAGGAAAATGAGATGTGACTGTGAGAGGAAGACCCTTTCCACAAACAGGTCTCCAGGAGAGCCCAGAAGTGAAACTGTGACACCAACAGAGGAACAGAAGCCGGGGTGGAAGTGGCCCAGGGAGCAGGCACAGGGGCACCCACCTCCGTAGGCTGCACGTTTTGAATTATTGTTTCATTGGGCCATGGGTTAGAACCCAGTGGACAAGGGGTTCCCCTATCTCTGGCCATTGACATTAGCTGCTAGGAAAGATGGCCATTGACTCTCGTCATTGGGTGATATAGCAATGGGCGATTTAGCCATCGGCTCTCGATGCTGGGCGATGCAGCCAAAGACCCTTGCCATTGGGCAGCATAACCCAGAGCAATGTTCCCTCTAATTTTTGAAAGGCCTTGTGCACAAAAAATTTCTTCTGTGCAAATTGTTGTGCTTCTGTGCAAACTTTTGTGCGCACGGTGTTTCGCCGTGTGCACGGGGTTTAGGATCTGTGTGCGCGCGCACACGCGCAGAGCTTAGAGGGAACAGTGACCCAGAGTATGCCACCAAGCAGTGCTGTCAGTACCTGAGATAACCCCCCTCCTGCCTGACACATGACCTTGTATTCTCCCATCTGGGAGCATGAGGAGAACAAAGGTTCATGTGTCACCTAGTAGTACTGCTGGCAAATGTCTCCAACTTGAGTGCATTGGGATCACATACACCTGCAGTGGAATGTATATATGCACAACACATCTTGAAGAACAACAGTTACTATACAAGTAAGTAACCATTTTTTAAATTTAGGAAATCTTTAATTCTAACTCAGTTTTGGCCTTGGGCAAGTAATTTAACTTCTAACTGAGTTTTACCATGTGATGTGATGGTTATTTTGCTAATATATAGTACATAGCATAGCGTTTTTCATCTTAAAATCATTATTAATAAGTGCTAGGTATAGTGTTTGAAAAACAGGAGTTGGGTCCTCCAAAATCATGGGATTAAAAGAAAAATGATGTGGGGTTCTTTTAATTTATTTTCTGTTTTTTGAGCCTTTAGATTACAAATGATCACATTTTCAAGCTTTTCATTGCAACCATGAAGGCAAACTTAAACAAAAAAGGTGTGATTCTCATGTAATTCCAAAACTCTTGGAGGTGGAGCTTTAAGAAAACCATAAAATATCGTGAGACTTGTATTTAAAAATATGAGCTGTAGCAACACTGTTAGTATTATTTTTAATTATTTTAAAAAAGTTAATGTTCAAAACTAAACATACTACACATCAGATTTTTGTTCACATGTTTTCAGGTTAGGCTTAAATATTGGTTAGTGTACAATGTGCAATGCCCTTTGTGGCAGAGTGCATAAGTATTATCTGCTCCCCAGGAAACAAAGGTTAACTTCAGCTGATCTTCTCTCTCCCCTTGCACAGCTGCTTTGCTTGGGAGACAGAAATGGGAGGATACCTTTGGGAAACTTGAGATCTAAGCACAGGGTCATAGGATTTGGCAAAATCATTTCTTTAATTTAACTGTATATCGGTAAGATCTTCACCCACGGACAACACATTCTTTCACTGAGATGCACAAAAAAAAAAAAGGCATAAATAAGAAAACAAAGATAGGGTTGAGTACTGAATTTCAGTTCTGGAATCTTACCTGAATCTAGACTACTACACTGGATGATGTGTGAAGTTGGTATTTGGGTTTGACTTATTTTAGAGACCGGCACAAATGGCAAAGTTTGGATCTAGGTCTGGTTCAGGCTCATCTGTAGACCTACCAAACATTTTTTAAAAGAGTCTTTGTGTGATTTGTACCATACATTTTATTTGTAAATTTGATGTGGAACACTCAATATATTCTTTGAGAATTTCTTTTTATGAATTTCATTTGTCTGATGTTTTGCCAGCAGTACTACTAGGTGACACATGAACCTTTGTTCTCCTCATGCTCCCAGATGGGAGAATACAAGGTCATGTGTCAGGCAGGAGGGGGGTTATCTCAGGTACTGACAGCACTGCTTGGTGGCATACTCTGGGTCACTGTTCCCTCTAAGCTCTGCGCGTGTGCGCGCGCACACAGATCCTAAACCCCGTGCACACGGCGAAACACCGTGCGCACAAAAGTTTGCACAGAAGCACAACAATTTGCACAGAAGAAATTTTTTGTGCACACGGCCTGTCAAAAATTAGAGGGAACATTGCTCTGGGTTATGCTGCCCAATGGCAAGGGTCTTTGGCTGCATCGCCCAGCATCGAGAGCCGATGGCTAAATCGCCCATTGCTATATCACCCAATGACGAGAGTCAATGGCCATCTTTCCTAGCAGCTAATGTCAATGGCCAGAGATAGGGGAACCCCTTGTCCACTGGGTTCTAACCCATGGCCCAATGAAACAATAATTCAAAACGTATAGCCTACGGAGGTGGGTGCCCCTGTGCCTGCTCCCTGGGCCACTTCCACCCCGGCTTCTGTTCCTCTGTTGGTGTCACAGTTTCACTTCTGGGCTCTCCTGGAGACCTGTTAGTGCACAAGATCTTCCTTCTTTTGAAACAACAGGATATATTTGGTCTGAATGTGCACGAAAAATAACAAAACTGAAGCCCCCTCACCAAGATACCGATGGCCTTAAAATGGAAGACTAAAACATCTGATTATATACAAATAGTGGAGTTTATTAAACACTCTCTGTATATAATTGTCCTTCCTATGCAATTTACAATTTGTCCACACCTTGGTTAAGATGTAAGGAGCCAGCTTTGTGGGGAAACACACTGTAGAGTAATATACTAATTAGGTTGGTTTATTTCAACAATTATAGGGATCTTCATATAAATAGATTATACTACAGTGCATAAGAAGAGAACGTAGAAAAGAAATAAAGATGGGTCTTTTGTTCTGGAACACAGTCAAACAGGAGAGCACACTGCTCACTTAATGCCCAATGTTTTGCACTACACTACACCAGTTGTATCTTCTTGTGCCAACTCTTCATTTCCCTTGTGGCAGGAGTCAGAAGAAAGGCAGTATTATCTAGATTTTGTTTATGAACTCCAGAGGGGATCTTATGCCAAAACAGCAGATTGTGCAGGAAAGGAATGTGTTCATATCAGAAAACATGTGTAAGCCCTGTGGCGGGAAGCTTTAGAGCAGTGACACTCAGACTGTGGCTCTCGAGCTGCAAGTGACTTTTTAATGTGTGTCCTGGGCTCTTTGCAGAACATGATATTAAAACACTGTGTGAATATTAACCAATCAGGATGATTTTACTATGTTATTAACCAACTAAGTTATCAACTTGCATTAAGTTATTAACTTATTTGCTGGGCAAGTTATTTAACTAAATATATCAAACTAAATAGTTCCACTGTCACTCATGCTACTGTGGCTCTTTTTGAATAATGTTGATAGCTAATTTGGCTCCTGAACCACTGAAGTCTCAGTATCACTGCTTTAGAAGGTAGGGGGCTTGCTACTACCATCTGTTGGTGAATAGGGGAAAGAGCAATCAAGAGCATCTTCATAAGCGGTTTACCTAGAACTACAGACAGGCAGAAGTTTCAAAGGGAAAGAAGCTCTCTGCCACCATCTGTTGGTGAATGGGAAAGAACAGCTACAGAGAGGGCTTCATCTGCATAAACATTCTACCCAGAAATCTTTCAAGTAACGTTTGGGGAGCCATCAGAACTGAAGGGAAACTCTGAACTGGTGGTGTAGTGGGACAGAACTGGGAAGGGACTAGAGAGGAAGGAGGTTCCTACCTTGTAGCAAGTACTCTGCACAGGAGTCATATATGCCATTGATTCACCCACCACTGTAGACCTTGTGTAGAGGAGACTGTGGTGAAAGCAGCACTCATAGGCTTTAAGGCCAGAAGGGACCATCATGATCTAGTCTGACCTCCTGCACATTGCAGTCCACAGAAGCTGAGGTGGCTCTTCGCTGAAGCCACAAAGGGCAGCAGCAGAGTTGAGTGAACTCTGGTGAGGGCCTTTCTACCCATCACCAAGAAAACTGAAATCAGTAAAGTGGGGTTAGGTGGTGGCACCATAGGACTAGACCAGTAGCACTTCCCCAAAGGGCTGGACACAGGCCGGTCTGAGTGCATTCCTGGACTCTGGGACTGCACAAATCACTGACATCAATCCATGAGTGGGGAGTAGCAAAGGTGGGAAATGACAAGTTACAGGGACATTTGTCTCTGAGATTCATGCTAGTGGACCAGGAACTAAGTTAAAGGACTGCTGCCAAAGATACCATGGGGGTGGATATTTTACTTATTGTTTGTGTATCTATATTGTTGATTTATTATGTTTTCCCAAGCTGATACTATGTTCTCTTGTCCCCCAGTAAAGTTTCCCCTTGTTTAATACAGAGAATCAGTGCTTGTGAGTGGGAAATATTGCCTATTAAAGGTGTCCAGGGAAGGTATTTAGTTTTTTCCAGGTTTCTGGGTGGGGGCTTGAGCCAGTACTGTTTGTTAATTTTATGAGGAACTCCTAGATATTTGAACCCAGCCCTTGTTGCTACTGACAACACCTGTCAGAAGGATTATACATTTACCAAAAAAAAGCCCCAAAGTCATATGTTGCTCTTTCCTTTTCTTTTAAATGAAGACAAGATAATGCTGTGGTAAGACATGGCATGGATTATCCTGATGCTGAGCCATTACAGCAATACAGAACAGGCAGGTAAGGAGTCTCTTTCATATTACATAACTTATTTTTCTGTTCTTGTTGGCGAAATGGAGCTCAGTTTGTATCCAAACTAATTCCAGGGTGTCTTGTATCAAGTAAAGTTGCCCACACAGTAAGCGTATTCTTTGGCTGCTGTTTAGAAACACATACCCATGCCATTCTTTTTTTTCACATACGTCTTAATCTTGTGCAATGTTGATTTCCCATTTAAAAACAACTTGCCACAACACTATAACTAGGTATCAAGTTACAAGCATGGGACTGATTGAACTGAGGAGATGTTATGTGAGTATGGGAGTGACTATGCTAAGATCTGTGTTAAGCCTCTGAGCATGCCCAGTGTGATGTTTCCATAAGTCTGAGCAGTGTCTGGCTGAGCTGAATGCTCATGTGGTTAATAAAAGTGCTTTTTCTGCCCTGACTGCCTACAGTGCTTATTATACATTACATATTTTATTTTAAGCTTGAGGTTTTCCACATGTTGGAAGCTCCAGGCCCAGAATAAAGGAATTGAAAGTATGTTGTTGAATATAAGATAGAAAGGGAAGTTATTGTTTGTGTTGCCACGATAACATGGGCAATTTAGTTGCAATGTTTTCCCTTTTTAAGATAGGCAATTGAGAAATACATATTGAGGACAATTTCAGTTTATGCCAAACTCACCTATCAGATATTGCACTTTTAGTTCAGTTTTCTCCAAGCTCAGTTTCTAACCAAAGGGGAAATGTAGCTGCTATAACTTTCGTGATAATAGAAGTACTTATATGGCCCTATTCTGCAGACCTTACACTGAGTAGCATTTATTTACCAGAGTTTTCCCATTGGAGTTTATGGGACTACAAGCGTAAGTGCTACTCTATGTGAGTAAAAGTTACAGAAGAGTATCTTAATGAATAATGCCTTATAGCACTACTGTGAGGTAGTTACATACTGTGTTACTTCAGTTTTACAGATGGAAAAACTGAGACACAGAGGTGAAGTGACTTGCCTAATGACATAGAAAGTTTGTGACAGAGCCAGGAAGTGAATCCAAACAGCCCAACTCCTGGTCCTTGCCTGTTTCCATGAAACCATCTTTCCTCTCTAGTTAAAGAATCACTTTTTATAATGCTCATAGACAGTAAAATCACTGACATGTTTGAGATAAAATACATGTTAGCACTGTGTATTTCTCATTTCAAAGACAGAACCAAAATCTGTGAAACAATACAATAAACAAAACGAAAATAAGAAAGAAAAACTTGTCGCACCTTAGAGACTAACAAATTTATTTCAGCATAAGCTTTCGTGGGTTAATACCCACTTCATCGGATGCATGGAATGAAACATACAGTAGACAGATATTTATACAGTCAGAGAAACATAAGGTCGAGGTGCATAGACCAACCTTAAGAGGCTAATTAGTTGAGAGGTTCCCTTATCATGTTTCTCTGACTGTATAAATATCTGTCTACTGTATGTTTCATTCCATGCATCCGATGAAGTGGGTATTAACCCACGAAAGCTTATGCTGAAATAAATTTGTTAGTCTCTAAGGTGCTACAAGTTTTTCTTTCTTATTTTCGTTTTGCTGACACAGACTAACACGGCTACTACACTGAATACAATAAACAGTGTTTTTAAAGAGAATGCTCTTCACAATGATGCCAGGGCACTTTTGCCTTCTAAATATAAAGACTCTTAAAAGTCTGTTTTTTCTTTAACTTAGTTCCAGGTATCATTAAAAAGATATTGCTAGAAGTGAAGTGCTGCTGTGGGCCATGCCACCCTACTTATTTGCTTCCATTTTCAGACCAAGTGCCTCTTATGAATCATGTGTTATTTCCTTTTACCACAACTCAGAATTAGTAATAATTTCTCATGGAGATAATCTGGGGCACCAGAAAGGAGGGGAGTGGGGCAAAATGGGTATTTTATACCAGTTGTTCAATTAGCTTGATGCATTAGACTGTATCATTTGTGGGCAGTGAGGGAGTTGAAAAAGATTCCAGAGGGAAATAATTAGGAGACACCAGTTACATCAACTCCTTTGATTATGGCTGAATACTTCTAACTACCCAACAGGACAGAAACTCATGATGCAGTTGCTGCCACAGACATACACATGACAGACTTTATCTTGAAGGCAAAGCTTTATAAGTAATTTTGGAGCTATAACACTAGCATATGGTACAACAATTTACATGAGACAAGCAGGATCATTGTTCTGCCACAGACTTCACAGATAAGAATAGCAGAAGCAATAAAACTAATGAAAGGTGCAAAGCCTTATGGAAAGATTTACAGATAAAATGGATTGACAAAGCTAGTGAGCCTAAAAAAACCCAACAACCCACAAATTAAACAGTGGAACAGCTTTTCCTTAAAATGCAATGATCAAGGCAAACAGATGAATGTAGGAGGCATAAGATAAATCAGCTGTTAACTCCCCTTTAAAAACCACTTATTTTTTAAAGGGGATAAAAGGGCTTCTTAGTGCTTTTTTTTATTAATAAAAGTTTTTGCTTTTCATCTGTTTAGAAGAAATTGTCTGAAAATAAAGAGTGTTTCTTGCTTCTAAATTTTATTTATTTATAAAAATGAAACACCTGTTGTCCAAAGCTGTGGATAGATTTACATAATAAAAAACATTATGTCAACATTTCATAATACGCTGACAACAGTTGGGAGTTAGAACAGATGATCCTCAATCTAATTTCTAACATACACAAGAAGAGGATTCGGTCACCATCAAGCTACATTCCTTTGGAGTCATGTAACCTCCAATCCAAACTTACCTTAGGGGAAAAAAACCTGAGTGAAGAGACGGGGATAGCACCAGACCCTGAAAGTCAACAAATTCAGGCTCTGGTAGAACCAGTAAGTGGAAAATGTTCCAGTGCTGAGGTTCTTCTCTTTAAAAACACCCTATTCCCTGCATCCCAATGTTTGAAATTTGGAGTGTAACAGTCATGCTTTGGCTGATCAAAGTAGGAAGGAGAGAAGTGGTTTCCAAGTTACCCAGCACCTAGATTAAACAAGGCTTTGCAAATTAATATGAATACCTTGAACTGGACTCAGAAGCAAATAGGAAGTGCAGCATGAAAAGTCCAGCTATAATGTTTTCAGTACTGCCATGCAAGTGATTCCCCTAATCTCTTCCTATAAAATATGTGTGGAAACTCTAATTAGAGTTTGTAGGAATCTGGTATCATCCCTTCTGTTTCCACAAAACCACACCAATACAGGACACTGTGTACTGCATCTGGCAATGAGCTGCAAGCAACCCTATGGAATTTGGTGCTTATTGAACAGATCACAGCAATGATAAAACTATCTAGTAGTTGTGGTCTACTCCACAGCTCTTCTTGTGAACATTCCACCATGTTGTTTATAATCATAGCACAGAAATGAAGGGTTTAGACTTCAATTCTAAAGGCCTCCAGAACAGATAAAAGCACTGGAGATAGGCACAGGACATGATGTTCAAATCTGAACTTCCCCAGAGTCGACTGGTGGCTATACTATATACATCCTGTTTTTTTTGAGGCCTAGTAAATATGTGGATTTTCAGCTTTTCAGGTAAAGTATTGTTATTATTTTAGTCTTTAAAACATATCACTGAAAATTTAGTGGCAGATGATAACCCCCCCCCACCACCCTTTAACTAATTTTCAATTAATTGCTAATTAACTGAGGGGAGAAACTGGAATGCTGTATTTTTTCTCTGTGAATGGTAATGTTGACAGAAAAGGTCTTTATTTCCAATTTTCCCAAGTGTCTCAGAAGCCTTCTAACTAGTTTAAACAATTTCTGTTACTACAGCCTATAGGCTGCTTACAAAAGTTAAGCAGCTTAAAAATAACTTGCAATCTTCTTGATGCCTTTTACAGTAACATCTCTAGTTTGTGGTGAAAACAAACTGGCATAGATATCACTTAACCATTTACAAAACTCTGAATGTATTTGCTGGTAAGAATTACTTCTACAGACATATTTATTTTCCTCAGATGACTCATGTTTTAAAAATAAGTGACAGGGGAAGGGGTATTAACTGTAAATGCCTTTTAAGTCTTATTGTGTGCCCAATTTCAAAATGAGGTGCCGAAACAGGACATTCAGACTGATATTTATGCAGATAGGACCAAATGCAGCTTGCCTCTTCATTAGCACTGAAAGTTCTGGATGAAGTAGAACTACTAATGTTCCACTGCACTGTGGAAGGAAGGGCTGTAGAGAAGCCTTATAATATGTAAAGTTTAGGGTTCCTCCCTAATTTCATATCTACTTTCTAGGGTTTTCTTGCAATACTAAAAAAAACCCCCCGAAGATGTTTTTAATTACATGAAAATATAATAAAATAAAACTGAAATTTACATAGAAAAGGATGTAAAATAAGCAAAAATAAATGTATATTTTTTCCATGGATTTTAATACTTTTTTCCCCTTTGTGGCCCCGATCCTGCATTTTTTATAAACCTGTGAAAAACTGTTTATACACTTAATTTTATTTCTGATGTCTTTTTGACATTTATATTATATTTATATTTTATATACATTATATTTTATTATAAGAAATTAATGTTTTTCTTACTCCAGGAAAACCCTTGAAAATTGATACATAAAGAGAGGATTAAAGTTTAAACTTTACATTTCATAAGGCGCTCCAATTCAGATTAAAGGCATATGGAAAATGAAAAGGAGAATTACTGAGTATACATTAAGTTATTCAGTGGATTCCTACAAGTGGAATTCCTCCCCTTAGTGAATTAATAGAACTGCTATTATCAGAGGCTTTTCCCCCCTTCTAAATCTCACAGGCTTTATTGGTCTTGTAGGGTAGACAAAGATTGAATTTGTATTTTAAGCCTTCTGATGGAAACATATTCTGGCATAAAGAAAATAAGAAAGAAAGAAATACTTGTGGCACCTTAGAGACTAACAAATTTATTTCAGCATAAGCTTTCGTGGGTTAGAACCCATTTCATCGGATGCATGGAATGGAACATACAGTGGACAGATATTTATACAGTCAGAGAAACATGATAAGGTGGAAGTCCCTATACCAACCTTAAGAGGCTAATTAATTGAGAGGAACCATAACAGCAGGGGAAAAAAAACCTTTGAAGTGATATTCTGGTATGTATAATCACAAACAATAACACTCAGGAAAAACTGCCTCAAAATGGCATTCCATTGACGTGGAGTTCACACTGAACAGTTTATTCATCACTTCCATTCTAGGGAACCACTATTTTAAACATTTTCTCTTTTCTAATGAATTTGGTCACTTGTTTTTCTTCCAAACACGAGGGATATGCTATATAGCTTTATCTGAGGCCACTCACCAATGCCACTCCATGAATCAGCAGCATTAGGTACTAATGTAATGGTGAATGACTGACCTTTCTTCAATCTGTTAGCATCAGAACTGAGACACACTTTTGTCTCCCACTCCCGAGCACTTTACTGTTGTACAGCATTGCTATTTAGCACAAATGTTTCTAGATTCATATAGGCTCATCAAGTAGGATTTCATATGGCTGATCCTGCTCCAATTGGAGTCAATGGAAATTTTGGTAATGACTTCAGTGGATAAGGAACCAGCCTGTAGACTCAAACGTTTTCTGTGCTTAAATAAAAACTTTCAGTAAGGTTACCTTTTAGTTACTACGTAACTACAGCAGGCTTAATCCTAAGAAAGGATGTGAATGTATGTAAAAATCTACACACGGTTATACCTATACTATCACATAGTTCTGCACATTTGTTTTGTATGCTGTTTGGTACAAAAACAATGTATATTTACTATGGCAACTACTTCATCAAGTTACAAATATACTACTATTGAGGTGCAGGCCACCTACTTAACAAATCGCACATATCAAATTTGTGTGATGTGAAAATCTCTAAGTGTCACAATGTTTAAAAGGAGAAAATGTGATGTAGGTGATAGTTGTCTTTTTTCATTTGTGGCCCTGATCCTGAAACTGGATTCATGTGGTTGAACCATTGTTACTATATGGGGCTCTGCTGAAGTCATTGGGCTTCCACACAATTGCACAGGCAAAGGGATCTTTCTCTCTCTTCTGTGTATAATATTAAATACAAAAAATTAAATTAAAAGAATGCTAAGGTTGCAAAGTCCAGCACTGAAAATGTAGGAAGCATCAGAATTAAGGTTGCCTTTTCAACTTTGATTCATCCCCCTTGAGAATATGCATTATGGCAGTCTTTAATTACATGATCACATGCTGTTTTTTCCACAGGACTCCTGCCCCATTCAGTGCACAAAATGGACATTGCTTATGAAATGGGCAGCTATTCAATATTTAATTTTATCCTCACCATTCAATGCATGACTCCATGCCTTATTTACTGTGCTCTATTTAAACCCTGCTCTCAAGACAAAATTATTAATTTCCTTATGGGAATTTAGATGGCATTCACTGAGGTCATTTGAGTGCTTCACAAACATTAATGAATTAATTTTCATAGCACTCTTCTGAGATAAGATGATATTATTCCCATTTTACAGATGGGGAACTGAGGAACATAGACGTTAATGTAAAAAATATACACTAATTTTGGGTGCCCAGTTTGAGACACCTAAGGCCTGATTTTTCAGCGCAAGTAGTATTATATAGCACTTTATATGCTGAAAGCACAGCCCCATTGACTGCAGTTGCAGCTGTGAGCGCTCAACACTTCTACAAATCAGATCCAAGGATCTCATTTTGGGCACCAAGAAAATGAGGAACACATAGTTAGTAGCCACCTGTGAAAATTTGGTTTAAGCGACACCTGGCATCACATTGAAACTCTGTGGCTCAGGCAGGGATAGAATCCAGTTTCCAAGGTGACATTCCACTGCCTAAACCATAAGGCTGTCTTTTCCTCTAGTCACCACAGGTGATGGAGTGATTGGGAGCTGTGCTTTGAACATATAAAGTGCTATACAATGGTAAGTACTCTGAAAAATCAGGTCCTAGGCATCTCAAATTGGGCACCCAAAATTAGTGGATTCTTTTGATCTTAATCTCTGTGCCTCAGCTGCCCATCTATAAAATGGGGATAATAATACCAACAGCTCATTTTGCAGGGGTGTTTTGAAAATAAATGATGTAATATTTGTGAAGAATTCAGATACACTATTGATGAGGACCACAGAAAAAGCCCATGAGGAAAATAATAATTCTGTCTTCCGAACTGGGTTTGAATAGGGTAATGTAAACAAGGCACAGAGCCAGTCATTGAACAATGAGGAAAAACGAAATATTGAATAGCTGCTCATTAGCTGAGCGCCATCCATCCTCTACCTTAAATGAGCCCAGAGTGTAATGGAAAAAATAGAATATGATCATGTAGCTAAAGACTGAATCATAATACATATGGACAAGGAGCCTGAATTAAGGTTGCGCAGAAAACCTTAATCCCAACATTTCCTAGTTTTTGAGTGCTTGACTTAATCTTAGTAGTGTTCTTTTAATGTAGCTTTTTGCATGTAATACGTATCAAGCTTAACAAATGCCTTTCCTTACATATCCTGTTTGGGAGAGCTACTTTTCATGAGATAATGGAAGAATTCATAGTCATTTTTGGACTAGTTCTTCTGCTTCTTAAGTGTCATCTTCCATTACTGTAGGTTTGCAACTGTGGTAGCCCATTCTGTACAAACCTCTGCTAATCTCTTTGTGAAGGAATAGCCCTTTTGATCCACCCAGGATACCATATTGTCCATTCACAATATTCTTTTTTTGGTCTCGTGTTCTTCTGCCATCAACTTTCCTTTCCAATGACCATAAATGCGCATTGCCCTCTGAACCTCTTAAAATGTTCCCTGAAAATTGAATCTTTCTTTTCATAAGATCTCTAACTAGCATTTGCTTAGTTCCAGTAATAACCAGTACTTTTTAGTTGTTTACACCGTCTATCCATGACATTTTCAGAATTCTTTTATAATACCATAATTCGAAGCAGGGCTTAAATGCAGCTGGAGGCGTCCAGAGCGGAGCTCCAGTAAATATTTTCAAACCCGGGGGTGGGGAGGGGTCGGGGGGCAGAAGCCCCAAACCCCAGGGCTCCAGGAAATACTGTGTGAAAATTTAAGCTCTGATTTGATGGATTGTAGATTCTTTATTATCAATTGTTTGAATGTCCATGTTTCACAGCTGTAAATTAACACAGATCAAACATAAATTTTTAAGAGTTGGAATTTAGTCTGCAGATTTATGCCCCTTCTCGTCAGATGTTTATTCTTCCAGAATGCCTCTTTCACACTTAATATTCTTGTCCTGACTTTAGCGTCAGATCTTCAATTTTCTATAATGATGCATCCTAAGTAGTAATAATTTCTCACTTGCTGTACGGCTGTCAATCTTGAATGTTTTCGCAGGTTTCTTACATACCAACATAGTTTTTGTCTTGTCCACATTCAACTCTAGACCATGTTCTTTGCTATATTCATGTACAATCTACACTAACTTCATCCGATCTTCTTCTGAATCAGCCAACAGCACTGTGTCATCTGCAGAGCAAATGTTTTTCACCCATTTTTCATTCATCTTTATAACTTCTTCTGTTCTTCAATTAATGTTAATCAAACGCTCACTATAAATGTTGAATAAAGTTGGTGACATTATACCTCATTGTCTCACTCCCTTCTTGATCTCTATTTGATTTTCATTTTCATCTCTCAATATAATTGCCTTCTGATTCCAGTATAATTATTTTATCACAGTTCATATCCACCAATCCCTACAAATTGAATATATTGAGCAATTTGTAGTGGTAGATTCTACCAAATGCTTTTTGGAAGTCAGTGAAACACAAGTATATAGTGTTTTTTCCTCGTATGATTTTTCTTATATGAGCTCCAAGTTCATAATGGTGTTTATTATGCCCTTTCTACATTTGAAGCTGTTCGCTTATTTCCTTATCTATCTTTCCTTGTATTCAGTTTTGAACAACTTGCAAAAGTATCTTACAGGCATGTGATACTAGGCTGATTTGTTCTGTAGTCTTTACAACCTATAGCATTGTTTTTTTCCTGGATTTGGATACAGAGTGAGATTGTAAAATCTTGTGACGATTCTCCTTACTCAAATATATTCTTCATTACCACTGATAGGGCTTTCAAGCCTTCATCTCCTATACTTTTTAACAATTCAGCTGATATTCCACCACCGCCTAGTACTTTTCCATTCAGAATTCTTTTATTGCTTCTATGGCATGCTTACTTGACTGAGCTCTAGTTGAGGTTTTTCAGGCCTGTATCACCATATAGTTCCTTGATATATTCTCACCATCTCTTGTTCATGTCTTTAGGATCTGTCAAATATTGTCCATTAGAGTCGTACTGATCTTTATTCTGTAATTAAAGGCTCTTCTCTTTTGATACTTCTCACTTAGTTTGTTCTCTTTATCCAGCTGTTCAATTTCTTTGCATTTCTCATTCAGACATTCAGACTTTGCTAATCCGCATTTATTTTCTGTAATTTTATTTAGTCTTCGGTATTTCTCTGTTACTGTGATCCATCTTTGTGCTTTAACTTTTCTTCTTTCGTCCATCAGAACAATGATTTCATCTGTTATCCATGGGTTTTTCTTAGCTAATAACTTATTCCCTACATGTTTATCTGCAGCTTCTTTGATAGCATCTTTCAGGTGTTCCCAAGTTACTTGGGGTTTGTTTTCATTAGTGATCTGCAACACTTTGTCTTGATAGTGGCTTTGTATTTCATGATTCCTGAGACCTTCAAGGTTCCATCCCAGAGTGTTTGGCTTTCTGTAACTTTTTCAGTTTGATATTCAGTTTCATCAATACTAATCTATGATTTGGTCTACAATCTACACTTGGTGTAACTGTAACTTTCCTAATACTATTTCTGTACCTACAGTTGATTACGATAAAATAAATTTGGTTTTTATACATCCCTCCTGGTTACTCCCATGTATGCATTGCATTTTCTTTTTGTTCAGAATAAGTATTGCAGATAATGAAGTCATGGCTCTTGAAATACTCTGTGAATCTTTCTCCTCTGTTTCTTTCACCAAAGTCAAATGGGCCAACTGCCAAAGATATTCTTTGCTTTCCTCCTTTTGCTTTCCAGTCTCCCATAAGAATTATGACTCTATCTTTCTTTCTGCTACTGATTTTCATTGCTTCTTCAGTGTTTTCATAGAATTTTTTGACATCCTCATCATAATCTGCAAGTGTTGGGGCATACATTTGAATAATCATTATATCTTTTAGATGTCCTTTTATCACTATTGTCGCTACATGTTCATATGATAGAACTGTATCTGGAAGGATCAAACAAGTGAATCTATCTACTATAATTGCCATTCCTTTCCTACTTTGATATCCACCTCCACTGACAACTCTGTATTCTTTGCTACTTGGAAGACTTATGACAAAGTTATTTTGATCTCTCCAAAATGTCTCATTTAGTCCCATATTTGTAATGTCTATCCTTTCCATTTCTCTGTGTGTATTGGCTAGCTCCCCAGGTTGATGATTCAGTCCCCTTACATACCATGCGGTGATCCCTGCAGTTGCTAATTTCATATGTGTGATGGGATATGGGATATGGGATACTAGGTCTAAAGGCCCCCTGTTCAAGGCCTCAAGGTCCTGCCACACCCATCCCAGAAAAGGAGCAGTGGAGAAGATGGGCAGGAGAAGTCCAAACATCAAGAGACTGACCTAAAAACACAATACAATCTTTTTAAAAAGTCTCATGATTTTTGTGGGTCCAACTCATTATTTTTGATCTCTTGAAGTTGGCAATACTGGTGCATGTTCAAGTTTTCAATTCCTTTAACATACATTTTTGCTCTGCATCATATTCTTGCTGATCACTTGAAAGAATCATCCTTATAACAAAAATCCTTGTGTGATCTTTTCAGATGTGGTACATATATTCCTTACAAAGTTGCTCTTCACTTGTGTTTTTCCATACAACTCTCACTACTTCACATTAGATTTAGATTTATTATCTACTGTAAATGCAGATTCTACCACCTTGGCACAATAAATGGGAATTAAGTTTGATTGTGAGATCTTTCTCATTCTAAGAAATCCAATTTTTTTGCATTATTTTACAAAACAATTAATGCTATTATTTGTTTAGCTTCTTATGTGGTCTTGGCACTACACAGCATACATAGACAGTATGTGCCTCAAAGGAAAATTGTTTGCTGTTTATAAATCTACATATTTTTGTTCATATGGGTTCTGGTCAATGTCCCATCAATGTCAATGGGAAACTTTCCATTACATAAAGGTATAGGGACAAATCCTTAGCTAGTGTGAATCAGCATAACTCAGTTGACTTCAATGGATTTATAACAATTGAGGATTACATACATCATGGTGATGTTATTACTGTTGGTTTATTTAAGCACCAGCAGTGCTCAGTGTTGTGCAGAACAGCAAAGAGTGTTCACTGACCTAAGGCCCTAACTTCAGTGGAGTTCCTCTGAACTTTCACCAGTGTAACTGAGATCAGAATTTGGCTTCCTACATATAAAATAGTATGGGGCATATCTTTGTCCCTTATCTGCCTGCTTTGAGACTCTTTGGCAGTTCAAAGCTAGTAGAAAGCTAGCTTAACTAGCTGGTTGGGGATTCCCCTGATAGAGGGAATCCCCAGGCAATATAGAAGCAGCAAAGGGAGTCATGCTAAGAGAAGGGTATTGAAAAGGACTTGGCAGGAGTGCTGCTGTGCTTGGGTGATCCTCAACTCCTGGAATGGCCTCTTGGGGGTTGTTATCAGCCAGCACAATTTAGAGCATCCCTAAAGCTGTTCTGTGTTGCGCTTGGGTTAGACTGGGACTGGGGGAAGGTCACCTTTGACACACTGCCTTTTCCCCCAGCTATGCTGCATGAAGCTCACTTAAATGGAAGACTCAGTCCCCGTGAATTGTAAGTTTTGGCTCGAAAAAGCAGAGGTATATTCTCATTTAGATGAGTACTGTTTTGTATGCAAACCTTCTAGGCATCAAGATGAGAATATTCTCCAAGGTGTATTGTTACTGCTTCAAGTACATGGCTTTGCAATTCATTAAATTCTTCTCTCTCGCATGAAAATGTTGGCTCATGTAGAAAACTGTAATGTAAGTCTATAGAATGACGTGTATAACCATAATGCAGTTATTTTCTATTTGTTACATTCTAGTTACTGTGCAGTTGGTGAACTTAATACCAGTGTTATCGAAAGAAGAACACTTACTAAGTCCTTGTAGTGTTGTGGAAAGGACATTACAAATGCTCACAACTGAAAAGCTTCTATTATATTATAAAATTCCCAGAATCACTCTAATACTAAATGAGAAAATTTTAGGAGTTTATCACACCTGTTCTCTGACAGCTAAAACGGCTTCCCATTCATTTCTTGGTGCAATTCAATGTATTGACTTTGATCTATAAAGTCCAAAATGCCTTGGATCCCAGGTTTGTGAGACACTGCCTCCCCTACCCTGCCATGTAGCTCTATGGCAGCTGAGATTCACTCGGGTGTTTGAGGAAACAATTATGAGATTTAAGTTGCCGAGAGATGGGAGCTCTCTGCTGAAAACACCTAACTCTTGAACCTGCTTCCTCTACTAGTCTGACAGAGCCTGAGTTTGCTGTTGTTAGGACACTGACCAAGATCCGTCTGTATTAGTTTGAGTTTTGCCTGTAGTGGGTTTTCTCCCTTTTTTGCAAGGCTTTGGAACGGAGCCCGGAGCTGGAGCATGGAGCAGTAGGTTTATGCCCAGAGCTGGAGCGGAGCAATTCAAAAATTTGATTGCTCCAAATCCCTGCTTTTTTGGGTGGGGAGAGGGGAGGAACTGAAGAAAGTCTTTCTTTTTTACTTTCCTTTCATGTCATCTCTTATATTAAATATTTTGCATATATCTGGACAATGGGCCCATTCTGATCTCACACAAGAGTAAGGGCAGGGCTAAATCTATTGAACTGAATGGCATTATTGAGTGTAGAACCTGTGGAAGGGAGATCAGAATTGGGGACTATTTATACATTTAATAAAATGTAAATTGCATAAAAATGTAATGGCCCTGGCTGCTGTAAGTGCCTGTAGGTAACCTATGCAGCCTAGGCTGTACAACTTGCTAGCTAGGGGAAAATCAGCATGAGAGGAAGGATTAACATACATTTATATGCTTGTTTATGTTTTCATTCATATGTAGGGTTTTCATTCTTACTTACAGTGCAGATTTGTGATATCTAAATTTTTTAATTGCAAAGGATATTTTCATGGAAATCCAGATACTAGGCCTCTGTGCCTGCAGCTCTCTGAGGCCTAATCCAGGGCCTATTGATGTCAATGACAGTCTTTCAATTGACTTAGTGAGCTTTGGATCAGGCTCAGAGTGAACATTTGGCAACAGGAAACAACAGACGTGTATTCTTAATATTAAAAGGGGAAGGAAGATGCCCTGCTCTGCAGACTTCGACCTTGCTGTGATCTGTGGGAGTGTGCTAGAAGGCTGCAGGCCATTATAAATGGACTCACCTGCCTGTTTCCATGCCAGTTGGGGCTAAAAGGGGCTGCCTGTGGTAGCAAAAGCCATTCTTGCTTCCCCTTGGTGACTTCATTAGTGGTTTATTGTGAGCAAGGGCTGCAGGTTTAAGCCCAAGTGTCCTATTTAAGTTAGGCCTTAGAAAATCAGTGCAAGATTTTTCTCAGTTTCATACAAGATACATTTTTAATAATCCATGTGTTGGCAGCAAGCCTATGTAGTAATAACTTATTTTTATATTGTTCCACTCATTCCAAATAGCATTGCAAACTACACACACATCCCTACTTCCCTCATCCCCCGATATATCATGAATGTATTATGAAGATATAATGTTCAGTCCACCCTTTGACTGCACTTACCTAAATCTCCCATCCTTTAGAGGAAGTTATTCTTCCACCTGTTTACTTTCAGAAAGCAACCATGCTGAGAGAGACCAAGACCAAAGGGTTGATTCTGTACTACCTTGCTCCTTGTGTAATCATTTCATGGCTGTGCAAAGAGGGTACCTACGTTGTAAGTGCTTTTACACCCCTTTACACGTAGGCTTGGTCTACACGAGGAAATTAGGTCAGTTATAACTATGTTGCTCAGGGATGTGAAAAATCTACACCCCTGAGCAACACAGTTAAACCGACCTCACCCCCGGTGTAGACAGTGCTAGATTGAAGGGCGAATTTTCCCGTCGACCTGACTACCACCTCTTGTGGAGATGGAGTACTTATACTGATGGGAGAACCCCTCCCTTTGGCGTAGGTAGTGTCTTCACTGAAACACTACAGCAGTGTAGCGGCAGTGGTGCTGCTGCAGCGTTTTAAGTGTAGAAAAGTCCTTACTCACTATTAGACAAGAATAATGGAGAATCTGGCCCCAAGTTTCTCCCTACTTTAAGTTGTAAAGAATTTTCATTCTTTTGCCTTTGGTCTTGTGTTTTGACAAAAGCAACCATTTTACTGTCAAGGTTTCTTTACCTCTCTCTTGTTCAGATTTAACATATTTATGTATGGTTGTTTCACATAATTATAAGTTCAATTTGATTCATTTGCTTCTAAAGAAGTTGTTGTCATTAACTTGATTTCTGGGTTTCTACTCTAATTACATTCACTTTATTCTGCGGGTGCCTTACCTTTTGTTTGTGTGCTCGTATCTCATTAATAATCAGTGGTAGTTTCGGCAAGTTTCAAATAGAAGGTGGTGGATTTGAGTTGTTCAGCGCTAGGATTCTTATTATAAGGCACAACTGTCACCAAATGGTGGATTTAAAGGGACAGATAGAGAAAAATGTGGAAAATGTGTCATTCCTTTAAACAGAATTACTTTTTGCAATAACAATAACATATTTTAATCCATGTAATAAGATTTAATTATTAAAATGACCCTATGGGAATGAGAACTTTTTTCCTACCCAGTCTAGGTATTTCAATCCTGAGAGTTAGGATGATGTTTCAAAATGTTTTAGCTGTTTTGAATTAAAGGGGATTCCCTTCACTTCTGATTCCCATTCATTTACAAACATAAAGGGCAAGGAAAAATAGTTCAGCATAGCAGCTACATGCAGGAACATCAGTTTCCATTCTGAAGGCTCTTAAATCCGATAATGATCTACAGTAGCACAACTCTAAAAACCAGAAAATATTGACCACTTGCAGCTGTAGTGAAATAGCAATACTATAAATCATTAAAACTCATGTACTGTAAATGCGAAATGTAAAAGCTGGATAATTTCATTGTCACTCTCAGCCAAAACATCTGTCTCATTAATATTAAATGAAAGTGCTTTTGGTTGTTAAGAAAACATTACTATAAAATGTATGAGTAAAATGATCGCCTCTTTAATACACTGTTATGAAACTCCCTGCACAGAGAGAGGGAGATTTACCCTTGCTTTATCTTATGTGGGTGTGAGAGGTAATGGGAGTATAAATTTGTGCATGATAATAAAATGTATAATTTAGTGTCTCTTCATGAGATTAATATTGCATTGTGCTATAGATTGCTTTTTGATTCAAGAGACTAATATTTTCATTTGTTAATTTTTGCCTTATTCATAAAAATAATCAATTGAACACATTCTAATTATGTGACTTTTGAAAGCAGAAAATGTTGTTAGCCTTTTGTTCTTACAGAACAAAATTATTCCATATTAATTTTACTATCAATTCTTAATGCTCAATTTTTGCTGAATGGCCAGAGACTTTTTATTAACTCCATTACTTGGTTTTGATTTTATTTTGGGTGTTGATGCTCTGCAGAAATAAGTTATGGTGTGTTAATGAAGGAACATACATATAATGAGAAATGAGTAGCATGTAAATGAGCAACATTTTGTAATCTTGAAGGAAGTACCAGTAACCAACATACAGAATAAGGTACAGTAATTTCACTGTACACACTGGATTATTAAACCTCTTGCCAACTCTATACAACTTCTAATAATAAAAACTATTACACTAACAAATTCTCTGTTCAGAATAATGGAACAGCACCATCCACTTCAGCTCTTTGTTGTTACTTTATTATACATGTTGGAAGGCAATGTGATCCAGTGGAGAGGGCAGTGAGCTTCAAATCAGATGCCCTGGGTTCTAGTTTTGGCTGTGCTGTGAGATCTGGGGCAAGTTATGTCACTTCTCCGTGCCTCAGTTTCCCTAGATACATGTGAGGATAACAATACCCTTTACTTTAAAGCACATTAGTGCAGCAAAAGAACTAAGTAGCATTAAATTGTGCTGTTGGTGTACTTGGCCCTTCACAAGCCAACAGGCATTTACCAGAGTTGCCTAGAGGACTCCAACTGACCTTAGTCAGCTGATGAAGGCTGATCTTGTTTAAGACCGGCTAATAACGGTCAGCCCTATAAGGGATTCATGAAGATGAGTAGCATTTATTCGAGGCAGGAGCATCTCTTCTCTTCCTGCAAGGAGGCAAGGGCTGGGCTCTCATGCAATGCTTTGTTTTTAGTCTCTTTGTTGCCAAGACTTCCTAACCATGCAATGTGCTTGTTTTAATAAAGCTGCACCCTTGTTCTTTTCTATTAAACACAAAATCTTATCACCTGTCCTTGTCTGAGAGTGCCCACAGGATGTGGTTCCTTGGGACTTTGCTTCCTTCTTTGAGTTGTGTATTGCAAGCAGCCTTCCATTTACTTTTTCCCTTTAACTGGAATGGATCAGTTTCTTTTTACTGGCTGGAAATGGTTTCCCTTTCAGGCTGGAGATAATGCTTAATTTTTTGACTGAAGATCATTTCATTTGTCAGGAAATTATACAGGGAATCTCCCCTTGTATTCTTCTAGCCGTTATAAACAGCTTAAATAAAATAAATGCTTAGCCTTTTCTGGATTTCTATAAGACCAATCTTAAACATAATTTGATATTGGTGGGATCAGTGCTCTAGCCCTGGCTTTCTTCTTAATGATTCCTTAAAATGCCTCCTTTTCATATTGAAAAGGAAGAAACAACTTTGAGGTTAACTGTCCTTCCAAAGTTAAAAGGGTTTTGTTTCAGGATTTAGCAGAAGAAAATATTTCTTAAATACTTTCTCTCAGAGAAGTTTGTAAGTGAAACATGTTACAAAACTATTGACCCCAGCCATTGACGCATATATTTAATTTTTCTCTACCTTGAAATGGTATGTGCCAAAAAGTATCATGCCTCCAGCTCGCTTTTTAGAGTAGGTCTTATCCAGATAGGTATCTTTCCTTCTTTATAGAATGATTTGTCACTTCTTTTCCATTCTACTCTCTTCCCTACACCATCCACGTTCACTGTACATCAGTGATGCAGTGTCAGTATTTAATAAAGAGACTCTCACAATATCCTTCCCCCTGCCCACCTTTAATCTGTGAAAAGCCCTGTGAACCCTCCAGAGGGAAGAGGAGAGGAATCGAACAATCCATTCATTTGTTTTCACATTTAAACTTTCTCATAAACATATGAGAGAGAAGGCCACACTGCTTGGCAAACAAAGTTTGTGTACTTTGTGGAAAATATTAATATTTGATATACCATTAAGGACTACATATACGAGTGTTCAGTTTTAACAATTTGGAATAAGAAAGGAGAGGGTGATATGCAGATGGTTAGGAGGTGAAGAGCCAGGGGGAAATGTTTTGAAAATATCTGACACTTCTGTTCCAAAGACAAATATCTGTTCTTCAGAAGTATTTTTATGAGCCGTTGTGATAAATCATTTCTGTGAAGACTGGATTAGCAGAATTCTGAGAAGGGGAGACTCCACTTCAGTCTGGGAAATCACCCTAAACCTTCCCTCAAATCTTCCTTCACTACATGGCTTTCATACATTATATCCTGTGGTAGGGTGACCAGATGTCCCAATTTTTCTAAATTTGTCCCACTTTTTTTTTTTTTTTCTCAACAAGTGCGGTGGGAGGGGATAAGTCCCGATTTTTGGGTCCTCACATCTGGTCACCCTATCCTGTGGCCAGGAAAGAAAGAAGTGACACAGACTTGTTGTGTACCACCATTCCAAAGGGATGCTAGAGTATGAAATGTGAATAAAAGCAGAGAGTTAATTTTATGAGGTGTGATGAGTAGGGGGGTGCTCCCAACACTGCATCTTCAGGGGTGACTCAATGCTCTTTTTGCTAATCCTTCAAGCTATCCCAGGTTTTACATTTGCAAATGGCAATTGCTTGGTTTCCATGTCTTTGTTTCTACTTACTTAGGGTCTGAGTCTCCATCTCATTCCCTCATTCTTATACAAATTCAACAAGATTGTCCTTTTTGATAGTCTGAAGAATGGTTAATAATAATACTGTTTAGCACTTATATTGTGCTTTACTTATTCAAAGCTCTGTATAAACATTAACTAATTAATCAGGAAGGGTTTAATGAATAACATTATTCTTCTTTATCCTTTGACTCACTGTAGCTTCTCATTATGATAATTAAAACAGTTTTTATTTGTATGATATAAGAAGCCATCTGGACAACAAGGCCAACAGAAATGTTTACATATAAGTTGATATATGAGCTCAGTCCAACACCCATTCTTGCAGGAAAATTTAATACAATTAATTAAGCTGAAATTGACTTAGTTCCTACAAGTGTCCATTATTAAAGGTTTTTAATTTTGTTGGAGAGTTGTTGAAAACTGCTTCTTGAGATGCAGATGAAGTTATTAATAAATGTTTTCAGGATCATTATAGTACCATAATTGATTAAATTCATGCAGCTTTCATTTACATAGGGTATTGTTTTAAAGGTATGCAGCTGGGTAGTACAGTTTTTTCTGATATTCTTCATATGTCCAAGTTGGAGGTATAAAAACATCCAGAAAGAAAGATTATCTAATTTACAAATGTGTCTGCACTGACAGCAGTAGCATTATGACTGATGCAAAAATATTCTAAGATTACCAGTGGGAAGAAAACAGAATTTGATTTTTCTGTAGAACTTTTTGTTATTTGTAAATTTTAGGCCAGTAAATTTTTTTGATTATGAGCATCTAGTCTGACTGCTTGCAGAATCCAGGCCATAGATTCCACCCAGTGATTCTTGTAGTTAGCCCAATAACTTGTGGTTGAATGTTACTTTTTAGAAAGACATTTGATCTTGATTTAAAGCAGGCCTGCACAACTCGTAAAGCGGCGAGGGCCATATTACTCCAAAGAAAACAGCTGAGGGCCGAAACCACCCAGCCCCACGGAAACACCGCCTCACAGCACCGCCCACCCCGCGGAAACAACCCGTCCTTCCCCAGCGCTGGGGTGTGGAAACCTGTAGAGGGGGAAAGAAACAGCACGCATAGGGTGACCAGATCACAGCAGTAAAATAGGACCCGCCCCCTCTCCGCTAGGCTCCACCATCACACCCCTCTTTACCCCCACCCCCAGGGGTCACTATATTACTGCACACAACAGTCAGTCAATGCAGTTGTAGATAAATCTCTGCATTATGCATTTTTGTATAACTTTTATATGACTTTGTATTGAACCTTGGTAATATGTTATAGCAGGCCCCTAAGGTAGTGTAATTAAAGTAAAAGAAAAATGTCTTTTTGCTAGAAGTAGAATAAGATCTTCCCCCCACTTTGCATTCAGTTGCCCTGTTGAATGAATGAGGTGTGAATGAGGAAGGTGTGGAAGGCAGGCACCTCCAGACAGCTGCACCCCTTGGAGAAGGGATGGGAACCAGACCAAGGACAATCAGACTTGTCAAGTGGGCTGACTAGAGAAGAGCAGACATACTGATGGCCTCGGGGGCTCACCCTCACTCCCCAGCCTGCCACTGGCCTCTTCACCAGCCTGCCCACCCGCCGGCCAGCTGGCCGTTGGCTTGCCCCACCCTGCTGCTTGCCTACTCACCCCCCCCCGCCCCCCGCGCGGGCCGCACAGTGAGCCCATGCGGGCATAAAGAGTAAATGCTGGAAAATTTGCCATATGCTTTGATGATCTGTTCTAATGATTAATCACCCTCACTATTAACGATTTGCATCTTTCAGCTTCTAGATACTGAATCTTGTTATGCTCATTTCTACTAGATTAAAGAGCCATCTGGGATCTGATATATATCTACTTCTTGTGTTGGTGATGATAGACCATGATCAGGTTGACTCAATGTTTTTCTTCAATGAGCTAAGTAGACTGAACTCCTTTAATTTCTCATTGTAAGGCTGAGAACTGATCTTTTCAGGATCCTATCATAAACAATGCCACTAGTTCCCCATTAATGATTATGTTCCCCATTAATGATTATGTTTTAATATCTATCAGTTAGTTAGCTTTTACCAGATTTAAAATGTGCCATGTTGATTTTGGGTAGTGCTAGTTTTTTAATTTGTAAAGCATTTGATTTAGTACCACACAAGTCCAATAATTTTATATTAATAGTTAACTTTTTACAAGGCTTGCGTCCTTGTCAAAGAATAATATCAAGTTCATTTGACGAGACCTATTGCCCAGGAATCCTGTTGGCTGATATTAATTATATTTTTACCCCTTAGCCCTATTATTAATAATCCTTTATCAGCCAATCTATTATTTTGCCTGGTATCAGTGTCACGCTTGGTGGCCTGTAGTTACCCATGTCATCCTATTTACCTTTTTAAAATATTGGCACAATACTGACACTCTTCTAGTCCTCTGGAGATTTCCCAGGTAGCTTTATTCTACAGACAGTATATTGGTCTTCTGCAAGAACATACACAGATAAGACAATGCTAAATGGCCTGGGGTCAGAGGTGGATTTACAGTAAAACACAGGGTGTCCTGGCACGGGGCCCCCCAATGACAGGGGGCCCCAGGGCCGGGCAGTTGTGGGGGCAGAAGTTTGGTCCTGTAAGCTCCTAAGGCTCCTGCTGCAGGCTCCGCACCCACCGGTAGCCAAGCTCCCTCCGAGCGTTTGCTGGCACTCAGGTCACTCCGTGAGAGAGAGGAAGGAGCGGGGCCACGGCACACTCAGGGGGAAGGGGGTGGAATCGAGACAGGGTGGAGCAAAGGTGGGGCCCCCGTGCTCCCCCTACACATACCCCCCCCCATCCCGCTGCCATGAGCCGCTCAGAGTAGGGGGATGGGGTGGGGCAGGAGGCTGGGAGCAGCCCCACAACCCCAGCCCCCTGCCCTGACTCCTCAACCCTCCCCACACACACCCTGCCCTCCCCACCCGATGTCCTGACTCCTGCACCCCACCACATCCCCACCCTGAGCACCAAACGGTAGCTGCCCCAGGTAAGCACTCCACACCCCAACCTCCTGCCCCAACCCTGAGCCTCCTCCTGCACCCTAGCCAGATGCTGCACCCCAGCCCCCAGCCCGCTCCTGCACCCTAACTCCCTCACAGACCCTGCACCCCCAGCCCTGACTCCTGCACCCTCCTCACCACCCCCCAGCCCCCTGCCCTCCCTGGATCCTGCACCCCCCCAGAACCCCAGCCCCCTGCCCACCCTGACTCCTGAAAACACACCCCACATCCCCACCTGCATCCCTCGCACCAAACAGGAGCTGCCCCAGGTAAGTGCTGCACACCCCAACCCCCTGCCCCAGCCCTGAGCCCCCTCCCACGCCATAACACCTGGCCAGATCCTGCACCCCAACCCCCAGCCTGCTCCTGCACCTTAACTTCCTCCCAGACCCTGAACCCCCAGCCCTGAGCCCTCTCCCGCACCCTAAGTCCTGGCCAGACCCCGCACCCCAATGTTTTTTTACATTTTTTTGTATAAAGCGCTCTTATCCAAAGTGCTTTACAATAGTTAGCTAACGGTACAAACAATATTTGGAAAGATCATTAAGTGGTCCGCCGAGACCCTCAGTGATTTTCAGGTGGTCTGTGGAAAAATAAGTTAGACTACAAAAACAATCAAGGTACCTCACTTTGTTTTCATTTACTTGCTATTACTTTTAGGAGGAGGATGAAGAAAAATGGGGGTGGGAGGGAGCTGAGCACAGGGCCCCACTAACTCTAAATCTGCCACTGCCTGGGTTGTGTCTATCTGATAGACCATCTCTCTCTCCTTATGACATATTTAAATAGCTATGGTCAGCAGAGGTGCTTGAGGTGGGTCTCCCATTATTATGAAAGAAAAGGGACTACTCAGGGAGTTCTGTGTGAGGGTCACAGCACTCTGGAACTTCTACCCCCGTTGTGTTGAAATAGCCTGAATTTAGTGACCTTCAAGGCATGCTGCAAAAGCCCTCTGTTTGATAGGTGTGGCTGGCCGGCCAAGTTGAGCTATTTGTTACGGAAATCCACAAAGCTACTTAGGCACCTAAACCCAGATTTAGGTGCCTAAGTCCCGTTTTTAGACATCTAAATCCCCCACTGTGATTCACAAAACTCCTGCTGAACCCTGAGGTGTCTAAACTCACTTGGTGCCTAAGTTTTTGCCTCTGTGCATACGCACTGCTGCCTCACTCTAAGCATCCAAATGTCTATATCCTACCTAAGCCCAGAGCAATTAATGAACAAGGTGAAGACAGGCATTCACCTGCCTAACTTACCCCAGGGGCCTGAACCAGTGAGCACCCTCTGGGTGCACCTACCCATTTGGGCCCCATTTAAAAGCTGGCTGGACGAGAAGGAGGTGCTGCTGCCACCACCCACCTTATAACGTTTAGCCCAGTAGTTAGATTACTCACATGGGATGTGGGAGATGCAGATTTTTTTCCCCACTCCCAGGCAAAGTGGGAGAAGGAATATGAAGATGGGTCTCCCATCTGTCAGGAAAGTACTCTAACCACTGAGCTATGGAATATTCTAATGTGGGCTCTGTGATGGGATCTACCAACCCCGCACTGGTCAAGCAGGGGTTAACCAGATACTTTGGGCCCAAGAGGCCACACCCCTGTGCCCTTGCTGGACATGCTCCTGGTGAAGGGAGTATATAAAAGGAAGCTGCTCAACTCAGTCTGGGCTGGCTGTGGAGGAGACCAGACATGCACTGTGAGCTCCTGTGGAAGAACTGCTGAGATTCCAAGCTGCTGAGGCTGGGGACTTTAACTGCGCTGCAGAGAACCAGTTGACCACAGGAGCCGAAGGGGATGCTGAGCCACTGATAGCTGAGGAGATGCCTGAGGCAGGTGTAAGGGTAGGAGGTGACCCAGGGGACATGTTGGGAGACAGAGAGACTTAAACCCTCCTCCAGGGTTTCCTAAGGCCCTGGGTCCGAACCTGGTGGAGTAGGGTGGGCCTGAGTTCCCTTCCCTTCCCCTCCCTGCACCTACACCTGGGTGCTATGGCCGGAGACTATTGGGATTAGGCACTACAGTGGACTGTTGATGCTAGGCATTACTGCCTTGGACTGCTGATACTAGGTGCCACTGCCTGGGGGTTGCTGACACTAGGCGCTAGTGCCTTGGACACTTGCCGTTAGGCCTTGCTGCCCTGAAGGAAAGGGTAGCTCTGGGAACCCTTACCACTGGACATCATGCCTGCAGAAGAGGGGTGTGACAGGGTGCTAAGCAGAAAACTGCTTCGCCAACCCTCTGTCACTCCAGCTCCAATTAAGGGAGGCTGAATTGGAGCTGGGTAGATCCCCTGGCCCTGACTGGGGAAGTTGGAACAGCTGCTGCCTCATCAGAAGGGCTGGGTAAGATCCCCAGGGGAAGGAAGCCAGGGAGGAGGAGCTGGAAAGAGGGAAGCTGTAGTAGAGGAAAGGCAGTGAGGGGAAGCAGAGAGAGATAGCTTGCCCCCTCTCTCCTGCCGGTGGACTGTAAGAAGGGGACTATGTGTATGGTGGAAAGGTGGTGGGAGCACAGCCTGGTGAGCACTGCACCAAGGTCTCTGTGTGACTTTCTCAGCCCAGCAGGGGCAGGAGCCAGGAGGGCCCTGCAGGGACCTAGGGTTACCATTCGTCCGTATTTTCCCGGACATGTCTGGCTTTTTTATATTTAAATTGCCGTCCGGGAGGACTTTTTAAATAGCTACAAATGTCGTCTCCCCCCCCGATCCTCCCCCGCAGCCTCAGTGTGCCGCGCCGGCAGCACTCTGGGGGGGGCAGGGCTATGTGCTCCGGGGGGGAGCAGAGCAGTGTGTCTGCGGCAGCGTGTCTGGCAGCGGCTCTGCCCAGAGCCAGACACGCTGCTCTAAGCGGCCTGGTAAGGGGGCTGAGGAGTTGGAGAAGGGGCTGCATGGGATCCTGGGGGGCAGTCAGGGGACAGGGAGCAGGGGGAGTTGGATGGGGTGGAGGTTCTGGGGGGGCCTGTTGGGGCGGGGGTGTGGGGAGGGGTCAGGGGACAGGTAGGGGATGGGGTACTAAGGGGGCAGTTAGGGTGGGGGGTCTCAAGAGGGGGTAGTCAGGGGACAAGGAGCAGGGGGGCTTAGATAGGGGGTTGGGTCCTGGGGGTGGTTATTAGGGGCAGGGGTCCCAGGAGGGGGCGGTTAGGGGACAAGGAGTGGTGGGGGGGTTGGATGGATTGGTGGTTCTGAGGGGGTCAGTCAGGGGGTGGGAAGTGGGCGGAGCCAGGCTGTTTGGGGCGGCACAGCCTTCCCTACCCGGCCCTCCATACAAACCCCCCCCCCCCCTTCCCGGTGGAGTGTCCTCTTTTTTTGAACATTCAAATATGGTAACCCTACAGGGACCCCATTACATGGGGATGACCTCTATTGGAACACCATTGTCCCCCGTGGCAGGCTCTCTGTCTCTCCTGTTACACTGTGGATAAATAATGAATGACTGGGATACATGCAGAGGCACCAACTTCTCCTGGTGCTGGTGGGTACCCGACTCTGCCCTGCCCTGACTCCACCCCTGCCCTGCTCCGCCCCCATTCCAACCACTTCCCCAAAGTCCCCGCCCCAACTCCACCCCCTCCCTGCCCCTATTGGATTCCTTCCCCAAATCCCCGGCCCTGCCTCCTCCCCCGAGCCTGCCGCGTTCCCGCTCCTCCCCCTCCCTCACACAGCTTGTTACGCCGCAAAACAGCTGTTTTGTGGCGGCAAGTACTGGGAAGAGAAGCAGGGACGTGGTGCATTCAGGGGAGGAGGTGAGGTAAGCTGGGGCGGGGAGTTTGGCTAACGGTGGGTGCAGAGCACCCACCAATTTTTCCCTGTGGGTGCTCCAGCCCTGGAGCACCCACGGAGTCAGCGCCTATGGATAGAGGGACTTGATCCAGGAGCTTCTGCCCTTCAGAATATTCCAAACCACTGGGCTACAGAGTCATACGTATTTGTGTGTGCGCTCTCTCTCTCTCTCTCTCTCTCTCTGGTCCAATCATTCTTTCTTTTTTCATCTTTATTAAACAGCTTGAAGAGGAGAGGCTGAAGGAACCCCTTGCCAGAATATCTCATACCTAGTGGCTAGGGCATTCTTCTGAGAGGTGGGAGACCTGTATTCAAAACCTTTTCCTTCTCCACCCCCCCCACCTGCCAGGGAGGCAGGAATAGAAGTTAGATGCGTATCTCTGAGAAAAGAATGGGGCTTAACACATTGGCAACTCCCATTGGCTCACTTAGGTGAGGAGCCACCTAGTGTGCTGGCTTTTGTGGACAGCCTTTTCAGATGCCTAGCTCTCCCCATTCATTGTAGAGGGAGCCTAAGCCCCTAACTTTGGATTTCAATATTGTTCCAGTGATTTTTCTAAGCACCTACAACTTAGGTGTTGCAATGTTGAGTATCACAGCGCCTAAGTCCCTTTGTGGATTCCATCCATTGGGCCAAATGACTCCCCTCCATTGACTCCCCTCCATTCCCTGGTCCCCATTGGCTACCACCAAAACACTCAGCTGCCCTAATTCCCCCAACACCCCCTTGTCCTTGAGGTGTGTGGGGAATAGGCTCCTGGGGTCTTGCCACACCCAGTGGCGTAGCCAGGTTCTAACACCAGGGGGAGCGAACACATAAAAAAGGCGCCACCCGACCTGACCTGGGTGAAAGAACCCAGGCCAGCAGCAGGCTCTTGGTGGGGCCAGCAGCGGGATCCCTGCTGGCAGGAGCCCGAGGGGGGAATCCCAGAGTGGCTGCTGGCTGAGCCGCTCAGCCCACCCCGCTCTAGGATTCCCCCCGCGGGCTCCTGCCAGCCGGGGTCTCAGCCCGCTGCCAGTCTGGGTTCTTTCACCCAGGCCAGCAGCGGGCTCTTGGTGGGCCAGCGGCGGGACCCCTGTGTTATTTTGTCACTCCACCTCCATCACTGGTCTCCACCCTTTCAAAAATTAAAAAGGCGCTACTTTTGGAAAATGTGCTCAGGGGGAGCGGCCGCTCCCCTTGTTCCCCCCCCTAGCTACGCTACTGGCCAAACCCTACTGCTGAGGGGAGAGGATCCTGATATGGAAGATCAATTACTTTTTCTTGCTGGCGAGAAATGTCACACATGGAGCTGCAGAAAACTTGGCATCTATTATTGTGCCAGCCTTTGAAAACTTGGCCCATGCAGCACTTTGAAGACACAGTTGATCAGGCTTTTAGCAGCTTCCCTCCTACATATTTACAGGCAATGGCCCAGAACATCAGCTGTGTGTGAGGGGCACTCGGGTCACTTGAGGGGGATGCAAAGGTGGCTTTATAACACCCTTACAGTCTCTGATTCTAGGGTTGGTCTGTACTGGGATGGACTGCTGCTGCAAATTGGTCTATACTGGGATGGACTCCTGCTGGTAATAATTTATACCAACTGGAAATAATCCCATGGAGCTGTTACTGCAGTTATGGATTGCAAGGCATAAGGGTACTTGTCCCTACCTCCTTTTCCATGGCCATTCTCCCTGAACCTCCAGTGGAAGAGACAGGTGGTGTAGAGCAGTGGTTTTCAACCAGGGATATGTATACCCCTGGGGCTATGCAGAGGTCTTCCAGGGGGTACTCAACTCGTCTAGATCAGTGTTTCTCAACATGGGGGTTTCAGCCCCCAGGGGGGTCACAGGATGGGTTAGGGGGATTGTGCGTGCAGGACCAGTATAAGGGGGTGGCAAGCAGGGCAATTGTTCAGGTCCACACTCCACAGGGAGCCATGCGAAGCTAAGTTACATGCTTCAGCCCCGCCGCGGGCCTGGGGCTTGGACTTCAGACAAGGCTCACAAGTGAAAAACAGGCTCAAGTATCCCAGTGACATGTAAGTATAATATTTATATTCCATTCAATTTGTTTTATGGTTAAAAAAAAAAAGAGAGAGAAAGTAAGCAATTTTTCAGTAATTGGGGTATGCAAAAACAAATCAGACTCCCGAAAGGGGTACAGTAGTCTGGAAAGGTTGAGAACTACTGGTTTAGCACCACAGTTTTGGCACCAGTGGAATTCTCCTGGGGCTGATTGTTTGCTTTGTACTGCTGAACATAATGGCAGTTGAAATCTAGCATTTTACAGAGCTATAACAGAGTGTGGATGTTGGACACCTGTAATCAGCATCCATCCTAACATCAATATTTTAATCCAACATTAGTAAAGTATTTCCTTATTCACACCCATATTGCCTTACTTATGACTTATTCTAATGCAATGTTCATTTGACTTCCAGAGACTAATCTCCTTGTGTATGACCTCAGTTTCAGCTTGGGGAGTGCTTAGAAACATTTAATCTGATTTGTCAGATCAGTGGAAAGAAGTTTACATAATACAGTATGAAGAACTTGCTGTGGTATTACTTAAATCAGATAGTAGAGTTTAAATGAATTCTTGACAGTTTTCTGTTTAGCATTTCAGCTTTATTAAACTCTCATCCATTTTTAGCATATTTTAAAAATACATCAGTTGCACCAATTGGGCTTGTAATCACTTTTATATAGTCATTTCTAAACATACACACTCATTTTTAGTTTCCTTGTATGTGTCACTCATTCAGAAGCTACCAGCATGTCTGTCACCTAAATCTATCTCTCACTCACACACAAAACTTCGTATTAAGGACATCGAGGATGCTGAGTGCTGCCTCTGCCTACACCCTTCCTGGACTAGCGACTAGGGATCTAGTTCAGTGCTAAACTTTTTGATTTTCAGTTTATTCATCAGTAAAATGAGTATAATAAGCCTATCTTGATCTTCACCTCACCAGAATTCAATATGTTCCTCCAAGGCAAGATAGATCTTTGTTTTCCCTCAACAGTAATCAGCTTGTATATTTTTACATACATTCTGAATGTCTTCATCAGTAATACAGTGTCCAGGTATCTCTCCATGAATAATAGTTTTTTCTTTGACACTTGCCTCATCTCCCTCTTAATGGTAGCTTCAAAGAAAAATTTACAGCTGAGTAAAATTTGTTACGAATTTCATCCTTTCTGCTGGTGAAATGAGCACAAACAAATTATAATTTTGTCATTCAAAATGTTTCACAAATTTAATTTACCCTATGGCTTGCTGTTCAAGACCTGTTGCTTAGGTGTTTTTAGTTGTATGAATCATATGTTTTTATTTCCTGATTGGATAAATAACTATTATAATAAGGCTTCTGGGGTGAATGCTTAAAAAGAAGAATGTACAAGTTGATTTCCAAGAGCATTCATGTTAGTAAAACATGTTTGCATATTTTTAAAAGCAGGCTCTCTCCTAAATGGGGTTATGAGCGTGTCTGAAACACACTATTGGAAAACTCAAACAAATAGAAGATTTGTAGATATTAAAATTGCAGTAGTTCCTAGAGGCCAATCACTTTGGGGTCTCCATAGAGCTAGGCACTGTACAGGCATAGAAAATGACAGTCCCTGTCCCAGAGACCTTGCAGTCAAAAAACAAAACAGACAAGATGTAAGAGGGGGATGAAACAAATAAACAGATTGGGATGAAGGGCAGAAGAGACAAGGTAGCAAAAATAGATACATTGGCATCAAGATTTCTTAAGCAAGGAGAGTTGCAGGTCATGTGCCCCCCCAGATTTGCTGCTTGGCTTGTACTGAGCACGCTCACACGGACTGAGCATGCTCAGTAACCCTGCTGAAGCTGGCTGCCCTCACTTTGCCGGCCTCCCCCCCTTATTGGCAGACATGGGTCATCTCTGGTTTGGGGCAAAAAACAGGAACAAGGCAGAGCTGGACGTGGAACCCCTCTTAAAGCACCAGCTCACCTTGTGTCAGGAGAACTTCATACTCTAAAATATTTTAAATCAGAAATCAATAAGAGCTTGACACTTCCTTTACTATCCTCCGACAAACCACCTACCAGCCATAAAAAGGTTACTACCACAATACAATTTGCTAATACTGCCTACTCTATGGTATTTTTAACTACCGAAAGTGGCCAGTGACCGAAGAGCTCCTTAATGCCCACTGGCAAAGGGATCATTGTACCGTAACTCAGGGGATGGGGAACATTTCTTCTATCAGGGGCTATTGACCCGGAGGCTCAGGGTTTTCCCCTGTAGCAAGGTGAGCTGGCACTCGTGGCTTCATCCCTGCAGGCCGGGGGAGCAGAGTCTTGGGGCTTCCCCTAATGTTGCCAATTTCTAATTGCACACAACCGAACACCTCTTCCCTGCCCCCTGCTCTGATCCTTCCCTGAGGCCTTGCCCTCCCCTCACTACAGCCCCCCCTCAGTCACTCACTCTCCCCCACCTTCGCTCACTTTCACTGGGCTGGGGCAGGGGGGTGGAATGCAGGAGGGGGTGAAAGCTCCAGGTGGGGGAAAGTTCTGGGATGGGAACAGAAATTAGGGGTTCAGAGTGCGGGAGGAGGCTCTGGGCTGGGGTAGGGGGTTGGAGTGTGGGAGGGGGTGCGGCCTCTGGGGTGGGGCTGGAGATGAGGGGTTTGGGATGCAGGAGGGGGTTCCGGGTTGGGGTGGGGATGCAGACTCTGGGAGGGAGTTATGGTGTGGGAGGGGGCTCCGACCTGTGGCAGAGGGTTCAGGGTGCAGGCTTTGGCCGAGTGGCGCTTACTTCAGGTGTCTCCTGGTAAGTAGCGCAGCAGGGCTAAGGCAGGCTCCCTGCCTGCCCTGGCTCTGCGCTGCTCCCAGAAGTGGCCGGCATGTCCACCTACTAGGCACAGGGGCGGCCAGGTGGCTCTGTGCGGTGCGTGCTGCCTATGCCTGCAGGTGCCACTCTCGCAGCTCCCATTGGCCGCAGTTTCTGGCCAATGGGAGCCATGGAGCTGGTATTGGGGGTGGGGACAACAAGCAGAGCTTCCCTGATTGCCCCTTGCTGCAGGCCAGATCCGGCCCTCAGGCTGTAGGTTCTCCAACCCTGGTGTAACTCATATCAGACCTGACACGCTCACTACCCCCAACACGCTGTTGTCATAATACGTATCCAAATGGTGTGTTGCAAGTTATCATATGTAAACTGGTGATCCATTGGTCATTAATATTGTTGTGATTTATTTATGGGTTGTGTATAAAGAATTATGTATGTGTGCTTGAAATATGTTTTTAAAATGTGTTTTGGAGGCAGTGCATAAATCAAGTCTGCCCTAGACAATGGAATGTAGATTTACTTGTCTGACCAGCTTGATTTAAGGCAGAAAACAATTCAAGTAGATTTACATGTAAGGTAAACAAAGCAATCAAGCTAACAAGTGGTGGAGAAAACAATTTAGTGAGCACACTGGGAGACAGAATTTGCATTCCCAGGAAGTCTTCCTGGCTCTTGAGACAAAGACGATAGACTTTGGAAAATATAAGGGGGAGCAAAAAGACATTTTTGTTATCCATCATTTCAGGGATAGAGGGAACAACACCCACTGATTCCATGAAGGGCTGGAGATCCTGGTGACTTGATGTAAGTGAGAAAGCTGTTTAGGCAAAGATTGTATTTTGCTAAAGTTAAGTCTTAAACACGGGAAAGCGTTTTGTTTGTAATCACTTTCTGTTCTGGTTATCACTGCTTAGTACCACTTAAATTTCTGTTCTTTGTTAATAAATTTATTCTTAGTTTTACTATAAACCATCTCAGTGTTGTGTATATATAGAATGAGTCCTCAGCTAACCTAACAAGGTGATGTGTACATTAAGGGCTGGTCCACACTAGGGGACAGGATCGATCTAAGATACGCAACTTCAGCTACGTGAATAGCGTAGCTGAAGTCGAAGTATCTTAGATCGAATTACAAACTACTTACCTCGGGTCCACGCAGCGCAGGCAGGCTCCCCCGTCGACTCCGCTTACTCCTTGCACCGAGCTGGAGTTCTGGAGTCAACGGGGAGCGCTTCTGGGATCGATTTATCGCGTCTACATGAGACATGATAAATCGATCCCAGAACATCGATCTCTACCCGCTGAATCGGGCGGGTAGTGTAGATGTACCCTAAGTTTACCATCTCCAAAGAGATAATTTCTGTGAGTAACCAGTGAATGGGACTGGACACTACAGAGAGACATCTCTGAGGAACCTGGGGACTGGGGTTCACTGATTATTTGCCAGGCACAGTTGAGACTGGCAGTCTCGAGGAGTTGACTGGTGAAGCAAGCAGACTGGTGTGGCAGGGAGCTAACATACAGCCTAATCGCAAGCAAAGCTCACCCTGAGAAGAACGTATCACAGTGGCTTATGGTTCTGGGGTGCCCTGAGGAGAATGTTGCAGCCAGGTTCTTAGTGTGACATAAAATTTGATAGATGGCATCTCCGGCAGTATTGTTCTCATTAGTTCTGTGCTGGTTCATTGTTGGCAGAGGGAAGAGCACCACTTCTTGCAGCACTGAGTTTTCCTTCCATCAAGTACTGACTGATAACTGACCCTGCTTAGCTTGTGAAATCTGATGTGATCACATCCTGAGCAACTTTGAATGACTCAACCCTTACAATTTTAAGGCTGAGGTTAAAAGGGATTTTGGCAAGAAGTCTCAACTGCTCTCTCTCTTTTTTTTTTTATAAGATTTTTTTTATAGTGAAACACACCAAGTAAAAGGAACACTAAAAACCATGTAAAATATATGCCAGGATACAGTAGGACTTTAATGTGAATGGTCTGTCTTTATTTATCTGCCAATACCCATTGTGTGTGCTATCACCACAACGATGACTAACCCCTTCACCTGACTAACTAGTCTGCACCACTTTTACCTGACACTCTTGGTTTTTATTTACTCTACATTTTCATGGCGGAGAATATAGAGGAAATTAATATTAAAGGGTTCAGGGCTGGATTGTGGAGTTGCCATAAGCCATGAGGTGAGGGTCAAGTAGTTGTGCTGTCCCATGTGCAGACTGGGCTCCAAACCGTGACTCAGAGTAACAGTTCTGTCCCTGCTTTCTTGCCTTCGCCAGGGGTCAAGTAACCTGCACCAGGCTTTACACTAGCAAAGATTACAGACCTAGGTGTGTCAGCTCAGGTGTACTGGCCAGCATGTTGTAGGGATGAAATCAAGACTCCACTCACTCCTGCTCCTTTTATTTACTCCCTGCCTAACTGTGTAGGACATCCACAGAAGCTGTCTCCCCTGCACCTTCAACCATAGGTGCCGACTCCGTGGGTGCTCCGGGGCTGGAGCACCCACGGGGAAAAATTGGTGGGTGCTGCCATCCCCGGGGCTTGCGCCCAGCTTCCCGCCAGCTCCGGGACCCTGCGGCAAGCTCACCTCAGCACCGGGAGACGTTGCGGGGCCCTGCCCCCGACGCTGGGCGATGTTGCGTCGGGGGGCGGGGCCCTGCCGTTGCATCGGGGGGCGGGGCCACTGGAAGTTGGCGCCTATGCCTTCAACCCTCTTACTCCCCTGTGTGGGCATGTAGCATGAATTACAATCACTCTCAGGTAAGAATGGCTCAAATTAATTAATCAAGCATTGGGGTTAATAACTGATTGTGTGCATGTGTAGTGTATTGTTTTGGAATCCTAATAAAGCTAAACTCAGCTTGTTGTCCGCTCTTTATAATCAGATTCTCACCACCCCCACCACTGCCCAAAGGAAGTATTTCAGTAAAATCTATTAAATGTTCCCTGCTGTCCAATGTCGGTTTTGCTTTCTAGCTAAGTGTAATTCAGCACTTTGCCAGGAGAATAAACATCTGGAAAAAGCGGGCACTACCTTTTTTTTTTTTTTAAACAGATCTTCTGGGACTTCATGTATCAGTTTCTGGGAAACCTTGAATTATTTTGTGATTATTTTTTTCTCCCCTAGTTAAAACTGGGTTTTTTGAGCTATGCCATCCTAGACCACCACAAGGTCATTCATTTTCCCTTTCTATAAGAATCCGTACACAAATCCTTTTTCATACCAATGATTCAGTGTGTTTTTATAAATGCATGTTGTATTATCAGAGCAGATCTCCGTCAAGTTAAGAGCTTCTATACCTTTATTACCATTGGTAGGATTTCCTAATTGGTTTCTTATTCACAGAAATCTAATCCTACAGGGTTAAATGGCTCTAGGGTTGGATGATGCAATATGGAATTTTTCATGGTCTCTGACCACGTAAGTGGCAGATGTTCACATAATTGGTGTCTTTGTTGGCTTCATTAATAGAGGCAAAGGATTATATTGTCATGGAGATAAAACTTATTTTAGTGGTGGCTCTCCAAGGGTTAGTTTATACTGCCCATGAAGCACCTGTTTTGAAATTATTTAAGGTTTCAGCCAAGTGCGGGGTTCAATACAACACTGGCTAAAGCCACAAGTGAACTGACTTCGGTTGCAACCGAAATCTATTGCAGTTTGGGTGGTGTGAAATAGACAAACACCCACTATCACCAGTCATAGGGGCTACTGAGGAAACCCCCATACTGAAACAGCTGGGCTCTTTTGCCTCTTTCCAGTGCTACTAATTTCTCTTTTACAAACTCCAAGAACCAATTTCTGCCCTCAGATAAGTATACAAAACTTTCATTGACTTGAGTGGATGTTGCATGGGCAGACCAGAGGACAGAATTTGGCCCTGAGATACATTTGTTTATTTTCAAATTTAAAAGGGAGGGATTAGAATGAAATATAAACCCTTAGAAGCAAAGAAGAACATTGTGGTTTTGTAGTACAGGTAGATCTTTTCCAAATATTATTTGACATTTGCAGAGTCAGTTTGATTTTTTTTATGGGTATTGTTTGTTCATATAAACTTCCATTTATAGGAGCTATGGTATTTCCAAAGTGTCTTAAATGGTGCTGCAGCTCTTCTATTTTCTATAGTGTGAAACAGCAAACTGAAGACTAATTAGCCTGTATGTTGGGTACACTTCAGCAGCAATTATCATCATTAGGAAATAGTCTAGTAGTTCCAGAAAGTATGTTAAATCTCTCTCTGTGTGTGTGTGTGTGTGTGTGTGTGTGTGTGTATATATATGAGTATATCTGTAATTGCAATGTATGTAACTTGCTGCACATCTGATAAAATTTTTATATTATCATACAGATTGTGCAGGCACATTTTAAAGCCACAGCAACTCTCTAAATAAAATTTCCTTGGGCTTGACAGCCTTGAGAGGTTTTGCTTTTAGTACATAAAACAGAGATGGGCTGAGCAGGCAATGTTCAGATCAGGATCCCGATTCAGTTTAGACTTGCTTTTGAGGTGGAGTCCAGGTGAGGGTTTGAGTTCAAAGCTGAAACTGAGACTTGGATGCAACTGTGCTGAAATATCACATCTTGGCCTACAATCCTGGATATCTGCAAATTTTTCACCTTTTGTTTAGTATTCGAGAGAGAGAAGATTAAAGAAATTTTTCAGCAATTGGTGTTTTAAAACCTATATGTATTTATTATACCATAATGGCTCAGAACTAGATAAATAAGGTTTTCAGAGATTTGAAAGAGAGATTTCCAACCTGATTAGCCATCATACCTTTTGCATAAATCCGTATTTAGAGTTTGCCAATCCAACCTAATATTGTATAGAAAAAGATAATCTTGAAGAGTTACACTACTGAAATATTAATGCCACCTATTTGGGGGTCTCTTCTCACCCCCCCCCCTCGAGTCATTAACTTTGTATCACTTCCCTAGACTTCATGAAAGTTATATTATGTAAGAACTGTGGTTACAAAGGAGATTAGAGGGACTCCTTAAATCAAGCCATGAAGAGCCAGTAGAACGGGAATGTTGCCACTGACTTCAGTGGTGCAGGATTTGATACTCTGCCGTTACAGAGACAGCACAGAACAGTGCCCCCAATTCATTCCCAATGTGACTCCATTGATAAATACAGGGGTGAATACACTCCATTTTCTTTTTTGAACTTTTTTTGGAATGCTGAGTTTCTTTTGAAACAGGGATTTATCAGCTGCATGACCTCCATCAGTCAGTCTATAGAGAGGTTAACAGTAGATTTTTTGGATCTCAAAACATTGTCTACTTTTAGATTATTGATATAATATGAAACAATAAATAAGCCAAACATGTTTTGTGGTACAAATAAATAAACCATTCACTAGCTATTCTTGAAGATAACGTTTTCAAACAAAAACGGCAGAGTTGTAAACCCCTCATAATAGGAATTCAGTTTCCATTATGGGTCTGAATTGTGGCATCATTTTATCAGTGGTACCCTTAAACCTACTTGATGACCATAACCCTATACCCCATACATAGTTTCAGACTAGTCCTAGAATCATAGACGTGTCGGATTGGAAGGGACATCAATAGGTCATCTAGACCAGTCCCTTGGACTCAAGCCAGGATATGTAATAACTAGACCATTCCTGACACATTTGTCTAACCCATTCTTAAAAACCTCCAATGCTGGAGATTCCACAACCTCCCTAGGCACTTTGTTCCACTGCTTAACCACCCTGACAGGTGGGAAGTTTTCCCTCATGTCCAACCTAAGCCTCCCTTGCTGCAATTTAAGCCCATTGAGGATAGGACAAGAAGCAGAGGTTAAGGAGAACAATTTTTCACCCTCCTCCTTGTAACAACCTTTTATGTACTTGACCACTGTTATCATGTGCCCTTTCAGTCATCTCCTTCCCAGACTAAACAAACCCAATTTTTTCAATCTTTCCTTGTAGATCATGTTTTCTAGACCTTTAATCATTTTTGTTACTTTTGATTTTCTCCAGTTTGTCCACATCTTTCCTGTCATAACACTCCTTATTCATTGATCACTATCCTGTCATCCTTGTGCCAGCAGCCTTAGCAAAAACTGGATTCCCTAATTATTCTCTCCGGCTGGGAAAGCTGTGTTTCCACCTTACCTCCTCCCTGACCCATACAGTGGGATTACTGGAGGCTGAGGCACTTTCACAAGCAGGTTAGAGAGGTAGTCTCCCACAGGAAGGAAATGGATGTGTCTGTGTGCGTGATGAGTGCACAGAGATGGGAAACTTTGCAATAAGAGGAGAGAGTTGGAAGAGACTTGTAATGGGGTGCTCACCGTGCCCCACTGGGTTCAACCTCCTGGCCACGCTCCCCCAATGAGTCAGGACCACTTCAAGCTGGTGTAACACCCGTGCTCTTTATTGCGGTGTCTGGTCCCCACCACCGAGCTCCAACTATTTACAGGTTAGGCCTAGCACAGGCCTCAGTGGCAACAGGGTAGCAGGCTCCTTCTGAGCCTACTCTTCCCTCCTGGTCTCCACCGCTCCCGCCCCCCTTGGACTCATTTCCTCCCAAGCTTTTAGCCTCTGTTAACAAGGCTGGCAGGTTTTCCAGGCCAGTCCTAGCTCATTGCCCAGCCCCAACCCATTTCCCCTGATTGGGGCTGGAGTGGCAGGAGCTGATTAGGGCTTCCCCTGCTGCACCATGCCACACACCTACCCCCACAAGTAACTGCCACGGGGGCTTGGTTCAGCCTTTTCTCCCCGTACCCGGGAGGTGATCTCGGGGCAGCCTACTGCCCTCTGCTGGGAGGTCCCCTGGATCCTCCTCGTGGGGTTTGTTGGTTCTCCACCCACAAAAGCCAAAGTGCATTGGGGACAGACCGCCCCATAGCTCTACTCCCACCCGGACATAGGTCTGCACACCAATCACAATCAGGCAGTTGCCCTCCCAGCTGCTCCCCCTTCTTGCCTGGCAGGGTAGCCAGGTGGGCCTGGCCCCCGCACTGGCCATCCTCGGCCTCTGGTGCAGGTACCGAGCCCAAGGGGGCCTGGCCCTTGCTTCCTGGAGGATCCCCCTGCAGGCATTCCCCAGGGCCTTCCCCCTTTAAACCTTGGACCTCCTCTCCGGGGGTTTCCACAGTGGGGCACCCCTTTGGTTACTTGCTCTCACCTTCTTTCATGTCTTCCCTCTGGCTTTGTTGTTTAGTACCTGCTTCTGTCTTCTCCCCCTCACCAAAGGTGAGGGGCATAGGGGTTCCCCTGTTTCCTGGTGGCTCCCCCTCCTCCCACCCAAGGGTCTCCTCCCACGTCCGTTTCCCCCCCCCAGGGACGGAGCCCCAATCTGTCCTCAGCACGATGGGGTATGGCAGCCCGTCTACTACCCCCACTCAGTGCCAGGCAAATGTGCCCCCAACCTGCGCCATGGGACAGGGCCTCCAAGCCCCGTGGATGCATTCTAGCTTCATTTGTCTCCCGGAAACAAACCAGTGCGGTTTCACCAGCCTGCGCTGAATGAGGGAGCAGGCCGAGGCAGTATCAACCAAACCCCTCTGGGGCTTCCTCCCCACCCATATGGGGATGGTGGTGAGCCCTCGCTTCCGTTTCTTCTCTCCCCCACTCGTTCAACCACAGAATTCGGTAAGCCCACACTCCATCACTGGGCAGTCCTGGGATTTGTGTCCTTGCTGCCCGCAAACCAGTTGACCTGGGCGACTGGGGGCCCCCTTAGCTCCTCATGCTTTTTCTCTGGGCCTCTTCTGGGGGGAGGTTCTTGGGGCTTCTTCCCCCAGTCCAGGTCGCGGCCTGTCCATGGTTCCCTTCGGGGAAAGTCTGCCTTGGCATACTCCTCCATCATGTTGACAGCAGCCTCCATGGTCATTGGCTGGTGCCTCCAGACCCAGACTCTTATGTTCTCTGGGAGGCCCTGCACAAATTGCTCAAGAATCACCTGGTCCACTGTTTCTCCAACCGTCTGGATGTTGGGCTGTAGCCACCGTGTAGCCCAGTCGGTCAATTTTTGGGCAAAAGCTTGGGGCCACAAATCCGTCCACAGGGCACCCTAAACTTTTGCCTGTACTTCTCGGACGACAGCCCCATCCAGTCCAGGACAGCCGCCTTCACCATCTCATAATCTCTGGCCTGGTCGTTGCTTAGGGCCATATAGGCCACCTGCGCCTCACCAGCCAGATAAGGAGTCAGTCTTAGGACCCATGTTGCCTTATCCCAGCCCGCGCCTGTGGCTACCCATTCGAAAGTACATAGGAAGGCATCAGGGTCATTGGCGTGGCTCATTTTACAGAGATCCAGCCCTGTCACGTGGTTTCCATCACCACTCGGGGGACTCACCACCCAGTGCAGGAGCTGCTGCTATATAGTGGCCTGCTCCCAGATGAAGTCCTGGAGGGTTTTTTGTTGTTCAGCCTGCCACACATGTAAGGCCTGCCTCTCAGCTTGGTGGGACCGGTGGTAAGCCCGCACGGTCTTCTGGAGCTCCTCCTGCTGCTTAGCAAGCAACTGCACCATGCCCTCCATTCTCTCAGGTTGCCACTCCCTGGCGGTGGCTTTCGAGATCCTGGACAAGCCCCCATGTGTAACAGAGTACTCACCACGCTCCACTGGGTTCAACCTCCTTGCCCCGCTCTCCTAATGAGTCAGGACCACTTCATGCTGGTGCAACACCCGTGCTCTTTATTCCTGTGTCCAGTCCCCAGCACCAAGCTCCAACTATTTACAGGTTTGGCTTAGCACAGGCCTCAGTGGCAACAGGCTCCTTCTGAGCCTACTCTTCTTCCCCCCTTCCCCCATGTTCACATCCACTCAAGCTTTTAGCCCCTGTTAAAGAGGCTAGCAGGTGTGGCCCATTTCCAGGCCAGGCCTAGCTAGTTACCCAGCCCCAACCCATTTCCCCTGATTGGGGCTGGAGTGGCAGGAGCTGGTTAGGGCATCCCCTGCAGCAACACCCTGCCACAAGACTGAATAAGCTTTGCTTTGCACAGAGTTTCAGAAAACCTAGGGCTGGACCTGACTTTTATAGTGATTTGAAATATAATAATGAACCAGATATAATGTGCACTGAACAAAATGCTGTTTATAGCATTAGCATGCTAAAAGACTTCTTTTTTAGATACATTAATGCAATAAAACTTTGAAGAGCCTCTAAAATGAACAGGATAATGGGATTAATGCAAACAAGCTCTTTAATTTTCTGCACATCCTAAGGGCTTGTCTACACTTGAAAGTTAATTTGAATTGAAGTAAGGTGAGAATTTAAAGTCTAATAGCTATTCTGTAATAATTCCCATGTGTAGACAAGCCCTCAATGTTTGGGATATGTTTTCTGTCTAGTCTGTGACAAAGACTTTCACATCCTGAATTTTCTCACCACCTTCCTCCTCTGCCCAACAGTCCTTCTGCAGCACTTCTTTTGAAGTCGAATGCAGCCTTCTGTATATCCTTGATAAGTACCTGGGTTGTCACAATCACCTTGCTCTGCCCTCCTTGAGGACAGAGATCCTTATCCAAAGCCTACTGAAGACAAATGGAAAGTCTCCTTTTGTAGTCAGTGGACTTTGGGGGAGGCCCGTAGGTTTGTTTCTTTGAAAAGTGCCAGTGAATAACTTCCCCAGATAATTGTCAAAACCCATTTCAACTAGGGCAGATTTTTTAAAAAACGTAATGATTAGGGATTTTTGCTTCTATTTTCTCTGTATTCTGTTTTTTTTTTTTTTAAAGTTAATTTCAAGTTTACATGTTCCAGAAAACAAGAAAGTGGGAGCAGGAGTAAATCCATGTTTGTTCTTCTTAGGAACAGCTTTTCCAGAGAAATTACTTTGTTTGGTAACAGTGGATCTCTGCCTTTTCAAACAGAGGAGGAAAAGATGCACATATCCACTAACCAGATATGTTCCCCTACAGCACAAAATTCCTAGGCTACAGGCACTGGTTGTATGAGTTCCAATCAGTGCATTTCTTCATTTTTCTTAGTTAAATCACAAACATTCAAATTACAGCTAAGTCAAAAAGCCCAATGTGTTTGCCTATATTGCCTTCCCATGAAGGATTAAAAGCTACCACTCAGAAATTCAATCCAGTGTAATCAGGATTGCCTCCGTGTCATGTTTACAACATCCTCATTCACCAGAATTAGCTTCTATTTTTTCATCCATTCTATATATATTTTATTACATAGCAAACGGGAAAGGGAGGGGGGGAAATCAGGAAATCCCATTAATTACACAGAAGGCTAATTAACAATAGACAAGGCAAAGAGTCAGGACAGATAATATGATTGTTTCAAAATACATCGTGTGAACAGCAAATTCACTGCTCCATCTAAAACTTAGTATTACTAAAATACATGTATTAAAATATTTTATCTATATTGCTTAGTGGGCTGATTTTCAGTGGCTCAGATCTATCATCATTCCCTTTCTGAGCTTAGTATCCCAAAGTACCTTCTAGTATCAGGGCTCAGTTCAGTAGTAACTAGAAGATATTCTCTGGCCTATGTTGTACTAGAGCTCAGACTAGATGATCTAATGGATCCTTCTGGCCTATGAATCTGAACTAGTCTGGAGTAATCTATTTAAAGTTAGGAAGTTTTCGGAACCTCCCTTTTTCAAACCTTCGCTAGAACTGAAACTAAATGGTTTTTTTCAGGTCCAAAAGGGCTGAATTAAGTCATATGGCCCCCCAGCACCCGAAATTCTCACATTTGCATACTTCTACCCTGCCTGAGTCGATGGGAGAGGAAATACTAAAACAAACAAATATCCAAGGACAGGGCCTGGGCTTTTGAGATTTCCCAGTCCTTTTTGCAGACCCAAGCTGTGCAGATAGGACCGACTTTGGGTTCCTTTTCTTGACTTTCAGACCAGTTGAGATTTACCATCTATAATGCCTTGTAGGCTGAAATTGGGTTATTCAGAATATCACAACCTGGCACAGTCCTCTGGAGGAACACCAGTCTATTGTAAGTGGACCCAGCTACTGGATCCCATTTCCATTTGCTTCTAAGCCAGATGGTTCTGAGCAGAGTTTTGTCACTCTTTCTAGCTCTGGGTCTGTAAGGCACATTCCCAGGCTCAGACCTTCTGTCTCAGCTCTCTCTTGGGACACTGGACGCTGAAGTCCTGTCACCCCAGAACCTGTAACTAGTGACTCAGACCTCCTGAGCCCCCCTCATTGCTTACACATGCTCCTTTGAGGCTGTGGTTACTTGGAGCTTCTAGGGTAACTCCTCTAGGGACAACATGACAGGAAAGCAAGGAACACAGGTTTAGCACTGGAATTTCTTAACCACAGTCTCTTTACTCTTACAAAGGACTAGAGTATTACACAGCTTTGCAAAATAACAAAAATCCTGAAACATGCCCTCCCCTAGTCTGATCTCACCCACCTGCAAGTCTGAAGTCTTGTCAGCATATTAGGCGCCAGACAGAATCCCGCCTGCCTTCTCTCTCTCCAGCCATTCTTTTTGCATGTGGTAATGGACTGCCCCTCTCCACAGAAAAGCACCCTTTTAAAAATCCAGTCTCTATCCCTTTTTCTATGTTCCGGGTTTGGGCCAGCAATTGAGATAAAATAAAGCTGATGGTCCTAGATTGCTCTGTGATGGCTTCTCAGTCATAATCTTTCAACTAGGTGTCAAACACCTTTCCTGGGCTGGACACCCGTATGGAATCCATTACAGTAACCTAACTTCTGCAAGGTTAAACAATCAACCATCAGCACCTAATGAGAAATGGATGTCCAAATCCAAAATGGAGGTAACAACCCAATCTAGGCATATCTCACTTCATCACATAGAATAGCTGCACACTTAATCTCTGAGACAAGAGGAGTGTGAATGGTTAGCTTGAACATCACTGAATTTCAAGTTTATTGAAGAATAAATATACATCTGTGGCTTTTGCCTTGTTAATTTGACTTCATTCTAAATGGCAAATGTGTTGTGTTATGTGAATGAAAAGCAATGCACAGTGTAAATAATCCATGTATATCCTAGCCACACACAGAGCTTTACATTTTTAAAACTGAGCCAGCTTTTTGTCTTTTAGATGCATCACATCATTACATTGGACTATGCACCTGCCAAATGCTGTGACAGGCTATATATCTTTATTCATCATTCGTATAACTGCTCTGCAAATTAAGCACTTAAATTGGACGGATTTCTGAGCAGTTAGCAGAATTTTATTACATTAGCTAAATACAGGTGTTTTGGAATTTCCTGTTCTTGACAAGTACCAAACATCTGTGTTCCAAATGTCTAAGTCATGTTAATGCATTCATGAGACTGATTAATATGGTAATTTTAATATGCTTACGATACCTGATTTACAACTATGTGCATTTGGGACTTCCCAGGGCTCTCAGATACCACTGTAATAGGTACCTTAGAAATAACCAAGCAAATTTACCATTCACCCTGTGTTATGAAACATAGCTATTATTTTGTAAGTTCAAAGCAAGTCCTTTTTATTATCCTGCCATTTCACTGAAATAAATGGATGTTTCTACTGAAAACTGCTGCTAAGGAACATATGCATTTAGGCAGCACTGAAAAGGCTAATATATTTACTTTTGCACATGTCCCACTTCTCCTGTCATAATCACTAACAGCCTTGGTTATTAGCATTTTGGCTCTTTCTATGGAAAAAAGTTTTGAAAGGGATGCAAACCCCTATGCCTCAGGCATATGCCAGTCTCTTAACTAATGGGGGTTTGGAGGGTAATTTCCGTGCAGGCATGTCAGGGAGTCATAGAGTTTAAGGCCAGAAGGGACCATCAGATCATTGAGTCTGACCTCCTGTATATCACAGGCCATTAGCACCATCCAGCACCTGCACACTAAATGCAACAACTGAAATTAGGTCAAAGTATTACAGCCCACAGGAGACCAGATTATTATGTGCCACAGGCAGAGAATAGGAGGGACCAAGGTGCTCCAATGCCTGAAGCCCCTCCAATGGCAAGGAAATGATTAAGTGAGGTATACCCAGGTAATCCTGGCAACTGATCCCTACCCATATGTTGCAGAGGAAGGTGAAAACCCCTTAAGGTCACTGCCAATCTGAGCTGCAGAAAAATTCTTTCCTGACCCTACATACGGTGATCAGTTAGACCCTGAACGTGTGAGCAAGAACCAGCCAGCCAAGCACCTGAGGAAAAGAATATTTGGTGCCACCTCAGAGCCCTGGATAAGCTTGAAAACTTATCTCTGTCACCAACAGAAGTTGGTCCAATAAAAGATATTAACTCACCCACCTTGTCGCTCTAATATCCTGGGACCAACGACAGCACTGCATATATACAACTTGTTGGCAGGCAGAGAGAATGTTATTCTTCTCTTAGTGGATTCAAGTTCTGATGGATTAACTATTCTGTACTTTGTCATGCTACTGCAGTATTTAATCAGGCGGGCATAGTAACAGGATTTTACCTTATACAATAAAAAGTGCTGCTAATATGATTTAATATTCTATTATCATGGTATAAATTTGGGGCTAATACTCCACAATGGCCCCAAGAATCAAGCGCAGCCAGGTTTTTTTGGGTTGGAACCCTAGCCTTTAGCCAAAAGGCTTAACCCACAAGGCAGCAGGGATTTTGGCAGCAGGCTTATTGAGTGGCGGCCTGCAATTGCCATGTCACAGTATTATCTTTGGACATCTGTGGCATTTTATAGGGTCAGCAGTGCCATCTGCTGCTCTACCACACCCTATCAGTACTGTTGTCAAATTGTCCATGACTGCTTATTCAACAGGTTTCCCATTTACATCACAGCTAACTTCCAGATGTGAAGACCATTCCATTATCCACAACCCATGGATGCTCTCGGTGGCAGAAGATGCTGTCCCTGGGAAGTTTACCTAATATTCTATTAGGCAGCAGCGAATATGGGATAATGTACGATGAAAAACTGCTATTAGAATATCAAAAACTTTATATTTAACTTTTCAAAGTTCACTGTCGATGAACATGAACAACAAATCATGAACAACAAAGCAAGAGCACAAACAAGGCTCTTTTTCTATTTCAAAACCAGTCCCATCTGTCTCCCCTTGTCTAATAATGAGGGCCAAATTCTGCCTTCAGTTACATCCGTGACATCTCACTGACTTCAAGGAGGTTGCATGGGTGTGGAGTAAGTGAAAGCAGAATTTGAACCTGTGACTGTCCAGCACTTCTAATCCTAAAAGTAGGTGAAGTAATTTGGTGCTCTGTGCTTCTAATCCACTTTGACATGGTCCCTTTCTGCGGCCTTGGGGGAGTCCTTTATCCTGTCTGCCTTCCATAAAACAGGGATAAACTTAACTACTTCACAGTACTATTGTGAGGATTAATTAGTTAATGCTTGTAAGGAATTTTGAAAATGACAATATAAATATTAGTTACTATAAGACACCAATTTATCATTTAGTGGCCACACATTTTCCCTCCCAAAGGGAAATGAAGTTGACAACTGAAATTGCTACTATATGTTTCTGCAGAATCCTCAGATGAAAAGATGTGGTTTAGTGGGGTTGGTTTTTTTCAGCTATGGTACTATAGATATTTAGATCTTGTATAGATCTGCAAGTTGTTAATTCCATAGCTGACTAACAGACAGCAGCTATTTTGTACATAGAAATAGTTAGTTCTGAAAAGATTAAATGATTCTGTGTCTACTAAATTTAAAATACAAGCAGGCATGCTGCATTCCAACAGAGGGGAAGATATAGACTTCAACTTGACCACTCTGGTAATTTCAGTATCTAAATGACTCTTTATTCTAGTCAGTAAAGAACTGATGTTAACTAGAAACAGACAAATCATATATTATCATGTTTGCAAAAACTCTGATACAGTACTGTAGTTAAAAGCAATGCAAAATAAACCAGAGTAGGCTTCAATTAAATTAGATCATAGCTGTTATTTGTTCCTTGGATGGAGGAGAAAGAAGTGATGAGATAGAAAAATCCTACTTAGTTTGATTGTACTTTTAAAAGTAACCTAATAGCAATGAGCTGTAGTATTTACGTAGACTCACCCTTTTAACATAAATGATTCTACTGCTAAGCCACTGTCTACACTTCCTTCCCTGAACTGTTGCTGCTTTAAAACCTAAATGAAATTCTAGTAAAAGAAAGTTGCTCTCATTTCCTGGATGCATGATCATATAATGATCATATAATGTGACTCTGTAGTGTCTGCAAATGGAAATGAATCTGATAATTGCATATTAAGGACCTGATCATGCTCCCATTGAAGTCAATGGGTGTTTGCATCATTGGTTTCAATGAGAACAAGATTAAGCCCTATGTAAAGTGCAAGAATTTTTTGCAGAATCAAAGCTTCAGTGATGGATGGAGAATCTTGGCTGCCAGCGTATATTTTACATGCAGTTGTACAACAAATTCAGATTACAGGATTTTTAAAATTTTAAATCTTTTTATCTTTTTAGAAAGTCTCTCCCTCCCTTACTCAGGGAGGGGCACAGACAACTTTTTTATTTGCAGGAGGGAGGAGTTAAACGAATAAAATAGCTGCTGAAAATGGCATCACTGAGTAGTTTTGTTCCTTAATTAAATTTGTCCACTTTTAATAAACGTGAGATAAACCAATTTCTGTTCCAAACTCAGTGTTTCCTTTATTAATGCAATCCCTACATTTTTGTGGGATGGGGCTGAAGCCCCCAGTTTTCTAAACCCATGTTAGCTATGGGGAAATCTCTTGAGAAATGGGCCATGCTTTGACTGTAGAATGAGATGCTTAGCTCTAGCTCTACTGTAGCTCCTGCTCTCTGGACATGTATTGCCTCAGGCTGCTGATTCTCTGCTTGCCAACACATTGCAGCTCTTTGCCATTTCTCATGGTTCCTTGTAGGGCAAAGGTCTTTGCTTTGTGTAGTGCCAGTCACTGTGGTCTGTCTCTATTTCATCACGAGTCAAATCCTGCCCACACCCTTTCAGAGCCATGAAGACCTGTGTAGTGGGTACAGGAGCTAGGATTTTACACAGGGGTGCTCTGCAGAAGCTCCCTGTGCTCTAGCATGGAGGGAATTGGGGCCTGTGGATCCTCAACTAAGCAATCCCTTTGGCCATGCTGCCTGGAGAGGAGCAATTGTGGAGTGGAAGCAAATTCCTTCTCTCCTGGGGAACATGACAGCAAGACTTGTTACTGGGGCTATGTGCTTATTTAGGATTTGAATCAACAATAGGAAATGGAAACAGAAAGTCCATTCCTACCCTGCAGTGCAGAGGGGAATGCAGGAACACTTCTGCTTCTGCTCTGAGTGCTGTATCAAGACATACTGGGAGGGCTAGAGGTAGCATTTTGTCTAGCTTTGCTTTGATTTTATTACAAATGTCATTTGTTTGTGTCTAGACTGGTACTTGGCAACTAATTGATCTCCAGTAATTGATATGCTACCAATGATTTTTTTCATAATATGCTAATATGTGTACAATGACAAATCTTTTAATACTACTGTGATATATCAGAGGTAGAACTGGAAACTGCTTAGAAAGAGTTGTATGGTAATTTGTAACTGTTGGCAATACATTATTCATAGCCCTTGGTGAGGAAGCAATACACACAGGCACTGGGTGTTAGGCAGATTGGCTTGCTGGGGTTATACTATGTAAGGCAAGGAGTTGTGCAGCCTTAAAACCCCCTGGTCGGAAGGGAGATGGCCAAGGGTCCCTGCCCAGAGACAGGCGACAGCTGGTGACCCCAGACCTGACTGGGTACTCCTGGAGTGGACCACAGAAACTATGACAGTCAAGAAGAGCAGTAAGAAGAAATAAGGGCCCGGACATTATTGCATGGCTTTAGGGCTGCTCACATCATGGCTCTTGGATTTAGTCAAGCACAGCTGCTGCATCCCTCCTCACAAATAGTTGGGGAGAAGGTGGAGCCTTGCAGCTGTTACCTCATCCTGCTAGTCAGCAGAGTTGGCTGGGGATCAAAGACGTACTAGTGGGGAGAACTGTAACTTTGAGACACAATCCCGCCCCAGTGCCGATATAATTGGGCTGATTATAGCCTGTTCCTGCAAAGAGATCTGATAAGCATTTTGTTTGAAAGAGTAAACTAGGTTGAAAACACGAAAAACAAATGTCTTCCAAAATGTTTCTAGGCAAAGGATATAATACATTAATATGACAAATACTTGTTTTTAAATCTAAATGTTATGCCCTTTTAAAATAATGCCAGACATCTCATTCAATCCCATTTTTATGCTTATCTCCATGTATCGGGAAGCTGACATCCCATAAAACAATTGTAATTACAGTATTATTAGCATTATAAACTCTAAAGTTCCCTGGAGTCATAAAGGCACTGAAAGCAATTATCATGAATGATTGCTTTAACAGCTAGGTTTCTGGTCTCAGCGAAGGGCCCAGTCCTGAAAACACTTCTTACAAGCATAGTGCTTGCTACTACAGCTGGTTGGGAAATAATTTTCTAACTAAACATTTTGTCATTGGAAAATGGCTACGCGCTGAAAACAACTGTTCACAGGAAAGGGTCAGTTTCGACTAGTCCCTTGATTTGAAAAAAAATTGAAAAATGTTTTGAAATAATCAAAATATCCCACTTTGACAAATTTAGACTGAAAAAATCTCATTTTTTGGTTCAAAATGACTTTTTCAAAATTTTAGTTAATTTATACTAAAAAGGTCAAAATCAAAATGAAATGTTTTGAATCTCTTATGCATCTCTCTGCGCCCCTTTTCAATTTGGTGGGCTCAAATGAAAACCATCTCCACATTACCCCTGGGTTTGAAAACCTGTGGAGATTTGCCATATCCACCACTTCACTACCCACTGGATTGGCAGGTAGCAATCGATCTATCGGGGATCGATTTTTCACATTTCGTTAAGACGCGATTAATCGATCCCTGATCGCGCTCCCCATCGGCTCCGGAAATCCACCTCATCGAAAGGCGGAAGCGGAGTCGACGGGGGAGCGGCAGCGATCGACTCGCCGCCGTCCTCATGGCCAGGTAAGTTGATAACGATATGCCGACTTCAGCTACGCTATTCACGTAGCTGAAGTTGCGTATCGTAGATCGACCCCCTCCCCTAGTGTAGCCCTGGGCTTAGTGTTGGGGTGGAACAGGAGGGTGAGAAATTGAAGGGTGTGGAGTATGAGCGTGTACAGCTGTTTCCTAGGCACAGTTCAGAGACGGACTGGCTGCATGCAGCCAGCTCAGGTGGTGCAAAGAGGGGCAGCTGGGGAGGCTCACGGGGCTGGGGCCTGATGGTGAGGCCCACAGGGCCAGGGGTGGACGGGGAGCACCCTCCCGCAGGACCTGCTCAAGGAAAGCCCGAGAGGCGGATGGTAAGGCTGTCCTCACCACGCTGGAGGATGTGAGGGGTGGAGTGCCTCAGGTGCCGGCTAAGCACCAGTGGTCTACTCTGTCCCTCGAGTTGTAGTCCAGGAAGTCTCCAATCCTGGTGGTACCAGCCAGGACCAACCTCCGGCATATTGAGTGGTACTGCACCACTTGCACAGATCGAGGTTGTGTAGCACGGGCTCCGTGAGGAGATCTTCCCTCGCCGTGGCCCCTGCAGGTCCTGAAGAGATCCTGGTAGAAGACCAGCAGCTTGAAGAGGTCTCATGGGAGACCCCTCAGATGGAGGTAGAAGAGCTGCCGGTTGTATTTGCGCTCTTGGAGATGTCAGAGGAAGGTGTGCGCCAGCACGTTCCAGGCTGGCTACCTGCACCATAAAGGAATCTCTGCAAGGCCTGGAGGCGGAAGACATGGACCTGACTGCAGAGGCAAAGCAGGTTGGAGCACTTCCAAGGGACTGAAAGACACAGAGTCGGTGATTCAGTCATTGACATTATGGTCTTTGAATCCCTTTCAACGCAATGTCTCAGCCTGGAAGTAGGGAGCATAATTCTGCTAGACGGAAAGTTAAAAAAGGAGCTCCTAGTTACCTGTAGTCATTAATGATTCCATGGCACTTTTCATAAGAGTGCAAGTTTTTAACTCCTGTGTCCTAACCAAATTCCAACATGGGGAACTATATTCTGCCTACCTATCACCCCCTTTCTCTGCAGTTGTGGTTAGATGCTTTGTATGAAGCCCTGGCCCCAGTGACATCAATGGAAGTTTTGCCATTCTCTTCAATAGGGCCAGGATTTCATCTATTATTTTTCTTCCCTTTCTTTCCTAAATTATTATGCAGCATGTTAAACAACATTCTACCCTAAAAACAGCTGCATTTCAGTGGTAGATGGAGTGAACTATATGGATTCTGTCTTTAACTCAGAAGAGTAAGAGGAAGCTAAATTAATGTTTGCAAAGCACTATGAGAGTCTCTGGTGAGAAGTGCAAAGTGTGATTACTAATTTATTATTTAAGAAAACAATCCCAGCCAAAGGAAAAAGCCAGTGGGTATCACTGAAAAGAGGTAAAATTAGGTCAGCTTTATGACTTCTTGGAAATGCTTTTGGAGAGAAAATATATTTTGAAAACTAATGCTCTGTCCTTATATTGTTTCCAGCTTTTGAAATTTCAGATCTTTTCAATCAACACCACCAGAGAGAGAGAGAGAGAGAGAGAGATTTGAACAGTCTGGTCAAGATTCTCCTCTGTTCTTTGCTTATGTAATTAGGGTTAGCTTCATTAAAGTCAATGGTGTTATGTGGTATAAAATCCCATGTCAGAGAAGAATTTTTGTGATTGAAAAGATGAAAGGTGCTACCTCCAAATTATTGGTTAGATGAGCAATTCACACTGACATCTGTATTAATGGTGCTCAATGGATTAATTAGGCTCTGTCACTGCAGTACCTTCAGTACTTTCTTGCACATACTGAAATTGTTCTGGGCTCCATCAGCGTGCATCTCATGGAACACACTATTCCTAATTCATTTTCCCATGTGTGATTTAAAAGAACACTTGCATTTTATAGCTCCTATTGGCAAAATGCTTTCAGACACTCCTGACTGGCTCCAGACTAATTAGAGACTTCTTCCCTTGCCTAATTGAGCATGGAGCCATTCTTGTTTTCTTAGGATGCATATTTAAGTCCACTGAATGTCTGGCAACAAATGTATGAGATGTATTGAATTATCGTTGGGAGATATGAATACCTTTTGAACAAGAGGTAGCAGGGGAAAATAAATATTGCACTCAGGCCCTACTCAGGTGTGTCTACCCCTGAACAAAATTGAGCATAAGATTTGCACCTTAAAATAGTTTCAGATATTACAGATGGGAAGTGCACAAAAATTGTAACTGTCTGGTTGTCATAAAAAACAATGACAAGAAAATGAAAGGAAATTGATTGGGGGAACTGGGGAAGGGGACCGTGTAAAGTTGGCCTGAGACTTGCCAGGTGAAATGATAAATGGTTATGTCAACCAGCTTGCTATAACCATGGAGAAAAGTGTAGGCCCTTGCTATCACAACTTATCCCACAGTCATATTAAGTTTTATAATCAAGGTAGTTGTTCGTGAGCATGAATATTGAAAGAAAGAAGGCATCATAGTAGATGTCCTCTTAAAGGGTGGCCACTTAATGCAGTGTATATGAACTCCTTTTATTGTTTATACAGGATTTCATTTCACTACCCTCAAACTACCATGGCATTACCCAGGTCCTACTTTCAAGTGTGTGTGAAATGTCACGTGGAAATGTCCCGTAAAAAACAAAAACAATTCTGCATTAATCAAGAGGTGACTTAATGGGTCCATTCCATTTCTAGGATATCCTAAATGAGAGAGGCAATCCAACACCTCTGAGAGTAATTCAACTGGGAGTCACAGAAAAATGGCAATATTTATATATTTTAAAAGGGTAATGCTTATTAAAATGAAAACTTACATTTAAAACCCTAATGTAAAGCTTTTTACATTAAGTCTCTAAATATTTAGATACTGTATTTTGTGTGAAGAATTAGAGAGGGGGCACAGTTATAATAATGGTTGATAGAAGAATTGTAAATAATGAGTTGGAGCAAGTGAAAGCTAATGTAAGATAAACACAGTTCAGAGATAACTACTTCTATTCCTCTAATTTTCATGATGCGCCTTGGGTACTCTAGGAATTAATGCCACATCTGGCAGTACTCAGGGATTTTCTCCATATTTATAATACTCTGCACATATCTACAAAAAGTCTTAGATCAAGGAAAAAAATAACAGACAACGAAGTTCAAAACAAATAACTGCAGAATAATAAAGACCGTGAGTCTTTATTTCATAAGTCAATGTCATGAAACATGAGAAAAGGAAGGAGTGACGGAAGTCCTAAGCAAAGCAGAGCCACAGCATTACTGAAGGATGCGCCTTAGAAAGTTGGAAAACAAATCTCAGTACATGGAATGGTGACTGTGAGAGTCTGAAAATAACTCTGGCCTTGAAACTCACAAGCGCTGAGAAAACAATGGTAACTTTTGTCAGACTGAAGCTGGTGCAGCCAGAGGAAACGTAAAAGATGTAAATAAATCAAAACGCAATTTAACTGAAAGGAGAGCGGGAAATGCAGCCAACAGCAGTACAAGTCATAACAGCACTAGCAACAGCCTAGGCAGCAGATCTGGTTAACATTAAGGGAAGTATAAGTAACACTTATTATATGAAGACCTATTTCAGAGGATGCTTATTTCCCCTGGACATTGTGTTCTTTTTCAAAGTACATGTCCCTTTTTGTGACTAAGGCTACTGGTAGTCACCCATGACACCAGCTTAAAATGATCCACCACTCCCAAGTGGCTAGCAGCAAAATCTTCTACCAAAAATGAGAGAGATCCACAGCAAAAAAGGCTATGTGGCTTTCATCATCCTGTTATGAGGACATAGACTGATTGTGCAAGCTAGACAGATTCACAGGAAGATTCCTGAATCACTAGTGAAACTTGCCAAATGTGCCTTTTCACTTATGCTGGGCCCGGTCTGGCAAAGTGCTGAGAACCCTCAAAGCCCACTAGAGCCAATCAGACTTAAGGGTACCACACATCTCAAAGGATTGGACCACTCCCTACTGAGCAATTAGGTGTAGTCCCTGACCATGCTAAGAATGAAACCCAGCCACTCTCACATATGGACCAGTGTTTGTAGTTATAAGTTCCCAGGTGTGATTCTCCTCTCAGCACTGTATATCAAAAGTAACTATCACAATGAACTAGTATGAGAGGAGAATCAGGCCTCTAATGTTTAAGAGACTTTAACACTTAGCAAGAGACTAAATTTTTAATGCTGTACAGTATTTTTTTTTTAAGACAGCCACACAACTGTGGCCACTTTCCTCAGCAGCCACAACCAGTTGTACCATAAAGAAGACAAAGTACCAGCATGATGTCCTCAGAAGAATCCTTAGGGGCTAAAATGGCCTTTCAGCTGACTCTTATTACCTTTCATTTATGATGACTACAAGGATCAAACCTTTTCTTCTTCTTCTTTTCTAAAGGCTCAGCACTGCAGTCAGTACTGATGAGCCCATATGGATCCTGCCTTTTAATGACAGAAATCAGATGGAAGCTGTGGAAGAGATCTGAATGTGTCGTGAGCCTCATTAACAGCAGCTGAAGCTTAGGAGTTCCCAGTATTTGTGCCCCATGCTGTAGGGGCACTTGGACTTATTCTCATTCTTTTTTGCTTTTGCTTTCTTTAATCCTGAGCATTGTATTTATCATATAAGTTATCTTTACCAAGAGTTAATATCTGATTAAACTATGCACAAGCAAAAAATGACAGTGCCAAGAGCTAACTAGCCTTTTCCTCCCTTGAACTGCCTCACTCGTAAATCTGTGGAAATCATTAGTCAAAGCAGAGGTAAAGATGTCTACTGTTAATATCGCCTTGGCCTTTAATCCTGTTTTTCTGGTTTGTGTGAGCACTGGCGGTTAACTCAGGTTTCAATCAAACCTAGACAAGTAAGATTTTTTTCTGCCCTCCAGACAGCTAGTCAGACAATTGGTGATTTTTTTTCACACTACTCACAAACTCATTTAGACCTTTGTCCAGACTGGATGAGGCACAGCAAGGACAAGAACATGCTGTTTCATAGTGCAAGATATTTTTCACAGACTGAAATGCGTGGATTATTGAGACATTATGTTTCAGTTCATTTGGAAATTGTATCAAATTAGTTTTCTACTGCACAATTTTATTGCGTTAAGAAATGAAAATATTCAACTCTGGTCTATTGAACAAATGAGTATGCTAATGTTGCATAATGTTTAGAGTGGCATCAACCAATTTAAATGAAACACAAAACACCAAAAATTTGCAAGTTTAATTACTACTGGTCTATGTGTTCCCCTAGCAAATCTACATCAATCTAAGAAATAAATGTATTATCTGTTATGTCACTGTGTGTGCAAGGTACCAAAGAAACAACTGAAGCTGAATAGAACAATTAGTGATAGGATCAGATCTCATTGACCAGGAGCAAATCTAGAGTAATTCCATTATACAAATTATTAATTATCTATTTGTATTGCAGTAGTGTCTAGAGGCCTCAATCAGGAATTGGGGCCTCATTACGCTAGACATTGTACAAACCTAGTAAAAAGACAGTCATTGTCCCAAAGAGCTGACAATCTTGGTAAATGACAAGACACAACGGATGGATGAAACAAATGTGGATGGGGAGGAGGAGGCGGTAATGGTATTATGAGCATTGAGAAGTTCTTCTGGAGTCACATCAGTGGAAATGAGATCACAATCTGGCCATCAGAGTTCATGCAGTGCAATCAAATCCTTTTTGACAAATCTTATCTGAAAAAGGATAGACCGTTTAACCCTTTGTCACACAGATAAGCATGTACTAGTTCAAATAGCCTGATGGAAGCTAATGAGTGAAATGCTGGCCCCATGGAAATCAATGGCAAAACTCTCATTGACATCAACGGAACCAGGATTTCACCCAGCATGACTACTTGCATGAGTAAATGTTCACCAGGGTAAGGGCTCCACAATCTGTCCTCAAGAAACTTAACTATAAAGTATAACAAATCTTAGGTGCAGAATCCTTATCTAAAATGTAAGAAATCCACTATCATCCTGGCAAGACTATTGTCTCTTAAAAGGGCCTTCAATTGATGCGAACAATGACTTTTTCCCCTCCGCAAACCGAGAGACTCTTTTGTTGCACTCATTAGAAATAGAGATGAAGTCTATTGAGTCACTCTAACATCATCGCAGGATACCTGATGCTTTGGCATTTCAAATGTCATATGGGTCAAGACGTAATCTCTAATTGTCAGTCACAGCGCGAGACATGGAAATAGTGAAAGGAGAAAAAAACCCTGTAGATATAACTCAAGGTTATCATTGCACTTCTGAAAGAATGGAAAACCTAACTTCCCTACATGAAAGCTTTAGCTTTCATAGTAATGTTCTGTAACTGAAAGGCATAAGAGGTTTTTTTCTGCCTTTTCTCCTAGATTTCTCATGTATTCTCTTCTTTCATCCTTTATATGACAAGATGGGGGCATAGTTTGAATAGTAGTCTCATTTGTGGCTCCTAGACATAAATTCAAGTGTATAGTTATGGAGGGGGGGCTGGGATTTCAGTCATAAGTTTTTGGAGTACCACAAAATCCCTCGTCAATATCACAGTCCTAGTGCACTACCTACTCTGAGGACAAAATTCCATCATCTACAAAAGGGGAAACCTCAGCTTTAAGTGGGGGTAGCGAAAAGGACTTACCAAGGGTCAATGATTCTAGAATGCCACCAAAGCAGGGTCACTATGTGAGTCATAATAATTATACAGATGGTAGTTAAATGTACTTGTAGCTGTAGTAGCCCAAGGTAATCCGTTCTGTTCTCAGGCAAAACAATGAGGCACCTGAAATTAAAAGCAGATTTAATAATTATGTATCTATACAGATATCACAGCTACTACACTGCAAGCTATAATACTTGCTATAATGGTGCTGCTGATGTTAACAATGAGAAGTAGATAAGAAGAGAGGAAGGAATTTTCCAATCTTGCAGTTGCATCTTAGCTGTAGTTATATACAGACTGAGAGCCATTAGGTCTTTTCCCAAAGGGAGATGCTTCACAGGACGTATCTGTCTTGCTGCGAGTGGAGTAACAGGGACTGGGAGCTTTGAGAAGGTACTTGTATAATATATGTCAAATTCTGAACTTATGAAGACATGTGGCATGTTGCAGTATTTCATAATATGTGTCTGAAGATGGATTTTCTACATCATGTGCCAAATCTTGAGTTTCATACTCCCTTTGGACTTAGGACTCCACGGGAATTTGCCTCAATAAGAACTGTGTAACAAGTGACTAAGGGCCTCAGGAGTTGGTCCCCATGAAAACTGGCCTACTTCCCTACTGTATTTTGTAGATGTGGTATTTTTGGTTAAATATTTGGGCTGCATTAGGAAGGCAACAACGTCTTGAAGTGGCTGACCCCATGGTTCTCTATTTCAGTGGTTTTCAAACTGCGGGTTGAAACCCAGTACTGGGTCGCGGAATGTAAGGCACTGTCGACCAGGCTGTTAAAAGTCCCGTCCGTGGTGCTGCCCGGCTAAGGCAGGCTAGTCCCTATCTGTTCTGACACCACGCTGTGCCCCAGAAGCAGCCAGCAGCAGGTCTGGCTCCAAGGCCAGGGGGCCACGGGGCTCCAAACGCTGCCCCCACCCCAAGCACTGACTGGAGCCGGACCTGCTGCTGGCTGCTTCCAGGGCGCAGCGTGGTCCATGGTGCCAGAACAGGCAGGAAGCCTGCCTTAGCACCCGCGCTGCGCCGCTGACCAGGAGACACCCAAGGTAAGCCCGCGCCCCAACCCCAATCCCCTGCCACAGCCCTGAGCCCCCCAAACCCAGAGCCCCATCCTGCACCCCAAACCCCTCATCCCCAGCCCCACCCGAGAGCCTGCATCTCCAGCCCAGAGCCCTGATCCCCTCCCGTACCCCTGCCCCAGCCCTGAGCCTCCCCCAAACCTGGAGCCCGCTCCTGCACCTTTCATCCCCAGCCCCAGCCCAGAGCCTGCACCCCCAGCCCAGAGCCCTGACCCCCTTCCCACACCCCAACCCCCTGCCCCAGCCTGGAGCCCCCCCAAATTCAGAGCCCCCTCCTGCACCCCAAACCCTTCATCCCCAGCCCTACCCCAGAACCTGCACCCCCAGCCCAGAACCCTGACCCCCTCCCACACCCCAACCCCCTAACCCAGCCCTGAGCCCCCGCAAACCCTAAACCCTTCATCCCCAGCTCTGTTGGGTTGCGGGCATCAACAATTTTCTTCAACTGGGTCGCCAGAAAAAAAGTTTGAAAGCCACTGCTTTAACAATTTGTGTTACTAGGTGAAAAAGCTGCTTTGAGTTCCAGACCCAGTCTCTTGTTCCTATCAAGAGTCCGTGGGAGGGTATAGGAATGCTATAGGCAGCCAGATCGTTTGTTGAATGTCTCATGGCCTTTGAATACGACCAGTAGGATTCCCACTGATTACACTGATTAGCTCTAAAGGAAGTCACACTTTGCCCACCTCTGCTGGAAGGAAGTTCACTGTGATTCTGGGTCTTGAATGGTGGGAGTCATTAACCGAGGAAAAATGAGAGAAAAGTAATATGTATCCATGGATATCAGAAGAAATCCTGACCCTATTAATATCAGTGGCAAAACTCCCATTAATTTGAGTGGGACCAGGATTTTACCCACAGTTTTACAGATTAGAACAGTACTGGAAACTGAAATAATGAGAGATTATCTCCCTTCTCTATTAGTTTCTTCTAATATTTCATCTTTATTTTATCAATAAAAAATATCTAAAATAGGGATGGGTTGAAACCGAAGCCCATGTTTGAACATCCCTACATTTTATGAATTTCAGACTCTGAACTCAAATCCAAGCCTCAAGGCAGGCGCCCAGTCTGTAATGGGATAAACCAAAACCCTGGTTCTGGAACACCTTCTCAGCATGCTGCATGTAATTTACAAGGTTCGAAATTCAGATTCTGAATTGAATTTTTGTGGCTCAGGCACATCTCTAATCAGAAACCAAAGTCTTTTATTCAGTCTGAGGTATATATTCAAATTTAAGCAAGGATGCTGTTTATAGCTTTGATCATCTTAGTAAGCACATTATCAGGGACACTGAACTAAGTTCGTATGTTAAGGCTTTATCACTGGTGTAACTCCATTGACTTTTCTGGAGTTACAACAGAGATGAATTTGGTTCTCGGTCTTTTGTTGAAAAAAGAAATGCAAGAACCAAAGGAAAGATTTTTTTGTTTGTTAATAAATGTATTTTCCCCCTGAGATTACTGGCTGCAACATACAGAACTTTGCAATAAATGTAACTTTACAATATAATAATATAATTATATACAATATAATAATCTAAACGTCTGCTTTTCTTTCCAAGAAACAAATTTAAGCACTGTGGCTAACACTGTGGCTGTTTTAGAAAGGGCCAGATTTTCCATTCAAGGAGAAGTGAAATGGCAAGTTTTTCAAAAGCATTCAACATTTAGCAGCAACTAGGTCTGCTTGGGTGCTGAGCAGTTTTGAAAAACTGTCCACTTGACAGAAATTCCTGAATCATTGTAGTGAAAAATACTCTTTTTCTATCCATACGTTTCCAAACTCTGTGCCGTTTATTATTCTAATAGTCTCCCCTTGCTTTGGTCAGCCTGCCTTATTCTAAAACTAAGATTCAATATCAAGCTTTCCTCTCCATAAATCTTGACACTGAACTCAGGAGAAATCAATTTCTCCTGCTAATTATGTACGTGCTTTGGTTTGGTTAATCACATTCTAAAGATAGGTCTGGATTACGTTAATTCTTAATAATAAACTTTCACTGGAGTCATCAGAAACCAAAGAGAGAAGAATGTTTTGTATGCATAACCTCTAGCAGTTATCATCATTGGCCCAGGTAGGACCTTCTCAGAGATTCATATATTAAAGAACATATTTATTATTATTTGTTTTAGAGTAGTGCTTAAAGGCATCAAATGAGATCAGGTCCCATTATGCTAGGTGATGTACAAATAAATAATAAGAGATAATCCCTGCCTAAGAGGGTTTACAATTTAAATAGGCAAGAAAGACAAAGCGTTTTGTCACAGGATGACACTGGCCCTTTAAGAGTACATCTTCCTAGCTAGTGGCAGCCCGTGGCAATGAGTCTCATAGGCCAGGTCGACAGACTCAGGCTATGGCTCTAAAAATAGCTATGTAGACATTGCGCCTTGGGTTGGAGCTCAGGCTTTGAAGCCTCCACCTCCATAGGCTTTGGACCCTAAGCGTCACAGTCTGCACAGCTATTTTTAGTGTTGGCGTATGAGCCCCATAAGCTTGAGTCTATCAATCTAGCCCCTCAGACTCGCTGCCATGGGCTCCCACTCCCTGTGTGGATGTACCCTAAGAGGAAGCAGGGTCAGTGCACCAGTGAGCATCAGCTGCCTCCCAACTGGGCTTAAAATAAGGATCTGGGCCCTCAAGGGAGAGACACCTGGTGAGAGAGGGTTACCTTAGAGCACAGACAGTCAGTCAGGGCAGGTGAGAGCTGCCAGAGACCAGAGGGATGGTGGAAAGTCCTGGAAGAAAGTTGTGGTTGGTTCCTGGGAGAAGGCTGAAGACCAAAGAGCAGCAAGAAGGGTTTGTCGGCTGACTTCCCTGAGCCAGAGGGCCAGGTCTAGAGGGCTGAAGGCCAGACAGCAGCAGAGGGAGTTGCTTGCTGACATCTAAGCTGGAAAGCCAAAGCCGAGGGTCAAAAAAGGCAGAAAGGGGCTTACCCATGAACATCTCCACACTGGAGAGCTGGACCGAAGGGAACAGGGAGAAGGCCAGGGGGACTGAGGGATGCTCCCCCAGATCTTCCAGAAGAGAGGCTGTGGGGGTTTCTGCGGAGAAGATTGGAGTTCCTCTCTGGCTGGAACGGCTTGAGTGTCTGTCCTGGCAGAGGTACAGAAGAAGAGCGACCAGGAGCCTAGGTGTAGTGGAAGACATCAGAGTATGGTATGGAAGGACTCCCGGCAGTGAGGATGCTGTGAGTGCCAGAAGAGAAGGGTTCTTAATTAGGTCTGCTCTAGCATGAGAAGAGCCGTGCCTAATTGGTGGGCTGTGGGAAATGGACTATGGTGGGGACTTCTTGTTGGGGATTATTTGATCTACTTTTTGGTAATTAACAGGCCCCAAGGAGGGGCATCATTAAGGCAAGAGAGTTGTGTGGTTACTGAGGACTCTGGAAGGGAAAACTGGGGTGGCTAATGCAGGAGCTTCAGAAACTTCAGGTAAGGCTGCTCTATTCCAGGTGGAAGAAAGGAAGGAATATTATCCCCACTTTACAGATGGAGAAATGAGGCAGAGAGATTAAGAGTAAATTTTTCAAAAGCCAAATTTTAAAAGGTATTTAGGTGTCTAAATATGCAGATAGGTGACTAGAGGGATTTTCAAGAGGGCCTAGGCACCTAGCTGCTTCTGAAAATCCCATTTGGCACCTAGTGACATCTTTAGGTGCCTAAGTACCTTTTAAAATCTGGCCCTAAATGACTTAGATGGTGTGACAGAGTGCTGGGCAACAGCAGCTGAGCCAGCTCTCTGGTCACTGCACCTCTACTTAATTACTGTAGAGTAGACCTGATTAAGAAGAGCTGTGCCTAACTGATGCGTTGAGGAGAACTAAGATGCTAATTAGGCCATTAGGCAGGGCATACAAAAGGCACAGGAAGGAAGTGGGAAAGGAAGAATGAGAGAGAGAGCGAGAGAGAGAGAGAGTGAGTGCGCGAGAGAGATATCCATCCATCCATCCATCCATCCATCACTCTTCCCTGCTTGCTTCAGGAGCGGAGGGCTCCCTAGGATTGTAAGGGTTAGGCTATATAGTGAATAAGGATGGTGGATATTAATATTGTAAATAAACCACACCAGGTGTTTTACCAACAAAAAGGTCTCTGAGCTGTTTGTAGGCTTGAGCAGAGGCAGGAGGAAGTGGGCCCTGCCACAGAGGGCTAAATCCATTTTCAAAAGTGACTGAGAACTTAAGAGCCATTGACTTTCAATAACACATAGACTCCTATGGGTATGTCTACACTGTAATTAGATGCCTCTGGCTGGTCCTTGCCAGCTGACGTGGGCTTGCAGAGCTCAGGCTAAGGGGCTGTTTAACTGCAAGGTGGACATTTGGGTCAGACTGCAGCCCGGGTTCTGGGTCCCTCCCAACTCACAGGGCTTCTAGCACTGTGAGCCTGAGTTAACTGGCATGAGACAGCCGAGGGTTTTTAATTGCAGTGTAGACACACCTTAAGTGCCTAAATCACTTTTGAAAATGGGACTTAGGCCTTGCAATACTGAGCTCAGCAATGCTTAAATACCTTTGAAGATGTGGACGTAAAGCTCATTGAAAGTCAATTGGACTTAGACTTCTAAGTGCCTAAGTCACCTTTGAAAATGGTCCTTTTGAAAATGTTACCTTTAGTGATTTGCCCAGGGTCACACAGGGAATCAATGCAAGAGCCAGGAGTTGCATTCACAGCTCCTGCATCTGAGTCCAATACCATAACTATAAAACCATCCTAATTTTTTTAGAGTCCAACTGCATTTTAAAAACTTAGTAAAGTTCTGGCCTTAGACATTTTAAATTGTGCATCAAAGATAAAGAATGATAGCAGCCCGAATGCAAATGCTGTATCTGAAGAGAATAAAGCCCTTTTGAAGGCAGGAGAAATTGTCAAAGTTAAATAAAAAATTAAGAAGCCATTCTGCGGGCTGCAGAGAAGTTAGACTGTGAGACAGTCCTTAGGGTCAAGAAGTTTTAGAATCATTTTGACTGAAATAGTAATCTGATTCTGCTTCCCCAGACAACACTTATCCTGTGGTGAAATATATTGCCATTGGGCATGAACACCCGTACCTCTCATTTAAAAGCAGAAAAATATTTTCCTCTGAACTGTCCTTATTAAAACAACTCCAGTGATTAACTATTGAACTTGCTTAAGCCTTATCATCTAATTACAAATCGGCAGCAAAGGCAGCAGACTATCTGTTTGGTTTGGGTTGTTTCCAAGCCAATAAACAATTGATGCATATTAGTGACTCAAAATAAAGATTTATATGCTCTTAAACTTCAAACAACCACTGTAGTTGCAAGTAGTGCATTTAACAAATATTTATCTCACTTAAGGCCTTGGAAGACGGGGTTATTTTAGTACTGAAATGCCAAATTAAAATATGGATAACATTAATGAAGAATATGGCTATTACTAGACTCCCTCTCTGCCTTCACCCTGCCTCTCTCCATGCTTGCATTCATGGAGCATGGAATCTTCCATTTCTCATATTCTCTCTGTTAGGATTCTTTGTTATCTTATTGACCTTGCCTGTCAAAATGAAAGATTCTGTACAGTTCTGTAATATGGGACAATGCTTTTGTTCTCCTTACCAATTTACTGTCATATACTGTACAGTACTTTGGAAGTCAGACATGCAGTGCTTACTACTGGTGGTGGTATTATATCCCAACCTGCCTGAATTAGTGATTATCTCTGTGCCAAAACCCAGTTACAATTAAAGAAGAGCCAGAAACAAATCCCCAGATCCAAACACTGCTGGACTTTTAGGAGGATTCAGTATTGCTACCTCCACTCCTATCATGGGCCAAGCCAAAACCCTGGATGCAAACACCTGTCATCTTCAGAGCTGGAATTCAAAATCTGGATCTGAAATTTGAAAAGCTGGCCTATCATTAGTTACAATGAAGTCGTTCCATAAAATATCACCAGCATTCCTATTAAGGAGTGAGGAGCCAGTTGTAATAAAGAAACCTGTACCTATCCTACAAAGCTCAGAGTTAGTCAAACTCAAACTTACTTTCAGAGTGAAAAAGTTTGGTAAATTGTGTGTGTTTCTACACTTCTTGACTTTAGCTGGGCAAAAAAGATATTGAGATGAGTGACATGATTTCAGGGTACTTATACGGTCCTCATCATAATATCTGAGTGCTTATTCCTATCCCAGACCAAACCAGGATAGCATGAGTCTCTGTCCCCAGACAAAAGGGATATTTTGAACATGCATCTGAACTTCTGGATGTTACTTAGATCAATCTTGCAAACTTTCTCCTCTGGAATAAATAAGCTCAGAATCATATCTTTATTGCATGACTTAAAGATGACCCTGGTTAGCTTTGACTAATGTGATTCTCAGTCAAATAGGATATTGCTAGAGGAATTCCTGGCTTGGTTAATATCAGCAAGCAATTCTTCTGGACTTCATTCAGAAGTCAGATACAATCATATCATTGTTCATACACACTTCTTGAAACTCCGTAACATTCTGAAAAATCTAGCAATTCACACATTAATCAAAGAGAACTAAAGATCTTTCACAGTACCTAGGCATTATCAAACATTTATTAGTTACGCTGTTTACTGTAAACAAATGTTATTTTTTGTTCTGTGACAAAATGTCATTAATTTTATATTTAAATATTAAAAAACTAATTTGCTTTATAATATGCATGTTAGAGGTACATTCTTACCCTGTGTTAGAGCCAGGAAGAAGAACCTGTATTCAGGCATAAAATCTCTCTCTTAGTTTCACTATCTGCAAAATGAGGATAATATTTTCCTACAACAGATCCACAGGAGGTTTGCAACGATTAATTATTTGATGTTTGTACATGGCTTTGAAAATGTAAAATACTTTATCAATAAAAATGCTAAGTATTGAGGTAAATGTTTTAAAAAATGGGCACCTAAAGACAGGCATCTAAATGTAGTCATCTTCCATTAGGCACCCAAGTTTAAAATTTTTGCCCTATTAGATCATTTTTATTTTTATTTTATTTATTTTTTAAATTATAATTATTTAAAATTTTAATATTATTTTAGTGAAAACATTCTTGTATGGTCTTACCTCCTCCTTCCTCCCGCCCCCAAATTGCTCGCAAATGTCAATGCTAACATTGTGTTAATGTTGTTAATAAAGTCATAACAGCATTTATGGGCCAAAATCATCTGTGGTGTATCTATCTCCCTTTAACTCAGAGCAAGTAAATCAGGGATAAATTTAGCTTGGTATAATTCAACATATAAAAGAAACTAACTTAAAGTTCAATAGGAAGGAGCCACAAGACAGCTCAATACCACTGTCCGGACTTGCTGGACACCTCCTACTGGTAGGTGGGTCACACACGTGACATCTCTGGAAGAACTGTATTTTTGGGGGGCATTCAGGGAAGGATGAAAAAGGGTCATAGATGATCCTTGGGGCCCGCTTTGGGTGTGGACTGTTCATTCTCCATCATTGTACAACATTGTTTTCTCTCTTCAGGATGATGAACTCCAACAGGGTTCCACAGTCCTGTGAATGTACTGAATGTTGTAGTTGTTTTTCAGATGATACTTCTTGGGTTTGTAGATGGAAAGGATATTCAGGGAATAAAGTGGATAGTTAGTCCCTGTTCCCAGATGGGCGAATGAGGAATTCTATGGATGTAGGACTTTGCTATCATGCTTTATTTCTGTATAAATTGAGAATCTCTGTGGCTATGTACTCAGTCCTTCAAGTTCTCACTAGAGAGAATAGTCCATTAAAATCAATGCAACTACTGTTTATGGAGCACTTTCAGGACCATTTCCTATAGTTGAAATTCATGGTCTTCTGCAAATCAGATAAATTCCCTCTTTCTCTTCTTACCACTTCAGATATGAAGCTGTTTCCAATTTCAAGGACAAAATAATGTGAACAGTAAGCACCTGTCAAGCTACATAAGCAAACCTAGGAGGATAGATTGTGTATGTGATAAAAGGACCACAAATGTTAAAATATCTCCGCTACCTAATATGATAAACTTTTTTTCCACAGACAATCTCATTTTAAAGCATAAATGGCTAGTCAGTTTACAACTAATAAAAGGAAACACTAATTTAAAGAGCCTATGTTCAAACTGCAAAATTTGCTGCTGGATGTTGGATCTGTTCCTGCATCTGTGAAGTCAGTGGAAGTTTTGCTATTCACTTCAATGGCAGCCAGATTAGGGCCATGGGAAAAAACACTCAGGTTTGAGATTGCCATTTGAAAATGATAGCAGGCCTAAATTTTGGACAACACATTCATATGAAATATGGCAATTTTGATCTTGGATAAATATTAATTAAAGCTGCAATTGGAACTTAATGGTCAAATATTATGAAAACATTTAATACTCCGTCCAATTATATTTGAGATATTTCTTTGATTGAATTTCATTTAACATGATTTTTTCTAGAAACTTCTGAATCAATTATTTTAAGGATATTGTATCCATTTTCTCTTTGCATGAGATACCTACTTATTTAAATTGCTCAGAAATTATTCAACTTGATCTTGCTAAATCATGAAAGAATTAAACACGACCTATATCACTTGGATATAGTTATGAAGCACCATCCTTGCACATCACAAAATTAATATAATAAGCAGGATGTTCAATCAATTGTATGTGCATTCAGTGTTATATCCTCATAATAATTTCATTTAATGTTAATGAAATTCTTTGCCAAAATACATTTTTGTTTGCTGGCTTTGTAATAGAAATGACATCTCTAATACTATGTATAAACAGATTTAGCAAGACTAATTGCTCTTGAACAGTATTCCTTAAAAGTAAGGGGCAAATAAGTGTGTATCTGGTATAATGCACTGCAATGGTTGTGAATGTTGTGCCTGTGTTGTGGTGCCAACTTAAAGCTCACTGAAATACCAAACATTGCTCTTTTCTGTGCCATTGCACTTACAGATGCATGGTCCTCACAAACACCCATCAGACCTTTAGTATGTATTTTTATATTCATGCTTTTAATAATGAATACTCCTTAATAGTTTACATCTTCAAAGTATAATACAGACATTAACCAATTACTCTTTATCTAGTCTGAAGACATGACATAACCTAAAACAGTGGTTCTCAACCAGGGGTATATGTGTATCCCTGGGGGTATGTAGAGGTCTTCCAGGGGGGTACATCAACTCATCTAGATATTTGCCTAGTTTTACAACAGGCTACATAAAAAGCACCAGTAAAGTCAGTACAAACTAAAATTGCATACAATGACTTGTTTATATTGCTCTATACACTGAAATGTAAGTACAGTATTCATATTCCAAATGATTTATTTTATAATTATATGGTAAAAATGACAAAGTAAGTAATTTTTTAATAATAGTGTGCTGTGGCAATTTTGTATCTGATTTCAGAAGCAAGTAGTTTTTAAGTGAGGTGAAACTTGGGGGTACACAACACAAATCAGACTCCTGAAAGGGTACAGTGGTCTGGAAAGGTTGAGAGCCACTGCCTTAGAAATTTTAATATTCTGTATGAAATACCTGATCTGAAGTTAGTGGAAAGACTTAGTTTTAATTGACTTTGGATCAGGCCCTAAGGCACTGATTCAGGAGAGAATCCCAATTCAGGAAGGGCACTTAAGCAGGTGCTTAAATCCCACTGAAGCCAATGCTTTCCTGAACGGGATTGGCTTAAGTGCTTCTCTGAATTGGGGCCTAAAGCTTCCACCTTGAAGAAGAGATACTTAAGGAACGCTTCCCTAGGCAGTGGATGATGGCTGGGTATTCCTGAACTGACTATGGGGAGTGGATAGCTGATGCCTACACACACTGAAATGCAAGCAGTTGCATGCTTCAATTCAGTTCTGCCTGAAAATGCACTGCACTGAACAATTCACCAGCCAACACAAAATTGACTGGAGAACGGGGAAGTCCCTAGTATCACTTCAAAGTGGTAGTGTCTTTCTATACGGAATATCTCAACCCAGACATTAGCACTGAACACCCACCACTGCCATGGACTTCCTCTGGGGTTATGAGCCTTTTAGCACGTCTGAAAAACCAGACCAAAGGCTGAGCAACCCAGAATCTGGCCCCTTTTGAAAACTGTGGCCTCAGTCATTTCCCCTCACTAGATGGATGGCGTAAAGTAGGGAAGTAGCAGGATGCCCATCGTAACAATGGTAAACTGAGGCATGGAGACACAGGACAAGAACCCAGTTGCGGATCCGGTGCTTTCACCCCGTGGCTGTCTTTTCCCCAGCAGGCTATTGCGGTAGCGTCCCGCGCGGATCCAGCTGAGGCTCTGCCAGCCCCCGCGCCGTCCTGTCCTCATCACCGCAACTCGCCCCCCGAAGCAGCGTCAGCGGTGCCACCTGCGTGTCCCCACCAGGCTCAGCCTCGCCCGCGGGCTCATGACTCAGGCGGCGGGGCTCTCCCCGGACTTGCCTGGGGGCCCGGCTGAATGGGCTCGCGCGACTCCCCGTCCCGACCAGCAGCCAATGGGAAGTCTCCCCGGCCTCCCACACCCACTCCAGCGCCTCAGCGCGCGGGGGACCGCGTGGCGTCAGCCCGCGCCCCGACCAACCAGCGCCCGCCGCACCCAGCGCCCGCCGGCCTCCCCCCCCCCAGCCCTGCCTTTAAGAGCCCGCGCGCCGGAGCCGAGCGCAGCAGCTAGGGCGGCGCAGGTAGCGGAGCGGGAGCTGTCCGGGGCTGTCAGTCGCGCTAGGAGGCGGGAGTGGACAGCGCCGGGTCCCCTTGTCCCAGCCGCCCCGGAGAGCTCCGCGCTGGGGCTGAGCCAGACCAGGTCCCCCGAGTGATCCCCCCCGATCTCCTTCCCCGCAGCTTTAGGGGCCCGTTCCACGCTGCCCTCGGGGGCTCTGTGCCCCGTGAGCCGGCATGCTGGCTCTCCTGGCTGGGCTGCTGTTCTCCCTCGCCTCCGGGGCCAGCTGGCGGGGAGTGAGGGGCCAGGAGAGCCCCCCGGGGAGCCGCTTCGTGTGCACCTCCCTGCCGCTGGACGCTGCCCCCTCGGGCTGCCCGCTGCCCCCTGTCCCCATGCAGGGGGGCGCCCTCCCTTCCGAGGAGGAGCTGAAAGCCACCGTGCTGCAGCTGCGGGAGACCATCCTGCAGCAGAAGGAGACCATCGGCAACCAGCGGGAGACCATCCGGGAGCTGACCAGCAAGCTGAGCCGCTGCGAAAGTTCCCCCGGACCCGACGGCAAGCCCGGGACTGGAGGGTGGAGGAAAGAGTTGGCCAAGGGCAAAGACACCATGGGGGACCTGCCCCGGGACCCCACCCAGGTCATCGACCAGCTGAGCCGGACCATGCAGACGCTGAAGGACCGGCTGGAGAACCTGGAGGTAGGAGCTGCTCCGGGACAAGCCAGAGCCCGGCTGGATGGGATGGGGACCTGGTGCTGCAAAGAGGGCGGCTGCTGCTGTGTATGTCTGTATCGCACTTTTAATCCGAGATGCCATGTCCACGCAGCGCCAGGCAGTAACGAATAGCCCTGGGGAGGACTGATGTCACCCACAGAAAGTACACGGGACTCTCAGGAGGGCAATTAACAAAGTTGCTCCCTGTCAGACTGAAAGGAACAGGCATCGCTTCCCAGTAGCTACAGATGGTTCATCCAGCAGCGGGGGCCCGCCAAGAGCCTTTATTTTGTCAGCTTCTGGGTCAATCAGTTATCTAGTCTCCTACCCCTTTTCTTAGGGGCGACTCTAAGGCAATACTCTAGTGTAGTGAGAGCGAGGGCCCATGTTTTTGAGGCATAGGAGGGGAGGTTTGAGAAGAGTACTGGATGTACTGTACTTTCTGAATAAATGGGTGCTTTAGACATCAATCTGAGGTGCATGCCCTTGTGCTGGGTGCATGTTAAGTTGTTAATGAATTCCTTTGTTTATTTAAAGGAGGGGGGAAAAAAAAACACAAGTGACCCAGCAACAGAAGCTACTGCGAATTGATTTTTGTTGTCTTGGTTAATGGAAAATAGAGTATCCCTCTTAATATGTCCCTGCCCTTAAAAACGGGAAGAGATTTGTGGGGTTTTATTTCCCTGCTGTTATGCGCTTAGTAGCTGTTTTTAATATTTCTAAATCTCTGCTAGTGCTGAGAACGTGCCTGCATAGGGCTTGGAATGTGATGCTGACATGTGTGGCCAAAGCAGCCCTATGACCTTGACATAGAGTGCTGAACAAAACAGCAAGGGCCTTGAGAAAGTTGTGACGTGTGGGTCATAAAGACAACACAATGCTGTAGTGAGAGCTGGTCTAGAGTGAAAGCGAGTCATTCAAATAACAGTACAAATACAAAGCCTGATCCAAAGCCCACTGAAATCAGTGTAAAGGTTCTCATTGACTTCAGTAAGCTTTGGATCAGGCTTACAGTTAGACACCACACTTGTGGCAATGTTTGCTTGGATGGAAACTGTTTTCCAAGCAGAGTGGTGGTGGTGGTGGTTTTTTTTTCTCCAGACTCTGGCAAAATTCTAGGTATTTTCTCCCTGACCCCATTCTGATATATATGATTCCCAAGAGGATTTAAAATGATTTAATAAAAGTTCATGTCTAGTCAACTGTTACTAGCTGTTCTTTAACCAGAATGGCTGTTGAATCAGTTTGAATGAAAAATATTAAGCCTCCACTATTGATTAAGGCACTTCCTCATTGGCTGCTTCCCCACATAAGTTACAGTGCTTGGGCCTAGCCTGCTGCTGGAGATGAGGGTCTTTTGGCATCACACTGTCTAACACAGGGATCTCAAACTCAAATCACCATGAGGGCCACATGAGAACTCGTAAATTGGCCCGAGGGCCGCATCACTGAAAACCTTTTCATACAATGATACAAAAGTATAGTCAAAAATGAAGAGTAATATAGTATTATATTAAAAGTCAATGTATTAACTTTTTAAAAACTGTAATGCGAAGAGGGGTTTTAATAAAATATAAACACTCAGTAATGGTTGGAGCTTGGCTGCCAGTGGAGTCGGCGCCTATGGTGGGCTGCAGGAAATAACTCCGCAGGCTGCGTGTTTGAGACCCCTGGTCTAACATGTTATGGGACTGTCCCAGAATATGATCCATTTGGCTAGAAGTAGGCAGGAGGATTGATATGGCAATGGATACCGCCTTAAAATTACTTCCCAGAACTGTGTTTTGGGATCTAACCCACCATCTTGGAAACTCTCCAGTTCACAGAAAGCTAGGTTCTCTAGAGCAGTGCTTGTAGTGAAACAACTTGTATTGCTTAGAGGACGAGCAGACTGCTTCCAGGGATAGAAGCTTGGCACAGTGACTCGGCTGATCTGGCAGCTAGAGAGCAGGTAATCTTTCAGAAAAGATGGACCTCAGGTACATTTGAAAAGATTTGGTCTGACTTTTTAGGAATCTTTGATTAATTCCTAGCAGATGGAAACTGAGATGTCCTTCTCTCCCCTCTGCCGTATTCCTGCCTTTCTTTCTTTACCCTCCCTTTCCATTTCTTTGCTTTTGTTCTCCTGTTCTCTTTGGAAGAGAACATTCAATAAACCATAAATACAATTTTAAAAAGGGCTGCTTCTCAAGGACAACTCTGAAAGCGTTTCCTGTTCAGTGTAACATTCAGTCTCTTATTATGCTGCTATTTATTGAAGCACCTCATGATAGCATTATAATTTTGGTGGGGAAAAGGAAAGCTCCGGCAATAAAATGCCCATAGAAGATAAAACTCTTGGTTTCTAGCTGTAATTTAAGTAAATCAGTGTCATTTGGGATAAAGGCAATCTTTGACAATTTAAACACTTTGACAACTTTAAACAAATAATTTTCATAATGGGTCACTTTCAGAGTTGATTTGATGAAACATCTGAACTCTTGTTTAATCATTCACTATTTACCAAATTAAAATACCCAAAATGTCTATTTTGATTTTAAAGTAATCAAAACATTTTCTTGGTTTAATTTACTCTGATTTAGTGTCTGGAAATGTCATTTTGAACTAATAGAATTTTTTTTTAAATGTGCAACATGTAGCTATTTGAAATACATCAAACTTGGCTTCTTGAATTTACAGGTCTCTCGCGTCTTACGCGCATTTAACATGCGCAATTTCAGCTTTGCGCGGTCGGCAAAACTAGGAAAAAAAAAAGAAAAATAACTATTTAAAAACGGAATGGTACTGCAGGCGATTCCGTCCGCCATTCAACTCAATGGCGTTTCAGTACACGCGGTTTTCGCTTTACGCGCTCAGCGCAAAACGGAACCCCCGCGTAAGACGCGAGAGACCTGTATTTTATTTAACTTTCTTAAATGTATGAACTTTCAGAGTTATAAAACAAGGGAAGCATTAAACAAATAGACTCATTTCTTTAATACCAATATGAAAGGTTTGAACATGTTGCTTTTTAGCATTTCTATTATACTTTCAGGAGAGTTCAGTGTTCTGGGTTTGAAAACTGCTTTCTTCCTTGGTCATGAGCAGACCCACATTTCACAATTTTTGCTTTTCAGATGTAGCATAAAATCTTTTCTTTTTTCCTTGAAGCACCAACTCCGAGCCAATCTGTCATATGCAGCCCTGCCTAATGAGCTTCGAGAGATGCTTCAAAGGAGGCTTGGAGATCTAGAGCGCCAGCTTTTAAGCAAAGTGGCTGAACTTGAGGATGAGAAATCCCTGCTTCATAATGAAACTTCAGCCCATCGGCATAAGACAGAAACAGCCCTGAGTGCATTGCTAGATAGAGTTTCTGAATTAGAAAAAGGTAATTTAGAAACAGAATTTAAAGCCTTCCTTGCATATTGCTGTTTAGTTTTCCTCCTCTTCTGCTGCAGTACTAAAACTGTACCTCTTGAGAGAGCATGGTCTTTGTATCTGGAGATCTGGGTTCAATGCCTGCCTCTGTCACAGGCTTATTTGATAAGTGACTTTGTCCATATGGTTTCCCATCTCTAAACTGGAAAAAAAATACTAGGGGTTTTGAAGACAATCCCTTAAAGTTTGTTGGATGCTAAGATATATCTATAGATATGGGGTGCATGTAAATGGAGAAGCGGGGAAAAGGCAATTCTCATCACACTTTGTTAGCTCATATGATTTTCAGTGCAGATAAATGAATCCGATGCATCCGATGAAGTGGGTATTCACCCATGAAAGCTTATGCTCCAATACCTCCGTTAGTCTATAAGGTGCCACAGGACCCTTTGTCGCTTCTACAGATCCAGACTAACACGGCTACCCCTCTGATACTTGAGTGCAGATAAAGTTGGTGAACACAAGTTGCCTATTGGCATAGGCTACTGCAGCTAACTTCACCCTCTTGATCTGCAGCCACTAATTATGCCACTAGACCCTTTCCACTTTTTTGTTGAATACACCATTGAGACAAAACCTTTGGTTTTCATTAATGCTGAATATTGCCTCTGAGATTCAGCAGACCTTGAAACATGTGTCCTATCCCAAATGTGCCACCGTTGGGTTTTACAGTGGATTACATGTGGTGCCATTGGGAGACGCTCTTAATCCTAATCATTTAATCAGATATTTAGATTAATTATTACTGGGGAACTGCATGTGTGAATGGAGTCCATTTATTTAACTTACAAATGCATGTGGCAATGAACTACAAAATGAAACTGTCTGTAAGGACAATATACCTACGAAGAGAATTGCATAGCATTTAAATAAATATCCTTAAATCTCTATAAGAACAGCAGGTTTGTCCAATGACTTGCTTGGCTGAATGGGCTGTCTGCTTAAACAAATTGTTGTGGGTATATTTTCAAAAACATGCAAACATACACATCTCATGAATTTTAAACTAGAGACTAATGGATCCATTTGTTTAGTACTGGGCATATTCTTTTCATTTAAAAAGAATGTGCAAAAAGAGATGTCTAACTGGTCACTTAACGTTTTCCCATATCTAAGCTAAAGTCTGAGCTACATTGAAAATGTCTGAGATGCAATAAGCTTGGAGCAATTATCCCTTCCAAATTAACAAGTTTCTCTAGAACGTTTTTAATGAAGACAATGCCTATAAAAGTGCCTTAAATTGCAAACTCACTGACACTTGTAATATTGGGCCAGAAATAGTGTCCCCCTATAGGGCACAGGTCTTCAGAGAGAGGAGTCAAAAAGGGCCCAATATCCAGTGCTTATAACTCTTTAGGGGATTAAAAACAGCTGAGAACTTTTAAAGAAGCTGATCTCCAAAAGATTTCTAAGCCGTTGAAGTGTTTGGGGCCAGGAACTGGGAGATGTGGGTTCTTATCCTGGTGTAAGGGGACTGTTATCCCCTTACTAATATTCAGAGCTCCCAGTACCAAAAGGGGAAGGGTCGATGGGACTGACAGTCCCCAGGGGCAATGGGGAGAGGCCAATGCTCCAGGTCAGCCTGATTGACAGGGCGGGCAGGCGAATCAGGGGGTCAGGAGGTCAGGGTGAATCCCGTCCTCCGTGTGAGCTGAAGGTGCCTGAGTCTGAGTGAGTGGGGCCGAGCTGAGGAGAGGCCAGAGCTGAGCTGGGCCAGATCTGGAGGGGCCAGAAAAGCAGCCCAGAGACACAGACCTGCCCTGGGAGCAGAGGTGCAGCCCAGAGACAGACCTGCCCTGGGAGCAGAGCTGCAGTCCAGGGAGACAGACCTGCCCTGGGGGGAGAAGCTGCAGCAGCCAGAGCCAGAGGGGCCAGGGCAGCAGCCCAGGGAGCTGGAGGCAGAGCAGCAGCAGCAGCCGTGCTGAGGCAGAGGAGCTGGAGCTGAGGCAGAGGGTGGAGCTGGAACTGGAGCAGTCCGGAGCCGGGTGCGGTGAGCAGCTGGGGAGAGCGAGGGGACCCTGGGCAGTGGGCCCAGCGCAGGGAGAGGCCTCAGCCAAGAGGCCCTGCAGGCCAGACTTGCAGGGGGATCTAAACCCCGACAGGGCGGGGGCAACGCTGGGAAGAAGGGTCCTGCCACCCAGAGCCTGCGAGCGTGTGGCCACCGCCAGAACAAGTGTCCAAGCCACAGCGTCCCTGCAGCACAGCCAGGGCCTGAGAAGGAGCCTGGGACTTGCACAGGAACAGACTGAACTGCCCTGACATTGCAGAGACACTGTTGAGATGCTCCCTGCCACAGAGCGGGGTGATGTGTTTTCATTAGCCTTTCCCATTTTTCCTTATTCCTGTTACAAATTAATTGTTAATTAAATAATTTGCATTTGCTTTGAATTGTATGCAGTGATCAGTGGGTCAGGGAAGCATCCTGTTTAGAGAGAGTACCCCGGAGTGGGGACACCCTACCCCCTGACCTAGGTGACCACAGCAAGGTTGGGGGTCGAGCCCCCCAGGAATCCTGGGCCCAGCCTTGTTGGGGGTTACGAGGACTCTGCCAGACAGGAGAGTGCAAGGGGAGTCCTCGAGGGCAGGGAGGCCTCTGGGTAAAGGAGGTGGGAGCGAGGACTCAGATCCTTCCGCTAGCCCATTTCACCGGGGTAGTGCAGAGACGAGGAAAGTTCCCCACAAGAGCGGGACTATTCCCCCGCTTACATAATTGGCGTCACGAACAGGATCCTATTCACAGGGTCCACCCCATTGGTTTACTGGTTGCATTCTGGTAGCACTGTCCAGGCCTGGTCAAGAAACCTACCATGGCTGGAATTGAAGAACTACGGGCCCAGTTTGCTGAACTTCAGCGCAGATTGTCAGACCAAGCTGAGGCATTACAACAAGCCAGAACAGAACAAAGAGAAGCCTTATCACTGGCTAAGGCTATAATAGACCAACAGGCAGCAGAAGCTAAGAAACCCCCAACTATTTATGTCCCACGGGAGCAGAAGGTCACAGAGTTTGGTGGCTTCCCGACAAGACCAGGAGACATTACAGTAGAGGAGTGGGTCAAGTCCGTGAAGACGGCACTGCGTGTGCTAAGAGTACCTGAGGAAGATCATGTGGACTTCATAGAGGAACACCTCAAGGGCCAGGCCAAAACCACAGTAAAGTTCATGGCAGTGGCGGACAAGAAAGATGTGGAAAAGGTGTTTGAACTCCTTCTAGAAGTGTATGGAGACAAGGTACCTATTGGAACTCGACTAAAGGAGTTCTTTGAGAGAAAGCAGGATCCCAGTGAAACTGTCCGGGCATACGCATATGATCTCCAGGAGAGAATGAGTAAAGTGGAGCGGCGAGACCCTCGACGAGTTCCAGACCCAGATACAGTTTTGAAAGAGCAGTTAGTGCTGGGGCTCCGGGACGACTCCCTCCGCCGTGAAATGAAAAGGAGGTTTAAGGAGGAGCCCAGTAAGAAGTTCCATGAACTCATGCAGGCTGCCATTATGTGGTCAGAAGAAGAGGAAGTTCCTGTGGCAGAGACAGCCAAGCCTAATCCCCATACACGAAGTGGGGGCCTAGTGAATGCAGCTGCTAGTGAAAAGGCCCTGCCCCAAACACAGCTAACATTGGAAAGCCTAAGTGAAGCTGTCCAAAAACTGGCTGTCCAACAGGGGGAGATGCTGAAAGTGATGACTGAGGTGATGAAAGGAAATACCTCCACTAATGTGCCAAAATATCCAAGAGCTCCAGGATCCCGAAGATCTCCACTGAAGGATGAGCTAGGGAGGTACATTTGTTACACCTGTGAAAGGCCAGGACATACTAGCCGAGATTGTACACTGAGAAGGAGACCGGAGTCCCGGGCACCTGGAATCCAAAAGACACCAGGAGCGAGTAGCCCACCATCAGGGAAAGGCCGAGTGGGGACAGAAGGGTTTCTACGGCTGTCCCTAGGAAAAGGGCCTCATGTCAGCAGTGAGAAAGAGAGCCCTGATGATGATAGTGTGTTTGACGACTTCTGTGGCCGAGCTTTTGGGGACTGCTTGACAGTGGAAATAACCATAGCAGGGGTGAGAACCCGCTGTTTGATAGACACTGGCTCAGAAGTCACCACTATTTCTGAATCATATTTCCGAAACTACTTAAAAGAGAGAGATCTGACCATGCATAATACCCGATTTGTACAGCTAACGGCAGCTAATGGACTTGCGATCCCTGTCGTGGGGTGCCTTGAAGCCGATGTAGGGTACATGGGTCAAACAATCCCCGGGAAATGCATCTTTATCCTAGAGGATACAGCTTCAGAAAAGACTTTCATGGAGGACAGAGTACCGGGAATTCTTGGAATGAATATTATAAGAGAGCTGAAAGAATTACTGTTGGTAGGAGAAGGAACCCAGGAGATGAACCGTCATGGGCAGCCAAAGAAGGATGCTATACTGAAGCGGGTACTAGCCCGAGTGGAGAGACATGGGCGTTTCCCGGGTCCCATGGGACAAATTGGCTTTGTTAAGGTGGCAGGAAGACAGAAGGTGGTTATACCCCCCTGGAGTGAGAAGATTATTGATGGGCGCTGCCGGATGCCAAGTGACCTTGATGGATACAGAGTGCTTGTCGAGTCAACACCTGGGGCTAGTCTCCCTAATGGGCTTCTGGTTGCAAATGTACTTGCTAATGCCAGTAAGGGAAAAGTGCCAGTCAGGCTGTTAAACTCAAGTGAAAAGGCCATAAAGTTGTGTCCCCGAACCAGGGTGGCAGAGGTACACCGACCTGAAGGAGTGGTGCCCCCAGTGAGGGTGGCCCTGGAAGAAAATGGGGAAGAGCTGCGGGTGACAAAAGTGGAAAAAGGAACACAGGCTATCACATCGCAAGTGGCACCCGATGGAGAGCTACCCATTCCAGTCCAAGTGGACCTCCAACAGTTAACCCCTACACAGGCCAGCCATTTGAGGGCGCTACTGGAGAAACATCAAGAGGTCTTTTCCAGGGATGAGCGAGATTTTGGTTACACCACCACAGTGACACACCAAATAGCCACTGGAGATGCTGTTCCGATAAAACAGAGACACCGGCGGATTTCACCACAAGTGTTCCAGGAGGTAAAAAAACACATTCTGGACTTAGTGACTCAAGGTGTCCTTAAGGAAAGCCACAGCCCCTGGGCATCACCTGCTGTGATTGTAATAAAAAAGGATGGTGGGGTGCGATTTTGCTGTGACTACAGGAAACTGAATGAGGTAACACACAAGGATGCCTACCCGCTACCCCGGGTGGAAGAGTCACTGGATGCATTAGGAAGTGCAAGAGTGTTTTCAACCCTCGATTTAACTTCTGGTTATTTCCAGGTTGCAGTGGAAGAACAAGACCAGGAAAAGACAGCAGTGACGACTCCATTTGGGCTGTTTGAATGGACACGTATGCCATTTGGCTTGTGTAATGCACCTGCTACATTCCAGAGACTAATGGAGGGGGTGTTGGGAGACTATATCCTAGAGACTTTGCTGATATACCTGGACGATGTTATTGTGTTTTCCAAGGATTTTGAGAGTCATATGGAAAAATTGGACTTGGTTTTCACACGACTGAAGGAACACGGATTGAAGCTGAAGCCAAGCAAGTGCTGCCTACTATGTGAAAAAGTCAAATTCTTGGGCCATGTGATTTCGAAGGATGGAATCCAGGTAGATGAGGAGAAGACCAGGGCACTGGAAAATTGGCCGATCCCCAAGAATGCCAAGCAAGTGCGGCAGGCTCTAGGTTTTATGAGCTATTATAGACGATTTGTCCCAAAGTTTGCGCAGATGGCTGCACCCCTATATGGACTAGTGGGACAACCGGCCCAAAGGAAGGGAAAGGACCACTGCTTTGTGTGGGATGATGCCTGTCAGACAGCTTTTGACGAATTAAGACATCGGCTGATGTCACCACCTGTGCTTGCATATCCCGACTTTAGCCTGCCATTTATAGTGACAACTGATGGAAGCCTCCACGGCCTAGGTGCAGTGCTCAGCCAGAAGCAAGAGGGGACTGAGCGTGTGATTGCATATGCGAGCCGAGGGCTGAGGAGGTCAGAAAGAAATGATAAAAACTACAGTGCTTTTAAACTAGAACTGCTGGCCTTGAAGTGGGCTATCACTGAAAAATTTAAGGATTACTTAGTGTACTCTAAATTCACAGTGATCTCAGACCACAATCCACTCCGATACCTGGCAACAGCTAATTTAGGTGCAATGGAACACCGGTGGGTGGCCCAACTTGCTGAGTTCACTTTTGAAGTACAGTATAAACCTGGAAGGCAGAACATCAATGCTGACACCCTGTCCAGACTGCCTCTGGAGGAGGAATCGGAAGAGGGCAAGGATGTGGAGAAAGACTTCCTAGTCATTCCTGCAGATGTTGTGCGGACGTGTTTGTGGCTAGAGAATCCAAAGCCCGAGGACAAAGTGATGGTAAAGGATACAGTACAAAACCTGGTGAAAGGAGAGAGTGCAATAATCTCGGGATACTCATGGGAGGAGATTCAGACTCTGCAACGAGAAGGTGACGTTGGACCTGTCTTAGTGGCAGTCATGAGCCGAAGGAGGCCAGACCGGAGATTTGGGGCCAGATATCCCCAGTCTAAGAAGCTAGCTAGACAGTGGGAACGACTTAAATTACACCGTGGAGTGCTATTCCGGGTAACATATCATCCCCGAGATGGCGAAGAAGTGTGGCAATTAGTGGTGCCTGTGTCACTACGTCGTCAGGTTTATGAAGCCAGGCATGATCATGGGGGGCATTTTGGAGACAGGAGCACTCTTGAGGTGATAAGGAGAAACTATTACTGGCCCACGATGGGTAGTGATGTGCAAGCATGGGTCCGTCAGTGCAAACGGTGTGCCCTAGCCAAGGATGTGTTTCCTCCCAACCGAGCCCCTTTGACCTGTACTAACGTGACAGCCCCAATGGAGGTCCTAGCAATGGATTACACACGGCTAGAGAGATCTTCAGAGGGGTATGAGAATGTATTGGTTCTCACAGACATGTTCACCCGATTCACTGTTGCAGTTCCAACTAGAAACCAGACGGCACGGACAACGGCTGAAGTCCTCATAAAACACTGGTTTGTGTACTATGGTTGTCCAGCACGGTTACACTCGGATCAGGGGAGGAATTTTGAATCAGAGGTGATATCTGAATTGTGTGAGCTGTATTGCATTGCCAAAAGCCGAACAACACCCTATCATCCACAAGGAAACGCTCAGTGCGAGAGGTTTAACCGGACAATGCACGACATGCTAAGAACACTCCCGCCTGAAAGAAAGCGAGCCTGGCAGGAGCATCTCCCTGAGCTGGTGTTGGCCTATAACAGCCATGTCCATTCGTCGACAGGTTATGCTCCTTTTTATCTTATGTTCGGGAGGGATCCCAGGTTGCCATTGGATATTCTGGACAGAGAGGGCCCTGAAGAGGCTGAGGTGACCAATTTGGATGACTGGGTTAAAGGTCACCATGACAGGCTGAAGATAGCCTGTGAAGTTGCTCTCAATACAACTAAAGACACAGCCCAAAGCAGGAAAAGGACTTATGATCGCAAGTCCAGTGGGGCTCTTATCAGGCCTGGTGACCGTGTACTAATTCGTAACCATAGACACCGGGGGCGTAATAAAATACAGGACAAGTGGGAGTCAAATCCCCACATTGTAGTCGCTCACAACAATCCCGAGCTACCAGTTTACATCATCCGGCCTGAGCGAGGAGGTCCTGAGAGAGTAGTACATAGGGACCAACTAAAACATTGCACTCTTAGTCCAGTCAGGGACCATAGGAGGCATAGATCAGCACACCCTGAGGAGACAGAAACCAATTGGCGAATGGTTCTAGTCCCACAAACTGAATACACGGGGGAACAGAGTGGGGCAAACACAAACCCTAATGAGAATGGCCAGATTCCTCAAGCTGACCCACTATTACCCGAGAATAGGGAAATAGAAGATATGAGTAATGAACCACCATTTTTAAGAAGGTCCCAGAGGGTTAATAAGGGTGTACTGCCTGTTAAATTTAGAGATGATTATGTGATTGGTTCTATGTAGTGTTTTAATTAATATTGTTATGTATAGTATGAAGAAGTAGATGTGAAATGTTTAATATGTTAAATGTTCTTTTGATGTTAATGGGTTTGATATGATGTGGGTATATGTTGTTAATAATGGGTCTGGAGGTATTAGTGTAAACATTGTGGTTGTGGCAGAATTTTAGCAAGGGGGAATGTAAGGGGACTGTTATCCCCTTACTAATATTCAGAGCTCCCAGTACCAAAAGGGGAAGGGTCGATGGGACTGACAGTCCCCAGGGGCAATGGGGAGAGGCCAATGCTCCAGGTCAGCCTGATTGACAGGGCGGGCAGGCGAATCAGGGGGTCAGGAGGTCAGGGTGAATCCCGTCCTCCGTGTGAGCTGAAGGTGCCTGAGTCTGAGTGAGTGGGGCCGAGCTGAGGAGAGGCCAGAGCTGAGCTGGGCCAGATCTGGAGGGGCCAGAAAAGCAGCCCAGAGACACAGACCTGCCCTGGGAGCAGAGGTGCAGCCCAGAGACAGACCTGCCCTGGGAGCAGAGCTGCAGTCCAGGGAGACAGACCTGCCCTGGGGGGAGAAGCTGCTGCAGCCAGAGCCAGAGGGGCCAGGGCAGCAGCCCAGGGAGCTGGAGGCAGAGCAGCAGCAGCAGCCGTGCTGAGGCAGAGGAGCTGGAGCTGAGGCAGAGGGTGGAGCTGGAACTGGAGCAGTCCGGAGCCGGGTGCGGTGAGCAGCTGGGGAGAGCGAGGGGACCCTGGGCAGTGGGCCCAGCGCAGGGAGAGGCCTCAGCCAAGAGGCCCTGCAGGCCAGACTTGCAGGGGGATCTAAACCCCGACAGGGCGGGGGCAACGCTGGGAAGAAGGGTCCTGCCACCCAGAGCCTGCGAGCGTGTGGCCACCGCCAGAACAAGTGTCCAAGCCACAGCGTCCCTGCAGCACAGCCAGGGCCTGAGAAGGAGCCTGGGACTTGCACAGGAACAGACTGAACTGCCCTGACATTGCAGAGACACTGTTGAGATGCTCCCTGCCACAGAGCGGGGTGATGTGTTTTCATTAGCCTTTCCCATTTTTCCTTATTCCTGTTACAAATTAATTGTTAATTAAATAATTTGCATTTGCTTTGAATTGTATGCAGTGATCAGTGGGTCAGGGAAGCATCCTGTTTAGAGAGAGTACCCCGGAGTGGGGACACCCTACCCCCTGACCTAGGTGACCACAGCAAGGTTGGGGGTCGAGCCCCCCAGGAATCCTGGGCCCAGCCTTGTTGGGGGTTACGAGGACTCTGCCAGACAGGAGAGTGCAAGGGGAGTCCTCGAGGGCAGGGAGGCCTCTGGGTAAAGGAGGTGGGAGCGAGGACTCAGATCCTTCCGCTAGCCCATTTCACCGGGGTAGTGCAGAGACGAGGAAAGTTCCCCACAAGAGCGGGACTATTCCCCCGCTTACACTGGCATTGTTGCTTTTCTCTGCAATTTTGATGCAACTCACTTAGCCTTTCCTGTGCCTCACTTTTCTCCTTCTGTAAAGTGGAGGATAATACTTGCTCTGTTTAATTCTTGAGACAGTTGAGAAATTCAGTCCATTAATATTTGTGAGGCCCTTTGGGATGCTGTAATGAAAGGAGCAGTACAAGTGCCAAGTATTAATAATTTTATTTCAAACGCTGAGCTGTTTGTAATTTTTCTGGGCAATAGACTGTCAACCATCCACAGTGCCATAATCTCTCACTGGGCCTTACATTTGTCCTGGCAAAAGACAATCTTTTGTAAAGGGTAGTAGGAGACTATGGAAGAGTTCTGACTGGCTCTTGATTTTGATATGGAGGTGTTACGGATGACTATATGGTTTCCAAGGACTTGTCTATCTGGTGAGGTAATGAGCACTATGGGGGTGTGATTTTTAAAGTGCACTAATGTGTGGCTCATTAATTGGTCTGTGTAGACCCTGCTGGTGCACACCAAAGACTCATTAAGGCATTTTAACATAGTGCTATGTTAAAATGCACCAGGGGACATTTAGTTACCATGTGTATGTAACCTAGCACCTACCATTACAGCTGCAAATGTCTGTTTCTTTTTGTTAGTTATTATAGTCAGGGCTGGTAGCACCACCTATATGAGAGGCTGCCTGACACTCCCTGGGATAAGACCCTATTTTTAGTTGCTTTTGGCTTTGCCAAACAGTAACTGTTTGGGGTTTGCAGTTTTCCAGGTCAGCCTGAATGGCTTTGGCTGAAGTTCTCTTCCCCCCCCCCCCCCCCCCAATAAATAAAATGCAACCATTTCAAAGATCAAGGGTAGGGAAAATACACTGATTTGGTCACGTTAAATTCTAGGTTTAGTTCCCCATGCTTTGGAGAAGGGGCTTGACATTTGTCAGGGGCATGGCCTTTGTGACAAGGATGTGCCTTTTGATATCCCCCTGAAAATCTGGCCAAGTTATCAGGAGCGGCTCACAATTTTGCCGCCCCAGGCAGTCGCTGCGGCCCCGCCCCGATGCAGGCAGTCAGAGTCCCGCAGCGGCAAGGGAAGAGCAGCGGACCTCTACCGCCAAATTGCCACCGTGGCGGGTGAGAATGGCGGCAGGAAGAGCGGACCTGCCGCCAAATTGCCGCCGTGGGTCTCAGACTGCCGCCCCATTCTCGATGCCGCCCCAAGCACCAGCTTGGAAAGCTGGTGCCTGGAGCTGGCCCTGCAAGTTATACATCTTTGAAAATCAGTTTGCACATGTTTAGTGGAGAATTCTTTCATTTGTAGCAGTTACTTTTTTTTTTTTTTTTTTTTTTTTTTTTTGAAGATCCCATCCTTGCTGAGCATGCTTGAGCTTTGGAGCAGTGACTGACCAGGCTGTGCATGCACTATGCTCAGACAAACTGAGCATGCTCCCTCCAGCCCATAGCTACAGGGGTGAAGCTGGACTTTCCTTGTAATTATTGGTCCGAGCAGCTCTGGGCATGGCTGGGGCCAGGCACTGGAACCAAGAGCAGGGAGCCTGTCTCCTGTGCTGTTGGTGACCTTCCCACCTTTGCCTGGCTGCTGAAAAGGGGAATGTGGAGGAGGAAGCCTTGTGATCTGCATGCAGAAGGAACAAAAACCAGACTTTGGGAAGGGAAAGGAGTTGATTAGGGCAAGAGACTGGCTCTGGAAGGAGGGGAAAGAAACTAGGACCGGTTGGATAAGGAGAGTGGACTGGGAGGCAGTGAGGAATGGGGGGGAGTGGAAGAACCAGAACCAGTTTGTTGGGGGAACACAGAGACTGAGTCTGGCTGGACAAGGAGACTGCTACTGAGAACCAGTGTGTCAGGGAATTGGAAGGAACAAGGGCAGAGGGGATGGGAAACAGATCTGAGAAGGAGCTGGGGTATGTGGGAGAACTGGGATTGGTTGGCCAAGAGACTGGGGCAAGAAGCTGTGGAGGATTATGGATAGGGGGAAGACTGAGATTGGATAAGGAACCTGGAGAGGGAGACTGGGCCTGGGAGACAGTGGAGGAGAGATCAGAAGAGGATTTGGGAGGGGGGAAACTAGGCTGGACAAGGAGACTAGCATAGGGTGACCAGACAGCAAAGGTGAAAAATTGGAACAGGGGTGGGGGAGTAATAGGAGCCTATATAAGAAAGACCCAAAAATTGGGACTGTCCCTATAAAATCAGGACATCTGGTCACCCTAGACTAGCACTAAGTGTGGGGAGGGGAAGCGATTGGGAGTGTCTGTATGATCTGAGACCTAGGACTGGCTGGACCAGGAGATTAGGGCTGAGATGAGAATCTTGAATAATGGAGACTGGGAATGGTAGGCAAGGAGAATGAGCCGCAGGTGGGGAAGAGTAGGACAGGGAGGGAATCAATCTTCTGGGGGAAAGGCACAGAAGAGTCTGTGCCCACTAGAGCACCCCCCACCCCTCCAGAGCCTGGAATGGAACCCAACATTCCTGAGTCTCACCATTCCCTTGCTGGCAGCAAATATCTATCTGAAATGCACTGGCAAAGTGTCTCAACCCTCTCCAGTACTGGGTCCACCTACTGGATGGTTCCTACTATTGCGGTCGGTTACTTTGTTAGCACAAGTGGCAGAGGTCTGTGTGGTGGATCTAAAAGTTCCCTGCTGATTATAATGCCAGGTAGTAGAATTTCAAAGTGTTTTTTCCAGTGTGCTTTTGTTAAAAAAAAAAACCTAGGAAATTACAAAAACCTATGTTGAAAGTTAAGGAAGCTGGGAAATACCAGAATTCAGATTGCACAGGCAACCCTAATTTGGCCCCCTTGTGCATAATGTGCTAGAATACAGTCTTTAATTACATGCTCACATATTATTGTGTCCACATGATCCTTGCCTTGTTCAGTGCACAGACTAGACCTCTGAGGATGAATTGGGGTTGTGTAGTGAAGGAGGCTGTTACAGAAATTGGAGGGTGTGAGTAAATGAGGCAGAGGACTTCAGGAAGAATAAAGGTCTCATGGATAAGGCAATTATATATTGCCCTGGACTCCCTGGAGGACTGGATTTGATCCCTGCTTCCTATATATGTGATGCTGGGAAAGTCAGACCAAGCTTTTCACACAGAGTCATGAATTATTTTCCTCATTTTTCTGGGTGCCCAACTGGACCCTGGGGTCTAATTAGCAGAATTGCTGAGCACTTGCGGCTGTAACTGGCGGCAATGGGAGCTTTGCTTTTAAAGTGCTATATAATGCTAAGTATTAGATAGAGCTCATCAAAACAATTTTTACACAGTTTTCCACTGGACAATGCCATTTAGTCAAAATCAAAATGTATTGTAGCAATATGTTTATTTTGATGAAACTTTCAATAGGAAAAAGTTGAAATAATTCAATGTCAATTTTGTTTAACTCTTGTATTACATAAGTGACATTATGTTGCAGGCTTATTTCATATTTATATATTATACATCTTCAAAGAAGTGTCTTGATGGTGCCAATTTTTGTAAATTTTCATTCTGCAGTAAGCTTCAAACTTTTTTCATTCCAGTTCAGAATGAATCTTTAAAAAACTTCCCACACAATGGAAATAGTAGGCCTCATTGGAAACTGAGAGATCTGGATCTAGTCATTTCATATTGGTCTCCCAAATTTAGTGAATACTTTCCCCTTAATCTCTCTGTGCTTTTGGTCCTCATCTCTAAAATGGAGATGATACCACCTCATCTTGCCAGGGGGTTTGTAAAGATAAATTAATGTTTGTGAAGCACTCAGATACTATAGTGATGAGTGCCATAGAAAAGGCCATGGAGAAAATAATTTAGTTTTTAGAGCTGCCTTTGAATAATGGGGAGTAAATAAGGCCTAGGCCACACATTGGACAGCAAGGATAATTCAAAATATTGAATAGCTGTGCACTGAATGAGGCAGGAATCCTATGGAAAAATAGTATGTGATCATATAATTAAAGACTGTATTACAACAGACACACAAGGGGGGCAAATTGTGCAATATTAATGTTTGAACATGGTTTGTGTAATTTCTTAAATACTCAAAGTTAGAAAATAACGTCTTAACTATGAGTTCAGCTTTAGATAAGAAGAGACTGTCATTTTAAACCCATGTAAAGCTTTTTCTCTTTCTATAACCATAGGAAGCAGTGCATTTAAATCACCGGATGAATTCAAGGTCGGTCTCCCTCTTCGCACAAATTATTTATATGGGAAGATCAAGAAGACTCTACCAGAGTTGTATGCCTTCACTGTGTGCTTGTGGCTGAGGTCGAGTGCTTCTCCTGGAATTGGAACACCATTCTCCTATGCTGTCCCTGGGCAGGCTAATGAAATTGTGCTGATAGAGTGGGGGAATAATCCAATTGAATTGCTAATTAATGACAGGGTAAGAACTAACTACTTTTCTTTCTAGAATATACAGCCCAGGTAAAAGGAGATGTGTTAAGGCCTGATTCTACGCTATAAAAATCTCAGGTAACTTTTTTCCATTGACTTCAATGGCAGCAAGATCAGGGCACTAAAAGTTTAAAATAAAAAAAAATGCACATACTTTCAGAGTGGCTTTGAATAAAATTAGGTGATGCTTTTGTTCATGAGAATAGGTAATGTGTTATAGCTGAATATGCTTCACCTATGATTGTACGTTACAATTACAAACATTTAGATATCCTGGATCTGAGTCTGTTACCTTTGTCTAAGAAGTTTATCAGGGACCTCTCTTATGAAGTGTCAAACACACTAAAGGTGCTCGGCACACAGCAGAATCAGGCCTGATAAGAAAAGAAATACTTGGTACTAAAATCCAAACTTTCAAAATTAAGTACCCTGAACATTTCCCCCTCACCCCCAATTTGGGCTAGCTGTCAAAATAAATTGATTTAGAATTTGTAAACCTCAAATTAACTCATTACGCTACTTACCTGAGCAAAAACTACATTGTTCACTTCAGCCATTGTTGATCAGACCTTGGCATCATGTGTTGCTAAGGGCTAGGCTACACTTACCTGCTGCGTCGGAGGCATTGGATCGATCTTCTGGGTTCAATTTATCGCGTCTTGTCTAGACGCAATAAATCGAACCAGGAAGTGTTCCCCCTTCGACGCCAGTACTCCTGCTCGTCGCGAGGAGTAAGTGCTGTTGATGGGGGAGCCTGCGCGCCGTGTCTGGACCCTAGGTAAGATCGAACTGAGATGCTTCGACTTCAGCTACGTTATTAACGTAGCTGAAGTTGCGTATCTTAGTTCGACAGAGGGGGTTAGTGTAGACCAGCCCTAAGATACCTACAGTACCAATCAGTTGGTTCAGTCATGCAGTGGGTTTAAAAAATGCTTATTAAAACCTTAATTTTGGCTTGTGCAACTTATCTCGAATAGTAAAATGTTCTCCCCATTTGTAGGCTTGTTAGCCTTACACAAGCACTTAACAGTGTAGGCTAAAAATATTCTTCTGCCCTAAGGGTTGATCCAAAGCCCACTGAAGCCAGTGAGTCTCTGTTGATTTCAGTGTTGGATTATGCCCATAAAGGGGCCTAATCCTCAGGGCCGGCTCCAGGCACCAGTGCAGCAAGCGTGTGCCTGGGGCAGCAAGCCACAGGGGGGCAGGTGGCCGGCTGCGAGGGAGGCAGTCAGGCGAGTTTCTGCAGGAGGTCCGCCGGGCCTGCGGATTCGGTGGCAATTCAGCGGCGGGAACGCCGACGGCACAGGACCAGCGGAGCACCCGCAGGAACACCGCCGACAGCTGCCTGACTGCCATGCTTGGGGCAGCACAAAACATAGAGCCGCCTCTGCTAATCCTGTGCCCTTTGAAGCCCATAGTAAAGTTCCCATAGACAGTTGGAGTAGGAGGGACTCAAGATCTTTCTCAGCAAATAGAGTGCAGTAGTATTTTTTACAAATGCCACAGGCAAGCCCCAGGATTGAAGACAGACAATCCTAGCATGAAAACTGAATGGCAGGTTAGGGCTAAGCATGAAGGGATTTAAACAACAAAGAAATGCTATGGACTAACATGCAGCATCAGCAGGAATGGTGGTAGCCTAGGCTCTTGTACCTGTGGTATTTAGCCACAGCTGGAGTAGAAAACACATCTTTCTCGCTGAATTCCCAGTACATTGAACATGCCTCCACCCCTCCTTTTATTGAGATTGTCTTTTTAGCCATTTGCAGTGTAGCTGTAAACCTGGGACAATGTAGAATGACTTGTTAGATTTTTTTTTTCTTCTCAGTGGGAATGAATCTGTCCTGTATCAGACAGCCTATGAAGACACTAGAATAGTAATGAAGCCTTGGTCCTTGAATAATGGCCACAGGCTGGCACTACCAGACTCGGGTCTCTGGCATTCATTATTGTTATCTACATGCAGGTTGCCAAGCTCCCTCTGTTCGTTAGTGATGGAAAGTGGCATCATATCTGCATCACATGGACAACTAGAGATGGAATGTGGGAGGCGTTTCAGGATGGAGAGAAACTCGGCACTGGGGAAAACTTAGCCCCTTGGCACCCAATTAAACCTGGTGGGGTCCTGATTTTGGGTCAGGAGCAGGTGAGTAGAAAAAAAATCTCTCAGGTAAACCTAACCAAATCTCTCACCCGTCTCCAAAAGCAGAAATTAAAGAAAAACCAACTGTTCACAAATAAAGTGAATTTTGAATTCCTAGGACTGCTATTGTCCCATTATAAAATACCATTCCCCTTTCTCCATGTGTGGCATCTGAGATGCATGACTAAGCAACAGATATTTGATGGAATCCATACCTATGACCATGCTGTAGTTCTTATTTCCTATATAATGAAATATTTCCCATTTCAAGTCTTAACTTAATACTAAAATATGAAGCATTGGCTCTGTTACTTTTGCCAGTGATCTGACTAATGCCTTGAATATGAATCCTTTGAAACTGATTATGAATGCTAAATACTCTATGGAAATAAGCTGAATTGGACCAATTATGATGCATCTGAACATAGTGATGGGCAACTGCCTGCAATGGTGGTTGCTGTGCCTCCAATTGTAGGGCCAGGTACAAGTTGGTCCTCTTTAGGGGGAGAGCACAGGGAGCTCCTGCCATCTCCCATCCTCTTCATAGCAAGAATATTGGAACTGTTGCTATATGAATGCATAGAGGAGTCCAACTATTATGGTAACTGAGCACTAAACCCCAAGGGGGCATAATGGAGAGGCTTGTGTCTGTCCAGGGTCCCTTCCTGCCCCTCCCCAGAGGTGAATCCACTGAAGGCTGAAGCACATGCTATACCTTTGTAAAGGGGCAGAATAGGCCATTTTTTTCTCTGTAGTACTCCAAGCTCTCCAATCATGCTTTGACTAGCTACATAAGTCATCCAATCACTAGCTGTACAGCAACTTATGTAACTAACCAACACACTGCAAATTGTGATATTTGAATATTGGCAATGGCCTTTACTTTTTTGTAAAACAGAAGAAATCTTGCTGTGAAATTTGCAACTATTACCTGAGGAATAAATTGACACATTTTGTGACCCGCTTATGAATCGAAAAGGAAGTGAGATTCAGTGACACTATTGGCTGTAAACTAATTGCTCCTTGACCATGTCAGAATCGCTGCACAGTAGATGCTCAAATTCAGCCTTAAAGCACTGGCAGAGCTCTTCTGTGAAGCTTTCCCTCTGCCAACTCCTACTGTACTTGTCTCCAATCTGTACTATCAACTTGCTGTATAATCTTGCTAACTCAGTGTAGCTCTTTGCCTTTTGCTAGTGGCTGGACCTTTTAAGGAGTGAGACTATTACCTCCAACATGATGGTGTTGGTCCTTTAACACAGGCAATAGAAGCTATGCTCTTTCTTTATTTTATTATTTTAAACCCTGAGGTCAGGCCCTGCAGATGACTGGTCCAGGGGCATGGTTATATTTACTACTATAATTGCATAAGGGCTCAATCCAGCACTCTTTACACATGCACAGTTATCACTGAAGTTAACAAAATCTAGTCTGGGCAAGGATTGCCCAATCAGGCCTTAGATCAGCTCTAACTTTTTTAAGGCCAGAACGTGTGCCTTACTCCAACAGGTGAACATGAGTAGCTCCTCTGATTTACAATGTGGCCCTTTTGCTATTGGAAATGGCATTCACACTCTTGTGATACAGCACACCAGCTCTTTGAGACATGAGCTTCTAAATGTTTGAAAGAGCAATATTTTGTGAAAAGTAAAACTGAGCCCACTTAGAAATCTTGGTGACTAGCATTTTGCACTTGCATTTCACCTATTGTGGGTAGCGGGGGTGGGTTCATTAAAACTAAAGAACATGGAAAAACTTGTTCAACTAATTCTAATTTTTTTATATGCATAAAGGACACAGTTGGAGGAAGATTTGATGCAACTCAAGCCTTTGTTGGGGAGATGAGCCAGTTCAATATATGGGACAGGGTCTTAAAAGCAGAAGATATCCTGAATATTGCTAACTGCTCTACCAACATGCCTGGCAACATCATACCCTGGGTTGATAACAACGTTGATGTATTTGGAGGTGCAACTAAATGGCCCGTGGAGACCTGTGAAGAGCGTTTGCTAGATTTATAGCTACAATCATTTTTCTATTTAAGTGCCCCATTTTATTAGGACCATTTCTTGTAAGGTCTGTCACACTTATTCCCCCACCAAATGAATGTGGGGGGGGGGAAAATCCTTAGTAAACTGCTTGGGTACAAATAAAGCTGGTAGTTCTTGGCATGAATCCTGAAGATGAAAGAGGCACCTGTTGGCTCAAGTAGCAGTTGTCTTAAGGCAGATCCAAAGATACCTATTGAGTTCAATGGACTTTGGATCAGGTTCTTGCTTGGTGCATTAATTCTTCGGGGGGGGGAATATCTTTTGCAAATGTTACCTATATCAAGTGGCAGAATGCTCCTCTCCAATAACGTGATACAAACAAAGCTTTTTAAGAGGCAAAATGTATACCTTGATATTGAATACAGGTGAGGGGAAGATTCAACACTTTCTTTTACAACCTTTTAAAGAAACAAGGTAATCCCTTATACTAATTTACTACATGTTAACTCAACACACCTGAGACCTGCAGATAGTAGCAGCAGAGTAGCCATTACCTGCATTACAGAAGGTAATTGCTTTACAATTCAGACCTGTTAGAATCCTTGTCTTGTGGTATGTCATGACCTAAACACTCTGCTTCCTTCCTCAGACATGAAGAAGAGCTCTGTAGCTCACAAGTTTGTACCTTCTACCAACAGAAGTTGGTCCAATAAAAGATGACCCCCACTCCACCCCCATCTTGCTGCCTCTTTTAGGTCATGAGAGACTATGTAATATGATGCAAATGCTATTCCACTCCAAATTCAGAGACAGGGCTAGATACTCAGCTGATGTAAATCAGCATAGCTCTATTGATTTCATGGAGCCACATTGATTTATACTAGCTGAGGTTCTAGCGACCCCCAGTCTGCATGTGTTCCCTCTGCCCCTCCCCACTCTATGGATAAGGTGATGGTTCAATGACTGTACTTGTATTCCATGTAGGTTAATGAGTGTGCTTCATTTTCTCTCTGAATTCTATAACTCTAATCTGTTTTTCTTTTCTAAATACCTATACAATGTTTCTAAGTGAATTTCAGTTCTGCTCTGAAAGGCCTTTTTATAAGCAAGTGCCAAAGTTCAGTTTCCATTTGCCGAGAATCACTATATATTTTTTTCCAACATAAGTCTCTATTGCAGACACTTCCTGTGTTATGATGGTCTTATGTGCTATGACTAATGTGCTGGCTTTCAATTCTTGTTAATTGTTATGACTTCTGTAAACATTGAGCTGACTTTATAAAGTATATTTTATTATGCTTTTTTTTCTTTCTCAATACTTCGGAGACAGAGGTATTTTCTTGGTATGGGTGACTCTTTGGTTTGTGTCTTGCAGATAGCATATGTACTGTACCAGGAAAAAAGAGTTAATACTCTGATTTTAAAAAAAAGTGATTTTTAAAAGAGGAAATTTATAAAGTTAAATATCATATTTTATTTTTAATGTTTTGAATTGTAAGAATCTCTATAGTGATGGTTCCATTTGTTGGATAAAGCTACAAAATCCCACTAATATGTAGTATGATTCTTATTTTTAATTAAAAAGCACTGTAAAGAAAACTGATTTTATTTCCTTTATATTCTTGCAAAGTACCATCTGACATGTCCCAGTGTTATGCTTTTATTCATATTTTTAGACACATAAACTGTGCCTCTTAAAAAAAGTTGGTCTTCTCAAATTATATTTCTGTTTATATACTTACAAACTACAGTCCTGATCCTGCACTGACTGAAGTGTGTACAGGTGAGTCACATCTTAGGCGCACTTAACATGTGCAAATTCAGCTTTGCGCGGTCGGCAAAACCAGAAAAAAAAGAAACTGTTTAAAAACTGCATCAGTAGTGAAGGCAATTCCGTCCACCATTCAACTCAATGAGTTTCACTATACGCTGTTTTCGCTTTACATGCTAACTGCAGAACGGAACCCCCACGTAAGATGAGACTTGCCTATACTTACCCTACACATCTAGGTGCCTCCAATCACTATTAAGTGGCAGGTAAAGTCCTTTTTTGTTTTAAAGGCATTTTCTTTCACCACTGTGGCATGAGGAGCCAGGCCTACTGTTAATGTGCATGAGCTTCACCTGCGGGGAGGGGAACCCTAAGTATCAAGGCTGGCACTCACTCTCTCCCACCCTCTCCATGTTCCCATCCATGGCTGGGAGGTCTTGTTCTCCTCCCCCTGCCCCCCCCCCCCCCAAGCCTAGACAACACTCCTCCCTCATGAGGGCATAAATTATCATGTAACTTGCATTGTACTGAGCACTAGGCACAACCCTTCTGTGATTGTACCAGCCCACACTCCAGCAAGAGTTCAAAGGGGAAAGCATTGGAAGCACAGCAGGGAAGGTACGCCAAAATCCAGCAGAAATGATTTTGTCCCTGGAGAGGAACAAGGAGAGGCAGGGCAAATGCTAGGGGAGCACATGGCCATAGATACTCTTAAGGTAAGGGTAGTAGGTGGCAAGCAAGGAGTGAAGAATATGCTGCACAATGTGGTGAGAACAGTGGGCTAATCCCTTACTCCTATACAAAGTGTCATGACACTTTGCATGTCCAGTCAGGACCTTCACTTTTAACGTCTTGTCAGAAAGACCCCACACTGTGAACTAATCAGGAGCAAATTTTACCTACCTCAGAAGGAAGGGCTCTGCATGTTATCCTGTAGCACCCACCACTAGTACACAGGATGGTGCAGTCTTCAATATAAGCTTTAAAACAACAGCCATCCTGCCTAACATTTCAGCCCCCTCTGTCTCCATCTATATCCTAAAGCAGCAGTGTCCAGTATGTTCACAACTAGCCACAGGTGGCTGATAGGCTATTGAATTGTGGCTAATGCATGTGGCCTTTTTTTTAATAATGTGGCTAATAAGAAAAAATCAAAACCACAACCGTGGTTAGCAGTGTGGTTAGCATTGAATTTTTATTGGCCACTGCTGTGTCTAAACAATCCCAGTATATAACATGTGCAGCAAATTTTGAAATCTCCAACTATCAGTTACATAGCGCACCACATCATTTCACTCAGTTCTGATCTATGTGCCAATTGTTCATCAAATTGCTAGACATAAAACGCAATGAAGACCACAGGGTCTGGCAGCAAGAGATTAAGGTCCCAATCCTTGCCCCTCTGTAGGATACTTGCATTGGGCTGGCAGTACAAAGTAGATTTAAAGCTGGAGGATCCAGACATTGGAACACCCCTCTGTATAGGAGAAGCCTCAGCTAGTGTAGAGCTGCTGTTGCAACTCTGACACACCCTCCTCATATACCCTGAGCAAGACTCTGGCTGAGGTATCTCTACATCCCAATTTTTCTCAGCTGCCAGAACAACACTGGGGGTCTGGGAGCAGCCTGGTGTAAGTTAGAGCAACCCTGAACAAAACTGGATTGCCTGACTCTGGAGTGTGGTCAAGATTTAAAAAATTCCCACTGCGGTTATCAAACAAAAGACAGCAAGACATTGAGCTGGGATGATAAACAGCTAGATCCATCACTCAGGCTGTCTGTCCATCTCTCTCTCTCTCTCTCTCCTTTTCCTAATGAAACTGGTAGTTACCTCAGATCTACTCTACGTGGGGACCCAGCTTCTCTCCAAGAAGAGGCTTTCAGGAGTGATGGGTGGAGGTCTGACTCAGACCCTCCTCCATATAACTGGGCCTCTGCCCTAAAGAGCAGGCCTAACAATTCACAGCTAGAGCCTTTGGATCCTTTCTGTATCTGAGGTAAGCAAAGTGGGTATTAACCCACGAAAGCTTATGCTGAAATAAATTTGTTAGTCTCTAAGGTGCTACAAGTTTTTCTTTCTTATTTTCGTTTTGCTGACACAGACTAACACGGCTACTACACTGAAACCAAAGGCCTATGAGTTTCAGTTGGTCCTGTGGGTCCTTATTCAGAAAGGTGCTTTAGCACATGCCTTACTTTAAGCATGGGAGTCATCACATTGACTTCAGTGGGACTAGTCGTATGCTTAAAGTTCAGCACATGCTTAAGTAACTTGCTAAACTGGGGCCTAAATCAGGATATAACACAACTGTGCAGTCTACTCCACTGAGCCACCCAGCTCCACCATCCCAAAGCTTGTGGAGCCTCACTGTATGGGGAGAACATCTTGGAGTGTGGGGAGATAACTGGCTCTCCTCAGCTCTCCCTGCTTTTTCCATACTTATGGTTTGATTTTCAAGGGCATCCTACTCACAACTCCTGACTTCAGTGGGAGCTGGTGCAGATAAGCAGCCCTGAAAATCAGGCCCTTACTTGTTTGTTTCTTGCACAAGTTCCATCTCAGCTGTGCAGTGGAGGGAATGAAAAGATTGTAAAGCTACAAAGAAGGGGTTGGATCACATCTCCAGTGCAGAAATCAAAGAACGAAGTGTTAGCATTTTAAAGGAGATGGCTCAATACTCAGGTAAGGGTGCATTCAGGGCCAAAACTCTTCCCTAGGATAAATTGACTGCAATGGAATTGTAGCAGGGATGGATATGTCTCTGCTTGCCTAAGATAAACAACTGGTATTCCACTGTGTTTTGACTGATTACATAACTAAAATGGTGTTATTTTATATAACAGTTCTTTTGAGCAAAGGCATGACACTGAACGGCATATTATTCACTGCGAGTGGTTTTACATTGTTTGATATATTTTCCTCTAAATTGGTGCAATATTACATTGTTTTATTAAAAGGAAGAAAGTATATTTATTGCATTTTTAACCTTTTTCTTGCATCTAAAAGTGATGGATATTATTCTGCAGCTCCAGATTCCTGGGAGTCGCACATATTTTATGTGCATATATAAGCAGATGGCAAAACAGGAGTAAATATTACCATATTCCAGCATCTATATTGTTTATGGAGTGTGAAAGGGACATGACAAACTTCATTTCTCAAAAAGCTTTGAATACATGGAAGTAATGACTTATGGGGAGCTGAGTGACAGCTACAGCACTTGGAACATGCAATAATGCAGATTTCTATAAAATCTGTTCCACTTTAAAACACACAAAGCTATAACTCGCTGTGAGCAAAGAAATGAAAGTACTCATGAGCCAGCCTCTCCCTCATATGGCCCCTTTGGGGCTGTAAACTGGCTAGGTATCTCCATCTGAAGATCTCCTTGAGTTGGAACAGTCCTCAGTTGGTTCCTACACCACATCTATCAGCCATGGTGTAAGGTGCATACAGACATGGGTGTGGGGCAGGAATGGTGGGCCAGTAAGAGTATGCTGCTGGGCTCCATTGATCCCTGCCTGACAAATGACCTCTTTGGTGACACATCTCTCTGGAATGCTCTAGAGCAGCCTCGAGGCTGCTCTAGGGTATGCCAGAACTGCAGCCAGTGTAGAACCAACCCTTGGATCAGGGACCATCTTGTTTGTAGCTCTTCCCACTTGGTTTGTCTAGTGGATATTGGGCACAGCAGAGAATCTAGCCCTCAGTGTGTACGTCTAAATTATGTCACTTAATACGGTGTGGGTTTTTGGCTAATGTGCGCAGCATCAGTAAGCACAGATCATGTAGGTCAGTTTTTATTTTTTATTTATGAGGGAATTCACTGTAAATTTACTGTCTAGTCAGAAAAGGTTTTTCTGTTCAAAAGATGCAGCCAAATATTGTTACATAGGCAGGTGCTCTTCAAAGGCCCATGTCTGCGCAGGTCTTATTGCGGAAGAGACCTGCTTTCCCACTTAAATTATTGTATGCTCTGTGAATCTTTCTGTCTGGTAATCCATGCACAGCTTGAGCTCACTTCATGCAGCATTAGAGTAGGTGTGGGAGACAGGAGTAACTTGATACAAAGATGATTAATTTCTGGAACAAATATTGGATTCTATTCATTTTAGAGAAAGCTTCAAAATTGTTGACTTCCCTAACTTTTGATTAAAAAAAAACTAGAACGAAATAAAATTAACATGGCACACATTAAATGGATTAAAAACTGGCTAACTGATAGGTCTCACATGTAATTGTAAATGGAGAATCAGCACTGAGTGGGTCTGTTTTCAGCGGAGTCCCACATGAATCGGTTCTTGGCCCTATGCTATTTAATCTTTTTATCAATGACCTGGAAAAAACATAAAATCATCACTGATAAAGTTTGCAGATGTCCCAAAAATTGGGTGAGTGGTAAATAATGAAGAGGACAAGTCCCTGCTTCAGAGCGATCTGGATCATTTGGTAAACTAGGCGCAAACAAACACTTTGCATTTTAATATGGCTAAATGTAAACGTATACATCTAGGTAAAAGGAATGTAGGCCCTACTTACAGGATAGAGGACTCGATCCTGGAAAGCAGTGACTATGAAAAAGAGTTGGGTTTTGTAGTGGATAATCAGCTGAACATAAGCGCCCAGTGTGACGCTGTGGCCAAAAGACCAAATGTGATCCTGGGATGCATCAACGGGAATCTTGAATAGGAGTGGAAAGGTTATTTTACTTCTATTTTTTGTATTGATAAATTGCATAGTTGATTGCTCAACCACTTTGGTTTGTTATGCCATATTGGTCATTTGGTCTCTTGAATATATCAGTCAGGTGTATTGCTAGATGCCAATAATAATATAGTATAGGAGTACTATATTATTACAATTAGTACAAGCCATCTTGTGCTGTGGTATTACATTCACCTTATACACCAGATGTGCTCCCGGAGTTACACCCCAAATGCCCTCTTTTTATGCCCAATCTGTTTACAATTCCAGTGTGGGGTGGAAAACCTCACGTGCCACAGCGCTTGAGACACAGCTCCGTTTGTTCCTATTCAAAACCAGACCCTATTAGGGACAGAAAAGTGGCTGTTCCCAAATCATTCCAGAAGGTTGGAAGCAGAAGGCCCAGTGCAACCATTTCAGTGCTTACAGTCCTGAAGGAGGCTTGGGTGAATTCATGTGAGTATCAGGTCTTCATTTGATGCTATGTATAATGTCTTCTATCCAGAGAAGCAGGTAGTGAAGTTTCTGGTTAACAAAGTGGAGCAGGGCTGGACTCACTTCAAAAGCACACTCTCACTAGCAAGCAGGATACTGGAGGGTTTGGGGTTTATTCTTGGCTTTTGTTTTAAGCAAGGAGTCAGGTTCTTTATGGCCAATTATAGGTAGTTGGGAAAAACAGACAATACAATCATCCCTTTTTCCATTAAAGAACCTGTTAGTTACAGTTTAGAGAGTGCACATAGTCCTAAGAGATCAAATTATTTATGGTAGTGTGTTAATTGGGCTCATCAGGGTCAAGGCTCATCAGGTCTTGGAACTGGTTCCAGCTCCAGGGGTAATTATGATAGGTAAATACGTGTGGCACAAAGATATAGTCTTGTACATACTCATACATCCAGGATTGTTTTTGGCTGTGTGCGGTATCCTTGTCAAACCTAGGGAAACAGCTATTCATGGGGTGGTGAGAGGAGCAATAAGGACTTGCCAGCAGCATTGAGAGTGGGCAGATCAAACAACCTTTTGTCGACCATTGTCCATCAAAGTGATTCTGAAGGAGTTCCAAGGTCAGATTCCACTACCAGTTACACTGGTGTAAGTCTGCATTATCTCCAGTGACACCAAGCCTTTACCATCACTCCCATTTTCTCACTCACCCATGACTTTTGATTTACACCACCACTGAATTTGGCCCAGTGGGCATAACTTATAGAGGGACTTAAATATGCCGAGTACATCTTATATGCAGTGTTCAAATATCTCATTTCAGTCTCTTAGAAACAAAGCAGGCCTGATTCCCCTCTTACTTACCCCGGTCTCACAGCAGTCTAATTCCAGGGACTTCAGTGACATTCTTCCTGGTTTACACCAGAGTCAGCTCCATGTTTTGTATATTTCACTCCTTGGACTTCTGTCTCTCAGTTTACAAGCATTTGGCATTGTTCAAATATGCTGCCATGGTTACCCAGGCATCACTGACTCTACAGGTCAGCTAGGAACAGGGCTTTACACTCTGGATTCAGGATCGAAGGCAAAGACTGTGCAGTTCTCCCTTTTTAAGTTATGCCCTGGTCTCTCATACATTATACAGAAGATGCTGTCTTTTGTCTACATTGGGGATTTAAAAAAAGAACCAGGAAAATATTTCCTTCAGCTCAACCCTATTTAATTAGCGGTTTGGGGTGCCTTGATGTTTGGGTGCTCACCTTGAGACATCTTGGAGTGGAGATTTAAGCCTCCCAATGCTCGGCTGTTCTGGGGGCTGGAGAAGCCTGCAGCCTAACTTAGACAGCCTTGGGTGTCTGTCTAAGGGTTTGTCTACACTGTGCATAGGCGCTGACTCCGTGGGTGCTCCAGGGCTGGAGCACCCACGGGGAAAAATTGGTGGGTGCTCAGCACCCACCGGCAGCTCCCCGCCAGCCCTGCGCCCGTTACCGGAGCACTTACCTTCGCCCCGGATGCCGGGCGACGTTGCGGGGCCCCGCCCCCGATGCACCCATCGGCGCCAACGGAAGTCGGCTCCTATGACACTGTGAGCTTGGGGTGTCATTCCCAGCTCCAGGAGACATACCCATGCTAGCTCTGATCGCGCTAATGCACTGAAAATAGAGTGTAGCCGCAGTGGCATTGGTGGCAGGAGGGGCTAGCTAGTCTGAGACGTACTCAGGGCAGTTAGCCTCTCTTATTGCTCACACTTCTACGGCTACATACTATTTTACTTTGCTACTTTGATCAGAGCTAGTGTGGGAATCTGCCCTCAAACTGGAAATTACACCATCTAGCTTGAAGTGTAGGCATACCCTAAGTTAATGTAGCCCCTGTGGGATGTGTCTTGCAGCAGGGCTTGAAAGTGGCCCTTGAAAGACAACTTTATGGGTTTCTTCCCAGTTTCAGCACTGGGAACCCCCTTTACATTGCTCTGGTCAATTTACCCAGCTGTAACGGGGGTGAGAATCACACTCTGACTCAGTGGCAGAATTCCCACTGAGTTAAATGTGAATGAGATCAGACACTAGGCTTGCTGTTGTTTGTTATGGTAAGTCTAGGCATACTGGTAAAAACAAGTTACAAGGATGAAATGAAAAATATACTGGTTACTCTGAATCACCCAGGCTTTGTTATGTTCTTTGTTTTTGTTTTTTTCTATTCTGACACCTAGTAATTTTGAAGACTGCATGGTTCTGGAGTGGAGATTCTTTAAAAGATAGGTTACACATGTTAAAGGGGGAATGTGCCAGTGTTGTTGAGTACAGTAATTATCACCGCAAAGGATCAGAAAGAGGCCTGGTATACCAAATGCATTACAAATAGGAATTTTATTTCTGTAGTGAGTTTATATAAAAGGAAGGCAATTAATGTTTACCAAAATGTTTAGTTTCCATCTAATTTTTTCTCCTCTGGTTGTTTTGTGGTGAACAGGATGGCAGTTTGCCTTTGATCCGCATTCTGGGTGTCAGGGAGCTTTTCTGATTCCTTGGTTTGTTTGTTTTTTGTTTCTTTTGCTGGGATGCTGTGAAATTGCTGAGCTCACTTTCAGGCCTGGAGGAGGAAGGCTGATGGTAATTCATTTGTTAAACGCTTTCTATAGAAGGTTTTGTTTTTAGTGAGCATTTTGAGAGCCTGAGTTTGCTGTCATTTGGAGTGGAAAGTAAAATAAAAGCAAAGCCCCAGTAATTAGTAATGGGAAAGTGGCCCTTAACATTTAATGGGAGCAGGATTGAGCCCCAGATTTCTGTTCTGTGTCAGTATGCATAGGAGCAAACCCCACACAACTGTTTTCCATGTGAGGGATTAGGGTGACCAGACAGCGAGTGTGAAAAATCGGGACTGGGGTGGGGGGTAATAGGCGCCTATATACGAAAAAGACCCCAAAATTGGGACTGTCCCTATGAAATCGGGACATCTGGTCACCCTAGGGATGTTAATTTTAGTAGCAGCTATTGATCTGAGAGGTGGCAGTTTTCTTTACCTAATAATTTTCCCAGTTTATATTAGCCATATTGTCACAACTGGAAAAAAAATGAAAATCCAAACCATCCAAAATGAAATAACATACTCCATTATATTAAGAATGGAAAAGAATTATGAAATGAACTAGTGACTGTGACAATATTAAACATGTGATAAGGGAAAAAGCTGTCTCTGAACTCAACAGTAGAAGTCAGAAATAATGGCTGTTTGACTGGCTTTTCAGGACACATCTAAATCATTCTGATCTTCATGGGTACAGAAAGAACTGTCTCTCACTCAGACTTTGCCTGAAGGTCAGGTTCATGTTTTGGGAAACAATACTGCAGCAGCTGGCTTCAGACACATTTATTTTCATTCTACTATCCCATGGGCTGGGGAAAAATATCTTGTAATTACCGGAAATATGATCATTTGCTTTTCCAGAGACAGACCAGAGCTCTGCCGAGCTATCTGAATTGAATAAAGGCCAAGGTGAAAACAGGTTGTGGTAGAAATCTGTGTCAGACTTGCAAATGCTATTTGTACTGTCTGAGGGTTGTGTCACTTGTAAAATCTTTCTTCAGCTGTTACTATTTTCAGTGGTACAAGGAAAAGGTTTTGACTGCAAAAGACTGACACGTCTACCATTAAAATGTAAATCAACGTAGCTATATCACTCAGCTATATTACTGAAAAACCCTGGTGTAGACGCAGCTAGGACGACAGAAGACTGCTCCCATTGACCTAGCTACCACCAATCGGGGAGGCGGAGTTACTACAGTGATAGGAAAAACCCCTTCTGTTGCTGTAGGCTGCGTTTACACTACTAGGTTATGCCAGCATAGCTATGGGGCTGTGGCTCTACTGCTATAGTCCCTGTAGTGCAAACATGGACTAAAGCTCAAACTACCACAAAGAATGTACCACACTCTGTGCTGGGCCTGATCTAGAGTCAACTGAAGGCAGTGGAAAGAATCCCATTGACTTCAGTAGGTTTATGGTTGGGCCCACTGTAAATTGTACCCCCTATGATACCAGTGTTTCCCACCCTTTTCATATTCAAAATCAAATGTGTTGTGACCCCCCTCAGGTTTTTACTCTTACTTGTACAATAAATATATCAGGGATAACAATGTTGTGCCTACATAATTTATTTGTGTGTGTGTGTGTGTGTGTATTTCGAGAGGTTGACAGAGAATACCTGACCTTGAAGGGTGGGAAGGGAGTGGGAGTTTCTTTGCTTTAGATTGTAATGACATTTTCAATGTCTCAGGACCCACCTGATTGTCTTTCCTGATGCCTGAGTGTCACTGCCCACTGGTTGAGAAGCACTGTCATGTACATCTGTAACCTTACAGTTCCTTAGATGCTATTTCTTTCTTCTTGGGTTATGCATGCTGTTACAATTAGTTGTACAAATCTGGATGCAATATTGCTTTAGTTAATGACTATATTCTCCTATAGTCTGAATACAATTTCAGAGACATTACCAAAAATATCTGTCTGGGTTTTGGCTTTGACCATGGTACAAAATATAAAAAACCTCTGTGTTTCATCAAATTATACTTCTACATAGAGAACATGGCCCAAAATGAGTTTCCCAGGGCACTGAATAATAAACAGTGGGTATTCCGCAATGGCTTTGATTGAAAACCCAGCAAAAAACAAAAAAAGGCTAATAGTTTTTTCCCCTTTTCTTTCCTTACTGTGTTGCTTTCTTTCCAGAAAAGATGTTGGGATACTTCAAACCCTCAATTTTTAAGCAACAAATTTTTGGTTAAAAATCAATGGTGTCAGGTAGCCATTGTATTTGGAGAACCCATTATACTTTATTAGCCAAGATGTAAATGTTGCCGGTAGTCATTGAAGTCATTCTGGATTTTCAGAGAACAGAATTTCTGCTGTGATGATTACATCATTTAAAGCACTAGAACAGACTGGAAAGTTTATTCTTCAGTTTGGCCCAGTCCTGGATTTCTATAATGTACCCTCCCGAGACTTGAAATACTTGAATGACATAACCACAAATGAAGATTTATCGATATTATTTTCATCTTAGTTTTGGGCCATAATCTGCCATCATTCTGCCTGCAAAATTGCTATTGAAATGGGCGCAGGTTTGGGTAAAAAGTGATGGCAGAGTACAGCTCTTTGATTTTTAGTGAGTCACAACATTTTCTGTTCTCTCCTCATGAAAGACTAGAAGCACCAAATATTAAACTCTAATTAGCTGGGAAGGAGAGGAGGAGAAAAGGCAAATTTAGCATTCCTGGAATTTAAAACCTTTCCTGTATTTGAGGTGGTGGTGGGTAGAGGGCGGGGGGTAGTGGGTAGAGGGGGGGCGGGGAGGGAGAATCAAAACCTTTGTTTGTGAGTCTAGCTGAGTTTCTAAAACATCCCCTAAGTAACAAAACGTATTTAATATGGTCATTAAAGTAACAGCTGCTTTATATTTTGCTGCCATTATTGAGCAGAGATTGTATTATAAGGTGCGCAATTCTGGGCTTGATCCCCTTCTCACATTGTAAAACCCATGGGAGGGAGCTGGGGAGAAGGAAATCTCAGAGTCCCTACCAAATGGTTCCTCTGGGGCAATAGGGTGAGATTTGCCAAAGCCCTAGGGACCAGGGCCACCAGTATAGAGAATCTCTGCCTCCTTGCAGGCTATAGTATCCCCGTACTTCCCCCTACACAGATTTGCTAGCAATATGGTTCCATTGGAGCTCTATTGTCAAGAAGTCCCATGGTCAGTTGGCCAGAGCTGCCATGAATGGGACAGGAGGGGTATGGAGAATCAATACAGCATCACATTGTAATATGACTGTGAATAAGCTTGGCCAATGGGGAGGGGGGGAGCAAAATTGATGTTTTTTGTGTTCTGGCTCACACATTCCTCCATGGCCTGCCCACTGTCCCTACTTCCTCTGAATGGGCCTCTGGCCCAGGGAAGAGCAGAATGCTGCCTGGAGGCAGCTGACCCTCTTTTGCATGTGGAGAACAGCATGCAGATCATGCATTATATTCCCTTGCATTGTATAAAAACTGCAACCCCTTCGAGGCAGGCACTATGTCATCACCTAACACAATGGGGCCCCGGACCATCTTGCAGCCTCTGGGTGGTACTTTAGAAAACTAATTAATACTAATGAACATATGCATTTTTAAGAATATTTCATGCACTCATTCTGATTGTCACAGTCGTCTTGGCTTTGACATTATTGAGTCGAGGTTTGCAGGGATCCGTGGTGTCCTGATATGTTCCTCCACCATTATGTTGCTGTATCAGATTACAGCCATGTTAGGTTAGTGTCTGTCAGATTGATCCCTGTCTAAGACCTACAGGCTTTTCAGCTCTTACCGCCTAGTTTTGAAGTGTATTGCATAATCACATGGAATGAAAAAAGGCTTCTTTTTTTCTCTCCCCCCCAGTGATTATAAAGACAGAAAAAAGACTTCCAAGCCAGCGAGATACGCTGGGAAGTTTTCTTTAAATATCCATTGAGATGTGCCTTTGGAGGCTAAAGCGGAATAACCATAAACTGGACAACCAGTTTATAGTTGTGTAGTTAGTTTCTGGGGCCAGATTCTCAGCTAGTGTAAAATGCCATAGATCTATTGACTTTAGTTGAACTACAGAGATTCACACAATTTGAGGATCTGACCCCAGATTTTATGTAATTATTTTGGGCAGAATTCATTTTTGTCCAGAGGGCTTAATTGGGAGCTAAATAGTGCATATATCAATAGCGGCTCTCAGCATAGGGGTGAATTTTGGAGTGTACAAATAATTTGTCCTGGCGTGTTTGAAGCGAACTGCTCGTGGAAGTTGATCTAGCTAACAAACCCCAATGATAACAAAGACAAGTGGATTAGAAGTTATTGTGGAAACAAAGACGCATTTCCTTTCATTTTATTTTAAAACAATTAAAAATGTTAATAAGGCTAAAAAATTAAAACAAAATGGTTTTGTTTTAGGTTGAACACAATGTTTTGTTTGACCCAAAACAACTGTTATTGTTTTTTTTACTTTTTGATATGCTGGAAGTTTCTAAAACATTCATTTTCAGTTTGACCTGATACAATTTTAATCTCAGATTTTTCAGAATAGCCAAGAAACCAAAACCTCCATGATTAGCTCAGCTCTAGTTTTTATGAGCTAGAATCTCACTGCCTTTACTCAAGCGAGGTCTACACTACATTCTTACATCGGTATAACTACATCGCTCAAGGGCGTGAAAAATCCACCCCCGAGCGACACAGTTATACCAACCTAACCCCCGGTGTAGACAGTGGTACGTCGGCAGGAGACATAGCTACCGCCTCTTGGGGAGGTGGATTAACTAGACGGATGGGAGAGCTCTCTCTCATTGGCTTAGAGTGTCTTCATTAAAGCGCTACAGCACCAGCACCAACGCAGCATTTTAAATGTAGACTTGCCATTAGTCTCTCCCCAGATCAAGGGGGAGCAGCAGAGGAATTCTGAGTCACAGGTCAGTGCCTGGGTCCATGGTTTGCTCCTGGAGTGATAGAGCTACCGTGCCACCCCTGACTCAGGGCAGATAGGGCTAGACTGTAACTTTACTATCTGATCAGCTGAATGTGATGCAATTTGATGGATCTTTAAATATAGGATAAAATAGGATTTTGTTGCTATCAAATTAACTCTTATTGTAATTGCTTAAGCTTACCCAGAGCTAAGAGTAACTTCTTGGTTTCTTAGATAATGGTGACTGTCATGCTTCAAAGATGGTCACATTGGCCTCTACTTCACCTCTCATCCTCCTCCCCCCACCCCCTTTGGATATTATTACTTTCAGTTCTAACAAAAACGGGGAGTGAGAAAAGAATTATTTACAGATTGAGACTAGATAAGAGCTGAGCTACTAAAATAGGAAAGGAGAATGGAAATGACTTGAAATAATAGAATCCAAATGATTAAAGAGACCAGCCAAAGCAAACCCAGGCTGAAATAAAATGATAACAAAGAGCCTGATCCAAAGCTCATTAAAGCCAGTCGGAATCTTTCTATTGTCTTCAATGGGCTTGGGATCCGGCTCAATGTCTCCATCTAAAATCTTTTATTCATTGTCTCTCTCTATTTGAGAAGCAGAGAAACTGCCCTGAAGCATTGCTTCAGCAGTCAAACCCACAGCTTGAGCTATTGTTCACATTCCGAGGGGGACAACTGAGCCTGTGTCTATAGCACACTAGCATTTTTGTCAGTAAAACTTTTGTCGGTGAAGAAAACACACCCCTAACCAACATAAGTTTCACTGACAAAAGCCAAGAACAAAGGGCCACCAAATGAAATTAATAGGTAGGTAGGTTTAAAACAAACACAAGAAAGTATTTTTTCACGCAACACACTGTCAACCTCTGGAACTCCTTGCCAGAGGGTGTTGTGAAGGCCAATACTATAATGGGGTTCAAAAGGGAGCTAGATAGATTCTTGGAAGATAGTTCCGTTAATGGCTATTAGCCAGGATGGGCAGGAATGGTGTCCCTAGCCTCTGTTTGCCAGAAGCTGGGATTGGGTGACAGGACATGGATCACTTGATAATAATCTGTCTCTTCATTCCTTTTGGGGCACCTGCCATTGGCCACTATCAGAGGACAGGATACTGGGCTTGATGGATCTTGGTCTGACCCAGTATGGCTGTTCTTATGTTCTTATGTTGGCGGGAGACGCTCTCCTGCCAACATAGCTACCGCCACTCATTGGGGGTGGTTTAATCATGTCGACAGGAGAGCTCTCTCCTATTGGCATAGAGCGGCTATATAAGAGACCTTACAGCAGTGCAGCTGCAGCCGTACAGATGTGCTGCTGTAAGGTCTGTAGTGTAGACATCGCCTGAGCCTTTTAATCTAAGCACTAGCCCATCAATCCACTCACCAGATGAACCTGGGACTTTGCTGTTGCTCCAAAGCAAAGGGTACATGCAGACACCCTTAAATGCTCTTTCCTTACCAGGCAACCTTCACGAATTGGCATCTTGGATGCTTCCTTGGCAACTAGTGTGCAGTCTGTGTACCAGTCCATTAAACTTCAAGTTGCATTACTTCATCTCTATTGTCTGTCATTTTTAATTATCCAAATTTCCTAGGTGTGGCCTGAGCGAATGCTGTGCTCTCATACAGGTCTGATAGGTTTCAGTGTAGTAGCCGTGTTAGTCTGTGTCAGCAAAACGAAAATAAGAAAGAAAAACTTGTATCACCTTAGAGACTAACAAATTTATTTCAGCATAAGCTTTCGTGGGTTAGAACCCACTTCATCGGATGCATACAGGTCTGAGCGGCTTTAGCACCAACTTCATCATCTTTACAGAATTATTTTCCGCAGTTACGGCCCACTGGTGCATATTAATATATTAATTAGTCCAAACAATTGAGTGCCCAGATGCCTGACCATCACTATGTATAGTGGATTAAAATGAACCAGAAGAAATATTCAAATGTCACTCAGCACACTGCCACATAAAACGGGGGGATTAGATATGGTGAATTTCTGATAATGAAAGCAGGCAATCACGTTCCCGTCACATAATCCGCTTAAAAGGCCCTAGATTCCAGAGAGTGGAACTAAAATAACTTGACCTACCTTGGTCCTATAATCTTTAAATACTGCTTAACATCTGCTGTTCAGCACTTGGCAATAATATTTATTATGAGTTTTTAATAACATGCACTGTATCCAGGGTTTATATTAATTAACAATGCACATATACACACACAGACACAAAAACTTCATTATACTATGGTTCAGACTGAAATGAGGCATTTGTGATTTAACATAAGAACATAAAAATGGCCCTATTGGGTCAGACAAAAGGTCTGTCTAGCCCAGTATCCTGTCTTCCAACAGTGGCCAGTGCCAGGTGCCCCAGAGGGAATGAACAGAACAGGTAATCATCAAGTGATCCATCCCATGTCGCTCATTTCCAGCTTCTGGCAAACAGAGTCTAGGGACACCATCCCTGCCCATCCTGGCTAATAGCCATCGATGGACCTATCCTCCATGAACTTATCTAGGTTGTATTTTTTTTTTTTTTACCCTGTTATGGTCTTGGCCTTCACAACATCCTCTGGCAAGGAGTTCAACAGGTTGACTGTGCGCCGTTGTGTTAAGAAATACTTCCTTTTGTTTGTTTTAAACCTGTTGTCTATTAATTTCATTTGGTGACCCCTAGTTCTTGTGTTATGAGAAGTAGTAAACAACACTTCCTTATCTACTTTCTCTACACCAGTCATGATTTTATAGATCTCAATCATATCTCCCCTTAGCTGTCCCTTTTCCAAGCTGAAAGGTCCCAGTCTTATTAATCTCTCCTCATATGGAAGCCATTCCATACCCCTAATCATTTTTGTTGCCCTTTTCTGAACTTTTTCCAATTCCAATATATCTTTTTTGAGATGGGGCAACCACATCTGCACACAGTATTCAAGATGTGGGCGTACCATGGATTTATATAGAGGCAACATAATATTTTATGTCCTATTATCTATCCCTTTCTTAATTATTCCCAGCATTCTGTTTGCTTTTTTGACATCCATTGAGTGGATGTTTTCAGAGAACTATACACAATGACTCCAAGATCTCTTTTTTGAGTGGTAACAGCTAATTTAAACCCCATCATTTTATATGTATAGTTGGGATTATGCTTTCCAATGTGCATTACTTTGCATTTATCAACATTAAATTTCATCTGCCATTTTGTTGCCCAGTCACCCAGTTTTGAGAGATCCTTTTGTAGGTCTTGTTTTGAGGGAAACAATCACAGAAGAAAGCTGCACCTGAAAAAATCCAAAGCAAACATAGGGAAACCATGAAATACTTAGGGCTTGTGTCTTGCACGGCAGCTCAGAGCAGGGAGGAGATGCAAGGTGTCCACTTTCTTCCCTGCAGTGACTATACTCATTTTACGTAGCAGCACCAAGGAAGGGCCTTTCTAGAGCCACTATGTCCTCTCCTGCTCACATGGGTACATGGCCCTCTTTCAGCAATTAACACCACTCAGCTCCAACACCAGCTGAACAAGTATCCATTGCAGTTCAGGGCTCATAAACGTCTCTGAAATGATAGTTAAAGGAGGGGAAAGCAATTAGAGAGGGAAAACTAAAACCCAGCTGAAATGTAAACCAGGTCATAGAATTATAGAATATCAGGGTTGGAAGGGACCTCAGGAGGTCATCTAGTCCAACCCCTTGCTCAAAGCAGGACCAATCCCCAAAGTCATCTATGAACAAGTTAGTCGATGAACAGCCCGATCCTTTTCCTATTGAAATCAATGCCAAAAGCCTATAGACTTCAATGGCGACAGGATCCGGCCCTAAATTGTGGTGTTGACAGGAAACATTCAACTACTAGGGTGTGGAATTCATAGATTCATCACATTTATGGCCAGCCGGGACCATTAGATCATCTAGTCTGATCATCTAGTCTGATCCTCTGTATAACACGGCCCATTAAATTTCATCCAGTTACTCTGTACTGAGCCCAATAACTTGCATTTGTCTAAAATATATCTTCTAGAAAGGCATCCAGTCTTGATTTGAAGATGATGAGAGATGGAAAACCTAACACTTCCCTGAGTAATTTATTTCCATGTTTCACAATTAAAAATATGTGCTTAATTTCTAATTTGAATTTGTCTGGTCTCAGCTTCCAGCTGTTGGTTCTTGTTCTGCCTTTCTCCGTTATATTAAATAGCCCTTTAGTATTTGATATTTGCTGTAATAAATCACCTCTCAGTTTTTGTTTTTGATAAGCTAATCCAATTGAGCTCTTTAAGACTCTCACTGTAAGGCATTTTCTCCAGTCCTCGAATAATTGTTTTGGCTCTTTTCGGCAGACTGTCTAGTATTTCAATATTGGTTTTAAAATGTGGACACCAGAACTGTGCACAGTATTCCATACTGGTCTCCCCAGTGCCATACACAGGTAAAATCACCTCCCTGCTCCTACTCACTAGTCCCCTGTTTCTACATCCAAGAATCGCATTAATGCTTTTTGTGACAGCATTGCCCTGGGACTAATATTCATTTGCTTGTCCATTATGGTCCCTAAATACTTTTCAGAGTCACTGATTTCCAAGATACAGTTCCCCCATTCTGTATGTGTGGCCTGCATGCCTTGTTCCTAGATGTATAACTTTGCATTTGGCTGTAATACTAAAACACATTTTGTTTGAATGTGCCCAGCTTACTAAGTGATCCAAATCCCTCTGTATGACTGCCTTATACTCATTATTTACTCTTTCACCAATCTTTGTGTCATATGCAAATTTTTATATTTACTTCCAGATCATTGATGAAAATATTGAACCGTGTTGGGCCTAATTCTGATCCCTGAGGAACCCCACTAGAAATACTGCTCATTCAATGATGATTCTGCATTGATGACTACTTTTTGAGACATATCGGTTAGCCAGTTCTTAATTCATTTACAGGTGCTTTATTTGAAACCACAATAAATACACTAAAAGTTAAAATCTCAATCTTTTTCAGCAGCAGCAAGTTTTTCCTCTCAGCATTTCCCCGAGAGCAGATCAATACCTATTCCCTTTTATTTTGTCATTTTTCAGTAGCTGGATAGCTTAGGCAACCCGATCAATAAAGTGTATACTGTTTCCTCCCCCATTGGTAGGTCTCCAAATTGACCTTCTGCGCGGGAGTTTATAAATGGAGACATGCCTATCTCCTAGAACTGGAAGGACCTTGAAAGGTCATCGAGTCCAGTCCCCTGCCTTCACTAGCAGGACCAAGTACTGTCCCCTGACAGATTTTTGCCCCAGATCCCTAAATGGCCCCCTCAAGGATTGAACTCACAATGCTGGGTTTAGCAGGCCAATGCTCAAACCACTGAGCTATCCCTCCCCCTTCTATAGGGAACTCAGGTTTCTATATGGAATATCAACTCAACATTTCTCTTTGAAGTCTTTTACCAATCATTCTTTCTTTTCTTCTTCAGCTATATGTGTCTTTATCTGTGTCTTTCATGGGGATTTGAATGCATGTAGCATCTTGCATCTTTATTAAATACTGAGGAGCTTCATTCTGATCTCAGATGGGCCCTGATTTAGGAATGCACTAAAGCACGTGCCTAGTTTTAAGCATATGGATAAGTGCTTTCTTGAATTGGGGACTTAGGGCTAGTCTACACTTACCCGCTGCGTCGGAGGCGTCGGATCGATCTTCTGGGTTCGATTTATCGCGTCTTGTCTAGACGCGATAAATCGAACCAGGAAGTGCTCCCCCGTCGACGCCGGTAATCCTGCTCTGCGAACGGAGCAGGCGGAGTCGACGGGGGAGCCTGCGCGCCACCGTGTGGACCAGGGGTAAGTACTTTTAAGTTCAAAATAAGATACTTCGACTTCAGCTTTTACTTCGAACTTGGGGGCTAGTGTAGACCAGCCCTTAGACTGGTTTTGCGTCACTGTAATTCCATTAATATCCAGGACTTTATTCCTGCTTTATATTGGTGTAAGAAGGAGACTCAAACCTTATGCTTTTTAAGGAACCCTCCTGCCTGGGTATATGCCCTGCGAATTGTGCAATTTCCATGTAAAGGTTCAAACTCTGCAAAATAACTTCACTGAAGTCAATGACGCTTTTCTTAAGTTTGCTGCGGCTACATTTAAGTGGTGTATGTCTCCAGTTTCAAAGTGTTTAGGTACTATGTATGTATACATCATATGTGTAAACTAGCAATTTATGATAATATACCCTGGATTTCTAAGTATCTAATGTATTAATTAAGAAACACTATTGACCTGATTTCCTTTTCTCTGACACTGGTGTAAATCAGGAGTGACTCCTCTGAAATTAATAGCTTTACACTGGGGTAAAACTGGTGCAAGTCAGAAGAGAATTGGGCCCTCTCTATGGTAAAAGTGTGTAAACCAAGGTTTCAAATCAGTTTGTATCATATGACAATGGTAAAGAATCATTGAAAGAGTCGCTTCCTTCTGAATTGTGAAGAAAGAGCTTTTTTTGAATAAGGAGAACAGAATTGTTCCTAAAACGATTGTCTCCTGCAGGGTTTCTGCCTAGAGCAGGAGTTTCATGTTGTTGTTTCACACCCTGAACCACTTCTCATTAGAGTGATTATCCCTTTTAAAACTGTGTGGGATGCTTTCCCTGCCATTCATGATCCCACAGCATCCCTGTGGCAAAGACATGAATTACGGACATGGGAAAGTTACACGAGGAAAGTATTTAGTGTCCGTTTAGCTGTCTTTTAATGAAATGCAGCAGCTAAAGACAAGGAGGAGAACCAGAATTACTAGCCAGCGGATGGCACATCCCCAGCAAGTGCTCAGCAGATCCTCTGTGGTTCTCACAACACAGTTTGGGAACTCCTAGTTCTACTGCTATGGTCCTCATTACTGTAGAACCTGAGCACCTCCCCACAACACCCCTGTGAGGTAGGGGAGTGATTTTACTCCCCTTACGCAAGTGGTGAATTGAGGTTCCGGTAGATTAAATGAATTGCCCCAGCTCACAAAGGAAGTTTGTGGCAGCACAGGGAATTGAACCCATGTCTTCCAAGGGTGGAAAACAGTGTTAGCATTATATGCTCCTATCGCTTTAAATTCTATGGGGGTTTCCTGGTCCTGTTTGCAGGATAGTGGGTTGTGTAGGGAGGCATGCAAGTCAGGGGTCTTTAGCAGACAGTCTGCAAAGAACCAACCTAAAGCAAGGTGGAGTGAATTGGGCCTCCCTTAGGGAGCAGCCTGCTTTGTCTCTCTCTCTCTTTTTGGTTCCTGGCTGTTATTGTTCTGGGATTCTGAGAAAAATTAGTGTTATGTTGCAGCTTCCAGAGAGAGTATTTTATACTTCCCTGTTTGTATGCCACAACATAACATCAAATTTCGGGCCAGTGCTCCAAATGTTGGGCGGTCCTTGCACTTGATGAGAGACACGAGCATGGACATGGAGGAGAAGTTAGCCCTAAACCTGTCAAGTGAAAATCAACATATATCCCTCCGATCAGTGCTAGGCATGTGGCCCCCAATGATTTGCAAGAAGATATTTGACAAATTAATTTCATGGCTGTGTGATCTGCATGTCTTAATTTGTATGCCTTGACAAGTATTATTTTGTACTTCTAGTTAAAGATGAATGCTGCGTAAGACAGTGCAATCTGCCTGGACTTTATCCCGCTGTACGCAGCATTCTTTGTTGTTACTCAGAAGTCTTTTATAAATTCCAAATCAATAACACTTTTAAAAATAAAAAAGGATCCAGTAGCAATAAGTCCAGTTGCAGACTTAATCAGATCATCTTTATTTGAGTTGTAGACTTTGTCTCCTCAAGATGCTCTCGCCCAACAAAATCAATATGGACACAAGGAAAGTCAATTCATTTTCAGGCCCCAAGCACCGCAAAAGAGGTGAGTGGAATTTGGGAGGGGATTGAGGGATTCTGCCTTCTACAGTAGCTGTGTGAGTGAAATAGCAGAGATAGGATCAGACCACAAAACACTGAGGCAGATTTCAAACACTTGAAAGTTTGGATCGGGAGTGTCAGTTCTTCCTCTCACAGAGACAAAGCCATTTCAAAATGAGGCTCTAGATACAGGTTTCAGATTCAACATTTTGGGTTGATTTCTGACTTCAAACACGGAAGAGTTCCTGGTCTTGAGGAATGGGTTAGCTCTGAAGAGGTGGGATGGAGGCTGGGGAAAGAGAGAACATGGTCTGATTTTTTAAAAAAAATCTCCTATAAATATTTGCCTGTTTGGGGCCTAACTCTGATCTCACTTACACTGGCTTTATACCTTAGATTTCAATGGAATTACTCCTGATGACCTTGGGGGAAATCAGAATCAAGCTTGATCTTGCCAAACCAGAATCTGCACGCCTTCTTTTCAGTAGCGTAGCTGGGGGCGAGCAGGGGGAGCGGCTGCTCCCCCTGAGCACATTTTCCAAAAGTGGTACCTTTTTAATTTTTGAAAGGGTGGAGACCAGTGGATGGAGGTGGAGCGACAAAATAACGCAGGGGTCCCGCCGCTGGCCCCACCAAGAGCCCGCTGCTGGCCTGGGTGAAAGAACCCAGACTGGCAGCGGGCTGAGACCCCGGCTGGCAGGAGCCCACGGGGGGAATCCTAGAGTGGGGCGGGCTGAGCGGCTCAGCCAGCAGCGACTCTGGGATTCCCCCCTCGGGCTCCTGCCAGCAGGGGTCCCACCGCTGGCCCCACCAAGAGCCTGCTGCTGGCCTGGGTTCTTTCACCCAGGTCGGGTCGGGTGGCGCCTTTTTTTATGTGTTCGCTCCCCCTGGTGTTAGAACCTGGCTACGCCACTGCTTCTTTTATATATAGCTGAACCCTGCTCTCTCCACCAAACCTCAGAGTGAGTGTGACACTGCCCAGGGGTACAAGGTCTGTGAAGCACCTCACCACCATAGGCGTGGGAACTAGGAGTGTGTGTGTGTGTGTGTGTGCTGTAGCGCCCCTGGGTTTTAAGTGGGGCTCTGCTCCCAGTCCTGCACGCGAGGTCCCAGCTGCTGGCCCCATGCCTGGGGCTCTGCACCCACCCCCAGCTGTGGCCCCAGCCTCAGCCCCGTTACCCTCTGTGTCCCCCCCCTCCCGGAGCCATGGCCCTGCTCCTGGCCCCAGCTCTAGGGGTGGGGAAGCATCGACAGGAGTAAGCGGGGCATGAGGTAAAAAGTTTGGGGACCACTGGCTTTCAGCACCCCCACTATAAAGTGTTCCGGTGTCACTGCTCACCAACATCTGCCCTTAGCATGTGAGTCTTGTCTGCACCTGCTGTGCACCAGGTCCCTGACTCCACCAGCCTCTGGCAACACAAGCCCTGCGTTGCAGGCCTCGTTTTCTCAATATAGGTTAGGGATAGGCACACACTGACCCTTGTGTCTTCCAAACGTCCCTCTAGAGTGCTCAGCCTTTGAGCCACTGAACACGCACCGATCCCTTACTCCCAAGGGAATAGAAATGACAAGATTCAGTTCAGGGTCACCACTCCACTTAACACACAACACTTAGACATATTTATAGTGAAAACAAGAGAATACAAATTCATTATAAAAAAAAACAACAGAAATTCAGATGATGTAAGATTATTGGACGCAAATGCTTACATATAAAACAACATCATATCATGCTTTCTAGAGATGAACCGTAACTCAGAAGACATTCCCTGTTTCCTACAGGATAGCTTATCCCAAGTCCTGGCCTCAGCATTTTCAACCAGGATGGCTGAGAGCCCCCTTGCATAAGTGTGATGAGATATCCACACCACATAAGGCAGAGCCCTAGGTGCTAGAACTAGGGGTGCTACTGCATCCCCTGGCTTGAAATGGCTTCCATTATATACAGGGTTTATAGTTTGGTTCAATGGCTCTCAGCACCTCCAGTATACAAATTGTTCCAGCACCCTTGGGCAGAGCAGGTTGTTAGGACAATTAATCTGATTGCCTGCACCTGGGTAAGAGCCAGCACCTGAAACACTAATTGATGATGAAGCCTAGCTGGGCAGGTTCTGGCTGAGCTTGTATAAAGCCAGCAAGCTAAGAGCAGAAGGGGGCTGTTGGTAGTCTGTAGGCACTCCTGGGGAAAAGAGAGGTGTGTTTGGGGCTTCAGAGATGCTAAAGATGGTGTAGTCTGCAGCTACTTCCTGAGAGCAGGGAGTTTGGGCTGGTAAACTCAGAGGAGGTCCAGAAGATAAAGAGGGAAGAAGTCCAGGAAAGTAGCAACAGGATCTGTGAGCTAGCAGACCATAGTTGTCAAATGTAAGGTCCCTGGACTGGAACCCAGAGTAGTGGGTGAGCCTGGGTTCCCCTACTAGCTGCTGGGAAAGCAGCACTGGACCAGGCCTTGGGCTGGAAGGCTTACTAGAATGGCCAATGGGACTTTGATACCCTGGAAGGGGAGAGCTGTAGTGATCTTGCTGGAGGCCTGAGTCATGAAGAATGAGCACCTGAATCCTAGAGAAAGATAGAGACCACAGGGTGAGGAACTGGAGGTATCAGACTGGTGGAGAATTAATTCCCAGGGTGGCCAGAAGGAGGTGCCCTAGTGGTAAGTACCATATGGAAATAAAATCAAGCCTGCTGGCAGCTTGTCTTCACTGACTGAAGGATGCTAGTGTCTCTGTGCACCTCCAGATATACCAGACTGTGCTTTGAAAACAGGGTCCCTCCCATCCCCCCCACTGTCTACCTCTTCCTTCTGAAGTCTCTGAAAGCTCTATATTGGCATTTGAGTCAGTATCCTAATAGACTTCCATTGTAAGGCACGGAATGGTCTGCCAGGAAGATGAGGGTATCCTGCCTGGAGACATCTATCTCAAGGCATGCTTGAAAAATACTTATGCATATATATGTACATCTCAGAATGGTTATGGTGTGCAGGGTGAAATAGGCTTTCATTAGCAATCCCAAATGACACACTTGTGGTGAACCTAGGCTATCCCTGTACCCCTATCTATCCTTCGTTTCTTCTGCCAGTATCATTACATCTTGATTGCTATTCAAGGATCTTTTAAGCTTAACAAAAAGCTGTATGCTCAACAGAGTTGTGTATTGTTCTTTTGTGCAGCTCACATTAAGCAGTACATAACATAACTGAGCCTTCACTGTATGCATAGGAGCCGACTTCTGTCGGCTCCTCTGGGTGCGTTTGGGGGTGGAGGGCGGGGCCCCGCAACGTTGGCTGGCGTCGGGGAGCAAAGGTAAGTTCTCCGGTAATGGGCGTGGGGCCAGTAGGGAGCTGCCGGTGGGTGCTGAGCACCCACCAATTTTTCCCTGTGGGTGCTCCAGCCCCAGAGCACCCATGGAGTTGGTGCCTATGACTGTATGGTCTGGTTGTCTTATTAATATTCTCTTGAAAAGAATGAAGACTAATGTTGAGAGATGGATTAATAGATTCAATAGAGCTGGCTGATAAACGTCACATTTTTAAATGAGAAAAAAGGGACCCCCCCCCCCCCCCAATGCTTTTGGCAAACTTTTGACCTAGGATTAATGTGTGTGTGGAAGGGGGTGGGGGGTGGGGAGGGGGTAGCTTGTGGGTGTTTTGGTTTTTATTTTTTTCTGGAGCAAGGAGTGCGAAGGCAATTGCTTATCTTCTCTTTTGGTCTGCCTAGCAATTTAAGGCATTTGGCCCTGATTCAACTGAGTCTTCAAGCACCTGCCTAAATTTAAGCACATGAGGAGTCCTGTTGAGTGAAACTGTGCATGTGATTTCAGGGGAATGATGCACCTTGCTGAATCATGGTCTTTGTTATGCATCTATCACCTAGTGCCTGGGTTCTTAGAGTGAGGCTGTATATTTTAGTTTTAAAAAAAAAATTTCTGTCCTTCTTGCCTAGCGAAGTACTGCTCAGATAGCCCATCCTCTGGAAGTTGCAATCAATGGTCTGAAAACACTACTGGTGCTTAATAAATAAACTTGAGAGAAGGTAAGCTGGAGTTAATTAGGACACAAAGTCGCCTTTTACAAGTGTTCTAGGAAAACTCCTTCAACATATATAGGGCAAGACTCACCAGGACATCCCAGTTGCTTTGAATCACTCTGCAATGCAAACCAGCCGCAAACCTATCTGAACTGTCTGGAGTCACAGGAACAGTGCACAGCAGTTATGGGAAATCTGGCCCAGGCTATCCTGATGCTCTAAACCAGCAATTCTCAACCAGGGGTCTGGGACCCCCCCTGGGGGGGCTAAGAGCAGATTTCAGGGGGTCCATCAAGCAGGGTTGGCATTAGACTTGCTGGAGCCCGGGGTGGAAAGTTGAAGCCCCACTATGTGGGGTAGAAGCCTGGTGCCCTGAGTCACACCTCCTGGGGCTGAAGCCAGAGCAACTTAGCTGCGTGGGGCCCTGGGCAATTGCCTTACTTGCTACCCCTATAGCCTGCCCTGGCTTTTAATCTACTGGATATGCAGAAAAACAGTTGTTGTGGCAGGGGTGGGCCATGAGGTTGTTGTAGCATATTGAGGGGGGCCTCAGAAATAAAAAGGTTGAGAACCCCTGCTCTAGACCATGGAGGTCCTGGGTCGCTGCCCCCATCTTTCTTTCAAGGGCATATTTTTCCTGTTGATCTTAATTCACATTAAGAGCTCTTAAGGTCTTGTTCAATATTATCCCACCCTCTTCTCCTTCATCAGCCCCAAGGTTCAACACCGTAAGGATGCTCTTCTAAGAGCTGCTTAGCTGGTCTGTCGCCCTAATTACATGCTCTAATCACTGGAGGTGTTTGGATTTCACTACATTTACTATACATGGTTCACCATACTATACAACTTTCTTTCTCTCAATGATTATATAACTAGTATGTGATCCTGCAAGACAATGTCATCTGTCTGAAACCCTGTGCACAGGTGGAGCCACATGGGCTTAGATGGATCTGTGAAGTCAAACACTTGCAGGATCAGGGATATAATGTATAGAATATATAATATCCAATGCTACGGAAGAAAAAACACTGCTGCTGAGAAGCAAAATAAAGTGAATCTCAGAAATGAGAGAGTGAATCCTTGATTAGAACGTTCAAAGGCTGCTAGTGGTTGGAACAGAACTAGAAATTTAGCAGACTGTAACACTTAGATTGCAAGGTTTCTTTTTTCATATGTTCTGTCTTCCCACCAGCCATTTCAAGTACGTGGACACGAGGAGCACAAAGCAGGGTTAATTTTGTGTAACATAAATTAATAAAAGCTGTGCAAAAGAATTTTTCAAAGACTTGCTTGCTAAATAAATTACTGTTCATGTTTTATTCAAAGTCTCACGTTGCCAGCAGAGAACACAGAAAACAAGCACACTTTCAATTAAAGTAGCAGCCAGGATTTTCCTTCTGGCATCTACGTGACTTTTTTTTTCCCCTCCTCATCCTCAGTGGTACTGTATGTTGCAATTTGCACTGTATAATCACATGTGCGTGCTTGCATACACACATGCTCACACCATATGAGTCTATATCTTAGAGCTTGTAACTTGCAGTACTCCTTTCAGAAAACCTTTCCAGGCAATCAGGCTAACCTCCTTGCAAATGCAGCTGGAGTTATAGTATTGGTGTCCGGAAGGGGTTAGATTACTGGTATCAGGCTTTACATAGTGTGACCTTTGTCCCTCTTTGGAGGTGACTGCTGTGATACTGGGGTGAGGCTTTAAACCCCCTAGGATAGGGGGTGGGCTGCTGCCAGGCTGGAGAATGGTTGGAGTGGGGCCATCAGGGATTTATATTTCTAACGGGACAGATGTCTCTTTGCGTCTCCCAAACATCTGCTTAAAAATTCTATTTTAGGAAACCCTGAAAACAGTTTTAAGGGCAGGGCTGAGGTTACAGCAGGTTTTTGGCGTTGTGCCGCAAAGGCTGTGTCAACACAAAATTTCCAGCAATTCCCCCACTGCTGTTTTAGCTCTGATGGACGTGCCAGGGGAGACTGGGCACAGGGATTTTTACCACCATGTCTAAACTTGCTTGAACTAGCATTAAACAGTATGGGTTAGGTTGTGTCCCCTCTGCTCTCACTGGGGAGCAGTTACTTACATGAGTAATCTCATTGACTGGTGCATAAGGGATTTATGCTCTGGCCCCATAGGGGTAAAAATACCTGTGCCCATCCTGTACTGGGCTGCCATTGTTGCTACTGTGATGGAGCTGTCCTAGAGCTAGACCAGCTGTGGGAGAATGGGTGAAAATTTTCACTATAGTTAAGGCTAAATAAGGTGGCCATAAACCTACAGCACTCAGGGTTTGGCCCAATGTCCATTTGAAGCCAATGGAAATCTTTCCATTGATTTCAAGGGGCATTGGATGAGGATTAGGGTCTGGAGATGGCTGCTTAGCCAGTGGACGAAACTTAAAGCCATTTTCCTCCTACCACAGAGCCCCCATCTTCAATTTTCTGAACAGTTCCCCATTATTTGAATGCTGAGTGAGCCAGGCATGACCGACGTTGCCCTTCTGTAAGTGTCGGAGATCAAATCTACTGCACAGAGGTGTTAGGCTTCTGAGCACTTGGAGCAATAGTGTCTGTTCGGGGGAGCTGGGACTTCATGACAGAAAGATGAATATGCTGTGAGGGAATTAATGCAGAATTTATTAGATCTATTTTTCTGAATGCTCCCCTCTGATGACGATGATACTAGAACCACAAGTGGAGTATTAATTATCCCATGTCCTTGCTTGTCGGTGAGAATCATATTAAATGGTTGAAATAAGCAAAGGGAAGGGTGTGTGTGTTCACTTGAGATTCCTGGGGGCTAATTGGGGAATCTAAGTAAAATTTTCAGATTGGTCACATTCACCTCTCTTTAGAAAGGGGGTAGCTGTTGTGAAGGGGCATGCAAGGCTAACACTCTCAAGGGGAAGTTAATGAGGCCTGTGGACCCAACTGACCCCATCCTGCAGCAGATGGCAGAGGTGGAGAAGGACTTAAAAAGACAACACCCAGCTCAGTTTGGGGCTGACTAGGAAAGAGCGCAGAGCTCTGCTTTCCCCTTGGTGAGGGCGAAAGTCAGGCTTCTAAGCAGGGGCGGTGCCGCTTTTTTGCTGCCCTACGCGGCGGCAGCAGGAGAGGCTGCCGCCGAAATGCCGCCAAGATTCCTGGCAGCCGAAGAAGCTGCCGCTGAAGTGCCGCCGGGGTCCTTAGCGGCACTTTGGCAGCAGCTTCTTCGGCCGTTGGGGATCTTGGTGGCGTTTTGGTGGCAGCCTCTCCTGTCGCCGCTGAGGGACCTGAAACGCCGCCCCCCAAATCCTGGCGCCCTAGGCAACTGCCTAGGGTCGCCTAATGGTAGCGCTGGCCCTGCTTCCAAGTCTGAAAAGTTTGTGGCCTTGGATGGGCCGTCTGGTGGTTGGGATGACTGGGCCCAGGGAGGCTGTGGCTGACCAAAGGAGTAGCTGCATGAAGACAAGCTCTCAGCAGAAGTTGCAGTGTCCTGCTGAAGGCTCATTGGAGGACTCTGCTTTGAGTTCTTGGCATTCTTTTAGTTTTGGACTTGAATGCCGTGGAAGGGGTGGGACTTCAGTTTGCCTTCCCCTGAGGGCTAAAGCACCACTACTCTTGACCCTGTGAGAAGTGACAGCTGACTGTTCGAGCCTGCCACAGGGTAAGTGGTGCCCTGCTAGCCAAAAGGAGGCACCACAGAGGTAATGGAGGAACAAACTGGGCTAAAGGGGCAGTAAATTCAGACCTTTTAAATGACCAACAGAAATAACTTTAACTATTTGGTGTGTCAAAGGGGAATGGTAGCTTGATCCTAAACAAGATAAGCCGGGCACAGAATCTCTATGGCACTGGGCATTCAGCCTGGTGTAGATAGCATTTGCACACTGGAAATGTAATGAGAATCTTAGTGTAAAGATCTGGACCCTGAATAGGCAAATATGAAAGGAAGAAATGGATGTGTGCAGTGAATTCTTCAGGTACTAGATAAACTGGACACTATCAGAAGCAAAAAGTAGATTGGAGAAAAGACCTAAGCTTTCCAGCCTAGCTGTGCAATTGTAGAGCATGAGGAGTAATATTTCCTCAAGAGACCAAGTCTGAACTTGGGACTGGCAAACTAATGAGAGGGAAAGAGAGAGAATGTAGCCTCCTGACAGAGTGCTAGGAAAGCTGGAGATATTCCAGTGCATGTTTTAATTCTGCACATTGAATAGGCCTGAAACATCAAGATTTAGAACTGCATCTGTACTTTCCCTTTGTACTGGCCCTCTTGTGCAAGGGTGAATCCCCCACAGCAGTTCTCTTGTCTCTTCCACTTGCTCTTTTTAAAAAATTATTATTATTATTTATTATTAAAGAATACCCCCATCCCTGCCCCTTGATGCATCAGAAATGTATTAAAGTGCTGGGTCTCTGCATGGGTTGCATCATACTCATTCAAGATAATTGTAGGTGCTCTTCTCGTGTGTCAATCAATGACATCAAAATCTGAAATGTGTCCTGGACAGTCAGAATGAGTGTACATTTTTGCAACGGGGGGAGAAATGTGACACTTGGTGTTAGTGGCTAATATAGAATGAGACACCTGCTCAGGTAAGCAAAGAACCTTAGGTCATCCTTTTACACCTTGCCCAGATCCAGTTACATGAACCTTTATAGAATCAGAGAATTGTAGGACTGGAAGGGACCTCGAGAGGTCATCTAGTTCAGTCCCCTGCACTCATGGCAGGACTAATTATCTACACCATGCCTGACAGGTGTTTGTCTAACCTGCTCTTAAAAATCTTCAATGATGGAGATTCCACAACCTCCCTAGGGAATTTTATTCCAGTGCTTAACCACCCTGACAGTTAGGAAGTTTTTCCTAATGTCCAACCTAAACCACCTCCCTTGCTGCAATTTAAGCCCATTGGTTCTTGTCCTACCCTCTGAGGTTAAGGAGAACAATTTTTCTCCCTCCTCCTTGTAACAACCTTTTACGTACTTGAAAACTGTTATCATGTCCCCTCTCAATTTTCTCTTCAGACTAAACAAACCCAGTTTTTTCAATCTTCCCTCATAGGTCAGGTTTTCTACACCTTTCATCATTTTTGTTGCTCTCCTCTGGACTTCCTCCAATTTGTCCACATCTTTCCTGAAATGTGGTGCTCAGAACTGGCCACAATACTCCAGCTGAGGCCTAATCGGCACAAAGTTGAGCGGAAGAATTACTTTGCATGTCTTGTTTACAACACTTCTGCTAATTCATACCAGAATGTTTGCTTCTTTTTTTTTGGCAACAATGTTACACTGTTCACTCATATTTAGCTTGTGATCCGTTAGGACCCCCAGATCTCTTTTCAGCTTCATCCTTGGGCCAGCAGGTGCTGGTCAGGCAGGCCCTGAGAGGTAATTTGGTGCTGCTCTGCACTATGCCCACTACAATATTTCCAGTGGGGTTGTCCTGGCAGCTAGGGATTGCTGGATCACAGCAGCAGCACCCCCACCCGAACCTCCTGGACAGGCTTTCTAACACTGGTTCTGGGTCACCTGGAGCCTCTCCTGTGCTGAGAATCCCCAGCTGGCTGGTTAAGTCTGCTTTGTGCCTTTCAAGCACTGCAAAGCAGCCTCACTGGGGACAGAAGCTGGTCCTGCTGTTCTCTTCTTGGACCTAGTTCTAGGAGATGCTGAGTTCAGGAGATGCTGAGGGAACCTACCCCGCATGGCATCAAGCCTCAGGAGAGAAACACTTTTCAGCTGGTCGATAGAGAAATCCAATACCCCCACTGGGTGGATTGTTGCTGTAAACTGGTTCTTAGACAGAGACACACAAGAAATACAGATGCTGCTAAAGCTTTATTATGAGTATGAACAAAGTCCTTCCCTGCAATATTAAAACACAGGCTGGAACAAAGCAATCAAACTGATAGCATTCTGGGCTGATCCCTATGACTCTACGCTGAAAGCTGGAGAATAGCATTGAAATAGTTGCAGCCCGTGAGCTCAGGGACTGCTGTACGCTGTGGGATTCACAATCCAGGAAAGCGCCCAGCATCAGGATTTGACCCAATAATAATCCTGAATGAACTAGCAATAATAATACTCAACACTTCGATGCGTTTTATAGCTTCAAAGAATTGCTGTTAGTGAGCTAATTAATCCAGACCAATTAGCTATAATTATAGGGTACCTCATTAATATTTCTTTGCAAGTTTTTTTTATATGACCACTTCTTATAAATGCTCCCAAGATCTTTCCAACTTGATACAACAGCTTAAAAAGCCTCAAATACTTTGATGGGTTTGGGCCTTTTGGGGGTGTCACCTGATGTGTTGAGGTTTAACTGAACCTCCCCTGCTCAATCAGCCTATTCTGCCAGCCTGGGTCCCCTTTACCTGGCCTTGCTGGGTTAGACTCACAAGCCTCTTCCAGCCGAGCACACAGGCAGGACCACACCCAGCTGCACAGAGACAGAGATCCACTCTGGAAAGGTTCAGCCTTAGGGGCTCCCCCCAACACTCTGGTGCCCACTCCCTTTTGAGGGGTACAAACCAAAAGTTTTATGAAATTCACCCCCTCCCTCAATGTGGAGGGAGATGAGCACAACTTCTTGCCCCTCCAGTTAGAAATTACATAAACTGGGTTACATTATAAACAAGCAATACGTTTATTAACTATAAAAAGTGGATTTTAAGTGAACATAAGAGATTACTGACCAAATAAACCCAAGTACACAAGCTAAGCTGAATATACTTAAGAAACAGGTTACAAAATGTAATTTCTTACCCTAAATGTTATTTTAGGCAGGTTGCAAAGTTTCTGTGGTTCAGAGTTCCAGTTATATTCCTTTTCAGACTGGACCCCTGTCTGTCTGGACTCCTCCCCCCCTCCCCCCCCGCCTTCCCTTCAGGTGGCTTTAGCAGTCTTTCTTCTTGGGCAGTCAGGCCATGGAGAGGAGGAGTCCCCTTTGCTTTCTTCCCTACCCTTAAATAGGATTTACGTAAGGCGGGAATCCTTTATTTTCCAAACTTGACCCCTGCCTCCCTTCCAGTGAAAAGTTACAAGAAGTCCCAGGTAATGTTTAGTATCGGGTGACAAGACCACCTGACTCTATTATCAGAGCGACCATGAGTAAGGGCTTGTCTACACTGGCACTTTATAGCACTGCAACTTTCTCACTCAGGTGTGTGAAAAACACCCCCTTGAGCGCAACAAGTTTCAGCGCTGTAACGTACCAGTATAGACAGTGCACCAGTGCTGGGAGCTGCACCCCTCATGGAGGTGATTTTTTTAAATGTTTTAAAAGAGCACTGGGAGAGCTCTCTCCCAGTGCTGTGCTGTGACTACACTAGTCATGTTAAAGTGCTGCTGCAGCAGCGCTTTAACATTGCCAGTGTAGACAAGCCCTAAGTGGCAGTATGGAGCATCCACAGGAAGTCCAAGCCTTTTCATAGTCCATTGTCCTCGCTGATTAGCCATACGCCCTGTCTGGCTTTTCCACTGTTGTACCTGAAATGTTGGCAGTGGGCGTCACCCAAAGTAGCATAGCTGAAATACAGATATATAGTCAATATTCCTAACTTCAGATACAGAAACGATACAGGCATACACATTGGACGACAACATTCAGTAAATTATAACCTTTCGAATGATATCTTACAAGTCCCATCTTGCATAAAGTACATCTCAGTTATGTCATATTCATATCATAAGCATATTTTAATGAAGAATATGGAATGAAACGTCAGACTTTGTACTCTCTTTTTCTCCTTCCTTACTCCTGCTAGTCCTATGGCAGAAAGGAGATGGGCTTCGTCGTCACGTAACTGAGTCCTAACTCTGCCATAAAGTGATTGTCTGAACCAGCGCATCCACAAAATTGTGTCTCTGCTCCAGCCTGGTTTCATGCAGAATCAGAGCTACATCTGACTACAGTAAACAGACTTATTCCATTGTTCAGGCTCTTTAATCAATGAGCACTTGAGACAGTTAGTTAGGGTTCAAGGTAATTAGGAAAACTGGCACCACTTTATTTTTTAAAATGTTTTAAGGACTGAACCCACATAAATATTCACTGAAAAGTGCTCTCCTAGTGAGACATTTGACATATTGAAAAGCATATATGTTGTGGAAAGTATATATGTTGTGGAAAATTAACCACACGTTGCGTTCGGATCAGAATCGACTGAGGCTCCTTTATTTTATACGAGCATATATGCAAGGAGAGTCAGCATAGCCCCATGCAAGGTGGCAAGCTGCTCTGCCCTCCTTAAACTTTAACCAGCTTATAAAGGTTAAAACCGCAGACAAATTACACGTACTTCCGTATTAATTACCTTATTTGGAATACATTGCAAATTCAATGCGGGTCAAAAGCAAAGCCAGCAAAATGAGCATTTTCCATATATAGGCTTTTCCTGTTATTCACTGTCTACCCTTTTTCCTAACTGCAGTTATCTATTTCTTAGACTTCTGCTATTTCAAATTGTTCTGTTTGGGGATGTTTTCACTTCTGCCTCCCCTTCCTTCCTCCTATACACAGACACAAGCTGAACCAAAGTTCAACACAGCCTGGACATAAGCTTATCCAAAGTTTTAAGGCCCACATAGCTTGACCAAAGTCTTGGGCCCCCCCCAGATTTTCCTTCACAACTAGGATTCATGAAGTGGCACAGAAGAAATGAACTCTTAAATCACTCATGTTTGTGAAGGAGACAGTATTTATTTACCAAAATCCAAGCTATGTAGAAAATTCAGTGTGGAAAATCTTCATATCCAACCACAAAAAAATATACATGGAATAGAGAGAACCACTGAAATTAAAGATTAACCGGCCCTATCTATCTGGTCTCCAAGGCCACAGGCTCATTGTAGGATTTTTCACTTAGTATATTGACTAAAACTTTATTTAGCCTTGTTTTAACAGCTCAAGCAAATGGTTATACATGCCATGATTTAAAAGGCTGGCTGTCAGGGCTGGCTATGTCCTATAGACGGAACAGGTGATATAGTGTGCTTAAATATTAAGGGTGGTGAATGCACAGTGGTAGTTGGTATGGGTGGCTGCAGGCTAGTGCCTGTGTGATATTTGCTTGTTTGCTAAGGCTAGCAGAACCCCAACAGCCAGGCCTGCTCACTGTTAGGTATCTTTCCCCAGATATTCACCCTACACTTTCCATAGCTTAATTTCATCCCATTACTCCAATCTATGTGCCTTCCCTCCCCCATCCCCTTCGAGTAATTATTTTCCCTCTTTGGTGTGTTCACCTCAGATACTTGTAGACAGTTAAATTCCTCATGACCCAGACACTTGCGTTTTACTGGTATAACTATGTTGTTTAGGGGTATGTGTGATTTTTTTTTTTAACTGATATAATTCTACTTGTAGAAGCCCTAATATGGACACCGTTGTAAACCATCTTTATACAGAGATAATTGCATCCACACTTGGGGGCTGGGGGCTAAATAGATTGGTATGGTTAAAATGGTACAACTTTCTAGTGTAGGCAAGCCCCATGGCTTACACTCATATAACTTTGTACGGGCTCTGACAGGGAATGTGTGAGGCAGACTATTCCTACAGGGTGAAAAAACTGCTCCTTACCTTTAAACTCAGGGTCAGCGCTGAACGTGCTGATTCCAGTAGATGTCAAACTTCAATGAATGATGGAGATTGCAAACTAAGCTGGTGAGAGATGCCAAGCACGACGATCGTTGCCTGACAGAATTCGTTTGACATGTAAGTAAATGTTCCAGTTAATCTGAGCAGGCATTTAAGTAGCTCCGGCTTCAAGAAACATAGGCCTGTAAGCACAAAGGGAGGGACATAGGCGTTGCGGTGCTCCGCATCATAAGGGGAGAGCCACAGAGCCTGAGTTAGGCTCCCTACATGACGTGTGGGAAGAGATTGGCACCTTAGAATGTGATCCTCAAAAGCCAGCATGCTAGGTGGGGAGCTGTCTAAACTAGCCCATGGGAGACGCCGAGGAGAGGGGTGTGTCCTAAGCCCTGCCCCTCTCATGGAGCTCAGCGACTCTCTGCTTGTGATCCATAATACAGGGGTGGATAAGGTGCTCCTCTGCCTTTCTCATGTGCAGGGCACAATCTGGTAGGCATGCTCAGTGGCCGCCTAGCTCCACACAAAACAGCCAGGTTGTGGGGAGAAGCTCCCTTATAACCATCAGCACGGTGCTTAGGGTGCTCAGTTCTGATTTGGGAGACCACCAGTTAAGTGCCCCCTCAATCTCTCCTACTGATGGTTTTTCTGCTTTAATTAAATAACTAAATATTAGTTGGGTCTGAGAGGATGAGACTCCCTCTATAGTCTCTCATCCCCTTGCCCTGGGGCTTAGCAGGGAGATAGGCAGTGTGTATTCCCAGAGGCAAAAACCTAGAGCACTTTTATCCTGGAACTTTAGGCACCAAGTGAGTTCAGGTGCGTATGTAGTTAGGTAGCCGCCAAGAAGGGCTGGGGTTTTGTGGATCAGTCGTGCCTAAAAATGGGACTTAAACCAGCAGATTTGGGCACCTAGGTGCCTCTTTGTGGATCTGGGCCATAGCGACTCACATCACTGGGCCTGTTTCTGATCTCCGTTATATTCATTTCACACTAGAGTAACTCCACATACGTCATCTGAAATCAGGAGCAGGTAAAATCAGAATCAGACCTATTATGAATTTAACTCGATGCATATCCCTGTTAAAATACCATGGGACACATTAATCCCTGGTGTCAGTAGAGTTACACCAAGGAGGGGATGTGGCCCCGAGCAGTTATTGCTTTGCCCAGGTCAAAACACAGCTGCAAAAGATTGAATTAAATTTTCTGGTGCATTAGGAAGGCTATCTATTATTTACTCTGGAAACAGAGATCTTATTTAATATTAAATTCCAGACTTCCATTAGGTGATTGCTATCCTTTCAACAGACAAGATTTTGCAAAGCTAGCAAGTGTGCAATTTTCTGTGAATTCGTTCCCTCTATTTTGGTTCAGAAATAATAGATTCAGCTTGATCTTTCTTAAACTGTGCACTTAGCCGGGGCTCACTTAGTCTTCTGTTCCTTTTGAAGTCCCTTTAAACCCATTTTAAAAAGCAGGCCAAGTTTATCCAATTACACAGAGCCAAACTCACATGGGATGTGGTACAGTCTGACCTTCAGTCCTGTGGAACAAGGTCTTTTAAGCTATTTAATGAGTTTCCCAAACAAATAGCAAAAGATGTAAAGAAAACATGAAGTGTCAATCTTAAAGGTGTACTGTTGAGTCCTTGACATGAGGAATATAAGGTCAAGCAGTGTGAGTAAGTAATAGCTCACTGCTCATTCGAAGTGAAAGATGCAACAGGAATTTTACTGCTTTTATTTGTATGACGTGCAGGATCTTCATTCTATTATTCAACCGCATTTCCAATTTAAAGCTCTAGTTTAGTCCCACAACTCTTTCACCTCAGGCTGTGGCCTTATGTCTCAAGCTTCAGGCCTGGTCTATAGCTGGTTGGAGCCCTCCAGGAACTAATGGTGCTGGTTAATCAGTAGGTGGTGCTCTCAGGTTCAGTCCTACTCCCTTTCAGTAGGTGGTTGACTGGGATTTAGAGCCATACTATTAGCTCTCTTCTTTTATTAGCTTAGCTCTTTCTCAAAGAAAGCCATATTAGCTCTTAAGTTCTGGCCAAATTCTGGCTTGGACTTTATATAAACATATTTAGTGTCAAGATTTACAGTCCTGGAAAAAGACAGATAAATAATAAAAAGTTGTCTATATTAATTGAATACTAAAACTAGCTATTTTAATCAGATATAAGTATAACTATCTAAGATACTAGCTTATCCTCAGGCTTTGTGGTGATTGCGTCTGTTTATTCATTAGTTCTCTTTCATTATGATTGGAGATCTGACTTTTAATGCTACTTTCAGATATTTTATCATCAATAAGTATGAGGATAAAGTTTAGATTAAAACAGTGACTACAAAAGATTAGTCTATAATACTCTTCATATTTTTGGTCGAAGGGCAGTATAGTGGTCCTCCTTAAAGTCTGACTAATTTTGTCTTAAATAGATATCACAGTTTTCCCATTATTTATTATAGGCAATATGTAAGGAATCCTGCAAATATGGAAACAATGCATTTTTATCCAAGACAATTGGAAAATATTTAAGGATGACCATTTTGGGTGGAGAGGGGTTCATTATACTTTTAGCAGGCAAATCAGGATATATTAGATGCCCAGTCTACAGTTTTCTTTTCTTTAAACATGCTTCTATTACCCATAGACTACTTATTATACCAAGGCAATAGTTAGTCCAGAGAACTGAACATCAGGACGCCTGGGTTCTGTTCTAGCTTTGTCACTGACTTGCTGTGTGATGAGTAACTTAACTTCTTCATGCCTCATTATTTTTAGTTGTTTTTTTTTTTTTGTATTACAAAGCATCTGGAGACCTAACAATATCTGGGCCTCATTGTGCTAGAAACTGTCAAACACACATGAGACAGTCTCTGTCCCAGAGTCTTGTCTGCAGCTTTAGAATGGATAACATTCTGAGCTGGTTTCAGAGGGGTAGCCGTGTTAGTCTGTATCAACAAAAAGAACGAGGAGTACTTGTGGCACCTTAGAGACTAACAAATTTATTTGGGCATAAGCTTTCATGGGCTAAAACCCACTTCATCAGATGCATGGAGTGGAAGATACAGTAGGAAGATGTATATAACATGAAAAGATGGGGGTTGCCATACCAACTCTAAGAGACTAATCCATTAAGGTGGGCTATTATCAGCTGGAGAAGAGAAATTTTTGTAGTGATAATCAGGATGGCCCATTTCAAACAGTTGACAATAAGGTGTGAGTAACAGTAGGGGAAAAAGTTTTCAGTTTGTGTAATGACCCAGCCACTGTCTACACTGCTATTTTTAGCCATGCTAGTTTGCCCTACCTGCTCTAGTTTTAATCTGAGCTGCAGTCACACCTCTGATTACAGTGTAGACATACCCGATGTGTTTATAAGCTTCATTTGTCATGTGCATGCAGTGGTCTTTTTTAAAGAAGGTACCTTCAGTGTGACATTGTATTCTATTTTTGTCTGAAACTTAGACAAACCGTCTTAAAATATTTTACAAATGTAGAATTTGATTAATGCTTGACACCTTGGGGAAGTGGGGTGGGAAAGGAAGGGAGGCAGGGAGAGAGAACCATAGGCACAAACCTTTATCATGTTTTAACATCAAGTTATTGAAACATTCCTGCTTAAGAGAACCTAGAATTAACAGAGGCTGTAGAGTCTTAAAGAACTGATGGAAGAATCCCCCTGTAATACAAAATGTGTAACAGGATCTTATTAGTATGTTCCCCTCATGATTTCAATGGGGATTATGATGGACAACTGAAATAAGATCACTCTATTTTCTGCGAAAGCTGGCCACTAAACCACAGTGGTCCTACCACAGTGATTTTTTGTTGCTGTTGCTGTTTGCCAAAATCCAGACCTCACTGGAAATTCAACTTGACATTTCAGGTAAATGTATCATTTTATGAGCAGCAGTACAAATTCAAGCATGGCAGAGGGTAATTCACGAGCAAATGTAATGGCTAATTATTAACTGACAGAGTACTTAAATATGCGTATATGTATAGCTTTAATGACATTAGTTATTTTGGATGTCATAAAATAACAATTTGTGCTTATATCCATCTTCAACCAAGAATCTCAAAATATTTTAACTACATTACATAAGCTTCACACCAATCCAATAGACCATTATTATATCTGTTTAATAAACAGGCAAACTTCAGCACAGACAAGCTAAAAGACAACAAGGCTCTGCTTCAGTAAAGCACTTACGAATGTGCTGAACTTTAAGCACTTGCTTAAATTCACTTCAGCATATACTTTGTTAAACAGGGATGCTTTCCTGAATCTGGACTTAACCTAGTACCAGAGAACCCAGGTCCCAAGATCAAGGTTCCAATTCAACAAAGCAATTGCTTACTTTAAGCACATACTTATGTCCCATTGACTTCAATTGACTTAGGCACCTGCTTAAAGTTAAGCTTATGAATAAGTGTTTTGCTGAATTAGGCCCTACTCAGTAAATAGCTGAGGATCTCTCCCAATAGTGCATAATCTGGGCAGAACAGGGATGCTGACACTGCTGCTACCTTTGCTGTATTGGTTCTGCTGTCAATCCAGCACCTTTCACAAACATTAAAGACCCCTAATAATGGGAAAAATATCTGTTCTTAGCCTTTATACAGTAGAAGCTGCAGCAAATATGCCTCTGGGATTTCAGCCACGCAGACAAAAAAATAAATATTACCTGAGGGTTGCTGGATATTCCTCAATCCATATTTACCCTGAAAAACCACATTTTTAATTTTGTTGGTATGCTTTGAATGCTCTTTATTCCATTTATTGTGACGGCTCTAAGTGTGTGCCAGCCAACACAGTGGGGAAGATATTAATTTAGAAAAATGCTATTGACTAGAGTCTGAATTTATTTACCTATCTTCCTGGGGTGCTGGTGTGCTGCTGCTGTTCTTATCCTTAAAAAAAAAAATACTGGAGATGTACACAAAATAAATAATTCATTGCCAAAATATCACATTTCTGGGAATGCTAAAATTAAAATTCCTAAATATGCATTTAATTTAAACTTGATTAGACAACTGATTTTGCTTTAACAGTCATAATTAAAATCATATTGAGTGAGGTTTAGTCATAACGGGTAGGGGTGCGTTCCACATCCAGTTTTGCTAATTAACGGGGAGTGATAGTAAACATAGCAGGCAGGGTGCCCCATTTCACAAGGCAATAATCAGGTTCCCAGGTGGACAGCTTGGAAGGCTGAAGGCAAAGCGGTTGATCGCAATGAGAGAATCGAATCATTCCGGAGGAAAATGAAGCACCCCCTCCTGTTATGCTTGTTTAACTGTATGTGATGCATCATCTGGGCTATTAGAATGCTGGTTCTGCACACTTCTGTGAGACGTTCTCTCTCTGTTCTTCCTTCCTTGCCTGGCATTAAATTTTGCTGTCTACTCCAGCAGTGGCGCCAATGAGACGACCTTCCTGACCAGGCAGCATGGCAAGTGCCCAAACCATCAGCTGATAGACACCAGGCACAATGGGTGGCTGGCCAAAAAGAAGCAGCAGTGAGACCTTAGTCTTAGGGCATGTCTACACTACAAAATTAGGTCGATTTTATTTACGTTGACATTTAGCTTCTGATTTTACAAAGTCGATGCTGCATGTGTCCACTATGCACATTCCGTTGGTGGAGCGCATCCTCACTTCCATGGGTAGCATCGACTCACGGAGCAATGCACTGTGGGAAACTCTACTTGCTGCCGATTGGAATTCTGGGTTAGGCTCCCAATGCCTGATGGGACAAAAACATTTTCGTGAGTTGTTTTGGGTACATATCATCTGCCTGCCATGATGCACTTGCCCCCCCACCCCCGAAAGCAATGGCAAACAATCACTTTCGTGCCTAAGCCTGGGTTAGACACCATAGCACCGCAAGCATGGACCCCGCTCAGCTGTACACCGTTGTGAGCGTGGCAAACACCTCGCGCATTGTCCTGCAGTATTTGCAGAGCCTAACCAGGAGCTGCTGCACGGAAGAATGTGATGCCACGCAAATAGCCGTGTGAGAAACCATGAAATGGAGCAATTAGCACATGCTGGCGGTGGCAGTTGGGCTTGTTAACACAGTAGAACACCGCTTCTGGGCCAGGGAAACAAGCACAGACTGGTGGGACTGCAGAGTTAAGCAGGTATGGGGTGAGGAGTAGTGGCTGCGTAACTTTCAAATGAATAGGGCCACTCTCATGGAACTTTGAATTGCTTTCCCCAGCGCTGAAGCGCATAAATACCAAAATGAGACCTGCTCTGACAGTTGAGAAGCGAGTGGCGTTAGCCCTGGGGAAGCTTGCAATGCCAGATTGCTGCCAGTCAGTCGGGAATCAGTTTGGAGTGGGTAAATCTACAGTGGGGGCTGTTGTGATTCAAGTAGCTAGGGCAATCAATAGACTTCTGCTAAGAAGGGTAGTGATTCTGGGAAACGTTCAGGACTCTGGGAAATGTGGATGGCTTTGCTGCAATGGGGTTCCCTAACTGTGGTGGGGCAATAGACGGAACATGCATGCCTATCTTGGCACCAGACCACCTTGCCAAAGAGTACATAAACCGCAATGGTGTTGCAAGCGCTAGTGGATCACAAGGGCCATTTCATCAACATCAACATGGGATGGTCGGGAAAGGTACATGACACATGCATCTTTAGGAACTCCAGTCTCTTCAGAAGGCTGCAAGAAGGAACTTTCTTCCCAGATCAGAAAATTACCGTTGGTGATGTTGGAAATGCCAATAGTTATCCTTGTATCAGAGGGGTAGCCGTGTTAGTCTGGATCTGTAGAAGTGACAGAGTCCTGTGGCACCTTATAGACTAACAGACGTATTTGAGCATAAGCTTTTGTGGGTGAATACCCACTTCAGAGCATAGGCACCGACTCCGTGGGTGCTCCGGTGCTGGAGCACCCACGGAGAAAAATTGGTGGGTGCTCCACACCCACGGGCGTCGCAGGAAGTCAGCCCCTGTGCTTCAGATGCATACCTGCCCCTGGACATTTCCACTGCATGCATTTGAAGAAGTGGGTATTCACCCATGAAAGCTTATGCTCCAATACGTCTGTTAGTCTATAAGGTGCCACGGGACTCTTTGTCACTTCAATAGTTATCCTTGGAGACCCAGCCTACCCCTTGCTCCCATGGCTCATGAAGCCGTATACAGGCAGCCTGGATCGCAGTAAGGAGCAGTTCAAGCATAGGCTGAGCAAGTACAGATTGGTGGTAGAATGTGCCTTTGGATGTTTAAAGGGGCACTGGCGCAGTTTACTCACTAGGTTAGACCTCAGTGAAAGCAATATTCCCGTTGTTGCTGCTTGCTGTGTGCTCCATAATATCTGTGAAAGTAAGGGGGAAAAGTTTCTAACAGGGTTGGGGGGGGGGGGGGGGTTTGAGGCAGATTGCCTGGCAGCCCATTTTGAGCAGCCAGACACCAGGACAATAAGGAGAGCACATCGAGGCGCACTGCGTCTTTGAGAGGCTTTGAAAACCAGTTTCATGAATGACTCAACACTGATGTGACCAAGGCCAGTGCAAGGAAGTTTCACGCCCTAGGTGAAACTTCCTTGCACCACCCCTGCGCCACCCCTTTCCTCCCCCGCCCCACCCGCAGGTGCTCAGCCCCCCACCCCCATCACCACCACTACCCGCGGGCCGCAGGGGCTGAGCCGGGGGCAGCGGGGCAGCTCGCCGCAGCTGCCTCCCGGCTCCCCGCTCAGGTGCTGAGCAGGGGGGTAGGGGGGGTGGCTCGCTGCGGCTGCAGGGTGACCAGACAGCAAACATGAAAAATCAGGACAGGGGGTGGGGGGTAATAGGTGCCTATATAAGTAAAAGACCCAAAACCCGGGACTGTCCCTATAAAATCGGGACATCTGGTCACTCTACAGCTGCCTCCCGGCTCCCCGCTCAGCGGCTGGGCAGGGGGGTGGCTTGCCGCGGCTGCCTCCCGCCGCCCCCCAAATCTTGGCGCCCTAGGCGACTGCCTAGGGTCGCCTAGTTATAGCGCCAGCCCTGGATGTGACAGTTGTGTGTGTTGTTCCTTACCAACCTGACCCCCCCCTTTTTTTTTGCACGTACAGCCCTGTAAACTAAACCCCCACCAACCACAGTGTGCACAGTGACTAAAGAGCCTCTTGTCCTCAATTCATGTATTTTTATTATGCTAACAAACATTGAACAGAGACAGCAATCAATATCAACAATAACCCAGGTCTAAGGGCCTGGTAACATGGGCCGGGGTGGGGGGGGGGAAGGGTAAGGACACGTAGCTTACTACAATTACACTGTCTAGCAATCAAAGCTGTGGGAATGAGAGCCTTCTGCTCCATGAACCGTCCTCTAGAGTTGAGTTCATGGGATAATGAAACTCCCCCCCCGCGCCCCCCACTGACATTCTCAGACACCTCCCAGAGGCCAAACCTGTCGAATTACACAGTGTTGTGTCTACACTTCCCCTAATTCGACCCGGGAAGGTCAATTCTAGCGCTACTCCTCTCGCTGAGGTGGAGTACAGGTGTCGATTTTACAGGCCCTTTAGGTCGGCGGAAAGGGCTCGGTAGTGTAGACATGCACACTATAAATTCGACCTAATGCGGCATATGTCGATCGAACACCATCGTGTAGACCAGGCCTTACTCAGCCAAAATCATGGGACTGGGAGTCAGAACCCTTGGATTTTCTTCTATTAGCTTATAGTGCAGCCTTGCATGAGTCACTTAACCTTTCCATGCCTCAGTTTACTCATCTATAATGTGTATAGTTCCTGAAATGAGGGTTCTTAGTCTGTAACCTTTATTCATGTGAGACGTCTAAAATGGAGTCAGGGGAACATGAGTAAAGGTTAAAGGCTCAGGCAGCAAAATTATTGTTAATGTGTGCTCCTGTTCTGCCTGATGGAAACTCCCCCAGCCTTCTGCACATCATTTGCGTTGGAGGTCTGTGGGGTATTCAGTCACTCTCACAAGGGCTCATACCAGCTCCTGCCAATGAGGCCCTCCGTAAATTCTGAGAAGAGCAAGAACTGGGGGAGCCAGCTTCAGTGCCATGTTCCTGCTGCTGCGTGTGGGTAGCTGGGGTGTGTGAGTGTGAATGCTATGTAAATAAGGGGCGGTAGTTGGCTCTAGCTACATCTGCCGTACAAGCTAGGGGCGTGATTGCCAGCTGGCGTACACGTACTTGGGCTAGCTTGATGAGAGCTAACGAGAGTATAAATAGCAGCGCAGACACAGTAGCATGAGCAGCAGCAGCACACCTTAGCCATGTCAAGTACAAATCCACCTGCACCCTGTGGGAACGTGCTCAGCTGTGCCACCGCTGCTGCTGCCGATGCTACCGTGACTTCCCTACTCTACACGTGCGCTAGCTCTCGGCGAGCTAGCGCAAGCATCCGTCCGGGAATCACTCTCCTAGCTCGGAGCATAGATGTACATTTTTGTTTCTTTTCTTCTCTCCTCCATTTCGAATCATCACATGTGCCTGCACAGCCGCTGGGGGCATGCCTCCCAGCACAGGTGGAAAGATACGTGCTGGCTCTGCTCGAGCTAGTACTCTAAAAATAGTCCTGTGGCTGTGGCATTATGGATGGCAGCTTGGGCTTGTGGAGTGGGTACCTGGGGGGGGGGGGGGTGAATTTATACTTGCCTGGCTACCCTGAGCTTCTACCTATACCACTGCAGCCGCTCTGCTAATTTTAGTGCACAAGCTTGAGCAGAGCTAGTGCTTCTCTGTGATGTGTACTCCCAGGGGTTGTGTAGACCAAGCCAGTTACTTGCAGACTACATTTTGTTATCCTTGGAGTAGCCCTGAGTTGTGTTGCGGATGCCTGACAAAGTCTTAGCCCATCTAATTTCAACAAAGTCCTCACTCAGTTGTATTAATTCGAAGTAGATCGCTAGTGTGTGATAAACTGGCCATCAGCTGGAGGCTTGGTTACCCATGTCATGCAGAGTAACTGTTGACTGGTCCATAATTTGAGAAAGAGAAGTCCTGGTGGGGGGGATAGGGGAGGGGAAATGTTTGGCAAACAATGATGAACACAAATCCTGCCAAGACTTGCGCATCTGAGTAATCCCATGAACTCAGAGAGCCTACTTGTGTGCTTAGAGTGAAGCATGTGCTTTGCTGGAACGGGCAGGGTGCTCAGCACCTTGCAGGATCAAGTCTCTATCGCTTCTGGGGAGCTCTGCTCCAAACGGTAGATGGGTTGCTGGCAGAATGTTCTCCGTGAAGGCCCCTCCACTGGAATTCACGCCCGTCTTTTCCCAGCCTGGATACAGAGTATTGACCTTTAGGGTACCCATTTATTTTCTTAGGGCCAGATCCTACCACCCTGATTTGCACTGAGCAGCGCCTTACTTCATAAATAGTCTCACTGAATTCATTGTGGGAGTATGGGTGGTAGACTCTGACCCTTGGGCAAAGACTGAAATGTAGGAGGGCTGGATTCAACAGAGGTTGTGTATGCTTTTCTTCTGGTAATTCACTGTTGTGTGTGCTGGGAAGTGGGTTTGGATTGGTTACTTTTGCTGGTTTATATGTATGGATTTTTTTAAATGAAATATTTTGCAGGGGCTAGATCCTGGAACAGGCTTATTTCATTTGATTTTTGAATATCTAAAAAACATCAAAATGCAAGTTTATTTGGCTACAATTGAAGTGACCTTGGCCTCCACTCATTCACTAGTGAATGTCCACACTGACACACTATTACTTTGGATATGAGTTGGAAGTAGCCTCTTCAAATAAAAACTCTTTTTTCCCTGACTAAAATATATCTCTTGGAGTGGGTGTGGAACACCAAAACACAATATGCTGTAATGTTACATTGTGTAATGGTATTCTGTGTTCTACTACAAGTAAGGATTGCAATTGTTCAGTGGAGAAACCAGCAGAAAGTTTCACTATGACATGGGTTTGATGGCATCTATATAATTGATGTCAGGGAAGCCAGCACATTTGTATTCCTTGTCACTGCTACCAGCAGTAAAAAGATCCTCAGGTCCCAATGCTCCAATTTATAAGAATTTGCTCTCCAGTATTTTGAAGGAAAAGAGTTCCTAAAACACATGTATATCTGGTGATCATGACTACAAGTCCAGCGGCAGCGGGAGAGGGGTTGTTTTCTTTGCTCAACAAGTCCGGCGGGAGGGGTTCTCCCCCTGGACAAGTCTCAATTTTTAGGTTCCCGCATCTGGTCACCCTACAAAGACTGATGCTGTCAGAACTGTTTGAAACCAGTCAGTAGCGCAGCCAGGTCCGGAGCGCAGGGGGAGCGGCGCTATAAAAAGGCGCCTCCCCCTGCTCCCACCCCGCCCCGGCTACGCTACTGAAACCAGTGCATCAAAACAAGTGTAACCTGTGCATCAAAACAAGTGTAACCTTGCAAGGTTGTTTGCTTGGGGGCCTTTGCATGTCCCTACTGGACAGAACCAAAAAGAACAAAACTGGGGCAAAACTTGCTGTGAAGATATATGGGTGAGATTGATGTATAGGGTATCCTCCCATCGCCCTCTACTCTAACTGCCTTTATACCCCTCCCCAAATCCTCTGGCTTTGACATGGGTGGTGGGTGAAACTTCCCCTGGGGGAGGCAAGCTCCTTGTCCTGCCTCTTCTGCCCACACTCCACCCTTGCTCTGCCGCAGGCCCCACCCACCACTGACTTGCCAATGTTCCCTCTAATTTTTGACAGGCCATGTGCACAAAAAATTTCTTCTGTGCAAATTTTTGTGCGCATGGTGTTTTTTGCCGTGAGTGCAGGGTTTAGGATCTGTGTGCGCGTGCGCACAGCTTAGAGGGAACAGTGCTTGCCACTCACCTCTTCACCACCACCCCCAAATCCCTCCCTCTGCTCACCTCCTTCCCTGCCCACCTGCTGCTCACCACCTCGTCCTGCCAGCCCCTTTCCCACCTGCCATGAGACCCCCCCGCACCCCCATATGCTGTGCAGCTGGCTTGCCGCTCGCCTTCTCACCCTGCTGCTACTCCTCCTCCCCCATGACACCCTCTCCCCTTTTCACCTTAAAGCACTCATAACATTCCCCAAGGGAACTGAACAGGCAACAGGTATGGCTCAGTTGCCAGATAGATTCTCCTCAGCGTGGCAGGGAGTTCGGTGTATGCTGCATCGAGAGAGCCGAAAAGCCAGGCTACCTGCGCCAACCTGAAGCCTAATCTCTCCTTTTGAAAAAGTGCTTGTCAGTGACAGGCTGCATTAAGGCAGTAGTTTAATCACCTTTCTTGCACAGAATTCCCTGCCAGACTCATTTACTTAGACAAACCCTAAGGCTTGTCTACATCATGCAGCTTTTTACAAAAAGGCTGTGTCGACAGGGCCTTGTCGTTAAGAGTCAGTGTGTGTAAATGTTCTTTGTCGGTTCTTTGTCGGTACTTTGTTGGCACTTTTGCCAACAAAATACTTCCAGCCCGGCAAGTGGCGTTAGCTTTGTCGGCATGAAGAGCACAAAACTTTTGTCTTTCACGGTGGGGCTTTTTTAAGTACCCATGAAAGACAAAAGTTTTGTCAAAACGAAAATAAGAAAGAAAAACTTGTAGCACGACAACTTTGCAGTGTAGACAAGCCCTTAAACTGGGTTTGGATAAAACGACTAGATCAAGAAATAAACTCACTGGCTATGTCAGCTCCTCCTTGAGCCAGGTTAGCAGTTACTTCTGGGTACAGAGAATAACTGAAGAATTGTCATTTGGAAACGGTTTTTAACCCCAATAACACATTTTCCTACAATATAAAAGCCAGCTGAATGTGGCCAAAGGCTTCCTGGGGGTTGGCAAATGCCTGTTAAATGGCTTCATTACCACTTCAATGGCTCTTTAACAGTTTCAGTGATTCTCTGCTACTGGGTCTCTGGAAGGCTTTTTCACTGTGTAAAGTTACTCGGGGACCCCCTCCCCCGGCCTCCTCACTCCCCCTGTCGGCCACTGACTCCCAGCTCACATTCTCACCCCCCACCCCCCACCCACTGCCCTGCAGGGAGTGGCGGGTGAGGAGAGACTCGGCCAGCAGCTGCGGGGACCTCCAAGGGGGGAAGGGGATGGGGTGGAGGCAGTAGCGCAGCCAGGTCTGGAGCACAGGGATAGCGGCGCTATAAAAAGGTGCCTCCCCCTGTACTCACCCGGCAGCACTCTGGGTCTTCGGCGGCACTTCGGCGGCGGGTCCTCACTCACTCCAGGTCTTCAGTGGTACCCACTGCCGAAGACCCGGAGCGCCGCCGGGTGAGTGCAAGAAGCGGCGCTTAAAAAGAAGCGGTGCCTCTTTTTAGTGCTGCTAAAAAAAGGCGCCGCTTCCGCCGCTTCATAGAATCTCAGGGTTGGAAGGGACCTCAGGAGGTCATCTAGTCCAACCCCCTGCTCAAAGCAGGACCAACCCCAACTAAATCATCCCAGCCAGGACTTTGTCAAGCCTGACCTTAAAAACCTCTAAGGAAGGAGATTCCACCACCTCCCTAGGTAACCCATTCCAGTGCTTCACCACCCTACTAGTGAAAAAGTTTTTCCTAATATCCAACCTAAACCTCCCCCTCTGCAACTTGAGACCATTACTCCTTGTTCTGTCATCTTCTACCACTGAGAACAGTCTAGATCCATCCTCTTTGGAACCCCCTTTCAGGTAGTTGAAAGCAGCTATCAAATCCCCCCTCATTCTTCTCTTCTGCAGGCTAAACAATCCCAGTTCCCTCAGCCTCTCCTCATAAGTCATGTGCTCCAGTCCCCTAATCATTTTTGTTGCCCTCCGCTGGACTCTTTCCAATTTATCCACATCCTTCTTGTAGTGTGGGGCCCAAAACTGGACACAGTACTCCAAATGAGGCCTCACCAGTGCCGAATAGAGGGGAATAATCACGTCCCTCGATCTTATGCTCACAGGGGGAGCGGCCGCTCCCCCTGCTCCCCCCTGGCTACGCTACTGGGTGGAGGAGATAGGGTGACCAGATAGCAAGTGTGAAAAATTGGGACAGGAGGTGGGGGGTAATAGGACCCTATATAAGAAAAAAACCCAAATATCAGGACTGTCCCTATAAAATCGGGACATTTGGTCACCCTAGGAGGAGAGGAGGAAGATTCACCCCAGGCAACAGCAGCAAGCTGTGGGAGCCTCGGGTCAGGGTCAGAGCAGGGAGGGGAAGAGGCGGGAGTTGGGGGGGCACCACAGCCCAGGTGTCGGGCAGCAGGGACGGCTGTGCTGGGGGAGGCAATGCCTCCCCTTGCCTATAATACCCTTGGGCCTTGAGTCTCCACCCCCTTACACCACATTCACACCAGTGTAACTCCACAGACTTCCATAGGGGAACTTCTAATTTATAGCAGTCCAAGCGAGCCTAGAATCAAGCCCACTATGTGGTCCACAGGCCATGAGGAAAAAGAGTGAGCGGCTAAGGAGCCAGGCCATAGTTGTGCTGTAGAGTACATCCTCTGGGGAGTATAGAGATGCCCCAGTTCCTATATACTCCAGCTGCAGCCTTTCATTTCCGGTGGGGGCAGAAACAAAGAAGCTCAGAGCAGGGCAGTGGTAGGCTGCAGCCAGGGGTGCGGGAACAGAGTGGAACAGGCCCTCCTACTTTTTACTAAAACGAAAATGAGAAAGAAAAACTTGTAGCACCTTAGAGACTAACAAATTTATTTCAGCATAAGCTTTCGTGGGTTAGAACCCACTTCATCGGATGCATGGAATGAAACACACAGCAGACAGATATTTATACAGTCAGAGAAACATGATAAGGTGGAAGTGCATAGACCAACCTTAAGAGGCTAATTAATTGCGAGGCACCATAACAGCAGGGGAAGAAAAACCTTTGAAGTGATAAACAAGATGGCCACACAGGTGTGAATGAGGATTGTTAACTTAAGGGAAATAGATTCAATTAACGTAATGGCTAAGCCATTCCAAGTCTCTATTTAATCCTGAGTTGATGCTATCTAGTTTGCATATCAATTCGAGTTCAACAGCTTCTCTTTGTAGCCTGTTTTTGGAGTGAATCTGTTGCAAAATTGCGACCCTCAAGTCTGTCACTGAGTGGTTAGGGAGGTTGAAATGTTCTCCTACTGGTTTTTGAATGTTATGATTCCTGATGTCAGATTTATGTCCATTTATTCTTTTGCGTAGAGACTGTCCGGTTTGGCCAATGTACATGGCAGAGGGGCATTGCTGGCACACGATGGCATATATCACATTGGTAGATGTGCAGGTGAATGAGCCCCTGATGGCGTGGCGGATGTGATTAGGTCCTGTGATGGTATCACTTGAATCGATATGTGGACAGAGTTGGCATCGGGCTTTGTTGCAAGGATAGGTTCCTGGGTTAGTGTTTTTGTTGTATGGTGTGTGGTTGCTGGTGAGTATTTGCTTCAGGTTGGGGGGCTGTCTGTAAGCGAGGATTGGTCTGTCCCCCAAGATCTGTGAGAGTGAGGGATCATCTTTTAGGATAGGTTGTAGATCTTTGATGATGCGCTGGAGAGGTTTTAGTTGGGGGCTAAAGGTGAAGGCTAGTGGTGTTCTTTTGTTTTCTTTTTTGGGCCTGTCTTGTAGTAGGAGACTCCTGGGTACTCTTTTGGCCCTGTCAATCTGTTTTTTCACTTCAGCAGGTGGGTATTGTAGTTTTAAGAATGCTTGTTAGAGATCTTGTAGGTGTTTGTCTCTGTCTGAGGGATTGGAGCAAATGCGGTTGTATCTTAGAGCTTGGCTGTAAACAATGGATCGTGTGGTGTGTCCAGGATGGAAGCTGGAAGCATGTAGGTAAGTATAGCGGTCAGTAGGTTTCCGGTATAGGGTGGTGTTTATGTGACCATCTCAGGCATTGGCACCCTAACAGCAGGATTGTCTGGCTATGTGGACTCTCTCCTCAGGCCCTATGCTACCAGCACTCCCAGCTATCTTTGCGACACCACTGACTTCCTGAGGAAACTACAATCCATCAGTGATCTTCCAGACACCACCATCCTGGCCACTATGGATGTAGAAGCCCTCTACACTAACATTCCACACAACGATGGACTACAAGCTGTCAGGAACAGTATCCCCCAGGGGCTCATTCACCTGCACATCTACCAATGTGATATATGCCATCGTGTGCCAGCAATGCCCCTCTGCCATGTACATTGGCCAAACCGGACAGTCTCTACGCAAAAGAATAAATGGACATAAATCTGACATCAGGAATCATAACATTCAAAAACCAGTAGGAGAACATTTCAACCTCCCTAACCACTCAGTGACAGACTTGAGGGTCGCAATTTTGCAACAGATTCACTCCAAAAACAGGCTACAAAGAGAAGCTGTTGAACTCGAATTGATATGCAAACTAGATAGCATCAACTCAGGATTAAATAGAGACTTGGAATGGCTTAGCCATTACGTTAATTGAATCTATTCCCCTTAAGTTAACAATCCTCATTCACACCTGTGTGGCCATCTTGTTTATCACTTCAAAGGTTTTTCTTCCCCTGCTGTTATGGTTCCTCGCAATTAATTAGCCTCTTAAGGTTGGTCTATGCACTTCCACCTTATCATGTTTCTCTGACCGTATAAATATCTGTCTGCTGTGTGTTTCATTCCATGCATCCGATGAGGTGGGTACTAACCCATGAAAGCTTATGCTGAAATAAATTTGTTAGTCTCTAAGGTGCTACAAGTTTTTCTTTCTTATTTTCATTTTGCTGACACAGACTAACACGGCTACTACACTGAAACCTACTTTTTACTGGCTCTAAGGGCGAGCGACTGGGGGAGGGGGCAGAGAGGAGCAAATGCGGGGTGGGGTCTTGGGGGGAAGGGGCGGCATGGGAGTGGGGCCTTGGGGGAAGGTGTGGGGTGAGGGCACAGGGAGAAGGGTCAGTGTGGGAGCGGGGCCTCAGGGGGAATGGGTGCCTGTGGGTCCCCCCTCCCCCTTTCAGGGCACAGAGCAGTAGGAAGTTTTACTTTTATTCTGTGCATCATTCCTGTTCCTAATACAGACAACGGCCTGCTTGTCAGTAAGATACTCCAGTAGAACCGCAGAGTTACGAACGCCTCGGGAATGGAGGTAGTTCGTGACTCTGAAATGTTCATACGCCTGAACAAAATGTTATGGTTCTTTCAAAAGTTTACAACTGAATATTGACTTAATACAGCTTTGAAACTTTACTATGCAGAAGAAAAATGTTGCTTTTAACCATCCTAATTTAAATGAAACAAGCACAGAAATAGTTTCCTTAACTTATCAACTCTTTTTTTTAAACTTTCCCTTTATTGTTTTTGTTGACCACAGTATTTTTTTGCTTTTTTATTTTATTTTTGTCTCTGCTTCTGTCTGATTTGAGTACTTCCAATTCCAAATGAGGTGTGTGGTTGACCGGTCAGTTCGTTTGTAACACTGGTGTTTGTAACTCTGAGGGTCTATGGTACATGGTACCATAGGTGCCGACTTCCTGTGGCGCCGGTGGGGGCTGACGCCAGGCCCCGCCCCCGACGCTGGGCCCTGCCCCGACACCGGGTGACGTTGCGGGGCCCCGCCCCTGACGCCGATGCAACGTCGCCCAGCGTCGGGGGCGGGGTCCCGCAACATCTCCCGGTGCTGAGGTAAGGTCCCGGGACTGGCGGGGAGCTGTGCGCGGGCCCCGGGAATGGTGGGGAGCTGCCGGTGGGTGCTCTGCACCCACCAATTTTTCCCCGTGGGTGCTCCAGCCCTGGAGCACCCACGGAGTTGGCACCTATGCATGGTACCAGAAGTGGAAGGCAAAGCAGGCTGGAACACCCACTGAGAGGTAACCTTGCAATGGTTGCTACAGATCCTGGGGAAGTGGGATACCGGGAGGAAGCACAAGTAGGTGAGTGCAAGAGGGGAGGGCTCCTGCCCCACACTGGGACAGCAGGACGATCGGTGAGTTATCTTAAATGCCTATACACAAATGCAAGAAGCCTGGGGAACAAGCAGGGAGAACTGGAAGTCCTGGCACAGTCAAGGAATTATGATGTAATTGGAATAACAGAGACTTGGTGGGATAACTCACATGATTGGAGTACTGTCATGGATGGATATAAACTGTTCAGGAAGGATAGGCAGGGCAGAAAAGGTGGGGGAGTTGCGTTGTATGTAAGAGAGCAGTATGACTGCTCAGAGCTCCAGTATGAAACTGCAGAAAAACCTGAGAGTCTCTGGATTCAATTTAGAAGTGGGAGCAACATGGGTAATGTCGTGGTGGGAGTCTGCTACAGACCACCAGACCAGGGGGATGAGGTGGATGAGGCTTTCTTCCAGCAACTAACAGAAGTTACTAGATCACAGGCCCTGGTTCTCATGGGTGACTTTAATCACCCCGATATCTGCTGGGAGAGCAATACAGCGGTCCACAGACAATCCAGGAAGTTTTTGGAAAGTGTAGGGGACAATTTCCTGGTGCAAGTGCTGGAGGAACCAACTAGGGGAAAAGCTCTTCTTGACCTGCTGCTCACAAACAGGGAGGAAATAGTAGAGGAAGCAATAGTGGATGGGAACCTGGGAGGCAGTGACCATGAGATGGTTGAGTTCAGGATCCTGACACAAGGAAGAAAGGAGAGCAGTAGAACAGAGACCCTGGACTTCAGAAAAGCAGACTTTGACTCCCTCAGGGAACTGATGGGCAAGGTCCCCTGGGAGAATAACATGAGGGGGAAAGGAGTCGAGGAAAGCTGGCTGTATTTTAAAGACTCCTTATTGAGGTTGCAGGAACAAACCATCCCGAGGTGTAGAAAGAAAAGTAAATATGGCAGGCGACCAGCTTGGCTTAACAGTGAAATCCTTGCTCGTCTTAAACACAAAAAAGCAGCTTACAAGAAGTGGAAGATTGGACAAATGACTAGGGAGGAGTATATAAATATTGTTCAGGCATGCAGGAGTGAAATTAGGAAGGCCAAATCACACTTGGAGTTGCAGCTAGCCGGAGATGTTAGGAGTAACAAGAAGGGTTTCTTCAGGTATGTGAGCAACAAGAAGAAAGTCAAGGAAAGTGTGGGCCCCTTGCTGAATGAGGGAGGGAACCTAGTGACAGAGGATGTGGAGAGAGCTAGTGTACTCAATGCTTTTTTTGCCTCTGTCTTCACAGACAAGGTCAGCTCCCAGGCGGCTGCACTCCGCAGCACGGTATGGGGAGGAGGTGACCAGCCCTCTGTGGAGAAAGAAGTAGTTCGGGACTATTTAGAAAAGCTGGACGAACACAAGTCCATGGGGCCGGATGCACTGCATCCGAGGGTGCTAAAGGAGTTGGCCGATGTGATTGCAGAGCCATTGGCCATTATCTTTGACAAATCATGGCAATCGGGGGAGGTCCCGGATGACTGGAAAAAAGCTAATGTAGTGCCCATCTTTAAAAAAGGGAAGAAGGAAGATCCGGGGAACTACAGGCCAGTCAGTCTCACCTCAGTCCCTGGAAAAATCATGGAACAGGTCCTCAAGGAATCAATTCTGAACCACTTAAAGGAGGGGAAAGTGATCAGGAACAGTCAGCATGGATTCACCAAGGGCAAGTCATGCCTGACTAACCTAATTGCCTTCTATGATGAGATAACCGGCTCTGTGGATGAGGGGAAAGCAGTGGATGTGCTATTTCTTGACTTTAGCAAAGCTTTTGATACAGTCTCCCACAGTGTTCTTGCCAGCAAGTTAAGGAAGTATGGGCTGGATGAATGGACGGTAAGGTGGATAGAAAACTGGCTGGATGGTCGTGCTCAACGGGTAGTGATCAATGGCTCCATGTCTAGTTGGCAGCCGGTATCAAGTGGAGTGCCCCAAGGGTCGGTGCTGGGGCCGGTTTTGTTCAATATCTTCATCAACGATCTGGAGGATGGTGTGGACTGCACCCTTAGCAAGTTTGCAGATGACACTAAACTGGGAGGAGTGGTTGATACGCTGGAGGGTAGGGACAGGATACAGAGGGACCTAGACAAATTAGAGGATTGGGCCAAAAGAAATCTGATGAGGTTCAACAAGGACAAGTGCAGAGTCCTGCACTTAGGACGGAAGAATCCCATGCACTGCTACAGACTAGGGACCGAATGGCTGGGCAGCAGTTCTGCAGAAAAGGACCTAGGGGTTACGGTGGACGAAAAGCTGAATATGAGTCAACAGTGTGCCCTTGTTGCCAAGAAGGCTAACGGCATTTTGGGCTGTATAAGTAGGGGCATTTCCAGCAGATCGAGGGACGTGATTATTCCCCTCTATTTGGCACTGGTGAGGCCTCATTTGGAGTACTGTGTCCAGTTTTGGGCCCCACGCTACAAGAAGGATGTGGATAAATTGGAAAGAGTCCAACGGAGGGCAACAAAAATGATTAGGGGGCTCGAGCACATGACTTATGAGGAGAGGCTGAGGGAACTGGGATTGTTTAGCCTGCAGAAGAGAAGAATGAGGGGGGATTTGATAGCTGCTTTCAACTACCTGAAAGGGGGTTCCAAAGAGGATGGATCTAGACTGTTCTCAGTGGTAGAAGATGACAGAACAAGGAGTAATGGTCTCAAGTTGCAGAGGGGGAGGTTTAGGTTGGATATTAGGAAAAACTTTTTCACTAGTAGGGTGGTGAAGCACTGGAATGGGTTACCTAGGGAGGTGGTGGAATCTCCTTCCTTAGATGTTTTTAAGGTCAGGCTTGACAAAGCCCTGGCTGGGATGATCTAATTGGGTTTGGTCCTGCTTTGAGCAGGGGGTTGGACTAGATGACCTCCTGAGGTCCCTTCCAACCCTGAGATTCTATGATTCTATGATTCTATGAACTGTACATACCTCCCACTCCAGCTCTGAGAACCAGGGGAAATGCTAAATATGCCTTGAAAAGGTTCAGACAACAATTTGAATTATATATGAAAGCCATGGGGGCAAATAAACTGGAGGATGAGCAAAAGATTGCTGTGCTTTTAACAGCGGTAGGCACAGAAGCCCAACATATAAGCACATTCTATACAGATTGTGATGGGGAGAGAGAGGAAAGCTTTGCAGAAATAATGAAAACATTTGGGGATCATTGTGTCCCTAGGAAAAAATGTTACTTATGAGAGAGATTTTCAGCACAAGAACACAGAATGAAGGGGGAACAATAGAGGAGTCTGTCACAGACTTAAAACCAAAAAGTCACTCCTGTGGATTTGGTGTATTAAAAGACTCTCTCATTAAAGACCAGATTGTCGTGGGGTGTAACAATAAAAAATCTGTGAATGGTTACTAAGGGAGATGGATCCGATACTAGAAAGAGCAATGTGTATATATCGAGCAGAAGAACAACTGGAAACACAAATAAAAAGCCTGGAGAAAGGCACACAGCAGATGATTGTGAGTACTATAGTTAACCAGCATGGGAAAATCTCACCAAAATTAATTTGGCCAAGGACAGAAACATGGAAAGTAGGAAACCATACCAGTGATGCGGCAACCTGCATGAATATAGAAATGCCCAACATTCAGGCAAATATGTAGAAACAGCAATAAACCCAACCGTTATGCTAAAATGTGCTGAGAAAGCAGGAAAGGGTATTTATTAAGCGTAGAAAGGGATTTCTCAAATAGAGGAAAAGCTGCTCTTCTGCATAATAAGGAGGCTGAAAACTCAGAAGATTGGCTAATTTAAATGTGCATCAAAAGACACTTATGTGATGTACAAGATAGACCATGGGGTGCATGTAAAAGTGAAAGAGTCAAAAGTGTCTGTGAAAGAGTATAACGGGGGAACGATTCCTGTTTTGGGGGAGTACACAGTAACACTTAAATATAAAAGGAAAAGGATAAAAACAAGTGTTTGTGGTGGTACAGAGAGGCAAGCAACCAGTCTTGGGCCTACACTCTTTGGGATGATGATGTCACGGGATGGCATTGGCCCTTTATGAAGGAGCAAGGTCAGTGCACCTCTGACTCATCAGCTCACTCCAACTGGGTTTAAAAGAGAGGACCTAAGCCCTAGAGAGGGAGACTTGGTGACCTGGAGTCAGAGACAGGAGATAGTCAGGAAGAGGGAAGGTGAGAGTTGCCAGGAAGGTCCTGAGGGGGATCCTGGAGAAAGGCTGAAGGCAGGAGAGCAGGGGTTTGATGGCTGACTTCCCCAACCCAGGGATGGAGAGCTGGAGGGCACTGAAGACCAGAGAGCAGCAGGGGTCATTGCTTGCTGATATCTAAACTGGAGAGCCAAAACTGAGGGCCAGGGAGGGCTAAAGGTAGGGGAGCAGCAGGGCAGTTTATATTCTGAAATATGCTGGAGAGCTGGACCCAGGGGAACAGTGAGGGATGCTCCCTGGTCGGGACGATTTCCCAGTAGAGAGGCTAGGCAGCGGCCGGGGGGAGGGGAGGATTTCCTGCTGGGAATAGGTTGCACTCTAGCTGGAAAGGGTGGGGTCTCTGCCCTGGCAGAGGGACAGAAGACTGCCAACAAAGAGTCTGGGTGCTACATGTTCCATCAATGGATGAGATGTCTTGAGCTTTTAAGGACTACTTGCAGTGAGGTGAAAATGGACTATGTTTTGGGACTTATGTTTTGGACAGTTTGCACACAGCTTTTGTAATAAATGAATCCCAAAGGTGGGTCGTATTCTTGAAGCAAGAGAGGATGCTGTGAAGTCCTTGGGTTACCTGAGAGGGGAAAGTGAGGCAGGTACACCTGGCATGCTGTGGCCTGCCTCAGAAAAGCACTCTAGTTGGGGCTGCCATATGATCGAGGTATACCACATAGAACCAGGTAGAAAGTATTAATAGCAACATATGAAGAGGTATTCACAGGAAATGAGTGCCTCCCAGTAATGTACAAGCTACAGTTAAGAGAAAATGCAGAACATGTTGCACAAAAAGTTCCACAAGCCTTAAAGGGGCTAAAGGAAGAACTGGAAAACATGACAGCAAATGGTATCATTTTCATCCGAAAATAGAAGAACCAGCGGATTGGATTCACTCCTGTGTAGTAACTGTAGAGACGAAAGGAGGATGACTGTGGCTGTGTATGGATCCTAAGGTGCTGAATATACACACAAAGAGAATCCTTCCACTTGCCCACAAGAAGTGAACTGTTCTCTGAGATGTGAGGGGCCAAATTTTTCAGCACTGGCTGGATTCTCGCAAATCCCTGGGGACACGGAAAAGCTCCAGGGTCTGCACTTTCAACACATCATTTGGTGGCTGCTACTTCCCAAGACTGCCTTTTGGAATACGTTTGGCTCCAGAGGTATTTCACTGTATAATGAGCCAGATGCTAGAGTGTCTAGCAAGTGTGAAAGCATACACGGATGACACAATACTTTGGGGCAGCACTGCCACCTCACATCAGGAATACTGAGGAGAGTGCTGGAAATTGCAAGAACTAATAATAAGAAAATGAATACAGCTAAATGTCCATTTCAAACACACTGGGAAATAACGCACTTGGGAGAGAGGCTGACCTCCAAGAGAGTTTTGCCCAGGGAATCAAAGATTCAAGCAATACTGAACATGCTGAGACCTGAAGATTAAAAGGGAATTCAAAGGCTGCTAGACATATTGAATTATGTCAGCAAATTCATACCTAACTATACAGCTCACACAACTCACCTAAGATGATGTCTCCACAAGGTCACTGAATGGGCATGGATTCTAGAGCATGAAAGAGAGAACAATGATTTAAAGCACATTCTGACATCAGCTCCATGCTGCAATTTTTTGCCCCACTGAAAGACATCAAATGCCCCCCAAATGCCCTAAAGGAGGACTGGGAGCAATACTGTTACAGTGTCATGGAACTGCTTAGTTTCCAGTCTCATGCATCTAGGGCTATGAGAGATGCAGAGAAGTTGTATGCCCAAATTGAAAAAGAAACACTAGGTCTGGCATATGGATGTACAAGATTTCATGACTTTTTTTTTTTCTCTGGGCTCCTAGCTTCAAAGCAGAAACTGGCAACAGACTGCTGAATGCAATATACAAAAAAGGACTTGAGGAAGCACCACTAAGTATAGAGTGGCTACTTTTGAAAATACAGAAGTATGATTTGACCCTGGAGTTCCAACCTGGATGCTACTTAATAATGGGAGACATTACTCTCAAAAGCATATGCTCTATCTGACAATACACAACTTGATAATCTGGAACAAACAGTAAACATACATATTAACATGATAAAAATGTCATGTATCTCCAGGCTTAGGGGATGAATTGGAGTCCGAAATAGGTAAAGATGAAATGCTACAAACAGTGACAGAAGTGATAAGTAAAGGAGAGGAAAATCAACACTTCCCACCTGCATATTCCTACTATAAAAATGAGCTTTTGTTGATCCTCAGGAGTGCTCCTGAAGGGGACACAGATCGTGGTTCCCACAGTGATAAGGAAAATATTGGAACAAATACATCAAGGGCATCTGAGAATGACCAAATCAAAAAGAGAGAGAGAAGTTGCATTCTGGCCACAGATGAATAATGAAATCAAAGAAATGGTGAGCAGGTACTGAACGTGTCAGAAGTACGAAGATTCCGAGCAGAAAGCACTAGGCACTGGTCATGTGTCAAGGCACCCGCTTACTCCCCGTATCAGTTGCCAGTATTGTGGGTAGCCGTGCTTGGAGCGAGGGGGAGATACAGCCTCTGCAAAGCTGCTACTTCTCCTCTGGGTTAGGTGGTGATGACAGGCAACATATTCAAATGAGGGTGAAATAATATTTCTTAGGACAGTGGATGCAGATGACCACTGCTGGCATGGATGATTCAGCTCCAGAGGCACAAGCCTGCTGTGTCACAGATGGAATTTATCCATGCTGATGCAGGAATAGCATTTATTTTCCTCTAGAATGCAGTTTAAAGTGCACTGCTTGGTTTTGATGGTGCCCAGGATTTCTTGTATTTAAAAACTGGCAGCTGCATATGAGAAGGAAGATAAACCGCATTGCTGGCCAAATGATCAGAAGTAGCATGTGGTTGTTAATATTCTACTGTAATACAGAACACACTTCATGCTCAAGTGTATATTGTGCACTTTAAATGGGAGACGTCAGAAAAGAGAACAAAAACAATAATCATTTCCTTTGAATTGTTCAGAGCATTATATCCATGTGGCCATTATTGTCTCATTATAAATGAATATGGTATAAATATTTATTAAAGTGTTAAATAAAGATAGCAGCTTTGCTGGATTCCATTATGGGGGTAGGGAAGGTAGGGGGACAAAAGCCCATGTTTGAGGTTGACAGTCAAAGAACAGTAAGGAACAATTTTCCTCACTGGTGAAACTTACCATAGAGCAGACTGCCAGGACAAGGCATTCCATACCTCTTAAATTGCAAGGAGCAAGATGGATGCTGGTGAAGAGGGGTGTGAAGTTGGTGGTGCGTGGGGCTTGTGCACCAAGAAGTGAGTCTCTTCATAAAATGGTGTGGAGAGAGGCAATGAGGGCTGGGCAGGGATAGACCATGTGTTCAGATGCCCTGGTCCTGCCATAGCATGACTGGTGTATGAGGAGGACCTTGGACTACCACAGTGGGGCCTGTGCTGCAGCCTTGCACCATGACACCAATGGGAATAGTTGTGGTGGATTATTCTGGCTTCAGGCCTGGAGGGTGAATTTCACCCTATATGAATTAAGGGCAAGAGTCTTGCTCCAGCTCTCATCAAGCATATGAAAAAGGGCTAGCAGCAAAAGAGATCTAGGACGACAGTATTTACAGAGCTAATGAAAAGGTGATTAATGTACAGATTCAATGTGGTAAGGTGGTCTTAAGCACAAGACCGGGAGCTAGGTACTCCTGAGTTCTAATCCTGGCTCTGGCACTGATTTGCTTTGTGGATTTGGCCATGTTATTTACGTAGCATTTTTCAAAAAGGGATTCCCAACTTGAGATACTTTGGTCCAACTCTCAAAAGTGATGAGTACTCACAGAAGCTAAAGGCAGCTACAGATGTTCAGTGCCTCTGAAAACCAAGTCCCCTGCACCTGGAAGTTGTGTGCCCAAAATGAAAGGCAGCTTTTGAAAATGCTTAGCTTACCTTCTCTGTGATCCCCATTGACTTCAATAGGACCAAGAGGTGATGGCTGTATCTCAGTATAGGATAATACTATACTTGGTGTGCATGCAAGACCCTGCTGGTCATCAAGTTTATACAATTTGGAGAGATTTCCTGTACGTGTAATAATGGTGCAACCTTTTAAATTGTAACTAGCGGCATTGCAAGATTGATAAGATTACTTAATGTTTGTAAAGTACTATGGAAGTGCAAAGTATTATTGTCATGGGAGTTTGAGAATTTCTCTTACTGCATAAGAAACACAGAGGAGGAATTTGTAAAAATTCTCCCCCTTTTCTGAACATCTCCCAAAATAAAATACTGAATAAATGAAAATACATAAAGCATTAGTTGCATGCATGATAAAACAGAACACAGAATTTTATTTTACAGTGGGAGGCCATGACAATTACTCTAGACATCAGTAAAATTATTACAAATGTATAAAAGGCAGTGCAGAGGCAGATCATTTATCTGAGAATGTTCCCATACTCTAAAGTCTCAAAATGCAATACAATCAGAAACAAACAAAAAAGGCTCTCGCAGGAAAAATACTGTCACTGGAACCAAGTTGTGATTGATTATTTTTTTTTTGCATTGGAAAATGAATCCAAATGATACTTCAGTCTTCACATTTTAATTCCTCTTAAATAAAATTATTTTCTTTTGTAATAAAATTCTTAGGCCCAGACTTTGAGAGATGGAAAATTAGAGAAACTGTCTCACGTGCTTGGCATGAAACAATAACACAAATTACAAATAAAACCAATTTTGAAAAATATCCTTTGCCAGTTATCGTTATGAATAAAAATATAGGGCCAGATCTTAGCTGGTGTAAATCAGCATAGTTGTATGGTCTTCAGCTCAGATTGGCTGAGGATCTGGCCTATAATATCAAGGTGTCTTTCACAAACTTTAAATAACTCATCATTGGCCTTGAATGTATCATTATGTAGCCTTTTTCCCCAGGTACAATATACTTGAGAGAAAAAAAATCAATGTGGATTAATGTTCCCAGCCTTCACTATGCTTCATAGTGGCTGTCACTAAAAGTAACAAGGCAACAAGGACCAGAGGTTGACGGGATGACAGATTAAGCTTCTTAGGTCTGTTAAGGATTTAGTAAATTGACTGATTCCACATAATGATCCAGTTTTTCTCTTCCTCTCTTTCAGAAAGAGCCCATCAGCACAGATTTTTTTCCCAAGGTATATAAATTATCTTAATGTTTTTTAAAATTTCTAATATTCTCCTTCCTCCACTACCTCTCTCCCCATAAGTGCATTAAATACTCATGAAAGTGAGAGATTTAAAACACTGGACCTGATCATCCACTACTTTGCACCCTCATAAAATCAGTGCTCCCATTCTGATGTGGTATTGTTTTACATACCCTCAGCACAGGGATAAATGATGACGCAGGATGCAGGGTGGTGGAGAAATAGCCCCACTAGCCTGAGCCAGGCATATAGGACCAGATTCTGATCTCCGTTGTACCAGAGTAAATCTGTTGAAACTCTTTTGACTTCACAAGTGTAATCGAGACCAGAATCTGAGCCATTGTGAATATTTCAGCAAAAGTGTTGTCAGTGAACGTCAGTCTGGACCTGCAATGCCATCACCAACTCACTCCTTCTCCAATTTAAATGGAGTGCCAGTTTTGTTTTGGGTTTTTTGCAATGGCCACAGATGGGGCCTTGGAAGAACATCCTAAACTCGTCTTAGATGAAAGGCTAGATACCCATCTGATTGCTGTAATATAGTGCACCAGGAGCCAGCTGCATCAGATAGGAAAGCATATTATGACCTGGTCCTTGATGAGTTTATTATAAGAAATGTGGAGCTCTAGCACTGTCTTCCAGGAAAACTGCAAATTTGGGTTGGTGAAGGGTTAATTCCTTAATGAATGGCTGAGTTTCCCATCAGCTGCTGGTGGGAGTGGGTCAGAAAATGCTGAATGACTAAACTACAGGTTCCAGGGATTTGCCAATAGAACAGGGGCAAGCTGGCAATAGCTAATTATCTTCAACTAGCAGTTGGTCAGTAGCCTCCCCCTTCCTTTCCTTCCCCCAACATGCAACACGCATTCAACAGGTCCTTCAATCTAAGCACAGTAAAGCATATAGATGAATGAGTGCTGGGTCAAGGGCCAAGAGTTTTGAGGCCCATAAAAAGAGAGACTGGGACCTGGGCCTGAGAGCTTTCCTTTCTGTTCAGAAGTATGAGTAGCTGGTGCTCTTCAGGAATGCTATTGTATGCTGAGAAAACCCAGTCATGTCTCTTTTGTTGTTTACTTAACCTACATTGAGAACTCCATTCTTGAGGATAAGAGTTGGTGAACCAAAATTGGTGGTCAAACAAGCCAAAACTTTCACTTGCTTTTTGTCTTTTGTAGATTTCAATCAGGGTTAAAATTTTAAATGATTTGTTTTCACCAAGGAAACTAATACATGTAGTCTGATTAAAATCAAACCAACTTCACATATGGTACATCTGACACTTTTTTTTTTTTCAATTGGGCTGTCTCATGGACCCTAATCTCACCATTCCCTCTCCCTTCCCTTTAAGCAATGAGATTAGCACAAGAAAGGAAAATGGACTCTTTTTGTCCAAGTGAACAAACTTGGCCGAGTACCCTTTAAAAGCACTTGGGTTTTCTACATCTCACTTTTTGGGCATCAGAAAGCCTGACCTAGTTACAGGGGAGGTGTCCTGCTCTTAATTGTGTTTCTAGACATATAAAGGTGCCTGGTGCTTTCTAGCCAAAGACAGAGTTGACCCTGGGGAGCTTATAATTAATGGGACTATGTGCATGAGTAAGGATTACTCCTATGAGTAAAGGGTATAGGAACAAGGTTTTAGGTGAGAAGACAAACACTAATTTGAGGCAAAAAGAAGACGGGGAGATGATAAGATCAGACATAGTTTGAATGTGTAATGCATGTCATGTGTGCAATATGGATAATTTTGGTGAAGGTAAGTAGGCCTCCCCAATAATGCACAATTCCATTTCCATCAGAGATAGTGGATGAAATCCTGTCCCCACTGAAGTCCAAGGCAAAACTCCCATTGACTTCACTGGAGCTAGGGTTTCACCCGGTATGTCTGAGGATCTCAACCTTGAGTTTGGAAGCTGTTTTCTGATGTTACAGATGTAGCATTGTTTATTGCTTTCACTTCTGAATCTTGCAACACTTCTGCTTGCATATTTGTCTGTGTGCCCTGATCCTTCAGAGTCTACACCCCCCCACATTTCTACTGTTTCAGAGTGGTAGCCGTGTTAGTCTGTATCAGCAAAAAGAATGAGGAGTCCTTGTGGCACTAAAGAGATTAACAAATTTATTTGGGCATAAGCTTTCCATGCGTCTGATGAAGTGGGTTTTAGCCCACGAAAGCTTATGCCCAAATAAATTTTTTAGTCTCTAAGGTGCCATAAGTACTCCTCGTTCTTTTTACATTTCTACTGTAATGTTCTACATGTGTGTAAGGCTTTGCAGGATCAAAGCTTTAGCAACTGAAAATTCAAGAGTGTGGTTCATGCAGTTTCCCTAATAGATTTACTCATATATTGTTAGGCTGGAAGGTGTTAATGACTGCCATCAAGCATGTCTTTCATCTATAGATCAATCACGGATCTTGTTAAAGTCTATTGGGGTACTAACCACATTTCATTCAGGTTAAATGGAAGGTGTATTTAAATGACACTTTGTGTTATGTTAGCTGAAGCAATAGGAAGCCACTGAATTGCAGAGCAAAGCTGCTCAGAAGCTAAGTAACATTGTCCCAACCACTCTTAAATTGGATCTTTGGGCTGCCACTCCCCCCCCCCCCCTCCGGTTTCCCAGCTCTGTTATCCGGACAGACCCAGCCGAGTTTGGCACCGATAAGCCTTTTCTGCTTGGGAGCATGTGACAGGATAAGTTTGCAGTGTCCCAGCGTCTTAAAAAGTATTTATTCATTCTCCCAAAGGTACAAAGTACACAGAACAGAGAGTCAACATAACAAAAAATCCTATATGTATATTTCCTACACCTCATTCTTTCCTTGCAAGCATTTGACACTGCTTGGCCAGCCTCCCCTTCTTCCTGACTGTTTTTAAGGTTTAGGATCCCCTTTCACCGTAGGGAGGAGTAAATTGTTCTTAGCCTGGGTGGAACTAGGTAGGGGGTATTCCCCAATAAGCCATCACCCTACTGTTTCCCCAAGGGCTTTTATTTTTATTTAGCCTTCTCTCCTTCATTCCTTTGACTTAACTCTCTGCATTCAGGGAAGAGAATATCTCACACAACCTGAGGAGCGTATAATATTTATAAAAAATACTACTTATAACTCCCTCATTCTCCACAGATGTACTATAGCGTTTTAGTCTTTTTGGATCAAAAATAGATACAAAGGATTCTGGGACAGGGGCCATGAGGAAACAAACTGGGGTGGTTTGGGGGGTCACAGATGGAAAAAATTGAACATTCCGGTCCTCTGGGAACCTTCCGGCAGGGAACATAATTCCTCTGTGATGTGGGTTTAGAAAGTGCTGTCATGCTCTTTGTTTCATAAGAGATGCTGTAGGGTGTGAGTCAGTTGGGATAATTGCGTGAGAACAATATTCTGTTTCAGGCAGCAACACATCATTGCCCACCAAATAGGTTTACTCTTTATTTTAAATTTTAGTCTTGTTTATCTGTAGATTTGAGAACATCTTGTTCACTATGACATAGTCACATGTGTCCTGGTACAATAACTTGAAAAGCCAAGTGGGAAGAGTTGGCATATATATCCGTTGAGCCACATAATTTTTGTACTGTCGTCATTGCTGCAAACTTTTACCAGTTGTGAATATTAAGACATTCCATCAAAATAACATCTGGGGAAAAATACTGTCCAAATCAAACTGCAGACTTTTCACTTGGTACCAACTTTTCTATCCAGTTTGCTCTTCCCACTAAGATGCATTAGTCACCGAACCACCGATAGCTATTATGGTATAAATATATATAGAACATTACATGACAGATATATCCGTCTGATGGTGATATGCTCTAACTAGTGATGGATAAGCAGCAAATAGCCGGGATAAAGAACCCCATATCTGTAATGCTAGGTTCAAACTCTTGCAAGAATAGGTGGTCGTATGACCATAGTGAGGAATCACAGAAAGGGCTACTTTCATTTAGCCCTGAACAAGAAAGTTTGTTTGAAATAAGGAAACTACTATCATCCTTAAAGGCACTCTTTCCCCCATTTTGCTGTAGCAGGTTGTAGACAGAAGCTCTGCTTTGCAGGGTGGGTGGCGTGGAAGTAAGCTGCTACTGGTCTTCCTTGCCATCTTCTCAGGCGTGGAGTGAAAAATGAACGGTCACGACTCTCTTCCTCGTTGAGGCACAGCCCATGAGTGTGCTGTCCATTAATTACATTAAACTCATCTGACCATCGGGTGTTCTACCAGGTGAGACAGGAGAGGATTTTGAACCAAACCATTCCAGAATTCAAACAGGAGCTTGCAAGAATAACAGGAGCTATGTGTGGGGATGGGGGGAGGGAGGAAGCTAGGAAAATACATTTTTAAAAAAAATATTATGATTTGATTTCTTGGGAGGAAAAAAAATCTACAGATTGATTTCTAAACATCACATTTCAATCTGTGCTTCTGGCTGCCTACTATTTTGCATCCCAGCTCACTCCCCAGTCTCCTCTTCTGTGCTGCCCCCTCTGTACACTAGTATTCAGCCCTCAGGCCTTGATGGTGTAAGCAATACGGGCAGATCTGATAGCTGTGTGCAACTTCCTTATGTAAGCCTCTGCCCACACGAACAGCTTGCAGGATCAGGGCTATAGTCAGCATGTAGCCTTGGAGGGCATTAGCTCATTCAGTGAGTTCTGACAACATGCTGTACGCTGTTTTTTGTTTGACTCCCACCCCTCCTCACTTCTTGTAAAGAACATAGTCCGTGACCTACATCACTCACAATCTAAAATCTGATCCTCCTCACTGAAGTTGATTGATTTTTCCCTCCCCCACCCCCCAATCAGAGAAACATATTGGGGGGTGTGGCTCAGAGAAACAAGAGCTGTAAGCACTGAGCAGATAGTAAAGGAATTTTCATTACCAATTGGCAAGAAGGCTTGTGTTCTACTCCAGGAAGAAAAGCCTCAAAGGCAGCCTGTGTGTGCTGTTTCTTTGTCATCTGTTGTAGTGGTGCTATTTTGGGTAATTATTCCTCTCATACATATAAAATCTGATACAACTCCTGAATTGTATAAAGTTTTGGTAAGATTTGACTTCAGTGCCACAGAGAGAGACACTAAGGCATAAGGGCAAACATTTAATCTGGCAGTTTAGCCTTTACTTAGCGACTGCTTAGGTATTGTCAGAGCTGTATTGTAGGGATCTACAGAGGAGGGTTTTTCATAGAATGGTAGAAATGTGGGACTGGAAGGGACCAGGAGAGGCCAGATTCTACTCTAGCCCCTGCCCTGTTCCGAGGCAGGGCCAAACATACACAGACCATCCTTGACAGCAGTTTGTCTAACCTGTTCTTAAAATCTTCCAAGGATGGGGATTCCACAGTCTTCCTTAGCAACCTTTTTCAGTACTTAACTTCCTTTAAATTGGAAAGTTTTTCCTAATATCTAACCTAAATCTCCCTTGTTGCAGATTCAGTTGATTATTGCTTGTTCTATCCTCCATGGACATGGAGAACAATTGATCACAGTCCTCTTTATGGTGGTCCTAACATATTTGAAGGCTATCCGGTCTCCCCCATCTTCTTTTCTCAAGACTAAACATACCCAGATTTTTTAAAAATCTTTCCTCTTAGGTCAGGTTCTCTAAACCTTTTATCATTTTTGTGGCTCTCCTCTGGATTCTCTCTAATTTCTTGGTATCTTTTTTAAAAGTGTGGCACCCAAAACTGGACACGGTACTCTCCAGAGGCCTGTAGAGCAAGACAATTACCTCTCATGTCTTTCTTACAACACTCCTGTTAATACACTCCAGAATTATATTACCCTTTTTCTCAACTGCATCACACTGTTGGCTCATATTGAATGTGTGATCCGCTATAGACCCCAGATCCTTTTCTGCAGTACTACCGCCTAGCCAGTTATTCCTCATTTTGTATTGGGCATTTGAGTTTTGCTTTCCTAAGTGTTGTACTTGTCTCCATTGAAGTTCATCCTGTCGATTTCAGACCAATTCTCTAACTTTTACATAATTGTGGAGCAAATCCAGCTCTCGGTTACATTTGAGTACATGGATCTCTCCCCACTGACAGCCTGGCCTAGTAGTTTTAATAGGAGCTTGAAAGGTAGAATTTCTAAGCATACGTCCTGGCTTTGCCCTCTGACAAATCACCTAACCTCTCTACAATTATCTATCTTAGATATTAAATACCAGTGTACTGAGGGAGGGCAGTGCTAATATCCCCATTTAATAGAAAGGAAAATGAGGCACAGAGAAGCTAAGGGACTTGCCCAAGGTCATACATGAAGTTTGTAGCAGAGCAGGGATATGAAATCCGGTCTCCTAAAGCATACATTTGTGCTCTAACCACTAGCCCATTCAGCCTCTCAGTTCCCTTCTTTTTAAAATAGGGCTAATAATATTTAGCTAGCTTTGTAAAGCACTTGGGCCCAGATCCACAATTTCAATGGGAGGTAGGGGCTGAAATACCCTTAAGGATCTGGGGGGAGGGATAGCTCAGTGGTTTGAGCATTGGCCTGCTAAACCCAGGGTTGTGAGTTCAATCCTTGAGAGGGCCATTTAGGGATCTGGGGCAAAAATTGGGGGATTGGTCCTGCTTTGAGCCAGGGGGTTGGACTAGATGACCTCATAAGGTCCCTTCCAACCCTGATATTCTATGATTCTATGATCTGGGCCCTGGCACTCTTCCTATGAAAAGTGCTGTAATGAACAACTGCAGAGAATGTTTATTATAACCCCTAGCAGAGTTTGGCCCCATTAGGGCTTCAACTCATTGACACAAAGGGAGGGGATAAGGAGGAATTACTGATGGAGATCTATATCCTCCTCTGTCACTTCTGTGCAAGTCCCTACACTTTGGTGGGATTTCATAGGTGCCAATAAGAACAAAATTTGGTCCACAATGTTTTACTTTAGTGAGTCCAAGACAAACTACCAAATCCTCTATAATATACTAACACAAAGCTATACTCTTTGCTCTAACCACTAGACCTCACTCCCTCATTTGGACACTTGAGGGGGAAAAAAGATGATTGCTGTTGAGATCAGATACATGTTTTGACTTGCTAATTTTGGTCATGTCTCTTTAAGTTCTCAAAATAATGTAAAAGTGTGATCCTATAGGTGCTTGCACCCATGAGGAGTCCTATTAAACGTGTAATCAGGGCCTAATTAAGGTCTAGATTGTGCAATGAAGTGGAACCTCCTTACAGGGGATATTTGGACCTTGGATCTGGGCATGTAGGAGTTGGTGGGGCTACTCACCAGCTTACTTCCTCCTTGGAGTAGCTAGAGGTGAGTGGAAACAGGCAGAGCCTTAGTTTCAACTCTTGTGATTCTTATTTTGAGTCTTGGGATAATTGGTGGTTTTTCTCAAAGCCTGGAATCAGGTGAGTACATGAGAATCTCCACCTTCATTTGGGGTGTGGAGAAGGTAATCCCTCACAGTTCCAAAGAAAAACTGGAAAACCTGACCCTAATGGCTCAAAAACCCGAAGGCAAATAAAAAGGTCCTCAAACTTCTTATTTAAAACATCCCGTGATATTTTTTAAGCCAATGTCATGGTTTCTGTGGGGAGCCTGACTTGGGCTGTTTTGAATGCTTGAGGTTGGTAATAGTGAACCTCTCTATTCCCAATCCCCAGCAGGCAGTAATTACTGGTGCGGGCCTGCTGTGAATTCCTTCCTCCAAATTCTTGAAGCAAGAGGAAAGCAGAGGAGGAACTGTGACTCAGAAGTGTGTGTGTGTGAGTCACAATGCCTCCTGTGGTGGTGCAGTTTACATGCTACCCCTTGCTTAGAGCAGTGCCTAAAGTCACAATCTGTCCTGAAGGAATAGCTGAGTGTTTGCAAGGGATACTCTCTCTCTCTCATCCCTTCAAAAACAACACTATTCTTAGCTCAGAAAAAGAATTAACCATAGCCTCGCATTAAAATATACAGGCAAGTTACAAATGAAATGGAAACATCTCTTCCCTTCATATGTGTCTTCCTCAGTAACACTTATTTAAAAGAACTCTAACCCTTGGTTGCATTAGAACTCTGTGGATATATTCAGGAATGATCACCACATCACAGTGATGTTGCCTAAACAAGCAGGAAAAGCTTGAAGAGCAATGAGCACTTTGGTTTCATGGTGTTCTTTAGTCTTTTATTAAAGCATTTGTCAGTCATGTTTTCAGAGCTGAAATTCTAACAAGTAACTGGCATTACTATTGTTTATTGCTCTGATGTCAAATCTTTTATTTATTTATTTGGAATTCAGCCCAGAAGTGGATTACTGCTTTTCCATGTCCGGTCTTAAAATATTTGATTTAAGCTTTCAGAATGCAAATTAATCTAGATGTATTTGTAAATGGAGAAGACATGTGGGTTTCTATTTTTATGAGAGTCAGGCTAGTGGACTAGAAACAATGATGATAATGGAACCAAATATTTGTTTTTACAAAAAAGAAATGGCAACATCTAAAGTCTTATTTTAGAGGTGCTGAGATGGGGAAGAAAGCTGTAATCAGCTTGTCATCTTTGTCTACCTCCATGCGGTGTTTGCTTAAAATCTACAAGCTGCTAAATCAGGCAATCCCAGGCATGGACTGATCCTTGCTGTAGGAGAACATGGTCAGTCAACTCTGTTGCATTTGGTCTAGCAGTGGAGCTGAACATATGTCAAATGAACAAGAGACTGGTTAGTTTCACTGCTGCTATAGACTAGTGGGCAGCAGCAAAACTGAGAGAAACATGTCACTTCAGTCTGTAGCTGCCAGGCTTCCACAGTCTGGCTCCATGGCAAACCTGCCTGATGGGCAGGCTGGGAGCCTGAAAGCGCTGGAGATGTCAGCTCTGAAGCTCCCAGGCAGAAGAGGAGATAAAGACCTGGTGGGCTGTCAAGGAGCTTGGAAGCCAGGGCTTCCCGACTCCCAGGCCAGTTGGCTCCCATGGACCATGCAGACAGCGAGTTGGCTCAGGAGTCTGGAAGCTTTATGGTCCTTTACTTGCAGGCAGTTTGCCAATGGGGTGAGGGGAGGGGGCAGAGTGAGGGCAGCTGGCTTCAGCAGTGTTACTGGGCATGCTCAGTACAAACAGAGCAGCAAATCTGGGTGGGCACAGGACCCTGCATACCTCTGGGGGTCTGCCCTGGAGCTCTAGACCCAGGAAGCCCCGGTTCCCTAGGAGCCTGCCAGACAGGCTATGGAGGACCCGGGTGGGTGAGCTGACAGGAAACTGAGCAGGATCCATCTGAAGTTAGTCAGAATTGAACTGTTTCTGCAAAACATTTTGATTTTGACAAATTGGCAAATTCCAATAGAAATAATGCTTTGCCAGAATTTTTTTGACCAGTTCTACTCACAGCATCACCCTGGTCAGGGCCCCATAGTACTATGTACTGAACAGATGTATACTATAGTAAGACAGTCCCTGCTCCAAATTGCTTGTGATCTTAGTACAAGGCAAGACATTCCAGGTGGGTCAGAGAATTAAATGGCTAGAAAAACTGTTGCTTGTATATTCTAAAATGACCTTGTAGCTTCTCTTTGGATATTAGAAGAAAGGGGAGTTAGGAATGGGAGCATTTGTTATAAAGAGAATTTGAAAAAAAAACAACATTAACATTTCTCCCAAAAGAAAGGATTTAGTGTTTTCAAATCCACACAAAGGCAAACTCTAATCTCAAAGTATTTTCATACTGTTGTCTATTTTAATAGCTCAAAGGAATAAATTGGGGCCAATGTTTTCCATTTAGAAAGCGGGCAGTTGATATTGAGGATGACTTTCTTCTGGTTGCTTATCCTGATGGTTTAATTCCCTTCTTTATGTGAGTGGAAATACAGGTTTTATTTGAGGTGAGATTTTAAGGTTATTGTGGGATAAGTAGCTATGCTGCTGAAAGAGGATGTGGTCTTTCTGTTTTCTGTATACTGCACCTTTAAACATAGAAGTGTCTAAAAAGCACTTGATGTTAGAAAGACCTCTATTTTCCTTATATTAGCCAGCCTCTTTTCCAATCCCTCTATTAAACTGCCTCCACCATTTGTATATTTTAAGAGCATGATATTGCTCTTTGTGTCTTATCCTGTTTGTTCTCTGGAGAGACACTGCTATAAAAAAATCATGTATTTATTTCCATATTCTCAGTACATTGGGAGTTCCTCTTTGTGGAGTTTTCTCTTTACATTTTAGTAGAACATGCTGTGTCAATTGCCCTAGGGTGAAATCCTGGCCCTGTTGAAGTCAATAGGAGTTTTACAATTGGCTTCAATGGGGCCAGGATTTCACCCTGGAGTACAAACCACAGCATGGGCAAGCTTCTTCAATCTTCCCCTGACTGCCTCTGTCACACTGTCTAGTGGCTCACAACTGTGAGTGCCAATCTCAGGTCAGACTGTCAGAAAACAAGGCAGGCGCCCCAAACATAATTCTATGGTTAGATTTCACTCAGTCAGTAACAAATGTGAACTTCTGGATCACTATACCAGTCTTACCATGGAGTCACAGGCAGTCTCTGTAGGCTTTCTTGCCACCCAAACAAACTGGACTTTTTGGGTTTATATAACCTTTTATCACAATCACATCACATTAAAGTTACTCCCAATCCCAAAAGGTCAGTCACTAACCTCAGATCCATTTAGTACTCTGGATCTCACATCAAAGACAATGCTGGCAGCCAATTCTCTAGTAAACTAAAGATTTATTAGCTAAGAAAAGAAATGAGTTATTGAGAAGTTAAAGCAGGTGAAATACATTGAACAGGTAAGTCAACGTTCATATAGCCAAAATGACAGAGATGTAATAATCTGCTAGTTTCCCAAAAGGCTTTTGGGGTTACCCAGAATAACGCTGGGGACCTCTGTTGTCTTGTCCAGATATTCCACCCTGTTAGAATCCAAACAGTCCAGAGATAAGGATTATTCCTTTGCCTCAGTATTTGTTTTCTGTGAGCAGAAACTATAATCTGAATGGTCTTCGCCCACGTGGGTGAGTGATTTTCTAGTGTCGAACACAATGGCCCTTGCTTTGAAGTTAGCATTTCTAAGACTCCAATCATGTCTTATGGGTAATTTAATTACAGGGATATACGCACTGTAAAAGGTAATGTAATAGCACAGAGAGTGCGCCATCAACGCCGCCTCGGATGGCTTGGCCATCTAAGTCGTATGGAAGATGGACAGATCCCCAAAGACCTGTTGTATGCCGAACTTGCCTCTGGAAACAGAGCTACGCTCTGACCACTGGATTGAAAACGTGAAGACAAGCTGCGGCAGCTTGCCGAGGAAAAGCGGGTTCAACGAAAAAGGAAGCAGCGGCTCCAACCCACAGTTGACACCGCCTTCAAATGCATCAAATGCAATCGAGACTGCCACTCTTGTGTGGGGCTCTATAGCCACAATAGACGTTGCACAACCATCAACTAAATGTTCCCCATGGGCGCATATCTATCATCTCTCGAGACTAACGGACGCCAACAACAACAAAATAGCACACACTAATCCTTCATTAGTTTTCATGAAGTTTACACATCAAGTACATTCTCATCTTAACACTAACGCATGCTTTTGATCTAGGGTTAACTGTGTATATCCCTGTAACTAATGTAACGTGATGGCAATCAACTGGCTATAGATAAGTGAAGACAATACCATTAACATTTCCATTGACCTAAACTAACACACAAATGAATTGGCCTGATTTCACAATACCTTTTGATGCTCATTTGATTTCTATTTGCATATGATTATTATGCAGCCCTGCCCTGAGCTGGCACCAGGGCAGACAGCATCACAGCCTCTACTATGACTTGCCATGGCCACCTGTAGGAGTGAGAGAGAAGTTGCATCTCCAAGCCCACGCTAGTTCTAAACTGCTCTCCTGTGGCTGCCCGCAATGGGTTTTGTGACATGGGCACCTATCCACCAGGAAAGGGACTGAGCTTTGGATGCTGATTACATTTGATCACTGTTGACCGAAACTGGATTCAGACATACAACTCTGAGAGATGTATCAAACGTACCAACTCTGAGAGATGTATCAAATTTCTGACTCCCTGAGCCCAAAATGGGTATTAATTTATGGTTTATGGAGATTCCTTAAGTCCTCCATATTGGGTCTTGTGCATCAGTTAAGTTCCTGGTTTTCAGATATGGTGAGTACTAGCAGCTCCAATTGACTTCAGCTGGAGCTGTGGGTGCTCAGGACCAGGGCCGGCTTTAGGCCGATTCCCTGGAATTGGGCCCCGTGCTTAAGAGGGGCCCTGCAACGTCCAAGAGGGGCACTTCGGCTGTAGCTCTGAAAACCAGACATTAAGCATCTCTATTCTGGGATGTTTGACTAACTTTGTGACTTTGTGACTAAGTCTGCAGCCCTGCAATTAAAAACATGCAGCTGGCTTGCACCAGCTGACTTGGTCTCATGGGGTTTAGGCTAAGGGGCGGGCTGTTTAATTGTAGTGTAGATGTTCGGGCTTGGGCTCTGGGACCCTCACACCTCGCAGGGTCCTAGAGCCCAGGCCCCAGCCCGAACAGCTGTACCACAATTAAACAGCCCTTTAGCCCGAGCCCTGTGAGACCAAGTTAGCTGGCACGGGCCAGCCCTGGGTGTCTAACTGCAGTGTAGACATACCCTAATCTAGCTCCCATTGCAGTCAAAGGGAACTTTTTTCACTGATCAGTGGGAGCTGGAACAGATCCTGCATGCACTTACCTCTCTGAATGATGGCCAATTTAATCTCAGAGCAGTAATGTTGCGTAACTCTGCAGTACAGTTTGCAACGTCTGCTAGGTTCTGTTTAACAATTAGTAATTTATTTAGCAGTTGATTTGCTGGAGCTTCACTGTACGTAAATAACAATGCTGTCCCGCACTGGTAATTGGCGTGGTTAAAATTAGCACATTAAATACCCACTTTGGTATTAACTGCCTTTTTCCTAGACATGGTCAATTACATCTTCAAAATGAAAGTGCCTTGCTGATTAATTGCCCAAAAGAAAGTCATTTTAAGGTCAAAGTCTGGTCTAATTTGACATCCAAATAGATTAAATATTGCTTTTGTGTCAAATCAGCTTTTATAGGCAGAGTGCTTTGTTAGACTTTTGGCTATATCTGAATTAAATTTTGTTCTTTTTGCTGGACCTGGGAAGTAGTGAGATCACCTGGCCGTATGATCCTTGTCTGGGACACACCTGTCGTTATCAACAGGAACAGAGCAAACAGCTCTTTACTTAACACGATTCCTTAATTGCTATATTCAAAAGACTAAACTGGGGGGCTACGTTATCAGATACAGAATTAGTTCTCTTCATTTGTTCTACACGTCCCAGTTTACAGTACTGATGCATTTTTAGATCTAAAAAAATCCAGAGCCAGAGTCATGATTCTGATTCATACTTGAGTTTGTACAGGATGCAGCTTTGATTTGGTTTCACAATGGAACTTGCTCTATATATTACATTCACCAGCATGGGCCACAGAGGGATCTTTTCTTCAAGCAATAGGCCTGGTCTATACTACAGACGTATATCAATATAATTGTCATTCGGGGGTGTAAAAATCCACACCCCTGAGCGACGTAGTTATATTGTCCTAACCCCCCACACCCCATGTAGTCAGCGCTATGTCAACGGGAGAGCTACTGCCTCTCGACATGGCTGCATCTTCGCCAAAGTGGTGCAGCTGCACTGGAGCTATAACGCTGTACGTGAAGACAAGCCCTAAGTCCCAGAAGCTTCCCTGAATGTTTCTTATGTAAATGGGGGATGGTGTAGTAGGCATTCTTACCCTTCCCCCACCCCAACGCCAGCAACAGCCAAATAAGCAAAACGAAAAGAAGAAAAAGCCGGAGCACGTCAGATGTATGTGGGAGGGAGTCTCACTTAGGTCCAATGTGGGATCAGAGGTTGCCTTAGCTAACGGGTTCATTTCTTATGTCCTCCAAAGAAAGCTGTATTCCTTAGACATTTGCTCTGCCCTCTCACTAACGTTAGGAATGGACATCTAGAATACTGATAAACAGACGAGTGTGACGCTCCAGGGGTACCCAGAGGAGTGAGGCACCTCACCATCACATGCCCTTAGCATGAGGAATTCTTTTCTGTGCCTGCTTTGGATCACCAGCTCCCTGAAACGACCATCGTCTGCCAGCACAAGCATTGCCTTCCAGTCTCCACAGGCCTCCCTCTCTCTGTCCCGGTAGAGATAGGCCTAGACCAACCCCTGAGTCATTAGAGCGTTCCCTGTATTATCCAGCCCCACGTTCACTGGACACTCACAGAATTACCAGGCCTACTCTCCCCAAAGGAACAGTACATACCAGTTAGTAAACTTCAACTCAGGATCACTACTTTGCTTAACACCACAGCACTTTGATGTATTTATAGTGAAAACAAGAATATGTTTATTATCAAAGACCAGAGCTTCAATAAGAAGCGAGTAACAATATTGGAAATAAATGGTTACATATAAAACAAAATCATAACATGCTTTCTAGAGACTAAACTTAACTACTAAGTTAACTTCCTATCCAAACAAGCTTACCTCACCCAGAATTCTCTCCAAGCCTGGCTGAGACTCCTCTTTCAAGAAGCAAACCTGCTATCTGTTTGTTTCCTCAGTGAAGGATGCCAAGGTGTCGTCTTTGTCTCCCAAATATACTTGATGTTCACCTGAAGGCAGGGTAGTCCCCACTACCGCCCACCCACCAGCTACTTGCTTTTTCCTGTTACTTTTCTCTCTTTAAAGTTTTCACAATCCTTCATTAGCATTCAGTTCAGACTGGTTAGAGGAGACCCATTGTGAACGATACAATACGTAATTTACATATAAACAGCCAGATGGATAAACATTTCTTGTCTGGAAGGATCTGTTTTTCACCTTTGCTGGTGACCAGTCCCTAGACACAGACCTTAAGGACATAATTTTCAGTGTAGATACATAACTGCTTGTACAACATCCACATGTGCATTTCACAATGATATTGATGACCAATGTGACACTGGCTTTTATTTGAGACCTCACTCTTTGGTGAACTAAAAATATACAGACCAGACTCAGGAGATCCCTGTAACCTTTCTGCACCCTCTCTGTACTCCTTGCCAGTTGGCACTAAGAGGTTCCTAGGTTAAAAGAAGTCAGTCAGCCAAGGGAGATATTTACAAGGACTAAATGGCTTCAAAGACTAAGCCAGAGGTTTAAGACATTGGGAATTTGTTGATGGCTTCTAAAAGATGGAATTCCCCTACTGACAGGACAATCAGGTACTGTTTTTGTTCTTTGTTTTTTTCCAAGTGGGCAATAGGTAGGTAAGTTGATCTTCCATCTGCACAGGGGAGATACACAAGCTCTGGAATGGAGTAATTCTCCAAGAGGAAAATTCAGTGTTTCTCCCACAGAGATGAGAGATGGAAATCCTGAATGAAGTCACACAAAAAGGTTAAAGTGGCAGGCCAAATGGATGGTGCATGTGTGCACAGGGGTGGGGTTGGCTTTGATTTTTGGCAAAGACTGACCATTTTATTGTATTTATTGTAAATATTGCACCCTGAACATTCCAGGCAATCAAAAAGGCATGAGGCCATGGCCCAAAAGATTGCTTTGCCTTTGCTATTCCACCCACTGAATCATTCAGCCTGTTTATGTTCTGCTTGAAAATCAACAGAACCATATGGACCTTGGAATTTTGCTATTACTTGCAATGTCATAAATCTGGAATAAATCCAATGAGTGTAGTGGCGTTACATTGGAGCAAATCCGGATTAACTGGCAACATAATTTGATCCAATATGTCATTATCATCTTTGCCTATGGAAGCACGTATGATATGCTGTGATTAATTTAAGAGTCTGGTGTTCTCATATATCAAATACGTATCAGCCACTTATTTACCTCTGCACTATGTTGGGATCTTAATGGAAACTGATTCCAACATCTTCCAATGAATTTTGACCCCTTTACCAATGCAAACTGACTGGGGGTACTGGTGGATTGAGCCATGATTTATTTCAGGTACTTTTTGATTTTCTGTTTTCAGATATATGCAGTTACAGCCTGAGCAACCTTTCCTGTTGGTTATTGTGAGAGCGAAGATATAAAATACCAACTTCAATATTTATGCAGGTGCCATATCTTTGCAAGTGCTGCTTGGTGGTGAGGAAATAGTGTTTAAAGAGAAATATATTGTAGTTCAGAAGGGATGAATACATGAAAGCTGTCCGTGTTATGAACAAAATCTGTGGTTCTATGATGTGGTAAAATTACTCATTCTCAAAGTCTGTGCTTTGGGAGGAAGCACATGTGCTAGCTAGCTAATGATTCTTTAGTAGTGGCAAAGAATTCCATTAGAATATAGGTGCATTAACTGAGCATTTCTGGTCATTGAAACTAAGCAGTGAGGGATTCAGGCAGTTAAGTCTCATTCATGTTAACAGAACTTGCACACCTCCATTGACTAAAAATTGATGCCCATATTATTCCTAAATTGTTTGTAAAAGCACCAGGGAAAGCAGCTACTTGTTCTTACAGCAGATGCAACACCGAAGTGGAGACCGTGGGGAGGGGAAAAAACCTTTTGGTTTTGACCATTTTCCGAGACTGACGGTGACTTTTACAAATTCCTTGTGCAAAAGTTCCGACTTAGCACCTACTGCTCGAGATCTGCCCACTTGATTTGCATACAGAAATGCAGTTTACACATGCAAAAAAAATTATGCATCCAAAAACATGGCAGATACAGTTTTAGAAGCTGCTTTAGGAATTTGTTCTTCATCCTTTTTTGATATTTTATCATCAAAAAGGGAGGGGGAATGTAGCTCTAGCAAAGGCTTCTGGAAGCATTTGATAAGAAGTAAAGTAATCTGGAAAATTAAATCTGCCTTCTGTAATTTTTTAAGTTTTCTTAAAAATATTTTTGGGAGTCCTGTTGAGTTGCCATATAGGTTACAGTAGCTGCACAAATATTCATCATAAAGCCCATATCAAAATATAATGAAAGGTGACTGAAACTGCCATCTAAAGTCCCATCAAAATGTACTGCTTTAGGGCCTGGTCCAACTCCCATTGAGATCAATGGAAGCCTTTCAGTTGCATTTAATAATTGATATTGAATTAGGCTTTTTGTGAAGCTGGTCTACTTACTAAAGATCAAGCACATTTGTAATGGAAATTCTATCCATTGTGAATGTATTTACATTGTAGAAACATGCTTATTCATAAAGGATTTTTTCCTACCCCAGAAAAGAATGACAGTATTACTTACTAGTGGAACTCAAAGGTTAATTAATAATACAACATCCCTGTGGGCTTAGTTGATTCGATGAGGGGGCTGTGCTCTTTCAAAACACATAATGCATAAAGCAAAATGCCAGTAAACAGACAAAGAGGCAGGCATTGGTATTTCTTTGAAATCATCCATCTTGCGAAAGCTGGTATTTACTTGTTCAGTTTGTGCACTTGGTACCTGTTCCTGGTGCTACAAAACTGCGGGGCAGAATGATCACTGAAGGAGTCCTCTGACTAGCTATTGAAGGAGCAGGGAGGACTGGCAGTGCCTTCTCTAAGTTTCCTCTTTTTTTAAGAACCAGTAGAGGTGGGCAGTGGGGCTAGTCAAACATTTTCCCAAAATTTTTTTGATTAAATGAAATTTTTCTACAAAAAATGGCTGCTCTGTATACAATTTAATTTTTTTCATTGAAAATGAATGCACAAAACCCAAAGTATTTGGATTTGGTGCTGCAGTGCCTCATGGGAGCTGTAGTTTGGGTGCCTCGTGCTCTCCTACTCCTCTGGCTGAACTTCACAGATGCACTGTCTCCACTCAAGAGGAAAGACCATGGTGCATCATGGGAGATGTAGTCTGAGGGACTTTGGCCTACAGGGGAGAATTGGAGCATGAGGCACTCAAATGACAACTCCCAGGAGGCACTGTGGCAGCATTTCCAAATGGAAATATTTTGGTATTTGAATTTTCTCAGAAAAAATGGAAATTATCTGTGCAAAATTTAAATGAAACAATGTGGTTTTTGTAGGTTTGGGCGGGGGAGGGAGGGACCTGTCATTTCCCACCCAGCTGTAGTTATCAGTTATTAACAAGCAGACACATTCCCCAACCTTGCTGATGTAACCCAACGTGGCGTTCTGCCTCCTTAGTGATGGATGAGCCTACAACTGCCTATTACGGCTAAGATTCAAGACTTCCCAGGTTCAATGCCCATGAGCCATCCAGGGGCGTAGTGTTACCTGGACTATACAGAAAGCATTTATTTTCCAGAAGGAATGCCTGCAAGAAATAAAAACATGAGCCTCCTGGGAAAGAAGCGCTTCATTGTATCTGACTGTGAGGTTGGCAAAATAGTCAATCTGCCCCTAAATGAATTATTTTATAAACATTAATTTCATGTCTAATTTGGAACACAAGTCTACATGACAGAAAGGTCTATCTTTTCCTTTGTAGCATATGGCATGTCCTACACAATGGCAGCTAGGAGATAAAAAGCAGCTGAGAGAAAATTACCAGCTTCCACATCTAGCAATTCTGAGCTGATGCTTGTGTTGTAGTTGGAGATAAACATCATGGGGTCAGATTTCTGTGTATGTATGTGAGGAGTTGGGATGTGCAGTTTCCATTAACAATGAAATGAGCTGTGCATCTCCTTCCTCACGCTAGATGTTACCGCCATGGTTTCAGCTCATGTGGATTCATAAGTGAACTGCCTCATTCTGTAACAAGTTAAATTACAATCTAGATACATCTTCTGATAACGGCTGAGGGGAGAAAAAACAAAACAACTTACAAAGCATCACAGGCAAATGCTTTCATCAAAGAAATTTGTGTTGATGGTGCATTCATTGAGTGCTGTGTATCTTGAAAGGCAACCTCCCTCTAACTAGAATGTGTGTATTTGTTATACATTGTATAGGCCGAGGCTTGGCCATCTGCTAATATATTCAACTAGGTACAATAAAGCAGCTTTACATCATTTTATATTGTTACTTCAGGTTCTATTTTTGTTACAGTTAGAACAGATACAGCTGAGCTGAGACTCTTAGGAACATGTCATGCATTTTATAATGGACATATCTAAAGAAAATTCACTGAAGGATTAGAATTAAAAAAAACTAGGGAGTTTAACATTGCCATTACCTTGCCTCTTGCCAGAGGTAGTTTATAACCTTTTTGTGTGTGCAGAAGTTGAGTCACTTTCATCTTTGTATTATGTAGTCTGTACAGTGTGTGAGCCTATATGTGTGACCGGCACTGCGATTAGATTGGTCAATAACTCCTGTTACTAGTACAGCCAAGAAAAGCCTGTAATTGTGGTCTTGGGGATTTGTCAGATTCACTCTGTCTCCTGATTGGCAGACCAATATCTGCATTAAGTAAAATAAATAAATAAAGGGAATCACTTATTTCATGTAAAGGTTAAATTCAAGCTGCTAATATTTTGAAGATTTGATTTCTTTCCCTTTATTATAGATGCAACTCTTATTATTCAGACAGAATTTAGATGTGCTGTTTGGTACTGATCCTGAGAACTCAGTGGGAGTCAGGGTCATGAACAAAGTCTAGCAGTTCATATTGAACTTTCTTGAAGCTATCAAATAAGAATATAGAGTAAGGAAAGAATGAACTTTCTTATAATATTTTAAAGTGCTTTTTTCATGCATCGTTGTTTTTGTCCATAACAATCCTTCAAAATTGTTTGATAACTTGAAGACATAATGGTATCTTGTAAATGACTTTAAAAGTATCTTGTAAATGTCAAGCAGGCCTCATGGGTTGTGAAACAGAATAGTGGATGAAACAAAAAAAATAAAATGTAGACTGGGCTGAATCTTTGGAAAACTTCCTTATAGTGAGATCCATTGGTTACATAATGTCTTCAGGAAATTTACAGAAGCTATATTGTTTGGGATGCATTAAAAATAGATTGGACAAAGCACCAGAAAATAAACTGCAGGGAGAAGCGGGACTGGGTTTATTGCAACAATTGTTCTGTGTCTTTCTGCTATATTGCAGGGGCTTAGCTACTATTTTTTAGTTGTGCATCTGTTTTAGTAATGTAAGAGGTTATACTTCAAATAAATACTTCAAAAAGAGGTCTATTAAACTGAAACAGTCCTTTGTGAATTCACTGTGACTAGAGCAGGATCCAGGTCTCAACGTCAGCTGTAAATAAGTAGGAGCTCAGCCAACCTTTGTAAACTTCTGTCCATCTGCTAACAGTGAAAATGGGTGGGATTTTCAAAAGCTCTTGGCATTGACCTGGTTCGGTTCCTATTGAAATCATGAGTAAAACTCCCATTTCGGCCTGGTCCAGACACAAAGTTGCATTGGTTTAAATCAGGGGTCTCAAACACGCGGCCCGCGGAGTTATTTCCTGCAGCCTACCGTAGGCGCCAACTCCACTGGCAGCCAAGCTCCAAACATTACTGAGTGTTTATATTTTATTAAAACCCCTCTTTGCATTACAGTTTTAAAAAAGTTAATACATTGACTTTTAATAGAATACTCTATTACTCTTCATTTTTTTCATTTTTGACTATACTTTTGTATCATTGTATGAAAAGGTTTCAGTGATGCGGCCCTCGGGCCAATTTACTAGTTCTCATGTGGCCCTCGGGGGGGATTTGAGTTTGAGATCACTGGTTTAAATAAAAGTGTGACTTTGTTTTTGTTTTTAAAAATTATTTAGTTAAACCTGACCAACTTTGTGTGTGGACTCGCTTAAACTTGGTTTATCTGTTTCTTTGATGTGTAAATTCAGGTATGTAAACTGATGCAACTGATTTTTAATAAATGTGTGTCCATCCAGGGATTCCAGTTTAACTACATGAGTTTTTAAACCAGTTTAAGTTAAACTGATACAATTTCTGTGTGCAGACAAGCCCTGACTTCAATGGGAGAAGAGTTGGCTCAATGCTGAGTGTCTTGAAAATGCCTCCCAATATCTTCTGCACATAAGAAAGCATATTGATCTATTTGAGAAACGATGATTTGAGGTGATTTCAGAACAATTAGTAACACTGGTGCTGAGCACTGACTGCTCTACCTCCCTCCAGTTCTTTTGCATTCTAACCTTTGAGGCATAGTTCCCTTTTTGGTCTGAAAGCATCTGGAAAATCTAAGCCCTTGTTGTTCTTGAGAAATGCTTTTATCAATGATGCCATTAAAGTATTAGGAGTAGGAAGAGTAATTGTAGTAGCATCACGCCATCCCACTCTTACTGCTGGAAGCCGTGTTGATATAAATTGAGGAACCTGTGGGACTAGGATGCTGCCTCATAGTACCCTGGCATGACTATCCTGAAAGACTTCCAGTACATTCATTATGTATGACCAGCTCTTCCTGCCGCGGGTCCAGAATTAGCTGTGTTTTTTTGCCAAACTTTTTCCTCCCTGAATCCTCCTGTGCTATCATTCTGAGACTCCCCTGAGTGTTATCAAACAGATTACTTGGCCGTAATTTCTATTATCTACCTCTCCGCACATTTGCCCTGCTTCCCGGATCTCTGAATGGCACAGAAGGAAGACAAACCTTGGGAACAGGAGCAGGAGAGAGAAGTGAACAGGAGGTTCAATATTTGCTTAGTTGCTCCAGCCAAATGGGGGGAGCGGTGCTAAGTGTTTGGGGTTGTAAAGCAGCTTTCTCCCACCTCCACAGACTAAAGATCACTTTAGTCCCCAGGGGTGGGAGGCTCCCGGGGGAGCTGGAGAGTGATCCCACCCTGCAGCAGCTCCTGTTCTGCTGCGGCGGCCTGGCTCCCTGCTCTGGCCGGATGGACTCTCTGTACGCCAAGCAGGTGAAGCCCTCTCCCTGCTCTCTCCTGCCCAACCTCCTTCTGGCTTTGGCACTGCCAGAGCACCTCCCCTGAACTGGGCTGTGGCGGGCCAAAGAGTGGTTGGGTCATGGCCAAAGTGGCCCTCCGGGCCTTTATTATCAACCCATTCAGGAGCCAGCAATGTTGATCTTACTGAAAGGTGGCTTTCCTTTCTACATTCTGCCACCTCAGCAGAGCAGCTGGCTCCGCTCCAGGCAGCTGGCTGGTCGGGATTTTTCAGGTCTTTGAATGCTGTTGGCAGTAGCATGGATGGAATTGCTCCCTACAACTGTGAACTGATCTGGGTCTTGCTGTGGCTGTTATTTCCAGTCCACAATTATTCTGAAGGGTCTGTGAATAAGCTGTGGATTTTTGGAGGGTGGGAGGGGAGAGTGGAAGGGGGCCGGGAAGCAAAATCATTGTCTATCTTCCAACCCTAGTGATAAACTTATACATCCAAGCTGACCTTCTCCTTGAGCAAAGCAGCCAGAAACGTATTTAAAGAATTAAAATCAGGCCTGATTTCCCCCAAGTTCAGGGAGGCCCCAAAAGGGTGGCTCTGAGCATTATTATTAGTAATGGTGCCCTCAAGCCCCAACTGAGTTCAAGGTCCCAGGGTGCTAGTCATTGTACAAACACATAGTAAGAGACAGTCACTACTCTTAAGAGCCTATAATCTAAATAGACACAGAGTGGGAGAGGAAACAGGTTCAGAGAGGTGAAGTGATTTGCCTGAGGTCACACAGCAGTTGAGTGAGAGAATCAGGAATAGCCCCTAAGTCCTAAGTCTCTGGAGTCCCAGACTAGTGCCCTACCCACTTGGGCCATGCTGCCTCTCAGACCATAGTGGGTATCAGTGATAACAGCTGACAAGAGTTGAACTATTGACTTTCCAATGGTTTCTTCTGTTGGCTGGAGATGCAGAACTGGGTATTGATCCTTCCTAAATTTGGGATTTAGGTTGGGTGTTGTGGTTCGGGCCCCTCTCTAAATGTGTTGGATGTGCATCTTTGAGATTCTCTATACGTATTTGACAGGTTTGAAACTGTTCCTTGTACACTTAACTACTGTTCAGTCCTCATTATTACTCATATTCTACTGTTTGTTTCACGTCTATGCAGCTTTTGTTTTTTTGCTTGCTTGCTGATCAAAAATGCTTTGCTATTTTTAACTTCTGTTGGAGATTTCACAAAGTTTATAAGGAGGAAAAATTAGCAAATGGCTATTTTGGCTGTACAGTTGGTTGGCTATATGACTCTAGTCTTTAATACATTCTAGGCCACAATGAATAAAATGAAATTTGTCCATGTAATTGGCACTTACATAACTTTATAAATATCTGTGGCCATGAGCTACAATTAATTAGTAGTTAAAAGAGCTTATATCAGTGAATGGAACAACCCTCTTACAAATACATAGAACATTTCAGCATAGTTAACATTAATAGCACAGCAGGCAGCTCTGTGCTGAATATTTTGTGTAATAATCGGTCTATATGTTTGTCAAGGCTGAATCCCCACTCTGTCACTCTGAGTGCAGAAGATGGGGGCCTGCAAGGATTCTAAAAATTAATACGTGCCACTCCAGGCCTGTATTAACCTCCTAAGGTTACAGCTTTTCTCTGACCTTGGTTTGGTAAATGCTGCCACCACCCAAATGCAAAAAAAACCCCTTTTAAACCCAGGAAGGAGCACTTGGAAATTACTCCCTGTGGAGTACCCTCAAGCCCTTTCACACACCCCTCCAGGGAAGAGCTGAGAAAGAAAACAAAGGAAATTAGCGGTGGCTACCAGCTAATCAAACAACATGCACAAACCTCTTAGGGTACCAAAAATCCAAATCTGTTCATAAAGGTAAACTTTATTAAAAACAAAAACAAAAAAATTACATCTGGAACTTAGGCTTTTACTAGATTTTAAAAGAGCAATTCCAAAAATCAAACACCAAAAATAGCTTTCTTGGGGGTTCAGCTTAAAGGTTACAAAGCCAACAAAAGTATCTGGGGTTAGCACAGAGGAGATCCACATGCCAAAATAAACCTGATTTATGTCTAACTAAACATTCCCCATCCAAATAATTTCTTCTAGATATGGAAGACGAATTTTCATACCCGGTTCAAGCCTTACACAGCATTGCTGCTTCATCCTTGCAGCCCAGAGAACAGACAAAAGGAAAGTTTCTTTCTCAATTTTAAAAAGTTCTATCTTCCCATTGACTCTTTTGGTCAGGTGCCCACTCCTTTTCTTTTAGCCATGGGCTTGTAGCCCTTTACAGGTAAAGCAAGCGGAGAACAGACCAAGAGGGATTTTACAGCTAGCTGGCTGGCTGGGTGTCCATCAAAGGGAGCTACTCCCTCGCCCCTCCCCTTTACGTATCAATGTTCTTTTTAGCGAAGGCATTTTTTTCAGAATGTGCAGTAAATGCTTGGAATTTATAACGTAGGTTCGGAGAAAAAAATCTCTCTTAATAGAAGTTGCACCATTATTGTGAACCTCAAATGCTTTTAATAAATCCACACGACAAATAGATTTGCCGAAGTCATAGTGATAAATGAATGATCTTAGAAACCAAGAATAGAAAGAGCAAGCTCAGGTGACCCAGCAACACCCTACTATATTAGTGTATATTTATTCAGCTATTGCCATCTGTAGAAGCAGTACATGGAAATGCAAATCTACAGTTCCTAGCATCATTAGAGTAAGAATGAAATTACTTTCTACACCGACATCCTGAGATGGCTGGGTTTCTTCTCCCCCCACCCCTCACAGTTCCATTGAAAGAATCTTGGGGGCTCCTTAGATGCAAACCTTATCACCATGCTATAGAAAAGAAGCATTTATGCTTTGGGTGGACTATACAAAGGTGTTGGCATTGTCAGTGTTAATGGTAGAGTAATGGAATTAATTATCCTAAGTTCTAATAGTACTAGTACAGTGAAATGTGCTTGATAGACTGCCCAGTAGGGTGTCACTGATGGACAAACACTCAAGATGAACTCCTCCATAGAAAGAATTAAAGATGGCATGCAATAGCTGCATCAAGAGAATGGCTATGTGGTCAGAGCCAGGGACCCTGGACTAGGGGTTTCCCAGGTGTAAAGTACAGGGGCTTTGGGGAGGAAACTAGGCAAAGCATGTTTCAGCAGTTGGATCTGAGTTTTGTGTGAGTCCTGTAGGGAGGCAGAGGTCCAAGGCAGCCGCATCTTCAGACAAGTGGGGGCTTTCCTGGGGTTTCTGCAAAAAAGAGTTGCCTGGATGTAACAACTGTTCCAGGAAACAGGACTTGTGTGCATCCTGTAAATAAACAAATGACGCTACGAAAATAAATGAGCCGGTCACTGATTTCTGCTCCAACTGGGAAACTGACCTACCAGAGCCTAAAATCTGCTTCCACTTGGCAACGAGGAAACAAAACTGCAAATATAGCACATAGAGATCATTAATGGAAACTGATCAACTTGAAACAAAAGATACTGGAAACTAGGAATGCAGAGGACAGATTACCTAATCTAGGTTCCAATCCTGCCTACACTTTGCTCAGCATGAGTAGACCCCAAATGATGCTATTTACCATGAATAAAGTTTAGTTGTGTGAGTAAAAGTTTTTGGGAGGCAATGGGGGGTGAAGGGGAATGGGGGCACTTAGAGTCTCTGGCATGGGGGAGAATGGGGTTTTGTGGTATTAGGGGGACATAGTGCTCCTGGTATGGGAGGAATCTGGGACAATGGCATGGGAGAAGAGGGACAAGAGAGAAACATGGGTGCTGGCATGGAGGGGGAAGGAGGACATGAGACAGATGTGGGGGTGGAGGTGTTGCAGGGAATCTCTGAAATAGAGGGGGATGGTAGAGAGGCACATAGGGAGCTTGTAGGGGAGAGTGGAGGGATGCAAGGAGCCCCCAGTGTGTGCAATGACCTTGACCTCCAGACAAAATGAAGTGTGCAACCCTCTAGTATACAAATCAAACCATGATGAATAGGTGCTGTATGTCAAAGTTGCATGATGATACTAGATAGGCATCCACGATAGAAAAGATGATAATTTCATTATCTCTTTGACTCCTGCAGTATTTGGGGGGGCGGGCAATAGGGAAGAGAGGAGACATATTCAAAAATGGATTTCAATAACATCATAAGGAATTCTTCAGAAATTGGATGAACTGGAAATATATCCACTCCAATATACTTGGTTCATTTTACATTTAAGGCGTGTGACTGGACTAAGAGGTGTTTTGGCAAATGAGAATGGTAATGGGCTAATGGGCTGAAAACCAAGAAAATGGTTTTCAGGTCAATGAAAGCTTACTGATAGTAGCAGGTGTATGTTGCTGGAACCTTGGTAAATTACAATGGCTTTGGCCAATTGCCATGAAAAATTAGATTTCCAAGTTTTCAGAAGCAACTAAATGCAAGAGCACAGTAAATAATGAAGAGAAGCATGCAGACATAATGTAATCTAGACATCAAATGTGTTTTATACTGTGGTCTATTTTACTGGTTTGGCATCCAGTTAAGTTCAGATAAAAGCAGAAGAATAAACTCTGAAACAAATAAAAACAGTAGGTAGGATTTGGAGGGATGTCATTGCTTAGCTGAAATGTAATGCAGATACACACAAACCTGGTACTTAGTATGTGGGTGAGGAGGAATGCATTATCCTAACAGCCTCCTTCGTTTCAATTACAAAAGTGTATTTGAATACTTGAAATCTTCAAATAAGCTTCAGTAATTGAAAACTCAGCTTTAAAAGCTTCAGAAGTGACCATGGGGACTAGCTGCTCACAGGGAGCAAATCTAAGCTGACAGCTTGGATTCCCCACCGGACCCTGCTAAATCCTGCACTTGGGGTTGTGTCACTTCTGAAGTCCTGCTAATGCACTGAGATCAAGGGGACATACTGATTACCTTATTTTGATAATGTGCTGCATCCACCTAGTAGCTTGGTCATATGGAGGACACAGTTACCTGCCCCCCTACCTCTTCTCTTCTGCGCTGAGGCATACATTTCTTTGTTCCTAAACACCTGCCTTCCTCCTGCCCTAATAAATAAGTGTGCAGAAAAGTAATGTGAGGATGAAACAAAAGCTCAATCAGGCTTTCCCACATAACCTGTGGAAATCAGTGAGCAGGAGATCAGAGGGGCAAATGCAACTCTGGCTTAAACACATGTCGGTGTGGTATATTGTAGGTTGTCACTTTAAATTTCAGGAGTTTCTCCTGCTCCTATTTGGAGGCTAGCGGGCTCTGTAGGGAAGCATGCAATCTGGGCCCAGCAGCAATGACTTTGCAGATCACCTACCTCTAGGCAGGCTGGGTGAGTTGTATCTCTCTGCTTTAGGGAGCAACTTGTACACGCTTGTGTTTGCTCTCTCTCTTTGGGTTCTTGTTTATCATTCTGAATTAACAGTACTTTATTTCCTTATGTTGCAGCCTTCAAGCAAGAGTACTGTATGTTTTCATGTAACTTCTATATGTATGCTGCGAACATAAATGTCATGGTTAAATTCTACATCAGTTCACAGCATGGCTGCTTCAATGACAAATGTGTGTGAGAACTGGTTGGGTGCCAATGGATCTACTGAAGTGAGTGGATCAGCTCCATGCACTGTGAGAGTTACATCCAGCAAACAATTGCTAGATTACATTAAGGGACAGAGAATTACCCTGAACAAATGTGGGACGGCTCCCTTCAATGCTGTGTTCAGTTTTGATGACCTCCTCTCAGAACACAGTGGATACAGAAAAGGGCCATGAAATGGATGAGAGGAATGGAAAGTCTTCCATATCGGAGAGAACCCTACTTAGTTCAGAGAGGAGGGGGAAACAAGTAAGACTTGGTTCCACATGTGGAAGAGAAGCACTATTGGATTGGTACTGCCTGGAAGCCTTTTAAAGACCTTTAATCAGGAGGACACCAGTGTTTCAGGATTTCTCATGGTGGATAATGTTTCACGTCACGAATGGTTGAGGAGGATGGAGAATGAAATACGAGCCCTAAGATTTTAGTCAGGAAAAGGTCACTAGAGAGACCTTGGGAGAGTGAACTGTTTTAGAGGAGGGTAGAAGCCAGGTTGGAGAGGGTCAAAGATGGAAATGGAGGAAAGGAACTCAAGATGGTGGTTGGAGAGAGCATCTGAGGAGTCTTGAGATGAAAGGAAGGGTGGGCAATAGTTTGAGTGGGGCGAGATGGGGTTATCTTAAGACCAAAGATGTGCACTGAGAGAGGACTCTGAGGAGAATGAGAGGTTGAGAGGGGTGGGAATGAAATCACTGGGGGCAGGTGGAGAGGTTGGAGGAGGAGAGCAAAGAGGAAATCTCAGAAGTTGTTGGTAGTGGTGATGTAGCCAGGGCTACAGTTATGAGTTACTTTAACCAATTACCCACCTCACAGTGAGGGTTTACACCCACTTTAATCTGTGAGAGTTCAGCGCCCCCTCCACCCCCAAGATTGACTACAGCAGGGAGGCTATCAATAGAAGGGGACTGACATGGTGCGCACACAGACTACATAGTGCTCTTTCTATAGCAATTACTTTTATTAACTAACCAAACAACAATACACACACTGCAATCTGGTAAAGGAGCAGAAAATATTTGCCTTGCAGAAAAACCCAAAGTGTTAGTCATCGTCGTCATCACCAGTGGTTGTCATCCTGGCATCTCCGTCCCACCCCCACCAAGGGACACAGGTTGGGATACAGCTTTTATAATGTATTACACTGAAGCCCACTGGGATTCATAAATATTTATGAAAGTGTTAACCCCTTTTCCTTATTTGAACTTCCACACCACACTACTTTTGGGGTGCCCAGTTTTTCATAGGCTAACTCATTTAGTTCCCATTACATGTATGTCCCCTTATCACCATAGTAACAGGCAGTTACCTTAATGAAATCTCTAAGATTTCACCCCACCTACCAATGGTCATCTAGTGGTGCCACTGATCTCTCGTGGATGTTATTACCCAAACCCACCAGTTACTTGCGAAACATCAGCATATCACAGACATAGACACGAGCTCAGCAGATTTATTCTTGGTTGAGGTGGTTTATTCCCACCCTTCTCAACTTCTCATTCTCATCAGGGTCCCCTCTCAGTGCAAGCATGTTATCTTTATAATATAGCTAATTTATCCTAAGGCCCAAGGCCTAATTTGGCTAAGCTAAATCTCTTGCAGGCCTGAGGCTTGTAGTCCTTGTCTTAAAACATTGTTTTATTTCACTCCTAAATATACTTGACATCTTTTTTTTATCCCGGGTTACAGAGAGAAGGAGAGTGTGCTGTGAAGGCAGGGCAGTGTGAAGAAGAGAAGAGAGGCCAAGCCCTTTTTTATCTATTAGTACTTTTCCTTTCCCTTCTTTATCAGAGAAGGTCCTTCTGTCTCACCTCTTCTGTGTTTCTCTCTTATTTTTGGCCTCTGGACATTTCCACTGCTTGCATCCGAAGAAGTGGGTGTTCACCCACGAAAGCTTATGCTTCAATACCTCTGTTAGTCTATAAGGTGCCACAGGACCCTTTGTCGCTTCTCTTATTTTTGTAACCATTTAAAGAAAACCTGAATCAGAGAAATGTAGGGCTGGAAGGGACCTCAAGAAATCAAGTCCTGCTCCCTGAGCTGTGGCAGGCCCAAGTAAACCTAAAATCATCATCTTCCCTTTCTATTTAAAAAGCAAACAAACAAAAAACCCGCTCCACTTTTGCAAGTGTCGATACAATTAATTTAAACTTAAAATGTCCTGGAAAGCTTTCGGCTTTGGATGGAAAATATCGCCCAGTTGTTCCTGATGAATTCCTTATTGAAACTTCCTAAGTAGTTCAAGTATCCCTGAGGATTGTAACAGATTTCCATTTACAAATCCAGCTCAATTCATCATTGCATGTTGGTCCCTTGACTTCTTTTTCCTTTATTTTGTATCATGTCAGCCTCTTCTAGCTGAGTCCTCTGAATCATTTACATGAAGAATTCTCCTAGGCTGTCTCAATGAAGAGCATTCTCAGCTTTGAAAATCACCTGGGTATTTCCTGCATGCTCCAAGCCATGAATCCTCAGATCCTCTGTTTTGGTCTCATTGTTTCAGATCTCACCATGGGGAATTCTTAGTCTTTTTTTCCTATAGATATTTTTCACTGTTTCATGTTAATAATAAAGAAAGAAATGTTTCAATTCTGCTGGAGTTTTTCCAAATCAATTCATCATCAGTCTCCCCACATTGTTTCTCTCCCCTAAAGCTTCCTGGCTTCCTGTTGACTGTGGAATAAAGTTGAACCATTGTAGTCAGTAGAGAAAGGAGGACAAGGGAGTGAAGATGCCTGTCAGGATGGCAGTTCTTTCTTCCAAACTCACAGCTCATTTTTCAGAAAATGATTGTCAGCAAATTGCTTAAGGTAGAGCAGTAAAGCACTGAGCATATGTTAGGAGAAAACATTCACGCCGTTGTGTAAATCTTTGCAGCATGCGTTAAAAATAAAGCAAATGTATTGATCAGAAAAATAGTCCTAAAACTCAGGACTTGATTAGCACAGCGAAAATGTATTCTTTTGATAGTAGTCCTATTGCCATGAAGTTAACCATCTGCTGAACGGGCACTTACCTTACATTTTGCCACAGGGATTTTAGTTTAACGAGTTACCAGAAATGGTCTCTGACTAGAAAAGTCTTTGCCGGTATGAATAATCTATCATTTGAATAAATTGGATCATAGTAGTTAGAGATGGAAATGAGCTGTTGAGTCACTTGGTTCATTTTCTCTGCCACTGTGTATTATAGAATATCTTGTCCCCTGTGTTCTTCAGTGCTTGCCCACCTAGGATGAAATATCTTAGGTAGTGGGTATTTTGCCACTTCCATTGCCATCGGCTAATTTTGGTTTAGTTTAACTAGCTTGCATCCTAAGAAATACTGGGGCAGATTCAGCTCATGGACTCTGGTGTAGATCCCGGTGGTGGAAAGTTCACCACTGGTGGAAGATGAAGCAGCCCAGAGCAGCTACAGAGGTCAGTAGCACTTCAAAAGAGATATTGGGAGGTAAAGCCTGGGTATGAGCTGAATCAATGCATTTTCTTAACTGTCTCTGTTGGTGGCGAGTTTTTGGAGATGGGAGACTGGTGGGGCAGAAAGAGGAGGCAACGCACAGAAACAAGGCCTCCAAGCAAAGGAGGGCAAAGCTACGATATCATGGATGTAAGAGTTGAGGGCTGAGCCCCTTTTCCCTTGCAAACTCTGATTTCTCTGATTGGAAAACAATGACCCCAAACTTGGTTTCCTTGCCTCAGTGAAGGAGTAGCCCACAGCGGAGCATTAGGCCGTAAAATATTCCGGTTTAATCACATTCTTTCAACACTTCCCCCTCCCCCTCCACTCCACCAGAGGTCAGTCTCATTACTCCCTACTGCTTTTTGTCTGCTTCTCCCACAACACTCCATGGGCTTTCTTCCATGTCACCCTGTACACATGGAATAGCCTTCCTGGCCTGGTTTTCACAGCCACTATCATCTCCTGTTTGTGATAGGGTCCGGAAATGCAAAAGATTATGTTTTGCTTCACATAGAAGTATTATTGGTCTATGTTGTAGCCCATTGTTTTCTCAGGGTTCTGGAGATGCGTGTGTGCCCATATATATCTGTTCCACATGTTTCTGCAGTCATCACAGTTGGCATTTTAATTTTAGAAACTGGGTTTCAGTGCTTACACAATTATCAGCTTGAACTGTTTGTTTCCAAATCCTTTGGAATCTAGCGTATTTCTGTGGCCAGAACTGGATCCAGCAAAATACATTGGCTTCTGCCCTACTGAAGCTCCAAACAATACCTTTTGCGTTAATTGGAGCAAAAGCCAAGTGTAATTCTTACAGGATTACAAGTGCCTAGCGACCTGAGGACTCTACAAATCCAGTAGAATACTCAGCACAGCCTACATTCTACCAACTGCCACCCCCAGACATATGTCTGTGTTTTTTGTATATCACTTGATAAGGTTAGAGAAGGGCACTAATGCTTTTTTTCTTCTTCCCACCTCCCAACTGAATGTGATACTTTTTTCTAAATTTAAACTACAACTTGTATGCACTTAGAAGAATGACTAATTTATTATAAACTATGCAATTTATTGAAGCTAATGAAGTTACACTAGAGAGGGATTTGGCCCGTTTAAATTATGACATTATTAATAGTGACTTGCATTTCTTTTGCATCTGTATTTTTATTTCAGTAGTGTCTAGGGGCTCCATTCAAGGACCAAGACCTTATTGTGCTGGGTGCTGCACAAACTTGTATGAAGGAAACCGTGAGTTTTCAATCTGGTTGAAATTCAAGCTGTGCTAGGTAGCTGAATGAGACAAATAGGAGGAAGGATGAAGTTTACAGTTAAATGAGTTTTTTTTTAATAATAGAGTAATCTTTAGATTACTTTAGATTCCAAACTGCTTTAGAAACCATGGATACAGGAATTATCTTCCCTACCATTAAAATGCAGTCACCTCAGGGGAACAAAGGAACAATCACAGTAACACTGCAGTCGCTAATGACAGGAAGTGAAACATACCATATTTAATCAAATTGCATTCAGTGTTTTGCATTTTGTAGCTATGTGTTTATAAATGATTATAGGGTGTGGGTAGGCATATTGACATAACTATATGGAAACTACAAGTGGAATTTGGTTATGACACGATGGTGAACAATACTTCTACTGTAACAAGTGCATGGTAGTTTTCATAGATTCATAGATTCTAGGGCTGGAAGGGACCTCGAGAGGTCATCGAGTACAGTCCCCTGCCCTCATGGCAGGACCATTTACTGTCTAGACCATCCCTGATAGACATTTATCTAACCTACTCTTAAATATCTCCAGAGATGGAGATTCCACAACCGCCCTGGGCAGTTTATTCCAGTGTTTAAACACAAGTTGCTATGACCTGGGATTTATGTCTTGTGCTCTGCTTCTTCAGCAGCATTGCAAATACCAGGTAACACCACTTCATGTGACACAGTGGATTTCCTAGGGTCTACTGTGCAACTACTGACCAAATGACCTTGCTTAATTTCTGGTGGAAGATGGAGAGTCTTATGGTTAAGACACTAGACTGGGATTCAGGATCTGAGTTCAATTTCCAGTTCTGCCACAGACTTCTTGTTTGAACTTGGGCAAGTCACTTGATCTCACTGTGCCTCAATTCCCCATATGTAAAATCAGGATAACAATCCTTTCTTTTTCTTCCCCTCCCTCCCATCCTTCAACTTTATGTATTTAGCGTGTCAGCTATCTTGAACAGGGAATTACTATATGACTGTACAATGGGGCCTTCGTCATGGTTGACGTCTAGGTGCTGCTATAACACAAATAAATAATAAGGAAATGCTAATTTCAACTGGTATGACTTCAATAAAAGATTTGATGCAATTTTAATAAGAAAATATATATAGGGTCAATTATATTCTTTACAAGATAAGTATTAAGCCTTCAGGTATAACTTTTCAAAGCCTTGTACAAGGTTTTATTGGCATAATGCTTATTGACTTTAATAGGTATTGCTCAACTTTAATCCCCTGAAATTCATTGTGTTGGTGTGAAATAGGGAGGGGATACTTTTATTTTTACTACATAATGAAATAAACACTGGGCCATATTATCCCATTGATTTTAAGCAAAACTTTAATAGATCTGCTTAAAAATTGATGGTGTGATATGGCTCAGGGTAATTAACACTACATTTTATAAGGCCTTGACAATCTTACAAGTACTTTTTTCTAAAATAAATAATGAGGAAATTAGTAATTGATTTAGTTATTTAAATATATTTATTTGAATTTTGTGTAACTCAAAGGAATGCCTCCCAGGGAATTAGGATGTTAGAACCCAGAAAACTTATCTGAGAAATTTTTAAGTTTAAAAGTCAAAGGTTCCATATATGTGCCACTAACTAATCTGATAGAGATAAGAATACATTTTCACATTGCGGCCCAAGGAGAAAAGTAAATATTCCTGGAAATACAGTACCAGTCCCCTCCTTTATTTCATTAATGACTATGGACCTGATTCAGGAAAGCAATGACGATTATGATTAAAGTTAAGCACATGCTTTAGTACTTTTATGAATCAGGGCCTACCTGATGTGGGCTTACCATAGATTTGTATAGAGGCAATATGATATTTTCTGTCTTATTATCTATTCCTTTCGTAATGATTCCCAACATTCTGTTCACTTTTTTTTGACTGCTGCTGCACATTGAATGGATGTTTTCAGAGAACTATCCACAATGACTCCAAGATCTCTTTCTTGACTGGTAACAGCTAATTTAGACCCCATCATTTTATATGTATAGTTGGGATTATGTTTTCCAATGTGCATTACTTTGCATTTATCAACACTGAATTTTATCTGCCATTTTGTTGCCCAGTCACCCAGTTTTGAGAGATTCGTTTGTGGCTCTTTGCAGTCTGCCTGGGACTTAACTAACCTGAGTAGTTTTTATATCATCGGCAAAATTTGCCATCTCACTGTTTACCCCTTTTTCCAGATCATTTATGAATATGTTGAATAGGACTGGTCCCAGTACAGACCCCTGGTGGACCCCACTGTTTACCTCTCTCCATTCTGAAAACTGACAATTTATTCCTACCCTTTCCCCCCCCCCCCCTATTTTTTAACATGGATAGTTAGCTATCCATGAGAGAACCTTCCCTCTTATCCCACGACTGCTTACTTTGCTTAAAGGCCTTTGGTCAGAGACCTTGTCAAAGGTTTTCTGAAAATATAAGTACAGTATATCCACTGGATCCCCCTTGTCCACATGCTTGTTGACCCCCTCAAAGAATTCTAGTAGATTGGTGAGACATGATTTCCCTTTACAAAAACCATGTTGACTCTTCTCCAACAAATTATGTTCATCTATGAGTCTGACAATTTTGTTCTTTACTATAGTTTCAAACAATTTGACTGGTATCAAAGTCAGGTTTGTAATTGCCGGGATTGACTCTTGAGCCCTTTTTAAAAATTGGCATCACATTAGCTATCTCCAGTCATTTTGGTACAGAAGCCAATTAAAATTATAGGTTACAAACTAAAATTAGTAGTGCTGCAATTTCACATTTGAGTTCCTTCAGAACTCTTGGGTGAATACCATCTGGTCCTGGTGACTTATTACCGTTTAGTTTATCAATTTGTTCCAAAACCTCCTCTAATGACACCTCAATCTGGGACAGTTCCTCAGATTTGTCACCTAAAAAGAATGGCTGAGGTTTGGGAATCTCCCTCACATTTTCTGCAGTGAAGACCGATGCAAAGAATTCATTTAGTTTCTCCGCAATGTGTTTTGGATTAGATCCATGGGGTGAAATCCTAGCCCCATTGAAATCAGGGCAAAACTCCCATTGACTTCCATGGGGCCAAGATTTTACCCACGGAGTTTTGAAAATGGGATATTCCGAAGATAAAACATCCCATTCAATAATATGATAATTATAAGGAAAGAGCTAATGATGGCAATGTATAGTCCTTGCTATATAATGCAATGGAAAAATGGCAATAGTTTCTATCAGCCCCACTTCAAATGAGAGGTGGAGATCAGTGTTCAAAGGAGTCAGTTTGTACTTATTCCACTGATTTTTTTAATTTATTTTCAAAATAAAAATATTGTGTAGTCTTTATAGGCCCAATTCACCGCGATAGAAGTTCCTCTGACCATCTGTGTTTAATGTCAGACTATATAACCATTTCTGCAGGCTTTTTAGAAAGACTGGATGCATGATGACAGCAGATCATGTTTTATTAGGTGTTGCTGTGAAAACTGGGAATTTTGCCTAAATCTTGTTTCTCAGGCTTTTTACTTAAAAATCTCTGAGAGGGGAATATCCACTCGCTAAAAGGAAGAATGAGATTGGGGGCAAATAAACTTTTTTTTCTGAAAAGGAGGAGTCATCACTGTTGAGTGGTGAATTTAAAATATCCTGCCCTCCACTTTTATCCAGCACTCCTTACCGATTGAAATCAGGAATACTACTTTAAAATGGATGACATGATATGGTCCCATTTGTTGAAAATATTCCCGGAGGTCCCTTTGGAGTGGTGTCTGCCTTTTGAAGAGAAAGAGTATTATTGTCTCAGATTAATTGGAATCCCGTATAATGATAGAGTAGTCTATATGTCCTTTGTCACGTGGCCAATAGACTCACAAATTAAGATAGAAATGCAAGACTTGAGAAGCCAAACAACTAAAATAAGACAGCCGATTAATTTGAAAGCACATTTACTTTGTAACAATATGTTCCTGAGTTGCTTGAATGTTGACAAGGAATCTGTCAGGAAGTATTTCTGTCTCGGAGATCCACTTCCAACAAAAGCCCCAAATGATAAAAAACCACACTGCACGCTCAGGCAAAGCATGGATATTTCCCTATTGTTGTGAGGAAGGCTCAGTCTTTGTAGCTGTGGGAATGAACAAGAATCAGCCTGTTGAGGGTAGCAAATACACTGGCTATTTTGGACAGTGCAGTTATCTATGTTGCACAGAACTCCAGATATGCCTCAGAGAGGTGCTAATGGAGTTCATTTAGCAGTGGAAGAGACCTGGAGTTTATCCCCAGCACTTTAGTAGTATTAACTACTTTAATTTCAAAGATTTATTAGGATTATTAAATTGTACGTGTTCTAACTTCTACTGAAAGGATCTCCAAGCATCTGCAAAAAGTGCAGTACTTCTCTAGCAGCAGCTTTATTCAGAGTCCAGTGTAAAGTCTCAGGGATGAATATATATAAAAAAGATATTAATTATTAGAGGATCAGGTAGTACTTGATGGGTCTTTTGCTGGATATTACTGTAATGGATAGGATGCCATAGCAATTACTTACTAGACTATTAAAGGAAATGTGCTTTTCCCTGGAGCTCTGATATAGCCTGTTTTAATTAAAAGAGGGGAGTATCTTCCATGAATATTTTTTAAAGCTTGCTTTAAAAAAAAAGAGAACTCCCACCTAGTAGATTTTTACAGGTTTGACGAAGGAGATTTCAAAATGAATTATTTGAGCTTTTTGTCCAACTTATTTGTTTAATTCTGTTACTCGGTGCAGTACCTCAGACTTACTCTGTGAAAAACCTCTTAAAGGTTTCCCCCCACAATGGGGTTAGTGCAACTGAAGCAATTAATATTTGGATAACTTCAAATCTCATTACAATTAATTCCCCAAACACCACAGTAAATTGAGTGCCTTCATTTCCCATTGATTTCAGTGGAAGCTGAGGATGCTCAGTTTAGTATGCTCAGTTCTGCAGTATGAAGCCCAACCCTCTCTTCCCCTTGGCAAAAAGCAAAGCAGTTACGAATTAAGGACAGTCAAGGCCCCTCATATTGTCACCACTCAGCTACAGCAACCTCATGCTCCAAGCAATGCAACCACCCAGCCGGTCCTTCCCCTTCCTGCAGTCATCCAGAAGCCAACTGAACCTTTTGAACATTGCCTGCTCTAGACCCAAATTCCAAAATAAATGTGAGTGACAGAAAGACTATACCTCCCTACAGAGAAGTGAAAATTAAAGGCACTATCATTCTAATCTCACTAGTAGCTGTGTAGACAGATCTCAAAAAATGATAAATCACTTTTAGAGCTGATGGGTGTAAGGGACTGGGGTGTAGGCAGTCTTGCCTAGCGGTCACAGTTGGGCTGAGGTCTGCCCACCAGGGACAGGAGTCGCCAGGCTGGAGTTAGAGGAATCGCAAGGTCAGGTTCCATAAACAAGAGTCCGGGTCAGTCAATCCAGGGTTGGAGGCCAGAGATTAGAGGCAGTCCCAGGTTAGGACCTTGAGGCAGGAGTCGGTGTCAAAGTCAGGCTGGAGTCAGATCAGGAGACAAGACAAAGTCAAGCAGAGTAGCAGGCCAAAGTCCGTATGGTTGCCCAGACCATTTCCTAGGGCAAGACCTGGGGTTGAGTAGGGGCACTTGGCCAATCAGAGGGCTGTGGGGTACTGTCACTCTGGGTTTCTTGCAGGGTACTTCCTGTGACACCTATTCTCCTGTGGCTCCCTGGCTGTGCCTCTGCAGGACCTTCCAGTGGCCTGTGGGAATACCAGCCCTCCCAGGCTCTACAGATCGGGGTTCTATTCACTGGGTCCTTATAATAGGTCACATATAGGGTCATCATTGAAATTCAAAAGCAAAAGTCAGGACTAAGTGCCCAGCTCCCAGTGAAAGTCACCTAATTCATTTGTGCCTATGAAAATCTCTCTCTTTAAGATAGAAGGCAAAGGGATTTATCTCTTTTTGGGTAGGGTTACCATATTTCAAGTTCCCAAATAGAGGACACTGCTGGGGTGGGTGGGAGAGGGCATACAGCAGTCGCCACTCTCCAGCCACTCAGCTCTGAAGGTAGCGCGGAAGTGAGGGTGGCAATACCAAATCACAGACATTTGTTCATATTTCAAAAATCCACCTGGACAGAGATTAGAGGAACAAAAAAAGATGTCTGGTCCAGGAAAACCCAGATGTATGGTAAACCTATTTTTAGGGGCGCACATAACATATAATTTTGAAGGTTATTTAAAAGTAGTTTTCATCAAGGCTGTGTATTCAGATCTCACAAGGACCCATTTAAAACCAAATATTTCAGCATTCACATTTCATGAGGGCTTTTTCAGCCTGAGGAAGTCATTGAGAGGGCTGAAATAACATGAGATTCAATCTTCTTGTTGCATTTTCACCATTCAGGAACTGAAATAGCATCTATTTACATTGGGCCAAGCCCTGCAGGCCTTATCCAGTTCAGTAGGATGATAGCTTGGTACAAACTGAAGGCCATATGTTGTCCATATGTGTAGCACCTGACTAAACAGGCTTTGGGCATCGGCCCTCGTTACAGGGCAACTTCCCACTCCTGTCGTCTCCTCTGCCTACACAGACTCTGAGGTCTTCAGTTATTAAACACTCAGTGTAGTTTAACGAAAATAAGAAAGAAAAACATGTAGCACCTTAGAGACTAACAAATTTATTTCAGCATAAGCTTTCGTGGGTTAGAACCCACTTCATCGGATGCAGTGTAGTTTATTTACATTTGCTCTTCCTACCACCTAACTGGTCCATGCACCATATTATTTATAGTTTCCGTTTCTCCTCAGTTCTCTGCCAGGGACAGGAGAGGAAAGAGAAAGGATCTCTACCCAGAGATTGGTTCTGGTTCTTTCTCCCCTACACATCCTTCCTGTGCTTTCTTAGACCTGCTGTGTTAATGGGCCAATTTGCTCATTAGTCCTCCCCCAGCCTATTTTCATCCACTAATTAGGCCCTGTCAGGTCCACCCTGGGGGGAATTAATTGGTGTTTAAGTGACCAAAGTGCTGGCTCAGCTGTTGATTTATGCACACTCTATCCATGGTCCCACGAAGTTGCGAGACTTTCTTGTCTTCCATGTCCTGGCACTGGCAAATGTGGCCATCTATTCCACCAAGAGGAGGATGCTCGACAGGGAGGTGCTCTGTGACTGTGGGGCCTACTTCCATTCCTCCCTTCACTCACACGTCCGGGCAGAGTTTCTCTGGGCTGCGTCCACTGTCTCCCTAGAAACCTTTGAGGAACAGTGGGCACTGTCTGGGGTTCTCTGCTTGGTGTCCCCCTCAGGTTTCATGCTTATGACCCTGTGACCCTCACACCTGTTCCTAGGGTTGCCAATTTTGGTTGGATGTATTCCTGGAGATTTTATTACATGACATAATTTTAAATTAAAGATTAATCTTTAATTCCTGAAGACTCCAGGCCAATCCTGGAGGGTTGGCAACCTTAGCTGTTCCTGGTTTATAATTTGTCCCCCAAATTCATTTGAGCCCTGGGTTTAATGGCTCCTCTCCTTAGGCTGGGGTAGGGGCCTTCAGACGTGGGTGGACTTGTGCCTGCCTGCTTCCCCAGAACTCAGTAGGTGTTGCTTCCTAGTACTCTGTCAGAGGCCTGTACATACACCAACTACTACTGCAACTTTAGGGCTGTCACAGTAGCACAGCACCTGTCTATTTGTGTGTTGTGGTCAGTGGACCTGTGCAGCTGCTGATCTTCTGGTCAGGCCTTTGGCTTCCTATCTAATTATCACCTCTCACAGTGCCAGGTGGACAGGCACCCTAGGGGAGTGCAAAGATCATGGGGTACCCCTCTCTGTAGTTTTTTCCAGTCTAGTATACAAACCTGCAAGAAGAGAAGAGTTTCAAGGAGGCACCAGGAAATCACTCTGTGTGTAGATCGCTAGGAAGGCCGAGCTGCATTTGGGGCAGCTCTATAGATTGGTGTGTTAGTAAAGAGCCCACTTAGTTTAATAACAATGAAGTCCTCTTGTGCTATTACCCAGTATGTGATCCATCAAGCATCTAGGTAGCACCAGCCTGCAGAGTACCTGTGTATTTTGGGCTTGCTGTAATTGTAACCCTTCCTCAGGCTGGGCTGGAGGATTTGGTGCTGAGTAAGGATTCTAAGATTTGGCCCAGTAGAAACCAGCATGACTGCAAAAATCTGAGCCGTCCTGCATCTGACTGACTATTGTTGAGCTTCATTGTGGCTTTGGGTAGAAAAGTTTTAGCTGAAGAGAGGCAGCACTAAACACACCTTTGCTGATATTTAATGCATATACTGTGCCCTGTACCTTTGCAAAATATCAGTTAAGCAGGTGACTTGAGCCAGGGCTGAAAGACAACAGGCCTTTTTCTGAAAGCACAAGGTGGCATCTGTTACTGTCCCCATCAGATAAATAATAAATGAAAAGTTAAAAGGTGATGCATAATTGCAGAGATATGGTTCCTAAAGGTCGGGGGTGATACGGATGACACATAAAGTGTTTGCTCACGTTGAAAGGAGCATGAGTGTGCAGCCCTGAGTAATACAGTAGCTCTTTCATGATTCTAGTGCACCCCTCTACTTTGTCAGAGTTTATATAGCTTGGAATCAATCCTTTCTCCACTCATCAAACACTCTGTGCTGATTTTAATAGGTAAGATGAAACGGAAGACAGCTCAGTATGGGTTGTAGATTGAGTCATGGTTATTGAATTTGTCCAAGGTACGAAGGTTCTGTTAGTAGCAAAATGAAATAAGTGACTTAAAAAAAAAACCCTGCAAGAACAAAGAGATTGGAGAGTAACATTTGTCACACTCTCTGCAACCTTTTGCTCCTCTTGATGCTTCTGATGAGAAATGTATACAACCGAAACCAAGGAAAGTTTAAAAACTACACTGCAAACCTGAAAGAACTAAGTGCAAGAATCGACTTGAAAATAAAGTTTAAAAAAACTCAGCCACAGCTTTATTTGTGCTTTACTAACAAATACAATGAAAGGAGAGGATGTCTTGTCCAATGGTTAGGTTGCTGGCCTGTGACATGGGAGACCCAGCTTCAATTCTTTCCTCTGCCATAAGCTTCCTGTGTGACCTTGGGCAAGTCACTTAGTGTCTCTGTGCCTCATTTCCCCATCTGCAAAATGGAGATAATAGCATTTCCTTACTTCAGAGGGTAACGCGAGGATAAATGCACCCATTAGGACTTAAGAAAAAGGCAGCCCTTTACACTCCAATACTACATATGATCTTAACTTCAGGTCCCTGGATAATCCCATTGGGTTATGTGTGTTACATACGCGTCTGTAGGATCAGGGCCTAAGGCCCCAATTTAGTAAGGTCTTTTAGGTACATGAGTAAGCCCCCTGAAGTCAATGGGATTACTTGTGTGCTTAAGTACCATGCTGAATGGGCACCTCCTTCAGTAAAGCAACATTGCTATATGCATCTGCAAGTATATTTTTAATACCCCATTATTCCCTCATTATATTAACATTGTTTTTTTCCCTCCTCTCTAATGGAAGGGTTTAGAGGAAAGCTAGCAAAAGACAGGACAAGCTGAGTGTGGGATGAGAGGGAAGCTCTGAATGAATAAAATATTAATTTTCAATTATACCCATAAACCTCCAACAGAAAGAGCCTCCTTATGCCTATTTGCAGTGAATGATGACAGCTGGTGTGCTCCATGCCTGTCTGGCCTCTTCTCTAATTGAAATGGAATTATTCTTTTTATGTTGTTGCATAAGCCTTTCCTTTTGTTTGTGAGTATGGTGGCAACCTTGGGACCAATCCTGCAAAATGCTGAGCACCCTCAATTCCCATAGCACTGAGGGATTCCCCCAGGAAGTTATTGCAGCCAAGGCTAGCTTCTGCAGAGATTACCTTCTACCAGGGTTGGTAGAAGGTAGACATATATAGTATACTAGCTAGCTCTCAGATCAATTATCCCTACCCATTTTGACCGAGGTTGCCCTCCACTGAAGGATCCTAGTGCTTAAGGCACAGCCCAGGACTCGGGAAACCTACATTCAAGTCCCTGCTCCACCACAGGCTTCTTGTATGACCATGGGTAAGTCACTTAGTGTCTCTAGGCCTCAGTTTGCCATCTGTAAAATCACAGGCGCTGACTTCTGGTGGCGCCGGTGGGGGCTGACGCCCCCGCCCCCGACGCCGGGCCCCGCCCCCGACGCCGGGCCCCGCCCCCGATGCCAGGTGACGTTGCAGGGCCCCAACGCCGACGCAACGTCACCCAGCGTCGGGGGCGGGGCCCTGCAATGTCTCCCGGTGCTGAGGTGAGTTTGCGGTGGGTCCCGGGGCTGGCGTGGAGCTAGGCGCGGGCCCCGGGGTTGGCGGGGAGCTGCCGGTGGGTGCTCTGCACCCACCAATTTTTCCCCGTGGGTGCTCCAGCCCCGGAGCACCCACGGAGTCAGCGCCTATGTGTAAAATATCATTTCCCTACCTCATGAGGATAAACCCATTAAAGTCTATGAGGTTCTCAGCTACTAGGGTAATGGGAGGGGGCATATAAGTATTTTAAATAGATATGCAGCTCTCCTCTTGGGGTATGTCTACACTGCAAATAAAAACCCATTTCTGGCCCATGCCATCTGACGTGGGCTTCAGCCCGAGCCCAGAAATCTACACTGCCATGAAGCAGCTCTGCAGCCTGAATCAGATGGTATGGGCCCGCCGCGGGTTTTTAATTGCAGTGTAGACATACCCGTAGCGACCTAGACCACAATCTGTTTTTTTTGCTCTTGACCTTTAATGAAGTTTGTTTTCTTTTAATGACAGAAATCACACAAGAAGTACGTGAAGCTGAGGCAGATCTTTCAGCTTCAACTTAATATTTTTGTCTCCCTTTTTATTTACAAATGTATAATAGGATAGTAGTGTTACCAGTTAACTTTCCATGTCTTAGCTTTCGTTCGTTTGCTTCACAAAAGAAATCATACCTAATCGTATCTATTTGTCCCCTGTCTAATGATGCACCATAGGAAAGGAGCTCTTGGGCAGGAATGTGTACTGTGTGTACCATAGTCAAGGTAATGTCGTCAAAGTGACCCTTGAATTTGTATTCCTCATGCTTTGTGTCCCATAAATATGTGAGCCTGACAGTTATGCAGATTTCTCCTTTTGTTTCAATTGCTTCAACAAATCAACAGAAATGAATAAACTTTATCAGGAAGGCTCAGTAAAGAGAAAAGCCAGATGGAGCGAGATAAACTCTTTACCTCCTCTATATCAACTCCTCAATGTGAAGCATTGTCCTCTTCCATTAAAGCGCAGGCTGCCAGAGTGCCTTGTTGTTCCCAAACTCTGTTGCCAAGGATACAGAATCAGATCCTCTGGCTCTAAATGAAAGAGCATGATTTGCAGTTTTCTCATAATTTAGAATGGGTTTGGTTCTCATTCCAGACACCTCAGTGGAATCCTAATCTTATCTAATCTTGCCATTTTCTCTGTATTTGCTGATTCTTTCTTGCCCTAAATTGCCAACCTGCAGACACAGGTAAACAGTCAGGTTTGTTCTTCATCTCCAGATTCACTTGGGGCCGGGCTCAGTTTTTCTCAGTTGAGGGTCCTTGGCCAAGAGGCTCCCTCCCAAGGGAGGTGTGATGCCATCTCTTGACAGTTGTTATTGGTTATGCTGAAATTTTGATTTTTGGTTGGCCTGCTGTTGGCCATTCATAGGCTCCCTCTTACTCATTTGATTTTGTATTTGTTACAGAGCTCACTTTCTTGATTCTTCCAGCTAGTTGAATATTGATCCTTTTTGTGAAGTGCTAGCCTACATACACAGACATTTAACTCATTTTAATTCATATCTTTTGTTATTTGTATAAGTCTCTGTGTGGACACTTTTATGTTGGAAGTGAAGTGTCCTATATTAATTTAGCTTAAATAATTTTTTGACCAACTTAAGCTAAGGCAGGTCTAGACTACAAAATTTAGCTGGCATACCTGTGTCTGTCAAAGGTGTGAAAAATTCCATACTCCTGACTGACTGAGCTATGCTGGCAAACCCCTCCCCCCCCCCCGCCACCCCCCCGGTGGATGCAACAGCAGGAGACTCCTTTTGCTGGTATAGCTTCTGTCGTTTGGGGAGGTGGTTTAACTATACCAGTACAAGATCCCTTTTCACGGTGTAAGTGTCATCTCCTTTCTAGTGTAGACTAGCCATAAACAATTTTTCTCTATCTTAAAGTTAAACCCAAAAGGACCCTTATTTCAAAATAAATGTCCACACACAAACTTACAGTAAAATAACAAAAGGTGTGAATTAAGCCAATGGAGTTATTTCAGCTCAAGTTTGTGTGTAAACCAACTTTAACTGTGTTGTATCTGGCTGATCATATTGTCTTTAAATTTTCAATATTACATGTTTGGGGACAGATCTTCAGCTGGTGTTGATTGTCAGAGTTCCATTGATCCATTTAGATTTAACTCTATAAGACTCAATGAAAATTCTATAATTGCAACACTTGTTGTGGAGTCTTCTCTGTCCAGGAAACCCGTCTTACATGAGGGGGCCATTTTGCAATTACTGTTTGCTGGCGAAATAGAATCAATGAAATAGTCCCAGTGTACATGGCCTGAGCTGTTGCTACCAAATGCAAATCAAAACTTGAAAAATGTAGGCAATGTATGTCTGCTGTTTGCATACATTTCCATTTTAAACTTCTTAGTCAAACCCCTCAAGAACAGCAAGTTGGGTCACAGTTGCAAAGTATACTGCTGAAGCCTATCATTGTCCCCTGATTGGGGTCATGTGGGGGCCAGCTTTCTATGCCTTCATAGTCCTCACCATGCCAACATTGTAAAAAAAAATGTAAAATTTTATCTCTAAACTTCATAGGACTGTTCTCCAGATCAGACTCTGAACCAGGGTTCCTAAGTACCAGTTGCACAAGTATAGCTAACAGGGATATCTCAGCTCAAATGTATCACCTGAATTTTGAAAGGAAGAATAAAGATGGCGGGGGTGGGGGGGGGAATTTAACATGATCATTCCTCCTCTTTCTCAGCTTACATATTGAACTCTTGTGTTCTGTTCCCAGCACTGCCACTGACCACCTGTGGGTCTTGGGAAAGTCTCTTGATCTCTCTGTCTGTTTCCTCTTCTATAAACTAGGGCAATGAAGAAAAAGACACACATTTTAATATGTTCCTCAGACAGTCAGTATGTCAGCCCAGGGGCCTATAGTTACTAGTGGTGTAAGGCACTTTTAAATGAGAAACCCATAATCAGAGGCTGAAACTGGTATTTCCCCTACTGGGCAATGAAATGATTGGGTCAAATTAACTGAGGGATAAGAAGTTTATCTGTACAAAAAGTTTCCTCAATAAAATATGTGAATCAGTTGTGGTACAACTGAAATGAAAATACATTGTTGCAGCTCACGACGGAGACGCAGTATTTCTCTTGAGGTTTGGTCATTCTTTTGCTGTGGCTATTTGGGGAGTGGATTTTTTTATGGACGTATTATGAGTCTATTACTCTTCAAAGATTTAATTTGCCGCGATGATCCCATCTAGAAGCGTATTTCAGATTTGTGTGTATGTAATTACTTCTCAAAACAAATGAAGTTCCTAAGCAGCTCGAGTCTGGGCAACTTGTAACTCAACTGGCAGCTTTCAAGACATTGACTTGCTGATGTGAGGAAACGGTTACCTACAACAGAAGCACTTTTCTTTTTCTGGAATACCAAGCTGTGAATTTCTGGAGATTTACACATTAGCAGCTATTACTAATAGTGTAAAATACTCTCCAGAGCTTTGTGCTTTTCTCACTCTTAATAATAATAATAAAAAATATTGGGATCAAGTGGGATTTCATGGTATCCATTCCTTGTAAGATAAGAATTGGAACTAATGTCTCTTCCATGGCAACTTATTAGAAATCATCAATATAAATAAGATAAACTCCAGTTGTTTTTCAATATGTATTTGTTCTGAAGATAAAGCTCTTTGCTTTATCCTTTCAATGAATCTGTTTATGACAGCTATAATTTTCTACATAGGGGAAACAGGCAGTTTTAGGTTCTGATAGGGCAAACACTTACACACATGAGTAACTTTACACATATGAGAAGCCTCATGACTTCTTATGTGCATAAAATTACTCATCAATGTGTTGGCAGGACTGGGGTCTTACGGTAGATTTGGTGTTTCTATTAGAAAGCTACCCCCAATATAACCATGTTAAACCACTCCTTGCTAACCAACTAACTCTAGAATAGATACAATTGTTTTCCTTTCACCTCCGAGCCATGACTTCATAGCATACGCTCCCACAAAATCCTCCCTCCCTACCTCAGCGTTGATGTGGGGGAGAACGGGGTTTGACAGTGAAGTACAGCAGAGCATATGCTCTGGCAGGTCTTACCAAGCCAAGGTGTTGAGCTAGCATCCAGGGTAGTAGGGAGTCTGACTGTACTTCTATTCTTCTAGGACAAGCCGGCCAAAGTGGAGAGGATACTGCAGCTACAGGGCACAAGGGCTGGCACCCCTAATGCATTGCTGCAAAATTCTTCTGCCAAACAAGCCACACAAAGCAGAATAAAGCGGGAAACTGAGCATAGACTTATGCATTGGCCTGATCAATGCTCACAACCCAGGGTAGCACAGGATGAAAAATGGAAAATGGCTTAATGAACTGTCCAACTATCTGTTGCAAATCACAACACAAGAACACTATCATCTGATCTGTACATTGATACTTGCATTGAAGTCACAAAGTCAGTAAAAGTGGATGTCCTCAGGATATGCGAAACAAGAAGAACAAAAGACCTCATTGCACAATGGAAAAGCGGAGAGCAAGTATTCCAAGGAAGACACTCTAGTGAAGTGTCCTATATTAAGATTTTATTCAAAATATAATACAATAAATTGACTAGTATAAAAGGAAGTATTATCATATTGTAAGTAATTAAAGAAACCATAAACTGCAGTTGACAACTTAAATGAACAAAATGTTTTCTGACGATTTTTTAAAATTGTGATTGTTTACTCATTAAGCTTTGAATATTGGCAGGTAATTAGCAGTGGAGCTCCCAAGCATTAGGTGAATTAGTGAGGATCTAGTGTAATTAAATTGTTTCTTTTAAAATCAGTTACAAAGTAGGAAGTGGGGAAGAAGCACAAGCCAGAATAGAGAATAAACAATTAAATAATATTTAGACAAGTTAGATGTATTGAAGTCGGCAGGGCCTCCTGGAATTCATCCTAGGGTACTTAAGGCACTAACTGAAGCAGACTTGGAACCATTAGCAATTATCTTTGAGAACTCATGAAGGAAGGGCGAGGTCCTAGAGGACTGGAAAAGGGCAAACATATTACAGGTTACAAGAGAGATTGTGGAATTACCATCACTGGAAGTTTTTAAGAACAGTTAGACAAGCACTTATCAGGGATGGTTTAGGTATACTTGGTCCTGCCTCAACTCAGAAGTATGGGCTAGATGACTTCTCAAGGTCCCTTCCAGCTCTATATGTCTAGGATTATACGGTTTACTTCTAATTATTCAGGAATAAAGCACATAATTTTATTTGCACTGTATTTTATATATTTGATGCTTTCTTCTCCTAAACTAAAGGACTTACACCAGGGTAAGAAAAAGATGTATTAGGAGAGCAAATGCACTTTTTTCAGTTATTTACACAGATTTCCATTGACTTCAGTGGGCTTTGGATCGTGCCTTAAGTCATCTGACCAAGGTCTCACAGGAAGTCTGTGGCAGAACCAGGAAATGAATTCAGATTTCTTGAGTCCCAGGTGTAGCTTTGGCCCTTCTGTAATGTTAACAGTGTGGTCATAAGAATGAAACAATCTCCCCCACCCCCATTACTTTCTCACAGTGTTGAAAGGAAGAATCATAGAATATCAGGGTTGGAAGGAATTTCAGGAGGTCATCTAGTCCAATCCCCTGCTCAAAGCAGGACCAATCCCCAACTAAATCAAGAGAGATGTGATATATACATATTCATGGAGAACTACAGAATTGCTATAGGATGAACAACTTGGAAGAGATTCCTATAATAGCTGTGGTGTTGACTTCTTGGCTAGGATAAGACCAACAGGGGCACTATGCCAGTCTGCACACTAGATCTACAGTCATCAGTGCTGAGGGAGTATTTTATATCACTTTAAAGAGGTGGAGTCAGTCATTTCCTTCTGTCATATTGCTCTATACTGGAATGCTAAGTGATCACTAGAAATTCTTCACTTTGACGGTTTTGTGACACTTCATGTGAAGGACATGACCTAAGTGTGAGGTACATTATGTTGAAGCTTTATCAGTAGCGTGCATCCATTCACATGGGAAAGCAAATGCCAGCCGATAGCGCCATTATTCATTTGCACAGATTCTCTGCAGGTTGCGAATCTCTGGTGCATTGCAGCTCAGACTGGTTTTTTCCCCTTCTTAAATTGATCTGAGTTGCAGAGATCCATAAGGAGAGGAAATCCCAGTGACTTTATTTGTGGGGATGTGCTAAAGAAATGCTCACCTCTAAACGATTTGTTTCCTGGCTGTATCCATTCCAATATTTTACAATCAGGGAATGTATTTCTTCCTTTTCTGTTTTTCCATGTTTTCCATTAGTCCTTTGCAAAATATGATGTGATACCCATATGCAGGGGTGAAAGAACCTGCACCTTCCTGTACGCAGGGTCCCTACCGGCAGGACTGCTAATGGGAGGGCGCAGCAACGTTAAAACGCTACCATGGCAAAGGACCCTGCAGCGCTTTAACGTTTCTGACCCTTTTGCCCCACCAGCAGCTGACGGGCAGGGGGTGGGGAAAAGGGAGCAGCTGCCCCGGGGCCGGTGATTTAAAAGGGCCTGGGGCTCTGGACGCCACTACAGCGGCAGCGGTGTCCAGAGCCCTGGGCCTTTTAAATCGCCACTGGAGCCCCAGGCGGCACGGGCCAGGTGTCCTGGAAGGGCTGGCTGGGGGATGCTGACCCCCCAGCCCCGCCCCTTCTGCCTGAGGCTCCACCCCTTCCGGGGGCCGGAGCCGGCCCCAGCCCTGTACTGGAGTTACTTTCACCCTTGCCCATATGCAATTTAACTTAGTCCATGTCATCAGGTTTTTTGTGTGGCTTCCCTTTGGTCTGTAGCTGCCTTCATTTGGCTCCCTCCTCTAAGATGTCCTCTGAATTTTGTAAACAAATTGCTGGAGGAGAGCCTACCAGCTCTTTACTATAATTCTGAAGCAGTTTGAACTAGAGATGGGCCTGTTTCATGAGCAAAGAGTGAAACCGAATGCAGGTTAAGTTGAACAAGTGGAACTTTATCAAACCCTGGGCACTGCTCTCTCCCCGGGGCTGCTGCATTGCTTCCAACTCAATTCCCTGTTTTCCTAGTGTCCCTTCCATGACATTCCCTCCAGGGAACATGGGCCCTCTCAGTCCAGTTGCACTGATCATGATACAGCATCCTGATTTGTACAATCATTTTAATATAAACATTAAAAACAAATAATTGATACCCCGACCCCCACCTTGTGTCCCTTTGGCGGAGGTTGCCAGCCCATAGCTGAGTATGGAGTCTTTTCTTTACCACAAACTCTGCTGGTTACATAGTCTTTGAGATAGTTTGGTCTCCTCAACAGGGATGAGGCAGGAGTAGTGGCCCTGGGCTTGAGCAGTGGCAGTGGTCAGCCCCCACTGCCGGAGCAACTGCTGGGGCCGGGTCAGCCCCTGGGGCAGGGCGGCAGCCAATACCACAGGAACAGTGGCCCCAAGGGCTGGAGCATGAGCAACGGCGGCTGGGGCTGGTGATCAGCCTCCGGGGCTGGGGGCTAGGTCAGCCTCCAGGGCCGGAGCAGGACTTGTGGCCACCGGGACCAGAGCAGCCCCCCGGTAGGGTTACCACCTAACCAGTGTTTGACTGGCCTGTCCGGTTTTTAAATGGATTTGGCTAGTTGCCAGAAAAATTTAATCTGCCAGGTTTTTTTTTATGTGGCATTTGCATTATTATCACAATACACTGGGGTATCTAATGCTACACGTTTGTGTCCCGCTAAAGATTCTGCAGTTTTCCCTCTTCTGCAGTTTAAGCGCTAACCGATCAAAACAGTTGAAAATACAGCAGCTGTGGGCCCACCAACATGCAAGTTCACCGCGCGTGTGTGAGAGAGGGTTTGAGTCACATGAGAGTGAAGAGACGTGCGAGGTATATTAAAGAATGGAAGATCAGGGCGGTGGTGTAAGTGATCCTACTGCACCCCCTAAAAGCTTGCATCTGAAACGGCACATTCAATGACAACTGGCTAAATGAAACAGATTACAAAGACTGGCTGGCAAAATGTGCTGATAAAACAAATGCTCATTTGTTGTCAATGATGTTATCAATCGTATCTGGATGTGTTCTCTCTCTAGATCAGGCATCGGCAGCCTTCGGCACACAGCTCGCCAGGGTAAACTCCCTGGCGGGTCGGGCGGTTTGTTTACTTGCTGTGTCCTGCCGGTTTGGCCGATCGCGGCTCCCACTGGCCATGGTTTGCCGTCCCAGGCAAATGGGGGTTGCGGGATGCGGTGGACAGCACATCCCCCGGCCCGCACCATGTCTTGCAGCCCTCGTTGGCTGGGGACGGCGAACCGCGGCCAGTGGGAGCCGTGATTGGCCGAACCGGCGGGACGCAGCAAGTAAACAAACCGTCCCGACCCGCCAGGGAGCTTACCCTGTGGAGCCGTGTGCTGAAGGTTGCCGATGCCTGCTCTAGATACTATAGTGACTGTTGAAGGGGGGGTTATGGAGTTGCCTTGTGGTTGGGGGTTGAGGCTGCAGTGGGCTTGCCTTGTGGGGGAGGGATGTGAGCTTTTTTTTTTTTGCTTTTGCATTTCAGAGGTGGTAACCCTAGCCCCCGGGGCTGGAGCAGGAGCCATGACCACTGGGGCTGGCGGTCAGCCCCCAGGGCTTCTACAGCAGTAGCTCTGGCCCCCAGGGCCGGAGATCGAGCCGCGGCCTCCCCGGGGCTGGACTAACAGCCGGGCTGAGTCGGCCCTTGGCAGGGCTCTGATTGTTAGCCCCTCCCTCCCCCCAGGGGATATTTAGTAAAAGTTAAGGCTTCTGTGAATTTTTGTGAGCTTCTGTGAATTTTTGTTTATTGCCCGCAACGTGTCCGTGACTTTTACTAAAAATATCTGAGACAAAATCTTAACCTTACTCATTGGAGAACAAGGCCGAGATGTTACCTGCAAAAATTTAGGGCCCCCCACCTATACCCTACCGAGGGCTCAAGGCATGACCCAATCAATTTAGACACCCCTTTCCTTTCCTTTCCTTTCTGAGGGCTCAGGGTGTAAGGCACCTACTTTTACCCACAGTTCAATGTTTTAAAAAATTTAAAATAAAATTGACAATTTCAAAATGAAAAGTTGATTTTGAGTTAAAAAAATGAAGTTTCATTTCAGAATTTTTTTGGACCCAAATTGGTAAACCAACGTGAGTTTGCTGTATGTGTCAATGTGGCTGACGCTGCATTTTTGTGCCCAAACACAACAAAAAAACAGCTTTGGCCAAAATATTTCACCCAGCTGTACCCTGGGTTATACCTCCCTGGTTGCCAACTATGACAGCGAGTGCAAGAGTGTCTCTTTGGGAGCCAGTGAACAGTAACAGTTTGCAGTGATATAGAAGCAGCTTTTTCAAAATAAAATATAGTTGATCTTTCTTGAAAGGTGCACAGCATTCGAGGAAATGGATTTAAAGTAACAGAGATCTAGGTGCATACTCTTTTATGTACCCTTGACCCTCCCCTCCAATGCCTAGGTAGATATGACCTAGCCTTGGTGCCTCCTGTTTTCTTGGGGTCCAAGTTACAACCTGCTTGCTACAGACCCTGACTCTCAGTCAGCCTGTGTTAGCCAGCAGCCCCTGACAACTCCCCCACCTCCCTCTACATAGAGTAGAGCCTTTAAAAAATAACTGACTTTTGATCTCCAGATTCTGAGCCTTGGCAAACAGCCTCATCACCAGGCTTGGGGCCGAGGAGTCCCTCTGGGAGGTTATAAATCTGGCTATTGTGATTGAAAGGATGTTTCTTATCTAGGCTATGTTCTAGCTTTCCTGACTGGTTTCTTTAACCATCCCTTTTGTTGCATTCAGACAGAGCACTATCACACAGATACACCAACTCACAGATATGATATTTATTAAAAAATACAAATATTTTCCAGTTCTCCACAGACTGAATTAAATTATCTGAGTTTAATCAATGGGAGAAATATTGAAAGGGGTGGCAGAGTGCTTAAATTTAATTCTGGGTTCACCAATTCTCATCCTGATTGCTTTGATTCTCAGAGAGAAAAAAAGCACCCAATGACTTAACTACAGCTGGGTTTTGGCCTTTTGTGTCCAGGTACCAATAGATAAACTAAGAACTTTTGATATTACTTTCTTTTCAATGGCTTGGATTGCAAGGTTGATCAGAGTTCCCATTTCTGGTCACTGGTTCACTGCAGGCCCCTTTAATGCTAAATGTATTACTGCAGAACGTACATTACATTAATTCCTTATCTCTTTGTAAAGAGAAGGAATCGTATTGACATAGTATGGACCAGATCAGAACGTTGACTAGAGACATATGAGGGGAGAGGGGTTATTTTTGTAAGTGCTAGAATTCCCCAAATAGTGTAGTCGTGCTTTTAACAGGAGACTTGCACTGTTTACCTCATGTTGTTAATACTGGCAGTGTCTCCTTTTCCTTTTTGCGCAGCAGGATTCTCCATCAAAGATGAAAGCGTCTTTGTAGGTTGGCATGAAGTGTTTTCCTTAGCTCTATGGATGATAATATTTTAATTAGGCAATTCATTGTGGTGTTAACTAGCTTCTCAATCAGCCATTTTTATGTTTGCTCACTTTTGCTAATTATATTACTTTAATTCCTTATTGAAGAAATAAATCTCAACAGACAAGAATCCTTTTTAAAAAAAAATCATTTGAGCTTTCATGACATAATGGTGATTTCTTCCCTCTCAGTTTTAGGCCTCTTACTCTATAGAGAATCTGACCAGAAAGACAACAAGACACTGAGATGAAACATTAAGGATCAAGTTGCCCTTGAGCAGGGAACAGGAAATTGCCTAGATTTTGACTTGAGAGGTTCTTATTATTCTATTAAGGGGAGTGGAACAGGAAAGAGGCAGGGTTCTGCAGCTGCACTGAGTTCAATCTACTTTTCATGGAAGAGCATCATAAAATAAAGTGAAGCACAGAACTGAGCCCAAACAGCCAAATTCATTCCTGATCAGTGGAGTCAAACATAAGGTAAAACTCGCCAAAAGGGTTCCCCTGAAGATTATTTTCAGTTACACTTTATATTAAGGTTCCATTTGTAAATGGTTTACAAAGGGTTAATAAATGATGAATACATAATGATTACAACATGAGTAGTATGCGTTATTGATGGTTATAAGTACAGCAGTAGATGGTGTAGGAGGATATAAGCCATGGTTATAAGAAACCTGTTGTACACTCTAACTGATTTAACCATTTATTAAAACACCTATTAATCATGTATTAATGCTGTATAAGCAGAATTTATATAAATTATATAATTTGTAACTTTTTCTTTTCCAGTTATGTCAAAGTAAATCTTTCTGGCTACATTGCTTCACTATAAATGTAAAAGTGTTAACTATTTTTTTTTTAAATGAAACTAAGGAACTTTTGTGTGGTTTCCTTTGTTTCTGACCATTAAAGATAGCCATGGAAATCTCAGCGGAAATTCAATTAAAATCAGTTTTTCCCCTCCAGTTGTTGTTGTATTTAAGAAATTGTCCATTGATGAGAAAAACTTCATCAAACAGACTGATGAATGATTGACTGTATTTCAATCAGTGTTTCAGCTAGACAGAAGTGTAGAGATAATTTGAATAATTTTAATTTTAGGGCCATATCTATTCCTAGATCTATGGCTCTAACTCCCATTGATGGTAATTGGAGTCCAATTAATTCACTGCTCTCTCATTTTAATCTTGGGTTTCAAATACCTTTTTAAAATGATGAAAAATGTAGCTCATGCATTAGATTAGCCTTTATGAGAAGACTGAGTGGCCCAGGGAGTTGATAATTGCATACAGAGAAATAAAGCTTGTTGAAATTTTTTTTGACTAAACTGTTTTCTGTAAGAAAATGCAGTTTCATCAAAACTGAAACATTTTGCAGAAATGTATTGATTCGGACAAAAGTTTTGACAGGAAAAAGTCAAAATGAATAGTTATGACTTTCTTGCTTCAATTAATTTCATTTACATTTTTGTTGTGTATATTTAATATAGCATATTTAGTATTTTATATTGTTTTGATATTGTGGAAACAGTTGGTTTCAATGTTTTTGATTTAAAACATTTCAAATTTTTGTTCACTGTGAAATTTTGAAACTTCCTCTTCTTTGTTCTGATTTCAGAACAAAAGGAAATTTTGAAATGTCATTGTGATAGGTGCGTAGACCGCACGTTAGCATTCACAAAATGGTTAATAGATGGAGTAATCACCTCTCAACTGAGACTAAGTGGCTGGTTGGTGACAGCTGGGATAAAAAAAGGCTTACAGCCCAGGCAGAGAGAGAGGCTTAGAGTTACCTTGGAGAAACTCCCTGGCCACAGATAGAGAGAAAGCTGCCTGTAGGAGGGGGAGACTGGGCTGCCATCTGGATCTGGAGCCTACCCTTCTACAGGCAGTCTTCCCTTCCTTTATTTCAAACGGCCAGTGTCTTTTCTTTGAGCGCTTCTACAAAGGGAAATTCTGATCAAATTAATCCCTGGCCCTTGTCCTTTATCTATGTCTAATGCCCTTTATCATGTGATCACAGGGGCAAAGTGAAGTGAGGTGTCTAGATATCAGGAAACATTTTTTCTACCTTGTGATCAGCACTGTTCTGGTTGAACTGCGTTGTATCAGACCATATCAGGTTGCCTCCTAGTGATGAGGGGATTTTACTCAGCAGTACTATGGTGTATGAGCATGTGGGGGGTTGGATATAATGTTAAAATACATTTGAGGCCATCTGATAGCTCTGAAAAGAGAAGATGCACATCTGTGTGAAATACATGAATGGTAAACTGGTTCTTCAGGCTTTTGTAATCAATTTTCTAGGCTTCTCCCTACTTTAATGATGATAGCTCATGGAATATTGACTGTACCCAGTGCAGCTGAGGTTTGTAGTGACAGGAACCCAGAACTCATGGCCAAAAGCACGGTAACATATTCCCTCAGCCATCTGCAAGTTTGAAACTGGCCCCATTGAATCATGGGCCACACTCTGACCTTGCTGTATGTAACTCTGAAGTAACTGTACTAGATTCAGTACAATCTTCATACCTGATTCTTCTCTCAGTCAATGGAGCTGTCCTTGGGTAGAGATAGTGCTTATTAATATGGGGGAGTTGACTGGTCTGGCTAAAGAATAATACACTATTCCTCTGAAGCTATTCCATAATAATATATTATGCAGTCTCTATGCCGGTCAATTCCCTGGGTAGACACGCCCTACGTCAGATCACAGACTCAGCTCTTTAGTTTTTAAATTAGCTTTCTTAGAAAAAGATTAGCCCTTTTTTTGACCCAGACCTGTGTTGGGGGCAGCGTTGAGAGGTACCCCAGATATATGAGTTCTCTGCACTGTAAGAACACACAAGCTGCTCTGCACCTTTAAGTGATGCTGCATATTTTACCTTGGGTGGCCAGCTACGGGGTTGAGATTGAGCCATGGTTAGGACTCCATCCCATTTCCCATGGAGCACTGTGAGGTAGCAGCCCTGTTTGCCTCTGAATGCAGTGCCTGGAGTTCTGCACAGCCCTTATTCCATCTGAAGAGAGGGGTGGGGAGAAAGAGGAGAGAGGAAACTCTGTTCTCCCTCAGAGAACACGGTCAGAAAGAGGTGGGTGCTCTGTTGTATTTGAATCAGTCCTGTTGGTACCTGGTAGATTTCTGTAGCTCCATTCTGACATGGAATTGGGGAGAGGGGAGGGATAGCAGCTTGGTGCATGCATAAAGATGTAATGGGTACGAGAGAGTTACCGTAGATCACCACTGTATATAACCTGCAACATTGAAACATGATGATGGTTATTTCCCTCTTATACAGTGATAACATTCCTATAATAGTTCTTTTTTGTATGCTGTAAATGAGAGGTTGATAGGAAAAGAGAGTCATACACCAAGCTTTCCAAAGCGGAACTGACATACTGCAGTTTCCTCCAGGGGTCTGTCTCCCAGCAGCAGGTTTCTATTGCATATGGAAGAGATGATGATCTGTCAGTGACTCACGGAATTCTTTTCACTTTATCATGGCGAATGATCAAAAAAAATGTCTACGGCTTAATGTCATAGGAGCTTCTGATTTAAAAAATAAGGAGCTTAGTATGTGCAGGGTCAGAGCACAGCAGCAAGAGCAGTAAGTTAGATACTCTTTCTGTTTATTGAAAGGGAGCACTGGGTGACCACACTTTAGGAGGGCTTTATTGTTGTAAAAGAACATCACCATTCCTTTCTACAGCTCTTCTTTTTTTCCAAGAAGACTGATTGGAAACAAAGATGACACAAAGCTCCAACATGAAAAGAAGCTGAGCCTTAGACGTCAGTGCTATGTACAAATGGATGATTCACCTGAATCCATCTCTCTGGTTTTTAAGCTTGATTTCTGTTTGAACTATAAAGACGTCAGGCTTTGTACAGATTCCAGGTTTGGGTTCTATGCTAATCCCTGCTTTTATCAGGTAAAATGTCATGTGATGGCGTTGAAGGGGCTGCTGGGATAAATGTTCCTGTCTGTGAGTAATAGAGAAATAACCGCTGAATTCTCTCCCTTGCCACCACCATAGATTACATTACCCAGATGGTTAAACTGGGCACTCTAGCTGAATCCATACAGGCATTTAACTGGGCACTCTGACCCAGAGCTGTGGTGGGCTGTGAGACCTATGTGCTCTTCTGACTCTGAACACGCCCTGTGCTGATCTGGTCTTCTACCTGAGCCTAGAGCAGAGGTTCTCAAACTGTGGTCTGCGAGCTCCATTCAGGTGATCTACGGATAGTTCCTTCTTCTTAGGTGGCCGCACATGAGAGATTGAAGGGCCACCCGCCTAATTAGTGGAGTCGCACAGGCGTGGCTCCACTAATTAGGTGCCTGGACCTTGGAGAAGATGCACATGTGAGGTGGTGGCCTTGTGGGGGTGGGGGGAAATAGGGGGTAGGTGGGAGAGGGCAGTGGGGTGAGAAGAGGGGGTGGGGGGAATTTGGGATGTGCAGGGCTGCAGCAGCCAGAGAAAGAGACGACTTTCCCCAGCTCCAGGGCTGCGGCTGCCGGGGAGAGGCGGCCCTCCTTTCCTGCTGCCAGCAATGCTAAGGGACTGATACCTCAGCAGGGAGCATTGGGACATAAGGAAACCCCAGTCACCCCACCTTTCTGTTGGCTCTGCCAGCAGCATGGGAGAATAGAGTAGCAAGGAGCCTATATGCAGGCCTTACACCAGAAGATCTTCCTACTATAGCTATAGGTGGCTAGGCCAGCTTTAGGGATGAAGTCGGTGGAGCTTTACTGATTTTTGCCAGCTATTATCTGGCCCTACATGTGCATGCACCGAGTGAGCCGCATTCAGTCACTATGTATTATATGGGCCAAGTTCATCTGTGGTGTAACTCCATTGATATTGCTGAAGTCACATCAGGGAAGTGGTAGGAATGTACCCAGAGCTGGACACCAGCCTACAAACGGTGAATACAAATACAAGTTTTGGGGCCTGTGAAGAGTGTGTGTTGCAAGCAAAACTGGAAATCCTAAAAGCTGAGATAGAGGCGCTGCAAATTCCCACTACTAGGCAGTGTTCTCTACAACATCAATACTGTGCATTTCCATAGTGCCTTGCTGCTGAAGGGAAAATATTAATTAAGCCTCACAACAGAGGGCTAAACTCAGGCACAGAGGGTCTAATTCTCCGGTGGGGTTACATCACTAGTGTAAAACTGATGTGAGTAAAGACAGGGCTACAGATGGAGAGTGTCGCTTGGCCCACTGAATAATGTACTGGCTCAGAACTGGGGAGACCTGTTGGAGCCTTGGCTCTGCCTTTGAACTGTGTGACCATGGTCAAGTCACTCCCTGCCTCAATTTCCTCGACCACCTTTTCCCCTGTCTTTTCTATTTTGACTGTAAGCTTTATGGGGCAGGATCCATCTCTCCCTATATATATGTCGAGTGCCTAGCATAATAGGGTCCCAGTCATAGTTGGGGCCTCTAGGTGCTACTATAATAAAATGCCCATAAATCTGGAATAGCTTGATTCCTCTGCCGTGGAGTTACTCTGGATTTCCCCCAGCGTGAGCGAGAGCAGAATCTGGTTTTTCATATGCATAACTCCTCCTCTTGTTCCCATTTAGCCCCAACCTTGTGCTCATCCCAAAAGCATGACCTTGTACCTCTACTGAAGCAGCAACAAAGCACGTAGGCTTGCTTTCTGCAAAGTTTGCTAAGCAGCATCAGTGGGAAGTGTGCAGCAGTAGAAGTTGAGGGTAAATGGAGTGTACCCACTTCTCATTCAGGGAACATGGAGTTTAGATTAGGTTAGTTTACCTCCTTCTCCTCCCCTCCCCCGAAAGCATGCCCTGTGGTGTTGAGAGTCTTCATTTCATTCACATGTTTGTGAGTTGTTAGCATGCTGTATATAGCCTGTCATTCTTTTGTACCATGTTTCCCTTTCAGCACTTTGTTTTGGTTTTTTGTTTATTACTGGCAAATAGAAAAAATGTTACCGACTCTTCAGTTAAAATCCTTTGTGGTCAGATGCCCTTGTACAAAGTTGCCCTGTCCTGGAGACTGAATAGTCCAAGTCCTGCAGCACCTGTCTCAAACGTGCAAAGTGTTATGTCTGATGTTGTTTGGACTCTTTCATCTTTAACACCAAAAATGCAGCATGTCTCTGTTTAAAGGGATTGAGAGTTAAAAAAGAAAAACACAAGGCACCAAACCCCATACATAGTGAATGCTCTGACTTGTGCCTTCTGGACTTAAAAATAAAAACTAAAAACAAACAGCGACAAAGTGGATGACATAATATCTCTCATTGGACCAACTTCTGTTGGTGAAAGAGGCAAGCTTTTGAGCTTACACAGAGCTGTAACAACACTGCAAAAAACCAAGCAAGCAAACAAAAAATAGCGGGTCAGATCCTCATCTCATGACATTGATTCTGAGAGCAGGATCCGGCCTCTTACACTGATCTGCAGGGCAATGTATGCTGCAAAAATTACTAAATAAAATATAAATGACACATTTTAGGAAGCATACATCACCCAAAATCTCACAGCAGAATGTTGCCCTAGTGTAAACACTTTCAGACTGACTGGATTTTAGCTCAACCAAAAGTTGCCAGAAGCATTTTAATATTTTTCCCTTTCTGCCAAAGCAAAAATGGCCAACTAGAAACACATTGTGGTCTCCTTGGGACTCATTAGCATGGCACAGCTGTAGCTTCAGCAAGTGATAGAGTCAGCCACAGGGGAAAGTGTCACACGTGCAGCTAATGGCAACCTCCGTGCAGGAACAAATCTATGAAGGGGAGGGAGGGGGAGGAGGAGAGAATCATGGTTAATAATATGCAAATCGATGTAGCAGTTCACAAAGATTTGATTTGGGTTTCGAGGCAGCTGCTAAGTTGTTTTAACCCCTCTTGGGAGCATAAATGTATCCCATAGACATGGAGTAGGTAGCGGGCTGATTGCGTTTTTTAATAATGTTAATTTTACAAGGCAGAGCATTCCAAAGCAGTCGTGTCTTTAATCCTTGATCTCAATTTGCCAGGGAAGACGTCTCTGTATAGGATACACGTATCAGTGTTAATATGATAGAACCATACCAGTCTGCACCAAAAAATGGCACTCTCCTAGAAATACACTGCAGCCGTTTTATTTATTTATTTTATTAATTACCCAGCTCTTATATAATGCTTCTTATCAGTTGGTCTTAATGCGCTTTACAACGGAGGTTGGTATCATTTAGTATTCCATGAAGTATTGCCGTGAATAATTAAACCTGAAATATAATGCACATATGTGATGCCTTCTCTTTGCTTTTATTATCGTTTCAACACGGATGGTCCAATACTGTGTGGTGCTAAATGGGCTCAATGCCGGGGGTGTTTATTATTGTTTATTATTAAGGCTGCTTATTGCCTTGCTGCATCAAGCCCTTGCTCACTAATCTGCAAAATTCACTTGCACAATGGCTCTCCCATTCCCTCGTGGAACCAAACTAGTGGGGGTTTACTGCATCTGTTAATGAGATCCCACACTTTCAGACATCAGGAATGGAAAGTAGCTAGAGTTACATATGACAGAGGGCAAAATCTGGTTTAATGGAGTTGCTTCAGAGTGACACAGGTATAAGAGAGAGCAATATTGTGGCCCAGTGCCTGTGGGGAGGAGAGAGCTGCTTTGTGACTAGCTGGGTGCTAGGCAGGGCGAAGGGAGATCTATGCTCAGAGACCTGTGAAATGAATAAATGATCAGTGCTGTCCATTTGTAGGAGTAGTTAGGAAGGATGCCATTTCTGTAGAGTCTCCTACTATGCTAAGAGTATGTCTACACTACGAAATTAGGTCGATTTTATAGAAGTCGATTTTTTTGGAAGAGATTTTATGCAGGATTGTGTGTGTCCACACTAAGCGCATTAAGTCAGCGGAGTGCATCCTCACTACCGTGGCTAGCATCGACTTACAGAGCGGTGCACTGTGGGTAGCTATCCCACAGTTCCTGCAGTCTCCCCTGCCCATTGAAATTCTGGGTTAAGCTCCCAATGCCTGATGGGGCAAAAACATTGTCGCGGGTGGTTTGGGGTACATGTTGTCAGTCACCCCTCCCTCCGTGAAAGCAACAGCAGGCAATCGTTTCATGCCTTTTTTCAGAAACTAGAATGTTTGTTGGGCATGATCAGGCCATGTTTATTTTGTTCTCTGGTATTCAAACGACCTGTTTATAGTCTCCTTCAGGAGATCATGTAGATAGCCGCACAGAGTTATAATTCCTGTTCGTCGCCTTTTTAATGTTGTTGTTGTTTGTTGTTATTTATGATATTTTCTTTGTATTGGGGTAGCACCTAGAAGCCCCAGGAATGAACCAGGACGCCATGGTGCAAGGTACTGCTGTGAAGGGTTGGGTCACAGAGACCCCCTTGGGACTGCCACCTGATGTGTTGAGACTACCTCTGAGCCCGTGTTCCCTAGCAGCTTGGGACTTCAGTACCCTGTCTTGTTGAGCCAGACATGTTAGCCTGCTAAAATCACAGACCCAGGTCTGAACCACGTCCACCAAAAGCTGCAGACTTAACAGAAAATGGCTTAGAAAGTGATCCTGTCTCTAGCACCCAGATACCCAGTTCCCAATGGGATCCAAACCCCAAATAAATCTGTTTTACTCTATATAAAGATTATACAGGGTAAACTCATAAATTGTTTGCCCTCTATAACACTGATAGAGAGAGATGCACAGCTGTTTGCTCCTCCAGAAATTAATTACTTGCTCTGTGTCAATGAATAAGCAAAAAGTGATTTTATTAAATATAAAAAGTAGGATTTAAGTGGTTCCAAGTAATAACAGACAGAACAAAGTAAGTTACCAAGCAAAATAAAACAAAAACACACAAGTCTAAGCCTAATACAGTAGGAAACTGTAAATGTAGGTAAATCTCACCCTCAGAGATGTTCCAATAAGCTTCTTTCACAGACTAGACTCCTTCCTAGTCTGGGTCCAGCAATCACTCACACCCCCGTAGTTACTGTCCTTTGTTCCAGTTTCTTTCAGGCATCTCTTTGGGGTGGAGAGGCTATCTTTTGAGCCAGCTGAAGATGAAATGGAGGAGTTTCCAGGGCCTTTTATATTCTCTCTCTTGTGGATGAAAACCCCTTTGTTCTCCTGTGCAAAATCACAACAACCAGATGGATTCTGTAGCCACCTGGGCAAGTTATATGTCTATGGATGATTCAGCTTTTTGCAGGCCGATGCCATTGTTTACATGTTAGTTTGAACATTCCCAGGAAATCTCAGATGTGGATTGGCGTGTCCCAAAGTCCATTGTTAGTTAAGTACTCCCAATTACTTGAATAACCCCCTCATACTATGTTGACCAAATCTGCCTTATGTGCTTCCTACAGCAAACACTTTAAATACAAACATAGAGCCAACGCTCATAACTTCAGATATAAAAATGATACATGCATACAAATAGGATTAATATATTCAGTAAATCATAACCTTTGCAAAGACATTTTACATGGTATATCTAGTATAAAACATATTCCAGTTATGTCATATTTACACTCATAAGCATATTTCTATAAAGCATTATGGGGTGCAACGTCACAACTGCATAAACACAAAATAAAACCCCCCAATGAGCCCTCTCCAAATCTCTAGTTTGGTTGGAAGGACAGCTGTGGTCTCAACTAGAATGAAGACATGAGAAGTAATTCTGCTCTACTCCGTGCTGATTAGGCCTCAACTGGAATATTGTGTCCAGTTCTGGCTACCACATTTCAGGAAAGATGTGGACAAATTGGAGAAAGTCCAGCGGAGAGCAATCAAAATGATTCAAAGACTAGAAAACATGACCTATGAGGGAAGATTGAAAAAATTCGGTTTGTTTAGTTTGGAGAAGAGAAGTCTGAGAGGGGCTACGATAACAGTTTTCAAAGTACATAAAAGGTTGTTTCAATGAGGAGGGAGAAAAATTGTTCTCATTAACCTCTGAGAATAGGACAAGAAGCAATGGGCTTAAATTGCAGGAAGGGAGGTTAAGTTTGGACATGAGGAAAAACTTCCCAACTATCAGGGTGGTTAAGCACTAGAATAAATTGCCTAGGGAGGTTGTGGAATCTCTGTTATTGGAGGTTTTTAAGAGCAGGATAGACAAGCACCTGTCAGGGATATACTTAGTTCTGCCATGAGTGCAGGGGACTGGACTCGAAGACCTCTCACGGTCCCTTCCAGTCCTACAATTCTAGGATGTTGGGGGACTTTATCACACCATGATAATCTCCTTGATGACAAACCTCTGACAGTGTGGGACTGGTCCAAGGCTTCAGCATAATTCAGGGACTCAGTTGGATGTAACTCACAGTGGATGTTAGGCAGGTGATGCAATGAAAATACATAAAAGTTAAGGCCAGACGGGACCATTAAATCATCTAGACTGACCTCATGTATATCACAGGCCTTTAAATTTCACCTAGAAATCTCTGCACTGAGACCAACAGCTTGAGTGTGGTTAAAGCGTGTCTTCCAGAAAGACATCCGGTCTTGATTTGAAGACAAAATGAGACACAGAATCTACTACTGTCCTTAGTAATTTATTCCAGTGGTTAATCAACCTCACTGGTAAATGTGTGTGCCTTTATATCTAATTTAAATTTGTTTGGCTTCAGCTTCCAGCCGTTCTTGTTATGCCTTTCTCTGCTAGACTAAAGAGCCCTTTAGCACCAAATATTTTCTCCCTGTGAAGGTACTAAGACACTGTAATCAAGTCACCTTCCAGACTTTTTGTTAAAATACACAGATTGAGCTCTTTAAGTCTTTCATTGTAAAGGATTTTCTCCAGCCCTCAAATAATTTTTGAAGATCTTTTTTGCACCCTATCCAGTTTTTCAATATGCTTTTAAAATAGAGGACACCAGAACTGGATGCAGTATTCCAGTATCAGTCTCACCAATGCCATATACACAGGTAAAATCACCTCCCTGGTCCTCCTCATTACTCCTCTGTATATACATCCAAGGAGCGCATTAGCTCCTTTTTGCCACACTGGGAATTCTGTTGATTTGCTTGTCCATTCTGACCCCTAAATCCTTTTCAGAGTCACTTCTTTCCAGGATATAGCCCCCAATTTGTAGGTATGGCCCACATTTCTAGTTCCTAGATGTAGAACTTTGCATATGGCTGTATTAAACTCGATGAAAATGAATGAAAGGATTTCAATGGTATACCAAGATCTATCAAAAATTAACATCAGCAGGCCTGAGACCCTCTTAGTTAACTTGCACCCAAGAGTCCTGAAAGAGCTATGTGGACCTTCTAAATTAAAAATGTTTATCCCTATTAGATGATGTTTAATATCCTCCATCACCTTTATGTCATACAAGCACATCATCCTGCTTCTTTCCAAATACAGAACAAAAATATTAACTGAACGCTTCTGCCTGTTCTGCATCATTAATAATTGTATCATCTCCATTTAATAGTGGATCGCTAGGATTATTTTTGTTCCTAATATACTTAAATTCCTTCTTACTGTCCTGGGCCCTGCCAGCCATGGATTTTTCCCTGATGATTTTAGCTTTTTTCTACACTTCATAACTTCTAATTGATATAAGTTACTGTCTATTTCCCCCTGTTCCCGTTTGTCACATATTGCTCTTTTTGCTTTCACTTCACCACAAAACCAGGATGGGCTTTTAGCCAAAGTTGTCCTCTTTCTTGTTTGTGAAATTGTGTATTTTCTGGGCATCAATAAACTCTTCTTAAAGAACTCCCAATTTTAATCCATATTTTTCTGTCTAAATTTTTCCTCCCAGTCTATTTTGCTCATTATTTTCCTCAGCTTTGGGAAATTTTTCCATTTTAAAGCACCAAGTATATACTACTGTAGGACTACTGCTTTTTATATATACACTGCACCCCCGCTAGAACGCGGGGTTTGAGAGCCATGCGCGGGACCGCGTTAACGCGGGGGGACGCGTTAATGCAGGAGGACGCGTTACCATGGATCCCAATGTAAGCAATTTATTTTGGGATCCATGCTCGCCCCTGCGCTAATACTGAATTCACACTATAGTGGCGCGCAGTCTAGCGGGGGGTGGGGGGGGTGGGGTGGGTGGTGTCCTCCTCTGTGTGTGTGTGTGTGTGTGTGTATATATATATATATATATATATATATAATGTGTGTGTATATGAAAAGATGTTCATCTTGCTTTTCCCTTGTTCTCCCCATTCTGTTCCTATTTGTGTGGGGTTTTTTGTTCAACTTGTTGCATCTTCTAATACTTGACTGTGAACTGTTGTGCAGGGTCAGTCTTATTTTCTGCATCTGAAGAAGTGGGTTTTTTACCCACGAAAGCTTATGCCCAAATAAATCTGTCAGTCTTTAAGGTGCCACTGGACTCCTCATTGTTCTTGCAGTGGTGACTCGGTAGGGTTAACGGGGCCTCAAATCAGTAGCTCCAAAACTGGAGGCTGCTGGTTTGGAATGGTGGCTTAAGAGACCCACTGCTGTGAGAGGCTAATAGAGCTGACATAAAAGCTGCACATGGTGCAATGCCCGTTTCCAGAGACACAGCTGTACCAATTGTTATGAAATAACCTCCTCCTGCTGTGACAGAAATTTTGGTTTGTATGTCTGAAGGTTGGTGCTATTATATTTGTGTGTGTGTGTGTGTCCAGTGAGCTATGCAAGGCTAAACGATCCAGTGTTTCGCAGGAACATAACTATGGTGCACTTCGCCCTCCTAATCAATCATTCTTTGACCCACGTCTCTGGCATGTCTAGATGATGGCTCTGAATCCTTGACACTTAATTGATAATAGAAACACTGTTTTATACAAACATGTCGGGCAGTATTCAGGAGGTCTGCTGAGTAATACTTAACCCCCAGGTGGCAGACAGAGAACAAGCCTCATTTCAAATGGTTCAAGACACTTACAAACCTACTTTATTAAGTCCCACTGAGCTGAAGATACCGTGTGGGAGCTAGGTTGAGACAAGCCAAACACATGTGTGCAAATTGGAGAAAAGGGTAGACGGGGGTTGAGCACAATATTAATGGGCAGCACTAGCACTAGCCCCCGAATGGGGCCCATGGCCCTGCTTACCCTCCATGCCTGACAGCGGGCCAGCCTGGGCATTCAGGGGATTGCATACTGCACACTCAAGTGGTTGTAGTGTTTCTGCTTCTTCATGGCCCCGATTCGAGCCTCAAGAGGGATTCTGACTGCATGAGGGAGCGTTCCTGCCAGGGTTCTGCTATGCTAAGGCCACTCCTCTCCTCCCTTCCTACCCCAGATGATGATGGCCAGGGCTTAAAGGGCAGTATCTGGCCCTATGTGTCTTGCTGGTGCTGTCTTCTAATTGGCACTTGTGCAATGCCTTCTCTCCCTTCCTCCCTCTCTGATGTGTGTCCCTAGATACCTAAACACATCCTACTGAGACTGTCTAGTGAGCACAGAGCACACTGACTGCAAGCCCTTGTGCTGCTGAATTCAGCTGACAATCAACTCCTAATGCCAGCAGCTATTTCTGTTTTTTATACTCTTCTTCCTTTAATCAGATGTCAACAGTGCCAAGTCCAGAAACTTTTAACAAAAGTTATTTTCTGGTTAACAGGCAACAAGATGGGCAACAGCTCCTGTTTTTATGTACACCAGTTACCGCTGTAAATACTTTTCTCCACTGTAAGCTTTGTCTTCTAATGGCCTGGTATAGGAGCGGCTCTAACAATTTTGCTGCCCCAAGCAGTCGCCGCCGCGGTGGGTGAGAATAGGGCGGCAGTCCGAGTCCCGCGGCGGCAATTCGGCGGCAGGAAGAGCGGTGGACCTGCCGCTGAATTGCCGCCGTGGGACTCGGACTGCCGCCCTATTCTCGATGCCGCCCCAAGCACCAGCTGCCTGAGGGTGGGGGGTAAATGTGTTAAAAGGGAGCTAGGAACTAACTGTAACTGGTCTACGGAAAGTTCCCTTGTTGGAGTGGAATTCCCTGCTGGTGAAGGTGCGTTGGTTTCAGGCCCTGCATCTCAGACCCCATACCTAGGGTTGCCAGTTTTGGTTGGCCGTATTCCTGGAGGTTTCATCACTTGACATAATCTTTAATTAAAGAGTACTCTTTAATTCCTGGAGACTCCAGGGCAATCCTATGGAAAAAACGCAGAAATTGGGTTTGTTTTTGGCTTAATTGGCTTGTGAGTTGCTTGTTGGCTAGTTTTTGGCTTGTAGCTTGTTTGGCTTGTAGATTGTTGCTTTTTCTTTTTTTGATTGACTCCCAGCAAGCAGGGGCAAAGGGGGGGAGAGAGAGTCAGGGGTGCACAGCGGGCCCACCACAGTCCCAGCCTGCACACTGAGAGGATCTAGTCACATAGAGTGTTGGGGTTCTTAGGGATTGGCTTGTTTTGGCCTTGTTTTGAAATGGGATTCACTTTATTTTTGGCTTATTGTGAAAGTCAGGGTGCTTATTTACCACGTGAAAGTTAGCAACTGTGGTTGGCAACCCTACCCATATCCCTTATTTAGCAGTGTTTTCGGGGATCCTCCAGCAGTCCGGTGCTGCCTCAAGATCCATTAAAGTCCATTAAGGATCCGAAACCAGTTGCACATCTTAAAGGTGTCAGCATTAGGAGCTGTACATTATGCAGGTGTATACTGAAAATGTGCACCATCCAGTACTTAAGATACATGTGTATGAAATCATAACCAGTACTACGTACAATGCTTCGTCACTGTGCTGACTTTGGATGTTTTCATTTAATTAACACTATTGCCTATAATTTTAATGATATGTGCCTCAGGGTAGGGAGGGGTGTGTGTGTGTAAATACTCTGATATATATAGTAATGACAATTGTATCTTGTGTCTTAATGCATGTGGAATCTGATCCCAATCCCACTGAAGTCAACAGGAGTCTTTCCACAGATGTTAGTGGGCTTTGGATCAGGACCTCAATGAAGAGAGGATCTGGCTATTGGGATCTGTAATGTTCGTCTCTCTGTGGACTATGCATGCCTGTGAAGAAGGCCTTGGTTGGCACCATCATTTCATGATTGTACTGAAAAATGAGGCATTCTCGTTTCTGCTGTCATTGATGTGATGAAACTGTTCCTTATGGATAGGTAAGGAAGCAACCAAAGTTGCGGTTCTTTCTGAGGCATTGCTAAGAGTGCAGAGTTAAGACTTCTTAATGGAAAATAATTCTAGTCTCATCCTTAAGTTTAAAAAGTCTCTCCATTATAGCAGCATTTTGTATGCACTGGAATGAATAAGCACCATCAGCTGCAACAGAATGTCCCATTAATACTGGCCACTTATTATTACTTACGATATTTAGCTCTTAATATATAATTATTATTAGATACTGAACACAGCCTTGCACTAGAAAATCTGTCCTCTCTGTTTCTGCTGATGGTACAGAATTATTGTGATTTATACTCTTCATATTAGAAGCAATATGATTATTCAGTTAATCTATTATTCATTTCACTCATGATCTATTCTTTTCACATCCTTGCTCTGAGTCAATTTTCCCCTCCCTGCTATTTTAATAGAGTAGCATTTTAAATTGTGAGAACACTGCATTAAACATGTATAAGATTTTATCTAATTTAAAATGCTTTCTTCTAGCAGGATATGCCTAATAAGCATAAAAACAATAATGCTCACAATGCTATGGCATATTAACATGACATATTGTGAAGGATGCATTTTTCAAATAAAGCTAAGCACTAATTAATGAATATGTTAAAACTTGTGTTTCCCCGAAGCTGCAGCATGATTGACACAAAAAAATTCTTTTGACAGAGTAGCACTGCATATAAGCTGCTTTGAAGTTTGCAAACACTGTTACTTGCTGTCTAATATGACATCTCTAAAATAACATGGATGTTCAGAGATGATCTTTGACGTGGATGTATTTGTCAACAATTAATTTTGTATTTCAGCTGGCACTGGATGAGTATATGTAACCCGCTGGTGAGGGTACGTTATAAGTCCCTCTCCACCTACGCAGCCTGACTTTTTTTATCTCAAGTTGTAGCAGCTCTTGCCTCTAGCTCGGGAGATCCCCAGTTCAGTCCCTGATGAGTTGGCCAAGATGGTGCCATCACATATGCAATGAGGTAGTAAAAAGTTAAAGCCTGCAAAGACTTACATACGTATTTAAAGTTAAGCCTGTGAGTTGTCTTACTGCGCTCAATGAGAGTACTCATGTGCTTAAAGTTAAGTGTTTAAATCTTTGCAGGACTGGGACCTAATTCATCACCTTCTGTTAATTAGCACCATTGCTAATTAGCATACATTGCTGTCCACTTAGTTTTAGATTTTCAGGAAATTCAGACAAGCAATGGGAGTCCAATTTGTGCATGCAATTTCTTTGATTGCTCATACATAGCAGGCAATTCCATGCACAAATGGTCAAAATTAGCCATTCCCGGCTAATTTTGTCAGGCCCGAGGGGGGACTGTGAAAGACATAAGATACAATGAACCCCCTTAACAACCAGTAGCTATGGCAATTAAAAGTCACTAGGGGGAAGTAGATGCCTTGCCTACGCAAGACCTTGCATTTTTATAGTCGCCCTTCGCTTACAAAAGAAGAGCTATCCTAGCAGAAAAAACACTATCTTAGACCAGTTTTGGCTTTGTGTGCATAATCGCAATAACTGCACACCACGGCACATCCACGCTGTCTGGAAAATCTGGGCTGAAATGGTGTACAAAGAAATTCAGATGGTCAGATAAAGAGCTCAGAAATTGCCACGTGTTTCATTTCTAGACCCTGTAGAAAAGTGACAGAATACATCCACTTCAAAAAAATCCACGCGGCAGCGAGCCTCAGATCCTGGGTCAATTGACTTGCGCTTGCGTTCCAGGGCTAAAAATAGCTCCCCCCTCACTCAGTGGCGTAGCCAGGTTTAAAGTACAGGGGGAGCGGAGCTTAAAAAAGGCACCTCCCCTTGTACTCACCCAGCTGTTCGGCGTCACTTCAGCGGCGGGTCCAGTCCCTTCACTCGCTCCCGGTCTTCGGTGGTACCCGCCGCTGAAGTGCCGCCGAACAGCTGGAGCGCCGGCGAGTGAGTGGTTTTTTTAGCTCCGCTCCCCCGGTAGCGCCAGAGCAAAAGGCGCTGGGAGCAACAAACAAAAAAAAAGGCGCCGGGAGCGAAAGGCGCCGGAGGGGGAAAAAAAGCTCTGCTCCGCCTGCAGCGCTGGAGCAAAAGGCACCAGAGCAAAAAAAAGGCGCCGCTTCTGCTCAGTGGGGGAGAGGCCGCTGCCCCTGCTCCCCGCCCTTGGCTACGCTACTGCCCTCACTGGGTTTCAGAGTCCAGGCACCATCCTGAGCAGGCACATCTACCCTGCTATTTTTAGCCCTGGCGTGTGAGCCCTGCAAGCCCGTGTCAGTTGACCCAGGCTCTGAGACTCATTGCCACAGCGTATTTTTAGCTGTGTAGACATACCCAGAAGTTCCAAATTACAAAATAAAATCTCTCATGAGGTCAGAGAGTGTATTTTAAATGTGTAATTCCTTATGCAGGAATGACAAGGAAGTGTCAGAGTAAGGAATTATGGTTATGATTCGGCAAAGATCTTAAGCGTATGCTTGACCCCATAAAAGTCAATGCTTTTAGTGGTAGTAGTACTTTTATTTTCATTTTGGTAGTGCTTAGGATCCCTAGTCTTGGACCAGGACGCCATCGTGCTAGGTGCTGTACAAACTCAGGAAAAAATACTGTCCCTCCACCAAACAGCTTAATAAGGATGGAGTTAAGCATTTGTTTTGCTTCACTGGAGATCATAGGAGGTAAACAGTAACAGGAAAACAGATGGGCACACTTGAATTTTTTTTTTAAAAAAGTTTGACTAGAGTAAACATATGTACAATGTATTTTTTTTTTTTTTTTACCTAGAGGGTAATCTCCCTTTGAAATTCTCTGTCCCAGAAGAAATTTGCAGAAGCCATATTGCAAGGATTCAAGACACTCAGCACTCAGTTTCTGGAGTGCTAATGATCTCTCAGGGTATCAAAGAGACGAGATCGGCACTGAGATGATTTTTGTTGACATGTACAGACAGATTCAGACGTGAGAAGGAATTTTCTCCCAGGGAATAGCGTCAGGGACTGGGGGTTACTCTTCCTTCCCCATTACTCCCATCATTGCTGCACGTGGTCAGTTTCCTGTGGATACATCCTGTGGATGGCTGGAAGGCTGGCTTCGGGGCGGGCGATAAGGGTGGCTGCCCAAGGTGCTAAATCCCTGTGGTTTCTTTGCTTGTGCCTTTTGGGTGGGAGGTGGCACCGAAAACATTTTCCATCTGGGCGACAAACACCTAGGGCTGGTCCTGCATAGCTGGACCTCAGTCCTTCTGTTGTCTCCTGCTATATTTCTATGCTATTTTGTGATTACATCCCTGCCTTTGTGACTGCGTGGATTATGGCAAGCTTGGACCATAGCAATCTGCTCTACCTGGTACTACACCAGAAAACCATTCAAAGACTTCAGCTGGAGCAGAATGCCATTGCCTGGCTGCACAGAGAAACTTGTTAAACAGAACAGATCACACCTGTGTAGCACTTACCTAAGGTGCAACTCAAGGTGGTAGTTCTGATCTAGAGATTTCTAACTGTTTTGGGGCCTCAGCCCCAGATGTCTCAAGTTGGACAACCAAAATCACTAGCTACTTTGTGCTCGCGGTCACACAAACAAGACATAACTTTCTGCGCCTATCCAAATGGTGATATTGTTTCTGTGAAGACTTATTTTGGCTTCAGCTTTCAGCAAATAAAAGAGGAAAAAATGTCTGTCAAATTTTGGAAACTTTACTGAAAAAAGTTCTAGTTGGCTGCTACTTTTTCTGTGGGTATTCAGAAAATTCTGTAGAATGATTTTCAGTTGCCTGGTGAGATGAATATTACTATGGTAACAGATACAGAAATGTACCATAAAAATTTCTCAATAGTTTTTTTTTTTTTTTAAATTCTGCCATAAAATCATCTGACCATGTTACTGGGAAACTGGGTCAGACATGTCATAATTCTATTTTATGGGGTGGTTAGAAAAAAAGAAACAAACATGTTGAAATCTTAGTGTTCTGGATCCCAGTGTAGCAGCAGAAAGAAAAACTGAAGTAAATTAAGAAATAGGGAAAAGAATCCCAGCAAATAAAACACAAGAATCTTTTTTTATTTCAGTGATTTTTTTTTATTACTGATGCTCCATCGATTGCTGTGTCTGAGAGCTCTAGAGAATGCAATCCACTATTTAATCACTGCTTAGTCACTATTTGATCAATTTGGCCCTCTGAAGTTCTAGCATTTCTCCATAAGCACTGGCTACTGCAGTACAAACTTCCTGCACTATCAGCATCCTTCAGCCCTGCTTGAGAGAGATAACAGTTGAGAAAGGACCGCAGGCTCCCTCTGCTGCTGAGAACAAAACTGCATTGGGAAGACGAGACCTAGAAAGTCTTCTAGTCCACTTTCTTCTCCACTATTATCAATGAGTCAAATCCTGCAGTCCTTAGTCAGACAATACTTCCATCGCTGCAAGTCTTGCCAGAATAACGACTTGTGGCTTGTTTTATTCCATGTAGGGTGACCAGATGAGAAGACCCAAAAATCGGGACTTCCCACCCAAAGTTGTTGAGCAAAAAAAAAAACCAGGACGCGGGACAAATGATCAAAAATCGGGACGGTCCCGATTTTATCGGCACATCTGGTCACCCTAATTCCATGCCTGAAATAGGGTGGTGAGGGAAACCTTCCGGAAGTTCATTTGAACTTGACAAGAACAAAACTATTCCAGAATATTGTGTAAAGGCACATTGGTCCATGCAAAATGCAGACCCACGCAGGGATGGAGGCAATACTAGTCATGGATGGAAGGTCTGGAGGAAATGCTAGGTGTAGATGGAAGGCCTGGAGACTGTGAAGACAATGGTCAAATTCCGCATTTTTATTTCCCTAAGTGGGTTAAGGAAAGATTCCACATGAACTCAGTTATTCGAACAGTTTAAGAAATATGTGGGTGGTTTTTCCACACAAGGTCTTTCTTACTGGTTTGGTGATAGTAGAAGAATTTGGCAGATAAAAGAGCATTACACCGCATCTGTCACCAGGACTCTCTAGCTGTTTACATCTGTAATTACACAGAACTCTAAAGTAAAAGTCAAATCTAAATCAAGGCCAGGAGTTCTCTCCAATGCTGCATTCATTGCTACAAATACTCATGACAAAGAGTCATGTTCAAACCCTATGCCCCCAGGTCACTTGCAATAATTGTACATCAATGCTGTTGCTGGTACTTAGGTCCATACCTAAGCCCTTCATCTAAAAAGGTCTGGTGTGGGGATTCAGAAGCCAAATCTGGATGCAGATCCATGTGTTGCAGTTGGCCCCTGTCTTTGTAATGGACCGATGGAAACCCCCAGATTCAAGCACCCCCAGACTTTGAAGGGTCCAAAATTTGGACAGAAGTTTTGCAGTTCAAGCCTACCTCTAGGCTATATGTTGTTCCTACTAAGACTGAATGTGCATTGAAGGCAATTTGCCCTTCTGGTGTTCTAGCATTTCTCCATAATAATTATATATAGTTCAGCAGTTTTTTCTTGCTTTGTTTTTTTTATGTTAATTATTTCCTTTTGTGCCTGAATGCCTGGAGGCAATATTGAATCCCAGAAACGAAAGGGTAGGAGGAGGGAGAGGAAGGTAATCAAAGGCCTAATAGTCTGAGAAAAGATGGAGTGCAGCTATTACTCCTGTGTAAATGTTGACAGGATCCTAGCAGTTACACGGGAGGCTGGGAGAGAGAATTCAGCAAAATTGGTGTGGTTTAGAAGTCCACACTTCAGGTCCGAAACACCTAGAGCTCCCATTTTGGCAGGGTTGATGCAGCCCTTCATATTTCCAACATAGATGCAGTGAGTTCCTTGCAATATATCCAGGAGGTAAGGGCCTGCTCCTGAAGGCCTTGGTGCAACAAGAGACAAGATAAGTTGATGAGCGGTTCTGTCGTTTGACTGTGGATCTGGGACCAACATTCTTATTGGGCCAAATTGTCCACTCAGTTTCACTGGTCCAATTCTGCTGAAGTCATTTCAGGCTGCACTAGAGCAGTGGTTCTCAACCAGAGGTATGTGTACCTCTAGGGGTACTCAGAGGACTTCCAGGGGGTACTCAACTCCTCTAGATCAGTGTTTCTCAACCGGGGGGCTGCAGCTCCCAGAGGGGTCATGAGACCGGTTATGGGGGCGGGGGTTGCATGTGCAGGGCCAGCATTAGGGGGTGGCAAGTAGGGCAACTGCCTGGGGTCCCATGCCACAGAAGACCCAGAGAAGCTAATTTACATGCTTCAGCCCCGCCGCTTGGGCTTCAGACAAGGCTCACAAGTGGAAAAACAGACTCAAGTAAAATATTTACATTCCAATTGATTTATTTTATAAGTATATGATAAAAATGACAAAGTGAGCAATTTTTCAGTAATAGCGTGGCTGTGACACCTTTGTATTTTTATGTCTGATTGTGTAAGAAAGTCATTTTTAAGTGAGGTGAAACTTGAGGTATGCAAGACAAATCAGACTCCTGAAAGGGGTACAGTAGTCTGGAAAGGTTGAGAACCACTGCTCTAGTGTAACTGGGAGAGAGAATTTGGCCCAGTACTTTCATACATGAGGTCTCAATCTGGGGATTGGACCCCCCAGGTGGATTGTGGCAGGTCGAGGGGAGATCACTCCCACCAACCCTTTCTTTATGGATAGATGGGAGGAGGTTCCTGAAACTACGAGAGTGGGCTTCTAGAAACTCTTTTTTCTGCTCTAACACAGGGTCACAGTACAGAAAAAGCTTAGAACTGCTGATAGTTCAGGTTCTATAGGGAGGGTCTAGAGCCTGATCCCCAGCAACCATTTGTATGTCTTTCCAAAACTATAAAATCTCTTTAATATGCCTTTTGGAAACTAGCCTCTAAGTGGAGAGCCCATCATAGGAGCTGTATGCCACTTACCTTTATTCTGAAATGTGTCATTTTAGGAGTATTTTATTCAAAAGGACACATAGCAAACTATTGGATGCTGTAATATTAATAATAATCATTATCATCATTAATAATATGGAATTATATATTGGGTCCCTGGTCTTCCTACGGTAACAGTAATGTTCTGGGTGTTGGTATGGAGATGGTTGGTCGGGGAGCAGAAGAGACAGTGATTCTGGCCACTGTTGATTTAGGGAAGGATTGAGGAGTGTTGCACATGGAAAATGAAAACCTGTGTAGAATGGTAAACACATAGGCAAAAGGGGACGGGAGCAGGGGTTGTAGTTGACTTAGGTGAGCTACATGTCATGTGGCTTGTGTATCCACCTCCTTCACAGCTATACCTCAGCAAGCGTGACTGAAACGCAGCCCTGATCTGAAGAGCATGTTGTGGTTATAACTGTTTCCAGGTGGAGTTTTATATTTGTTGTTAGTAAGTAGGTGCTCAGCTCCTGCGGCGCTGAGCGCGGTGTAACAATCTACCTAGGACAGAATAGAAGTAGATGTGCAAGCTTGGGAAATGGATAGGAGGAAGATGAGCCTGGATTGAATGGTAAGGCCCCACTCCTGCATGGTGCTGAGTACGCTCCCACAGTTTCTGGTGGGAGATGAGTGTGCTCGCTGGGGCAGAGTCACAGCTGGCGTAAATTGGTGCACGTTCCACCGAAGCCAACGGAGCTCTGTTGATTTACACCAGCTGAGCATCTGGCCCACTTCCCAACAAGAACGAACGCTCGGCACCTTGCACAATAAGACCCTTAAAAGAGCTTATTACAATTTCAGCTCTCCTGGAGCAGCAGAGACTGATCTAGATGCCAAGGCACGTACTGAGTATAAAGAGTTGTTTGAAGTGCTGCCTTTTCCCTTGTAGCTGAGAGAGACCATCAAATCAACCCCCAAGAAGTGGCACTGGAGATCTCATTTTACATGTTGGGGCTGATTCTGGTCTCACTTACACCATGAATCTCAGTATTAATTCCACTGAAGTCAGTGCTGCCATCCCTTGGAAAAAACAGACGGGGAAGTCAGAAACAAACCCTGTACTTTATGTATTTATGTGACCAACCCAAGCAGGAAGCAACTCAAGAGAAAAGCTGGGAAAGATCAGCTTTAACTGGATTTTTACACTTCTTATTGTTATTATTTTACTATACTTCATATCAACTCTGGACCTTAAAACCAAAGTAAAAGATCACATGCAGGGCTTTCATACATAATTTACTTTACATCTGACACCAGTCAAGGAGCCATAAAGCTGCAAGAGCGCTGTGTGCCCGTTCTGTTTCACTGCAGGAGTTAAAGCTGAATTTAAAACAAAAATACGGCAGCGCTTTTTTCTCTGAGGTTGGATGAGGCTCAGGAGTTCTGAAAGATCTGGCTCAGGCCCCAGCCCATCAAATACCATTGGTGGTGCCTGGAAATGGACTGTCTGTTTGCCCTCACCAAGGGGCGTGGGCCAATGGATGTGCTGGCCGCTGCTTTCCGCAGCCCACATTGGCCTGGGACGGTGAACCACGGCCAGTGGGAGCCGCGATCGGCCGAACCTGTGAACGCGGCAGGTAAACAAACTGGCCCGGCCCACCAGGGGGCTTACCCTGGCGGGCCGCGGGTCAAAGGTTGCCAATCCCTGCTCTAGATGCTACTGTAGTACAAAGAATTAATAATAGGCAAAGCCTGAAAGTTTGACTGTAAAGTTATCAGGTTCATCTCCTACCTAAATAGCGGAGGTTGGGAGCAAATGTTGCAGAAAAGGGATGGAGAGAGAGGAAAACACCAAAGAAAACAAGGTGAAAAATGGAATAGTGAGTAGGCAGAATGGAACAGAATTAGGAAGACACTGTGCAAAAGGAATAGAGAGAAAAAGTTTAATTAGGAAAATTAAATGTCCTATACCAGAAGGAGCCCAAGCTTCAGAGAACTACCTCACTGACTTGGCAATGCTTTGTGCAGGCCAATAGAGAGAGTGAAGCTTCAAAGTCTGGGTCTGAACTGGCCCAAAGCTTGAGACTATTTGAGTCTAGCTCTTAAGGCACCTTACAAACCTCTCTTTTGGGGAGAGTCTGGCTATTTGTAGTGTATAGCCCAGACTTCCTCTTCACTAGCAATACATGTGGCTGGGTTAGGGTTTTGTTTGTGGGTTGGCTTTTAATTGACATGCCTTGTTTTAAAACATAGGTTTGAAGACAGGGACAAACATTCATAAGTTTGAGTTAGTTATTCGAGTCCAAAAACTAGTGCACAATGTTCTCCAAACCTTGGACTCCACAATGAGGAGAATGGTTAGGGCACAAGCCTGGGACTTGGGAGTTGTGGGTACCCTCCCCTGTTCCTTCACAGACTTCCTGTGTGATCTTGGGCAAATCAGTCAGACTGGCAATCTGGGCCTCAGTTCCCCATCTGTAAAATAGGCATAACAGCACTGCCCTGCCTCACATGGGTGCGGTGAGGCGCTGAGATACTATCGTGCTGGGGCTGTGTAAGTGCAATAGACAGAACAAGATGCATCCCCCAAAAGTTCAGAGCAAATATTTTGAATGAGTGTTTTGCAAGTGTTTTCTATCAGTAGACCACGCCACTGCTCCATCTTGCACAAAGTTAGTTCTGGATCATACAGCAAATCTCCTAAAATTTTCCTTCACTTAAAAGAGGAAAAAAAATAGTTCTGCCTATGGCCTGGCATCCGTACGTGCTTAGCACGCAGCACAAGCTCTTTATAATTCATCAAAAAGGCCACACAGATAATGAGACAAGGTTTCTTGCTGTAGCTGGATGTTCTTTCTGATGCCTCTTAAACATTAAAAGTAATGAAAAGACTTGTTACGCTGGCAATTCACAATGAGTCACAGCGAGTTAGTAGTATGGAGAGGCATGCCTGTGCCTGTGGGCATTCATCATCCTACTTCAATGAGGTTCCAGACCAAACCATGAGCCTTCCCTTAGTGAATTTGCTGGCACTGAACATGGGTGGAAATGGCCAACCTTATGCTAAACTAGCTTCAAAGGCTGTCAGGCGTGCCTTTGTAGCTATAGAGGTTCTGCTGCTGCCCCCTGCTGTCATTTTGCTCTCATTCTACGCAGGGACACCTTGTAGGGCAGTCAGACTTTACGCACTCAACCAGAGAACATGGCCGTAAGACAGAGAACATTATGGCCTTGTTTTGTTTTAGATCACACAGCAAATCGAGACTTCTTGAGGCCCTAGAGAAAGAAGGCCACCCGCAGGAGACCACTCCACCTTTTGGCACCAGCTCCGGGGGGAGTCAGTAAAGATTTCACCAAGCTTCCTCCCTGATGATATACAGTTTAGCCTTAAAAATGTAAAAAGGCCCTTTCCTCCAGAGCTCGATGAAGCATGGCAGGAAGGGCTGCTCCTACAATTTACTGTAATGAGTGCTATAAGGCTGCCCACAAGCATCAAACGTACAAGACTGGCCAAGTGCACATAGGTGTTCACTGCTATATCTTTTTGCACATACAGTGGGTTCAATTCTGCTCTCAGATATGCAATTCCCTTTGACTTCAGTGGGAATTCCAGGGGTCTCCATAAAGTTGCAGTTGTCTCGCCATTTCTATGCAGTAAAATTCTCTGCATGCAGGATAACTCCCTTTGCTCGCTATTAGGTATCCCTTCATCTCCCTTGAAATTCAAACCACAAATGCTTTGATAAATGGACTGAAAAGGGAAGTAGGTTTACTGTACTCTATTGAAAAGCTGTTTGGTAACTTCCTAGTTCTACATAGTGAATCACAGCCAGTAATAATCATGGCATTGCAGAGAGAGGGGATTTTGCACAATGCTGCCTGAATGTGGGGGGTGATGTGAGCCGTGCTTCTATGCCAAGGGCTGGCTTCCTGCATGCTCCAGTGTGTATTTATTTATTTGGGCTCCGCTAAGGAGATGGGGATTTTGTGTGCTCCTATGTGTATATTTGTTTTATTTCCTTTCTAGTCCTAGAAGCAGCATGAAAATTATTTCAAAGGAAAAAATGATTTTGTTTCACTCTGAATCTGTCAGAAGTAAGCAAGGGAAACTTGGAAAATGTGAAATCCTCTCTATCCTTGCAGGATGTGAATCCAAAACTAAGAGTACATGTAAAGCCAAAACACAACATAGAAACGTCTCCAACCCCCATCTCTGTGACACTAGTAGGTCCTGCATTTTGTATTGCAGATCAAAGTATGAGAAGTGACGTTAGGAATTGCCATGGAAATGGGCCAGGAGGGTTCATTAATAAGTATAATCAGAGCTCTCACTTCCTCCTCCCCCAATATGAAGTTTGAGTCATGGCCTAGATAAACTGTGCATGATTGCCCTGACTACTCAACATACATTTGTGTCTTTTAGGATCAACAGATCATTGTAATTCAACCAGGATCAACAGAGGTGACTAGTCATGACAATACCTGCATGTGATTCCAAAATGAAGTAGGCAACTAAGTTTAACTATCTATTCTCTAGGAATAGGCATTATTGTAGCAATAACCTGTTGAGTTGCTGTTTTTTATTGTACAATTAGCTGCGTTCAAATCTGATAGTGAAATAAAGTACAATGCTGAAGCACTGCAGAAAAAGAAAATTTAATGCACAGAATACAACTCCACTAAGCGGAAAATCCCTGCTGACTAAAATCTATAGCTATTTCCCTACAGCTCTAGTTCATACGTTTCTAAAAATGATGGGTGAACCCCTATGGGTTCAGAGTTTGCATTCAATTCAGAAGAGTTTCCCGAAAGTTCGGATACTTATCCAAAGCTTATGCCATCTATCAGAATGTCACGAGTCTGCAAAGCTGGGCTGGAAATCCTACGAGGATAGGCTTCTTTGTAATATTTCAGCATTTCTGGCTCCCACTGGCGAACAGAAGTGCAAAGGCATGCAAAACTGAACAAATTCTGAACCTAAAAGAAAAGTCCGTTGACTACTAGAAATAGGCAAAGGTTCACAGCTGGAGGAGAGTCTGCCAACATTGGCTTTAAACAATAGAAAAGTCATGTACCTCTGAATGTGGAGGTGTTTGCCAAATTGGGCCAGTTTCTTGCAACCTGTAGACATACAATACAGTACTGTGTCATATTGCCACACCCTTGTGAAAATATTATCTTGGGTAACATGCTAATACAGTGTGGCTATTTGTCCCCCTCTAGTGGCTAGACTACCTATAAAAGTTTAAATCTGCTACTGCCTCAGAGCTGATGGACCCCATCCTTTAGTTCAAGCAGTCCACATTGATCTTTTTGACCCTGGAGCTCCAGATTCAGCCTCCCACAAAGGTCTCAGCCAGCAATGTAATTACACTGAGAAGAGGCAGTAGACTTGAGCAGTGGATATAATTTCAGCTGAAGCTTTCTGTTCTTTGAAAACAAAACATCCCCCAGACAGTACATTTTCCCAGACAGTACAGTTAAGAAGGCTAGCCCCTATTCATCTTTGAGATATATTTTCTAGTGGTTCGCTCCTCTTCCCTTTGAAGTCAATGGGAGTTTTACAAATGACATCTGCGGGAACGCTATGTAGCTCTTGAGCTTGTCTCTCTCACCAAGAGAAGTTGGTCCAATAAACGATATTGCCTCATCCACCTTATCTCTCTAATATCCTGGGACTGACACAGCTATAGCAACACTGCATATATCAGTGGGCAGAGCCAGTCATAGGATGGACCAGGGCTACCGCCCTAGGCCCCACGCTTTGGGGGGGGGGGCGCACTTTGGGACGCAGGGTCCAGGGCGGCCTGGGTGTTAGCGGAGGGCCTGGTGCCGGCAGCAACAAGCGACCTGGCCCAAGCCTGCCCCGCTCCGCCCACCCCCCAGCTCCTGGCGTCACTCGGGGGAGAGGGCAGAAGCTGGAAAGAGGCGGGATGGGGGCTTGGGGGAAGGTGTGGAATGGGGGAGGGGACAGAGCAGGGGTGGGAAGAGGCGGGGCGGGGGCTTGAGGGAAGGGGTGGAGTGGGGGCGGGGCCTGGGCTGGAGAGGTTGTCTCAGGCCCCGCACCCTCCTTGGGACGGCCCTGTCAGTGGGACTCTTATTTAGCCTCAAATATACAGATCATTTATAGATAATGACCAGAATGGTCCAGGAGTGCAGAGTGCCTGTTCAGGACCTAGAATCAATGTAAATTTTGTGGAGAAGGGTGGAAATTCTCTACTTGGGAGAAAGAAGGAAAAATGTTTTGTGCTTGGTGTTTTTAAAACGATGGTGATTGATTTGGAATATTAGAATCTGACCTGGAGAAGGAGTAGAGCATGGTGGACAGAGGTGTGTGATAAATGCAGTTTATCACATGGTTCCACAATTTGTCATATAGGTATCACCACCAGGGATGTGTGTTTATAGAGCCTGTCGAAATAGTGTCTGTGGAGTTTACCATGCTTGCCTCTGATCTTGTGGTACACCTGGAGTACAATGAATATCTGAAAAGATTTGGTGTATCAGAGTACGCTCGTGACCCCATTGGGTAGGGCTAATTACAACAGAATTAATATTAAAGCCCCAACCAATCCTAGGGTTGGATAAACTTTACAGGTGCTGACATAACTGAGGGCCTGGGTTATGTTCTGTATAAAAGTCATATTGGTAATCCAGAAATCACAGGAGAGATTGTCAAAGGCAAAAACGGGGGTGAGGCACCCAATTTTGAGATTCAGACATATCCGTGCCCTTTTTGCCTTTGAAAACTCCCCTCTGTGGACTATTGGCACACATTAGTGAGTAAAGGATATGTGCTTTCCTGCAATGTGTAAGTGTACTTTCTTCCCGGCTCACTAAAATAAAACCACCTGCTTATTTTCCAATCAAAAATCACTGGCATGGTGGCCCATGTACAAGTGCTGACAATGAAAGGCACGTGGCATTAAACTCTGTACTGAGAAATTCAATCAAGGCAGATATCGGAAAATTTAGCTAGGGAAGCTTTAGCTTTAGAAGATGTTTTTGTTGTTTTTGTTTTGAAGTCACATTGTGAAAATGTTTACAGGCAACTGTGCATTCCTTTAGCTGTTTAAACAGCAGGCTATTGATTTTCTCCCCACTTCTCTCCAGGCTCCAGGGAACAAAGTTCCTCCTTTTTGAACATAAAGCAAGAAAACTAAGTAGTTGTAAGTAAACCTGAGCGGCACTTTAGTGCTGAATCCTTGCTATACTTTTGAAGGGTTTTGGATTGTAGTGTTTCCTCTCAGATGTAACATGATCCACTCTGTAGCATACTAAAACCACTCCATAGTTTATTCTCTCTGTCTCTGAAAGTAGGAAGTAGGAAGAAAGTAGGAAAGTTTAGAAACAAACCCCATCATACCACATATATTTGGGGCATGTGTAGAATAGGAAAATAAGTCATGGTTAAAAATGTTTTGGCTAATATGGGTCTCCCCACACACACTCACACACGAAAATGTGGAATTTCATTGCAAGACTCAGTCCTGGACCAGTAAAAGATCTCCTGTGGATAAAAATGTAGCACCGCATACTACTGGAGAAAAGATTCCTAGATGCCCCCTCAGACTGAGCAACCCATTTGTAGCCATGGAAAGGCCAGAGTTAGCAGACTTTAAAACTGTGGCATTTGCAGGCAAAGAAATGTGTTAGGTCATTTGTAGAGGTTTTTATGTTTCCATCTGAGCCCCGCTCAATTAGACGGATGGTAACTATTTGGCTTTACTGGTGGAGGGATATGAAAAACAGTCCCAATTAAGAGAAAAAATAAAGAAAATCCTCTAAACATTCCTAGAACAGTTTCTCAAACCTATGTAGCATGTACAGAATAGGATAACCTGCACGACCTCCTTATGCTATCCACCGACTCCATGTAATACACCCATTCCAAACTTGCGCTGATAAAAATGTGTGTAGTACCCCATCATATATTCCCAGTTGATAGAAAGAGCGAGAGAGATAGAGAGTGATCCAGCTGCTGTGAATTCACGCTACCTTTAAGGCGTAAATTAGGTGGAAGTTTTCCAGGTTTTTATTTTAAAAATTGAGGTGCTCAAGAGCATTGGCACTAAACAGGCTCCATCTGTCTTAAAAATGTACCCAGTACTGGCAACAAGCCCCAAGGACTCACTGGAAGTTGGAAATCTTGGACAGAACACAACAGTGCACCAGGTGACTTCTAAAGTAATGGGAGGATTTCCAAAATCTGTTCTTGTACCTCTCTTCTCAATGCAGCTGGGTGGATGCGCTCAGCGGAAGCAAGGGCTGCATGTCCATGTGTAATGAACTAGACCTGAATGTTGTTGTTTTTCTAATGAAAGGGTTTCATTACAAACTTGAATCTGGCCCAAGTTAGCTGAAAGGTTCACAAACTCTTCCTCTTTATTGGGGGGAAAAAAAAGGGGGGGGGCACAATCTTGACCTAAACATAACCCCAGCCCCCAATCCATTGAATAATACCCAGGTCTGGAACCAAGATGCTCCATCTTGAAGTACTGGTACGTATGAGGTGGTTGTTGCTCAGTGCTGTACAGATGAGTTTGGTGCTGTTCAAACTGGGTCCTTGGTATCTTCCAGACTGTCCTGAATAGGGCAGAAGAAGGACACCTCTTCCTGTAGGGTGGTAGCACTGCCTCACATTTGCTGACTGGCTCTTAACTGGTCACTTGTCTTTTTTCTTCTCAAGTTTTCCTCTTGTCTCAGAGACTACATCATGATAGTGTAAAAAAAATTACCAAACTATCAGGGCAGAAGGCCACACATCTCCAGGGTTTGCAGATGGCTGATGTATGCTCGGGCATGCACTGAAATGGTTCCATTTTGCCACACTGAGATCTGGATTTCTGCCAGTTTCAAGTTAATGCTGCTCTAGGGAAAGAAGGAAGAATGGAGGGAACTTAACTTGTCTCAATGCAGTGATTAATCTACTGCTTGTCACTGCCAATGAATTGCTAAACTCTCTGACTCCGATAGCTCTCTGTGATCTTGTGTATGTGCTTTGATTCCCATTGTCTTTTTCCTTGGCTCTCAAGAATGCATCTGAAGGAAGCAGCAGATGTTGCCTGGAGAATTCCAAAACCAAATGATCTCCCCCCTAATCATGCATTCATGCTTCATTTTTTGACTGTTCCCTGAAGAGAGAACTCTTTCCACTCTGTTTTTTGCAGACAGTGCTTGTCTTTACAATATCTTTATATTGGTACTATTCGTTGACATGTTTATTGCTGAGTGGTTTCTCCTTCTGATAGTCCCTCTTAAAATGGTCTTGTTTATTTTTTAATACTTTCCATGTATGTATTCTTTCTGTCGTGTACAAATCAGCTGGACCACAATTGTTAACAATAACAATGCATCTCTGTAATCATCTCAACCTCTCAGAATATAGAGGAGATGAAGAATTCATGATCTCACAGGAACTCATATTCTTAAGCACATGATGGGCAAACTACTACTATTTTAATTTGATTGCTGTCGCAGGGTGGATTGGGCTTTTAAGAGGGAACTGCCCCAGCCTACTTCTGCATGTTAGCAGCATTGATGGGGCCTGATGGAGGTCAGGTGTTTCCCTATCAAGACCAGAGAGGAGCAGGAAACAGGGAAAGATGCTTAGGAAGCTGCAGGGAATGGGAGGGAATGGAGCACGCGCGCGCGCGAGTTCCAAATACTGTGGATTGTGACGTTCTTAAGGCACCCTGAAGAGGTGAAAACAGAGGCAGGGTGCTGCAGAATGACCTTTGGACACAAGGGGCTCTCAAGAGATAGTCAACCCTGTTTAAGTCATTTATTTTCCTTTAATAAGCATTTTACATGCTGGCAAATTCTGGGCAGGGAGGACAGTTTCTTGTCACCCATCACTGAAGTGCAGCCACCTCTGAGATGGAGCCTGGCAACTTTTAAAAAGCACACAATGGTTCTGAAAGAAGATCTTGAAAGTATGGCAGGGTTAGTTCCTGGACGCATTATGGAGGAGATTTACCTGTCCTTGAACAAAGAGGTTCATAATACGGGGATGCTCTTGGGCTGTGAACCATCGGTTAAATCACAGGTAATGTCAGTGGCTCAGATCATTTTCTGGTGAGGGATTTGTAATCTTTCTTTTTGGTAAGGATCTCACTACTGCATTCCATGCCATTTGTGACATCAGGCTCGATGACTTCAATGCACTTTACAGGAGCTACAGTTAAATCCACCTTCCATTTTGAGAGAGATCACCAGTCCCAATGGCATTTCCCATTTTAAGCATAGGCAATATCTCAGACATCTTTACAAAAGGAAAGGAACCTTCGCGTGACAAGTGGGAACACACCTAAAGACCAATGGGAAGCTACAGCTGGTGTTGAGTTGAGCTGTCTACTCTTAAAGTGATACTACAAACAAAGGGGGATATAATGCCATGAAACTGTGTGCATCAAACATCAATGGGAGTTCGGCAGGTGGGTCCAGGATAACATACCTGACTCTAGATGGAATCATTACCTTTCAAAGCACTCATTTTGGAACTTGGGACTTGCCATACTGGATTGAAAAGCTGGTTGAAACTTAGAAAATGTTGAGATCTTAGAGAAAAAATTGAAAATTGTAATTTAATTTTAAAATAGGGAATATTTTCCACAAAATATCTGTAGCTTTTTCCTCTGTTTTTCAGTCAGTCATAGTACTGGTTGAAATTCTTGCAATGATTTTTTTTTTCACTTTGGACCAGGCCTCTGTCTGCCCATTACTTCATCTTCTGTAGTCTTGCCTCTCCTAAAGGCACATTTATTACAGCAATGGATCAAGTGGAAATTCTATCAGTATTTCAATGTAAACCCTGATTTTCATGGTTAAATTAAATCAGATCATGCTGAGACTTGGGGAGTTGCAGTTATCAGCTCCAGACTTTTTATATCATTTTAAAAAGTTCAAAGCGATGTAAGCAGAGTCAGGATGAGCTCTACCCTGACATCTGGTGGTCAGTTGTGGAAAGGGATGTCAGGGATGTCAGGGGCTAATCTTGTTTGCATGGACACACCCACCCTGCAAAGCATGATGGACCACTTGCCCAAATGGTCACTTTGACTGCTGTGGGAGCCCCAGTCTCTCTGTTATTGGGGCAGGAAGAATAAAGTGTTGTTACCCTGATTATGGGAATCAAGGACAGTGGGCTTTTGTTATGATGAAGGGACCCACCGTTAGCTGAGCAGCACTTGCTAGGCAAGGGACATGGATTCCAAAACCCAGTGAATTGAGAGAGGTTGGGGATAGGTATTTGTATCTGGTGGCATGGGCCTCTTCTGAGGGTTGTAAATGTCAATTGCACTTCCTCCTCTCTCTCCACTGTGGAATATCAGAGCTAATTTTGAGTTCCTTAGGAGTCTAATCACAGGCTGCTGAGTTGGAATTACTCTGGACTAAGCGTGCAAATGAGCACACAGGCTCCCCTAACTACAAGCTGCAATCACTAAAAAGCTGAAGTTGTTAAAAGCTGAAATCACTGAGCACTGTGTTAAGTAGTGGGGGAGCCAGAAGATCTATTGCTGAGCGGCTGGTGGAGCGGAGCTGCTGACAGAGCGGAGCAGTTGGCGGGACAGCCGGAGCGACTTGCAGGCCGGCTGACGGAGCGGAGCAGTTGGCGGGACAGCTGGAGTGGCTTGAGAAACGGCTGCGCGGAGTGACTCGTGGGATGGCAGAGCAGAGCCGAGCCGAGCGAGGCCCCACGAAGGGACGGGGCCGTCAGCTTCGAGCCACGTAAGGTGCCCCTTACCTCTCCCCTCCCCATTTTTACCCAGACTGGAGGGGGTGTAACACTCTGCAGATGAACTTTTGAACTCTGGGTCTGGACTTTTGGGTTGTTGGACTTTTGGGACTTTGGGTGATTTTTGGGGTTGCTGGACTCAAGAACCAAAGGGAAAGGACATGGCCAATTTGCTGGGGTGGGTCGTTGTTCACAGTTTGGTTTACAAATCCTAGATGTGGTATTTCCCCAGCAAAATGCCGCATTGTTTCTCTCTGTCATTAAAAGGTTTTTCTACACTCAGACTCTGTGCTTGCGAGAGGGGAAGTATTGCCTCTTAGAGGCGCCCGGGGGGGTGATATATATTTGTCCCAGGTCACTGGGTGGGGGCTCGAGCCGGTTTTGCATTGTGTTATTGGAATGGAACCCCTAGATACGGAACCCGGCCCTTGTTGCTGCCGACTCTGACTGGCAGAAGGGTTACAGCTATTTTAGAGTTCCCGAGTGAATATCTTTCTAGCTAATTCTGCACCAAAATATTTTTAATATATTTTTTTTTTTAGGAAACTAGAAGCTAATGCCGACTCATTCTCTGAGTTGCAAACATTTTATATTGGCCATACATGATAGTTAATGTTTAAAAATACAAACAAGCTTTTTACAATAAGGGCTGCAGAAACCTTGTGGTGAAATAGGACACATTTAGGGCCCCGATCATGAAAAACATACCCATGTAATAGTTCCATTAAGTCCAATGGGGCTACTCACATGTGCAAAGTTACTTTTGTGCCTAAGAGTTTGCTGGATCAAGATCTTAACAAGTAGTATTTTAATTGTAATATAGCCACTAGTTTGTGGGAAAATTAAGGCAACCTGTATTGCGAAGGTCACAAACCAGAATGTACAGAGCACAAAACTTTACGTATACACATCCTGCTGGTAGCAATTGAGGTGTAGTATCCTGTTGTTCTCTCAGTTGTATGTCATTTGATCCCTAGGGCTGCATGTAATGGATGACATTTTCCTTCTGAGATCCCTGTCCTTTCCTCCTGTACTTTATTAGTAATGGCTGAGGGTCCTCCTGCTCATAAAAAATGTATGCACTACTTACCTGATTTTTCTCATATTTTTCTTATGAAAAAGGACATGGCTCCTGAAGAATTTAAATGAGTGCTCTCATGTTTCATTACAAACATGAATGAATAGATCCCCCTCCCCCTTGCTTCTCAACTGATTGCAACCCAAAGGAGAGTAGAGACCTAGCTGGAGAAAAGGGAATGCAAAGAGAGAACTGTATGATCTAAGCCCCCTTCCCTTTAAATATCCCTCCCCATTTTTCATATGCCTGGTGTACTTTAAGAACATCACAACATAAGAACGGCCATACTGGGTCAGACCAAAGGTCCATCCAGCCCAGCATCCTGACCTCTGACAGTGGCCAACGCCAGGTGCCCCAGAGGGAACAAACAGAACAGGCAATCATCAAGTGATCCATCCCCTGTCGTCCATTTCCAGCTTCTGGCAAACAGAGGCTAGGGACACCATCCCTGCCCATTGTGGCTAATAGTCATTGATGGACCTATCCTCCATGAACTTTAGGGTTTTTTTTAAACCCTGTTATAGTCTTGGCCTTCACAACATCCTCTGACAAGGAGTTCCACAGGTTGACTGTGAGTTGTGTGAAAAAATACTTTCTTTTGTTTGTTTTAAACCTGCTGCCTATTAATTTCATTTGGTGAGCCCTAGTTCTTGTGTTTATGAGACTGAGTAAATAACATTTCCTTATTTACTTTCCCCACACCAGTCATGATTTTACAGACCTCTATCATATCTCCCCTTAGTGGTCTCTTTTCCAAGCTGAAAAGTCCCAGTCATATTAATCTCTCCTCATATGGAAGCCATTCCATACCCCTAATCATTTTTGTTGCCCTTTTCTGAACCTTTTCCAAGTCCAATATATCTTTTTGAGATGGATCAACCACATCTGCACGCAGTATTCAAGATGTGGGTGTACCATGGATTTATATAGAGGCAATATGATATCTTCTGTCCTATTATCTATCCCTTTCTTAATGATTCCCAATGTTCTGTTCGCTTTTTTGACTGCCGCTGCATATTGAGTGGATGTTTTCAGAGAACTAGCCACAGTGACTCCAAGATCTTTCTTGAGTGGTAACAGCTAATTTAGACACCCCCCCCCATCCTTTTATATGTGTAGTTGGGATTATGTTTTCCAATGTACATTACTTTGCATTTATCAACATTGAATTTCATCTGCCATTTTGTTGCTGAGTCACTCAGTTTTGAGAGATCCTTTTGTAGCTCTTTGCAGTCTGCCTGGAACGTAACTATCTTGAGTAGTTTTGTATCATCTGCAAATTTTGCCACATCACTGTTTACCCCTTTTTTCAGATAATTTATTAATATGACTGGTCCCAGTACAGAGCCCTGGGGGAAACCACTATTTACCTCTCTCCATTCTGAAAACTAACCATTTATTCCTACCCTTTGTCTCCTATCGTTTAACCACTTACCAGTCCATGAGAGGACCTTCCCTCTTATCCCATGACTGCTTACTTTGCTTAAGAGCCTTTGGTGAGGGAGCTTTTCAAAGGCTTTCTGAAAATCTATGTACACTATATCCACTGGATCCCCCTTGTCCACATGCTTGTTGACCCTCTCAAAGAAATCTAGTAGATTGGTGAGGCATGATTTCCCTTTACAAAAACCATGTTGACTCTTTCCCAACAAATTATGTTCATCTATGTGTCTGACAATTTTGTTCTTTACTATAGTTTCAACCAGTTTGCCCGGTACTGAAGTCAGGCTTACTGGCTTGTAATTGCTGGGAACTGGGATCACCTCTGGAGCTCTTTTTAAAAATCGGTGTCACATTAGCTATCCTCCCGTCATTTTGTACAGAAGCCTATTTAAATGATAGGTTACAACCGAAGATTAGTAGTTCTGCAGTTTCACATTTGAGTTCCTTCAGAACTCTTGGGTGAATACCATCTGGTCCTGGTGACTTATTACTCTTTAGTTTATCCATTTGTTTCAAAACCTCCTCTACCTCTGCCAAAACCTTCTTTGTTTCATTTTCAGATCTTAGATGCTCAATCCTGGGAAATGATGAGCACTTTCAATTCCCACTTAAGTCAATGGGGTTGATCTTCATCTAGGACAATTTACACGCACTGAGGCTTTGCCTCAGTGGGACTTCTCTTATGCTTATGCCCACGCTTAAGTGCTTTGCTGGATTAGGGCCAAAATGTCTAGACTATTTTTATTGAATTAAGTGTGTTGTTTTCGTGGCATAGATCCCCATTCCCTCGGCATTGAGGTAAATCCTTTAGTCTCAATACAGTTAACATAGTGCTGGAAATTGTCATAAATCGGAAATGTACAGGTGACTGCTCAGGTACTGAAGTCAGGCATCTCATGTTATTTTGGAGACTATTTGTTATGTAATTTAAGATTAAAGAGTGCAAAAAGTATATTATGCAATTAGTAAATTTGCCAACTTTGTTAGATTTTAGTAAAAGAAATGATTTCTGTGTAATGTACATTTTATTGGCTTTCACAAATTTTTTTTTAAAGGATTCACATGTAATGAAAGAAAAATAGGTTAAGAAGAGTATACAGGAATAAGAATAACTTTTAAAACCTACAGCATAATTTTTACAGCACCACTAAATATGTGCTATGGCTCTGCTAAAAAGGACATTGTGAGTCATGGTCACATTCTGTACCTAACTTCTAGATTAAAAAAAAAGAATAGCCCTAGAAGACCAAATGTAATAGATTTATATAACCAGGAAAGACAGAGATGGTGCATCTGTGAAACTGTGATATGCATATTTATGATTACTGCACTTCTACATTTCTAAGGGCTCTGCCCACTGAAGTCAATAGGGGTTCTTCAGCTGATTTTAATAGGCATTGAGTCCAGCCATTTTGTTCTCAGATTGCTGAAGCATATTAGAGGGGCCATATGATACATGCTATCTCATGAGACTTCACTTGGGTTCTTTCTTGTTTTCCTTATTTTAAATTAAGTCATTTTAGACTGAAAGTAGACAGTTGCTCTTGTGTATGGAAAAACATAACACCTTAATTCAAAATAACAGGCCTACCCATGCAAACTTTTCCTCGCATAGCTTGTCTCACTGAAGTCAGGATTGCCTGCATGAGGAAGGGATTTACAGGCTTGAACCCCATGGTTGTGTTTAAATATATTGTGTGTAAACCCAGTGCTCAAAAGCTTAGAAGGATGGATCTCTTTGGTCCCTCCAAAGGTAAAAGCCAACCATGGCCACTCTCATTTACATGAATTGTAATGTTGCTTACCCATGGTTCCCCATCCTGTTTTTGTTTTATTTGGAATCTATGTTCTAACTGTACAAATGATAATAGATTGTTACTATAACTGTACTTAAGAAAGAGAATAGGAATTGTGCAAGATATGCCCTGGAGTAAGTGTGTCACCCTGAGGTTACCGGTAATGGACTCTAGTTTGGGAACTGATTCAAGTTCAATAAGAGAAGGTCGTGGGTTGTGCCCTAAAGATCAGGAGCTCTTTTCAAGGGAACAAGAATTCTGTCTTGCTCTGGGTTCCCCACCTGGATATTCTGAACCATGTGTGGAGTGATTCTATGGGACTAGACAGGAGCAGGCTGAACCAGTGATGGCGCAGAGCTGACCTAACAGCAAGGCCCAACTGGACTGGCTGTGTAGAGATGACTTAATAGGTAGGCCCAACAGCAGGTGGCTGCAGAAGCAGCATAGAACTGATGGCCCAGACCTGGACCAGGTAGCTGCACACTGCAGTGGGGCCTCATGGTGTGCACATCTATAGACTGAACATAAGCCACCAGCTTATGTTCCCTGACTACAACTGAAGCTAACTGGACCTGTGGCAGGGATTGTTTTGTGACTAAGTTCTGGACCAGATCATTAATACATAGGGTTGGCCATAATCCTGATACACTGACTGGGTTTTATGCATTGATTGTATTTAATTATGTAAGTGGTGTTTGTTTGCCTTCCTTGGACCCACATACTCCTGTTCTGCTGCTGAGTAAGGGAGTCTAAAAGGATGTAGTTCACAAGCCAAAGAGTAGCCTCCATTCTATTTTAACATGCACCTTCCGACACCTTTCTTTAGTGCCTCGGCATGTAGGTTACACCAACTTAAACTTCTGTACACACCACTCGATTAATGGTAAGTAGCTCCACGGGGATCTAACTGGGTGTAAGAGGGTCTCATAGACTCATAGAATATCAGCGTTGGAAGGGACCTTAGGAAGTCATCTAGTCCAACCCCCTGCTCAAAGCAGGACCAATCCCCAATTTTTGCCCCATATCCCCAAATGGCCCCCTCAAGGATTGAACTCACAACCCTGGGTTTAGCAAGCCAATGCTCAAACCACTGAGCTATCCCTCCCCCACCCCCGGTGGTCGACATACACCACCTTATACATCAGCTCTGAATGTGGTTGCCTCCCTCTGCCTGTCATGGAGTCACCAGGGGTGCTTCTGCTGAGAGCCTGTGGAGGTGGGGTGTTTCCTATGCAGCGTTCTTAGCTGTGAAACTTGCTCTGCCTGCTCATCCCCCATAGCCTGGGCTTACTACCTTTCAGAATGACGCACAAGGCATGCCTCTTTGGGGTCAAGCATTTGTTTGGCTAGTGACTGTCAGAGTTATTTATCGTAATTGGTTGGGTTGGTGCAGAAGCCGGGGCTGTTTGTACTGCGTATGGTGAGCATTTTAAATGGAATCTGGTGTTACATTTAGTTTAGATGCCACAGTGATGCATGCATAAAAATAAATAGATCAGCCAATAGCAACTCTTGTCTTCTACCTGCTCAACCTGCTGGGGTAGATTCAGTGCAAACATTCTTATGCTTAGGGAGACATCTGCTGTGCAAACTGCTAACTGCAAGCAGGATTTTCTTATAGCACACCGCCCACCCCCTCGAGGTCCTGCTCACAAGCTGGTGGATCCCCCAAAATCCATGTGGATCGCATGCTGCTGCCAGGGATGCAGAAGCATCTCTATGGAGGCCCTGTGTTGCTGCAGCATCTCTGGGTTCCCTGCTGCTCTGCCCCTATTCCCTGTCAGCACGTCTTCATGCAGACATATTCGAAGGAAAGTATAATATAGCAAGAGGCGGCATTAACCATTCGACCCCCACCAAGGTAATACACATCCCCCTTGGCTCTGCTGCCCAGTCCATGTGCTCTTTGTTGTTTTCCCACATGAAGAGCCCTGGGCTTGCTGGGAGCCCTTTGCTGCATCTGAGGGATGTGGGGAATACTACTGTGGAGGCTATTGACTGCCCCTTTACACATGGGTAGGAGATGGTCCATCCAGGGAGAGCCCCCTCCATACATAGGGATCACCAGGGCACAAACTGGCCCCATTATCCTCTACCATCCTGCATATGTGTTTTTGAAGAATCTGTTTCAGGGAAAACCAGGGAAAACAGGAAGGTGATTTATAACAGTTGTTGATTTATAAGCAGGTGGAAACAACTCTCTAAGGGTTCATGAGACTGTGATATTGGAAAGGTCTTGGCCAATTTCCAACTAACAGGGATTTCACTTCATTTTCATGCTGCAACCTTATTGACTCTGAAAGCTGCAGAAATTATTTGGGGTTTGTTTTTGCTCTCTTGGACTTCAAAAAAGTCTTATCAAATAGGCTTTAGATCCCTTCCTGGGTACCACTAGTACCAGCTGGGTGGGTTTCCTTTTATAATCACAGTGGTTGGGACTCAGTTGACAATAGAAACTGCCTTAAATGGTTACACGTCTACATGGGGAAACATGGTAGGGAAAGATGTTTAAGTTGTTAGCCCTGCTGTATTTATTCACATGTCAAACACTATGGCTTAGATACCTTTCAGACTTGTATTCAAAGAAGGTTGGCCCAGTGGTTAGGACCGTGGCCTAAGACTTGGGAAACTCAGGTTCAGGCTCTACCATAAACTTCCTTCTCTCTGTGCCTCAGTTCGTCATCTGTAAATTAGGGATGATACCACTGCACTACCTCACAGGCGTATGGTGAGGCTAAATACACTAAAGGGAGGTGCTCAAAGACTATGGTGAGCTCCTTGGATGGAGCTGTGTGAGCATAATTTTCTCACCTGAAGAAGCATTCTGTGTACGCTCGAAAGCTTGTCTCTTTCGCCAGCAGAAGTTGGTCCCGTAATAGCTATTACCTCACCCACCTTGTCTCTGTAATATCCTGGGAACAACAGGGCTACAATACCACTACAAACATCATTTTCTCACACAGGTCTGTCAGTTGTTTGTATGTGCAATTACCGTGGTTGCACATACACTCACTGTTTATGTGCATGATCTCAGTAGTTCCGCTATCAGGTATCATAATTATACATACCAGCAATATGCATATACTGTTATAAAAACGGGGCCCTAGAAGATTCTGAAGCCCATGGAATCCCCCAGTCTGTAGGCGCAGTTTAAAAATCAGACCTTGTAGCGCTCAGTTAGTTATCGCAACTGAAATGTACGGAATTTTAGCAATTCAGCTGAATGGGGCCGGGACCACTTCAGTTCCCATGGAAACTGATATCTGCTCACCAAACTCAAGGCAAAGTGTTGGCTGATTATCTGATGATAATGCTGAGAATTTAAATATACAGTGATTATTCTGAAGTCCTTCACCTTCCTTTTGCTGAACCAATTTCCATTCCTAGCGCATTCAGCAAAATAGACCTCTGGAAGATCTGAGTCGAGGCCGCAGTCTGCTATGCAGTCAGGTCTCCAGAGGTGAAGGACAGATTAGTGTCTTGGCCCTTACATTGTGCTAAGAAAATGAAATGGGGTAACTGTCCCAAAATCTAGCAAGTAGTAACTGGGTTAAGTGAATATGGTACAAGGTGGAGGAGAATGGTTTATTTGCTTTTTAAAATTCAAAAATTTTGCATCTGAACATCTTTGTTTGTAACCCATCCTTATAAATTCTAGGGCCAGATTCTGCTCTTGGTACATTGGTATAGTTTTGGAGTAACTCCACTTACACCTAGATTTATAGTGGTGTAACTGAGAGAAAAGTTTGGTCCACAGAGTGCTCTGGGGGAAAAAAATCTAACAAGTTAGGGAGGGAGTTTAGAACATGGCTTTAACCCAGCATATCAGAGGCTTGGTCAACACTGAGGAGTTGGGGGAGCAGAAGCCAGTGTTGCAGTAGGACTGCTGCAGCTCCATCCGGGTGCTGGAGCAGCTGATCAATAGATACTCACTATCTCTGAATATCCAGCTGTTATCTTTCAGTTAACGTATAGGATGCAGAATTTAAACCCCCATTATTTAATTTTATCAAAAGCAGCTTATTGACATAAGCCGTGGATGTGGAAGAAAAATGCAAAAAATATTTAGTTTTGGCTGCTCCTTTTTTCTATCAGTTTTAACCAGCTCTGGCCCTGAATTTCATTTGAAGTGTGTTTTAAACATAGCTCTCAAACGGAGATAAATGGTCAGTGGTTAGAGACATGTCTTGAGAATGGGCTCCACTCTTTCCAAAGTCGGTACCGAGTACTCCTTGATAACTGAATGAATACAAGTGACAATATTGAGTTGAATTGTGGGTGTTCTACGCCAGCAGTTATACTCCAATAAAATACGTGATCCATCTTGATCCCTCCTGGATGCTGGGGTAGCATGGGGAGGTGTATTGAAAATTAAAATGGCTACTACTATATGAAGTACCAGGTATAACCCACTTGACAATCTACTAGATCAGTGGTTCTTCAACTCTTCAATAGTGTGAGCAACATATTACAACAGAAAAAAACATGTTGAGACCCTCTCCCTTTTAACCATAAAGGAAAGGAAGTGGTTGTCACCTGCCTGGACCCGACCGTGGCCCCTAGGTTGAGAACTCATGCAGTAGACTAGAGGAAGTTACACACTCAGGAAATAAAAGAAGAAAAACTTAATGTATAACTGAAGCAGTTACACTAAATAAACCCAGGTGTAAAAATGTATTAGCTGTGTTCCGGTTTCTGATGCTGTTTGCTTGATATCCAGGATGCTGTGCCATGCAATTTGATCTAATGTCCTATCAATGTGTTTCTTCACTCTTGTTTTATTAAAAAAAATTAAATTACAAAAATAACCACACAGAACACCTTCCCTCAGTTGCATAAACTTCTTATCTGCGTATATTCTTGCTTATCATCTGACCTTAATTGCTCTCCTGCTTTCCATGCTCTGCTCTCGGTTTTGGATCAGTGAATTTCATCATTTTGCTGAACACTTTTTTTTTTTCCCAGGTCACTGATTTATAAGGTTAACAAAATGAGTCCTGCTGATTCTTGCTACGTTGCATTACTCGCTTCACTCTGTCCTGAACTGCTCATTTACCCTTTGTCTTCAATATCCAGGGCATTTAGTGAACTCATAGGTTAGCTTTTTTGTGCAGGAAGCAGCATGTCCAAAAACGTATTCATGGGTGTATTCCTTTTACTTATAACCCAGTTTGTTAGGGTTTGTAGCGAGGCGGTCTGGTCCCCAGCCACCCCAGAGAGAGATGAGCCTCCCTGGACACCAAAGTGGGCGGAGCCAGAGAATCCTGGCCCCGCTCCTCAAAGGTCAAGGCGCAGGACCGGAAGTATAAAAGCTGGTCCTCAGACCTCAGTTGAGCCCCAGCCATTGGAGAGGCCGGATGCCTGTGGTGCAGCTCCCAGCTGGGAGGCCCCAGCGACCAGCAGCCGACCCGAGGACTGGCCTGGCCAACCGAGCCTGCCACCTGCCAGCGACCCCGAGGAGCCGCCAGGCCTGTCGCTTGCCTGCTACCCCGAGGAGCCGCCAGGCCTGTCGCTTGCCTGCTACCCCGAGGAGCCGCCGAGCCTGCTGCCTGCCTGTTACCCCAAGGCGCTGCCGAGCCTGCCGCCTGCCTGTTACCCCAAGGCGCTGCCGAGCCTGCCGCCTGCCTGTTACCCCCAAGGAGCTGCCAGGCCTGCCGCCTGCCTGTTACCCCGAGGAGCCGCCGAGCCTGCCGCCTGCCAGCGACCCCGAGGTGCCCATGGTATGTGACCTCTTGGAGGACGCTACCCTGATCCAGGTACCCAGAGAGGGAGAGTTTGGAAGCAGCCCGGGGGCAGCCGACTCTAGTCTGGCTGCAGCACTGCCAGAGCCGATGTCAGTGTGTTGCGGCCAGGATCCCCACTGACACAGCAGCGGGTCCCCTGCCGCTGCTAGGGCCCCGGGCTGGGACGCAGTGGAGTGGGTGGGCCTGCGTCCCCCCTGCCACCCAACGTGCGGGTGGCAGTCTCCCCCTCCCAGGTCCTGCGTAGCGAGGACCTGGGCTTGCCACAACCACTACTGTTTGCTCAGCCCCTGCCTGAGGGCCTGAGCCCTGACTGTTTGTTGCCCATCCTGACCAAGGGCCTGGGCTTACTGAACTATTGCTCAGCCACTTCTCGAGGGCCTGAGCCCCTGACTGTTGGTTGTCGCCCACCCTGAGTCAGGGTCTGGGCTTGCTAGTAACTGACTGTTTGCTCGGCCCTCTCCAGGAGGGTCTGAACGGCTGACTCTGCCGCACTACTACGCTAATTCCCCGACACCGGACTGTGTAGCGAGGCGGTCTGGTCCCCAGCCGCCCCAGAGAGGGGCTGAAACACCTACAGGGTTATTCAAATCTTCTATTACTGATTTGCCTTTTGACAAGCCCTTTTTGATTTCTGCAAACAATCATCCTGGTGCTACAAAAGCACAGCCATATATTCAGATTTCCTGCCACCAACTTACTCCCTTAATTATCTGTACTTTCAAGTAATAATGATAGTTCCCTACCCAAACTTCCTGCAAGAGCTATCTCTGTTACTCCCAAGCCTTCTATTCTCTTCAATTTGTCCTAAGCAATTAGCATTTCTCAATATTTTTCAGCGTTGACTTTCACTTTCCTACCCTTTGTGTTTAAGCTTTGAAATTATCTGGCTTCTTTGTCACCCTTCTTGCATTGTTCTAAAGAAGATGAGAACAGATTATTTCCGGGGGCTTGCCTTCTTTTCTGCAATTCTTTTTTCTTAATACCATTTTTTATTTCTCTCAGTAATTGATCTCTTTCATGCATAGGCCAGTTCTTCACCCTATCCATTTACTTCTTCCTTTTCAACTCAGATTAGCCCAGTTCCCACTTTCCTTGACATGCTGGATTCCACACCCCAACCAGTGCTTGGTCGGATCACTTTCGTGTGGGCTCAGTCATACCACTGCAGAGGCTCTTGTGTACTGGGGAGAGTGAGAAGGTGCACAGCTGAAGCAGTGGTGCTAGCAGGCATATATCTCCAGAGTTGTTTGGGGGTGAATGGAGGATGGAGTATATCACAGGTGTAAGTAGTTCTATCTGAGCAAAGTCATGCCTGTACCTTCACCCTACCCCCATGTCCCTTTCTCTGGGGCATCTAGTGCTACCAGCCCTTGCTCCCCTCTTACCTGCAGGCAAATTCTGGCCAACTCCAGTGGGAGTGTGATGGGGTTTGGGGGAAGAGAGAGGCTCCCTGTATCCACTCTCCCCCAATCACCGTGCCTGGGTTAGCATGTCCCACAATGTATTATGTATGAAAGGGGCACAAATGAATATCAAACATCTTCAGCTATCTTCATCATCTGAACTTCCCTCTTCCCATAGCAATGGCGGAGGGCAGCACAGTTCTCTGAGGTCACCATGGGGCAGAGACCTGTCTTGTAGCTCAGTGATGCAAATCAAATGCCTCCTTTCCAAGGAGCTGTGCAACCTTTTTGTGGGGTATGTTAACAGCCAGGAACTAGTTCTGTACCTTCTGGCAATTTTTCAAATTGATATTATCTTAGGAATAAGCAGTAAAACTGCAGTGCTTGAGAACAATAGCTGCCTCACAAATTAAATAGAGCCACCTTGTTAAGACTGACTGAAGATAAGATTTTGGCATTAGCACACCTAACAGGAACACAAAGGACAGTACCACACTTTTTCTGATTCAAAGGTTCTACAGTTCACTTGTAAATACACCATCAAAGCCTTTCTTTAAAAAAATAATAAAAATAAAAAAATAAAAAAGAGGGGGAGGGGGCACTACCTGGGAAGGTACCTGCTAATAGAACTTGGATTGACTAGATCACTTTAAAGGGTCCTTGTCCTCACCTTAGAGGATCTCAACTCCCTTTATAAATATTAATCACAGCCCACCTGCTCTGAGTTCGGTATGAGCCCATGTACCAGTGGAGACATTGAAGATCTGAGAAGTGAGCTGACTTGCCTAAGAAAACGCTGCAAATCGGTGTCAGAAACAAGAAGAGAACCCAGGAATCCTAATTCTGGATCCCCTCCCCTTTAGCTATTGCACAAGTATTTCCCATACTCAGGGTATAACGAAGTGCTTATAAAAACAGTGAACAAATCAGCAGGTGAGAAGATGGAGAACAGAGGGGAAGAAATGGAACAGAATTTGAATGTACGTAAAAAATTTTAAAGTATTTCAGGGTTCTAGTATAGTAGTAAGTTAAATGCTAGTAGTGCAGTGAATTGGAAGGCGGCAAAGGTAGTAGCCAGTATACACTAAGCAGTGAGTTCACACATCTTTGAATGGCAGAACCTGCTCTGAGGGGCACTGACAGCCAGCACTGGTTTTAGCCTATTGTTTGCATTATCTCTGAAGAATGCCAGTGGGAACTTCGGTGACTATCTAGGACAGGTGTGGATTAAAAATGGGTAAAAAGGATCTTATTTTAATGCCTCATCTGAAAGATGTCACCTCTCCTGGGCTAGAAGACCTTAGTACTGCACTGTGCCATCAACAATGTATCAGGAGGGAACCTTTTAAGTCATGTAATGTCCTCACGCAGTACCTTGTATCTGTTGTTAGTATTTGCAGGTTTCCCCCAGTGCAACATCAGCTATTATGTTCCTGGTGAATACTATTTGCTAAAATTGAGGTCCTTTTAATAGTAGCAACGTAATAATGATGGAGTCTGGTTCATTGAGAAGGGTATTGGAGTAAGAATATTTCCAATCTGGAGAACAAATAGGTTTCCTTTTAAGTACTAATATGCATTAGAGTAACAGCATTTCACCTGGTTCAGTCTCCTGGTAAACTGAATGCTGTATGGCTGTGAAAAAAAGAGAAAAGCACTTTTTTTGTCTTGAGCATTTCCATTTTGAAACAAACAGCATTGAGATGGGAGTGATGGGGGAAGGCCAGACAAATTACAAAGGGGAGTGGATCTGGCAAACATCTGCACATAAAATAATCCCTCATAAGAATAACATACTGCATTTAAATGATTCGGCAATGCTCTCTACTGTAAGATATACATTCGTGTAATTCAAATATGCGAAGTCACTTTTATTGTGGTTCATGCTCTTTCCTTTTAAATTACACGATGAAGTACCCTTTAGCATTGGGCCTAATAAGTAGTTAATCTCTCAGTGTACCAGCAAAAATAAACCATCCATGCAGCACTTGGCTTTTAACTCCTCATAAGAGAAAGTTAAAGTCAGCATTAATGTAACCAAATGAAGCTGTGTTCTTCACACTGTGTAAGTTTTGACTGGCTTGTACAAAGGATGGAGGAGTCTGTGGCTCTCCCTGACAGTCTCCCAGTATTCTTGAGGTGGCTGAAGGAAACAGGACCTGCAGCATATTCGACCACAGCTTGACTCGGAATCGGAAGGAGAGGGATTTTTGTCAGACAGAGGCGAGAAATCAAAGTCAGCTACCTGGAAAGCAATATCAAAGAGGAGGAGGTCACTTCCAAATTTAGGGCTACTGAAAAATCAGAAATGGAGCCAGAGTCAGTTTCTCTCTTAACAGGCGCCTATTATTTATAGTGTGGTACTGTCCAAAATGTTAGTTGCTTTCTAAATATCTAGGAAGATCTGGTCTCTGACCCTAGCAGCATGCATATTAATTGTAGACATGACACAACAAGTGAAAACTCCACTAGGTGAAGAAAATAGGAGGATGGGTGGATGAAGGTTACAAAATAAGCTCATATGATTACTTAGGACAGGGTGTTAGGTAGAATGGTACTATCTTACTATCCAACCTCCTTTCCCACTATCACACCTTCCTTCTTTTCATCCACGCATGGTTACCCAGGATATGGCCTTCTGTGAACACTCCCCCTACACCTTCCCCTGGGCAATCAGTCCCCTCCCTCTGCACAAGAAAATATTGGAGAATATTAATGGAAATTCAATTTTAAATTGATTTCCCACTAGAACTTGCACTGCAGCCGGAATCAATGAGTTATGCCATGTGACTTAAATGACCGCTTACACAGCTCAAATTTCTAATAGTGAATTCATGCTACAAACTGCTGTGGAATGAACGCCAGACCAAGAATAATTTGGTGAAACTATTCAGTGAATAATTACAAATATATCTGAGAAAATCACCCTCTGTTTGTGGGCAATCTGCAAACAGGAAAAAAAGAAACACAACAAAAAAAGGGGGGAGGGGTAGAAATTCATCCAATGACTTGTTCTGAATTATTTTCCCAGCGCAAAGCAACACTACCCCTGTACCTCCACAAGATCCTTCTGTTGTGAGCTGCTTCGGAAGGTCGTGTATATAACAAATCCCAGCATCACTGAAATCAGAGCAATACATGGAAGGGCGAAGAAAGCCGGGTGAATACCTGGGGAAAGAGCACAAGGAAATGTGTCCAGTATAATATAAATGCACTGAGGTCAGGTCATTCTAGGTGAAGAAACTTTAAGACTGGGTAGAATGAAAGAGCAACATGCCCTTTGGCACAGGTTATTCGCCCCAAAATACAATATTTTAAAAAAGCAAATTACACAGCTGTATTTGAATAATTGTGGTGTATGCTAGATTGTTTTCAATGCTTTTAAACCAGCCTTCACTTTGCCAGATATACTTCCTCTTCCTCCCTCCGCAACCATGTAGCATTTTAAGCATGCTTTGTGGCTACACAGGGGATACAAAGGGTGCTTGAAGCTGCTCTAAAATAGGAACCTGAGGATTTCCCAGGCTACTCCCTGAACCTGCCCTAAATTATGTCAAGAGTTGGATCCTTTGCTGACCCTAAGAGTGCAGAAGCAGGAGACAGAAAAGTGAAATAAAGTCCCCTGGGTCTCTCCTCGCCTCCAGGTGTGCAGACTAGAGAACTGGGCCCAGAGAAGTGGAGGAAAAGAGAATACACAGGATAATCAGAAAATCCATATGCTAAGGCAGGGAGAGATTCCACCCAGCAAGCCTGCTTTGTAAATATATTCTACCTATTCTGTCTCCTAATGAAGTAAAGCAGATGATATCAGAAGAAACCTCACACGTGGCTGGTAAATCTTCTTATCGCGGTTGCCTGGATTCTGAACTGGCCATGGGATTCAGCACCTTTAACCTCTAGGCCACTGGTTCAAATCCAGCCTAAATATTGTAGCAACCAAAAGTAATTCCCATCTGCTGGCTGTCCAGCAGCTTCAGTGAAACGAGGTGGTGGTCTCTCAGCCACAGGTCTATTCAACAGGTGCTCGCATCATTACAAGCTGGCACTTTTGTTGGCTAGCTCAGGCCAATGACTGAGGACCAGAATGGGGCCAGCCCTTATGAGAGAACAGGGTGGTGGCATGGGAGGTTGTAAAGGTCCTTTCCTTCTCCCCTTGCGTGGTCTGCACAAAGGCCAGGTGCATAAACAGCTCCTGAGCATTTTTGTGCCTGCTCTTGAGGTGGGCAGGAAAGAGGTGTGGCCAGGGCCGGTGCTTCCACTGGGCGGCAGGATTTGGTGGGCAGCATTTCAGCGGTGACTCCCCGTCGGCAATTTGGTGGCAAGAAAAGAGGCCACCAAAACGCCGCCAAGAACGCCGAGCTGTCGCCGAAGCACCGCTACTGGAGGTGAGCTGCTGCGGGAGCTTCCATGGAGGGGGGTTGCTGCGGGGGAGGAGGGGCTGGCTGCCATGGGAGGTGGGGAGCTGCCGCGGGGGGGCGGGGGGAGCTAGCTGCCGCGGGCAGGGGGCTGGCTGCCGCGGGCGGGGGGGAGCTGGCTGTCGTGGGGGGGGGCAGTGTTAGCTGGGCGGGGGGAGGGGTGCGCAGGGCCGGTGCAAGGAAGTTTCACCTAGGGCGCGAAACTTCCTTGCACCGGCCCTGGGTGTGGCCAGGGCCCCCTTCACAAGCTTGGGGGATGGGTTGGCTTTGCAGCCGCCAGTGTCTTAAAGGCCATGGAAACTGAACTGCCCTCTTACCCCTTCTCCTGAGAATTGTTAGACAACAAGCTGTCCTGGCCATGCTCTCTTCCCCACTTGGCACTGACCATTTGTTCAGTGCTGGCCCCTTACAGATCTCTGAAAACTGGTTTCAGTTCTGGTTGCCCATTTCAAAAAGCATATAACAGAGATTGATGGGTGGGGAGTTGGAGGGGCAGAAATTGGCAACAAGAATAATTACAGACCTGGAAAGACTTCCCTATAAAGAGAGAGACTGAAGAGAATGGGACTGCTTATTTTAAGGAGGAGGTTAATATGAGGGGACATGAGAATTTGTATGTCCCGTTTAGCCTCTCTCAACGCATGAGCAAGAGGCCACGTGTGAAATTTAAAGGCAGCAAATTTAAAACTGATAACTGAATTGTGTACAAAATGTATTATCCTATGGAACCCACAAGGTACCACTGAGACTTAGTAGGATTTTAAAAAGGAGTAGAACATCAGTTATAGGAGAGGAAATTTAAACAAAAAAACAGAGCATATAACCTTCATTCTTCAGGGCATAAGCCAACTTCTAGCTGATCAGGGTTAGGAAGAAACCATTTCTGGACCGGTTATTCCATAATTGTCCACTCAGAAGCTTTTTGCATTGTCTTCTGAAGCTTTTGCTAGTGGCTACTGTCAAAGGCATATTTAGTCTGAGCCAACATGGCAGTTCCTCTGTGTATCAAGCCTCACCTGTTGGCCACACTTTTATCTCATGGTACGTCTGCAACATGTTCACATCATTCTCCACTCTCACGCTGAGACAGTATTGTCCTGCATTACGAAAGGTGTGGCTCAAATTGTAGGAGGAGCCATTAATCACCACTAGATGGCACTTTTCCCCTTCAAGTAGAATACATTCAGCCTTTATGAGCCAGCATAAGGTGAGTGGAGGGCTGAAATGACAAGGAAAATATTCAGCAGAGGCTTGTAAAAGATTATTTGAAATAGGAGTGCATGAATCACATGGATTAAATAGCACAGGAAATTTGAAAACATTGACGGTTGGTGTAAGGAGTAATACTGCACTGAACTAATGCTGTGACTGAGTAACTGTACACACATTTATCTACTGAACACTTCTTCATTACACTTACACAGCCATGGATATTTTATGTAGACCTGACAGCCAAATGCCTGAGAGGCTAGTGGGGCAGACAGCTTTGTGTACAGAATCTGAATGACAGTTTCTGATTGCCTAGGCAAGAACAGCAGTACACACACAGATCGCATCACAATTTACTATTTACAATTATAATGGCTCAGCCTACCTTTTGTTGGGAATAATGGACCAAAGTCTCAGCGGGCATAAATCAGTGTTTGACTTCCCTTGACTTCAGTGGAACTATACTGATTTACACCATTTGAAAATGTCCTGATACTTGCTACGACTTTTCCCCCGTTCTGTTAGTACATTAACGAGTCTTCATTTCTGCAATAGCGTGAATTATTCTTATGCCAAAACACTGCTAAGGGGGTGGGGTGGTGGTGGTCAGGGGTTGATGGAGTAATTGTCAGTGTCTGGGTTTTTGGCAAACATTGACTATTTATCTTTTGTGTTGTGGCACTGATCACCTGAATCATGTGGTATTGTTTTTGTGATGCTGGTAGACCAGGTGCCAGCTTTTGTAGGCGTCAGGTGAGCAGTGACAGATTCAGAGCTGGAGACCCGACGTAGCTCACCTGTATGTTAGTGTTGTTTAAGATAGGTGTTAGATTTGTAAGGATGGGTTTGGTGTTTAGACTCTATAAAATGCTTGTAAGTTGATGCATGCATTGATGCTACTTGTAGTGTCTGCATCCCATGCTATAATGGTCATCTATACGTTTTGCTTTATAATTGTAAAAATGCCAGCTCTGAACTTGTGAACTCAGACAGGAGTGATTTCCCCCCCACTCATGAAGGAGAACTATCAAGACTAAGGCTGTGTCTACACTGCCACTTTCAGCGCTAACACTTTAGTCATTCAGTGTGAACTTTAGTTGTTTAGTGTGAAAAAACATCCCCCTGAGCGACAAAAGTTTTAGTGCTGAAAAGCACCAATACAGACAGCACTGCCCGGAGATAAAGCTACCACCCCTCATTCGGGGTGGTTATTTTTTATCGCTGGGAGAACTCTTCCCCGGCGATAAAGCGTGACTACACTGCCCACATCACAGTGCTGCCGCGGCCGAGCTGTAACATGGGCTGTGTAGACATACCCTAAGTGGGCCAGTGTGAACCGTTACAATATACAGACTTTGCTAATGCCCCTACACAGGCTACACGCAGACGAACTCGTCCCATCAGTTTGAATTCTGGAAGAGGAAAATAAAAATGGCTGACATGAAGATTTTTCATCTCTTGGCTGTTTGATCTCGCACAGTCCTGGAGCTAGGAAAAAAAGCAGACATCTCCAAGGTCAACCTGGTTTAGCCCTAAAAGACATTCAATGGATGGATTACTACATCTCTGTCACCTTTGGAAACCACAGACTGTAACTCATTTGTGCCTATATGTTGCCTGCTTTAACCTGTAAATAACTCTCTCATTTCTTTTCCTTACTTAATAAATCCTTAGTTAATTGACTATAGGATTGGCTACAAATGTTGTCTTTGGTGTGAGATCTGAGGTAGAAATTGACCTGGTGTAAGTGATTGGTCTCCTGTGACTGGGAGCAACCTGAATATTTTGTGATCTTTGGTGTAATTAACTATTTATCACTAAGTCCATCTTGCCTGGGTGGCAAGATAGACTGGAGTGCCCAAGGGGCCTGCCTGTGTCTTCATGGTAAGACTGGTATAGTGCTTCAGGAGTTCACATTTGTTACGAGATTGGTGAAATCTAATTATAGAACATAGCACAAGTTTGGGGTGTCTGCCCTGCTTTTTGACAGTCTGCCCTGAAGTTGGTACTCATGATTGTGAATCATTCCACACAGAGTGACAGTTTTTGCTTGGTTGACTGTAAATTTTGAGACAGGATAATAAGTAAACTTCTGTTACTCTTTTTTTTGGATGAATAATCATCTGGGCTGAAATTTGTGAATTCACAAATGTTTTCCTGAATACCGGGCAGCTGTCTGAATGGACATGAATAATATGATACCATTATTAATAGAAAACTAAACTTTGATTCCTTTATTTCTTTATGAAAATTTGTTATGATCAGGCTGTTTTGTTTGTTTGTAAATCAGTTCCATTTACCATTATGAAATGCTGTAAACATCTAAGAAATATATTTTAAAAATTGAAAACCACTAGGACTCCTAAAGGATTTGGTGTTGGCCATGTTCAAAGATGGGATACTGGACTAGAGTGACCTTGGGTGTGATCCAGTCTGGAAATTCCTATGTTCCTAACTTTTAGTCATAATTCAACCTTAGCACTGAGGTCAGAGAATGGAATTCATATGTAAACATTCTGCACACAGACAGAAGTGGACGTTAATTATCATTTTCATCGCTTTCATGGTATGCTACATAACCAGCCTTTCCTTGATCATCTTCATCATCACATTCCACAGCCAAGACTGAAAAGGAATCCCCTCTAGATACTGGAGGGGACAAACTTGTTCCACAGCCTGAAGATATACTTCGGGGTCCAATCCTGCATTCCTTCTTATCCAAAACACCCATTCATTTTGGAAGCTTTGGGTCCTTTGGCCTGTATGGTTTTATCAGAGCTTACAAACAAAGCAGGACCCAGGAAGCACTCTCATAGGAAACCTTCAAAGGAAACCCAAGATGCTGCGAGAAGTGGTGTTGGTGATGCATAAGAGGTGCATGTCTTCTTGAACAATGCTCCAGGGGTACTGCCTTTTGGATTAAATGCGAAACTGAGGTCCTAACCGCCTGTGGCGATTAATGATCTCATGTGGTTTTTAACAAAAGTAGGGGTATTAATCATAGAGCTCATGCCAAATTGCATCTTTCCGGATTACATTCTGCATTCCTCGATGTTCCTGCAGTTTTATCTAGACAGAAACTGTCTTCATGTCACATAGGAAGTGAAAACTGTTACTGTCTCCAGATAAACCTGCAGGAGCAGGTAAGTATATAGAATGTAATCAGGTTCCAATCCTTTGTGCTCCAATTCTTTGAAGTGCTGAATGCCCTCAACCACCGCTGACTTGCACGGGATGCTTAGCACCTCACAGGATTCGGTCCTTAAATACCTCCTTTATTCCACCCCATATGTAGCTGGATTTCAGTGGCAAGTGAAAGGATCCTCACAAGGGTATATATATGGTTTTTAAAGTGCTTTAGGAACAGTTGGCATGAAAGGTGCTGAAAAGGTAAAATGATATAAAAACATGTCTCTATTTTTCATCCCTTCCTCAACTAGGGCAAGCAGAAATGGACTTCATTCCCAGAGGTCAGAAAATGTTATTTTTCTTGTTCCGTGGACAATGAGAGAGGTCAATTGTGATTCTGTGACCCACCCAGGATTTTCTTGTATGTTCTCTGCTCATAAAAAGACTATACAAGAGCAACAGATGAGCTCAACACAACTATTTGGATTAAAGGCTTGGCAAAAGGTAAATAAAGCTTGTAAATCACAGCATCATCGTAAAGCAATGTAAGAAAGCTCTTTATTCGCTAGAAGTACATCAAGGTACACCACAATTTCCACCACGTTTTTGTCATATGGCTTTTTGCTGTGTTTTGCTTGTGCTCTTTATTTACATTTTTCAGACCTTTGATCTACATGGTTCTGCAGAGGCTCATCTGCTGCTTTCTGGACTTTGATTCTGGTGATAAATCTAGCCTTTCTTGATCCTTTTTATCAGCATCCCATTCCTCCAATCCTGCAGCACATTCATTGCTTAGTGAAGAAGTCAGTTTGTGCTTGGCTCACTTTGAGTTCTGCTTCTGTCATAAAAATCCCATCCCTTAGGCCAGATTTTAATTAGACCACTTTATTTATCATTCAGTGCTGCTTTGTATCACCCATATTCTTTTTAATATGTGGGTGCTATTTCTTCCACTAGAGTTCAGGGTGTGGTTGGGTTGTTCATTCTAAAATCCTGTTTCAGGGGTCTAAAATTCACCTGCCAAACATTTTTTTACAAGTTATGTTAATTTGCATGCGCCTGCAAATGTGTAAGCTCATGAGTAGCTCATGAGCGGTCCTGCTTGGTTCAACAGAGGATGACTTGTGTGGAGGCAAATTACCAGCAATGTCCTGGTGTCACAAAATTTGGCCCCCTGGCAGGAGCCTTACGTACAGCTGTACTCATGCTACGGTCCTCCATTTGCAATGCACATAGTAAGGCTGTATCAACCCAGCCAGCTCTCTCAGGCAGGCCTGGTAAGCCTCACTCACTTGGAGGAAGACTCATTGCTGTGGGATAAATTTTAAGCCAGAGTTTGTTCAGTATCTCTCTCTGCTGATGAAGGATTCTGTTAAGTGTTCCAACAAGACATTGCAAAACTCCTTCCCTATCTGAAAAGATCTCCTTCACTCAGACTGTCACACAGCTTGACAGAGCATCTGCAAAGCTAAACTTGTGTGTGCTGCTCTAGTGTTCTTATCGCCTTGAACCTTTAGTCCCAATGCACCAACGTGGTGCATTGGGAAGAGGGCCGAGACCAACCTCTGCACTGTAATCTTTCTCTCCACCCCAGAACCAGCTGTCTTTGGCTAACTTCTTCACTATTATCCAGTTCTTTCGCATGCAGATGACATTTTCACTCCTCCCCTTCTGGGTCTACTGCCGCTCAGACTCTTCTTGCCTGGTTCACCTTGTGGCTGCTGTTACCTGGCTGAAACAGCACCCTAAACTTACCGCCCTCTAGTGTAGCCCTGGTATGCCTATTGGTTAGTGTGCCCTACATACGGTGTACAGGTTTCTTTAGTGATAGGGATCAATGAGGAAGAAAAGTCCAGAGCACAGTTTAAAAAGTCCCTTATTTTCCTTCCTTTTTACTGCTCTCTGTTTCTCTTCTCACCGTCTTCTTTGATTTTCATTAACATTTGTGTGGTGTGTAAAGCACTGGGGGATTCGCTGAAGAGAAGTGCAGTTTATTAATATTCTACATTCCTGCAACCTATTGCAGTACGAGAGATTTTTAGAGTCATGAACAAGTAACGTGCAGTAATATCTTGTTCATAGAAAATAAATCTTTCTAGGGATCAGTTTTGTAGCATGCAACTGGTTACACCCTAAGGAAATCAGAAGGAAAAAAACACAATTTTTTTTATAGCAAGGGATATTTGTGTGTTACTTACCTGCCATTGATATGTAGAGATAAACTTAAGTTTTCCATTACACGAGTCTCTCTGGAGCCTATGACATTTATACTTTTAACAGCATCTGGAAAGAACAGTGTGACAAAATCATGAAACTGTGGCTTTAAAATCAAAACCAATTTCTTGTTTTATAGTGAAAGTTTAATTTGTATGCACTTTTCTATGCTGGCTTACTTTAGTCACATCAGTGATATTTAATTTAAAAAAAAATTTTTTTTTGCTAATAAATAGAATAGCTTCAGGTCAGTATTTTGTCAGTTATCTTTAAAAATTACAATAGATTATTTTTATTTTTAGGCTTCGAAAGATTAGATTTTTATCGGTAAATGTAGATTTTACCATATACACACAAACCGACAAAAGAAAATTTCCATCAATGATCATTAAAATTCACAGATAGGCAAAGTAAAAAAAGTGCTGCCTGAGAAATTATTAGAGTTTGATTTTTAGGATATTTACTTTGTATATTTTGACAATGTGATGTTGACAATTTGTGTTTTAACTGTTACAAGGGTTAGCTTTTTGAATCTCAACATCTACTGTCATTAAATAATTATGGTCTGAGCCCACCATTGTCTGTACCTCCCCCCAATAATTTCCTGCATCTGTGAAAATGTAAATATTTGAAAATCTAAAAAAATGCTTAACAATCAACATTGATATTATCTGCTGAAATTATCAAAAAATAAAAATTTAATTCTGCCAAGCCTAATTTCATGCATTTATGAATTGCTCTTTGCTATGGCCTCTGGGTGCCAAAGCAAACATAAACTAGTCTCATGCAGAGCTAATCAATATAATTTAATGTAAATAGAGCCATTACACAATTTTTAAAATAATGATTAAAAATTCAAAATATTTTTGTAGGGTTTAAATTTTACCTTTTTGATTTATTTATTTATTTTTTACAAAAAATGTATTTGAAAATTTTCATTTACTAAAAACCAGGTTTTTGATACTGCACACGGAGATCTTTTATAATGGTTATGATTAAAAATGTCAGAATAATAGAATTGGTCATTTAAAAAAAATGAAAACCTCTGTTAATAAACCATAGGTCTGATACAATGCTTTATTAAAGATCTACATATTCTGTTTAATTATTATTCTCATCTTATGGTCTAGAACAGGGATCGGCAACCTTTGGCATGCGACCCGTCATGTACGGCCAACACATCCCTCGGCCCACGCTGCTTCCCGCAGCCCCCGTTGGCCGGGGATGGCAAACTGTGGCCAGTGGGAGCTGCGATCAGCCGAACCTGTGGACACTGCAGGTAAACAAACTGTCCCGGCCCGCCAGCAGAGTTCTCTGACGGGCCGCGTGCCAAAGGTTGCCGATTCCTGGTCTAGAAACTACATTATACATATACTACAGCTTGTGCAACAATGCAGGAAGTTCTGTTTTGCGCATCCAAAGCTATTTATAATTACCCAGCAACTCCAACTCGGTGGTGAAATCTCCCATTTTCTGCACAATCTTTCTTTCATGCGTGGCACTGTCAATTTGCTCCCATTCAGCTACAACTTTAAGATGTACCTTGCAATTCCCCGCCGTAGAATAATTATAGTAGACAAAGGGTTCTTCAGTTACCAGCTGAGTTCTATGGGTAGCATGAAAAGATTTAGAATCAGCATCACCTCTGTTTAGAAACTACTTGCATCAGACATTTTAGATACATGAAGGTCTAAGTCTTCTTTGTTACACCAATGTAAATCAGGACTACTCCCCAGAAGTTCATGGAGTTATACTTTATGTCCAACTGGTGAAAGTGATATCAGAATTAGGCCCACCAGTATGCTTTTCTTACTTTGTTTAAGTATTCAAGGAAAACAATGGCACAATCGTCCCTAAATATCATTCATGGGTCAGAATTAGAAAGGGTGGTAATGATCTAATATTTATTTTATTACAGTCATTCGAGCAGGGGTGCCACAGGCAAACTTAATTCTTTAGTAAAAGAATATGGGCCACTATTTACAAAAATAGAAACCTGAAATGTGTACACACAAACATTCATGCCAGAAGCACTCATCTAATCAGGGAATAGAAACAGTACCATGTGACTATCTAAGGTATTTATAGATGGCCAGTCATAATATCTAGTCACTGTTCAATAACAACCAAGGAAAAGAATACAATCGATTACTCAAATTTATTTAAAAATACACTTGAGAAAATTGTAATCTGCTCATGGAGATTCTGTAAGCAGAAAAACATGCTCAAGTCATTAAATATATTATTTACTATGAATTATTTGTTCAGCTCTATGTATTTGCATTAGCATACCCTCTCTAACTAAACATGGACTTTAGCCTAAAAACCTGGATCTCAAAACCCCTGCATTTTGGGGAAGCTCAGCACACATCAGCACCTGAGTATCGCAATGAAACTTGGAGATAGACCAGGGGTCTCAAACTCAAATTACCACGAGGGCCGCATGAGGACTAATGCATTGGCCCGAGGGCCCCATCCCTGGCCCCGCCCCCACTCCACCCCTTCCATTAGGCCCCGCCCCTTCTCCTCCTCCTCCCCTGTGTGCACGGCTTCCCACTCTTCCCTGCTCCCTCCCAGAAACTGCAAAGCTCTTCCCATGAGGCCCGTGGAGCTCTTCCCTGCGGCCCACCAGGCTCCCCGCGCCCCCTCATTTTTTTTTAAACCCCCAGGCAGTTCCCGCTGCCAGAACAGCTGTCTGGCGGTGGGAACTGCCTGGGGGTAAAAAAAAAAAAAAAAAAAAAAAAATGGGGGGGGGAGGGGGCACGGGGAGTCTGGCGGGCCGCAGGGAAGAGCTCCGCAGGCCACATGCGGCCCGCGTGTTTGAGACCCCTGACATAGACCGTAGGCCAAAGCTTACATTTTTAACTGTTTGTGAGCTCCTAGACTATCTGAAGATTGTGAGTGTAGGAGTGTGTTACACATCCTTACCAGAAGCATCCGGAGCCTTTTCATAAATAAACAAACAACTGGACATACCCATCTCTGAAATCCCAGTTGTAGATGAATGATGCCGACTTGAAATAATTACTCGGATCATGAAGAAAGAAAGAAATCAGGGTCAGAGCATCTGTGGCAGAACTAGAACCTTGTTCGACAAATGTTCTGTTGTCTTCTATTTGTTCAATGGTAAGATTCCCTACTATAAACTCTGCAGAAGAAGATGATAAAGGAAGAATAATGAGACTATATTTCACTTTCATAGCATTACCTACAAATCTCAAAGCCCCGTTTAAACATTCATTCTTTTTATCTCTCAACATCCCTGTGAGGGTGGGTAAGCATTTTTATATCTATTTCACAGATTGGTAAATTTAGGTAAAGAGATTAAATGATTTACGCAAGGTCTCTCGGCCTGCAATAGAATCCAAGGGAGGAAATCTTGGCCCCATATAAGTTCAGAAAAGTTTTGCCATTCATTTCAATGGGGCAATGATTTCACTCCAGGAGTCCTGACTCCGTGTCCCTTGATCTAACCAATACATACTCTCTCTAAAACAAAGTATAGGAAAAGAAAATTTTAACTATTGTGAATGACTGACATGCTATACCAGGGGTCTCAAACTCAAATGACCACGAGGGCCACATGAGGACTAGTGCATTGGCTGCATCACTGACACCCCCTTCTGCCCCCGGCCCTGCCCCCACCCCTTCCATGAGGCCCCGCCCCACCTCTTCCTACCCCTTCCCTACCCCCATTTCAACCCCTTCCCCAAATCCCTGCGCCGCCTCCTCCCCATAGCGCGCGGCTCCCCACTCCTCCCCCGTTTCTCCTGGAAAGCGCTAAGCACCGCCAAACAGCTGTTTGGCAGCGGGAAGCGCCTGGATGTAGGCAGAGGAGCGGGGAAGCGGCGCGCTGGGGGGGCGGTGGGGAGGGGAGCTTGGCGGCTGCAGGAAATAACACAGGGGGGCTGCGTGTTTGAGACCCCTGTGCTATACACAATCCTATAATGATTTAAAATACAGTTATACAATGTAAAGTGATTCCGTGCAAACAGCATAGTGAAGTTTGAAATTTCATATCTCAGTGCTAATATCCTCATATTTGCTTGGTTTATAGGCTGAAAGATGGTCTAAGGGTATGTATACTGCATTTAAAAGCCTGCAGCTGGCCCGTGCAAGCTGACTCAGGCTGATGGGGCTCGGGTTTGCGAAGCTGTTTAATTTCAGTGTAGACATTCGGGCTCGGACTGCAGCCCGAGCTCTGGGACCCACCTAGGGTTGCCAGTTTTGGTTGGATGTATTCCTGGAGATTTAATCATATGACATAATCTTTAATTAAAGATTACTCTTTATAGCCTGGAGACTCCAGGCCAATCCTGGAGGGTTGGCAACCCTACTCCCACCTCACAGGGTCCTAGAGCTTGGGCTCCTGCCCCGAGCCCACGTGTCTACACTGCCATTAAGCAGCCCTGGGAGCCTGAGTCATCTGGCATGGGCCAGCCACAGGTTTTTAACTGCAGTGCAACCTGTGATATAAGAAATTGGGCTGGGATCTCTCTAGATCATGAATAATCATGATGATCAGATTCCAAGGGATAAGCTCATTCTAGATAACGAGACAGATTAGACAGATCACCTTTAACATAGATTCTGCTATCCAGTGGCACATTAGCCACTGGGCCAATTGGGCTGTGTCCAGGGGCCCCGGCCAATTGGGAGGCTCCACACGCCGGTGCTTTGAGCGGGGTTGGGGCATGGAGGCTTGCCCTGCTTCCCCCGCCCGGCCAGCATTCCTGCTGGGGAGCAGGGTTGGGACCCCTACTTGCTCTGGCCCAGGGCCCTACAACCCTTAATCCGTCTCTGCTGCTACCTTGTTAACAATTCTCTCAATTGGCAAAGAAAGCGAGAATGAAACTCATTCTTCCAGACTGGGACTGACTCTGCAACGCTAACTGGAAGCAAAACTAAACAGACTTATTTTTTATATGGGAGCTTTTCCTTGGGCCCTGCAAAGCCAGTGCTTGGGGGCCTGCTTGCTTGGGAAAACTAGCAAGGTAAAGGCGAATCTTAGCTTTCATTGGTCAAAAAGTTTCTCTTCCTTTTCCTTGTGAAGACAGCCTTGAAAACATAAGCCAATGGAAACTGAGCACCGAGGTTGAAATGAATAAGCAGATAGGCTCTGCTTTGGCAGTACGAGGCAGGAGAGGACCAAAAGATCCTGTGCGCACACTCAAACTCTTTGTGTAAGATGGCTTGGGTACGTTTGAGGTGTTTCTCAAAGAATGATCTCACTAACCCGCCCCAAAATGTGCAGGTGTTCCCTGGTGATCCTGATGGACAAGAATCGGTTATGTTTAGGGATGATGGAGAAAATCCTTTCACAGGCCCACCCAACAATTCTGAGGATGGGTCTACTGGACAGTAAAATCAGATCATGTGACTCTAAATAGCCACATGGTCAAGTCTGTTGAGCGTGTAAGCTCTTTGGGGCAGGGACTGTCATCTGTTCTGTGAGTACAATGCCTCGCATAATGGTCCATGACTGGGCTCTTAGGTGCTACAATAATCAGGGGTGAAAGTAAGCCAGTACAGGTTGGCACGGCGTACCGGTAAAAAGTGGCCACTGGTACTGGCCCGTACGCAGCCGATGTTAAAGCGCTGCCGTGGCAGCACTTTAAGGACCCTGCTTAAAGCGCTGCCATGGCAACGGTTGAATGTTGTTGCCCGTTTTTCCCCCACCCTCCCAGGCCGCCAATGAGGTGGGGGGAGGGCAAAAGGAGCAGCTGCCCCAGGGCCAGTGATTTAAAAGAGCGCAGGACTCTGGCTGCTGCCGCTGCTACCCTGGCAGCAGCTGTAGCCCCAGACCCTTTAAATCGCTACTGGAGCCCTGAGCAGCGCGGGCCAGGCAGTGCGGATGGGCTGGCTGTGGGACGCTGACCCCTGGCCCTGCCCCTTCTGTCTGAGGCCCTGCGCCTTCCGGGGGCTCGGAGCCGGCCCCCATACCAGTAAGTGTTATATGTTACTTTCACCCCCGACAATAATACACATCATCATAATAATAACAACAGAGGTGCTATTTTACATAGTCCCACTTGTGACTGTAGCCACGCCTTCAACTGTGCTCCAGCTACAGTTATTCTAAATACTTTTATACAAAGTATAATAGCTCTACCATGCTGATGGCCTCGTGTTATCTCTACTTCAGTCATGTCTTGTGCACAACTTGGATGTGACTGATAAAAGGGGAAACTTGTAGATTGCTGCTGCTGGAGGTCAGCTGAAGTTTGGAACTAGATATGCTGAGCTAGTGTAATGCAACAATCTGCATCTTCGGGAATCTAGATTTCCCAGAATAAAAATGGCCGATCCATACCAGGCTCGCTCTAGCTTTTGTCAACTACAACTAGCAGAAACATGTGAAGTACAACTGCTCAAGCATCAGGTTTCTAGCATGGTTTCCTTGAGCAGTGGGCACAGGGATATTTTTGGTAAGTGAGAATTTTACTGATTTTCTGTCTTAGGTAGTCTACAGCAAGGTCTGGTGACCACAGCTCATGGCAAAAAATATCTCTGTCCATTCATCAAAGAAACTGTTCTAGAGCCCTGCTAGTAGAAGCCATATTAAACATGGTTGTAGCTAGCACAGTTCTGAATCCCAGAATATGCAGCACCTATCTCAGTGGAATGTGTGAAGACTTGAATGAGCTATTCTAAAGATATTTTACCTGTAACGTGAAGCATTGTGAAGCTTTTGGCGATGGGCTGACATAACCAACAGTGTGTCTCAGTGGCCCAGACAGAAATGGGAAAGTCTCCAGAAAATTCACCAGTCACTGTAATCATAGAGTTAAATCGCTGCTCTGATTTCTCAATCAAAGTCAGAGGGGTGAAAATCCAGTTAAAATGATAGGACTTTAGTTCACTAATGAATGTAACATCATCATTCTTCATACTCAAGCTGGCATGAATTGTAGCTTGAGCTCCCGTTGTGATGGGACCATTGTTGTTGATTTTCAGAACATACTGCACTGTAAAATCAGAAAACAAAAGTAATTGTGTTTAATATATATATTCTCCCTGTGATCAAACGTGAAAAAAGTATTAACATGCTGTAATTATGTGGTTCTAGTGCCCGATGGCACTAAACACAGTCAAGCCTCTGAACAGGCACTGCACGTTGGTATTTAAAAATATATGTATAAACCTTACTCTCCTCTCTAGCTCCATGACTAGTTATATGTTATTTAGAATTAAAATAATTAGCAATGAAAAACATGCATTTCCATAGGAATGGGTCCTGGGAATGTTAAAAAGTAGAGAGGGGCCTAAACCAAATTGCTAGATCAGAATACTCACAAAACCTTGGGGAAGTTTAGCTCCAGATTTGGACCTTGCAATTGGTTAAATAAAAGTGTATACACAGAGAAGGGGCAAAACATATCTGTGAAGTAATAAACCCTCCCCAGCTTTGTTTGACTTCTGAAATGTTACAAGCTAAAACAAATCCTTCCTGATAAGGGTCTGTTCCAAGATGTGCAAACTCCTTCCATTTTAGGATAATTTTTCTCTTTCTATGTCACCATGGACCTGCCTGAACACGCTTTTTACACCAACTTTGTAGGGCAGGGAGAAAAAAACCTTTGTGTAGTTAAGAGAAAGATTCTGTGCAGAGCAAAATGCAGGCTTCAGAGATCAGCTGGGCCAAGCTCCCTTAAAGTAGTTTGTAATTTTAAAGTATAGGGGCAAATTCAGTGCTGGTGGAAGCAGGCACAAACTTGGTCCAGATTTGTAAAGGTACTTGGGCACCTAAAAACGCACGTAGGGGCCTACCAGGAGTTTCAAAAGTGCCTAGGTGGCTGACTCCTGTTGAAATCAATTGGAATTAGGCACCTAGGTGATTAGGAAAATTCCACTAGCTGCCTAAGTACCTCTGTATGTGCATTAAAATTGTTGGTCTTTCAGCTTCTTATCACCAAGGCAGAATTTGTCTTATGGAAAGGGGTGTGATGGTTTGGTCTTGGGAAGTCATTACAGAGCCAGTCTCTGCATTTGAAACAAGCCCAGTTTTACTTTAAGCCTACAAAAATAACAAGCATTATTCCATTGTGGCTTTTTCAATGCAAGCCAAAAACTGAAGCACCTAAGTTTTATAGGGATATGCCAACTCTCGTGAGTTTATTGTGAGAGATGCGATCACTAAGTAAAATGAAGCCTTGCTCATGATCTTGTGACAGAACTCTCAAATCTCAGGATTGTTTTTCTACCCTGGCTGGATGGGGCTCCTGCTGTCAGCCCCGGGCTGTTGGGGCACCTGTTGACAGCCCTGGCAGCCTGGGAAGTCGGTGAGGGGACCCTACTGCAGCCCCCCGAGGCCTGGGACCAGTGAAGAGGAGCAGAGGTGAGACTAAGAAGGTTGAACTATGGCCAGAGGGCTGAAGTGAGGCGGTGAGGGCTGATAGGGTGGAGATCTGTATTGATGGTGGGTTCTGAACAGATGGGGTGAGTGCTGGGAGGCTGAACTGAGGGTGTTGGGGGTCAATGGGGAAGGGGGGCTAAACTGATGGTGTGGTGATAATGGGGACTGGGGAAGTGAACTTAGGAGGACTGAATTGGGTGGGTTGGGTGGGGAGAGAACTGATGGGAGACTGGGGGGCAGGATTAAGTGCTGGGCAGGTGATGGTGGTAAGAGCTCCTGCAATTGGGGCCAAAATCACCTTATCTGGCACAGGTGGGAGAATGGGAAATTGTCAAATGCACAGGCCCTGGGGATGGGCACGGGGAGTTCATAAATCAAGAGACTGACCTAAACAACACATTACAATATTCTTGAAAGTGTCACAATTTTGGGGGCCAATCTCATGATTTTTGATCTCTTGAAGTTGGCAATACTGTACAAGTTAATATCATAGTACTTCACTCAGGGAATCCCTTTCCCCACCTGTGTTCACTCTTCCTGCTAGTGTTGGGTCAGGCTTTTGTAGCCACAACTCCATTTCCTCCAATCACCCCCTGCTTTGTTTAAAAAAAATAAATAAAAAGACCCCAACTTCAATGCAAAGAATAAATTGTGTGAGCAGATCTGATGCTATTCCGCAGAACTCATTTTTATAGAGTCATTGCTAGCTACACCCTTCCCTTAATGAATGTTTCCCTGAGCACAGTTTTGGCCTGAAGATGTGTCCCCAAAACCAGGTACGTGTTACAGGTTTAATTCCCTTATTTCCTTATTAGACCCAAGAAAAATACAGGTTTTTCCTTTAGCCTTATGTGTATGAAGGAGAACATACTTTTTTGTTTTATGGTCCCCCATTACTGACCTTTCCTCTTTCTACTTCCCCCAGCCTGGGAAAGAACCAGTCTAGGGCCCTAATTTAAAGGAAAAATCCACAGCTTAAATTGCATACGCTAGTGAAGGTTAGCCCAGTATTCAAGGGCGATTAGAAAGGGGGAGGGGGGAATCCCCAAGCCCTTCCTTGCAGAATGGCTGGGAGTAGAAAGAAACGTGGTGGTGCAAAACTGGAAAAACTGAACTCCTTCCTGATGCAGGTGACCTTCTAAAAACCTAGATGCAGAGAGATGTCTCTTATTTTTCTATTCACATTAGACTTAGCTCACTGTCCATTTTGCTGAAGCACAAATGGAGGAAAATAGCAGAAATCAGTGGATATCAAAAAGACACCAGGGAGGGGTCTTATTGAAGTCTGATAACTGGGGGAGGGGGTTAAGTGACTAGCTCAAGGTCACACACTGCATAAGTGGCAGAGTGGAGTATTTAATTCAGCTCTCCTGACTCACTTCTCCTCATACCATTTGATGTAAGATGCAACACAGCAATGCTAGGAAGGAGCAAAGGGAGATGCAGGCTGTCTTAGTCATTTGTGACTCACTGGGTGCAATAGCAGTGAGGTAGCAGAGATGCTTTACTGCATCCCAATTAGGAAGGAAATCTAGAAGGGGGCTGACAGACTCATTCTTGTCTGAGATCCCTTCCTCCCAGATTTGCCAAGCCTCACCCTGAAGAGGAGGTGGGATCTGCATGAGGTTTATGGATTAAAAAGGGCAGAAGTAGCTGCACCTCTCTCCCCCATTTTGTTCTGCGAGAGAACTTGCTCATTATTGCCGTCTTCCCACTGGGAAGGTGTCCCTTGCGGGTGCAGTTCCTTTCACACCTGCTCCAGCCATTCAAGCAGGATGAATGAATACACAATCCACCACAGAACAGGAAAACAAAAAGGCTTCCTTATAAATAACCAGTGTTCAAGCTAGGAGATTTAATCACATCTCCTTCAGTTTCAAAGTAGGGTTTTATCACTCTTCAGAGAACCAGAAACCTAGCTCTGCAGAAATTAGCAATGGGAAAAAGATCTCTTATCTAATCTGTTCTCCTGCAAATGCAGGACTGTTTCCATATGTAGGATAAATATGAGACTGCAAACCTTGCTGCAAATGCAGATAGAGCATTTATTTTCATGCAAACGCTAGAAATGCTCAGTTGCTTCTGAGCTTGCCTGGAAATAAATGCTCATTCTGTATTTACAGCGGCATAAGACTGCTTTTCAGGACTGCTTCTAATGACCCCCCCTGGCTCATTAGCCCTGTATTGAGAAAGGAGCAGATCTACCTTACCTGCTGCTGACTTGAAAAGGAACAGCACCATGCAAGTCACTTGAAGGACGCTTGGGGTGAAAAATGCCAGGGCCATTTGTAGTCAGTGTGCCAAGAGAAAGCTGCTGCTGCTGCTGTCTGTTCAGCTCCTATAGCCAGACTTCATCTTCCAAGTGGGATCGAATTTGTGTTTATGCTGGGGAGGAGATGGGGAGCAAGCAGCCACGGCTGCTGTCCTCTAGAGGCAATATAGGTGTACTGCGCTGTCTGGTTTTTTGTTTTGTTGTTTGTTTTTTCTGTACATTGTTTACCTGGCAAATCCTGGCTACACCTAACCAATTTAGAAAAGTTCTTATTAGGTTTTGTTACAGGCATATTAGACACCTGTATAAACCAATGGATTAAAAAAATGAGGCAGAGAAAATCTCTATCTGGGGTGCTTATGAAAATCTCCTAGAACTGCAAGAATTTTGAAAACAAAAATCACTTTTCTAGTAATAGAATAAATACACGTTTGGCCATGTGTATCTTGCAGAATTTTGTATAAAACAGTGTATAAAAATCTACAATAGACTGACCTGTGCAGGGCTTAATATCCTATTGGAAAACAGGTGAAGTACTCTGCCCATCTCCTATATCATATTCCCGATGGTAGAGAAAAAAATGCCATCTTAAAAAATCTTCCCAAAACAAATGAGTGATGAATTTTTATGAGTCATACAGCTAATAATGCAATACAAAGCAATAACATTTTAGGCCCCAATTCTGCAAGCCCATAACTCTTTGCATGTAAGTAGGCTCATTGAACAGACTACTCCCATGCATAGTTACAAACACATTGGTGCTTGCAGGATAGAACCTTATTTGTATGCTCTTTCATACAAGCCAGATGACACTGCGGTTTTGGAGAATCATGGCAGGGTGGGCAAGATGAGTTACTTTTTTAATAAAAAATATTTTATTGTCAAATAGTACAAAGCATAGATTGAGAGAGATGAGATCAGTACAGAATATCCCATTTAGTATTAACTGATTGCTCCTTGCAGTACAGCTTGTTAACCTGGATGACACTTCTATAGTTTGTCATGCAAATAAAGTTTCTGAACTTGACTACTATCTGGGGAATAGTATCAGAGGGGTAGCCGTGTTAGTCTGGATCTGTAGAAGCGACAAAGAGTCCTGTGGTACCTTATAGACTAACAGACGTATTGGAGCATACGCTTTCGTGGGTGAATACCCACTTCAGAAGTGGGTATTCACCCACGAAAGCGTATGCTCCAATACGTCTGTTAGTCTATAAGGCGCCACAGGACTCTTTGTCGCTATCTGGGGAATCTTCTCCTACAACCCACCTTCCAATGTTTATACTCTATTCCTTTCTATAAATTCTATTCTATTCCCTGCTCATCACCACAGCAATCAAGAGCCACTGAAGCAGTAGAGCTGACTTTTTAAAAGAAACCATTGGGCCAAAACAAGTTTTGCCTCCTTAGCTAGGGTAGTTTTTGCTTTCATTCAAATCCAGTTATCTGGTCCAGTCCAGTTCTATGGAAGAATATAGACAGGCACCTCATCTGTGGATCTCCAAGCACTTCACACAAGGACACACAAAAGCTTATGCTCCAATAGACTGTTAGTCTATAAGGTGCCACAGGGGTCTTTGTCGCTTCTACAGATCCAGACTAACGTGGCTACCCCTCTGATTATTATCCACATTATGGACCAACAGGGTTTCACAGGCGTTGAGTTTCTGCCTGTTTAATTCAGCAGCAGGCTGTCAGTTTATCTTCCACCTCCTTTCTGCTCATGTTTTTAGTGAGGAAAGATTGTTTTCGACCCTCTGAAGCAGCTTCCTTCTCCCTGTAAGTATTTAGAGCAGGGGAAGAACAAAGCGCCGTTGGGTTTTAACCTCGCCTCTGTCTATCACACAGTCTTGCGTGCCTGTCTCTCCCCGCCGAGGCTGTCGCTCTAAGAGCGGGGCGGATCCTCGGCGGGAGGGGCGGCTCTGCCCAGGAGGTCACGGTGGGCCTGCTGCTGGGAACTGACGAGCTCCGCAGCGACTGAGGGTAAATACCGGGGCATGGTGACGAGCCCGGCCCGTGCCTGAGGTGCGGGTGTCGCTGATGCTTCAACGCGCAGCCTGCCTGGGGCCCGGCTGGCGGACGCGCCTGCACTGGGCTGCGCCGCGGCACCGCCAGCTCGCGGCCGCGGGGATTTGGGCGGCGCTGGGAGGCCGGAGGTCTTGGTGCCTGTCGGGGGCATTGACGCTGCGGGGATGGGGAGCCCCGGCCCTCCCCCGTGTCTGACTGTTTCGGGAGGGGAGGGGCCGGGGCGGCCGGACGAGGGGCCGGGGGGGGGGGGGGGTGTTGGAGAGATGCTGGGCAGCGGTGCGCAGGAGGAGGCGGGGAGCGAAGCCGTTCGCAGGCGGCGGCGGCCGGAACTGAACTTCGGCAGCTTCCGTCGTGCGTTGGGTGCCCATGCGCCCCGCCCGGCTGCGGGCTCAGGCTGGAGGCGACAAAGGAGGGACTCGCGCGAGCTGGGGGCCGGGGCGGGCAGGTAAAGGCAGGGGCGGGCCGCGGCGGTAGCCTGGGGGACTGACCAGACGCGCGGGAGGTAGAGCCCGGCCGGGGACTAGGCCCGGGGGTGGGGGCAGGGGCGTGGTGCCGGGGTCGAGCCTGGGGCCGAGCAGTCACGTCCCGCAGAGGCCCTGTCGTGGGGGGAGGCCCGGCCCGGGAATGTGTGAGGGGGAAGTGATCTGGGGGAGGGGGGAGACGACACCCTGCTCTATTGGTGGGGGGCAGGGATCTGGGGGTGGGGAGTCTCTGCCTTGCTGGGGTGAAGGCATTTGACAGTGGGGGGCAGGGAGGCCCTACCCTGGTGGGGGGCAGGGATCTGAGGAGTGGGCAGTCCTAGCCCCGGGGGAGCTGAGGGTGGAGGGAGGGTCAGGCGCTCTGGCCTGAAGGGTTGGGGGGAGATGGCCCAGGTGTCAGGGGCTTTGACCTGAGAGGAAACGGGGCCGGTAGACGGAGCTGGATGCACTATTGCCTTTGTGCATATTTTAAAAATCCGTAACAGGATCCACACATTTACAGGGCTAGAGCACCGGCTGGAATGGGGTCAGCATAGATGGAGTCCAGTCAAAGGGAAAGTGCCCCCCTCAGTCAGGAGAGAGCCACGGAAACAGAGAAGGTAAGGGTAGCTAGGAGCTGAGCCGTCTAGGTTGTCTTTCTAGTGCTGTCATGAGCTGCCTTCTCCTTTGGGCAAATCACAGAACCTCTCTCTTCTCCCCCCCGGGGGGGGGGGGGGGGGCTTCCTTATCTGTAAAATGGGTAGACCAATTGTCACAAAACTTTACAGGAGTTTTGTGACATTTAATCAATATTTGCAAAGATATTCAGATGAAAGGTGCTGTAAAAGTGCAGTGTATTTTTATTGAAACATAGCTTTCAGATCAATCTAAACCACATTAAGATGTCAGATGTGACAGAAAGTAAGCATGGATTACTGCTGACCTCAGTTCACAAAGCTCTGTGACAGACAATGAGAACTAAAACCAACTGAAACTCTATTGCTTTCAAGTTTTATTACATATTGGAAACTCAGATCATGTTTGTGGAAAAGCTTGCGTCGGGTACCCTGAAACCTTGTTGAGAGGTACTTAAAAGGACATTATCAACTTGAGTATCAGAGGGGTAGCCGTGTTAGTCTGGATCTGTAGAAGCGACAAAGGGTCCTGTGGCACCTTATAGACTAACAGAGGTATTGAAGCATAAGCTTTTGTGGGTGAATACCCACTTCTTCGGATGCAAGCAGTGGAAACGTCCAGGGTTCTAGTCAAGTTAAAGAATGCTGTTAAAAGAAGTTTATGTTGTGCTCCCACCTCTGAGTTCCCTTGCCAGTTTTTGTGTCTTTTCCCTGTATTTTCCTAACCTTTTAAATGTTTCTCTCCCCTGTTGCCATTTGATAGATGCACACAGACAAGAGGGAAAACTGACTATATGCAGTTCTGTAAAAGACTCCGTAACAATTGTTCTCTGATTTTTTCCCCATTAGTTAGATGTTATGAGTTACAATTGTAGGCTTAAATACATGTAAACAAATGTGATTTTTAAATTGATGGTGCCCCTTTAAAATAATGTCATAGGAATAAATCTAGATGATTGTGTATCCACCAGTAAGTAGTCCTACTTACAATGTTTTCTGGTGTGTGGTTTTTTTTTTGTAGGTTGGCTGATTTCCTTCCCCCCATTCTTTAATAGCCGCTAATCTGGTCCAAAACAAAAATGGCCTTTGTTTCGACACAAGGGCCCACTGTGGTTGACCAAACCACTTTGATGAAGAAATACCTCCAGTTTGTGGCTGCTCTAACAGATGTTAATACACGTAAGTTTATTTTCCATTTATTAAGGAAATGTAATTCTTCTTCTTTACTCATTTGCTTCAAGGAGTTCTGTAATATTGTCTATTGAGTTGGTTGGTAAACTTGCATTTCCTTTGATCCTTTATATTTGAAGAAGCAAAATGATGAGCATCATTTACTTGAGCCTTAGAGTGAAGTGTGAAAGTATGAAGTGTGAGTATGAAATTGTGTGATTGTGAGAAATGTGTACCTTACAACTGGGCAATGATAGCTAAACTGATAAGATCTGATTGCTTCTTTCACCTGTGAATGTTTGATGGTATTTGTCAAGCTTTTTTCACATATTTAATTATTCACTTGAATTTGCGATTTTTTTTTCAGCCGATGAAACAAAATTGAAAATGATGCAAGAAGTCAGTGAGAATTTTGAGGTAATTACAACATTAACTTACTTACTTGAATGATTTAAATGCAATATTTCTTGTTTTCGGAGTATATGCAATCTGGATTTCTGGTCTTGTTTTGTTTGTTTACTTAATAATTAGTATATGTTTAATTAAACAGCCATTACTCATTGGTTCTGTGTTTAAGTAAGAGAAACCTTATTTCATTTTTAGAATGCATTACATGTCTCACTTGAAACTTATTAGCAGAGTTATTGGAGAACTATAGGTTGTGTCCCTCCAAGGTTTTTTTCCCCCCCTCAAATAATTGTTTTAACAGAAAATCTTTGTTCATTAAGTTTTTTGATTAGTTTCTTTATTCAAATGTATTTGAATTTTACCTCTCCAGTGTTTACTGCATAATCTGATAAATTTGTCTGTGGGATTGTTTCTTTAACTGAGTTCAGGTGTACATTTAGCTGTCTTGAAGTAGCGGGTTGCGTGGCGTTTTTGTATTGAGAGATGCAATAGTTTAGAGGTGAGGATGAGTTGTCAAGTGGTGATTCGTTCCTTGAGGACTGCAATGAAGTGGAGGTGACAGCAATGACCCTTTTCAATTCCTGGGGGGCCACAGGATTCAGCTGAGCAGGAGAAAATAGTTTATACGTATGTTCATCTGGGATACATAAAAGGTTCCAGGTAGAAATATTAGATGCTAGGTTTGCATTTCTTGCTCAAGAAATGACATAATTAGATTATATTACACTAAAATCTGAATGGGATCCCCCATTCTTATATGTTGGCTTTTATTTAGAAGTACTGAATTCTACGTACATTAGCCAAATGGAATTTAATATGGGACATTCGGGCAAGAATATCTACATTAATGAAAAATGCCACATGATGTCTAATGACCAGTGCTAAGGACCACTGTTCTATGTCTACCATTCTGCAGGATGTATCTTTGGGTAAATCTCTGACATTGCTGTTGAATGAATTGCTGCACCACTTTCTGTTGCCCCTGGGTTATCCATGGAGATTTCTCATCCAAGTACTGATGTGACCTAACACTACTTAACCTAGGGGCACAGAACTCCAGCTAATATAGCTCCACCGTAGAAAAGATATTAAATACAAAAAAGCCAAATCTTGAAAGAATGTAGGCAATACTTCTTTACCTGAATACATATATTTTTTTGCCTACGCGACTCTGTTGACATCTGTGGCAGTCTTTCATATCAGTCTCTTGCAAGTATGTGATGGATGAATTTGGAGTGCCATTCTTCGAAAATTGCTGCAGGAAGGGAGATTGTTTTTCTTTTCTCCCTGTTCCAGAGCTTCCTGGCTGCTGCAAAGTTGGGAGAGAGCTAAAATGTCTTGAGTACCTCCCCACCCTCTGTTTTTGAGCCTGTCTCTCCTTAGTTGCTCCAGTGTCTGCCTCTGCTGGTGCTCATATCTTTTTTGTGCAGTAGTGGCAGTCTGACTAGATTCTTGGGAGTTTTGCCATAAAAGGCCCTGAAGAGCAATTCTGAAATTGACCAGAGTCCTGTTAATTTCATGTTTCTGCTTCTTAGCTACCATACATGGGAAGAAGTCTTCATAAAGCAGGAGTGAGACCTGTGGATGTGTGGTAGCTTTTTCTTCTTGCACTGGTTGGTGGGGCCAGCGAGCATCATGGATTTCATGCCTGTCAGAGGTGTTGAAGGGTGTCTTCTCTTCTCTGATCCATTCAGTGTGCTGGGGGGGCAGCAGGGTTAGCCTGCACTCTCCCAGTTCTTCTAAAGGCCTGGAGAGTCAGAAACATCACTAGAAGGAGAGTTTGGTCAAAAAGGGAGAGACCATAGGACTGAGGAGAAGAGAAGGTACTTAATGGGCAGCTCCTTGGTTTTGGAAGGGGACAGGCCTGCAGTTCCTGCTTCTGCTGCTGAGTCTTAGCTGATAAGCGGCCTTTTAATTTTAACAAGTTTTAAACTGTTTCTCTGCAGTCCTCCTATTGTATCTACCTGCAGTCTTTCACTTGCATTGTAAGCTCTTTGGGGGCAGAGACTGTCTTTATACAATGCCTAGTATATTGGGATCTTCCTGGTTTATGACTGGGGTCTCTAAGCTCTACTGCAAATCAAATAATAAAATTGGCTATATAACTTGTTCTATAAGTGTGTGTATGTAAAGGAGGGATGTGAATAAACAGCTGAAATATTTAACTATAATTCATAAAATACTGCATTCTTTTTTATGCCTAACCTAAATATTTGTGTTAGAGGCATTCTGGTGTACTTTCGAAGTTAACCTAATATTGTTTTGTTGGCTATAGCTGAGAGTTTCCAAGTAAGGATTAGGATGGCTAAACTCGGCTTCTGAATTAAGTGTAGCACTTACAAATGGAGGCAGCTTGCTCCTCTGATACTGTTCCCAACTTCATAGCAAACAAAACAGCAGCATGAGATCAGTCTTCACAATAAAAAGAAGTAGAAATGTTTAATTCTAACGTTTGTGGTGCATGCATCGGTGTAAATAACTGTAAGCTGCACTTAGTTGTGGGTGAGAAGGCTTGAATGTCATTGAACAAGTGAGTTCACTGCATCCAGGAATTTCCATCAGCCCTTTTCATTTGAAATGATAACATTTACAGTATTTGAGCAGTTTTTCTAAATGCGAGTAAGGTGTTAGCCTTCCCCTTCTGGGGTATTTTTTCCTGTGTTCAATTTTATTCATTTTAGTGTCAGTTTTAACTTCCTTTCTGTCAGAAGGTGGTTGATCGCTAATACTTTAAAGATTTATTTTAAAAAAGACAAAAAACCTTTTTCAGTGGCTAGCGGCATATAACTTCTGTATTTTGATGGCAGTGTGTGTAGCATGTGTATTACAAGTAACTTGGTTAAATCACACTTGAAATGAGAATATTCCTCCTCTGCTCAAAGAAAGTATTTTTTTCTTTTAATAACTAGAATGTAACATCATCCCCTCAGTATTCTACATTCCTGGAACACATCATCCCTCGATTTCTCACCTTTCTGCAGGATGGAGAGGTGCAGTTTATGCAGGAGAAACCAGCACAGGTACTCTGTACAAAGCCACAGTTATTTTTTTGTGCAGTTTGAATTTACTAATTCAGAAATGTGTGAGATTAGAGAGAGTGCTGAGTGAGCAAATCTGTTTTTGAATATAGATTTTATATATACATAGAGGCAGAACTGAAAAAGTCTCTGTGCTGCTCTCAGTAAGATACTTGTTAAATAAAGTTGGCCATTCATTTTGCAAATATGTACACTTTAATACCCTCTCTTCTGTCACTTAAAAGTAGTGTACATGTTACACTTGGCTCTATCACTGTGAGATGATCACAACTGACTACGTTTGCATTTCAGAGTTAAAGGCAAAAATTGAAGCTTTACTGTCAAGTAGTTACCAGAATATTTGATCATTCTTTTAATTTAAATTGCAGCTTCAGAATGCAAATTAAATTTGTGCCATGCTTTATAGCTAAATATTTGAACATTAGAAGAAACGATTATATATACTTATATAGGCATTTAATCTATTTGAAGAATTTTAAAAAAATATATATTTTTTAAAGCATGTAGTTTGTCATTTTCGTGAATTAACACACTAAGGCAATATTGAATTGAACAAGAAATCCTTTTTTTTTTCTTTAAGTGATTAAGGATTGTCCTTACAAAGTTTTGATTATTTAAGTTCTAATAGATGTCTTTGTTCGTTTTGTTTTCCAGCAATTGCGAAAGCTAGTTCTGGAAATAATTCATAGAATACCAACAAATGAACATCTTCGTCCCCATACCAAAAATGTCTTGTCTGTAATGTTTAGATTTCTAGAGGTATTTTTATTTATTTCACTTTGTTAAAACTATTCTTCAGATTTTGAGAGAGATTCCTTTCTCCTCCTCCCCAGAAATATTAGGGTAGAATTCTGACTACACTGATCCTTGGGGTTAGATAATCTTTAGAGTCACTTTGGGATGGTTTTGTTCCATTGTTAATAATTGCAATGAGCTGCTGGGCCAGGATGGGAGGGGCAGTTGATTAGTCTTCACAGTATGATGTTGTTTTGATATATAACATCTCTGGGCTCTATTTTACCCTTATGTAGACTCTTGAAATGTTTATTAGGATTTTACTAAGACACAGAACTGTTCTTGATAGCTTACTCTAGGTAAGATGTCATGAACTAATATTTTTTTCTAGACTAGTTTATTATATAAGTAAAGAGGAGAGGACCAGTGGCCCATTTTAAGTTCTTCCTTCAGATTCTTGCTTGCATAGAATCTAAATTATTGATAACTGCGGCCCAGTGTAACCCGCTCTGTGTGAAAGGATCACTGTCCCTGTGAGGAGCCCTACTGACTTTAGTTAATCAATGGGGCTTTGCAAATGGGTCTCCCAAAGTAGAGCAGGTTGCAGGATTGAGGCCTAATCCTGCCAAGAATACAGACTCCATATTTCCATTCCCATTTTAATGGGGTAACCATACACACAGATTGCAAGACTGGGCTCTGATAAGTAACATGTCAAAAATGAGATATTTTCCTTGTGGCAGTTTATATTAGGCAGAAACTTTCTAGGTTGCTGAGATTAAATTAGAGCTATATAAAATATATTTTTAATGAAGTTGTTTAAGAATACAACAATGGGCTAATTAAACAAATGTTTTCCAGACAGAGAATGAAGAAAATGTACTCATTTGTTTGAGAATAATTATTGAACTACACAAACAGTTCCGGCCACCAATCACCCAAGAAGTGAGTTGTATTTTATTATGTAATGTAGAAGAGTTACTCCACATGCTCTCTGTCTGAATTGATCTATTTCTGGCATATTTAATTGATGAATATGCCAGAAATATGCACTTCACTCTGTGTTTTATAGGAGTGAATATGCTGTGGGTATCCTGCATTTTAAAAATTATCCTGAGAGTTAATGCTGTAGACAAGGATTGTGCCAGGGTTTACGTGCTCAATGGTTTTGCTCTGAAGCAGCATCAGTTTTGCTCTCAATCCTCATGAGCCATCTGATTAGATTTATTGCAGTAGAGTAACAATCTGCTATTCTAACCAAATATGCAACTTACTAGCTTTCAGTCAGTTTCACTCTGATATTATTTCTGTCAGAATTCTATGAGCAGAAACTGTGGTACCAGCATGACCTTGGGGAAAAGCCAGAAGGAGAATAAATACATAGAAGGGAGGTGAAAGATAAGGATTGAAAGGCAGAACAACATGAGATGGGGGACCAGAAGATTCTGGATGAGTGGGGGAAGGTGGAGGACCAAAATCTCAGGATATGGAGGTGGACCACCAAAAAGAGGGAATCCATGAGAGGAGAAGAAAAATTGGGGGTATTTTGTTCTGAGAGAGGGGAAGAAAACCAGAATAGGAACAAGAAGAAAGTCAGCTATCTATGTAAGTTCTTATACTGTACTCGTAACCCTAGTAACAGAGTATCTTACAAAAACTATAAAACCAAAACTGTAGTATCTCTTCTTCCCCCATCCCACCATTGAGAGGATTTAATGGTTTTGGATTAATGTAATGATGGTGTATCTGTGTTTGAAGTATTATTGTGAGGGTCTTTCTACTGATATTCAAGTTTAATGTTGACAGTAAACTGGCTTGGTAGTCAAAAGAAACTCTCCAAAAGTATCTCCCCAATCCATTTTACATTTTTGAGAATTCACCCCCATACTTAAGTGAAATTAATCTGCTGACTGTAAGTAATTTAACAAAAGATTCTTAGAGTGCATTTTTTCTCCAATATTGATACAAGGATCCTAAAGTAATGAAATTGGTTCCCCCCCTTCTTCCCCCTCACCCTCCAGTAAACTTAATATTCTTTACTTTCTAGATTCATCATTTTTTGGACTTTGTGAAACAGATTTACAAGGAACTTCCAAAAGTAGTGGTAAGTCTTATTCCGTGTGATCACACTGTCTGTGTCTGAAAGGGATACTTCTTTTAATTTGTGCTAATTATAAAATGACTTTTTTGAAGTTAGTGACATGTAATTAAGGCTGTTTTAAAGAAAATAAACTATATAACAAATTAACAGACTTCTATTGAGTTCTTACATTCTGATTAACTTCCATTTTAGAACACAATCTAAGTAGCGTTAGCAAGTGAAGTCACTATTAGTTCTTAATTTTTTTGACTTGGAGCCTAATTCTAGACTCAAACACACAAAGTATATTTTGAAAAAATCAGCTGCTATGCCTTGGACAGTGTCTAGTGTTTGGAGGCATGCATTTGTAAGTGCGCCCTAACTCAAAGATCTGATTTGAGCCTTTTCTTAACTGCTTAATAACTAGAGTTGAACTTGTAGAGAGACTACTATTTGAATCAATAGTGATTAAAATGAGTATTAATACTCTATAGTTTAGTCTTATGTTCAAGACTTAGTGTGATAAACACTTCGCTAGTAATAGGAAGTGTGAAACTTGTTGTCATGTTCAGTCACACCGTATTTTGATATTTGCCATCATGAAATAGAGATTGGTTTTTGTCGTTTTCACTGCGTTGTAAGTCAGCCTTTACTCTAACATTGGAAGAGAGCAGCATCCATGATGTGAGGTCTTAGAGACACTGCAGCTCAGTCATGGGCTCCACAGATGCAGTTGCAGTATTGCTAGGCCCTATAACCTCATTAGTGGTTTTAATAACATTGTTTAATCTATAGAATTTCAGCTTCTTTAAGTCTGTGTCCACAAAGATCCCACTGTAGGTGTGAGTGCTTCATGTGCGTGAGACTAGAATCTTCTAGCCATCTGATTCCTTCGGAGATGCCCATGTGTCCTGTACACACTCATGTCACCTTCAGTGAGGGTATAAAAATGGAGCAGCCCCAACCATCACTCACTTTTCTCTTACTGCCTGAGGCATTGAGTTGATGCACAATGTCTTTCTGCTTTCCTATAGCTCTTGGGGATTTGGGGGGGGGGGGGGGAAGAGGAGAGAGAGAGTGTTTGTGTATGTGTGTTTCCGCCCCCTTGTAACTTTGTTTTCTTGTTTCATTTAAACCAGTTGACTTTAACTCTTCTACCTGCTCTGAAAGAATCCTTGTTTTCTTTCTGAGTCTCAGGTCTGATGGCTGATATCTGCCCTGCCTGCGAGACAGCTGTGCCTGTGAATGATACACATATAAAGTGCCTTTTTTGTTTAGGGGAATCTCCTATCTCAAACAACTATATTATTTACAACTCTCTTTTTGAACACACACAAGGCATGTGATGACCACTTGATGTTGTTTTTTCTGGAAAAGATAAGATTTTGGCTGTGAGATTCCTGCTTGAGAGCAGTCTGCTCCTGCTTATGACCTCGTTTCAGCTTGTGTTTTGGCTACAAGAGATGCAGCTTGGGGGGCTAAGAGGTCTTTTGATTCTGGGAGTCCCTGAAACGTTGAGCCTTCTATTTGCTCTTAGGAAAAAGAGAAATTATGTGAACAGGATTTCAGTCTTTTTGAAGAATCACAGTACCAATGTGACTTTGAAAAAGCAGAGATCTCTGGATGCAGCTTGGCACCAATCTGCATTACTGGTACTGGCCAAGAGGAAGGGTAAAAGTCATTATGCCTCTGAGTTGCCTTAGGCTATTCCTTCAAACTCTCATTGGTGCCATGATTCTGTGAAACCCCATTCTTTCTAAAACAGCCACATCCAAGAGGGCTGATGTAGATGCCCTGCTAGATAATCATTGAGATAAGGAGATGCATCACAGTTAGGTCACTAGGGATGTTCACACAGTTTTACAGTTGTTTTCCAGACAAGGCCTCAAGATCAATTGAGACATGTCCGATCTCACCCCTACTCAGTCCACAAAATTTATATGGGTGGTGCTGGACTTCATATTGGCAAAAGCATACATTCCTAAACACAGACTTTTCATGAGTCGCCTCATTTCATACTTTCGATCTCATCTGAGAATCTCAGTAAGATTTTGCCTCAGTTTACTGAATCATATGGCAGAGTTACTTATGTGACTCCATAAGTCCTCCGGTCTTTTCAGAGTTGGTTAAGAACAGTTTAACAGCCAGTCAAATACAACATGGACTTGCCTGTAGGAGTGCCACCAAAAGCGCCAACATCTCTGCTTTGGTGGACAGACCCTTAAAAATCTGCCAGGGAATTATGTTTCATCCACCGCCCCCTTAAAAAACTCTTGTGATGGGTGCATTCAAACGATGCTGGGGTGCACATGTGGACTTCCTCCTAATACAGGGCAAGTGATCCTGAGGAGAGTCTGTTGCACATAAATGTACTGGAGCTGAGGGCCATTCATCTAAATCAAGTATTGCTAAACAGAGAGTTCCCTATTTGCTGGACCTGTTTACTACCATGTGAACACACAGTCTCCAGTGTTCTCTTCCCAAAGAGGAGCAAGTTCATGATCTCTGGTAGTTGTATTTCTGATTTGGTGGGAGAAGAACCTGCTAAAGTGTTTCTCTCTGTTTCATTAATTCCCAAAGTCCTTAGAAAGATATATCAGGACAAAGCCAAGGTGGTAATGATAGCTCCAGCCTGGGTGCGTCAGTTCTGGTATTCTGACATGATGCATCTATCAATCAGGCCACTTCTGCTGCTACTAAACCTCCCAGCTCTCATTCTGTGGAACCAAGGCCTGGTGCTGCACACCGACCTGCCGTCTCTACATGTGACTAACTGACCAAGGTCTGTAGATAGTGGTTGTACAAGAGCTTTTGATCCAGAGCAAAAAGGCCTCTGAGAAGCATGTTTCAAGCTAAAAAGTCGTTTCTTGTTGTGGTCCATTGAGACACATCAGCCCCTTGGGCTCTTCTATTCCATCTCTTTTGGACTATTTGCCTTTGAAACACTTGGGGCTGTAGATTAATTCTAATGAGTCATGTGACCACTATAGCAGCATATCACCCATCTGTTGAGGGTCATTAAAAAGGGGTTTCAGATTTTCATATAAAGCAATTTATACACTTAACTGTAGTTTTTCATAAATATCCTGACTTTCCTGTACAGGCTAACCTCCATGCACTTGTAACTCTGTAGTATAGACCAGGTCTGTCTACCTAAGTTGCCTTACATCAACCTAATTATGTCAGTGTCTACGCTACAGCCTTGCTCCTGCCGATGTAAGTGCCATACTACAGCGACATAACTCCACCTTCAGGAGAGGCTTATATTGGTGTAGTTAAGGCGACGCAGTGTCTGTAGACACTTCATTACATACATGGGCTGTTGGCTGTCTTGTCAATTTCAATTTCCTTGCTGGAGCCCTGAAATTGATAAGGCTGCCCAGCTCCTGGCAGGGAGTGGGCTGGGAGGAGAAGCTGGGGCTGCTGAACCCTGCTCCCTGGGGGTGAGAAGCCCCGGGCGGCTTCCGCTCCAGGCAGGGAATGGGGAGCAGACAGGGGAGGCAGCCAGCCGGGAGCCCGGGATCCTGTGGGCTCAGTTCCCCACACTGCCCCTCCTAGATTGGTGCAAGCGTTCCTAGTAAGGATGCGCACCATAGACCCAAGGAGTGAAGTGTGGTCTGCAGTGGCTGTAAGTTCATCTAATATAGGTCAGCTTAGTTTGTAGTGTAGACTTACTCTTAGATAGTCTTAGGGCTATGTCCCTTTATCTTTCCAGAACAAAGCCATTTCTGAAATCATCCAGACTTTTTGTGGCTTTTGGTGATAAGTACAGTGCAGGTTGTTTTCTCTGAAAGACTCTTAAGTGAGTTACAGACTGCATTTAGATTTCCTATACATTAAACAAACAAACACTCTTTCTTCTCAAGGTAGAAGTGCTCTACTAGTTCTCAGTCAACTTCTGTTTCTTGTTTCAGGGGAGACTATTTCTGAGATTTATAAGATTGCTAAATGTATGCACAGAACTCCAATTAGCTATCATTGCTCCATTGTGGCAGCTTTGAGATCAGATGCCCAGTTTGGTAGGGCTGTCCTACAGCCACTTTTAGGTAGGACTCCTGTCACCAACCTCCTTGAGAGGTAACTGCTACTTAATCACCTGCAGTGAGATCTGTATGGACAAATGCACGAAGAAGAGCGGTTACTTGCCTCACAGTAACCGGAGTCCTTGAAGATGGTTTTTGTCCACATGGATCTCATGATCTGCCTCATGTGGAGTCCTTACCTGCTTATTCTCTATTAGTGAAAGAACTTAGTGGGGCTGCTCCATTATTTATATTCTTCGGGGAATGCAAAGGTGTATCCAGCAAATGTTCAGTCCCGTGGATACTGGTGGTTCAAAGTTTGTTGGCTCACAGCTACAATGGGATCCATATGTACAAAAGCACCCCGGAGAACTCCAGAAAGGAAAGTAAGCTCTTTTCTGAAGAATTTAGTAGTAGTAAAAAATACTTTCCTCATGGATTATATTTTCTAAATGGACAATCTACCTAATTCTCAATTACTGAGGGACAATCTCCACTCATTTTTATATTTTGCTTTCCACAACCAAATCTCTGTACAGCTTTTCATGAGTGATGTACCCGAATATTCGGATTCTAATATCTAAACTGTATTGTTAAATCTGTTCACCTAAATTTGGATTATTGATGATTATGTACTCTATGTATCATATGACTTTAAAAACAAACTTTGTATTTGTGGATAATCTAAGCACTATACCCAGATATGTACACACTTTTCTCAACCTATGTATTATATGCTTTTTTAAAAATTAGCTTTAATACAATTTTTTAATCTGTTTCTCTTTAAAACTTCTGCTTTGTGGCTGTAGAATCGATACTTTGAGAATCCTCAGGTGATCCCAGAGAATACTGTTCCTTCCCCAGAAATGGTTGGTATGATTACAACAATTGTGGTGAAAGTAAATCCTGAACGGGATGACAGTGAAACAAGAACAGTGAGTATTTTGACCAGGTGACCTCAAATACTGAATACCTGTAAAATTGTCAATATGTAAAAGATAAAATCTTACTGAAAACAACTAAACAGATAAAAGGCATGTCCATCCTTTCAAACTTACTAGCCATAGAGGTAGGAACAGAAGATACTCCTTTTACAGTGAGAAAATAAGAAAGGAATATTTGTGGCACCTTAGAGACTAACAAATTTATTTCAGCATAAGCTTTCGAAGCTTATGCTGAAATAAATTTGTTAGTCTCTAAGGTGCCACAAGTATTCCTTTCTTCTTTTCTTTTTGCTGACACAGACTAACACGGCTACTACACTGAAACCTGTCCCTTTACAATGGGCACATTGCATAATTTAGACTGCAGCCAACTCCCAATGAAGTTAACCGAAAAACTCCCATTGACTTGATGTGGAGTTGGATCAGGCCCTGAGTAAGTTGTGATCTCACATGATGCAGATTTTTTTTTTTTTTTTTTTTTTTTTTTTTTAAAGTCTGTTAGCTCATTTAGTCTCTCTGTGGGGTAGGGTTTACCTGGTCTGGCTGTGGGCCCTGCTGCTACCCTCAGTTTTCCTTTCCTCCCGAGTCAATCATACTTCACACTGTTAGTGTTTTCTCAAAGTTTACCACAAAGTTCAAAACAGCCCACACCTTTCACCCAGCCTACCTAGCTGGCTCTTGCTCCTAGCAGGCTTCTTTCCTGGGCCTTCTACGTAGGAGTCTGGAGAGTTACTCAGTCTCTGCCACCTCACTGACCCTTTCCAGGTAGTGCTCCCTGTGGTTGGAGTGGTTCCTCCAGAGTCTGTTCTCCCTGAATGATCACAGGCTGCTCTTTTATGTTTCCCAGCAGGCCTGATTCTTAGTCACATGCTCTGTCACATGACTATTATATTCATTCCCTCCACCTGGGAGATTGGCTAAGCCTAGCCCAGGTGCAGTTTTTGTTTTTTTAAATATGGAGATATGCCTATCTCATTGAACTGGAAGGACCTTGAAAGGTCATCGAGTCCAGTCCCCTGCCTTCACTAGCAGGACCAAGTACTGTCCCTTGACAGATTTTTGCCCCAGATCCCTAAATGGCCCCCTCAAGGATTGAACTCACAACCGTGGATTTAGCAGGCCAATGCTCAAACCACTGAGCTATCTCCTCCTCCTCCCCCAACTCGTTGAGCCCCAACCCAACCCCCTTAAAGAGAGAGTTCGCAGGTGGCACCATCTCTAATGTCTATGATTCTGTCTTGAATTACCCAAAAGTAGCAGGTATATTGAAAAATATTCTGTTAAAAATCTGTGTGTGATGCACTCCTCGTGCTGTTGGAGTTGTACTTATCAAAGCTACATTTAAAATGTAAATATAGTTACAGATCAAGAAATGTCTGCATAGAATTTTTATTTAGCCAAAGAATAAAACTTCCATATAAGATCATGCTCTGAAATGAAGTATTGTTTACCTGAATGTTTAATTATTAAAAGGAATGATAAATAACTTACATGTTTTTATGAAGGGATTAATTATCAGGTTTAGTACTTTTCTTTTGAAAAGGAATGAGAATTTTAAAATATTTTTACCTCTTTCAGCATTCTATAATTCCCAGAGGGTCTCTCTCCTTGAAAGTGTTGGCTGAGCTTCCCATTATTGTTGTTCTAATGTATCAGGTTAGTACAGTATCTCGCATGTGAATATTTTATTATTGCCTATTCAGATAGTCTGTATAAGGTCTTGTGGCAAAAACCACTATGATGATCCATTCATATTAGTTTTTTTCTGATATGCTCTCAAATAATTTGCTGAGCACAAATGTGAAAAATATGGGTATTTTGATTTTGTTTTCAAGTTGTTGTTTCTTTTTAGCTCTACAAACTGAACATTCATAATGTGGTGGCTGAATTTGTGCCCTTGATCATGAACACTATTATAATACAGGTATCCTCGCAAGCAAGGTAAGACTATCTTAACAAACAATTTCATTTGAATCTGGGTCATACTGGTGATAGATCTAAGTATGACTCATGCTCTGTAGGTTTTTTTTCCTGACTAAAAGTAACACAAGAACCAGGGGTAACCCAATGAAATAAATAGGCAGCAGGTTTAAAGCAAACATAAGTACTTTTTTCACACTATGCACAGTCAACCTGTGGAACTCATTGCCAGAGGCTGCTGAGAAGGCCAAAAGTTTAACTGGTTTCAAAAAAGAATTGGACCTATCCTTCAGAACTTTTCTATTAGTGGCTATTGGCCAAGATGGTCAGGGATGTAACCCTATGCTCTCAGCTTTCCTAAGCCTGACTGCCAAAAGCTGGGACTGAATGGTAGGGGATGGATCACTTCATAAATTGCCCTGTTCTGTTCATTCCCTCTGAAGCATCTGGACCAGCCACTGTCAGAAGACAGGATACTGGGCTAGCTGGACCATTAGTCTGACCCAGTATGGCTGTTTGTAGGTTTTGCCATTTAAAAATGATCCAAAAATCTCAACAGATAAATTTATCTTAAAGCACATCTGTTTGCCTTTGGTTGCTTGCAACTACAATAAATGTCTGCTACTCTTGACTTAAAACTGTTTTATAATACAATTATTCTGGCTCTCAGGAAGCTAAGAGTCTTGGAATATTTCTATTCCAGTCACTGGCCTGAATCTGTCCCAGTTCACAAGTGACCCCAGACTGTCATCAGAACTGTCTCAGTTCGTTTTTAAGTGGACATCTAACAACATCACAACAATTGTGATTGCAATGGGCAGGGTTTGCCAGGCCCTATATTTACTAGGATACTACTCATGGAATCTCCATCCTGCCACAAAACTAGTGTTGTTGCTCTTCTTGGACCCGTGAGAGCCTCCTGTCTAGGCAGAGCATTGAGATTCTGCCTATTGGTTACTACTCTGTCTGCTTCAGAGAGACAGAGTGCCTGTTAAGCAGCCAGTGGTTCTGGAAGGGGAAGCAGGAAGAGGCAGTCTATCCCCATCTTCCCAATTCCTTGAAGTAAGAGATTGCTTGAAAGGCAAAGGTAGGGAGAGTGTTCTTGACCTGAGGGAAAGTGGAGGTGACCCCAGGAGGAGGAGGTATGGAGTCACGTATTCTGTGTCAGCGTACCATCTTGGAATTCTGTAGAAAGCCAGAAACTGCATTGTGGTCTGAAACGCATTAGAAAGCGCTCACATTCTCAGTGCTTTTTTGATATCAATTGCTCAATTTAATAAGTTAAAACCTTCAAATGCTTATCAAGCTATTACAGAATTTCCAGTGTGCCACAGTGTATGTAGGGCCCTGATTATTTAATACCTTTCTGCCTGAGAGGCTAAGCATCGAATGGGCAAGGAGCTGGAAATGTTAATGGTGGTCCTCCCCTACTAGGTTTAGGCCCCTTCAGGGCAAAGACGGGAAGGTTTGAGAGCCCATGTACACTCTACGTTGGGTAAATTGACCATACAGCAAACTGAAGCCCTTTCTGGTACTATTCATGAGCTCTAAACTCATTTCAAAAAGAGAGGAAGAACAAAATAAGCATAACACTTGTTAAATTCAATTTCAGGCAACACAAACTTTACAATAAGGAGCTGTACGCTGACTTTATTGCTGCCCAGATTAAAACATTATCATTTTTGGCCTACATTATAAGAATATACCAGGTAGGTTATGCTAAAGTTTGTCCCTGTTATAAGTCATGTGAGTTCTGGGAAGCAGCCAGAGGAGGAGGAGGAGGAGTGGCACAGCATGCATCTGGGACTAGGGAGGGAGGGGCTTGTGTAGCAAATTTGGAGTTACAGGTTTGTTCTATTAGTGAAAGGTTTTTAAAAAAAAATTACACAAATTAGAGGATCAGGTTCAAGTCTGCATAAAATCTTCCAGCTAAAGAAAACATGTATAGAACAGTTGTCTACTGAACTTCGTTTTTATTTTTTTTACAGGCAGAATTTTTAAAGAAAAAAAAAAAACAGTGAATTTCTGCCAGCTGGGACTATAGATAACTATGAATATAGAAAACTTAAAACAAAACAGTTGTTTTAAACAAATCTGCATTGCAAATATAACTTGAGCATATTTACTTTATAGGATTTGGTGGCTAAGTATTCTCAGCAAATGGTAAAAGGGATGTTGCAGTTACTGTCCAATTGTCCAGCGGAAACTGCACATCTCCGAAAGGAGCTTCTAATAGCTGCTAAGCACATCCTTACTACAGACTTGAGGAGCCGTATGTATTTTATTTATTTAAATTCATGGGTAGAAACTGTAAATGTCTCAAATCCACTCTGTTTGCTTGATGATTTTGGTTTCCCCCCCCCCCCCCCTTTTTTTTTTCTTTAAAACCATTGGTAGTGATTTTAAAATTTCTTAAATTGGGCTGTATTGGATTTTTGAGTTCTTTGGGTGGGGGTTATTGGGAAAATTGTCAACAAAGTTGTTCCTTAACATCTTCCTTTTGTCCCAGGCAAGGGAGCTTGTCCCATGTCCTCGAGTGGGATGGAGAACTGAGCAAGGTGCCCTGACTGCTCAGTCTCTCTCTCTTTTTTTTTTTTTTTTTTTTTTTTTTTTTTTAAAACCTCTGCATTGCCAAGTTGTTGTTATATAGTGATACACACCTAGACCCTAATCCTGCAACCACTGACGTGCATGCTTGAAATAAAGCACATGAGTAATCCATTGACATCCGTGGGAATAGTCACCCACCTAAAAAGTGATCTTGCTTGGCTAAATGGGCTCAGGTCTTGTCTCCAGACAGAAGACCTCTTTCAGTCTGAACTAATGTAGGTTCTTGGTAGATTTATTCTTCAGTCTTTTCTTTTGGCAGGATTGTCAAGTTTTAGAGTAGCTTGCTTCTCAGAGTTTCAACTTTTATTTTTCCAGCTTTTTTCCTTCTCCCCCAACAACAGTCTGTGCAGATGGGTAGAGTAACTTACCATGTGTGCTAACCAGGGTCTACTGCTTCAGGTGCTAGAGCTGGGCTAGGGATTAGTACAGAGGAATTAGTACAGAACGTTTTCCAAGCTTGAGTTTAGTATTGTAATCACACTTAAAACTGTTTTTATTTTGGATGCCACATGTTTGAGAGGGATTCCTTATGCTTAAAACGGGGCCTAATGTGGGAACCAGTAATGTATCTGAGTGGAAGAAATTTTGAAAGTGCAGCCCCTATGCTGATTGACAGATGATATATTACTTGTCATTGATTTTCCCCACCCCCTTTTTTGGAGCTTAATCTTCTGAGGGGCAGGCAGGGGAGAGAAAAGATGTCCTCTTTCTCCACTGCTGCCACAGTAGATGTAATATTCATCAATTAAAAAAAAAAAAAGGCAAACAGGCAAAGGTTTTAAAAACTGACTTCAAAATGTAATTTTATTAATGATGCTTAAAATTAAAATGCAAATTAGTCCATGCACATTTAAAGGTTTACATCTCTGTTGATGCTGCTTGTTTTGAATTGCAAGTGGCATTTTTCTTTCAAAAGACTAAAACGATATACATTAAATTGAATTTTCAAAGTTCCTGGAACTTCATATCATTTTGTACTTGTTAAATCTTTGACATCTCATTAATTAACTAGCCATTCGCAGAATCCCCTTAATGGTATGGTGTGCATAATCTAATTTATCAAATTGGTTTTAATGCTAATCATTAAAAGAAATTACAGTAGTGACACAACCAAAGATTTGTTAAGAAAAAATATCCAGTATGGAAGCTCTAAATTGCTGATGATCAAAATTTCTCTGCTTGTGTTGACTAATAAGACTTGTGGTTTCCTCTTTTTGTTCAGCTAAATGTCTTGACAACTTGATCTCTTGAGCAAGAGGGCCATCATCAAGCACAGTTCTTTCTCTATCCTCTTCCTTGACTCAGATCTTCAGTTTTCTCCACTCTTGAACTTAATTCTTCCTCCCCCCCACTCCATCTGTCTTTTACTGCCTGTGGAGTATTCCCTGTGTATACCCATTTCAGCTCCGTATTTGAAATTCTTATTCATGGCTTCATCTCTTCTCACAATAGTAGATAATTGATTGTAAAGATGTGATATGGTGGAAAAAACTCTAAATTTGCTGATATTGCTTTCTTTTCTGGGCCCCTCCTAAATCTGAGTTCTCTAGCAACAGTTCTGATGCTTGCCTTTCCTCCTAGTCCTCTTCCATGGACTTGCAAGCACATCAGATAAACAAACAAACTCTGTGTCCCTGTTCATCTTGAGAATCTATGCAAAATTGCCCTTCTTAGTTTTAAATGTTTCATTCATTCCTACCTAATGGAGATTGCATCTCTTTTTCTACTTCACCCTCTGCTTGTCTAACAGTCGACGTCTGTCTCTTGCTCATCTACGTTGTGTGAAGACCTCTCCACAATTCCTATTTTGGCAGTATCCAGATAGTACTCCTGGGGGAGTTCTGCGCCACTGCACAGAATTTATATCCCTCGCAGATTTATTTGCTTCCCCACAGAAAAATGACTTCCTGATAGGTCATGTGACCCTCCCCAGCAGTATGTTTCAGGTGTCCAGGGCACCCGGCAGAGAGGTAAATTACTGGGGCAGGGGGCGGGACTGGGGAAGACCCGGCTGGTGGCTCCTACCTTGCACTGAGCTCAGCTGCTAGTCTCGGCTAGGACGGGGACGATGGGACGACTTCTTCTCCTGCATGGCATCCGGGCCAGGTCAGACCCACCCCCAAATTTCTCCCCCAGCTGCAGGAATCTCAGCAAGCTCCCCATCACCCCTCAGCTGCAGTGGGAGGGATCCTTGTACAGGGAGCTGCTCCCCCATCTACCCAACCCCTGTGCATCCAGAACCGCTCGTACCTAGTCTCTCCCACCGAGCCTCACCCTCCCAGGCACCCAGTCTTTGGCAGCCTTCCCTGGGATGGTTCGGTTCTGCCTCCCGTGAGCTCTCCATGGTCCTGCTGCTCAGCCAGCTTGGCACCCAGTCCTCCTTCTTCAAGCTGCAAGCAGGAACTGAACTTCTCTGGTTTGCTGCTTGTCTTATATAGGGCCGTTCTGGCCCCGGATTGGCTGCTCCATCAGCCTCCCGATCGGCTGCTCCTCTGCAGCTACTCTAGGCTGCCTGGAGGACCTCGCTCTGCTCTATTCTGGGGCAGGGTGATGCAGGGCCACGAGGCCTCCAGCAGGGGGCCTCCAGACCTAGTCCACCCTGCCACAAATAGGTTTTAGGAAAACTTAGTAATAGCTTTTGGTCTTAATATAAGTTGATAGCATCTCTTATATATTAAGAAATTACTTTTTGGGGATTCACCCTTCACTCTTAATCTTACTTAATTTTTTTGTTATATAGAATTGGAATTGTTTTTTATTATACCAATTTTGTGGCTTTGAGTACATGCTAAAGTATACCATCAAAGTTAAGTAAACAGACTTTTTATCATTATGATATTGCTTTTTGTGTGCTTGAAAAATGACGACTTGCATAATAAATTCATTGTAGTCTGTCTGTGGTTAAGTACATTAGTTGCTTGATGCAATTCTTAGTTTTTGTTATTTACTTATTTTCTTGGTGATATGTAGTGGTGGGTTTTTTTTGTATTATAGAATTTATTCCATGCATGGATAAGCTATTTGACGAATCTATACTAATTGGCTCTGGATACACAGCTCGAGAGACACTGAGGTATGAGATTAAATTTGTGGTATCTGTCTGGTTGTTTGTCAGTGGTGGGTTTTAGTGGTATTTATATTTAGTGTTTACTGAATATACAAAGTTCTAAATCATTCATTCCATTATACTTGTGTATTGCATGTGTTTAAGAAAAGACTCTTAATTGTATTTAACACTATGCGGTATCTAAACATAACTAGATGAGTTAAAGGCAAAATGAGAGCTTTTGGTGAGAATTGTCTTACTGTTTGGACTTGCTGTCCTAATACTGTTTAAATCAGGGCTTTACAGATGCACTAGTTGTGAGATAGCAACTTTGTGATGAGTGGAGGGGGAGTTTCTCTACAAGTTTTGTGCAGAATATATACTTATAAGAACTTAGGGAAACCAATACAGTATTGGGTTCCTGAAACTGCAGAAAATCTGAAACAGTAAAGAGAAACAAACTGCATAAACTCCAAATCCTGGCTTTGGTACAAAGTTTAAGATTTTAAATCGCTAGCTGAACATGTGAGCTTAAAATTCTCAATAAATAATTGTAAAAATAAATGGAATATGTGTATCTACTAGGATCTCAGTTGAGAGAGATGTGTGGTTTTTGGGACTTCTTACTGGACAATCACAGAAACCTGGATTTTAGGTCCTGTTAAGTAAGCAAGAGGAATTAACTTTAAAATATTGTTTTTAAATTCAGTTAAGATGGACATATGTTTCTTTAATGTTTAGGCCCATAAACAGTTTTTAAATATTAAAAGCATTTCATTTTTCTAAAATTTCAGATTTGTAGTCATGCAAGTTTTAAACTTTTTTTGTAAGTTAGTGCATTGGTATTAGTACTTTAATCTGAGTAAATATTTCTGCATATGTACAGTAGGATACACATACAGTCCAATTGTCAGATGACAAGCACAATTTTCAAATGAGGCTGCAACCCCTGCTTTTATTAAAATACAAGCTTATATTTGCATACTTAATGGCGTTTTGCATGTACAAATAGAGATTTTATTGCCACAACAGATGTGTGTACATTTTTCCTAGCGTGGTCATTGTGTGCTGCCTTTAAATGTGTCCCCCACGTGCTAATGGTGTACAGAATAAAAATTGGCATTTTCTTAAAATTTTTGAGCCCAGGAATTATGAAAGTTTCTGAAACAGCTAACCAGTAACACTTTAAAAGTTAGCTTGTTTTAAGGTAACAGAATGTAACATTAAACCAAGCTATTTGTTGTGGAAGAGGGCATGTGCTGGGGACATACTGGGAGGGGAGGAAGGAAAAACTGGGGAGGGAATATTAGGGTTTAAACAAGTTTTGTTGGCCTATTAGTGCTCCTATAGTAAAGTACAAAGGAAATGTATAATAATTTGTATACAGGAAAGAATCAAATACAATATATTGAGAGCTAAAATGTGAATGTTCAAATAAAGCTATTGCAATTTGAATTTTAATATTTAAAAATAGTTTTTAATGTAGTAACAATTAATTATATCTGAGTAGCAACATACTATTACTTTATAATCAATATGATCTCTTTTTATTCCTTTTTTTATCCATAGGCCACTTGCATATAGTACACTGGCAGATCTGGTACATCACGTCCGTCAGCATTTACCACTCAATGATCTCTCCCTTGCTGTCCAGTTATTTGCCAAGAACATTGATGATGAGTCATTGCCTAGCAGTATCCAGACTATGTCTTGCAAGCTTCTTCTAAACTTGGTAGACTGTATCCGTTCCAAAAGTGAACAAGAAAATGGAAATGGCAGAGATATTCTTATGAGGATGTTAGAGGTATTGATTTGGTTGAAAAGTGTAATATTGGAATGATATATAAATTATCATCCGATCTCTTAATCTTTGTTAATATATTGCCAAATGCTTCTTGATACTCTCTCCCATCCACCCCCATGGCAAGGAGAACATACAGGAATAGCTGGACTGAAATACACCATCTAGTCTTATCTCTTGCCTTGAGCAGTGTCCAGTTCCATATAATTCAGAGGAAGGATTTTAAAACTTGTGCAGTATCTTAACCTGAAGGGAAATTGCTTTCCGTCCCCAGCTGGTGTTCAGCTTATGTTCGACAGCTGGAAAATTGAATTGTGATTTAGTTGGAGGTCCTCAGCATCCCTTTTTAGAGTATTGGGTGTCCCCATTCCTTTCTGTTTAACACCTTCTTTAGGTTCCCTTGTTATAACGCCCATCTTTCCAGCTGAATATCGTATGGGCGTCCCTAAAGAACCTGTCATCACAACTCCTTTACGTACTGGTTAGTTTTGCTGTGCTAAATTGAACACCCATTACCTTTCAAGGGTGAAGCATACTTCCTCTGTAGAACCCTATTGACACTGAGGTTTGTGTGAATGTCTCCCACTGCTGTGCTAGTGTGAGTGAAGCTCTTAACTGCTAGTTGCAGTCAGAGTGTTAAAGTAGAAAGGCCTCCAGTGCTTCTACCACCATGCGATCTGGACGTTCTCTGAGCAGTATGTATACAACATGGTTAGTTTAACAGCTGGAGACTTTCACACAGACCTCAGGGTGAACATGGCCTTGGTAGTGCAATCTTGAGGTATGAGAGCAGCTCTGGGAATCAAAGCCAGGTCAGTCTCATAGCAGTTCAAGGCTGTGGCATCATATTCTTTGTCTCCTGGGCAGGCAGGCCCAGAGATATTTGATCCCTGAAGATTTTGGTTTTTCTCCCTTCCCCATCTTCTCTCTAATCTGTTTAAAATGACAGCTTATATCATGGCTCTAGCTGCCTGGGGAGTGGGTGAAGTAAGGCGGGGAGGGGGCTAGGTTGGATATGGTTGCTTTGAAATTTCATCAGCACCACTCCTGAACTATATCATAGCAGAGTAACATGAATTACTGCTTAGGCTAGGCTTGGCTAGGTTTTTAGTCTAAAGTTGGCAGGTTTTCATGGATCGTAAGGCGTGCTTTCGCTCAAAACGCAAAGTAGATCTGACCCTATATATGAAGATTCTTTAATATTAGATGGTATTGTGTAGTGGACTGGCAGTGTCTGTGTTCCAGTTATCCTATGATTTTGCCCACTTATCAAACTGGAAGTTAAAATTTAGAAAATAATCAATAGAATTAATTGAAAGAAAGTGAGAAATATGAAGCAAGGGAGAAAAGCACAGAATTATTTGTATTTCTGGAAGCAGTTAAACCGTGGAAACTAGGAGATCTGCAAGTATTACTCTAGGATTGCTTATGACTGTTCTAATTTTTGTTTGAAAAATCTACTTCTCTGATGTCAAACAGATCAGGAAAGTAACCATAATGAGATCAGATCTCAGTTAGAAGGCATAATTAGTCGTCAAGTATTTTTACTTTTGGAATGTGTTAAGGTAAATCAAATATCATCAGTCCATTTAGAAGAGAATTTTAATAGGGATATCTTGAATTATTATGGGGCTATTTGATATTTCTGAGATCTTGAGTATAATTTTTATTAACCCAGCTCTCTTGTTCTGAAGCAGTTTGACCCCAATGTCGATATACTAGAAACAATATTCAAAATTAATATATTCCCCCCCCCTTTTTTTTTTCCTTTCCTGCCTCAGGTTTTTGTTCTGAAATTTCATACCATAGCACGGTACCAGCTTTCTGTCATTTTTAAAAAGTGTAAGCCACAGTCTGAACTTGGTGCAGCTGAAGCGGCTTTACCTGGAGTACCGACAGGAGCAAATGCAGCTCCTGTTCCATCCCTTGCCCCTGCCACTCCTGTGGCCCCAGCACCAGCACCTGTGTTTGAAAAGCAAGGGGAAAAAGAGAAAGAAGATAAGCAGACGTTCCAGGTCACAGATTGCCGAAGCTTGGTCAAAACATTGGTCTGTGGTGTCAAGACAATTACATGGGGCATAACATCATGCAAAGCACCTGGTGGTAATACTACACAATATTTAATTACATCCACTTTTAATTTTGCACTTTAACATAAAATCAAATTATATTTGTAATAGAGATAAACTTTGCTTATTCTTTCCTTCTTCCAGAAGCACAGTTCATTCCTAACAAACAGTTGCAGCCAAAGGAGACACAGATCTATATAAAGTTGGTGAAATATGCAATGCAGGCTTTGGATATTTATCAGGTATGTAGTCTGGCCAGGGCATAATTCTGTGTCACTTTTATACACAAAAAGCTCTGTATACTATGTGTTTTTAATATAGAATATTCTTGATCCATGTATGAAAATGAAATCCATGGGGCTATATTTATATACCTACGTTTTGGTTTTTGTATGTGTGGAATTTATGATGTTTGAAATGCTTCTGCTATAGAATGTCATGAATTTAAAGACTGAGAAAGTGCTTGGTAGTCTGTGAGGAAAAATGTATATTTTGTAAACAGATATTCTATGGTCCATGTTATGTTGGAGGTCAGACTGTAGAATCTATGAAATAAATACAATCCTGCCTTCAAAAATTCATGAAGGATTGGGGGGGGGAGGGATAGCTCAGTGGTTTGAGCATTGGCCTGCTAAACCCAGGGTTGTGAGTTCAATCCTTGAGGGGGCCATTTGGGGATATGGGGCAAAAATTGGGGATTGGTCCTGCTTTGAGCAGGGGGTTGGACTAGATGACCTCCTAAGGTCCCTTCCAACCCTGATATTCTATGATTCTATGAAGGGATTCACTTACCATATGTCTAATTGAAATCTGTAGCTTAAAGGCAGACTTAGTCTGAAATTGTATAATTGCCCAAATATAATGTGATGTTATCTCTCTGTGTCCTCCAATCCCACTCTTGACTTGATGATGATTTTTAATTTCATAATTGTGCTTAAAATGTCGAATTTTGATGTATTTTCTGAAAGCTTCGCCGGGGCTAGGGCATTGTTGTCTTGCATGTAAGGTACTGTGTACCATCTCGCATTCTATATAGATATTTTGAGAATAATCGGGAAATTGTTCATGTTGTGACAGCATTACTTAACTGTATGTTAACTTTGCTGCACTAGGTCCAAATAGCAGGAAATGGCCAGACGTATATTCGAGTTGCGAACTGTCAGACAGTCAGGATGAAAGAGGAAAAAGAGGTCCTGGAGCATTTTGCTGGTGTCTTCACAATGATGAATCCTTTAACTTTTAAAGAAATCTTTCAAACTACTGTTCCTTATCTAGTGGAAAGAATCTCAAAAAACTATGCCCTTCAGGTAAATGGCTTTACTTTATACAACAGTGAGGCATAGCTGTTTTTTCTCTAAATCAGACGTGTTGCACAGGGAACACGATAATTTATCCTTTGTGGATAATTTAAACGGAGTCACTGGTGGTGGAACAGCAACAGCAGTGACTACGTTTTGTTTGTTTGTTTAAATGGGAGCAATTTGACTTTCCCTGTGTTCCTATCTGCTTCTTTTGACAGATTGTTGCTAATTCCTTTTTGGCAAACCTTACCACCTCTGCCCTTTTTGCTACAATTCTGGTGGAGTATCTTCTAGATCGGCTGCCAGAAATGGGCTCGAATGTGGAGCTGTCCAATCTGTATCTCAAGCTGTTCAAGCTAGTCTTCGGCTCCGTTTCACTATTTGCAGCTGAAAATGAGCAAATGCTGAAGGTAAAGTTCATTTTGACCAAGGGAAGGAAAATATTCCGATTTGTGTTTGCATTTTTCTTCACTGTTTTTAGCAATAAAATGCCTTTCCTGAAATGACTATTTTGACATTTGAAAAATGTTCTTAATGTTTTCAAAAGAACAAAAACAAAAAACCCCAACAAAAACCCTCCATTAATGACAGGGATCCAGCATGCAGAGAGCAGAGGATGGCCTGCTTATAAGAAATATTTTTTCATGAATGACTGTCTCATATTGGGAACTGTGAAGTGGAAAATTCTAAGTCTTTATGATTGAGTATATGAGTTGTCCACTTAAGAGTCCCATAAAGTTTTCCCTGGTTGAATGACTTTCTTGCCAGGCTATGTATCTTACTGTATTTTTATCCTTTATTGCTGTAGCCACAATAAAAAGTTCAAATCACTTTTCTCTCTTTAATAATAAGCCTTCTCCAGTATATTGTAATGCTTAATTGTAGCCTTTATTATGACATAGCTTCAATGAGAGTAGTATGTTTGTGCAAGTAATGCCATTGAAGTCTGGATTGGAAAACAAAATTGTTTTTAAAATTGTTCCCATGACAAGTATTGTCTAAGATGCCTCATTAAAATGATCTTAGAAATGTGGTGGTTTTGGTACTTAAAAGCACAACAGTAAAGTGTTTTCTTAGAACCACTTACTGTGTATATAGGCAAAAAAGGCATCAAATCTTAATGTAACCCTGTTTGCCTGCTTCTCCTCCCATTCCCTCCCCAAAAAGAGTGGAGTATCCAACATAAACAATTTTATATTGGTATATATTTAGTTTGGGGATTCACTATAAAAGGACTGGTTGAGTGCTGTCTAGATCAGTTTAGTCTTTCTTATGGATTACTAATTTAACATGCTTCTTTGTAAGGCAACAGTAATCTGAAACAATATGCATGTAATGTGTTACGTTTCCCCTCACCTGTCATCAAAATCAAGGTCACTTAGATTTTATAAACTGCAAATCCAATTTAAATGGTATGATTTACTGCCTTCACAGTTCCATGCTTCTGTTATATTTTTGTTTCAACAGAATTGATGATGTAGCCTTGAGTAGACAATTTAATTGAATGATGAAAGCTATTCACAGCAGTTGTGTAGCAGAGTACAGGGCTTTCAGATGTTAATAAAACTTAAAATTATTTCACTATTCATACCTGGGATGAGACAGTCCTGATATCTCCTTGCAATTTTTAATAGTTTCCACAAGTTGTTAATGCCCTACATTCTAAGACGACCTTAACCAGAATTGTAATTTTCTAACTGCAGAGAGATTAAAAAAAATATGGAGTGCTTTTAAAAAATTAGTGAATTTAGTGCTCATGAAAATAAAGGCTTTAATGATAGAGCTAGACCTAGAGCAAGAGGGTGCTGTACAAGTTCTCTGCTCATTTACCTCTGATATTTCTGGTAGCCCATCCTTAAGGTTCTTTAGAGCACAGGCTGCCAATTATGTCAGAATCAGTGTTTTGTTTTGTACTTTGTAGCAGGATAAGTGAGCAAACTCTCTCTTTCATTTGTGACTAAAGTGAACCCATGTCTCCAGTGGTTGAGAATGATACATTTCTTAGCTCTAATTCAGATAATTTTTCTATATTTTTAATGTTTAACCTTTAGCAGCCTCTTTGTTAAGCTTGTGTGTCTGCTGCTCACCTATATCAAAGGTATTGGGGTAATCAAGGAAGGTTATTTCATTTAGAACAGTGGTTCTCAAACTTTTGTACTGGTGACCCCTTTCATACAGCAAGCCTCTGAGTACAACCCCTCCCCCCCTATAAATTAAACTCCCTTTTTTTATATTTAACACTACTATAAATGCAGAAGGCGAAGCAGCGTTTGGGGTGGAGGCTGACCGCTCGCAACCCCCCATGTAATAACCTCATTGACCCACTGAGGGGTCCCGACCCCCAGTTTGAGAACCCCTGATCTAGAAGACTGACAGGCAAATAACTTTTTAGCCTGTTGAACTTTTAAACAGTGATGATGAAATGGATGCTTTAATCTTGAAGCTTTTTTTTTTTTATAGCCGCATTTGCACAAGATAGTGAACAGCTCTATGGAACTTGCACAGACTGCCAAGGAGCCATACAACTATTTCCTTCTACTTAGAGCACTGTTCAGATCTATTGGAGGAGGCAGTCATGATCTCCTGTATCAAGAGTTCTTGCCACTGTTACCAAACTTATTGCAAGGTCAGAACAAATACCTTTCCCTATTTCCGAAAAGTGTTGAAACTACAGTTCTATTATTGGGTAAAAGTGTTTTGTAGATATCGCACATGGTGACTCTTGGCAATTGACATGTATTTTAAATATCTGAATCTAGCTTATTTCCTCTTGCTAGTCACTGCCTCAGTCTCCAGGGTTCTGGCTACCTTAGCTCCTGCTGTTCACTCTTTCTGCCTCCCGTTGTGAGTTCTCCTGTGCTTGTTCTTGTTAGCATGGTTCTCAAACTGAGGAATAAGAGTGGGGTAGGAGAAGCAATGTGGCCAGAACCATGGCAATTTGGGGAGACAGCTACAAAGAAAAACTGCCTCTTCTCAGATTAAAAAAAATAATGGTGATGGTGTCTTAAGACAAACTAATTTAACAAAATTAGATTGGCTAAAAGGGTATGCATGACTGAAAAGAGAGCAGCCAGAAGTATTAATGCTGAGCAAGGGAGCAAACAGAACCACTGAGATTTGGAGAGAGGCAATCAACATCAGGAAAGTGAAATCCTATGGTACCCATCTTCAGCTAGGAAATTTTATTTTCTGTTTAGTTAACAAACATATGTAAGCTACATATAACCAGTCTGTACAAAGAGTGCATTGGGGAAAATATATATATCCAAATAGAGTTACTATCTGGGGCTTATGGAATATATGCCAGAAAAGGTTGTTTTTTTGTGTGGAGGGGTTGGGGGATTAGGGTAAAGTGTATTGTACATGTTTATTTTGTGGACACAATAGAAGTTCTTGAAAATATTTACTGTATTTTTTAGTTTATCTTTACTGGAAGCCCAAACTCTTAAATTAAACCACTCAGGTTAGCATGTACTTTTTTAAAAAAATTTTTAAATACACTTACTGAACATATGAATTCTTCCAGCATCCTCATTGTCTGAAGGCTAGAATTAGCCAAATTAGACCAGTGTACTAAAAAGTTATTTCATTATGTTAAATGTGCATTTTACTGTGCTTGAATACACATGTACACTCTTCTCATAGTATTTGCAGTCTGTTTTCTACTACATAATAGTTATCTTTGGACCTGCATATGTATAGGAATAACAGGCTTATAGTTAGGGAATAGATATAGAGAAACACCTTTACCAAATGCATTACATGTAGAAACCTTAAGGCACATTGAATGTGATTGGAAAAATACTGGTTGTTTTAGACCAGGGGTGAGCAAACTTTTTGGCCTGAGGGCCACATCTGGGTATAGAAATTATATGGGGGGCCATGAATGCTCACAAAATTGGCGGTTGAGGTGCAGGAGGAGGTGAGAGCTCCAGGTGTGGGCTCGGATGGGGATGAGGGGTTAGGCGTGCAGGAGGGTGCTCCTGAGCTGGGAAGGGTTCGGAGGGCAGGAGGGGATCAGGGCTGGGGCAAGGGGTTGGGATTTGGGAGGGGGGCAGGAGGGCAGGCTCCGGTGACACTTTTCTCAAGCAACTCCCAGAAGCAGCAGCATGTCCCCCCTCCGGCTCCTACGCAGAGGCGTGGCCAGGCAGCTCTGCGCGCTGCCCTGTCCGCAGGCGCTGCCCCTGCAGCTCCCATTGGCTGCGGTTCCCGACCAATGGGAGCTGCGGGGGCGGCGCTTGGGACGGGGGCAGCGTGTGAAGCCCCCATTCTCTCTCTATGCGTAGGAGCCAGAGGGGGGACATGCTGCTGCTTCCAGGAGCCTCGCGGAGCGGAGCAAGCTTCTGACCCTGCTCTCCTGCTGGAGTGCCAGAGCAGGGCAAGCCCCAGACCCTGCTCCCTGGGAGGAGCTCGAGGTCCAGATTAAAACTTCTGGAGGGCCAGATGCAGCCCCCAGGCCATAGTTTGCCCACCCCTGTTTTAGACCATATTATAGTGTCTGTTTTTAAAAATGTGTAACCTCCTACTATTTTTCAGGACTTAATATGTTGCAAAGTGGCCTGCACAAGCAGCATATGAAAGATCTGTTTGTAGAACTGTGTCTCACTGTACCAGTTCGATTGAGCTCCCTCCTTCCTTATCTGCCAATGTTGATGGATCCTTTGGTGTCAGCTCTAAATGGATCTCAGACCCTGGTTAGCCAAGGTTTGAGAACTCTTGAATTGTGTGTGGATAATTTACAGCCAGACTTCCTGTATGATCATATTCAGCCCGTTCGAGCGGAGCTTATGCAGGTAAATATGTAGTTTTTACTAAAACCACTAGGGGTCATTGATCACTTAAATATCCCTAAACCTTTGCTTTGAAATTTAGGATTGCTGAATCTCAGGGTGGTCTGTGTTTGAGAGCCATTCCTGTTAGGTCTGTACAAAGTAGAGGCAGAACTTTCAAGCTGGGTGATGCACATATGAAAAGCTTTAAATTAAATAAGGCCAGGACATAACATTTTGGTAGGTCTTCCCCTACATTTGTTCTTAAAAACATTTGAAAGCCAAGAATTGAGATTCTGTAGCAAGGTGGCAAGTACAACAAGATTAATAGATATAGAAAATGATGAAGTTTAGGTAATGGACTGGAAAATAACTAATTACTTTTGTGTTATCTGCTGTTTTTAAACCATGTAGTATGTAGATTTGAGCCATGATTTACTACTTAAAGGGGGTTTGGATGACTTCAGGTTTTTCATATTTTTAGATGGAGGATTATATTGAAATGCTGCTTCATATTTAAACTTGGCCATTTCTTCTAAAATGGGATGTTCTTGATCACATGCAGAAAAAGCTGAATATACCTTGCACTCCAAACATAGCATTTACTTTTCAAGCGCTGTGTATATGGAGCTTCCTTATTAAGTAGCACACTAACCTAAATTTACTTCAGCCTCAGTGAGTCCTTGTATTTTGCATATCATGCTTCCCTTCCAGTGTTAGCCATGAAATCTAAATTGTAATTGAGCACTGTACCGTTTTTTCGTTATATTGAGAGAGGCTAATACTGCTTTTTAGAACCAGAAGTAAAAGACCAGCTGCTTAAATACAACATAATGTAAACATTTGATTTTCAAAAAGAGGAAATTCTTGTAATGTCTGGTAAGCTATTGGGGAGGGGGGCGGGGAGAGAGAGAGAGAGATTGTATTCATTAAGAGAGAAAAATAAATGTATCTTCTATAGAAATGTGCAAGTTTAATTAATATTTTGAAGCAACACCTCTAAATATAGCACACTTAAACATTTAAATTATCTGTAGGCTTTATGGCGTACATTACGCAATCCTGCTGACAGCATTTCTCATGTGGCTTATCGTGTCCTTGGTAAATTTGGTGGAAGTAACAGGAAGATGTTAAAGGAATCCCAGAAACTACAATACATAGTTACGGAAATTCAAGGACCCAGTATTACAGTAGAATTTTCAGACTGTAAAGCCTCTATTCAGCTTCCAATGGAAAAGGTAAGCTTACCCTTTTTTCCTCGTCAGTTTCCTTACAGTGCAGAAACTTTACTAGTAATATTTGCTTATGAAATAGCCTCATTAAAACTCCTAGTACATATGCCATCAGTGATGAATTGTTGATGTCCTTAAACACATTTTTATTGAATTGATTATATAAGTGGCATAGTGGATTCCTGATGCATTTAGCAGGGTTTATATTTTTTTCAGACACATGGAAAACAATGAAAGGATTATTTTATTTTATTTTATACCATTGTATCTGGCCAAAGAGTTCATACTTAGATTAATATTTCTTGGTCCATAAATCAGTTCTTCATTAGCAAATAAAATCAATTCACGTGTTGTCGGGACACTTTCTGACTTTCATGGCCTTCCGATACATAAAATTGCACAGGGAAAAAAAGCCAGGAACTTGTTTGCAATAAGTAATTATCAAGAGAGAGAGCTGTTGATATTTTGCTTAAGATTCACTGGAGTTCCCTTACAATTGGGGGGCGATTCAGCCTTGATGGAGTTGGAGAATTTGTTGAACTTCTTGTACCATTCTTTTGGCATGCAAAACTAGTTCAAGTTTGGCAACTGTTTTTTAGTTCCCCTCTAATTTGAACCCTGTTTTACCCCAAAGGAGAGTCCTGAAAAACAAACAACTTGTTAGTATAAGTCTCTATTAGATTTTGAGGACAGGAAAATGCCCAAAGGTTGGTTAGCACAACTGGTGTTACCTCTCTGTGTGTATACTGGGGTTTTTTTTTTTTCATTTTTTTTTTTTTCTTTCCCAGTTCTCATAGTTTTGTATAGTTAGCTTAGGAGCTGAGAACTGGAACCTTCTGGTTTCTTTTCCTGTTGTTTTTTTAAATAGTAGAATCACACTAATATTAATGTAACTGTCTGAGATTTGAATGTGTACCAACCTCACTAATGCTGACTTCTGTCTAGCCTTCTAGAAAGCTGAATTTGCATGGTATCTAAAGGCATTTATGTTTCACAGCTGTTTCTTCAAAGCACTGGTCAACTTCTTAGAGTTGAGCAGGAAACAAAACTGTGTACAGTACGCTTAATAGGTACTGAAATAAATGCCGAATTTTAGAAAATTTGGAATGAGCTGAAAACATATGAAATCCATCTTTCCTTTTAGTGCCCTGATGAGAAAAGTTCCACTTCAGTGGTCTGTGAGAACTCATTTGTTCTTTTTATTGAGACCTTAATAAGATTGCTTAAAAGATGATAGAGCAGCTAGTTAATTCAGTAGATGAAAAGACGATTTTCCTTAGAAAGAAACAAAATATCCCTTTGTCTGTAGTAAAAGGCCTTCAAAGGTCATTTTTATATATCTAATCTCATATTAACTGTTTAAGCATGGATGATTGGATTTCAATTTACAATCAGTTAAGCAATGAAATTTCTTATTTCATGCCCCCCAAATGAATGTTCCACATGGGTCACATTTGATGCATGTCTATCTTATATTTGGGTGTGCTTTTCCGTTTCAGGGAAGGATGTAATATAAAGTATGTGCACCTGTAAAGATTTAACTATAAAATATATAAAGCCTGGTCTTAAGAGACAACTTCAAGTATCCTCAAATGTCTTGAGTACAGTAGTTCTTCCTTTGGCGGAAGATAGATCTCCATTAAATAAATGAGTGTTTGGATCTGGTAGCAGTTGCATTTGTATTGGGTGGAAAAAGGAACAAATCATCTATGAAGAGAGAATCTGTGGTGGAGAGATCACACTCACACTCACACTCTTTATATCCAGCATATGTGGGAATTATGTGCAGTAATTACTGCTGGAGGGAAGAGACAAAGTGTTTACTTGGGGAAGGAAGGAATAAATCTTCCATGATTTTGGCCATGATGTAGAGCCCTGCAAATCTGTGCATATCTGCATCTGTGGATGTGGTTGTATTCATAGAATCATAGAAGATGAGGGTTGAAAGAGACCCAGGAGGTCATCTAGTCCAACCCCCTGCTCAAAGTAGGACCAACCCTAACTAAATCATTCCCGGCTTGACAAATTCCTGGCTGGCCTTAAAAACTTCTAAGGATGGAGTTTCCACCGCCTCCCTAGGTAACCAAAGTACTACAGAGAACTTTTTCCTGGGTGTCTGGCTGGTGAGTCTTGCCCACATGCTCAGGGTTAAGCTGATCACCATATTTGGGGTCGGGAAGGAATTTTCCTCCAGTGTAGATTCGCAGAGGCCCTGGAGGTTTTTCTCCTTCTGCAGCATGGGGCACAGGTCACTTACTGGAGAATTCTCTGCATCTTGACGTCTTTAAACCATGATTTGAGGACTTCAATAGCTGAGACATAGGTGAGAGGATTATTGCAGGAGTGGGTAGGTGAGATTCTGTGGCCTGCATTGTGCAGGAGGTCAGACTAGATCATAATGGTCCCTTCTGACCTTAAAGTCTCTGAGTCCATCTCTTTCCATCTTTGTGTATCAGATGTAGATCCAAATTTTTACATCTGCACAGGGCTCTAACAGTAAGATAGGCTGTTGGTGCGGGTGCACATGCAGATTATATATAATAGGTGGAATGCAGGTCGCAGGTAATTGTTGTGGATGCGGATTAAATTTTTGTATCCGTGCAGAGCTCTACCATGATGTACTCAGAGCTTCCCATTCACATGAAACCAGAATAAACATAACAATTTCAAGTTCACTCAAGCCTACATACATTATGCAAAAATTTGACATTTTTAACTTGAAGAGGTTTAAAGAGTAGCAGAAGTGCTATTTAAGTGACTTAGGTACCCTTATGAGCCTATTTATTATAAGGCAACATGATTAACCAGTGCTCAGTTGATGATGATTGATGATGATGTTTGTCTCATTTTTCATTGCAGGCAATTGAGACTGCTCTGGACTGCTTGAAGAGTGCTAACACAGAGCCATATTATCGGAGGCAGGCTTGGGAAGTGATCAAGTGTTTCTTGGTAGCCATGATGAGCCTGGATGATAATAAACATGCTTTATACCAGCTCCTTGCACATCCCAAGTATGATGATCCTTTAAAACATTTATATTTATGTAAAACGTGAACTGTCCATAGAATAGTATAATTTTGAGGCAGAAATTAATTATTGAGTCTCTACATGTCCATTGTTACCTGCAGTTTGCTTTCTGGTACTTAATCCTGTTTTTGTTTTAAATGTACAAAGCCAGGGGCCTCCCTTCTCTTGAGGGACAGTTCTAGAATTTTGCTTTATTTACCATAGATGATGGATGTTAGTTTCTTGACACCTTAACACTTCTTCCTTACCCCTAGCCGCCCCAAAAAAAAAAAAAAAAGCGGGGGAGGAGGGCTGGGGGATCAGTTTGGTAAATTAGGAGATGATTTAAGACAATCTGTGTGTCCTATTGGCGAATTGTTGGTTGGAATATTCCAGAAACCTGAGGTTCAGAATTCCAGATAATGGTCAAAGCACTATAGTAGAATTTCTGTTCCGTCTTAATATCCTTTCTTAGTGATTTAAGCATTTTAAAGTGATTTTTGGTTCAATAACATCATCTTAAACTGTCAACACTTTGGCACACGGAACAGTTATTCTTTTCAGAAAGCTGGGTAAATTTTTGGTTCTATGTAAATTTTTTTAAATATGGAAACAGATTTTTGTTCTAGTTTTAATATAACAGGTCTTCCTGGCAGTCCAGTAACCTCTCTTCTTGCACTGTGCCTAATCTCTGCCTCCATGTAGCAGCTTGCATGTTCATACCCTTCTCCCTTCCCTTTCCTCCCCCCTCTTCTCCTCTCCCACCCAATTTCTGTCAAAGAAATCCATGTACTTGGGACCCAGAACAGAGATGGCTGAATCTGAGTTCATGTTTAAGGTAGAGGAGGATACTAGAGGCTGACCTAGACGGGTTTACACTTGTAGTTGTGTGTTGGGTACCTGTAACTACACACTGCAATGAAGAGCAGGCTGCATCCACACTCACTGGTGTGTAGATACATGTGGCAATGAAAGTCTGCAGTGGGGGAGGTTGGGGGGAAAGGCTCCGGCAGTGGGGAGCTGCCAAAGTCTTTCCCTGCTGCCTCCCTTCTCCCAGAGACTTTCACTATGGTGAGGAAAGGCTCTGCTGGTGGGGAGCTGCAGGAGCCTTTTCTTAGTGAAGTAAAAAGCTCCAATTGTTCCCCCCAGCAAAGCCTTTGCTCACCTCAGTGAAAGGCTCTAGGAGGAGGGAGACAGCAGGATACTACACTGTTAAAAATAGCAGTGTAGGAATGGAAGTTACAGCTCTCTTTATGCCCAAGCAGTGTGGAGTATGTACTCTAAGGTTCCGGTGTGAAGCTCACTCTGCTTTACTCTGCGTGCCTAAGTTGTGCCTCAGCATCTACACTGCTGTTGATACCCGTACTAGCTGGTGTGCTGTGTCTGTACTCGACATACATACTCAGTTTCCAGCTGTGTCAGATTGCCCTTCTTCCTTCTCCACAGTTGCCAAACAAAACCCTTATGTTTGCTTTCTTTTCTCTTCCCTTAGTAGCCCTAATGGAAGACTTCCTATTAGGGGCTGCTTAACTTTTTTTTTATTTTTAAATTGCATAGAAAAATATTAAGTGTTTGTTCTGGACAAAAGCATGAGTGGAAAAAGCAGTGTAGTTAGACATTCAGTCAGTTCCATGGAAATATAAAATCTTTTTAATAAAGTTGATCTTGGAAAATTCTAGGTATTTGCCTGAGCTGGGTTTTGTTAAATTAAGCAGTTGCTTTTCTAGGTAGTTTTTAAACTTAAATTACTTTAACCAATCATGGCAAAAGTAACTTAAATGTAATGATTTTATTATCCATCTGTGTGCATAATGTATATGTTACATTGATTCCCTCAGTGCAAATAATACGTAGCTAAAAAGCACGATTGTTTTTATAATGTAATATATTTTAGATTTGACATAAATATAACTTTTAAAAAGTCTATTTGGACTTTGAAGCAAATAGGTTTTATTGGGCAGTGAATTAATAGATAAATAACATTTCAGACCTTAAAGATCAAAATCAAATGTCATCTTAATAAAATAAAAGGTGTGAAAATATCAAAAATGCCATTCTATAATTGAATTCCACTGTGATGCCTGTATACATATTATTTGGAATGTGTGTGGCCTCTTCTGAACCACTGGCTTTAAATGTTCATGATGAAATTGAGCTATCCATCATGTTGCCAGTGGTTGCCAAAATTAAAATGGATTAAATGAACTGATCTAGCTTTATCAGAATGAGGGGGTGGGTTAGAAGTCGGGAACAAACTGTAAATTAAGTCCTTGATGGTCATGGTTGAACTGTTGGCATGGTAGTTTAGGATTATAATATAGATATAATTTTGTCTTTTCAGCTTTACTGAGAAGTCCATACCCAGTGTAATTATTTCACATCGGTACAAAGCACAGGATACTCCTGCCCGTAAAACATTTGAACAGGCATTGACAGGTGCATTCATGTCAGCAGTCATAAAAGATCTGCGACCTAGTGCTCTGCCTTTTGTAGCCAGCCTAATCCGCCATTACACAATGGTGGCAGTAGCTCAGCAGTGTGGTGAGTAAATTCAGAATAGAAATTTCATGAACTGTTGGGGGATAAGAGAAGAAAGTTTTAGTCTTCTGCAATAAATTATTGCATAAAAAAGGCATAATATTGAAGTTTGGTACACGAAATTCTTAGTTTTGTTTCTTAATTATATTATATTGCTACAACACCTATTTGAATATGCTTACTCTTTCTCTTTCGTTACTTAACTGTTTCAGCTTTTAAAAAAATAGTTTTGTAAGCCATACTTACAAAATTATAACTTAGTGATATTTTTAAAATATACAAAAATCAAATATAGTGAAATGTGCACAAGTCATAACTAAACAGACCACTTTTGAAAACTCTGAGCTGTGTACATCTCTGATATCAACAGATGTAGAATGCATGTATAACCTTGAATGCAAAAGTTTTGTGTTAGATTTTCCACCCCATCCCTCTCTTCCCCCATGTTGGGATTTGGGTACATTTTTGTTTGTTTTCTTTTAATTTTTGAAGGGTAATTCCAGGAAAGGAATTTTGTAAATAATGAAGGGTAGTGCAGTATCTTTCACTTATAAAATGTAACTTAAACCTTGGTTTGTACCTTTTTATATAGTTCGTGATGGAAAAAAAGAGATGCTGTAAGCATATATCTCTCCAAGATACTTAAATGTAATTTTACTTTAATATTCTTAGTTTTAGTTTAATTTCATAGTGAAGTACATAGTCACCAAATTAAAGGCAAGAAAACATTTCAAATAAGTTTTCATTTAAAAACTAAAAAAAAATCCATTTACATGCAAATAGTCATAATTTTCACTAGTTTCGCAATGGGTTGATCAGAGAAGATAGGAAGATCTAATTTTAAAGACTGTTAATGCTGACGTATCCATTATCTGTTCTTTTTTCCCCTCCCAATGTAAATTGTAGGCCCTTTTTTGCTGCAGTGCTATCAGGTTGGAAGCCAGCCCAGCACAGCCATGTTTCACAGTGAAGAAAACGGATCAAAAGGAATGGATCCTTTGGTACTTATTGATGCCATAGCCATCTGTATGGCATATGAGGAGAAGGAGCTCTGCAAGATAGGGGAAGTGGCTCTAGCTGTGATATTCGATGTTGCAAGCATTATTCTGGGTTCGAAGGAAAGGGTAATGTAATCTTTAATTGTTTAGTTTTAGCGTGTTTAATAGTGCTCTTGAACTCTTTAAAACTGGAAATCGGCTGCGTTGATTGAATTAAATAATAAATAATTGACGGGGGTTTTTTTATTGTTTTTTTTAGGCTTGTCAGCTTCCTTTGTTTTCATACATTGTGGAGCGTTTATGTGCTTGCTGTTATGAACAAGCTTGGTATGCTAAACTAGGAGGTGTGGTGTCAATTAAATTCCTCATGGAACGACTGCCTCTCATTTGGGTCCTCCAGAACCAGCAGACTTTCCTCAAGGCACTGCTGTTTGTCATGATGGACCTAACTGGAGAGGTATTTAATGTATGGATGATTTCAATGAGTGTTTGGGAAGTTGTGTAACTTCATATGTTAAATTTATACAAACTAAAGTCTTGCTAATCTGAGTTTTATTACTTCACAGTTTAGTATACCTGTAACAGTTGTTGAATGTGTTCGTCTTTTTATTTGAACCTAGTGAAGATCTCAAGCACAATGGGTCAAATTTAGCTCTGGTTTTATTGGTTACAACTCCACTGAAATTGTTGGAATTGCACCAGCTTAGCTCTGAGTTAAATTTGACCTATAGACTTTTAATCAACAAAATAAATTAAATATGCTGTGATATGAGTGGACAAACATTATTTTTCTTCATTTTAAACTCTACTTCTGGTAAAATGTGTATCTTGCTACCGATCAGCTTTAATGTAGTTCTTGTTTAGTAGTAGATGCTTAGAGAACAGAGTTCTTGACCTTTTCTGAAACCTAAATTGTTCACTGGCCAAGCTATCAGGGTGTTCTCGCTTTAGGATTTCATTTATGAAATTGCATAGCAGTCTACTTTGCTATCTTTGGATGAAAGGTGGAAAAGGTTAAAAAGGTGTGTTAACTTTAAATTTCTGGCAGAATAGCCATTCATAACTGAACATAGTGTTCGTAAAGGTTGCTAATCTGCATAACAGCAGCACTAACAAATCCATGACTTCTTAGGTTTCCAATGGAGCCGTTGCTATGGCAAAGACCACACTAGAACAGCTTTTGATTAGATGTGCCACTCCTTTAAAAGATGAAGAAAAAACAGAAGAAATCCTAGCAGCACAGGAAAAGTCTTTCCATCATGTGACACATGACCTGGTTCGAGAAGTAACCTCTCCAAACTCCACTGTAAGAAAGCAAGCCATGCATTCATTGCAAGTGCTTGCACAGGTCACTGGGAAAAGCGTTACTGTGATTATGGAGCCACATAAAGAGGTGAGGTTATCACAAAGGGGACTCATTGAGACACCAAAGTATGTTAAAGTGGCTTAAGGTTTTTGTTTTGCAAAATGCTTTTTGGAAGGGTTTTCACACTATTGAAATACGCTCTAAAGTACTATTAATTCTGGATATTTTTCATATGGCTTTCACAGTAGCAGTCCAGGATAATAGCTTTCCCTATACTAATGTTCCAGTGATGCAATGAGTCACTGAAGCTAACTTTCTCTGAAACCTACTTTTCAGGCTATTCCCCCCCCCCCCCCCCCCAACTTATCCTCTGACATATCGTATGGAAGGAGGTGAGTTTGTAGGGGGTTGTCACTCCCCATACCAAGGTGATAGCTGGTTTGCACAGTCTTTTGTGGTCTAGTTTACAGTTCTAAAACTTCATTGTTAAACTGAATATTTTAGTACATTTTAAAAGCCTTTAAAGTGGTAAAGAGGCAACCAAGTTGTGTAGGCTCACCGCTTGCCCCTACTTGGGGCTTGGCATGACGGTGGCAGCTCGCTCTCTGCTGGGGTTTGCTGCTGCTCGCTACCCCACCTCTGTTGCAGCCTGCCTCTTCCCGTGACTTGGTTTGTCGGCCAGGGTCACTTCAAAGTCTCTCCACTTTCAGGGTAGTCCATAAACAAAAAGCAAGGGGTATTAACACATATAAACTGAATTAGTAACGGGGGGCGGGGAATGACTCCCTCTTAGGGTGTACAGGGATCAGGCAGTCCCTTCCCTCAGTGAGGGTTCTTTAGGCAGTGGTTGTTGGGGGAAGTTCTTGCTGTCAATTGCCCTTTCCTCAGGAGCAGAGGGTTGATGGTCTATTTTCTTCCCTGCTCTGGTCTGCCCACAAGTGAGCTGTTCTGCTTCTCTTTTAACTTCTCTTCGAGCCTGTGCATGTCTTGCAGGACGGAACTGGCTAAGCCCAGAGCAGCTCCTTAACCCCTTGTTTTCCAGCGTGGTTTGTATAGCCCATCACACAAGCCAACCTAGCTTTCTTAGGTTTTATTGGTCTAAGCACATTTCAGAGTTGGACTGTTGTTTGAATTTGTGTGTGTATATATATATATGTGTGTGTGTGTGTGTGTGTGTGTATATGTGTGTGTGTATATATATATATATATAGAGAGAGAGAGTGTCTGACTGTTAGGGCAGAATCAGTGAAATATATTTTACTCCGGTTAATTTAGTTCCTGAAGTTGTAGAGTAGACCTTGTAGAGTACCCTTCTGGTACAAGCTGAAGACTATATCTCATGTTACCCTCCACACATGGTTAATACAGACTTTGCTGTGCCTCTCCCTATCCACCCCTTCAATGTTAAATTCCCCAAAATTTGCATGCGGGCACAAATCACCTTTTTTGTCCACTTAAAAGATAATGACATGGGATCCCTCAAAAACCTTGTAAAGTGGGCTTTCGATAGGTCAAAAGGATCGGCACAGGATCTCCTCCTACAACAAGAGACCTCCCTATTGTAATTCAGACATGTAACAGGGACGACATCTAATGCAGTCAGTCAGAATCTCAGGGTTCTAATAATGTTTTAAAAGAATATAGATCAATTTACAGCCTCTACTATCTTGACAAAGGTTTTTGTCTAGGGGTGCGTTTTTAATGTTTACAGTTTTGTGTAGATCTTTGTCTTTTCATATGAAACATGTAACTGTTACTGTTACTCAGTTGGTCAGAAATAGTCATAATGACAAACAGCTAATCATTCCATAAAAAATAAGAAAATATTAGTTAAAAATAGGAATATGTGGTGGCCTGTTAAGCAAATGATTATGAATGGCATTAGCTCAAGGAAATCTTTTTCAGCTGAGTGATTTCTAAATAGGTATTGTGAGAGCCATAATGAGATGGATAGAAACATGAGCAAAACTGATATCCTCTAATAGACTATTTATATAATCATATGTGCCCTGTAATCAAGACGCTATTCTAAATTATATTTTGAAGGTTCTCCAAGACATGGTTCCTCCAAAAAAGCACTTACTTAGGCATCAACCTGCAAATGCTCAGATTGGGCTCATGGAGGGGAACACATTTTGCACAACTCTGCAGCCCCGACTGTTTACAATGGATCTAAATGTTGTTGAACACAAGGTTTTCTACACTGAGGTACTTTCCTTTTTGTACATTCTGATATTACAGTATAAATACCTTCAGTTTGAATCCTATAGCGATGATCTAAGCCCTGACAAGATAAGTAGGGACAATGGAAATAAACATGCAGCATTTCTGTGCATGCGATATGTTGAGGCTCACCCTGCCATTTGTGGGTATAAATATTTTCTGCTGAATTTAAGCTTTCGTTTAGTTTATCTTGGTATCTGCTCTAACTGAATTGGTTATAAATGTGTATGTAGATCAGCCTTCAGTACTGATTTCTGCTTTAGAAACATCCAGCTAATTTGCTTAGAGTGTAGTTGGCTATTTTTTAAAAGGACGTTACACTGAAATAAATCTGCAAGTTTAAAAATAAAAGATAACTGAATGTTCTATTGGAGCTATGAGACAGTCCAGAAAACTGGGGACTTTCTCACTGTCTCGGGGCTTACCTTAGTTTCAATATAATTGTCTAGCTGCCTGGTGGTCCATTCCTTACTCTGCAATGCCCCAACATGCTTCTTGCTTGTGAAAGGTCCCTGACACCAAACTTACACAATAGAGAGGCACGTTGGTGGTGCATCTAGACCAAGGTGGCCAGCCTGAGAAGGAGCCAGAATTGACCAATGTACATTGCCAAAGAGCCACAGTAATACGTCAGCAGCCCCCAATCAGTGCCCCACCCCCCCACTTCCAGCACCTCCCGCTCACTGGCAGCCCCGCCGATCAGCACTTCCCCCTCCCTCCCCACACCTCCCAATCAGCTGTTTCATGGTGTGCAGGAGGCTTGGAGGGGGAGTGAGGGCACGGCAGGCTCAGGAGAGGGGGCGGGAAGGGGTGGAGTGAGGGCAGGGCCTGTGGTAGAGCCAAGGGTTGAGCAGTGAGCACTCCCTGGCACATTCGAAAGTTGGCACCTGTAGCTCGGTGCCTATACAAGGAGCCGCATGTTAACTTCTGAAGAGCCGCATGTGGCTCTGGATTCCCAGGTTGGCCACCCCGATCTAGACAGATGTGGCCCATATTTCCTCTTTACGATAGGGAGGAGGCTGCAGGGTGTCTCTGCGGTGGAAAAGAAGAGGCTAAAAAGCCAAATATAGTAAATGGCACCCTTTTCCTCCTCTAGGTATTAAGTACTATCCTCTCACCTCCTTAGACCCTACTTCACTCAAGGACAAAACCCCTCAGTCACCAAAAATATTTTCTGCTTCCTGAGTTTAATCTCCTTCCTCGGTCTTCAAAAATTCACTTGCATCCCCATAGTGGATTTTTTTTTTTGTTTTGCCTCGAAGGTCTTTTTGGAGACCATTAGCCTACCTTGCTTTAGAGGTTGCTTCAGGTCATTGTGATTATCTACCTCTATAACGACTGGGGCCTATACACAAACTTAGCAGTATCTTTACATCCTCCTGGCCTTGAGCATGAGACTGAGTCTGGGGAATGGAACATGATCTATTGATAAAGGTAGTCTCCTGGGAAAGAGTTAGGTAATGACTTACCTAAAAAGTTCTTTTTCCTAGTTGGAAAAAAATGATGCAGAGAGCAGATCATATAAACTAGGTAGAGGAGTCATCATCATAATAATAATTAATACCTAGCTCTTATATAGTGCTTTTCATCAGTAGAGCTCAGAGCATTTACAAAGGTTGTTAGTATCATTTATCGCCATTTTACAGATAGGAAAACTGTGACATAGAGGGGCAAAGCAACTTGCTCACAATCACTTCAACAGGAGAGCCAAGAATAAAGCCCAGGTCTTCTGAATCCCAGTCCAGTAAATTAAAGCACTGCATTGGCCTGCTAAACCCAGGGTTGTGAGTTCAATCCTTGAGGGGGCCATTTGGGGATCTGGGGCAAAAATTGGGGATTGGTCCTGCTTTGAGCAGGGGGTTGGACTAGATGACCTCCTAAGGTCCCTTCCAACCCTGATATTCTATGATTCTATGATTCTATGAACCTAACTAGGGTTTTTAAAAATTGTGCAGGCTGACACTTTCAAGTATGGAATTGTATATATCTTGTATTTTCAGCCTCTTGTATGAACCTAATTGTTCATTTGAAAATAACTTAAGGCAGCTCATTGCGAGAGCAGAGCTGTATAGAGAGAATTATTGCCATGCTGAAAACGTGACTGGAAAGATTATTTCGCAATCACTGGGCTAACCTTTTTTTTTTTTTTTTTTTTAATTTTCAGCTGTTGAATTTGTGTGAGGCTGAAGATGCTGCCTTAATGAAATTACCCTGTTATAAAAGTCTTCCATCACTAGTACCTCTTCGAATTGCAGCCTTAAGTAAGTTAAAGCATGTAAATATAGCTTGTGGTAGACAGATACTCTCCTTAGAATAACAGCAGGTGCTTTTGTAGATAATCTCAGCAGACTGAAGTCCTTGGAAATTGTTCTTTCCACTTCATAGTTTGGGAGATAATGATGGGGACAGCACATGGGAGCTTGTACTTCCATTGCCAATGCTGTATTTCCTCTCTGGATGAACAGGGTTTAGTTTTCAAAGCTGTGAATCAGATAATTGTCACAAGTAGGATTGTCAATTGTCTAATCACACAAATGCAAAGACCCTTGCCCTCCCACTTCCCCGCCCCTTCTCCAAGGCCCTGTCCCACTCACTTCTCTCCTCCCCTCTCTCCATCGCTAGCTCTCCCCAACTCTCACTCAGTTTCACCGGACTGGGGAAGAGATTTGGGGTGCGGGAGGGGATGTGGGCTCTGGGCTGGGGCCAAGGGGTTCGGAGTGTGGGCGGGGGCTCCGGGCTGAGCCTGTGGCAGGGGGTTGGGGTGCAGGAGGGGGTGTGAGTGCAAGATCTTGGAGGGAGTTAGGGTGTGGGAGGGGGCTCAGGGCTGGCACAGGGGGTTGGGGCATAGGAGGGGGTTTGGGGTGCTGGCTCCAGCTGGGCAGGGGAGTGTGGGCGGGGGCTCCGGGCTGAGCCTGTGGCAGGGGGTTGGGGTGCAGGAGGGGGTGTGAGTGCAAGCTCTTGGAGGGAGTTAGGGTGTGGGAGGGGGCTTAGGGCTGGGGATTGAGGTTGAGGTGCAGGAGGGGGTGAGAGTGCAAGTTCTTGGAGGGAGTTAGGGTGCAGGAGGGGGCTTAGGGCTGGGGATTGAGGTTGAGGTGCAGGAGGGGGTGAGAGTGCAAGTTCTTGGAGGGAGTTAGGGTGTGGGAGGGGGCTCAGGGCTGGCACAGGGGGTTGGGGCATAGGAGGGGGTTTGGGGTGCTGGCTCCAGCTGGGCAGCGCTTACCTCGGGCGGCTCTTGGTCAGCAGGGCTAAGGCAGGCTCCCTACCTGCCCTGGCTCATGCAGCTCTCAAAAGTGGCCGGTATGTCCCTGTGGCCCCAGGGGGTGGGGTGGCGGGGGGCTCCACGTGCTGCCCCTGCCTGCAGGCACCAACCCTGCAGCTCCCATTGGCTACAGTTCCTGGCCAATGGGAGCTGCAAAGTCGGTGCTCAGGGCGGAGGCAGCATGCAGAAACCTCTGTTTTCCCCCCACCTCCTCCCCCAGTGGCCGCAGGGACGTGCTGGCCGCTTTCGAGAGTGGCACGGAACCAGGGCAGGTAGAGAGACTGCCTTAGCTCAGTTGCACCGCCAGATTTTTAGTGGCTTAAAATTTCCTAGTTTGGCTTCAGTAGCCTCCCGGAGGTGGAGCCCGATTCCAGGAGACTTCCGGCTAAACCGGGAGGGTTGGCAACCCTAGTCACAAGCAATAAATGCACGTAAATTCCAGCGAGAGAGAGAACATGAAAATGTGAAGCAAGCCAGGAGCCTCTATAGGCAGTAATGATCTTGAAACGTCTTTAATTCAAGTGGGGCTTTATTGCCAGAATGAAAAGAGAGAGAAAATATGCAAATGATCTGAAAATGAGGAACTTCATAAATATTTACTCTCGGAAAAGTAACTAATTACATGTTCTATCCAACAATGTTAATACATTCTCTGGATTAAAAAGAAATTATTAACAAGAAAGGAAAACACTGCTCTCTGTTAACATACTTATAACCTTATTGAAGTTGGCGTGATTGCATGTGTTGGAGAGCAAAAATTGGCTGACCATTTATTCCAGCGACAATATTCCTCAGTTCAGTTATTTACAATAATGATTTTTAGTTCATTGAATGACTTCCTTGAATAGTACTCAGAAAATTTAAAATACTATTAATAGTAATGCGAGTCTTTTGTTCTTCTTGTGATGTCTGTTGCCTGTGGCAAAAATGTTAAAGCTGTAGCTGTCAATAATTTCAGAAGAAATAAAACAAATGTGTAAAGAATTTAAAAAAAAAAAAAAAAAAAAAAAGCCTTTCCCTTCTGTATATTTCAAGTTAACAAGAAACACAAAAATATTTTGATTTTTGCAGATGCTTTAGCTGCCTGTAATTACTTACCCCAGTCTAGAGAAAAAATTATTGCTGCACTTTTCAAGGCACTTAACTCAACGAATAATGAACTGCAGGAGGCGGGAGAGGCATGTATGAGAAAGGTTAGTGATATTAAAACAATGCTGCTTTGTGTGGGTATTTCTTTATGCTTTTCCCAAGAAGCAGATTAACAAGGAAGCAGTATTTCTAGTGGGATTAATGGCTGCTCTGTTTGTGCTAGGGTGGCAGCAGTATAATTAAGTTGCTTTCATTGTTTCTATGAAGTGTTTTTGGGGAGGATTTGATCTTGCCCATAAAAATTTCCTCTGGTGGAAAAACCAGGCATACAGGCTCTTAGCCAGGAAGCATAGTTTTCTTTAGGACTAAATATATTCAGCTTTGTTATTTCCAAGTTTTATGGATGTGTCAAACTGCTCCCAAGCCAAAAAATTAGCATTATGCTTACCTTGTGGTGATATATCTCTAACATAGCTTTAATTAAGATATTTAGTATAATGATTAATATTTAGGAAGTGTTTACTATTCATAGTCAGTATCTACTTCATAATGAGGAGCAGGCATTCATAGCATATTGCACAGGATAAGTATTCACACCAATAATGTCAATGATCCACAGATTTGTAGGTCATGCGAATACTGTGGATCAGATTCCTTCCTGTGACAGCCTTTCTGTGGTGATGCCAGAGCTGGTTATAGCTCCCTGGTTGTGAGGGCTGGCCCTGGCAAGAGTTAGAGAAGCTAAGATGCTTAAATAACTTTTGCCATTGGTAGAGGATCATCTCCTGACCTGTTCTAAAGCCCCTTCTCTCTTCCCCTGTGGTGGGAGTAGGGGAGTAGTTGGTGCAGGAGCTGACTTCACCAGCTTCATGCTAGCAAGGGGTTCAGTTACACCTGAGAAAATCTCTACTAGCCAACTGTGGCCAGATTCCAAACCCTTTGCACTATTGGGGCAGTGCAAAATGACCTTGGGATTTCAGCAGAGAATCTGGCCCTACAGCTTTAACTGAGGTTGTAACCAGTGACTGATATGGTTGGCCCTAAATACAGATTCTCCACAGTCCTTACTTCAGTGGACTATGGCAGCTTGCAGTATTTTGCCCTTCCCTGTGGCATAAGATAGCACATAGCTGTTGTGCATACTGTTTTTTAATATAGGCAAAACCTCCAAACTGTGCTTGTGGATCTGATTTTGTTTTTTGTTTTGTTTTTTCCATTCCCAAGTTCCCTTTGCAGTAGGATATCTAAAGAGTACTTCTGGTGCCCCTCTGTGTATCTTTTCTCTTGTTGCTGTCACCTGCTATGGCCTTATAGATTTGCAGCCCAAATTTTCCCGTAATGCTCCTTTGAAATGCAGTTAGGCAACATGGATAGGTGGAGACACACACAGATGCTTGGTTTATTGTGAAAAAAGATGCTGTGTGTACAAAACTTAGCTGTGTTTATGACCAGGGTCCCAAACGTGGTTTTGCTTGTAACATAGAGCCTGAGTGTCTTTTACCTCTGTTAAGATCTTTTTCTGTTGCATTTTTAAAACTGCTGGTTAAATGAGAGAGAGAAATTTAAATGATTATATACTTTCCCCCAGTCAGAATTTTATAACTCTACCGTTAACAATGGTATTCTAGGAATAAAATCCTGTTAACTGAATCGCTTGTTTGCAGCACATTCTTTAAACTAAGCAATGTATCAGGATTAAACATGTTCTTCACAAGTCTCCATCCTGCCACCAAAAGCATTTTTTAAAAACCAAACATCTGTTGGACCATTTTTTATTGTACAGCCATTTTATTGTGAACTTTAAAAATATGAAACCAGTTCTGCAGAGTTACTTTGTGTAAGTATCTGTACAGAAGTAACTGAATTTTCTTTTATTTGTATTGTGATTCCATGCTTTACTTCCTTGCAGTTCTTGGAAGGAGCTACAATAGAAGTAGATCAAATTCACACACACATGAGACCATTGCTCATGATGTTGGGAGATTATCGAAGCTTGACACTGAATGTTGTGAACCGTTTGACTTCTGTCACTAGACTTTTTCCAAACTCCTTTAATGACAAGTTCTGTGATCAGATGATGGTAAGCCCAATCCTTTTATTTTTTTTTAAACGTTCCTAGAAGAACTCTCCCTTTAACTGACATCCATAAAATTGAAGATTAAAAGAGCAGTTTAATAGTGATTTAATGAATAGATTTGTACAAAAGGTTTCCATGCTTTACAATTCATGTATATTAATTTGTGTTTTGAAATGTTTGCATGATTAGAATTTGATGAAAACCATCATTTCTAAAGAGGCTTAGTTAAGTGAAAAGGAAAACAACAAACAACCCTTTTTCTTCTAATGAAGTCAAACTTAATTATACTGAAATCTCCTTGGACAGATTTCTCTCTAAACAAGCGGTTGCTAGGATACTATGGTAAACATTGTCTTGGAAAGTTGCTTTTTCCTTTTCAGTAGGATAACATTTCGTGGGCAAGCTGGCATCTCTTTGAATGCTAAAATGATGGCGGTCTTGCCTTTATCTTTTGTATTTGGATTTCTAAAAAATTTGCTTTATCCTTTTGCCAGGGGCTCTAATACTCAGGAGATGAGTGATCATACTTGGTCATTGATTTATATGATTTGTATATGTACAAATCAATGACCAAATATGAACACCCATTCCCCTTTGCCTATCAGACTTAATAAATATCTTCCCCTTCAACCCTCATGCACACTTTCATATCCATCCCTTTTTTGAAAATTGGGAAAAATGTACCTTGCAGCAGGCCTTAAAGGTCAGTGGATTTGGGCTCTGTTGAATGAAGTGATGAAGGTAGTTCCAGAGTTGAGGGCATTTAACACCCTCAGGTGACCTCAGCTGCTGTGATACCACATGAGGAATGAATTGGCAGCCATTAGATTTTGCTGTGCCTGTGTAATCCACTCCCTGTGGAAAGAACATCTAAGAAAGGAAACCTGCTGCATTTTTTCACTAGCTAAAGTTCCCTAATGGACTTCAGATGTAGCCCCATGTAGGATGTATTAGTACTCCAATCTAGAAGTGACAAAGGTATGGATAATTGTAGTAAGGTGAAAAGAAACGCTTGCAACCTTCCAATCAAGCACATGTTTAAAAGCTCTCTTGGCCTCTGTAGGTACCTGGGCAGTTTAGAAGCAGGTGAATGTCTTATAAGACTGGTAGGTTGCAAACCAGTGGGTCTCAAACAGCAAGCTAACATCTCCAATCAAGGGAGCTAAACTAACTTCTGACAGCTGTTTAGTTTGCTTCCCTCAAAAATCAGGCTGTACGTCCACTTTATCTAGTATAAAATCTTGCTGTGGCTTTCATAACTGGAACTGTAAAATTAGAGTAATCATACTGATGTTGGATTTCCCCACAGCAACACCTGCGTAAATGGATGGAAGTGGTAGTAATTACACACAAAGGAGGACAGAGGAGTGATGGAAATGTAAGTTAATGGTTCCTTTTATGGGGGAGGGAGAAGCAGAAGTAAACACTATAAACTTTTATCAAATACAGAAATCATACAACCGTAAATATTACCATAACTGGGTATCCACTGAGGTTTTTGTTACAAGGCTGCATAAAATTACTTTTTTGAAATATTTGTAACAAATCTTAATACGGGAAGATTTTGCCTCACATTTTTAAATTTGTATTTACAGTGACTGAAATTCACCTGACAAAGACAGTGCATGTACAGGTGTCTCAGCACTTTTGCTCTGAAGTTGAAATGGTGTGGAGGATCTTTGGTGGGATCCTGTGTAGTGGCTTGAATTTCATCCAGTGTGCACAGTTTCCTAGGTCCTAATCCTGCAATGAGGTCTGTCTGGGCAGTCCCCCGTTGACTTCAGAGGGACCTGCCTATATGGACCAGATGACATGATCAGTGCCATAATTTCTCAATAGTCCATTTTTTAAAATAATTCAGCTTTTGGTTTTATAGTTTAGTTTTCAGTTAATATGCCTGATGTTCATGTCATTTTTTGTCAGCAAATTTATACTACAGTACATATAACATTCCCCCTTCCATCTTAAATATGATTTTTGAAAGCTACATTTTAAAATTTTGTTTAATAATTAAGGTCAGTTTGTTGGTTTTGTTGTGGGAACTGATAGTTTGTTGAAATGTGGGAATTAAGTTTCCTTGCACACTGGAAATTGCATAGTTTAAAGGCAAAGTGTGTTCTATAATACTATACTTGTAGGAATAATTATCACATTCAGTGCTATAGTTAGTATTGTCTGCAGTTCTATTAGGAACTATACCGGTAATTGCTACAGGGTTAAAGATTTATCACTGTCTCTAAACTTCCAAACTAGGAAGGAATCTGTTTTGTTTTGTTTCAGATTAGAACTAAATTGGGCTGGCTGTTTTTGTTTCAAGAAATCAGTAGATTGAAATGATTTTTTTAGCTACCTTTTTTCCATCCCATCAAAAAGCTAACTTGAAATCTAAATTGGTCATCACTTCTGAAGTGAAGTTAGATATTTTGTAATCAGATTGGGTTAATTTCTTGTATTCATTAAGTCTTAAAAGTAGGCTACTGTGCATGCATGTTTGCCAGAATACTAATATTTATTAATTCCAGTGCACTGCTATGGCTTTCTATAGACTTCTATTGGGATCCATTTTCCCCCACTCCTGATGATTATAGATATAATTGAGTGTTTTATAGTAGTCGTCTTTCAGTCCACAGTGGGGCACCACTGTAATAGTTCTTTTGTCTAGTTCTCCCTACATATTAGACATATTTCACTCAGCTGTGAATTCTTTGGCTTTTAATGTTTTCTGTCACAATCTTTTGTCTCTATGTATTTTTTGTGTTTTAAACACCCCTCTCCCCCTTCCCAAGAACAAAAAAATTGTGGTGGAGAAAAAGCTATTTCAGACAAAGTTGTGAATGTTTGACACATGTTCAACATTTTCAAATAGTGTTTTTCTGACGACGCTTAAATTAAAAAAGATTTGATTGATTAAAAAAAGATAATTTAGTCTTAAATTTAACTTATTTATTAGATGTTCATCTTAAGAGTCCTTAATACTACAAATATTAGTAAATTGAAGCAAATGCACTTTGACACTGATCTTCACACTGTTTACACAGCAAATGTTATTCATGCATCCATATATGAGATGTTTTTGTAACTTCATCTCCTAAGAGAAAGAAACAGGGGTGAGGTTAGTTAGTCAAGAGGATTAATTGTAGTTGGCATTAATACTTGTTTCTTCTTGGGGTTTGTGGACTCCAAAATTTCACTGGTTCACATTAAAAGCAAATTTTTATTAGTGTGAAGTGGTTCTTGAAGTGCCTTGTATTATACAAACTGATTGTGAATGCTAGCTTCAGTGGAGATTTACGGGCTGAGAAAAAGAAGCACATCTGCTTGCTAGGTGAGAGGATACCAGAGTGGTTTGAGGCACTATTCCTTTTAAAAAAAAATAATTAAAAAAAATGACAAGCAATTTTTATTCTTCTCTCCATCTATAAATTGAGGTGAGGTTGTGAATAGGACTCCATGCTCTTTTTGAGCGCTCTTGTTTTGATACCCGTGTTGTCATGCAGATCTCCGAATTCTGAACACTCTGATTAGCTGACAAGACATTAATCATTTTGCCTCCTAGTAAAATATTTTACTGCAAAATTCCACAAGGCCTGCATTTTTCAAGGAAAACAAATGACACTTGTAAACTAAAAAGGCTAAAAATCTCAGTTAAAAACTGATTTATAATGATGTAAGTTCTGTCAAGGTAAACCTCAGGTATAAAGTAAGGGAGCCAGAATTATTCAGCTTTTTTGATCCTTCATCCTTGCCACTTAAAACAGCCCTTTTGTAGCCTAATATAGCCCTGATTATTTGTGACTTGCTGTAAAAAATTGCATTCCAAGTGGAAATGAATTTTTAATTAACGGATCTGATGCTTAAAAGCTTCATTAAAAAAGCTAGTCTTTCCTTACTGCATATGAAATAGATAAAGTAACTTTTTGGATCAAGCAGGTTGCAGCAAATTCTCCCCCGCTCTCCATCAACAATGCTGCTTAAGTGAACATTTGAATTTTTGTTTTGGGGGAGGGCTGAAGTCCATTAAAAGGACTTGTGTAGTTTGATATTTTAAGCATTGATTGTTTTTGTTGTCTGCGTGGGCAATACTTGTCTCTGAAGATATCTGAATATTGTTTCCACTGTCTTATTCATCCCTAATATTTTTATTGTGCACAAGTATATGGGAAATTATATGTAAACAATGTACAAATAGAAAAAAAAAAAGATGCTTTTCCTCCCCATCCTCAGGAGAGCATTTCAGAGTGCGGGAGATGTTCGTTGTCTCCATTCTGTCAGTTTGAGGTGAGAACATAACCCTATTAAAGTCAGTTTCTGACTGCAATCTGAAGAATAGCATATACTTTTTTTACATTTTTGTGGGGTTTTTTTTTGTTTTTTTTCATGCTGTAATTTTTGTTTTGGTTCAGCCTGCCGTGGAAGGGGTAGAGGTGAGAAATTCAGTGGAGGCCCCAGGAGGTTCTTTGTTGTTGTGTTTGGTTTTTGCTGTGATATGTTAGCTGTATTGTTATGTAATGGGCAGAGTGCATTGTGCCTTTGAGTGCAGTGCTGTGACTTGTCCTATGTTTGTCTGTGGCAGAGTTGTTTTAGTAACATTGCTGTGAAGGATGTTCGGCATGTTTTGTACTAGGAAGTTTGGAGCAGAACTTTTAAGTGCTTTCCAAGGGATCTAATATATCAATGGATTTTATAAATTTAAGCCCCAGTCCGGCAGTGTGCTCTGTGTAGGCAGGCCCAAGGACCTGCTGGTGCAGATCAGATTACAGGATTGGGGCCTTAATGCTGTAGATTTAAATTCAGTTTAAAAAACACCAATAATATCCCACTACAAACATAATGCATAGTGTCTGTTAGAAATGGATTTTTTTCCCCCCTCTTCATGTGGTTCCTTGAATACTATTCATTAAGTAACACTCCTGTTCTGAATAGAAAATACAGTTCATTGCCCTAGGAAAGTATAAAACAAATTTAAACTACACAATTTAAAAAAGAAATCCTGAAATTTGCTCAGACATTTAGAAGAATAAACATTTGATGGGAGAGCAAAGCTGTTTTAAAAATAGCCAGCCATATGCAACATGCATTGAACAGTGATGGGAGGGTTCTTTTCTTTCATTCCTATTCTGCTGTTGTGGGATGCATATGGGAAATTGTTTTGAGCTGCTAGTTTGGATTTTTGAAGTGTGAACCACTCAGTATAGTGCCGCAATGAGTCCTCATAACTCCCCTCATCACCATTCTCATTACACACAGTCTAGCTTTAATAGTAAAATATCACTGAAGAAACAAAGTAAATAAATTAAATATGCCTACAAAAACACGATACCAAAACGGGGAAAAAAATTTTTTTCCCCAGGACAGATTCCTTCCATGTACTGGGGTAAGTAGTTGCTGCTTATACGTTAATTCCTTGCTTTTGTTTGCCAGCTGTGCTAATATATAGATAGAGAAATGTAGTCATGGTAAGATCTGTGGTAATATGTTTGTGCGTTTAGTTAGGAAGTGTTAGTTTATTTTGATGATGTTTATTTTTATCTGTAGGAAATGAAGATTTGTTCAGCAATCATAAACCTATTTCATCTGATCCCAGCTGCTCCTCAGACTCTGGTTAAACCTTTGCTGGAAGTTGTGATGAAAACAGAACGGGCTATGTTGATAGAGGTAAAAGTGGAGTTTAATTTTGCTAATTGCCTCTTTTATTGCTTTTATAATACTCCCATTTTAAGTGGTTTTTTTAAGTGTTCCAGCCACCTGTGTAGGATTATTTGGTATAAAAATTGATTTGTAACAAATTATCTCATCTTTTAAGACTGATAATACTTGATTGCTTTAAGACTTTGGGGTGGTTGTGGTTGCTAACAAATTCACTTTACACTGATACACATGCTAAGTTCAGTGCTCTATTCTTTGCCAGATAATATGAGAGGATGGATAAATTGAATAAAGGGAAATAATTTAATTAAAACATTATGAATGTTTCAGGCGGGCAGTCCATTCAGAGAACCATTGATAAAGTTTCTGACCCGTCATCCATCCCAGACTGTTGAGCTGTTCATGATGGAAGCGACTTTAAACGATCCACAGTGGAGCAGAATGTTCATGGTAAACTCTGCGAACAATAGTCCAATTTTGATAAATTAGAAGTTATTCATGTACCTTTTTACTATTATTCTGACTGTGTAGTATCTGCTGTGTCAGACAAAATACTGGACTTCAGTCTTGAGGACAGTTGATTTGGCACCTTTTTATGAGTATTAAATTTAGGCACAAAATTAAAATACATTAAATCCGAGTGGTATAGTTAACTAAACGTGGGTATACAACTGTATGATGCTACAACAACTGTATGATGATACAGCCTTCGGTATGTTTTCTTTAAAATTTATTCCTATAATGTTTGATTGCTCTTCTCCAGAGTTTTTTAAAACACAAAGATGCGAAGCCTTTACGAGATGTCCTGGCAGCTAATCCAAACCGATTTATCACTTTACTGTTACCTGGTGGCACCCAAGCTGCTGTTAGGCCCGGATCACCAAGCACCAGCACAATGCGTCTTGATCTTCAGTTTCAGGCTATCAAGGTATTTATTTGCTGTTTTCTCAAACGTTGTCATGGATAGCTCAAATCTGTTTAGAGGGACGCTGACTATAGATACGTTGAGTAATGTCACATATGTATTGGTAGATTTGTAAAACAGTTTAAAAAAATTGAATTTCTCTTTTACCTGCCAGTTCACTTGATACATTTTACTTAGCTTAAAGAAAATAGACAGTCAGTTTGACTTTTCTGTTTCTCATTTACTAGCATAACGCTGCCAGCGCTGAATAGGGATGTTGTATTTTAAAAAATTTTAATCTTTCATTGGAGCTAAAAAGAAAATGAATTAATGGCAGTGTTTCTATGGACAATTTTTGTAGAACCATATTTAGCCCTAAATCAATCTGAAATGTGTCCCTGTATATCAAGATTGCTATTATGGAGTGTTGCTGTAGCTGTGTTGATCCCAGGATATTAGAAAGACAATATGGGTGAGATAATATCTTTTATTGGACTAACTTCTATTGGTGAGAGAGACAAGCTTTTGAGCTTACACAGAGCTCTTCTTCAGGTCTGGGCAGCATACTCAGGCTATGGCTACACTTGCAGGTGTAGAGTGCATTAGCTTAAACAAGCCTTCAGAGAGTGAACTAGGGAAAGCGCCGCAGTCTGTCCACACTGACAGCTGCAAGCGCACTGGCGTGGCCACGTTTGCAGCACTTGCGGCGGCATTGGGAGCTGTGCATTATCGGCAGCTATCCCAGCATTCAAGTGGCTGCAACGTGCTTTTCAAATGCAGGGGGGTGGGGTGGAGCGTGACAGGAGTGTGGTGTGTGTGTGTATGCGGGGCGGAGGAGGAAGGGTTTTTTTTGGAGTGCTGAGAGAGTCAGCATGCTGTCTTGTAAGCTCAGGCGCCCCCTCGCCTCTCTCACTCACTCAAAGCAAACATTTACTGTTGCAGGTAAGCAGCCGGGAGCAGATAAGCAGCCGGCTGTTTAAAATGGAGCTTTGAAACAGCACTTCCGCATTCCTCAGCCGATTTCACAACAAAGAGAAGAGAGGCCACTTGGTTTAAGGGGATTATGGGACATTTCCGGAGGTCAATCAGAGCGCAGTAACTTAATTCCTCATTCACACTGATGCTGGGGCGTCTCAGCCAAGACGCAACAGCCGTTATCTCTCTCGTGGAGGTGGAGTACCAGGAGCGCTCTAGCCAGAGAGTCAGAGCACTCTGCGTGCCTTGCCAGTGTGGACGGGGAGTAAGGTAGAGTGCTCTAGGCAGCTTTATTGCGGTATAACGTGCAAGTGTAGCCAAGGCCTCAGTGTCACAGCTAAATGCAAACTGGAACAGATTGTTTAGCATAAGTAGTTAACACGTATTTCATAGTTTTAGTGTCTAGCAAAGTTTTATAAATTTAAGCTCCAAGGCACCTTCAAGCCTGGGAGCTTAAATGCATAACTTTGCTAAACACTAAAAATCGTGGACTTAATAGAGGCACTGGATTTATGGCTTATTACAACAATCTATAACCCACTAACACGCCCCCCCCCCCCCCCCAGCTTTCCCCCACCCCCTTTTCCCCATCCCACCCTGGGTGATTGGAGAGGTGTTAATGGGCCACTTCACCTTGAGTGGTCCCTTGAAGTATATGTGAACAACTGTGCTAAACAGTCTGTTCCACCTTGTATTTGAGAGACAAGGTGAGTCAGTGAGGTAATATCTTTTGTTGGACTAACTTCTGTTGGTGAGAGAGACAAGCTTTCAAGTTACACAGAGCTTTTCCTCTGGTCTGGGAAAGGTATGAAGAGTGTCAGTTAAATACAAGGTCAAACAAATAGCATATGTGCTAACTACTTATGCTAAGCTAAGGCAGAGGTTCTCAAACTGGGGGGGCTGTGGGCACAGAATGTATCCTGTGGTGGGGGCATGAGAAGTCAGTTTGCCTTTAGAGCTGGGCATCTGGCCAGCAGCCTCTGCTCTCCGCGGTGCCTTCATAGGTGAGCGGTGGTATATGTACTTGAGGGGAAGTGGGCGAAAAGGGCTACAGACACAAAGAAGGTGTGGGGGGGAGGGGGCCAGGCAATCAAATAAATTTGACAACCACTGTTCTAAGGGACCATTCAAGGTGAAGTGGCCCGTTAACACCTTGTTTCCCAGACCAGAAGAAGTGCTCTGCGTAAACTCGAAAGAGTGTCTTTCCCCAGCAGAAGTTGGTCTAATAAAATACATTAAATAACCCACCTTGTCTCTCTGGTTGCTATTATTAGACATATGTCTAATAGATGTATTTGTCTTGTTTGTTTTTTTGACAGATCATAAGTATTATAGTTAAGAATGATGAATGTTGGTTGGCAAATCAACATTCCTTAGTGAGTCAGTTAAGACGTGTGTGGGTAAGCGAAGCTTTTCAAGAAAGACATCGTAAGGAGAATATGGCTGCAACAAACTGGAAAGAACCTAAACTACTGGCATACTGCTTATTGAATTACTGCAAGTATGTAGAACTATTTATTGATCAAATCAATTTTTTTCCTTTGTGTATATCTTTTCTGTACTGTCAAAATAAAACTGCTGCATAATGCTGTGTGGAAGAAAAGAACGTTGCTCCTTAGTGCTGCCGATAGAACCAAAACCAAGACTACTTTCAGTAACTCCTGGGATTTTTTTAACTGTGCATGTTTAAAAGCAATGACTACTCCTCCACCAAGTCATCAAACAAAATAGTCTGATACTAGTTTCTCACAAGGGATTTTAATTGTTTCCTTTTCCAGAAGGAATTATGGTGATATAGAATTGCTCTTCCAGCTGCTTCGAGCTTTTACAGGCCGTTTTCTCTGCAATATGACTTTCTTAAAGGAGTACATGGAAGAAGAAATCCCCAAAAACTATAGTATTTCCCAAAAACGGGCTCTGTTTTTCCGGTTTGTAGACTTCAGTGACCCCAACTTTGGAGATGAGCTGAAAGCCAAGGTAAGTAAAGCAATTAAATCAAAATAGGCCGATATTTAGGTTTAATTCTCATCTTGGGAACTAGGGCAACAAACCTCGCTTGCTTAAATGTCAAAAAGAGTTCAGTAATTGGCAGAGCCAATTATGTGAAAATACCATATACGTGGAAGACCAATAATAGATGGAGTCAGCAAGTCCTCTAACTTTCAAAGTTGAGCATTTCTTAGGTTATGCCTATGTGGCCCTGCAGTTTGGACTATGGGGTGTAAATTGCAGAGTGCACTAGCGTACTGTGCTCTAACTCCTACATGTGGCACACAGCTGGCATGAACTAAAAGGTAGTTACAGCACAGCATGCTAGTGCATTTTGTAGTCTATACCCAAAGCCTAGCCTGCAGGCTGTGTAGACAAATCCTTAATCTGCCCTTTCTAGAAAACCAACTTTTGTGTCCAAAAAATAAAATAAAATAAATCATCTGTCTGATAAGGCTTTTTTACATGCAGTCTCTAAGTTTGAAAGAGAGAACTTCAAGAGGTTCTGAAGCTGCAGTGCATTGGTTTTGTCAGTAATCAGAAATAATCCAGATAGCTTTATTAAGTAATTGTTTTATTTAGATAATTTAATGGCATAGTATTAACTTCTTCCGTTCCTGGTTTGTAGGTTCTGCAGCATATCTTGAATCCTGCATTCTTGTATAGTTTTGAAAAGGCAGAAGGAGAACAACTTCTGGGACCACCCAACCCAGAAGGAGATAATCCAGAAAGTATCACCAGTGTTTTTATAACAAAGGTATCAATCCCTGCTAGCTCTAAAAATTGAAAACTGAAAAATAAAGTAAATGTACCTAAGTTAATTGACATTTCAATCCTGATCTGAATTATTCTTGCTACTTCCTGCCAGGGCCTTCTCTCAATATAAGTGATCAATTATACTGACTCATATAATGATTTTGAATTGTGGAGAAATATCCACCAGGAGCTACAGTGAGATTACAAATGCTCAAGTTACTTGTGATTTCACTAGGATTCAAACATATTTCTTTACGAATGAAGGCTTGCTGCGATAACCCCCGTATCACCTACCTCTTGGTAAGAGTCTATAAAGACTCTTGAAGTTGTCATAGAACTGACTTGTGCCTCATTTATTATACAAGTCGGCAAATATAAGATAGTCACTGTTGAAGATATTTTGAAGGCCAGATCTTCAGAAGTGCTCAGCTCCCCTTATTATAATAATGTGCTCACTTCATTAAGGGTACGTCTATAGTAATCGATCTATCGGGGATCGATTTATCGCGTCTCATCTAGACGCGATAAATCGATCCCAGAAGCGTTCCCCGTCGACTCCGGAACTCCTGCTCGGTGAAAGGAGGAAGTGGAGTCGACGGGGGAGCGAGCCTGCACCGCGTGGACCCGATGTAAGTAAAATTACTTTTGATCTAGGAAATGTCGACTTCAGCTACGCTATTCCCCCCCCTTCGCCGCCCCCCCCCCCCCCCCCCAATGTAGACCATCCGTTAGTTGCCAAAGTGGGAGCTGAACTCTTATGAAAATCTGGCCTCAGTTGTATGTGCTGAAGACTTTTGAAAACCTGGCCCTAAATGTAGATGTATGTGCATACGGTGTAATCAAAGATCATTTGGGCAATAGATGAGAAATGGACAGTAGTCCATTCCTTTGGAGAGTGCTGATAGCTGGTGATAAAAGTACATTGTTCTAAAATCATCTTATATGTTGCTGTAGATACCAACCTGTAAAAGTGTGTGTTTTTATAGACTTTGTGAACTATATTTGTTCTTGTATGGGTAATGTGTGCAGAGCTTATGAAAATATATATATATATATATATATATATATATATATATATATATATATATATATTTTTTCTCTTTCTTCTCCCTTCCCATCTGGCTACCCCTCCACTCTTGGAAATAGGTACTTGACCCAGAAAAGCAGGCAGACATGCTGGATTCACTCAGAATTTATCTCTTGCAATTTGCAACACTTCTTGTGGAACATGCCCCACATCACATTCATGACAATAACAAGAACCGGAACAGCAAACTACGACGCCTGATGACCTTTGCCTGGCCCTGTCTCTTGTCTAAGGCATGTGTGGACCCAGCGTGCAAGTACAGTGGACATTTGCTTTTGGCACACATCATTGCAAAATTTGCCATACATAAGAAGATAGTGTTGCAGGTATTGTGTACAAATTTGCACTAATATGCTAAAAGGATGCTGATAAGTACTGTTGTACGCTTTCTTTAATCTGTTGTTTTGCTCTGTAATGGAGGGCCTGTCATGGAGGATGGAGATGTAATTTTGAATAATCATTATACGTGTGATAACTAAAACCGTAAGAGCAGACAAGATAACCCAGGGAGCAAGTATAGAAGGAGCAGGCCAAAGACCAGCACCTTGTGGAGTATCTACAAGAAGGGAACCAGTGATGACAGTAGGTGAGAGAGGAGAGTCACCTGGGAAGCTCAGCAGGAAGAGGGGCTTGTTCCTGATAATGAAGGCAGCAAAAAGATCATGAAAAATGAGAATTGGACTTAATGTGGAGAAGATCATTGGTAAATTTAGGGCAGTTTTAGAATATGGAGAGGGTAAAAGGTAACTGACAGGTGTAAAGAAGAGATGAAGGCAATTCAAGATAGTGGGTATAGATGACACTTTCAAAGAGCTTAGAGATGGGGGAATAAGGGAGATGAAGCAGTGAAGAAGCAGGTAGTATTTAGAGGTCTCTTAAAATCAGGGCCTTAGCAGTATCATTTGAAAGAACGGTGTTTGAGGTCAAGGGATTCTTAGGGGAGAGAATATAAGAAAACTTAGCATCAGACACTGGGGAAAAACAGGATAGCAGGTAGGACAAGGGAGTGAAACTGCCGTTTTATTCAAGGAAAAAGGTCTTACAGAGCTGTATTCTTCTTTAGAAGAAGAGGTTTGTACCATGTTTAAGAGGATCATTCCTTTTTTAGGTTTTTCACAGTCTTCTAAAAGCTCATGCGATGGAGGCTCGAGCAATTGTCAGGCAAGCAATGGCTATTCTAACTCCAGCTGTGCCTGCTCGAATGGAGGATGGACATCAGATGCTGACTCATTGGACACGAAAAATCATTGTAGAAGAGGGCCATACAGTTCCACAACTGGTCCATATTTTGCATTTAATAGTACAGCATTTCAAGGTATGTATACAGTGACCAACCGAACAATTGGATAAATTATCCTAGATGCCTAGGAGAAATAATACAGACTAAATAAAAATTAGTGAGATCCAAATTATACAGCAGAGAACAAATATTTAAAGGAGATGGTTCTCTATGCACATGTGCGTACTACAAACGTTTAATGCTGAAAATGTCTGCCCTTAATAGAACAATATATGTGGCCAATTCTGAAATGCCTCTGTCTCTTCTAATTTTTGCTTTTACATTGTTTCATCTTTCCCTTTTCTACTCACATGCCCTCTGTATTGCTTTTTGTTTGTCAAAGCCTCCTCCACCCATAAATGGTCGTTTAAAGAGTCATGTTCCCAAAAATGCACAGATGCCTGAAATTCCAATTTAACTTAAAGGGTCATCTTGGTCTTGGTCCCAAAGCGCTTTTAAAATTAGCTTGCACACGGTATGAAATAGTGTAAATAGGGAGCCAACTGAAGTGCTAGTAAAACATTTGAAAGCAACACTGAAAGGGAAGTTTGGAGTGGTTTGTTTCCAAAATGAAACACTAGATAGGTATGATTCTTAGGCTATGTCTGTATTGCAGCTTATGTCAGTATAATTTATGTTGGTCAGGGGGGTTAATAAATTACACCCCGAGCTACATAAGTTACACTGACATAAGCACTGGTGTGGACAGCGCTATGTTGGAAGGAGAGCTTCTCCCACTGACATAGCTACTGCCGCTTGAGGGAGAGGAGTAGTTAAGCCGATGGGCGAGTTCTCTCTGTTGGCTTAGAGCAGCTACATTAGAGAGCTTGCAGTGGCGCAGCTCCATTGGTGCAGCTGTACTGCTGTACAATCTCTAGTGTAGCTGTAGCCGTAGTCTGGATTACCTGTGGGTTGGAAAATCTGGTCAGGAATGTTTGGTTTATCAAAGTACCAGCTTCTTGTCTTGATTCTAGAGGGATGAGTGTGGTACAGATATAACCAACTCTGGGTTTAAAGGCAATTAATTTACCGTTCTGTTTTCTGTGTGGTAGGGAATATGTAGAATATAATTAGTTCACATGTAACGTATTTATGAATCTATTTCTACAGGTTTATTACCCTGTAAGACACCATTTGGTGCAGCATATGGTTAGTGCCATGCAGAGGTTGGGTTTCACTCCCAGTGTTACCATTGAACAAAGAAAACTGGCTGTGGACCTTGCTGAAGTAGTCATCAAATGGGAATTGCAGAGAATTAAAGATCAACAGGTAGGAATAGTAACAGTCTCGGTGAACCTCAAAATGTTGTCATGAATTTTTTTTAATGTGTGTATCGCTGATATTTCAGCCAGATTCAGATATGGATCCAAGTGCAAGCGGAGAAGGAGCAAGTTCTGCCTCATCTTCTGTTAAAAGAGGATTGTCTGTTGATTCTGGTCAAGAGGTGAAACGATTCAGGACAGCTACTGGAGCAATAAGCGCAGTAAGAAATATTCAGTTTCCTTTTGTTCTTATAACCAGCAATTTTAAGATTAAGTAACCTTAATGTTCATTTTCCTTCATAATTTTGTAGCCTGCTCACTGTTAAACTAAAAATTCATTCATGGTTGTGCTTTATATTATTATTTAAGCACAATTTATTATACCATTACCCCTCTTTTATTGAACAAAAATTGTGTGCACAGGTATTTGGACGAACTCAGTCATTGCCAGGAGCTGATGCACTTCTTTCCAAGCCAATTGACAAGCAGCATACAGATACTGTCGTCAACTTCCTCATTAGAATTGCTTGCCAGGTACTGTGTGATTCTGAAATGCGTGTACCAATGCTTCATTAATGTTAAAAAATGCAAATAACCTTTTATTATACAGCATTATTTTCACTCTGGGATAAATGTATAAACTTTAACAATGGCTGTCATCTCCTGAAAAGTTTGGAAATTGGTATGAGAAGTTCATATGAAAAACAGGGTTGTGCCGATGTTAATGTAAATTTTTATTAAAAATATTTGTAGTTAACTCTGAGATGTCTGTATAGCTGACAAGAGACATTTAGGTGTAAAGTTTAAGAAACTGTCTTGGTTTCTGAGATATAAAAATATATTTTTGGACAAAACTAGAGTAGTTATTACTTGGGTTTCTACATGCCTAAATCACATGATCAATGGGTGAGAAAACTAAGTCCTACTGATTTTCACTGAGACGTAGACTCCTAAGCCACTGAGATGCTTTTGAAAATTTTACCCACAGAATAATTTTAAACGTGAATAAACTGAAAACTTTAAAGTTCTCATTGACAAATTGTGAGCACGAACAATTACATTAGTCAAAATAGTTCCTGTGAATTGTTTGCTCAGCTGTATTCTTAGCATAATACATTTTAAAATGTTGCAACCTGACATTCCTTTGAGAATTTTTTCAGAGACTAGGTAAATTGGTTAACATCTTAAAAACAGTACTATAAATACGGTACTAGCCTTTTGTGTAATACAGTATCATGACTGTGTTGGTATAGTTACTTTAGCTAAGCCTTTCCAAAACTAGACAATGATATGCTTACATAGGATGTGTAAAAAATTAATGAGTTCTAAAGATCATGGTTATAAATGGTTGTCATTCTGCAATAATTTTGATTAATGCTAGGTAAATGACAACTCAAACACTGCTGGATCTCCTGGAGAATTGCTGTCTCGACGCTGCGTTAACCTTTTGAAGACAGCTTTACGACCAGATATGTGGCCAAAATCAGAACTCAAACTGCAGTGGTTTGATAAACTGCTAATGACTGTGGTAAGTTACATTCCAGCCCTGTAGAGCTTTAAGATTCAGTAACACAGGACATAATTGAGTACTGGCTTAATAAGATATTGAAGGTCTTTAACAATTTACCTATTTCTTGATTATCCGAGAGATCTATTTTCCTTATAATATGCAGATCTTAGCTTTAGACTATATATTGAAGATAGTAGCAGGATGTTGTTGTAGAGAATTTTAAATTAAATGTTGGTACTTTTAATTACTAGTTTCATCACTGTCATTACTAGAACTAATGAAATTGATTTATAGGTTTTTTTGAGTAATTATTCTTGTCATTTTTCTTGACAAGAGGATTTAGGTAAACATTTGAGAATGGAAGTGCACGTTAAGAAATGTTAGATTCTTTGTGTCAAGCGTTTGTAGCAATGCTAGTATTGTTAGTTAAACAATTTTAGTTTCTTTGTAGAGTCGTTAAAACTGATTTTTGTTCTAACATGTAATGTAAATACTACATATGAAATTGATAGAAACAATATAAAGGAAACAAATAAGCTTATGGATCTGTTTGCACATGCTCAGCAGAGACTTATAAAAGTTTGGCAACTAAAATCGCTGAAGATTCTGTCCATGCTGGACTTGCTCCAGCCTAGGGCTGCAGGACTGTCTCTGCAACTGCCCCTGTTGGCAGCTGGGGGCCGCTGAGACACCCGGCACCAGAATTAAGAGCATGGAGGCTGTTCCTTCATTGTTCTCAATGCTTCCTTTGCTGGTGTGCAAGCAGGATGAAGGAGAAGGGAGGAGGCAGTCTGACTGGAATGCAGTGTTGAGGAATCGGGTCTGGAGATGGCGAGTAGGGGAACTGGGACAAAGCTGGTAGGGAAATGACTGGTGCAAGGAGTTGGTGGTGGTACAGACTTGAAGAAGAGCTCTTTGTAGCTCAAAATCTCTCTCACCAACAGAAGTTGGTCTAATAAAAGATAACACCCACCTTGTCTTAGTGAAAGGTTGGCATTTTGTACTTAACAGTGAAGTTTTTAATTAGGGCTGTCAATTGCAGTTAATGCATGCGATTAACGTAAAACAAATTAACTAGATTTAAAAAAAGTCGTTATTAATTGCAGTTTTAATTACACTATTAAACAATAATAGAATACCAATTTAAATTTATTATTAATATTTAGAATACTTAAATGTATTTGTTTTGTTTTTGAGTGTAGTTGTATTAAAAAAAAGTTTAATGTAAAACTTTAGAGCCTCCAGGTCCATGCGTGAAGGGGCATACGAATGTTTAGCATATCTGGCATGTAAGTACCTTGCAGGGCTGGCTACAACAGTGCCATTCAAACGCCTGTTCTCACTTTCAGGTGACATTGTAAATAAGCGGGCAGGTAAATGTAAATAAACTCATTTGTCTTAGCGATTGGCTCAACAAGAAGTAGGACTGAGTGGACTTTATTTTGTTTTTGAGTGCAGTTATGTTAAAAGAAATTCTGCACTTGTAACTTGCACTTTCACGATAAAGAGATTGCACTACAGTACTTGTATGAGGTGAATTGGAAAATACTATTTATCTCTTTTTGTATATATATATATAGTAATAAAAATAATATAAAGTGAGCACTCTACACTTTTCAGTTGCAACACAATACAATCAATATATTTGAAAATGTAGAAAAACTGCTAAAATATTTATAGTCAATTTAAATTGGTATTGTATTGTTTAACAATGCAATTTAAACAGCAATTAATCGTGACTATTTTTTTTAATCTTGTGGTTAATTGCGATTATTTATTTTAGTCATTTGATATCCCTATTTTTAATATATTACATGGCAGTATGCCATATAATATTACAATACTATAAACCAAGTTATTTGTACCATACTACTATAATAAGTAGCATGAACTTTCTTATTCTGGTAAATATATTAGGATCACTTTTTGGTTTCCCACTGGGGAATAAAGCAGTGGCAAATCCAACTTCGCTGCAATAGTAAATGAATTTAAGATTTTTAAAGAGTACTTTTACCATGATTCCTTTTTCTAAATGTTTGACAGATGCTTAGATACTGTACATTACTGGTGTGAAGATAGTTGCTTGAGTAATCTTATTTTTAAAAGGGTAGTCACTTTAATTTTATCCTCCTACCATTGGGGCTAGTTTAGTTTACCTCTGTTTAAAGGTGGTTAATGCTGTTGTTTCTATATATCCTTGTACATTTCTCTTTAAACCTCTGTAGTTGATGATGCTTCATCATTATTCATTACTCAAAACTCTACTTATGCTTCTCAAAACTACTGTACAACTTAACTAATGAGAACTCCCATTAAAATTCAGCACTTCAGTAGCAAATGTTATCCACGCTGAATAGAACATGCACAATTACTTAACCGCAATTCAGCACATCATTTTCTCTTCAGTCCTACAAATGAAACACCATAACATATTCATCCTTGTGTCAGAATTATCTCCTACCCGTCTTTCTTGGTCTCAGTAATTCCAATGCAAATATATTTATCTGAGTGCAGGCCTTACGAAGTATTGGCAGCTGAGCAGAAATAACAGGACTTCAGTAAAACAAGACCGCACTTGAATATTTCTGTGAATAGAAGATGCAGAGGCTTGTACTGAGGACTAAAGCTGGGCCAAGTTTTATAGCTGTAACTTTTTTCACTGAAAAATGCAGTTTTGGGACAATTTTAGTGAATTGTTTTTTGAAACAAATAAAAGAGAACATTCAGAAATCTCTGAACAAAGTTTTTTAACATTAATGAAGCGTCTTGTTTCAATTTTTCAGGCTATGTTCACAAGGGGGATTTAAGCACGAAAACTGGAGGACGAGCAAGAGAAATAGGTGGTGCCCCCTTATACGATTTAGCCCAGTGATTAGGCCACTCACCTGGGATGCGGGAGATCCAGATTTTAATCGCTATTCCGGAGCAGGGACCTTGAGCCACTATTACTCCCCTCTTCCCCATGTGAGTGCCCCACCTCCAGGGTATTCTGGGGATAGGTCTCTCTCGATTTCTCCTGTTGAAGCTGTTCCACTTTTTATAAAATACTTAAATATTCAGTGAAGTAGACCTAGGAATGTCCTCCTCTCAGATGAGGTAAGTCCTCTGACCACTGGGCTAGAGAGTCATTCTGTTTCTGGCCCAATGGTTACTCAAGTATTTTATACAAAGATTCAACAGGAAAGGTGAGACCTCCAATCTCAGAATACCCTATAGCCTGGCAGTTAGGGTACTCCCTGGCAGCGGGGAGACCTGGATTCAAGTCCTTGCTCAAGAGTGGAGTCCTGGAGATTGTTACCCCTTTCCAGATAAATATAAGAACATAGAGTAATGGTGAGGATGGCAAATTTACTTGTATGAGCAATTGAGAGAACCAGGCCATCTTGGACTTCCAGTTGTTGAACTGCAGGCTGTTAACTCCCTCCAGTGCTCTGGAGAAGAAGTCTTCCAGTTTGTCATCTCTTGCAAATCTTCTACTTGCTTATTGTCCTCTGGGCATCACAGAGTTGGAAAAGGCAGAGCTCGCTGCATCCAGCAAGCAGTTTCTAGCACGGCATGGGTGAGAGCCACTTTCTTTGCTGCCTTCATCACTCCTGTAGTGTTAAAAGTATGCAAATAGGTAAATTTCAGCTATGCAGTTAGTGGCTTCCAGTGTCTCATATTTTGCAGATCTGGAAAACATGGCTGGTGTAAGAAAATGGAATTGAAACTCTTGTAATATGGAAGCCTGGAATCATGTTGTTGTAGGTTTCACACAGGTTTGATGTGAGCTAACAAGTCTAATGCTCTTTTGTTTGTTGTTTTTTCCACTATATGTGTTCTTCTAGGAACAGCCCAATCAGGCCAACTTTGCCAACATTTGCACTGGGTTAGAGGTCCTAAGTTTCCTATTAACTGTACTGCAGTCTCCAGCTATCCTTAGCAGCTTCAAACCTCTGCAACGAGGAGTAGCAGCTTGTATGACATGTGGAAACACCAAGGTTTTGAGGGCTGTCCACAGTCTACTCTCTCGCTTAATGAGTATATTCCCTACAGAACCAAGTATGTGGTATTTTCGTCCTCTTTTTTATCACTTCATAACTTAAGTGGTTTGGAGGAGGCGGGGAGAGCAGGGAGACATTTCTGAATATGCTAATCTTGTTTTATGTGTTCTGCATTTTATGGTCCATTTTAGCTTGCACTTTCAACCTACGTTAAAAAAAAAAAGTTGAAATAAGTAATCGTGTGGAATACATCATTATCCATTGACATAAAAACTTAATAACCTGTGGCAGTCATTACTTTGACTCAAGAAATGCCTGCTATAAATTTAATGTCTTTTGCAATTACCATTTTTTTTGCTTTGAAAAATGCTGTTTTTCAGTAGTTGAACATCACTGTTTTACTAAGACAAGAAAGGGAAATTGGGTGTAAAGAGAGGCTTTAGGTAACATGGAACACTTGACAAGGATAAGTCCTGTCATAGCACTACTAAATTAATCGAGACCATCTTATTACTAGGAAAAGTTTGGTGAGCATATTGGGGAAGTGATACCTAATAGAGGCCACAGTGGTTGTATAACAGATACAGGTTTTTTTACATGCAAGTACAGAAGGTTCAGAGAGAGCCCCTTGTGCTGTTTTAATAACGATAATATTATTAAACTTATTTGGTTTTTATGTTGTCAACTCTGTCTCAGGTACTTCAAGTGTAGCATCAAAATATGAAGAGCTGGAATGCCTATATGCTGCAGTCGGGAAGGTTATTTATGAAGGACTTACTAATTATGAAAAAGCCACTAATGCTAATCCTTCCCAACTCTTCGGTGAGTTTCTCGTTCCTCTCGTACATGTCTATAGATTGGCTTGCTAATTAGCGTGTTCTTTGTCATTAGGTTTTATTTTATTTTTGGTAAGGGGGTTGATAGCAGTGTAGGTAGTGCTGTGTGCTGCCCTGGGAAATCTGGATGTAGACATGACCTTGGGATGAAGGCTGACAGCCTTGAGGAATAAGACTACAGGGCTCATTGCATTCTATCATTCTCAAGCAGCTGGCTTGAAGATAAGTATTGAAAATGGATACTGGTGGCTGGATAGGTGTCTTAGTTACTAAGGGCATGTAGGAAGGAGAAAGGGCATTTAAATTAACGATGATGTAAAGTAAAAGCTATTGGAAATTTCAGTTGGAGCAGCCAAAATCCTGCAGTTACTATTTTTGGGGCATAAGATGGTGGGTTGTTTTTTTTTTTTTTAAATACACTTAAACGTTTTTTGTCCAGTATTTTTCTTTTGAATATAACCACCTGTTTGTTGAAAGCATCATAATGTTAGCTGTTTTAAATCACATAAGAGTCTTATTTAGAACTTGGATTCTGAATTAGTGAAGAATCCCAGAGAGTACACTCTTTTCAAAAGGTAACATTTCTGAATGTATTTTTATTAAGCACATTTTTGAACAGCTGAAACGCATTCCTAGTTCACTATTTATTTACATTGATTAAACTATTAGGGAACTAATCTCCCTTTGGTTCTTGTCTGAACGCTTGACTACAGCTGAGATATGTTGGAACGATTAGACAGTTTGGCTAGTCATACCAAGTTTGGCACAGAATTGGTTCTGTCAATAATGCAGACTTGAAATTGCACAAGTTAGAAAAGCTTGCTGCTTTAAATGGCAAATGTCCTTCACTATCCTACTTTGTGATCTGTGTAGACAGGTGTAATTTCACTTAGGGAATTGCCTATTTGTCAGGTGTCAGGATGTGCTGTACAACACACTAACCAAGAAAGAGACTTTTTATCATTTGTCCAGAGCACACTCCAAGGTTAGATTCTACTGTTTTCCCTGAGTCAGTCTATATCTTATTGATGCTTTATAAAAAAGAGATCCAGACTCTTAAAAGATACCAAAGTTCAGGTAAATTTGTGAGGGGCGGAAAAGGAGGGATAAAATAAAGTAAATCTTTCAAAGCAGTCATTCTGTCTGTTAATAAAACACTGAAACTCTAAATATTGTTGTGGGTTATTTGATGAATTATGAGGATGCAGAAAAGTGGAAAATGGTTGTTACTGCCAGAATAGGGTTTCTAGTCTCTGTATACTGTGTGAGGTAAGGTGTTGCTATATATTTTGTAAAATCATCTTCTGTACATGAACACCAACATACTGCAGGGGAGCATCAATCTCTACATTTATATCCAATATATGTGCACAGGCATTGTTAACAAATATAAAGTTTTGAGGGGAAAAATACATCTTTGTTCTACTACAGACACTTAGGAAGCGTCTTTAATACTAAATGACAGCTCCTGCATAGCTCATGTACTCTTTTAATTACGGTGATTTCTTATCTTCTTGATAACTGATATATGAAACCAATTAATGACATTCTGGGAGGGTTACATCTATATGTCTAACAAGTATAATGCTTTATTTTCATATTGTGGGATTTAAGAACTGACAAAGTTCCAAGGCGTGAAAAAAGCCATTTAACAAGGCAAGAGTCAACTATTAGATATATTTGGGGTATTTCTATTGAAAAACTGAGCTTCTGACTGAGTAGAAAGGAATGCTTTGAGAGATCTAAATAGAAAAATATTGGAATTAATCTTGGTTTGTTAGCCTTTTCCATCATGCATCTACATAGTTTTCCTGTCTTTGTAACAGGGATAGCTTCATATCCAAGGTAGGACACAAGTAGAGCAAAAGTAGAGCAAGTTCAAAAGTAGAGCAGTCTGCCTGTCCTTTCATAGGACAAGTACAGAATTATTTAGTTTACCCAAAATAGGGCATCGTGTCCCTAGCCTCTGTTTGCCAGAAGCTGGGAATGGGCAACAGGGGATGGATCACTTGATGATTACTTGTTCTGTTCATTCCCCCTGGGGCACCTCGGAAGACAGGATACTGGGATAGATGGACCTTTGGTTTGACTCAGTATGGCCGTTCTTATGTTCATCTGGTTACCCAAATTATGAATGATAATTTTAGTTGTCTTTAAAGAGTTTTTATTTATATCGTAGGTACTTTAATGATTCTGAAGTCTGCATGCAGTAACAATCCAAGCTACATAGACAGATTGATTTCAGTCTTCATGCGATCCCTACAGAAGATGGTCAGGGAACATTTGAATCCACAGGCTGCATCAGGAACAGCAGAAACAACCACAGGTAATAATGCAGGTCAATAAAGGTTTTAAGTGATGTAATCCCATCATAATGCAGAGATTTACAGTGGTTTTAGCTGCTTGTTTATTAAGGTTTTGAATTCCGTAGTGCATAGAATAATTTAAAAATAATCCAATAAAAAGTGAGAAATCTTGTTGAAAGTATCGACTGGAGAAAAAAAATAACATTTTGTGTGTTCTTAACTGCTTAACAACTCTAACATAATATTGAGTCAAACATCACTTGGTTAGTAAATGTTTTTGAAATACAGTATATTTCAAAATAATTGGATTCTTCAGGAGTATAGGTTGACAGTTCTCTGCTTTCGGTGATTCTTAATGTAATAGGTGTAAGGTAATAGTAGTGAAGCAGTTGTTTGTGAAATCAGTTTGCTCCGAGTTGGTGCCCTTGTTGTTTTCTTACAGTGGTGACTTTATCAGTAGATGGAGTTTTGTCTGTCGTCAAATGACCCAAATCATGAGTCAGTACAAAATGCAAAAGTGCTGCTAAGGAAATACAGTGCTATTAAAGAACAAAATATTTGAATTAATGATGAAGCTACTGAGGAAAATAGTTTGGAAGAAGTACTTCCAATATTAGATTTCTAACTCGCATTCTAATTACACAGAATAGAACCTTGTGAATTGAGACTAATCCCTGTCTAACTCATTTCAGATTTGGCAGATAAGCAAGTCAGGAAATTAACAGAATAAGAATACTGCATCACAAAATATTGTTTTAATTTTGACAAGTTTAGCTTTAATTATTTATACCTCATGATTTATTGGTATACAGCAATACCAAAGGGAAGGCTCTCCTGAAGAGCACTGTGGGCCGTTGTTTTGGGTATGGTACACAGACAGACTGTTTTCAAAGTGATTATAGGGATTTGTATCCATGGTGACATTTTCTGTTGTGATATTTTAATAGTTCCCTAGAATTTTCCATAAAGTTGCACCCATAAAGAGGCCTTTAACCATGTTTTCCTTAATTGCAGGATGGACTGATTTAAATCAAAGCAATTTAAATCACCACATGGAAAGCCTCCATTTAAATGATTTAATCAACTTTTCCACTTATATTTCGGTTATTTTCTGAAGAATTCTGATTGGTCGATATAACTGTTAAAACATGTTGATTTACAACTAAATAGAACCTTTATGCTAGATTTGGTAAATCTTTTTGCTACCTAGCAAACTATATACATTTATTTAAGCAATTATATAGCTTAATATTTTCAGATGCTTATTAATTGTACATTTTCAGTAGGTTAGAAAATGGTGAATGATAAACTTTTTTGTTCATGATTTGTCATGCTGCATTAGGATGGTAACTGGAATTTAAGTAAATACAAAACCACATATAACATTTATTTTTATTAAACAAAACCTGAAATGTTTTGGATATATAAACTTCTCTTATCAAAACATATTTCACATTAACAACTAAATTATAATTAGGCGTTAACATATTTTGTGTTACAGTTAGCTTTCATCTTAAAAGGTTTATTTTTAAAAATAAACTTATAGTTTAAATAATAAAATAAAAAATCGATTTAAAAATATATGTAAAAAAAGATTATTTAAAAAAAACCTTGATTACCCACCGTGCTTCACTGGGTAGTTTGTAGTAGTGCTGAAAAGGATCTGGGAGTTATAGTGGATCACAAATTGAATATAATTCAACAATGTGATGAAGTTGCATAAAAAGCTAACATTCTGGGTGTATTAATTTGAACGTTATATGTAAGACACTGGTGGCAATTGTCCTGCTCGCCCCGGCACTGGTGAGCGCTCAGTTGGGTACTGTGTCCAATTCTGGGTGCCACACTTTTGGAAAGATGTGGACAAATTGGGGAGAGTCCAGAGGAGATTAACAAAAATGATAAAAGATTTAGAGAGCCCGACCTAAGAGGAAAGGTTAAAAAAACTAGACCTGTTTAGTCTGGAGAAAAGAAAACTGAGGGGGAACCTGAGTCTTCAAATATGTTAATCCACTAAAGCTGCAGAAAGGGAGATTTAGGTTACATATTAGGAAAATCTTTCTAACTAAAGGATACTTAAGTACGGGAGCAGGCTTCCAAGGGAGGTTCTGGAATCCCTGTCATTGGAGGTTTTTAAAGAACAGGTTGGACAAACACCTGTGAGTGATGGCCTAGGTGTACTTGGTCCTACCTCAGCTCAGGGGTAGGATTACCTTTTGAGATCCTTTCCAGTCCTGCATTTCTGTGATTTGGTACTTCTTGTGTAACATGTTCATTGGCTTGCCTGTCTGTTGCTTGAGAGAAGGGGTGATATTTAGCAGTTATCAGCTTCCCAGATTGTTAGGAATGTTAGAACTCGAAGGTTCTACTGTGCAGCTCACACTACAACCATTTTTTCTGGCATATGAAATGACTGATGAATAAAATTCTGCACTTCTATCTATAGCAGGTACAAGTGAACTGGTAATGCTGAGCTTGGATCTTGTGAAAACTCGTCTTGCTGTGATGAGCATGGAGATGAGGAAAAATTTTATCCAAGCTATTCTAACATCTCTCATTGAAAAATCTACTGATGCTAAAATTCTTCGTGCAGTGGTAAAAATAGTGGAAGAGTGGGTGAAAAACAATTCTCCAATGGCAGCCAATCAGGTAAATTGAAAAGTTAAATCAGACGAAAAACCTTATTCCAATCAAACACTAATGAAAACCTGTAACTTGCATTTTCTGTTCAGTGTTTGACAAGGGGTTCTGTAAGGACCTAAGTCTGCATATTTTTAAGTGCCATCTGTAAGTTGTGAACACTCTGGGTTCCCAAGGAAGAAATGGAGTTAAGAATGCTTAGCATATTCTAGGCTACATTTTCCCTCTCATGTGAAATAGTGCTTTGCTAAGAAAACTAAGTATGTTTTTTTTTAAAGCCAAAGGTTCAAGTGTCCAAAAGCCAGTATTATAGGGCCATGTAAAGTTGCTTCAGTTAAAGTAAGATGATGGAATATTTGTAGGTGAAGCTATATCTTAACCAATTATATCACTTTCCATAACATCATGCAGTGTCCTTTCCTACATCTTATTTCTGAAAGTATTTGGCAGTGAATAAGGTCCAAAATGTTGTGAGTTCAAGCTAAGATCCTGATTTAAGATTTTAAGTTTAGAGGCTGAAAATTTTAGACTGTTGAAAATCTTCTTTCTGCGATGTGATGAGTACATATTTTTATGCCTATTGTTGTGTGTGTACTGTGGGGCTTTTCTCACGCAGTGACCCAAAACCTTTTATTCTTATGTACTTCACAAAGCATAATTGCTATTGTCTTAAGTGAAGGGTTTTTCCCACATTGTTCTTGCCTCAGTTTTTTGTGATAGGCATGTATAGGCTCTTGAAAGGAGTGTCATCGGGAGGTGTTGATCATTGTAGCAGAGATCTATCTGCAGGTTTCGCATCTGATCTGGCAGGGTCTGGTGATGCTTTGAGTTGGTGTGCCCTGGTGTGTAGGGAGCTTGCTTCTGATGTTGAGCTTGGAGAGGTTGTGGCGTTGTTTGAAGGCCAGAAGTGGGAGTTCAGGAAAGATTTGTTTCAGGATGGGGTCCCCATCAGTATGGGTTGTAGATGTTTGATATCCCATATGGTTCCAGTGTCGGGTGGTAGGTGACAAGTAGGGGTGTGTGGACAGAGAGGGTTTTATTTTTGTATTGAAGCAGGTTCTCTTGGGGTATTTGGGTGGCCCTTACAATATGTGCTAACTACTTATGCTGAACAGTCTCTTCCACATTGCATGTTGCTGTGTTGCTGGGAGTACCTTTCCCAGACCTGAGGAAGAGCTCTGTGTGGCTCGAAAGCTTGTCTCTCCCACCAACAGAAGTTGGTCCAATAAAAGATATTACCTTACCCACCATGTCTCTCTAGTATGGTTCAATGGCAGTGTAGCCTACCTTTAAAAATATATATATATATATAATATATATATATATATATATATATATATATATATAAATATAAAAAATCTTTCTGGACCACTGGTTGGTCACAGTATTTATAGTCATAAGAATGTCCATACTAGGTCAGGATACCATCTAACCTGGTATCCTGTCTTCCAACAATGGCTGGTCTCAGATGCTTCGGAAAAAATGAGCAGAACAGAGCAATTTATTGACTGTTCCATTCCCTGTCATCAAGTCGCAGCTTCTGGTAGTCAGAGGTTTAGGGATACCCAATATACAGTTGCATCCCTGACCACGTTGGCTAATAGCCATTGATGGACCTTTCCTCCATGAACATATAATTCTTTTTTGAACCCAGTTTCCACAGGTTGACTGGTGGTGTGTTAAGAAATACTTCTTTGTGTCTGATGTAAACCTGTCATTGGGTGACCCCTGGTTCTTGTGTTAGATGAAGGGGTAGCTATGCTTCTTCACTTTCTCTACATCATTCATGATGTAGAACTCCATCATATCCCCCCCTTAGTCATCTCTTTTTTCCTAATATGAACTGTCCTAACCTCTTTAATCTCTCCTCATGTGGGAGCTGTTCCAAACCCCTAATCATTTTTGTTGACCTTTTCTGTACTACTTCCAATTCTAATATATTTTTGAGATGGGGTGATCAGAACTGCATGCACTATTCAAGGTGTGGGTGTACCATGGATTTATATAGTGGTGTATTAGCTATTAAACAATTGCACTTTTTTATCTTTTAATGATTTTAAGCATCCATAGCTTTATTTATTTATCCATAGCATCCATTTATATTTCCAGCGTAGTATCTATTCTAGAACTATAAATACTTTAGTGTTTTTGGTTTTTATACTTTTAGAAAGCATGACCTTGTGTCAAGCCATTTTTCAGTAGCGTAGGAGTGGAAAAAAATGGTGTAGAGGATGGCTGAAATGTACTTTGAACATGCCATTTCTCCTTGTGTTTCAAGATGAATTGAGAAAATTAATCATGTCTCATTTTAACAGACACCTACTCTCCGGGAGAAGTCCATTTTGCTAGTGAAAATGATGACCTACATTGAAAAGCGTTTTCCAGAAGACCTTGAATTAAATGCCCAGTTCTTAGACCTTGTTAACTATGTCTATAGGTAATTATAGCAATTAATCAAGTATTGCAGCTTATTGGTTCATAATTTGTACCATACATGACCTTTATAACATGCCATCCATCTTTTAGGGCTATATTAGATTTGTTTTAAAATGCACAATCAGTTAATTTCACTGAGACTGGAGTGAACATCTTTACATATTCACATTAGATCTTCAGATACAAAATCTTTTTACAGCCCTTGCTCCAAGCAAAAAGAAAAGGGGCTGTGGCATCTTAGTTAATCGTGTTGTACGGATAGTATTGACTGCTAGTGCAGTGTCCCTTCTTTCCCCTTTGTATGAATCTTTTCTCCTGGATGCTTATTTTTCTAGTTACTTAGCCACACTTGAGTCTTTTAGCCCTGTAAAAAAACATTTTACAATAATTGCCTCACCACAAGATAGTGTGTGCACTTCTAGTAAGCTATAATGACTGCTAAGGAATTGTGTACTTTAAACATATGCCTTGTTTTCAGCCATTCATAGCCAGCTAGCAGAGTAGCAGCAATGGTGCAAACCCTTAGTTGTAGACAAGGCAAGCTGCCATTTGCGTCAGTGGAGCTTACCTGGGTATTTCAAGCAGAAATAACCTCCACCAGGGCAAATCAGAGATTTCCTTGTCCAAAATAGAAGTGTGCGCTTAGGTGGCTACGCTCATGACTGAAATCAGGGCTTCTTCCCAGTAAAGATGAAGTTTGACACTTAACCATCAATTTTCTGCTGATTGCAGGGGAGTTTTGTGTCATGTACGAATATTTTCTCAAATGTTCTTCTCAAACTTCTGCTCCTGCATGTATGGCACCTGGCTAACAATATTGTCTACAGTGATTAGCATTGTATACACATGAACTTCTAGTTTGAGTGTAAGATGTTCTAAAAGCAGTTGGCATAACCGCCCTGGCGCAGGAGTGATTCCACCACTCAAAAGTCCAGCTTGCCCAATCTGGACAATGGACTCATAGAGAAACCATTGAAACATTGCATTACTCATTTAAGCCCTATAACATTAAGCTTGTAGAAAGGTTTGCTGCAGAGCTAATCCAGAGAGATAAATAGTCCCCTCCATTAGACATGGTGGGTCTCTTGGCCATTGTGGTATTTGTTCTTGTGATCTGACTCCATGTGAGATGTTCTCAAGGGGCTTTTGATATGTCACAGAAACTTATGCTTTTTTTTCGTAGTAGACAAAGCCACACTTGACTCTAGATATTAACATCTTCCAGAAATTGGTAGAACAAAAGAAAATATCCTCTGGCTAAATAAATAGGTGAAACTTTCAAAGGTCTGTGTATTATCAATTGCTTATGCGTTCTTCCTAGGGATGAAAATCTTTCTGGAAGCGAGCTCACAGCTAAACTTGAACCTGCATTCCTTTCGGGGCTGCGTTGTGCTCAGCCGCTCATCCGAGCCAAATTTTTTGAGGTCTTTGACAATTCCATGAAGCGTCGTGTCTATGAACGTCTACTTTATGTAACTTGTTCTCAAAACTGGGAAGCAATGGGAAACCACTTTTGGATCAAGCAGTGCATTGAGGTAGGAAAACCATTTTTTATGAGAACTGTGAATGTAATTTTAGAAATGATATTTGCTCCTCCTTTCCCTTATGAATGTGTAGATGTGATGTATGTATCTTGAAAAGTGATATAGCCCTGTAAAACTCCCCATATCGAGGGTGCCATTTTAGACGCTCAGAACATTTTAAAACAAGTACTAAGCTTTTAAATATTGAAAAGCTGATGCCTGGAAAATTTATGCAATCATGTTCTTGAATCCAGTTGACAGTGGCTGTATTTTAAAGCTTTAAGGCGTCAGTTTATCTGAGATAAGCCTAGTCAGTGCTCAGATTTTCTTTAAACAAAAAATGACTGGAGGAGGAATCTTTTTGACAGATTGAATCCTAAAAGACAGATCAGAATGGAGTGTCAGAACTGTTGTTGAGAGAGATTTTAAAGGGGGATTGCTGTGGTGTGAAACCTGGTTTCTGATCACTTTATCTAAAACAAAACATAACTAAATCACCAATTTCTTTGAAATGACCTGTATATCAAAATTTGAGTATAAAATAACGAAGCACAAAGCAGTCATTTGATTAACTTCATCATCTGAGAAAGATCAGAGCAGCTTTCAGGGTGACAAGGAACAGCGGGAATCTTCTACATCTCTTTTTAGGTAAGCCATGTATTTTAGTGGAAAATTGTATATATTATGTATATTTAGACACTAAATAAAAGAATTCCATAAAAATATGATGCTTAGATGCAGAAAACTCCTGTTCCCTATGTGTCCTTATGGGGTCTCTAATCTTACTGTCCTAATGTATGGCACTACATTTCCAGTTGGAGCTATCATCAAATGGCAATCCCCAAGGCACAATAACTCACCACATATCAGGGACAGAAGGTGATGAGCTGAAGATGGAAGTCCACTTTGTTCTCTGAATGAGTGACATGAATAGCAGGGCTTCAAGCTTCTCCCCTATTGATAAACCTGAGCTCTGACCTAGAAGGGGCACATCTAGAAAAGACAAGATACTCCATGCCCATTCAATCTTTGGCCTGTCTGATACTGCCAGTAGAGGTGCGGATTAATGACCAAATGTCCATGTCCCAGACTCTCACTACCGAGTTTTCTCTAACTGCTAGGCAACTTCAGTTGCCATCTTAACTTCCTTATTGACCGTTTTGTGCTTGAACATATACAGCAGAGAATGTAATTGCATTTCCTTTCTGCTGTTCTGTTCAGTCTGAATCTTTGTTCTTTTAAGATTTGTTTGAATTTGTTCCTGTTTCAGAAACACAGGGAGGGTGGGGGATATCTCAAACACAACAACAATAGTTTTTAATAAAAAATTGTAAGAAACTAGTTGGTCCTTGGCATCTGCTCACGAACCAGTTGGTAGAAATAATTGCTCTGATTAAAAGTAGATAAAATTCTGACTCATTCAGGCCAGCCTGACATCCAAACTCAATTCCTAAAGGGAAGTTCAAGCTGTTAAACATAGCCCCACCCCCCCCTTCACTGTTGATTTGAGAAGGACAGAGTCCTCTTATGACAAGGGAAAAAGGTGTAATAAAAAAATCAAGGACATGTGTTCTTAAATACATCACACACAGTGGGTTAAAACCTTTGCCTTGTTTTTTTTTTAAATTTCTTAGCTCCTGTTGGCAGTGTGTGAAAGAAATACTACAATTGGCACAAGCTGTCAGGGAGCCATGCTTCCATCTATCACTAATGTAATCAACCTTGCTGACAGTCACGATCGGGCAGCGTTTGCTATGGTAACCCATGTCAAACAAGAGCCTCGAGAAAGAGAAAACAGCGAATCCAAAGAAGAGGTAACATTTTATTGTTATTTTACAGGAGATGATGATGTCTCACCAAGCACAGTTTATGGGACACATCTTAATGCTAGTCTGAGTTGCTATGCAAGTGTGTAAAGTGATGTACAGTGACTGTAGCAGCACACATAGTGTAAACGAATAATGAAGTTAAGTAGATATAATTGTAATTACATTTTAAACAATAGTTTACTACCATTTGACTTACTAGCTCGTGTTAATTCATCTTTTTTTAATCTTCCGTCTGTTCTAGATGACTGCTTTGGCCCTTTCTTTCTCCCTTAACAGTGGGAATTAAATTTTCAAATCCTAAAAAAATTTGACAAGAATAGGTAACAAGGGCTGAAATAATGAGTAGAACACTTTTTTTTGGCATTTGTATAGAAATGAAGCGGTGATAATTATTTACTTGAAAGTATCAGCATTATAATTGGCCTTTCTTTTTGTGTAGGATGTGGAGATTGACATTGAATTGGCTCCAGGAGATCAGACGAGTACGCCTAAAACCAAAGAACTTTCTGAGAAAGACATAGGCAACCAACTACACATGTTGACCAACAGGCATGACAAGTTTCTTGACTCTCTTCGAGAAGTGAAGGTTGGTATAGGTGATTGGTCGCATAGCATGAAAACCATTGCTGAAATATTGAAGTCCCCAAACTGTGATGTACACAAATGAATTCTTTTTTTGTTTCTTTGTTTCCAGTGTTCATTTTATTTTATGCTAATACTGTATATTTCATAAGTCTTTTGAAAACTAGAGCCTACCTACTTTTACATTTGGCTTTCTCCTGGTCCTCTCCCCCAACCTCTACCTCCATCCTACACCTATTCCATCATATGTCTCTCCTCCATTTGGAAAAAACAGCATCATCTTCACTTTGCACAAGTTCTGAAAACAATTGGTCTCAGAGATTCAAGAGGTGTAATCTTTGCAGCCTGTTTTACCTGGTCCTATCCCACTGCTAATATATTTGATGTCACTTTCATAGCTGCCACTGCTGCTCCTATGGTACTTGTGGTGCTGATTGTTTTGGCCACCTCAACAGTCTTGAGCTTTTGCAAGCAATAGTAAGGTCCTGAGTAACCTCCAAAACCCTGAGGTTAAGCAAGCTGAGTGACTGTCTTTATTAAGGAATACAGTGAGAATTGCTTAGTTATACTGACAATTTTGAAAAGTTGCTAATTGTTTTTCCAGTTACTTTTGTCAGTGGAAATTATGTACCATCATGCTGGTACTAAGTCTTCAGGGCCAAATGTGGGTAAACACCGGGCATCTGGAAAACCTTGCCTTTGAGTGGGTGAAATCAGGTGATTGGGGCTCCTAACTTCAGTACACATAAATTAAGGTTTTGCCAGATACACCTATTGCATTTAGAATTGAACTAAATATCTGTTCCATTTAGATAAGAAAACTACTGCCACGAAAACACAAGAAAGGATTAAATCAATTAGTAAAGCGTGGTAACAGATTATAAACAGCGTTGGCTTTTCATAATTCATAAGAAGCTAATTGTTAGATGAGCGCTATTTTGTGATACTCTGATCATATCAGTAGATCTAGCCAATTAGCCTGCTTGTTTTGTCTTACCACCAAATAGTCAGCAATGCCATTGGTCACCCTCTTCTCTTCTCTTTCTTGAGAGCTTCTTACTTTTTTATTTGTAGCTATTATAATCATGAGTTGTTGTCTTAATAAACATGGAAATAGGATGATTACATTTATTTCACTGTAGTTTTCTCTTTCCACCTAAGAGAAATTTTGAAAATTTGTATTGATTATGGAACACTTGGGAAAGCAAGTAATGTAATTGCTTGCACGTGTCTTGGGGAAGCTTAGCTGCTGGACTGTATCATACAGTAACTCTTCCATGGTGGAAATTCTTTGAAAGGTCTTTTTTTCCTTTGCATCCCTAATTGTTTCTCTTTATTTCTAGACTGGAGCATTATTAAGTGCCTTTGTTCAGTTGTGTCATATCTCTACACCATTAGCAGAGAAAACTTGGATCCAGCTTTTCTCCCGATTGTGGAAAATCTTATCTGATAGACAGCAGCATGTGAGAATCATTTTTGTGTCTTTTTGGTAATAGCTGGTGTTTCAGTAGATTGTAATTTTCTGCCATACTTACTTGTTCCCTCACTTTAAAAAAATCCATTTCTAGTGTTTCCTCCAGCTATATGTCTTAATACTGGTTGCTTTTGAAAGAAATTGGCCTGTTCAGATTTCAAAGGGAATTAATCTTTTCATGTTTTAACTACTATATGAAAATTCCCTGATCTGTATGGTATTAGTAAGACTTTAAATATGACCTAAGTTTTGGAATAGTCTGAATGAAATAGTCACTGTTTCTGTTGTTTAATTCCAGGCTCTCGCAGGTGAAATAAGCCCTTTCTTATGCAGTGGTAGCCACCAAGTGCAGCGAGACTGCCAACCGAGTGCACTAAACTGTTTTGTGGAAGCAATGTCACAGTGCGTTCCTCCCATTCCCATCAGGCCCTGTGTGCTTAAGTACTTGGGTAAAACTCATAACCTGTGGTTCCGTTCCACATTGATGCTGGAACATCAAGCCTTTGAAAAAGGATTGAGTCTTCAGATTAAACCTAAGCAGACAACAGAATTTTATGAGCAGGAAAGCATAACCCCTCCTCAACAGGTAAAGAATAATATTTAATTCAATTATGATAGCCTACTAAAGGCAGAGAAGACCTAGGGTGACCATAACCAGCTGACACAAAGTTAAACAAGAAAGTATCTGTCCACACTGAGTGCTAAAGTGTGTAGATATCATGTTAATTACCATAAAAAGACCTAATATGCTAGTGGAGACAAGCCAGGTCAACATGTGAGCAAGTTTTGAGAGAAGTTGAATTCTAATATGGTGCATTGTTAATTTTTTATATCTCAGATGATAACAGACCACTTACTTCCTGGGTTTTTAAAGAGTGATCATACAGTGGAGGTCTACACATAAAATTAAAAAATTTCATATTTAGAAGTTATTTTCATGTCGTTCTTTCTTACCATATGTTGTGTGGTTTTTATCATATGCTTTACTTTAAAATACGCCAACTAACATGCTTTAATGTGTAAGGCATTTACTTAATAAAAAAATTGATCACAAAAAATTCCAGCAACATTTTGACCTTAGAAGAATGTGCTTGGTTATTTGTTGTGTTTTTTAGGAAATACTGGATTCGCTAGCTGAGCTGTACTCTCTGTTACAAGAGGAGGATATGTGGGCTGGACTATGGCAAAAGCGCTGTAAATTTCCAGAGACAGCAACTGCTATCGCTTATGAACAGCATGGCTTTTTTGAACAGGTAGTATTTGCACAATATAAGCACATAGTTAATCTATATAAAGCAACGTTTAATAATCCGTATAAGCATACGAAAAGCCCACAAAATGTGTACTTTGTTATTAATAAGAACAAATAGAAATTTTATTTGAGTTGAGGATAATGTCTCAAATAAAATTTCTTCTATATGAAGCATTAGTTTAAGACTCCATGGTACCTTGATAAGATATGTTTGAATGTAGCCAAAACTAGTTTCCTGCTGTACATCATTAATTTGACTAAGAAGCATAAAATTGTAAATAGGAAAATAAGTTAACCCTCCTAATTTATTATAGGATCTGATAATAGAGGTATTTAAATAGTTTTAAATCATGTATGTGTCTTCAAAAAACATCTTCATGAAATGCAATCAGATATATGTTTAGAGCAGATATAAAACTAAAATGAAGTGCTTTTTTTTTTTTTTAAAGGCACAAGAAACATACGAAAAAGCAATGGAAAAAGCCAAAAAGGAACATGAAAGAAATAATGCCTCCCCTGCTATCTTCCCTGAATATCAACTCTGGGAAGACCATTGGATTCGGTAAGATTTTAAAATTGGAGCAGAACGAAGTTGTTACAAAGCCATATAAAAGAAGTACTCTAGAAGTTTAAAACATCGGTTACTAAATTAAACTAAGCGCAGCACATTTAAGATACAGAGCAACCTAGAGGAATAAAATATTACACAGGTACTCCTTTAACAGACTTCAGAACTGCTATGCATAAATCATTGCAAAAGTATAATTTGCTGTTCGTGGAAACAGATTTCACATGGAATTTGTTTTCCCATTTAATATTGGAGCTTGGGTCACATGAAAGTGCAGTTAATCCTCTTCATACACATCTATATTATGGTTGGTTTTGCTTGTTTTTAATTCTGCAGTCTATTTACAGCCATTGCAATGCCTTCTAAGCATTTTTCAAACCTACACGAATGCAGATGCTCTCCTGATATGAAATGCTTAAAGTCACTTTTAAGTAACTCTTGCTAAGACCGTGTTTTCATTTTTGTAGCTGCTCAAAAGAGTTGAACCAGTGGGAACCTTTGACAGAGTATGGCCAGTCAAAGGGCCATATAAATCCCTATCTGGTGCTCGAATGTGCATGGAGAGTCTCAAACTGGACTGCTATGAAGGAGGCACTGGTGCAGGTGAATATTTTTCTTTGAGAATGTGCAGAGATAATGTTTTGTTTCATTGTTCATTGTGCTGATTGTGTTTCTTAAAAGTCAGCATTACAACTCATTTTACAGAAGCAGTAAACTCCTCTTTGGGGATTTTCTTTTATGTAGTACACAGCTGGGTATTTTGGCAACCAGAGCATATTGTTTCAACAGACTAACTTGGGTCTCTCCTTTTTATTTTTTCCCTGTCTTTCTGTCTCTTTACAAAGCTTCCTTATGATTCAGAATTGATATTTCATAACAGGGAGCAATCAACAGGGTGGGTGAAGGTTGGGATATGGTGTCAAATTATTAAAAAACACCAAGTGGCTGACTGGTGAACATGCTGGTGCCAGTAGTGATTTATGGGGAAGCTTGCAGAAGCATTTACAGTGCTGCATAAAAAATATATCTGGGGGTCGGGCGGGTGGGTGGGGTGGAACTTTAACATCAAATCAAAACTTGTGGGTTTGTGTGGTTTGGGGATAAATTAGGCATAAAATTGTCTATCCCTTTATAGTTTTTTATTCTGGGAAATGAGGGATGGTGATATGAAAATCAAACGGTTGTACCTTCTGTGGGTGGATAGATTGTAACTAAACTCCCAGTTTTTAAATAGAAAAGCCCTCTGTCTGCAGTGTTAATGTAAGTTTAGATGCTTTGATTTTAAGTGATAGAGGATGGGAACACCTGGCCCTTTCCTTCAGAATCTTGTAATAAACATTACTGCTTCCACAGCCATCTACTGTGTATAGTTTTGCAAGGCTGTTAGGGTGTGCAAAGGCCCAGATTGACACCTACATAGGAAAACCCGCATACACCAGGAAACTGGATACATTTTGGTTTCCCTTAATCGACCCTTTGTAGGGAGTGGAATGCTTGCTTCCATGCGTTCTCATATTTCAAGATTGTCAGGGACATAGTTAAATTCCAGGATATTCAGGGAGGGCTGGAGTTTTTTGCATAGAGGTCCAGTGCCAGCCTTCATTCTGATAAAATATGAGATTGTGGAGGGGAAAATGAGATCATGGAAAGTAAGCATCCCCTGGTTTTACCTGGACTTGCCTCCTTCCCACAACTGTGGCACTCCCTGTGGAGTTGTGGTGCAAGGTATTTGGGTGATTTGGGGAAATGGGGAGTATGCCACGGAACTGCAGTATTCTTTCCCCCACCCAGATCCACCCTGTTAAGCTTGCAGCAGTAGAATTCAAAAGCAACCTCAGGGCATAATGCTGAAAACTGAAAACTTTGTGTGTGTGTGTGTGTGTGTGTGTGTGTGTGTGTGTGTGTGTGTGTGTGTGTGTGTACCACATTATTTCAAATAAAACTGCATTAATTATGAGTAGTGTACAAGCTACTTCAACAAAAGGAACATCCCTCTGCCTCCATTTGTCATTAATATGCTGGTAGGTAGGATTGGCAGACTAGTGCTAGGTCTATGAAAGAGAGAACTGAATAAGCCACACATGAAATTTTATTTGCTATTTCAAATACTGAATGCCTGAGATTTGGAGTGTACTTGCTGTTGTCACAGGCTGTTGATAATGCCAGCAGATATTATTTTAGTGAAACAAGTATTGCAAACTGGGGCTGCAGGCTGTTTATATGCTGTGATTGACACATTGCAATTACATGCTTGGCAAATACCTGTTCTAATTCTTCTTAAATTTTATTGCTCTGCTCTGCAATGCCATACTAGTATATTTGTTTTGCTTTCAGAAGGGATATTTATACAACGTGACCTGTTGGAGGAGGACTGCTTCCCGTGCTAATAATCTTCCACTTTCTGTTTAAATTATAAAAGACCTCTGAAGTAACTGTTGGGTTTCTCTTTTTATTTGGCCTTTTTTTTGAGTCTACTTAATTTTATTTCAAATGAGTCTCAAATATTGATTTTTACAGCAAATCCACTAAACTTTAAAACTACATTTTAAATAACCATATTATAGGCAGGGCTGCTAGCACCACCTATTATTAAGGTTGCCTGACACTTCCCATTATAAGACCCTGTTTTCAGTTGTTTATTACTTTGCCAATCTTTAACCATTTAGGGTATAATTTTCCGTGCTGGGTGTCTGCCTCAGGGTAACTTTTAATTTCCTCCTAAAAAGGTTCAGCTGTTTCTGACACGGGCTAGGGAAAAAAATACATTGTTTTGCTTATGTTAAATTTTTGAGACCTCTTCTTTGAAATGCTCTAGTATCCCCATACTTTGGAACAGGGACTTCAAATTTGACGGGGGGTGCCCTTTGTGTCAGGGATGTGCGTTTTGCCATCCTTGTAAAAATCCCTCCAAATGTGGCCACGTTATATTGCAGTTTGCATGTGCTTCGTAGAGACTTGCTAGTACATTACAGCTGAAATATCTGAAGATTCCATGCTCACGGAGTATGCCCAAACCTCTCCTAGCACTGGCCAGACTGCATGTGTTCCATCCCCAGATGGTGACCGAGCTACTTCAGCCCAGGGCTACAGGAACGAAGATGATTGTCCCTCTAATGCAGTGATATCAAACTGAGGCTCGCAAGCTGCAAGTGGCTCTTAAATGTGTCTCCTACAACTCTTTGCAGCACATATTAAGAGTGTGTGATTTAATTATTAACCAGTCAGGCAGCATTTACTGTATTATTAACCAATTGTAGTTGATAAAATACTTGGTCAGTCATTTTGCTGTGAGAATTGTATTTTCATATATATATAGATATATAGATAAAATTCTCACAGCAAAATGACTAACCAAGTATTGTATATAAAAATAAAATAATAATAATTATAAGGCTTTTTTGGGTTATGTTGATCGCTAATTTGGCTCCTGCACCAGTGAAGTCTGAGTATCGCTGCTCCCATCTACTCTGGGCTGGAGTGAGGTTGGGCTCTGGAACTGAGAGCAGGGAGCCTATCCTGTGCTCTCATTGAACCCCCTGCTGTCACCCTGACAGCATGAAGGAGAAATCCATCTGATTCAGATGCAGAGGGGACAAAAGCCAGACCAAGGGGGGCTGTCAAAGAAGCATATGTTAGCACAAAGAGACTGGTGAAACTGAGACTGAATGGGCATGGAGGATAGGACTCGGAGTCATAGATGGATGAGGAAGATGGGAAATGTCACAGGGGGAGAGTGAGAGCAGTTGGCTGGGGAGGGTAATGAGATCTGAATGAGGAGCTGTGGGGTTAGGGGAAAGATCTGGAACTGGCTGGACAAGAAGACTGATTATGAACCAGTGTGGTGGGGAATGGGTGGATGGGCAACTGATCTGGTAAGGAGCTATGGTATTGGGGGAGAACTTGGACTGGCTGAGCAAAGAGACTGGGACAAGGAGCCAAGGAGGGAAGAGACAGGGGCAAGGAACCAGGGGTTAGGGGAAAGACTGAGTTTTGATGAGAGGTCTGGGGAGCCGGTGAGGGGAGAGAGAATGGATGAGGAGCTTGGAAGGGTGAACTGGACTGGCGGCAAGGAATTGAGATGTGAGGGAGGTAATAGTTGGGTGGGGGAAGAGGCAGAATGCCTGAACAAATTTTTTCAGATTTTTTTTAAAATCATCCCTATCCTGAGACTTGTAGTTTTTGTCCTGGAAGCAATTATCACCAATTGACAAACTTCTGGTAATAGGAACCTGGGGTAGAAAGCGTGGTATGACTTTGTCGAGTTAGTATTACTGATATGAGCTACTGTAATGAGCTCATCTTATACCTTTTGGATGTCACTGCAGATAAGCTTCAGAATGTCTGATGTGCCAAGATTTTTAAATCAAACAAGTCTTCAGACTGCAGGTTCAAAATGTGTTTAATGCATTGGATCCCTTAGATTTTCTAAATTCATTAAGTAGCACAAATACTGTTTCTTTATTTGGAGATAAGGAACTGGGTATGTAGGGAGAGTGCACTGGTCTTATTTTTCAATTAGTAATTTGTAAAATGTATGGTTTGCAGCTGCCTACTATTGACCTTCCTGATTCATTACAGTTCATTATTGTGTTCTGGTTATAATCCATTCTGCTGAACAACATGCACTTGAAGACCACTTAACCTTCCTCTTGTCCTTTTCTAGGTTCCACTCAAGAGATTGTGGTCTTTGCTATTCATATGCTTGATTAATGAATACTTCGTAAAGTTTTGACTGTTGTAGAGCAGTCAAAAGGCAGGAGGCATGTTGTGTATAGCAAACATATTTAAAGAAGTGTTTTTTCAAGGCATTCTGAAGTCAACAATATAGAGATTTTGACTGATTTTTATACAGCTAAATGTCTACTACACTTTTTTAAAAAGTGACTTCACTATGTGAAGGCATAGTGCAAAAGTAGGTAGATACTTTCACTTGAGAGAAAACTTTGAGGAATTTTTAAACACTTTTTGTGTCCTAATGTAAAAAGTGAAGTACATTGAAGCATGTACAAGAAATCACCGTTATTAGGCAACCTCTGGTCTTAAAGCTACATCCCTAACGTTCGTAGTATATGCTAAATGCCACCTTTATTAAGAGTCCATCTATGTTATGCAACAGATGGGTGTAGTTCCTTGTAAGGTTACTTAACATTTTCAGCATATACAGACTTAGACCACTTGAAAAGAATTACAGAACTGATGTGGCTACACAAGTACATTTTTCTGGTGTATTTGTACACATTCATTTCTGTAATAATTATTGAATCCTTTTTACTTTGAATTTGAAATACTGTTCACATATTTTATAAAAGTAAGTTGAAAGCTTTTTCATTTTGAGAAAAAGATAATTCTTTAATGCTGAGCAGATTTTTTTCGCTTAGGACTTTGTTGGTGTGGGATATTAAGCCAGACATTGAACCCAGCTCATCAAGGTGAGAGGCTAGTGCATTAAGTCATGAATATTTGCAAACGATAGGCCTGTTTCTTCAAGTTGCGGAATATCCTTAATTTCAGTTGACTTCAGTATCTTGCAGGAGCAGTTTCCTGTATCCCAAAACCCTCCTCCATGGTGACTATTTATTCTTGTATGATAAGAAACATATAATGCATTGTATTTAATATATACAAAATCTATCTGAATGCTACATCAATTTTGGGGAAAAAATACAGTTTCTCAAGGTTTTCTTCATAGAATCATAGAATATCAGGGTTGGAAGGGACCTTAGTAGGTCATCTAGTCCAACCCCCTGCTCAAAGCAGGACCAATCCCCAATTTTTGCCCCAGATCCCCAAATGGCCCCCTCAAGGATTGAACTCACAACCCTGGGTTTAGCAGGCCAATGCTCAAACCACTGAGCTACCCCCCCCCCCCCTTAATGTAGAACATCTGTTAATTTTTCAACAATTCATTTTCCTCACTCAGCCATAGAAGAGGAATATGCAAAATTGAGCTTGTCAGGCTGTATCAGTGTTAGAAATTGAAATTTCTGGTGTTAACACTACTGATGACTAGAATTGAATATTTGGCTTAACTAGCAGTTTAGTCACTTAGTGATTAAACAGTTATCTGTCCAAAAAGAGCAAATTATAGGTGTTCAATATATAATTTTAATTTATATTTGTTTTTGTTGCTATTTTTAAATCAATAATATATTCTGTCCTATTCAAGTATGTACAAGTTCTTGAATAATTACACAGAACTTCTAAGAACACTTTTGTGGAAAGCTTTCTACAGCTTCAAAATAAAGAGAATGTTGTACAGTAGTTTTTAAGCCTTGAGTTGTAGCTGAGTGAATTGATCATGTCTGGCAGGTTCTACTTCTGATGGCTTTCAGTTTAAGTAGAAGTGACAACCACCAGCAACTGCAGATATGTTTTAGCTGGAGTTGTGTGAATGAGATATTTTCAGTAATGGGGCATTTACTAATGGACTAAAGAGAACATACTGAAGCTATAAATTGAGCTTCTGTGTCTTTAGACAGATCCATGTAATAGTGTCAGGAAACATGTACTCGTAAATAGCTGGATGTGAAAAAATAATTACTTCTCTGCTAATAGACTTGCTGGTTTCATTTTATTGATACTCTTTTATGCTGATGTTTCTGCATGTGACTTTGAACAGCTTATATTAAATGTATTATTTTATGCAATTTCACTCTTGATCCATAGGGAGCGATCAGAAAAGATGGCAGCTATATATCAGTTTTCCTAAATCTTTGTGAAACCGTTTTAATAATCTACCTATTAAAGTCGAGGTATTAAAATAACAAGCGGCCCTTGATATAGGACCCAAGACTCATTTCCATTTGCTCACATTGCCATTGTGTTTAATGATCCAGTGCATCATGTAATAAAAAAAAAAAAAAAGATGATTTCAATTCTATAAGTGTAGGGTTGCTACCTGACAGGTTCTCTTTACAAGCTCAGGCTTAAAAGCTAGTTGAGGATAAACTGAAGCAACATTTAAAGTAATTGATACATTACTTTAACAAATGAAAGTGATTCCTTTGATATTTTCAAGCTAATGAAAATAGAACAAAGCCAATGTAGCTGGAATTTCTATGCAGTACAGTATATGAATACAAAGGGGGGCTGCACTGGGAGAATTGAGTGCTCAGGGTATACAGAATCAGGCCTTTACACTCTGCTCTGAATGTTAATGAGTGTTTGCAAATATTTGTGAGCTAATTTAAATGTACACTCTTTATTTAGTCAGATCTTCTCAAATTGTGCAATAATCAACCTTTTAGTACATTTGTTGCAAAACGTTTACATACTATGGCTTTGATTCTTCTAGTTGTCATATTTCTGCCACTCCTGTGTTTCAGGAAGTCTCTGAAAATAGCTTAAAAATTTATTCCTTGGTCATTTTAAGTAACAGTCACTTTTTGATTGAGTCCCTGTATGCAGATACTGTTTTGACATAAACATATAATTAGTGCTAGATCGTTTAAAAAAATTGTCAACTACTTATTTGCCTAAAAACTTAATGATGTACAGGACCAGCGAGGCAGTCTAGTATCTGTGCAATATGTTTACATGTAAGGTCAATTTAGGTTGCTGAGAAGACATGAATATCAACAGGCGAACAGAAAATCCCACAAATTAGAGATTTTAGTTTCAGGAAATACTTTTTAAAGCATTCTCTTCAGAAACTGGAATTTCTAGAAATTAGTCCATTTAAAAAAAATCAAATTTAAAAATCAAGTTGTATATCCATTTAAGGTTTCTTTTTGCTTTCAGATTTTCTTGTGTTTATGCAAAAGAGGTGTTTTGTAGCTAATTTTCTGTTTTACCATTAGGTGGAGCTGAGCTGTCCAAAAGAGATGGCATGGAAAGTCAACATGTACAGAGGCTATCTAGCAATCTGCCATCCTGAAGAACAGCAGCTTAACTTCATTGAGCGCTTGGTAGAGATGGCCAGCAGTTTAGCCATCCGAGAATGGCGAAGGCTCCCTCACGTAGTGTCACATGTTCACACTCCCCTTCTGCAGGTGAGATTAAGAACAGCCATACTGGGTCAGACCCATGGTCCATCTAGCCCAGTATCCTGTCTTCTGACAGTGACTAATGCCAGGTGCTTCAGAGGGAATGAATAGAACATGCAATCATTGAGTGATCCATCCCCTGTCCTCCACTCCCAGCTTCTGACAGGCAGAGGCTAGGGACACGAAGAGCCAGGGGTTGCATCCCTGACCATATTGGTTAATATCCATTGATGGACCTGTTCTCCATGAACATATCTAATATTTTTTTGAACTTCGGTGAGGTTTTTGCCTTCACAACATCTCCCTGGTAACAAGTTCCATAGGTTGACTGTGCATTGTGTGAAGTACTTTTGTTTGTTTTTTCCTTGTGTGACTCTGGTTCTTGTGTTATGCGAAGGAGTAAATATATACTTCGTTATTCACTTTCTCCACACCATTCATGATTTTATAGACCTGAATTATATTCTCCCCCCCACCCCTTTGTAATCTCTTTTCCAAGCTGATCAGTCCCAGACTTTTTAATCTCTCTTCATATGGAAACTGTTCCTTCTTCGAGTGATGTCCCTGTGTGTGATTCGCTGTCGGTGTTTGTATCCCTGGGTTGCTGATCGGAGAACTTTAGTAGCAGTGTCTGTTAGGCCCGCACACATGCTGTCTCTCCTTGGGCTATGCCTCGGTTCCTTCTGAACCGCCCCTGGCTAGAGACAGAGTCCTTAGCTGTCCATTAGCGGATCATTAACGCTACTTCTCAGTTGTTAATCTTTAGCTTTTAGAAACCCTTAGCATTTTTTTGACTTTTACTTGACCGTCTTAAAAACCAAACAAAAAACCGCAGTAAAATGAAGAAAGAAAACACTTTGTTCTTGTGTCAACCTCTGGTGGGGGTGCCCCTGGACCAAGGGTATGCCCAGTTCTCCAGGTTTCAAGAAATGTCGCACTTTCAACGAGGTGATCCTGGTCCCTGACAAGCACTCCCAGTACATTCACTGTCTCAGCGAGGGCCATATCCAACAAAAGTGTTCCCTCTGCCAGCAGCTGCGACCGAAATCCATCAAGGACAGAGAGCTCTGCCAGAAAATCATCTTTATAGAGGTGACTTTCCAACCCCATCAGTCCAGCGGGTGTGAGTCTTCCCCTCCACCTTCGACTTCGAAGAATAGTGGTTTGAAGAAACAGTCCAGGGACTCCTCTCACAAATCGAAAAAGAGAGTGGGAAGTTCCCTCAGCGAGCCCAGGGATAGCCGAAAGCGATCACCATCTCTCTTGGTATCCTTGGCACTCCTGGCACCGAGATGGTCCTGCACCTATGCCTTACAGTTTCAAATTGCCAATTACCAGGTGCTCACGGTGAAGTATGGCTCCACAAATTACAATAAATGACAAGACTTTATTGATAAACTGATGGAGAGCTCCCGGAATTCCTTCAAGGCCATCATTCAGGAAGGGCAACTTGTTGCGACAAACCTCTCAGGTTTTCTGTAGGACTTGCAGACCACGGTGGAGGACCTCTCCTTTGAAGGGGTGAAGCTCTTGGCTGAGAAAACTGATGCCTCTCTCTCTGCTCCTTGAAGGATTCCAGGGCTTCTGTCAGGTCACTGGGAATCTACGCACTTGGGCAAAAGAGTCACTTTAACCCTCAATAACGAGAGGCCTTATTCAACCCAGTTCCCATCACACTGGCACGCTGAGCCCCAGAAGAAAAAGGGTAAGTTCTTGAAACAAAAGCCTTCAGGTTCCCAGCCATTGACCCAACCACCTGCCCCTAAACATCACTTTTGATGGGCAGATCGAGGTGCCACGAGACCACTCTCCTCTACTACCTGTGACCATGCACCCATTTGGCCACCGTTCGACAGTGTTCCACAGTGCCTGGGAGCACATAACATCAGACAGATGCATCCTAGAGATCATCAGATCCGGATATTCCATCCATTTCACCTCCCTATCCCCTCCAAAACACCCTTCTCGCCCCTCTTCAGGGTTCCTTCTCATGAATCTACTGTGGCAGGAGATAGATTGACTGCTGCAGTTAGGAGCCATAGAACCAGTACCTCAGCATCTACGAGGAAAGAGGTTCTACTCTCATTACTTCCTAATACCCAAAAGGAATGGTGGTTGGAGACCCATTCTGGACCTCTCAACAAGTTCATCAAAACTCAGAAATTCAAGATGGTCACCCTATTGACATAAGAACATAAGGCCGTACTGGGTCAGACCAAAGGTCCATCCAGCCCAGTATCCTGTCCACCAACAGTGGCCAATGCCAGGTGCCCCGGAGTGAGTGGACCTAACAGGTAATGATCAAGTGATCTCTCTCTCCTCCCATCCATCACCCCCCTCTGACAAACAGAGGCTAAGGACACCATTCCTTACCCATCCTGGTTAATAGCTACTAATGGCCTTCATCTCCATGAATTTATCCAGTTCTCTAGTCCTAGCCTTCACAGCCTCCTCAGGCAAGGAGTTCCACAGGTTGCACAGGTCTCATCCACGCATTAAGACTCTGAAGCTCTGCCTGCTTACCTGGCCCTGCACTTGGAACTGGAAGCATTTCTGAGAATGCCACCATAGAGGTCCTGGCTTTCAGTCTCTTTCCTAGCAGCCTAAATTTGGCCTCCAGGACATCTCTCCTACCCTTCCCTACATAATTGGTACCTACATGTACCACGACCACCAGCTCCTCCCCAGCACTATTCATAAGTCTATTTAGATGCCTCGAGAGATCCACAACCTTAGCACCAGGCAGGCAAGTCACCATACGGTTCTCCTGGTCATCACAAACCCAGCTATCTATGTTTCTAATGATCGAATCTCCCGTTACTAATACCTGCCTTTTCCTACTGATTGGAGTTCCCTCCCCCGGAGAGGTGACCTCAGTGCGAGAGGATACCCCAACACTACCTGTAAGGAGGGTCCCAACTATGGGAAGGTTTCCCTCTGCTCCCGTTGACTGCCCTCCTTCCCTGGGGCTTTCATCCTCCTCAACAGCGCAGGGGTTGTCTGACCGGAGGTGGGACAAGTCTACAGTGTCCCTAAAAGCCTCATCAACATACCTCTCTGCCTCCCTTAGCTCCTCCAGTTCCACCACCCTGGTCTCCAAAGCCCGTATGCGGCCTCTGAGGGCCAGGAGCTCCTTGCACCGAATGCACACATATGCCACCCGCCTACAGGGCAGGTAATCATACATGCTACATTGAGTACAATAAACTGTATAGCTCCTGCTCTGCTTCTGGGCTTCTGCCTGCATTCTCTTTTACAGCTACCTAGGTTAACAGTAAGGTTTATGTTTAAATCAAGAAGTTCTGGTTATAGTTCAGGTTAAAGGTTTTTAAAAATGGCAAGTATACCTTACCCCCTTCCCACTCCCCTTCCAAACTCCCTCTTGAAGCTCCCTGTTAGCAGCCCTGGTTACTTGCTCGCTGCTTTATAAAGCCCTGGCTTCCTGATTAGCCCCTCCCACTGATTAAGGCTCAGCTAATGAACAGAGGCTTCTAGATTTCAAATCTTGTTTAGAAGCTCACAGCTTCCAACTGCTGGCCACAGCACACGGTCCTTCAAACAGACAGACAGACAAATACAAGCTCAGCACACAGCAGGTACCCCCAAACACACACTACAGACAGCCACTTACCCCAAGGGTCCCATATTTGCTCCTCCTTTACCTGGAGAACTCCCTCTCGAAACTCCCTGTTAGCAGCCCTGTTCACAAAAGCGATCATTCCATCACTGGAACAGGGAGACTGGTTTTCGGCCTTCGACCTACAAGATGCCTACTTTCACATCTCAATACTACTGGCTCACAGACATTTCCTCAGGTTCACTGTGGGGCATGAGCACTACCAATACAGGGTCCTCCCCTTTTGGACTTTCATAGGCCCTCAAAATTCTCTCTGTGATGGCTGCCCATCTATGATCTAAGGAATAATGATCTATCCTTACCCGGACAATTGTCTCCTCAGAGCCTGGTTGCTCTAGTAAGCTCGTCGAGCCACCCAAGACATAAGCTTGTTCACAGCGCTGAGCCTGCAGATCAGTTCCCAGAAGTCAACCCTCACACCAGTGCAATGCCTAAAATTCATAGATGCGCTACAGGCCAAAGCCTTTCTACCTCAGGACAGGTTTCTATCCCTGGTGTCCCTTATAGACATGGCTTAGTGCAGTCCTCAAGGGCCAGACAGAATCTGCCTCCAGCTCCTGGAGCTATGGCAGCTGGCACGGTTGTGATTCCATACTGCAGACTTCACATGCGATGCCTACAGTTATGGTTCAGTTCGCTTTACAGACCAAACAGGGACAGTCTGGACAAACCCCTGTCACTCCCCATCACGATCAAGAACTCCCTGGACTGGTGGAAGAACCTGGCCAATGCATACAAAAGGGGTCCCCTTCTTACAGGCGCTACCTTCATCAGTCCTTATCATAGACGCATCCCTCATAGGATAGGGCGTGCATCTAAATGGTCTAAATTGTTGCCTGTGGAGATCTCCCTGCACATCAATGCTTCTCGAGTTGAGAGTGGTTAGGAATGCCTGTGCCAGTTTCCTCCTGGTGATAACAGGATCACATATAAAGGTCCTGACGGAGAACATAGCCTGCATGTATTATATCAGCCGCCAGTGATGAGCCAGATTAACTTCTCTGTGCACAGAGGCAATGAAACTATGGAACTGGTGCATCTTTCACAACATGACTTTATCCATGGCTTACCTCCCGGGTATGCAGAACGAGGTAGCGGACAATCTCAGTCACACCTTCCTGCACAACTGCGAGTGGGAGATGCACCCATGAGTACTTCTCGACTTGTTTTCACAGTGGGGAACACTGTGCACAGATCGGCTCACCTACCTGAGGCAGCTCGTGATGTACCCACCAATCTCCCTTCCAGCCATTCTGCACCTTCTCTCTCAGGACAAAGGGCGTATTTACCTGCAGAAATGATCCAGGTCCCAGATTTGGTGCACGCCCCAACAAATCTCTCCAGTGTCAGCAACTCTGACCCTTAACCTCAATTTTTATCCCTGAGCTCTCTCAGGGTCCACCTAGCAGCTATTACAGCATTTCATCAACCTGTAGAGGGGTACTCAGTACTTCCACACCTGGCCACTAAAAGGTTCTTTAAGGTTCCTTAACCTCGATTTCCTACCCTGTCGTGGGATCTAAACCTAGTGTTGAAAGGGATGACTAGGCCTCCCTTCGAACCTATGGCCACCTGTTCACTAACATCTCTAGCGATTAAAAATGATCTTTCTGGTTGCAATTACCTTGACTTGAAGATTAGGCGAAATAGCAGCTCTCTTAGCACATCCCCCATGCACAGTATTCTTCCCTGACAAGGTTACACTGAGGCTGCATCCAAGGTTCATCCCTAAAGTGACCTCCTTGTTTCACATGAATTCAGTCTAATTCACCTTCACGTCTTCTACCCAAAGCCTCACCGAGACAATAGGGAGGCCGTACTGCATACCCTAGACCAATGGTTCTCAACCTATTTACCACATATGCAGCTCTCTGTGTTATGTAGGCCACATCCACACTATATATATACTACCTGTATGGCCCTCGGGGCTGCAGCTATGTGCTGATTGGGCTGCAAGCAGCCTACGGGCCGCAGGTTGAGAACCACTGCCCTAGGTGTTAGGAGAGCTCTTGGGCATCAGTCCACACCTTTGCAGAATATTATGCGATCACTAGGGACTCTGCCTCTAATGCCAACTGAAAACTGCCCATTTATTCCTACCCTTTGTTTCTGATCCATGAGAGGACCTTCTCTCTTATCCCATGACTGCTTAAAATCCCTTCATTACAAAATGATTTTTCTAGTAACAAGTTTCAGGATTTTAGCAATCATAAGAAAAAGGTTTTGATGAAACACAGTTGATATTTCTGAGAGGTTAGGGAGGGCCGGGGGAAGATTCTCAAGTAATTTTATAGCAAGAAGGAGTTCTTTTGTTACACAATACTCATAACTAAAAGGTTATTCCTGGTGATATTTTTAAATTCAAATTGCAACATTTATATTTTGGTTGGAATTCCTTTATAAAGGTTATAGTGTTACCACTGCAGGTAAACTAAGCTTTGAACTAAGCTCCCATTCACTTCAGTGGCCTTTGGAATCAGTCCCATTGTGAGGATGTTATCCTGTTGCTTTATGAAACACCTGTGGAAATGTAGAGTGAATCTGTAAAATGATTTTCTTTTCAGTTTAACACATTGTAAATACAGTACAGGTTTCAGAAGCCTATAATCTATGTTACTTTTAGTCTTAGCTAGATTTATTCAGTCAAGCCAACTGTTTGAAGTCAGTGCCATTAAAAGAAAAATGTGTGTTCAGGAGTGCTGGCATTGCTTTCGTAGGAGTAGGGTTCTGAACACTAAAGTTATGTCTACACAGCAGTAAAATACCCGCAGCTGGCCCTTGTCTGGTGACTTTGGCTTACTGTGCTTGGAAATTGTAGTTTAGGCATCTGGACTTGGGCTGGAGCCCGGGCTCTGGGACCCTCTCCTCTCAAGGAATGCCAGAGCCTGGGCTCCAGCGTGAGCCCAGATGTCTACTCTGCAGTTTTATAGCCCTGCAGCCTGAATCCTGTGAGCCACAGCTTTTATTGCAGTGTAGACATCCCCTTGGCTCAAGGCTTGGGGTCAAAGAAGACCTTGTTGTCTAAAACTCTGGCATTAGTGAAAGACTGTCTTTTCCAAAGGGTAATAGGGCTCAGCTGAAAACTACTGCAGACTCTGGGCACCTAAAGCTTGATGAGCATGCGTCTTCTGTTGAAATGAAAAAGGAAAAGGTTTTAAATATAAAATTTTATTTTCGTTCTAAATTGTAACACTTTAACCAGCACTAGGGACTCCCCTCTGTGCAGAAACCAAAAGCAAGACTTGCCTCAGAGGCTGGTTTTTCATGCCCCTTTGTACATCTCCTGAAGATTCCCTCTTGTACAGCGACTCCCCATCTACTCAGACATATCGTACAGGTAGGAGACTAGGTGCCTTCTTACTCCATTGCAGCCCTCCTTCCTCTTCCTCGCCTCTCATGCAGAATCGGACTATGAAAATCAGGATCAGAACACTGAGGAAGGGTTCTTTCCACCAGACGTTTTGGAAGACTATGTAGGGAAATAATTGCCAAATACACATTCCGCCTACAGAAGTAGTAGTTTTCTTCTCACCACTATGGTTGATTCAGATCCACTGGGTGTGCAAGGTGATCAACAAGAATAGTGCTGCCTACTTACTTCATACTTGAAACTCCTCTTTGGTGACCTGCATGAAAGGGAGCAGGAAGCACCAGCTCACATCCTAGTTTACTAGCTCTGTGATGTGCCTGGATGAACGGGGACTCCCCCTTCAAAGATGGAATCCTTCAGAGAATTTCCCCTAGTGCTGCAGAGGAGGCGAAGGAAGGGCAGATGAAAGACCTCTGTATTTGAGTGTATGTCTACACTACAGCCGCTAGAATAGGACAACTCTAGCAGTGTGGTGTAGATGCGCTGACAATGGTTACATCAAATTATCCGTTGTGCTGATGTAAGGGGGGAGGCTCATGTAGGTGCCATCCCATCGTGTATCCTGGAGACTAAGATGCATGCTTGTATCTTGCACAAAGGTGATCTCAGCTGTTCCCCGGATACAGTGGATAATGCCAGCAGCATGAAAGTACAACAATCCCACCTAAGACTGGGGATCACAATATTCCAGGTCTTTGGGAGTAAGCTGCCTTTACGGCAGAAAAAAAGCTACACCCTGCTGGATAAAAGGAAGGCTGGAGCTGGAGGCAGGCTGCCCCTGAAATGGGGTGTTTCTGGACCTAAAATTCCAGCAGTGGAGCATTCCACTGACTTGTGCAGAGAGAGAAGTGAGAAGCAATTCATTAATTCCAGACTGCAGGAACTTCCAGCAGGAAAATAAACAACTAATTCAATACCACCTACATCAACGGACATAACTCTTCTGACAAATGTCAAGGTGTCATTTAAAAGTAGGAAGAAAATGTTTATAGCATAAGACTTTACTACCTTTTTGTGGAACTGCAGACATAGCCTTAATAAATTATGCGCATGCTATCTCATGTATGCTTGCCAATCCTTGACTTCTCTGTACAGAAGCAAGTGCTGTTTCAACTGGAAAACCAAGCATATAGCACACAGAGACTCAGCCAAACTGTCATTTCTGTGCTGTTTTGCTACTTAGTACATACTATCTTTTATCTCTTCTATTTCTAGATTAGAGCTGAACTCACTGCCGACTCTTGAATCGTTTTTAACAGAAGTTATTTTGACTTCAGAAGCAGGCATGCTATTATCTGCATTTCTGCAAAGAGTACTTTCTTTGGAATAATAGAAGTAAAAAGCTGTTGGTTTTTTTCCTCCCTTGTTAAACAGGACCTCAAGCTTGGGTGTTTATTTAAAGGCTCAGTGTTTAAAATTTGTTAAAGTCCTTTTTCTTGTCATCTTTAATGACCTTCTCCAGAACCTGCTGCAGGGTTTGGCAGCACTTAGGGCTAGAGTTTCTGAGGTGTATGTGATGTGTGTGGAGCTTTTTTGTTTTGTTTTGTTTCCTTATGTAAACCTAGTTTTATTGGTATTTCAGATTATGAAGAACTGCAGGCATTGTTCAAAACCAGTATTTTTAATCTTTCTCCTTGTCATGCACCTTACTCAAAAATAAGATTCACATGAAAAATTAGGGGAAAGAGATTCTTTCTTGTCATATCCTGAAAGGGTTGTGAAAACCTTTTTGAGAACATTTCGTTTAAGCACTCAGAAATGTCTATGATGCATTTTGCACAAATTTTAAAACGTCTCTCCCCTGAAGAGTGGGCAATTTAAGTTCAACGTGACACAGCAAGTATGAGTCATAATAGCCTGAGGGGACAAAAGAGAGAGGAATGACAGGTGCTGGTGATATTATACCTAAGTCAGTAAGGAATGGCACATCTTGAAGGTTGAAGAGCTAAGCTTCTAGTTAGACAGAAGGCTACTGGTGTTGTGGCTGACTCTCTCTCACAATTTGCATAGATGCTGCACTACAGCCAAAAAGGACTCCCACCTCACATCTTGCAGTATAAAATATCAAAACCTGATATGTTTTTCAGATGGTTTTAGCTGCCTGTATAAACATTTTAGAACTTCAACAATTTTTTTTTGGGGGGGGGGAATGAATCAGTGCCATTGCCAAGGGGCGGGGGGGCCGGGACTTTTAAGCTGTCAAAATGTTTTCTTTTTTTTTGACTTATTGATCTGTTTTTCCTGACTCTCTTATGGACAAACCACAAAGCGAGAAATAATGACATTGAACTTGCCATATGCCAAATTACCTTTTTAAGGAAAAAGCTGCAAAGGACAGAACTTAGATATTCTGATACTACTAGAACTCTCTTTCACTTTAGGTTGTTAAAAATTGAATGTTTTTCAACTGCCATTGAAAATATTTATGCCCCATTTATACTAGCCAGCATGAGCAACAACATTGTGTTTTCCAGCTTAATCACACTCTTGAGTACATGGCACACTTCCAAAGCCTAAATCGTAAAAAATGTGAATGCCTTCGGGTCACAGATAAACCTGGGAAGCCAAGATTCTGGGAAGTTCTAAGAAGTGGGACTCGGAAGAGGCTGTCAGAACTTTTGGGTTTGCTGTTATCATTGAAAAGGATAGTCTTAGGAAGGGGGATTTAGGGCGGACCTGTGAAGATTTGGTTTGGGTTTTCTTGTAGTTCACTCACTTTCCATTTAATATCTCAAGTTCTAAGCTGCCTAAAAAGTGAGTGTATGAACTGTAGGTAATTATTGTCTGTGGGTAAATTTTTCAAATGTGCCTAAGTGACTTAGGCCCTTAGGACTCTGTGTCATTGGCTTTGAGGATCCTAAATACTTAGTCACTTAGTAAAATTTGGCTCCTGATGCTTCTGAAAATTTTACCTTGTGCCCTTATTTTTGTTGTGCAGAATCTACTAGTTACTAAAAATTGGCTCTTGTTACTATTTAGAAAATTTTACTTTTCACATCTAGGCTACTGTTTCAACCACAGCCCTGTGCAATAGTGTCGAAAAGATAGCACCAGTTGTTAATTTCTTATTGGCCAAATCCTCATGTTATTAAAACCCACCATTACCTTTGTTGGCAATTTTAGTAGAAAATCCTAAATTGATTGGGCTTGGGAGCTACCTTCACATATAGATATGGTGCATCCAAAAGAAGGTAAGACATTGCCAGAACAATGCCAGGAAGTTTGCAGGGTTGCTACCTCTGGTGCACCTGTTTTACACACAAATTGGACTTAGTTTTTATACTAAGAATCTGACACCTTACACAAACAATACATTCATGTATAAAGCCTTCCCTTGAGCATTTTTAATGGATGGTCGTGCTTTATGAAGTTTCCCTTACCATCTGTGGCTTTTGCAAGAGTTAAGATAGGTCTCTTTTCCTTATTCTTAGTACTGGATATGATCCATAAATAGCAAAACCTTAAATCTGAAAGATCTATAATACATAACTGAAATCATTGTGCTTGTGTGGAGATGTCCTGCACAGTAGCCTGTTTCCCTGAATTCCTAATCATTTATGCTGCATCAGATGGATAGTGAATGAATACATAAGGTTTTACATCTTAAAATGTGAGTGTCCGAGTACAGTTTTGATAAATAATAGCAGAACACTTCATTTCTTTGAGATGTTACACCTGGAGGATGGCTTGATTGAATTAACTCCTTGCTACCAAGAGTTGGGAATGTATTTAGCTTTTTTCAGGACTGGCAATGGATGTGCTTAGACCTTCCAGCATGAAAGGATTAATGTTGCTAAATAAAATATTTAAAAGGTTCCACATATGTGACATCAGTTAAAGTTAGTATTTTTAAATAATCTTTATATATATATTCCCAGTGTAGAAATGATAAAATAGGCAGTGAATGATGAAGGTACAAACCAAACAATGAATTTGCACTGGAGTAATTACTTTTTTATATCAGATAGTGTGTGATTAAATACCTGCAAGAAAATTAAATTTACATGATGAATGGAAGTAGGATGAAGGTTAAGCTATTGTGTGAGCTGATACTGAGATGATTGTGGGAAAATATTACTTTCCTTAATTTATTTTGTTTCAGGAGATTTGACTTTGTAAATGTGGACTGATTTTTGAACAGTTATTTTATTGAGTTGATTAACAATGAATGCAAATGTTATCTATTGAGAAGTAGCTTAGAGAATAGTATATTGGTTTAAATGTACTATAGATGATTAAATTCCAGTAAAGACTTTGGGTCTTTTCTGTAGATTGTTGAAGTTTAACAAAATGTCTGCTGTTTCTTGTAGGTGTGAGACTGCTGCCATCTTCTGTTTGTTCCTTTCCTTGATTTGAGCATGCTGGATGACTAAAAGTCACTTTTAAACTGGTTAAATACTACGAACGTTAACATTTTCGAAATGTCTTCTTAGTTTTAAGCAAGCATAGACCATATTTTATGCAGTTATGCTTTCATTGTGGAGTTGAAGAAGGACCAGTAACGACTTTTACAGGTTCTATGAAAAGTTTGAATTCCATTGATTTAAGATCAGTACTCTTATTCCAGCCTGCTACTTTAGATAGCACCCAGTTTATGATACTATTTTCTGGTGGTCTAAAGTTAGGGTGATCAGATGTCCCGATTTAAAATTAGGACTGTCCTGATATTTAACCCTTTGTCCTGCGTCCCGATCGATGTACCATTGGAACTCCAATTGTCCCAATATTCCGGTAAGGAGGCAGCGAGCAGGAGGGAGGCGCCGACTCCGTGAGTGCTCTGGGGCTGCCAAGCACCCACCGGCAGCCAAGCTCCCCCGCTCCTTGCCTCCTTCTGCCCCCACCCCTAGCGTACCGTGTCCCCACTCCTCCCCCTCCCTCCCAGCGCTTCCCACCGCCCAACAGCTGTTTGGTGCGGTTTGGACTTTCCGGGAGGGAGGGGAAGGAGTGGGGATGCGGCACGCTCGGGGGAGGAGGCAGAGAAAAGGCAGGGCAGGGACCGGGGACTTGGGGGAAGGGGATGGAATGGGGGGAGAGGGGGCAGGCGAGCACCCACCCAGCAGAGGGGAAGTCGGCACCGTGGCGGGGGTGGTGGTGAAAAAGCGAGTGGCAGGCAGGGAGGGTGAAGAGGCGAGCGTTGGGTGGGGGACTGAGAAGGGACGCAGCAAGCCAGCGGCGGGCTGGGGGATGAGGAAGCGCGCAGTGGCAGGGGGGCTGAGCGGGGGGGCGGGACCTGGGGCAGAGTGGGGGTGGAGCCTGGGAGGAGCGGGGGGTGGACTGTGAGCAGGGCTGATGGCACCCCAGTGTGTCCTGATATTTCAGTGTTGTGATCTGGTCACCCTATCTAAAGTTGATATAAATTCAAATTGTATTTGAGAAGGCTTCCAGTCAGAATTACTTTGTTTTCAAGCAGTAATAATTGAATCATATGAAAATCTAAATAAATTTTGAACGTTTTCTTTCTGGTGATTACAGAGTGGCAACTAGCCAGCCTGCCATTGTTGTCATTTGGATTAGGGATGTATGGAAAAAATACACACTGTTGCAAAATAAAACTTGGAGAAGATGCAAAAAATTGCAGGTTCACCACCTCTACTGCCTCTGGTTTTCATGAAAAATTAGTATTTACAGGCACAAATTTTATATGCAAGACTTGTTGAAAGGGTTTTAGACAAAATAAAATAAATATAAGTTTTATTGTTAGTTCCACCCTATGTGAGACAGCCATGCTAATTGGTTGCCTGAACTTTTAGCTGAGTCCCAAAAACATTTTCCAAAGATATTGGCACAAACACATACTATTATAGAGGAAAATAGCTACAATCAGTAATGTCTGCTCAGAACAGATATGGTGTTAATGGTTAGGTCTCCTCAGAAAGACAGGAACGCACAGAGTAAAGTGCTCGGTATTTGATTTGCCTTTCTGGAAAAGATGAACGTCTGAACCTCCAGTGGAATTTTGAACCCAAGAGTGTAGGGAAGCATTTTAAACCTGGTTTTTTTAAGACATCACATCTGGCATGAACTGAGTCTCCAGGCTGGTGATTCAAGGTGTCAGTGATCTTACATTTATTGAAATTCTCATGTCAAAATGCTGATTCTACTGATTTTTTGGCTTAATTATTAAATTGGTTATTGACTGTGTGTCTTCACTAGAGGTTATGAAATCCTCTATCATTTCATCGTTAACCAGTTTGCAAAATAAGAATATAAATAGCTCAGCTGTGTACTAAGTGACTTAACAATCAAATTATTGGTGGATATCTTCATCTGATAAAACAGTGTGGACAACTCCTTATGCTTCTGTAGTCCTGCAGTCTTAAGATGGACTTCCTTGTTTAGTGACCAAGATTGTATGTCTTGTCATTTATATTCCTTATTCCTTCTAGGCAGCACAGCAAATCATCGAACTTCAAGAAGCAGCACAAATAAATGCAGGGTTGCAACCAACTAATCTAGGGAGGAATAACAGCTTGCATGATATGAAGACTGTCGTAAAGACTTGGAGGAACAGGTTACCTATTGTGTCAGATGACTTATCCCATTGGAGCAGCATTTTCATGTGGAGACAGCATCATTACCAGGGTAAAACGGCCTGGTCCAGCATGCATGCATCATGTAATTTTCCAGACCACCCACTGTTTTAAAAATATTTATTTTTTGTAAATGTATGTTCATTCTCTAGTTTCAAGCACTCAAGAATATAATTGATCTTGATACTTAAATTATCAATTTGAAATAGAACTTCGTTTTAAAATCTTGCATATTTTGCATCTAAAACATACATTTTCAAAGCTAAAAAAAAGTTTTTGAGTATCTTAAATTTCCATCGTCATAAGTCATTTGTTCATGTGTATTTTCTCTGTATAATGTTTTTGTTTTTATAATTATTAACTTTTTACTTTCTGTCTCTCTAGCCATTGTAACTGCCTATGAAAATAGCTCTCAGCATGATCCCAGTTCCAATAATGCTATGCTGGGAGTTCATGCTTCAGCTTCAGCAATTATCCAGTATGGAAAGATAGCTCGGAAACAAGGACTTGTCAACGTAGCGTTGGACATATTGAGTCGTATTCATACTATCCCTACTGTGCCTATTGTGGATTGTTTTCAAAAGATTCGGCAGCAAGTCAAATGCTACCTTCAGCTGGCAGGAGTCATGGGCAAAAATGAGTGTATGCAGGTATGTTAGTATTATCTGTGTCAAGACATGTTGCTGGGGACTTTAGGGGTTTGATCTGCCATCAAGTGTGCAGGGGGTAGGGGAGAGAGACTGTCACAAGACTAAGTGAAGATTTAAACTAAGTTTTGAGTGACTTACTGTATGTGTGATGAATGTCAGGATATTAAAGTGAAACTGAGTGAGTTAAATGGACAAGAAAAATGGAATGTGACGGTAAGCAAAAGAAGCTGAGATACAGTATTAGGTATAGTGAAATTTAAAAGTGGAAAAGGCCTACCAAGTGCAAGAGATAGGACCCAATAAAGAATTTTGCATAAAGGCCAAGAAAAGTTGAAAAAAATGCTGCATCTGTTTAGATTTTTAGAAAGCATTTTTTTATTTATTTAAAAATTCTAACAGATTGTTGCTTATTAAACATCAAGAGAATTTCTATTTTGGCAGCTTTTTAGGAAGCTTTTTCCTTTTATTGATACAGAATTCATTGTACAAGGTTTTTTCATAAAAATTTGTTTAATAGGGCCTTGAGGTTATTGAATCTACTAATCTGAAGTATTTCACCAAGGAGATGACGGCTGAGTTCTATGCACTGAAGGGAATGTTCTTGGCTCAGATTAACAAGTAAGTATGTTGGTTGGATGAGATACCAGCACACATCTGGGAGAAGTGCAACATAAATATTTCAACAAAATGTTTAAGCAGCAAAGTTGTTCAAATGTTAAACCAGTATAAAATCAGGATAAAAATGAATATACATACTGATACCTAGCTTCTATGTGGTTTTTTTAGTAGTAATACACATCACTTTACCTTTTCAAAATATTGTGGAAAAACTAGGTCAAGTAATCCTCGCTCCCCTTCTATTAGAGAAGTTTTACGTATCGAGAAAAGGTAAAGTTAACTGACAAGGCTCCGCAGTGGCCAATCTGAGGTTAGGACTCAGAAGTTCTCTGCCTAGTTTGTCTTGTTTGACAAATATAATATCATAGTAAGATGGGAGCTGCCAAAAAAGGAGACCTCAATATGATTAAATAAGTTTTTGGGTAGAGAATTACTTTGAGAAACCAGTTCACTTGAGAAAAAATCCTGCTCAACCCAAAAACTCAGAGCTGTCTGCTGAGCAAAAGTGGTATTGCTTTTGTTCACTGTACATCACTTTTTCTTAAACAATAGCTCTTAAAGGAGTAAGGAACAATGGTGGTGAGATACAGCACATTGTCTAAGTAGTCTGAATCACACAATATGGCAGTGCCATGTACAGACTCCTTTCAAATAATCCTATTGAAAGCTTGATATGCTCTGCAAAGGACTTGCCTGTAGCAGATTAAAAACATTCAATTCAGTTGCTGTTGGGAAGGATACGGGACTTTTAATCCAGAAGGCAAACTAATTTACAAGCTATAGGTCACGTTTTGTCCCGTGGTACCTATGCAGTTTCAGTAGAATTCAGCAGGAATGTGCATACACATTTATAAAGGCATTATTCTTGCGTGCTTTATGTAGGGGAATCACTTTACTCACCAGTACAATGTAGCCACTCCTTGAGTGAAATTCATCAGCTTTTAAACTGTACACTGCAACACTACGCAACAGATCAGGGCAGGAAATGATGATTATCTTCTCCGATGGAAACTACAGGGAATTTTAAACAGGCAGAATGTAATTACTTTGATGGGAAGTGCAAGAGGATCTTTAATGGCCACAAATGGGCCTTAGTTTTACACTTCATCTGAAAGATAGGCAGTTTAAATTTTTAATGGGGGCAGATGAAATAAATAATTAATGCTGTCTCCTGTAATCAAAGCAAATTTACGGGGTAGAATAGTAAGTTTTTTAATGCAATTATTAAATATTTACTCTTCTCTCTTTTTTGCAGAAATATACCAAATTAAGTGTAGAATTTCAGTAATGTATTTGTCTTATACAATTAGCAAAATGAAAGTGGCAGTTTTGCATTGCACACCAGAGCTAATGAGCGAATTCTTTGATGCCTATAAACTGAACTGGAAGTTAAAGGTCACCTGTGGGTGTACCATCCCCCTTTGCCGCCCACTCTGTGAACAAGGTGATAGAGGTAGTATAAAGAGTCATCGGCGGTGTCAGAATGATAGATAATACAGGAAAGAGGAGAGAAAGGGAAGACTAGGGACAAAGCCTGTTGGTAGAAATGGAAAGTAGTGATAAAGAGAGTCATTTATCAGACTGCTCTCATAGTAATCTGTTCTAAGACTGCATAACCTAGGACATGGAAACCTATTGGAGGAAAATAAAGTGGCTGTGTGATATTGAGGGTAATTAGTTTTTTAGTAAGCTATTTGACGGGCAAGGTTATTTTCATTTACATCATGATTTTTCTCTAATGCTGGTCACTTTAGTTTTTGTATTGCTACAGATAATTACAAGTTGGGTGGTCTTCTGAATTGAATATTCATATTTTTATATTAAAATGAGATTTTTAAGGTTCACTATTAATAGAGAAACACAAGCAATACTTAACTATAGCACTGTTCATTCCAGTACTTATCTAGTAAGAGGAATGTATTTATCTTCGAGCACTTCTATATCAAAGGAGCCCAAAATGCTTTGAAAGATTCCTCATTTCAGTGTTGCAGTACATATGTGAGAGGGATAAAAATTGATGCTGAAGTGAGGTCTTTCATCTCTTATTTATTAAAATTGTTTTTCTTGAAATGTACTTGGTGTGTGCACCATATTATACAGATTCAAGAGTTTAATTTATATTGGGGTAATTGGCATCATATGCACAACATTCTGTATTTGGGAAAAAATCAGAATGGGAAATATTTAAGGTCTTAAGGTTATCAATTTTAGGGCGAGTTCTCTGACCTGTGTTACACTACACAGGTAGTTTTCAGACATCACAGTGGTCCCTTCAGGTCTTGGAATCTATGACTCTGTGAATTCAATACACTTTTAGTTGCCAAAACCTTCACTTTTTCCCTCTCCTGAAATTAAAGTATATGTCAGAGATCTGTGATCCTCCTCAATCCCCCTTCACCTTTTCTCCGGAAAGCCACAAGTTCTGGCTGTGAAAAGATGGAAGGAATCACTTTCATGTTGATTTTGTTGCTTTATTAATCCCAGTATGGGAATTCCACACTTCTCCTCTCATTTTTCTGCAAAAATCTCTCTCTCATTTGTTTGTGAGTTTCACCTCCAATCCGGAAACTAGCTTTTGCTTTTCTTTACCCCCAACTAAAAATCATGCCTGGACAAAATGCTTTCCCTGTGGCCTAGTTAAATGAAATCAACTAGGATTGGGTCAGTTTTATACCACTCCTGCTGCTAGGTAAACAAGCCTGAGAGAGAATTTTGCAGAAAAATGAGGAGATGTGTGGAATTCCCACAATGAAATTAAACACAAGGGACATACTGTATACATGTGATAAACAGTGAATTGTAATTATTTTCCTCTTTGTAGTAGGAGACTAATTCAAACATTGTTTGAAGATCATTAGGAGATAGATGATCATGACTTCAAGGGATGAGAGGATAAGTGGCAGGATCAGATGAATTTTAAAGAAAGGCTGTTATATTTAATTCCCTATTCATTATTTGCTAGGAGAGTTTACTTGAAAATACAGGCTGGGGTTTTGTTTTTTTTAATAGGAAGATTTTTTTCAGTTTTCCAAGTGGTGGTCAATACAGACTTTTTAACAGTATCTCAGTGTTCCTATTATGAAACATTTATTTTAATAAACATTCAACTTTGCATAAGAAAGCTCATGGAAAGCTAACAACGTGGGCGGGGGGGGAACTTCATTACTAGAGAACTGAATAATAAAAATGCAGTTCAGTATTAAGAAAATAACCAGGTTGAGTGCCATATTTGTTATTACTGTTAATTATTATTACACAGCTTAGTTTTTATTACGTTTTTATTAAGGTAAAATAAATATTCAAATTAGTCACTTACTATAATCCTGCAGGTCTGAAGAGGCAAACAAAGCTTTTTCTGCAGCTGTGCAGATGCACGATGTGTTAGTGAAGGCTTGGGCAATGTGGGGTGACTACTTGGAGAATATCTTTGTGAAAGAACGTCAGCTGCACCTAGGAGTATCTGCCATTACTTGCTACCTGCATGCATGTCGCCATCAGAATGAGAGCAAATCAAGAAAATATTTAGCAAAGGTAAGACCTAGAAAATGTATTTTCTAAGAAATGGCTATTGTACAGCTGCATAGTAAGAGCCAAGTTGTTCCTTGGGACATCAGCATTGATGAGGACAGCACAGATGAATAAGATGCAACACATGTTGGGTTTGGTTTACACATATGCTACAACTTTAACTGCTTAATAAGCCTCAGAAAGTAAGTAATACTGCCTGGCAATATTTCAGTCTAATGCAGTATGCATCAGTGACTGTATGGGTCCCAGCCCTCCCAGCATAAAGGAGGAGACTATTCTTGGCCCCTCTTCCAATCAGAGCCATGAGAGTCCAGATGAAGGGCACTTCCTGTTGTATAAGATCTTAAAATCAACCTCCTCAATCTGCATAGGTCTTGCTACTACTGCTGTTGAGGCACAGGGCAACTACATCAATAATGTTGGACTCCAGCTCTCCAAAATCCATCTTGTACTGTAGCAGTGTTGTAGGGACTAAACTTAGCTCCTCCAGCTGCATTTCCAGTCCACTGTACAAAGAGAAATCTGCATAGGAGATGTCTTGTCATTGAAAATCATCTTGAATTTGCATTTGTCCATATTATATTGTTTAGTAATACCAATTATAAGGGGTTGTTCGGGTTTTTGTGTTTGGTTTTTTTTTTTTGTTGTTTTTTTATTTATTTTTTTTACAACAGTTACTGAATTAAAACTAGTCAATAAGAATATTTCTGTGTGAGCTCTTCTTTTTTTTTAGTGTTCATAACGTGGCAACCAGCATGTACGTCTTCACTGTTAAGTGTTTAATTTTTAACAACCCTCATGGAAAAATCTGAAACTGATGACATTCTCTGCTGGGAAATATTCTCCCTTTGTATGCAAAAGTGCAGAAAATATCCCATAAGAATAATGATGACACATCTGGTGCTTTGGAGAATGTTACTGTTCTCCCAATCCAGTTCTACAATATAAGACCAAAATTATTAGCAAGAGCTTTGAGTTCTGTTTTTTAATTTAGCTGAATATTTAACAAATGAAAACATAGAATTAACAATACTGAAGATTTTCTCTCTTGAATTTCAACTTCTACACCAACACCTCTTTCTTTTACTTAATTGTAGGGGAAACGGCCCTTCTGACTCCACCAGAGGTGGTAACGATATCACTGCTGCCATAGTCTAAGCTGTGGTTGAACTTTATTTGTATTATGTAGAAGATTTTAAAACACAATTAACACATCCTTTTCTGCAATTTCTTGGGCTTTGTTTTTTATTTTTAGTCCATCAGACAAATACAATTACTATATTTGTGCCCAGCTGTTAACTAGCAGTGTTATATTGGCAAATCACTAAATTTTACTTCAGACGTCTTTTCTAATTAAATAAGTGGCACCTGGGGTGTTGGTTTTTTTTTTGTTTGTTTGTTTTTTAAATCAAATACAAACAAAATGTAGCTCATTGTCTACATTATGAATGGACAGGGATAGTCAGAAAAAAACCCCCAGAAAATGTGTGCAATACAGCCAAATTAAAATTGCTGTTGTAGTCTTAACTTTTGTATTTCCTGCTTTGTAGTTTTAAATGCACAAGCTAAGTATTATGTTTACTTATCTATTTTGCATTTAATTTCATTTTAAGAAAAAGGTAAATTTGCCCATCCCTAATAATAACCTTTAAATTCCAAATTAGGCTTTGAGACTTTCACCGTAAGTAAATGAATGGAATAAGATACGGTCTCTACTGTGACTCTTTGACCGGAGACCATTTTCTATGGGCTTATGTTGTTAAAGCTATATTTTTGCAATGGTAAAAGCTGAATGTTTTCAAAGAGAGCTGAGAATGTACACAGTCTGATAGAAGGCAGCAAAATAGGGATGTTGCTTTCTTTTTTCACCTTCCCTTTTCCCCCCTCCCCCTCTTCGCCCGACTTCTCCTGTACTTGATGTTAAGGTAGTTCATTTCCTTTATTCTGAGTGTCTCTTGTTGTTTCATTGAGTTGCTTCTAGTTTCTCTCATGTAAATTATCTCAGAACAATTCTAGCACAAGCCTCCTGGTGAAACCAAGCTGAGGTAATATCTAATGATGTCAAAGGGTTCTTCACAGGAGATGTACTCCTCATAAAGGACTGAGGCGCAAGCTTTTCCTTGTTCTCAAAGCTACACGGTACATTAGCGCACCTTGTTACGTGAGCTTTGGGCTTTCGTCCAAAATTAAACAAAGGAGAGGCATGTCACTGATCATCTAGAATTAGTTATACAAACTGAATGGTTCCAAGTTTAAAGTATTATGATATTACAGTGAAACAAATATAAAACAAAATTCACATGTAAAGACTTGCTGATGGCTGAGAGACTTATTTCTAAATGCTGGAACTGTGAACAACCTCAAAATGCCGAAGATTGGCTGGCTGACACCTACAAGGATTTTTTCCTTCTGAAAAAGCTACATCTAAAGTCAAATGAAAAACTGAGCATTTTGATTCAATTTAAGTCTTGTACTTGCAAAGATTTAGCTGGAGGTTAGACTCTCTAACCGTGATATAAAAAGTGAAATAAATTGAAAGATTAGAATAACTATTATTTATCACAAATAATGTAAAACAGGCCTGCACAACTCGTAAAGCGGCAAGGGCCATATTACTCCAAAGAAAACAGTTGAGGGCCGAAACCCTCCGGCCCTGCGGAAACACCCCTCCTTCCCCAGCTCTGGGGAGTGGAAGCCTGTAGAGGGGGAAAGAAACTGCGCGCGTAGGGTGACCAGATCACAGCAATAAAATAGGACCCGCCGCCTCCCCGCTCGACCCCACCTTCACCCCCTTCTTAACCCCCCCAGGGATCACTATATTACTGCACAAATAGTCAATCAATGCAGTTGTAGATAAATCTCTGCATTATGCATTTCTGTATAACTTTTATATGACTTTGTATTGAACCTTGGTAATATGTTATAGCGGGCCCCTAAGGTAGTATAATTAAGGTAAAAGAAAAACGTCTTTTTGCTAGAAGTAGAATAAGATCTTCCCCCCACTTTGTATTCAATTGCCCTGTTGAATGAATGAGGTGTGAATGAGGAAGGTGTGGAAGGCAGGCACCTCCAGACAGCTGCAACCCTTGGAGAGGGGATGGGAGCCAGACCAAGGACAATCAAACTTGTCAAGTGGGCCGACTAGAGAAGAGCAGACATATGGACGGCCTCGGGGGTTAGAAGCAAGCACCTTCCTTTGGGAACACCCTCTTTGCGCATTGGGACAATCCACCAGCCCAGAGACAAGCAGCAAAAAGGACCAACGGACACAGTCCCAGATTTTGAATCTGGGAGATTTGCCCCCCTCCAGCCACCGACTCGCCACTTGCCTCCTTCCCCCTCTTCCCCCCCCCCCCCCCCCCCCACCCAGTATAAAGCCTCTCTGCCACTGCCCGCCCGCTTGGCTCATCATCCCCCCACCCCGGCTCGCCTCCTCAGTTCCCCCGCCGCCGGCTTGCCTGCCTGCCCGCTGCTGGCCTCTTACCTTCTGCCACTGCTCCCGCTCCCTGCCGCTGGCTCACCCTCACTTCCCAGCCTGCAACTGGCCTCTTCACCAGCCCGCCAGCCGGCCGTTGGCTTGCCCCACCCCGCCACTTGCCTACTCACCCCCCAGCGGGCTGCACAGTGAGCCCACGTGGGCCGCATGTGGCCCCTGGGCCACATGTTGTGCAGGCCTGATGTAAAATATATTTAATATTTTACTTTTCCATATAAACAGAGTCTGTAGTTGCTTCAGAAGACATGGGAAAGGAGTTGATTTCATGTAGTTGTGGAGGGGAGGTAGTTTGCAAGTTTATCTCTTGAAGATGCAGTTGCCACTGTGGATCATTTAACATATCCATAAGCAAAAATGCTTCTATTCAATTAATACTCTTAGCATGTATTTGCATAAATAAAAGAATTTAATTGATGATTTTGCAGCATGTACCTCCATCTCCTATCTTTATTTATACAGTTGAAGGATTTTTCTGCGGATGTATCATTTTGAAGTTCGTTCGTTCTTTGAAAGTTCTTTGTTTTCTAATATAAAATACAATAGACATACTACTTTAATGATTGTGTGGATTCCACCGACTGTGCAGATTCACTTTTGTAAATGACAGTTTGATTATTTTTTTCATTTACTGTAGTTTGCCTTGTGTAATATGGTTGGCTATGCAGGGCTTTCTTCTGCTGTAACTCTTTTTGGCTAATATTTAGAAACCTAAACAGTTATTTATGGGTGAAATATGTAAATTACTAGTGATCAGATTCCATACATCACCTTTTGAAAATACTTAATGTCAGAAAGATACAAGTTCAGATGTCCTCTTGAAGCTTCTTTTTTTTGCTTTTAGGTTCTCTGGCTTTTGAGCTTTGATGATGATAAGAACACACTAGCAGATGCAGTAGACAAGTATTGTATTGGTGTTCCACCTATCCAATGGCTGGCTTGGATTCCACAGTTGTTAACATGCTTGGTTGGCTCAGAGGGCAAGCTTCTTCTGAACCTCATTAGCCAGGTAGGATGGATGTATGGTACCAATGATAATTTCTACTACTTTGTTGTTCATACTGTGTTTTTGTAAGATTAGGTACTGTAAGTATTTTTAAAGCAAAAAGAAGGAAGTGTTAAGATTTCAGAATTTCATTGAGTGTACAATTATGAACATGTTTCTCCATTTTTTCCATGTAAGCAGGATATGTTCATTTCAAAGTGAATTTTTGATAAAATAAGATTAAATAAACTACTATTCTATACCATGTCTGCAACAAAACATTACAATTTTCCCTCTGGAGTTGTACTCCATATTACATTGTTGCGAACATAATTGCCCATGTTTGAAAATGCACAGTCAAATTATGCATATAATGCAGGATCAGGAATTGGAGAATTGTTCTGGCTGTGCCTTAAAGTGACTTTAAAAAAATATATTGTTTTGATGGGGTTTGTGTTTTGGTTTTGGTTTTTTTGTGGGGGAGTAGAGGCGGTTTGAGATGCTGGTTAAAAATTAAAAAATACATAGCCCTGCGAGAATAATAAGCAAAGCCTACGTGGAATTTTATTCAGAGATGGCATTGCCAGATGATTAGAGAAGTGACAATGAGGTTTGAGGGATTTAAACTAAGGGTACGTCTATACTACCCGTCTGATTCGGCGGGTAGCAATCGATCTGGGATCGATTTATCGCGTCTCGTCTAGATGTGATAAATCGATCCCGGAAGTGCTCGCCGTCGACACCGGTACTCCTGCTCCACACGAGGAGTAAGCGGAGTCGACTGGGGAGCCTGCCTGCTGCGTCTGGACCTGCAGTAAGTGCTTTTCAGTTCGAACTAAGATACTTCGACTTCAGCTACGTTATTCACGTAGCTGAAGTTGTGTATCTTAGTTCGACACCCCCCCCCCCCCCAGTGTGGACCAGCCCTAATAATCTAAACTCGTGGATTCAGCTCTTTCAGTGATTTGCTGCATAATCTTGGACAAAGCACGTAAATCCCTGTGCCTCCGTTTACCAAACTGAAAAATGGGTGTCGGGATCTTTTTTTCTTGTAGCTTGTCCAGAAATCTTTACAAGAGGGTTGCTCCATTCTTGTGGCCCTGGATGCAGAACTGAGCCATCATAGTGCCACCTCACCCTTAATTTCCACCTTAGGAAATTTTTGAAAGCAGTTACTGACACTAGGATCCTGTTTAGACTAGGGGAAAAAAGTGGTTGAAGGGAGGATTGGTTTTGATGTTTTTTTTTTTTTTTTTTTTTTTTTTTTTTTGGGTAAATGTTTTAACATGTTTTAGATTTTTATGGTTTAGTCTTTGAAAATGAGTTAGCACTTAGTATAAACGAGTTTAAACTATGTTAACTGTTCATGGACAAGCGTAGGCTTCTTACCCACCTAGGCCCTGTCTTGATGGTCAAAAAGGGTGATGTGTGTTACAATTGTGCTAGCTCAATCAAGTTATCTTAACATGATTGAAAACCCCCTTTAAGATGCAGGCTAATGTATGAAGTCATGATAGCTGGCTGTGTTGTAGCCTAGGCTGCTCCAGACTACAATGTTCCCTCAGTCCCCTGGATGCTGGCAAAGGGGGAAAATTATCCCTTTTCTCATTACTCGCTTTCTATTTTTGCAGTGTTCCCACTCTCTGTATATTTTCCCTTGCCCCTACCTTTTTTAGGGTCCTAAGAGAGAATTACTGTGTTTTAAAAAGAAATATAAGATAGCAGAAATTACAATAAAATGGAGATTTAGAAGAGAAAGATACTCCCTTGCAGCCTTGAGGAAGCAGAATATTTTGGGGCATGCTTCCTCATTTCATTGCAACTTGGTGTTGTCTTTTTCAAAACAAGAGTTCAGCTGTCTACTGAGGATTGATGCGTGCACTTCTTGCCTTAGAATAATACCCATTTCACCAACTTCTTGAGGCTCAGTATTTATAAAGCTCTTTTTAGTAAAATTTTGAAAAGTGTTAGGTGATTTAAGACCTCAAGTCCCATTGAAAGTCATTGGGCTTCGGTGCATAAGTCACTTAGATGCTTTTGAAAAAATTTCCTTTTGTGATAATAGGATGAAAGGTGATGTTATAAAAGTTTTATGTATTATTAATGTGTGGCCTTAAGGCTGCAGAAGAAATTAAAAAAATGAACTTCATTGGAAATGAGATTTTACCATAGATAAACTTCTCATAAAATCATTTATTCCTGGATTGATTCCATGGAAAGTATATACATCATGTCAGTAATCTCTGTTCAGTTACATATGGACATTTTAAGATTATTTGTACATATTTTTAAGAAAAAATATGGCTAGAAAAACTTTTGCCATATCTTATGCTTGCCTACAGCATATGGATAAATTAGGTACATTGTTCCACTCATTTAATGGACACTGAGATTTATAGATTTAAAGGCAAAAGCTGCATGTTAATGTGTACTCAGCTTTTTTTTTTTGGTAGAAGCCATAAAACCTTTGTTTGGTGAAAGTGGTATCCCTTTACATTAAGTGGCTATTTTTCGCATTCAGTGCTGCAATTAGGTGGAGTAAGGTTACTCTAATGGGCCCAGCTACCACGTGGCATTGGGTTCATTGGGAATTGTGGCCTAATTTAAAGACTAACTGGTGTTGTGATGTCTGTTTTTCTTCTATTATGTGCATGAGTAAGATCTTTGAGCTGGTCAGGTACTCTTGCATTATGCTATTTCCAGATTTATTAGGCAATACAATAGTGGGAATCCTAATTAGATATCGCTTACTAGTGCGCAGAGATGCACCGCGTCATCTCTGTGACTCTACCCTCTTTTTGTTTGGATTTTTTTGTTGCTGAAATGAGCTTTAACGATAAATTCTAAATAAATCAGGGAATTATTGAAATGCACTTGTTTAGCTATATACTTGAGCTCTTGTATATTCTTTATAGATTCTCTTTATAAACCAACAAAATACTGAATATTATTTCCTATGTGTTTATATTCAAATAGGTGGGAAGAGTCTATCCCCAAGCTGTCTACTTTCCTATCAGGACCCTCTATTTGACACTGAAGATAGAACAACGAGAGCGCTACAAAAGTGGTGAGTTGTTAGTACTAAAATTCACTGTGCTCAATTGGCAGTTTTAACTTTGTCTCTCCAGTGGGGATTCTCTGACTTCCTGGTAAATCAAGTTCACTAGGAAGGATAGCTACTTATCAAGGCTTAGAGCTAAGGGAATAATTAATGGTAAACTTATTTGGGTGTAGCATATGTCTGTCTGCAAATATCTATGAATACCTTACAATTTTGTTGAATATATTCCTTTTATTAAGTTCTGTATACTTATGTGCCCTCATTACTGTAATATCGGAGAGCTGCACAATCATTCATGGATTTTTATCCTCATAAAACCCTTGTGAGTTACAGAAGTGCAGTTATCCTGAGTCTGCAGATGGGGAACTGAGGCATAGAGATTGAGTCACCTAAAGTCACGCAGGATGTCTGTCAGAGTAATAGCTGAACCCAGTCTCCAGAGTCCCAGTCCACAATATTAACCAGGAAGCTGTCCTTCCTTTTGGTTTGTTTTGACTGGACGCATAAGTCACATGGCATTCTATTCCCTGTTGGATGAACTTAGCTCTTTAGAATCAGCTTTCAGTGCACATGCTGGTGTTTAAGATAAACTTCTTGCCATATATGCTCTCTAAATTTTTACTTTGAATTTAACTTCCTCTGTAAATGCTCTCTAAAATTCTCTGTCACACTGTATTTTCAAGGACACCAACCACATGAGTGCAAACAAAATAGAAGCAATTTTGGGTTTTGAGCTATTGTTAGTGGGGAGAAAAATGAGGGATATGTCCAGCTATTTTCAGGAACAAATCCCTGTGAAGCATTACCATATCAAGCAATTCCACAGCACCTGCTTATTCTTTTGGCCCATGTAGTCTCTCCAGAATAGCTCCCAAGAAAACTATTTGAACAACTTAAATCTTTCCTTTTGTTCTAGTTTTGTTTTGTTGTTTTTCGTTACAAGTGCATTGTTTAGGTAATCACCTGTTTCACTTGTGAATCAGTGTATTTATTTTCTGCATACATTTTAAAGGGCACTATTTAAGTAACATCCTATTTTCCTGGGTGTATTGCTCTACAGAGGGAAAAATGTTCACATACAATAATACAAACATTTCATTTTATTTCTTAATATTAGTTGTATGCTGCCTTTTTGTTGGTTTCATTACATTAATTTCCAGCAGTGGATGTTCTGCATGCAAAATTCTGTCGTAATAATTATATCACTGCATGTATAATAGATAGCTGATCGTTTTTCTCTTGACTCTACCTCATACTTTTTAACTCTTAAACATTGCTCTTAAGTCATATGGTATCATTTAAAACAGCATCTCATCATTTAGTAAGTTGCAAGCTCATACCCTGAAATTCACTGGTTAATTATAATAACATTCAGTGGTCTTTGTATAAGAAATTAGTTTTAGTAAGAGATGTTCCTTAGGATAAATTTCATAATGGTTGATACTAGATTACCTGTTGTTCCAATTATGTTATGAGGTTTCATGAAAGCAGAAAGGAATTGAATATCTTAACTTTTGCCTTTTACTTTAAGAGGAAATGTATTTCACAAACGAATGCTAAAAGATTAAAGGTACAAGTCTTCGCTCATTTTTTAAAAAATGTATGTTTTGCTCTTACCTTTATAAAACAACTGAATACCATTTTCAGCAAAATTATTTTTTAAACAATTTTGATTTAATCTTTTATTTTCCACTGAATTATAGAAAACTAGCTTCAGTTTCCTTTGGAAGCAAATTTAGGATAGTATATTGTTTTGAATACCATGCAATCATCTCTTTCATAGTTCTCTGAAAGTTAACTATGCTGTTTGGGTTTTGTCCCAGATTCTGGACAACAGCAGCCAAGTTCAGTAGGAAATCAATCTCATTCTGCATCAGATCCTGGGCCAATAAGAGCCACTGCACCTATGTGGCGCTGCAGCCGAATTATGCATATGCAGCGAGAACTGCATCCGACACTTTTGTCCTCACTGGAAGGCATTGTAGATCAAATGGTCTGGTTCAGAGAGAATTGGCATGAAGAGGTATTTGGACTTAATATAACTATTCAGAATTATTTTACATGCATAAAATCCCAATCAAATGTAGATGTATAATATGTTTCTAGACTATTTATTTTTCATATCTGACAGTATTTTTTATAGATTTTTGTTTAGTAAACTGGTTCACAATAAACTGGTCTGTTTAAAAAAATAACCCTAACAACTCTGCCTTCAGATGTAAGCAACTTTTAATTATTTCTATATTTTTAGAAGTGATGTAGATGCTGTGGAAAAAATCTCTCTGAAATAATTAGTGTGATAAATATTTCTTCTAATTGTAGGATTCCAGATGAGTCTGGTATTGCAAGGGACACTTTAAATTCTTGCATTATGTTTCTTTGTGTTTCCCTCTAGATGTGGTGATTTGTGAAGTGGAATTGGGAGCTACCGCACAAAGTCTAAATTAAATTTGATCTGTGTATTTTGAAAACTAAATACTGTAATACACTGGAATCTTGCTTGACCAGATTATCCACTTTAGCGTTTGTCTCCCAAAATGATTTTTTTCTTACCCCTACTCAGAAAAGATTTAATAACATAGGCTTTAATAAGGTCTCATATTACTAACACTTAATTATTTGATTAAAAACCCCTCATATTTATTAATGTACTCCAGAATACTGAGAATTTAAATTACAGTTGTCAAATGAACAAAGTACATTTTGTGATGCACTTTATTTGTGTATCAAATCTGTGTAATTTGCTGATTTTCAGCGGTAAGACTCAATGCTTCAGCTCTCAATAGTAGGCCCATATTGAATATCTGATGATTCTTTTGCTAAACAGTATCTCAGGCACTACTACAAATAAAGAAAGTTCTTCTGACTTAAGGGCCAGCTCTTGCTTCCAGTGACTGAAATGGAAGTAGAAAGATGCCTTACATAAATAAGATTCATAATCTAGATTTAAGTAAAAGATAATTTTACTCTCAGAAAATGTATTCTGGTTTTGCTGTATTCTCGTACTTCATTGCATTGTAGTAGTAGTGTATATTTGTTGTCAAATCAAAAGACCTAACAACATATACTTATTTTTTCTTTTATTAGGTTCTGAGACAGCTGCAGCAAGGCCTGGCAAAGTGCTATTCAGTTGCCTTTGAGAAAAGTGGAGCGGTTTCAGATGCTAAAATCACTCCCCATACACTAAATTTTGTCAAGAAGTTGGTCAGTACCTTTGGAGTGGGACTGGAAAATGTGTCAAATGTCTCCACTATGTTTTCCAGTGCAGCTTCAGAGTCGTTGGCTAGAAGAGCACAGGCTACAGCCCAAGACCCTGTATTTCAGAAATTAAAAGGGCAGTTTACAACAGGTGAGATCTTACAACATATGTTCAAGTTTATTTTAACAATCTGCAATTAAAATATTGTTTGTCCAGTGTTCAAATCCAAAAATGGTCTTTACTCTTCCTTTCTGAGGAAGAAAAATGACTATAGAACAAACCAAATTTTTATCATTTGAAAAATGTACAGTAGTCTAGTGTCTGTCCATTCCTATACTCTTTAGAGTAGTAAAAAATGCACGCAAGAAAATTAGACCACAACACCGCGGAAAGAACATTTGTAGTGTAGTATGTAGTTTTTCCATTCTTGCCATAACTGTAGTCAAATTACTCCTATTTACAAAAATATGTACATTACAGCGCTTCAACAAAGGACTAGCACATTTTGACTGCTTGTATGGTGAATGACAAAACTATTTGGCAGATGAAAACTGTTAATAGCTAGATAGTCCTTATTTATACTAAAAGCACACAATGTAAGTCTTTAAAATGTAATCGCAGTTTTCATCACAAAAGTCCAACAAACAGTATTATGTACAGTTTTCCAAAATTATCAACATCTGATGAGTAATATTAATTTTGGATAGCTAGATTATAAAATTCTCTACTCATTCACATAATTGTTAGATAAATCCATAACAATAGTCAGGTCTAATGAAAAGGATCCTTTTGGGAAGTAGCTTATTAGGTATTTCATATTTTTATTTGCCAGCAGAATTATTATATTTTGTGTGCCTGGTGATGAATTGAAAGTGAGTCACTTACCTAAGAAAAGCCTACAAAGCAGTTTTAATGTAACAAACACTCAAAAGTATCAAGGCCACTCAGATGTTGTCTGTATACGAGATACAGAAGCTTGACATTTCATGGGAGGGGATTTCATGGCTTTCCTAGTCATGGAAATTTGCTTCTGCTGCAGCGATACTTCCTTGGCTTATCCTGAAAGAAGACTAAAAATCAGATAAAGTGGAATAGTAGAAAATAAACTCTTTAAAATAGAAAAATATTAAACCTCTGAATTGGAAAGGCATATTTTAATGTAGAGCTAAGTTTTCAACTGTTTTTTCTAAAGCCTATTTTGATAAATTTGTTTAAAAATTTTAGACGTTAATGTTCATAAGTAATTATGGAACTTACTGTATTCAATATTCAAGGTCAACACTGTTACTGAGTGCTTTATTGAGTTCAGCAGGTAGAGTTAGTTATAGTGGTTTTTCAAACATCTTACTGACTATGATGTGAAAATAAGTGATCTGTTGAGATTCTTGTGAAAATAGCTCCCAGTCACAGATATGACCTACATATCGTGTGCACATTATGTATTGCATGATGTACTCTTTGAAGCACAGCAGTTGCATGACAGTAGATAATGGAAGTCCTGAACCATATGATTAAATTTAATGGATAAAGGCTACAAGGGAAGGAAACAGTAGTTGAAGCATTTCACATATCCCCAATTGTCTGAAAATTACAGAGAATCAAAATACAGTTAATGTAGATAAGGATTTCTTATTTTTGAAAACCTTTATTATTTACATACTGCAACATTTAGGACACATTTAGTCACTGAAGATATTGTTTTTATAGTGTTTTTGATATTATCTTAGTCTTTATTAATTTCTCTTGATGCTTTGTTTCCTTCCAGACACAACTTCTGGGAGATCTTAATTTTTGTAGGCTTTAAAGGACAATAATTATGAAGTTTAGACTTGGAATTCTAAGAGGAACATAGAAGGGAGTAGTAGTTTACTTTAAAAAAAACAAATAAAAATACTACACCCCTCCCAGCCTACTAGAAAAAGGATTGTAGGATTTAAGATTAATTATTTTGTAGTGTCTGTCTTCGGTATGAAAGTATCTTATACTGATAACATTTTCATTTTATTCTCTGTATTTTCTTTTCACAATTTCAAGGTTTATAAGTGGCATATTTAAAGTTTCTAGCTTTGTTATCCTGTCAGACTTTTACAAAAATGATATGCATCAGCGTTTAAACAAACCTAAAGGGAGAAGTTTTTCCTGGAGCTATTTAATGAAATAAAGAACATTTTAAAGTAATCAAGATATAAAGTGTTTCTCTTAAATTTCAGTTTAAGAATAAGCAATTTGCCTAATTTTTTTTTCCCTTGCAGACTTCAAAATTTATTTTTCAATTATGATTAAGCGTGAGTGGTTACAGGATTAAAATAGTTATTTTAGTTAGTGCTAGATTAGATTATGCTTTAATCTATTCAATTTTGAATTAAACCCCAAATTTAAGTGTGAAAAAATAGATGAAATTAAATTGGTGAATATGCTTGCTTTGTGGAGTCTTCTATAATTTAATTTATTATGCAGAAAATGAAATTAGGTTTGTGATGAATTTGCAGTACTGGAAGAAACTACATTATCAAATTAATAAACTTAATTACTTTACTGGACATAGCAAATGTATTAACATTTTTAGACAACAATTAGTAGATCATGCCTACATTTCCTTATGTGCTTTGGGCCTGTTCATTCTGAGTCAATGGGGTCTGCCTTCTGTCACACTTAGAAGTGACCATGTTTGTATTTATAATTCTCAGCATCTATTGAATTTACTTCGTGTGTGGATATTTACATCTGTTTTCCAAGTCTTCTTTGACATGTGTATAATAGTTAAGAATTTATCTAAAGGTAAACTGTGTTCCTGGTAGTTATTCCTAGGTTAATGTTGACAGATACATTATTTGCATATACCTTTTGAAAATATATCTATTGTGGTTCCATAACCTCTTTTTCCAACAGTTGAGATGCATCTTTCTTCCTGCAAATACAAAAGGAGCTCAGATACCTCCAGGAGGCTCCAGGGATTGGCCATACCCTTTCCATATTCATTCTAAAATCTCTATCTACAGCCAAGCAAATGGGGTTCAGCTTATTTTCATTCTTATCTGTTACCATCCCAGCTTTTAAAGCCAAATTTAAGTTAATAGAATCATAGAATATCAGGGTTGGAAGGGACCTCAGGAGGTCATCTAGTCCAACCCCCTGCTCAAAGCAGGACCAATCCCCAACTAAATCATCCCAGCCAGGGCTTTGTCAAGCCTGACCTTAAAAACCTCTAAGGAGGGAGATTCCACCACCTCCCCAGGTAACCCATTCCAATGCTTCACCACTCTCCTAGTGAAAAAGGTTTTCCTAATATCCAACCTAAACCTCCCTGTAACAGGTCTCTGACTCACCCGGCGGCGCCTGCTGCTGGTCTCAGTTGGGAATTAGCTCACCAGCCTCCAGAGCGCCCTCTTCTGGTGGTGATCCACCTGACCACTCTCTGGCCCTTGAGTCCCTCTCGGGACCCAGTGCCCCTTTAACTGGGGTGCTGCCCCCTGGCGGTACCCCACAGGTCTGGGTCTCCCCTCCCCAGGGGACCCCCAACCCACTATCCCCAACTCCTTTAGCACCCTCAGATGCAGTGCATCCGGCCCCATGGACTTGTGCTCGTCCAGCTTTTCTAAATAGTCCTGAACCACTTCTTTCTCCACAGAGGGCTGGTCACCTCCTCCCCATACTGTGCTGCCCGGTGCAGTATCTGGGAGCTGACCTTGTTCGTGAAGACAGAGGCAAAAAAAAGCATTGAGTACATTAGCTTTTTCCACATCCTCTGTCACTAGGTTGCCTCCTTCATTTAGTAAGGGGCCCACACTTTCCTTGACCACCTTCTTGTTGCTAACATACCAGTAGAAACCCTTCTTGTTACTCTTAACATCCCTTTCTAGCTGCAACTCCAAGTGTGATTTGGCCTTCCTGATTTCACTCCTGCATGCCTGAGCGATATTTTTATACTCCTCCCTGGTCATTTGTCCAATCTTCCACTTCTTGTTAACTTCTTTTTTGTGTTTAAGATCAGCAAGGATTTCACTGTTAAGCCAAGCTGGTCGCCTGCCATATTTACTATTCTTTCTACATATCAGGATGGTTTGTTCCTGCAACTCAAAAAGTATTCTTTAAAACACAGCCAGCTTTCCTGGACTCCTTTCCCCCCCTCATGTTATTCTCCCAGGGGATCCTGTCCATCAGTTCCCTGAGGGAGTCAAAGTCTGCTTTTCTGACGTTCAGGGTCCGTATTCTGCTGCTCTCTCTCCCAACATAGTATAATTGGCTAAATAGAGCCAAGGCAAAGAGTTAGCCCATCTTTGAAGAAATCTCTCAGCAGTCATTGAAAGAGAGTATTGTTGCAATTATTCCTAGCTTGGGCAGATGAATGTTGAGTCTGGAACAATCCTATTAAATACAAGCTGATGTTGAATGACATCTCTCACCTTCTGGTTATTAGGAGCAGTAGAAGTGGTTCCCCCAGGAATAAGCTGCTTCTTCTAGTATATATGCCTGTGGGTGCTCCACTGTAGGATGTGTGTGTACCTGAATGCGTGCAGTTGGAGATTTGACTCAGCAGTGTCTGTGGGTCTGTGCCTGCACACTATACAACCTTGTGCTCCAAAGCAAGAGTATAAAGGAAGGAGAAGATCTGCTGTTGCTCCAGTTTATTCTCAATGCCTGTGGCTCAAGACAGAGCAACTGTGTCCGCTGCTTCCTAAAACACTTCCCCATTAGTTTTTCTTTTCTTTTCTCAGTATTTAGTTTTCTTTTCCTTTTCATTCCACAAGTCTCTGTGTTAGGGGGATTCCTACTGATAGGACTGATTCCTTGGCCTTCCTCTTCTGCCAACTTCTGGGGTATGCTGAAGGTCCCAGGATTCAAATTGTGCTAGACCTGCAACAGATATTTCTCCTGGAGTGATAGGCATTCTAGCTTTCACCAGTGTCTCAGAGACTCTCATTCCATCCAAGTGCAAAATTTGCATGGGGTTTAAGAGGAAGTTTCCTCCTCCATTCAGTCCCACACCATCTCCATCTGACAGTATGGCTATTGAGAGGGTGATGTTAATTGCACTTGGTTTGTCCTTGAAAGAGATTGTGGCTCTACAGACCTCCAGAAGGATTTCCTGTCTGGTCTAGATCTCATCTTCTCACAGTTAAACTCCATGGGTCAAGAAAACAACAGAAACCACAGGGTTTTTTTCCCTGCAGTATGGACAAGGGACTTCGATTCAGCACCACAGCATGACAGGTGTCACCATACTCAGTATCCCACCTGCTGGGTCCTCGGGCCCTTTCATTGAAAATCCTCAAGTCTTAAGATCTCTGAGGAATCAGGCTGGCTAGACCCTATGGTGAGACCAATCTTTCCTAAGTAGGGTCTGATGTTGGCGCCCTCAGTGCAAATATCTATTGTTCTATTCTGTTCCTCTTTTTTTTTTTATTACCCTCACCTGCTACTGTGGCATCTGAGCACCTTCTATCTCAGGCTTTGGCTACACTGGCGCTTTACAGCGCTGCAACTAACTCGCTCAGGGGTGTGAAAAAACACCCCCCTGAGCGCAGCAAGTTACAGTGCTGTAAAGCGCCAGTGTAAACAGTGCCCCAGCGCTGGGAGCCGTGCTCTGTAAGCTATTCCCCTCGGAGAGGTGGAGTACCTGCAGCGCTGGGAGAGCTCTCTCCTAGCGCTGGCGCGTGATCACACTTGGCAGCACTTTGAAATTTCAAGTGTAGCCAAGCCCTTAGTTGTTTCTCCAAGCCATATTCACATCCAGGGAAGTCAGGCTCCATACTTCGGTTATCATGAATCATTCATCTCTTCTAAAAGATTGTCAAAATAGATCAGAGTGATTGTTATGTGCTGGTAGGTGTCAGCCATTTGGGAATGACAGACCGTGCTCAACTAGGTCTAAGCCACCTTCCAGAGCATGTATTCTTGCTGTCTCCCATATTTAATTATGCATAGGTATTACTTGGAATTCTGCATTCTTCATACCATTACTCCTTTGATTTGACATCTAGATTTGATGCCCAGCTTGGGAGTAGTGTTTCAGTCACTTAAATATTTCTCAAATCTTTCTCACTTGGTGGGTCACTGCTGTTTGTCAGAGGAGGGGATGCATATAGGTAATTCTCAAAAGAGAAAGTTAGTTATTGTGGTAATTGGTTTGGTGGGATAATTGTTTGCATATGTCCATACACTGCACCCACCTTCCCCACTTCTTCAGATTAGTTGGTTAAGGATTTTTGAATTACTGGAAAGAACAAAAGTGTGTTCAGGATTACACCCTGATGTATGTCTTCGGACTCCGTTATGAGTAACAATAAGATTTTGTCACAGAGGTCAGAGACTGTGTCTTTCAGAGACCTATGTGACATTTTCACTTCAGCTTCAGCCACATGCCCTGAGTGGCGGGGCCGGAGCCTTGGAGCCCCAAGCCACTGCGGGGGCCCCGAGGCATCTGGTACTGTGGGAAGTGTGGGCCCCGAAGAGCCGAGCTGCCGGCCCTAGAGTTGTCAGCTACCATGAGTGGTGGGGCCCCGGATGTCTGAGCTGTGGGCGGTGAGGGCCCTGGAGCTCTCAGCCGTTGCAGGTGCTGGACACATCCTTCCTCTCCCCTCCCCCCGCCCCCCAGTGGGGCTTGTGCTTCAGTCGTCCCCCCATCAGTCCCACCCCCCATTATTTTAAATAAAAGTCAAAGACGGGTGGTTGCGGATTTCCATGAACGTTAGTTTATTGCCTAGGGCCTGTGTGTGACTTTTACTAAAAATAATCGTGACAAAATCTTAACCTTAGTTATGAGAAAAGAGGCTGTGTGGGTAAGTCCTTCTTATGGCTGCATGCTGGGGGATTCTGACATTGCCTATCTGGACAAACTTCTCCTAGGAACCTGAATACATACATGTAATTGTGGTAACTTGTTATTTTTATCCTAGTAATTGTAAAAACTGTGTTTGCTGTGATCCAGAAGTATTGATTCAGATAGTCAAATGTGTTTAATAAAATGTTGGTGTTATCTATGAGTAATTCCACATTTTTCAGTATTTTCCCGATATTGTCTACATTTACATTTGACCAGTTTCTTCATTGAATTGGTAAATCTTGAGCTAATTCAAGGAGCACGACTTAGCTTTTAGTAGTGGTTGAAATAGATAAATAAAACATTATCTGTCTAAATAAAGCTGTCTTCAAAGCAAAGTACAAAAGTCCTTCACCATAATGAAATCAGTGATATTTCTCCTCCCCTTCTTACAGCTGAAGTTACTTATTTTCTTCTCAGATGGGCTCTGTGTGGATCCTATGTGACATGATTGAAAAAGATTAATTAATTGAGCTCACTCTCTGTCATTCCCATCTGCTACTGAGAAACGAAACAAAAAAATCTAAAATAGGCATTTTCACTAAACTGGAGTAATTCCTATAGTGAAATGAATGACTTGGTGTAAAAATAAATTAACACGGTAGCATATTTTTACCACGTTGGTTATTTGCGTGTCATTAGAATACTGTAGTTGTAATTTGGGGACATTTTGCTGCACTTCATGGAGTTACAGAAAGGACTGCATTATTTCTATTGTCACTTTTTCGTAAAGTGATTTACTCATATTGCTCACTAGAGGGTAGACTTGGAATTATAATCAGATATTTTTATTATAATATTTGTAGTTACCAGAGTTGTGCTGCACAGACTATATAAAAACAGAAAAGGGACTGTCAGTTAACTACAGTAATAGTTTTTAGAGTCTAGCAGAATTATTCTTAATGTCTCTTAGCAGCATTATAAGGAATACATTAAATTGATAGTGTGTGTGGTGTGTGTGTGTGTGTGAGAGAGAGAGATGCAGTATATATAATATGTGAGTATATAGTGGTTACCCTTTAAAAACCTAAGAGATTTATGGCAACTGTCAGGTTTTTAGGAGGTGATTATTGTGCATGTATGCATTTCCTACACTCTTTGTCTCTGTCTGTGTGCGTGTCTCTCTCTCTGAATTGTGGCTAAAAGTGTATAGGGCCAGTTTGTTTTATTGTGTGTGCAAAAGGTACACCCACAAAAACATGGTGTATTTAGGTTCTGTAAAATTCATTTGTAGAGGAAGTTACCAGATTTGTGGACAAAATGCATCTTTTTGTGACCCCTCTTTTTGTGGTTGTGATTGAAAATTTGGCCCCTAGTGTGTTTGTAATTACCATAGAGTGCATGTAAGTATTTCATCGTTAGTACACTATAGATGGATGTTCACAGCAGATTTTTGTGATCCAATTTCTCTCTCTTCTCAGGTTTTACACTCTTACTTTAACTAATTTCTCTCAAATGCTTAATAGTTATATTGGAGATCTAGAAAAATATTTTACATATGTAACAGACTACATAGTAGTTTCTGTGTTCTAAATGTACTGTGTCATCTCTGAGATTAACAGATAATTTTCCCTAGCATTCCAGTTGTATTGAGCCATATTGGAGATTCCACATGCAGAAATTGTTCTACTATAACTGTGAATCTTATACAGCTGTGAGGAAATGTGCAATGTATTTCTAACACAGTAAAGCTAAAGAAGACATTGCTTGTTTTGACAAATTGATCAAGGGTAAATATTGTGCAATTTTCAGAGTTTAATATGCAATAACTGGGATTTACACTATTGTCAGCTTTTATCTTGTAAATTCTGTTCTGTTTGGGCTCTTATCCCATGTTCACTACTGTCGTACCTGAGCACCCAGCAAGAGTTTGCAGTAGACATTTTGGTCCCAGGATATTAAAGAGACAAGATAGCAGATGAGGTAATATCTTTTATTGAACCAACGGTAGAAGGCACAAGCTTTCGAGGTACACAGAACTCTTCAGTTCTTGGGAAAGAAAAAGACTGTGGTAAATACAAGCTGGGACAGATTGTTATGCCTAAGGGCAGGTCTTCACTACCCGCCGGATCGGCGGGTAGCAATCGATCTATCGGGGATCGATTTTTCGCGTCTCGTTAAGACACGATTAATCGATCCCCGATCGCACTCCCCGTCGGCGCCGGCAATCCACCTCATCGAGAGGCGGAAGCGGAGTCGACGGGGGAGCGGCAGCGATCGACTCGCCGCCGTCCTCATCGCCAGGTAAGTCGATTACGATACGCCGACTTCAGCTACGCTATTCCCGTAGCTGAAGTTGCGTATCGTAGATCGACCCCCTCCCCTAGTGTAGCCCAGGGCTTAGACAGAGGTGTTAACAGGCCTCTCTTCCTTTAATGGTCCCTATGTGCTACTAAACAATCTCTACCTTGCATTTAGCTGTGATGCTCAGAGTACTTTTCCCAGACCTGAAGAAGATCTCTGTGTAGCTTGAAATTTTGTCTCTCTCACCAACAGAACTTTGTCCAATAAAAGATACTACCTCACCCATCTTGTCTCTCTAATATCCTGGGATTGACATGGCTACAATTACAATTATACAGGCCAGATAAGGAGTGATCGCTTTGTGAAAGTTGTTCGCACGTGGGTGATGGGGTGTTTTTGTCTTTTATCATTTTTGTATGTGAGCTCATTAAAGAGTGTAGTATCTTTGTCTGGTTTCACCCACATAGTTGTTGTTGGCAGTGGATGAAGTACATTCACCGCATGTTGTGATAAGCACATGTAGCACCCATGGATCTTGAAAGGTGTGTTGTGTGTGATATTGTTCATATGAACAGTGGAAATATGTCTGCAGGTTCTGCATCTGTTGTGGCAGGGTCTAGTGCCCCTTTGACTTGATGTATCCCGGTCTGTGGGGAGCTTGCTTCTGATTTGTGTGGCTGGGGGGTTGTTTGGAGGTTGGTTGTAACACATCACGTTTGCCTGCTACTCTTAATTGCATATTTTCAAATCCCTTATGCATAACAACTGACCCTCAATTTGCCCACTTCATTTCTACTGACCGCTTATAACATGTGTTACCTCTTATGCTTAACAAACTGTTCTGACTTGTATTTAGCTCAGACAAAGTTGATGAGGCAATATCTTTTATTGGACCTGCTGCTTTTTGGTGAGAGAAACTTGAGCTTTTTTGTATTTAGTTCAGACATTCTGATTTCCTTCCCCACACCTGAAGAAGAGCTCTGTGTAGCACAAAAGCTTGTACCTTCCATTAACAGAAGTTGGTCCAATAGAAAATGTTACCTCACCTACCTTGTGTCTCACCTACCAGTAATGCATTTGGCACACAGTTCTGTCTTTCTTCCTCTCTGCAGGGGGAAAATTCTCTGTGGATTTAAACTATTTTTATTTTCATTTTAATTTTTAAAATATATTTTTATTTAAGCTGTGCTGTGTGTTCTTATTAGTGAGAGCAAGGTCAAGATGAGTGCGTTGCACTCAGAACAGGAAGTGCTGGGATTTATGGTCGTTCTTCGATCCTGCAGGATTTTGTTCTGCAGTCTCAGATCAACTCTCAAGAAAGCACTATCTCCTGCACAACCACACTTTACCCTTGTAGTAGATGGTGTTACGGAGTATAGGGGAGTCCGGCCCTGCACCCCTTTTTCCCGGATTTACTGGGAGTCTTAGCCAGCCAGTAGAACAGAAGGTTTATTAGAGATGCCAGGAACACAGTCCAAACAGAGCTTGTCAGTACATTCAGGACCCCTTAGTTGGGTCCTTTCGGGGGGCAGGGAGCTTAGACCCCAGCCTGGGGCTCCCTGCATTTTACCCCACAGCTCCAAACGGGGCAGGGAGGCCAGACCCTGTCTGCCCCCCTCCCCTCCTCTTTCCAAGCCAGCTTCAAACTGAAAACAAAAAGCCAAACCTTCAGCAGGCTCTTCCCGTTCCCTGGGGCCCCTTCTCTAGCCTGTGCATTTTTTCAGCCAAAGGTGTCACCTTCCAACCCCCGTCCTGGCTCATGTTACAGCCTCAGGTAAAGTCTTGCATTCCCGATGCAGCCTTTCCCAATGCAGCCAGCCTCCCAGGTCAGATCCATCTCGCTCTCTACTCCGTCACAGATGGTTTCAGTTGTTGACTCCAATTCTCATCCTGGAGCTGTAGGCAACTGTTCAGATGTCCCGGCCCAGATTATTAAGTATCTTGAAGATAAGGATGGAGATCTTGAATTTGACATGATATTCTATGGAGTGCCACTATAGCAAGCAGAGCACAAGTTTGATTTTCTAGTGGTACCCTGAGTTGTTAAGAAGAGCTGCTCTGTTCTGTACTAACTGGAGTTTCCTGAGCGTTGATCGTGCCCAGGTAGACGGTATTGTGGTAATCCAATCAGGACATAACAAAGGCATGTACTATTGAGGCCAGGTCACCACTTAGGATGGAACACTTACCTAGCCAGCCATAGATAGCATATGTGAGTGTATAGCATCAGTGAGAATCTAGAACCATTCCTAAATTGCAGTCTCATTTGACTAATTGTGGGTTATGTATCTTCAACTAGAGGAGACAGCCCTTAGCTGCAAATTCTCTGTAAACTGGAGTAATCTCTCTGTTGCTTGGATTCAACTTGAACCAGCTATTCATCCTTGAGCTGATCTTGGACAAGCACTAGGCTAGCTTGGAGACGCTGGAGTTGTGAAGGATGCACAGAGCTGTTTGTTTGCATGTTGTTGGCATTTCTGTTCAGGATGTCTTATCCATTCTCCTAGTTGTTTCATACAAATATTGGAAAGAATAAAAAGAAATGTATTTTTCTATTCTGAGCTGTAAGAAATAAAAATAATTGTTTTGAATAACAGACAGCAATTTTACTACTTGGTTTTGGAATTGTTTCTGACTTTCGAGATTACTCCCCAGTTGGTACTTTCATCTCATTTTTTAAAAACGGTATGTATACTCAGATACAGAATAAAATAGAGCCAGGATCTCTTTTGTCCTGTCTAATACCACTTAATTTCATTTTAAATCAAAGGGAAGCTCACATTACTAGATTGGAAAATAAGCTTCAGCTCTTCTTCCTCTATCTATATGATTTGATCTAATCCAGCCTAATCCATACCACAAGCATTCCATGATATCTGAATCGGTGAACTATATAAAACCAAATAGACTGTTGATCATGTACAGTAACAGTATTCGGAGTTTTCACAGTATTATTTCTAATGTCCCGATGACCATGAATCAGTAAGGTATTAGGAGAATCTATATAGGCAAAAGAGCTGGGAAAACAAATGGATTTGTCTAGAGCTTTGTGCAGGAGAAGAAAGCAACAGAGCCTGGTGGATCTCGTCATCTAGTGTACAGTTTATTACATATTGGTTGTAATTTTCAGATTCCAAAATCAGACTTCATACAGAGATGAAATACCCAACAGAACCTGTGCAACTAAATGTATCATACCTATATGCACCATGGAATTATGTGTGTGTTTGTATTGCTGTAGCACTTAGAGCCCTAGCCCAGTTGTGCTATGTACTCTACTCATATGTAACAAAGATGGTCTGATCCCTTTCACGAGTAGTTTCATCTCCCTTTCTGTCTCCTCAAAATTAATCTGAACATATTAGCTTTTTTCTTTTTGTGTTTGGTATTCATTATTTGCTTTTAGTAACAGCTCATGTGTTTTATACACTGACTTGGTTGGTAAGGTAATGTTTTTTGTGTTCAAAATGCTAATTGTAGTAGTTACTTTTCCAGTGTATGTAAATAACCATTTTTAGCATTTTCCTCCATGTTATCACTTTAGATCTATTTTAATGCATAATGGTGTGCTGTACATGGTGCACCTAAAAATATTTTGCTTGAGGGCACAAAGATGAAAACAACTTTTAAAATGCCAGCTTCAAATATCTGATAGTTAAATATACCGTACAGCATTCAGAATGATAAAAAAAAATTAAAATTTTCTTCTAGATTTTGACTTCAGTGTACCAGGCTCCATGAAACTTCACAATCTTATATCTAAACTGAAGAAGTGGATCAAAATCCTAGAGGCAAAAACTAAGCAGCTTCCAAAGTTCTTCCTCATAGAGGAAAAGTGTCGTTTTCTAAGTAATTTCTCAGCTCAAACAGCAGAAGTGGAGATTCCTGGAGAGTTCCTTATGCCAAAGCCAACACATTATTACATCAAAATTGCAAGGTAAACTACCATTGAGCAAAAGGTAGATGTAACTGAGAAAATAAAGGTTTTTTTTTTAAAAAATCCCCTTCCCCCACTTCTTGTGATGCAGTATCGATCCCAGTTACAGAAATGCACTTTATTTGTGTGTCTCTAGATATTTCATTGTCATTTCAATACATTCATTCTTATGTCTTAACATAATACAGTTCTAATTTTAGATTCATATGGTAGTTTTACAGGGTCTTATTGGGAAATTAGGAAAGGGGAGAATATTTTTAAATTCATTGTAATCTCCTTTACATTAGTGTAAATCCAGAGTATTTCTGTTAACTACTAGAGTCAGTAGAGGTATTCTGGTTTTTCATCAGTATTGTCGTTATCAGAATCTGGTCAAGCGAATAGCTTGAATTAAAAGCTTCATTCTTAAATGTAGAAAAGACAAAGATGAAAACTTTCTTCATAACCATGTTTGTTTGTTTTTTAAAACAGAATAAAAATTTTTGCTGAGCTGTATTAGGAATGTAGCTTATAATAAGGTTGCATCTTCTTTAAAATAAGTCATAGTTGAGCGTTGGTTTTGCAGAAGCTCAGGAGCTAACAAGGTGTCTCTTTGTACCTCTAAATACGGTATTTCTAGTTTTTTTCCCTTAAAGTCTTGCTTTCATCTCAGGACAGAAATAAAGCTTTAGTCTTTGAAAGCTCAGGTGCTTTTATCTGTTCCTTTTCTTGATAGATTTATGCCCAGAGTGGAGATAGTACAGAAGCACAACACTGCAGCCAGAAGACTCTATATCCGAGGCCATAATGGAAAGATTTACCCATACCTAGTAATGAATGATGCTTGCCTGACGGAGTCTCGCAGAGAAGAGCGAGTATTACAGCTCCTTCGCCTTTTGAACCCCTGCTTAGAGAAGAGAAAAGAAACCACAAAGAGGCATTTATTTTTCACAGGTACAGTAAGAGCAGGTTTTAGATAATTCTTTGTGTCTATGAAAATCATGTTCCTTTAAAGTGATCTAACAAGAAGTAATTATTTAAACTAAAATTTTAAATATGTGCAACCTCAAATTAAATTGATGTAAATCCTGCCCCTATCCTGGTGATCACAGAGGCTTCCCAGGCACAGTGACTCCACTGTACGAGGGGAATGTGTGGTATTTTGGGACATTTTTAGAAGAGGTTACACATACTGTGTGGAGCAAAATCATCTGTGAATGATTTGCCAAACCTCTGCATTATGTCCTAAAGGATCCACTGCTATGGCAATATGCAGACCCACCCGATGACATTTACCGGACAGTTTTATTTTAAATTAGTGATGTGTGAATACCAGAATACCCCCACCCACTTCTAGATGATCCAAAAGCAATGGGACGGTGTTAAGCATCTAGAAGACAACCGCTCATGTAAAACTTCGAATGTGGTATAATTTCCATATTCTACCTATGAGGCCATTACTCATTAATTCTTAGGTTTAAAATTAAAGGCTTCATCGGCACTGCATAACGTTTACTGCTAAACAATTGCTAAATAATGTGAGTTCAGTAATTCAGATATCTTTAATATAGGCCTCTTTGTGTGCACATTTTTTGTATGATTTTGGTCTTGAAAGAGCTAACTTCTAACTTGGAGGCTGTCTCCATGGTCATACTACAGCCTGGCAATGTTTGGGCACAATAGTGAACAAAACAGTAGCTATCTTGCCGCTGTTTCCTCAGTTAGACCTCTCCCTCACACTAATTTTTTATATTAATTGCAAAAATCTTCATTCATGCAAATCTTTATGCATGCAATATTAAAATTTAGAGACAAGATGGGTGAGGCAATATCCTTTATTGGACAACACCACTGCATATAGTAAGGTTGAAAGTTAAGCATTTAAAAGACAGAAACTGAGAGTTAAGGTGGAAGGTACTGTTCTTCCTCTGTGTATGTGCATTTTGATTATTTTGTGTCTTGATAATAAATAATACAGTTGTCATGATGAAGTTGTGAAACACTCCTTATTGAGAGTATTTGACTCTTCACAGTACACTTGGTCTGCATGTGACTTGAACACTAATGCAAATATAATGTCTTTGATCAATTAAATTGTTGACAAGTTCCAGCTGCCAGCCAACTAATACATTATATACTAATATAAATACCCATCATCTTGGAAGATTGTGAAGCACTTAGCAGTTCTGTATAAACAGCAATTCTGTATACAACACCACTGTAATGCAATCAGATGTGGAGGGCAGAAACCAACTGTCTCACAATTGAGGGAAATTTTTAGTCAAGGACAGTGGGGCAGAGTCTTGCTGTTTCAGCATGGGTCCTGGAGTTTTTTGAGGCAGATTTTTGTACCAGTCTCTCTTTTAGCACCCACAGTTGCTGTTAATTATATGTGTACTTGATACAGATGCAGTCATGAACTTAGATGACTAGGTGACATAAATTACAACTGCAAATAATTACAAGTGCAAAAAAGACTTAGCTTCAAAAATGTGACCCTTAATGTCCACACACAGAAAAATCCCACTCAAAATTCCCAGCCAAAGGAATTCTTATCAAAAAGGCATGCTGTGTATATGTTTAGATCACTGTATATGTTTAGATCACTGTATGGACATATGTAGGAAGTATGTAGTCTCCAAACCATTGATAGAGACCAGAGATAAAGATAGAGACCAGAGAACAGGCAAAATAACTCGTTCAGTGTCTTAACTTCTTAGGGGGATTATTTACTTAATATATGTAGGAAGACAACTGTATGTCATGCTCAGTACTAATGACAATTAAAAAGACGGGACAAACCCCTTGAAAGATGTACTTAATGGATCCAGAATCTGACTCTTAAATGTAGCATGTTGTGACAAAGTTCCTCCTCTATCTCGGTGGGTCCTGCGCTTATTGGCGGATTTTGCTTGCCTCAGAGATCTTCCCCTCTAGTAGAATCTACAGTCCAGGTTAACTCCTCCTGTGTCTGATCAGGAGTTGGGAGTTTGGGGGGGAACCCGGGCCCGCCCTCTACTCCGGGTTCCAGCCCAGGGCCCTGTGGACTGCAGCTGTTTAGAGTGCCTCCTGGAACAACTACACGACAGCTCCAACTCCCTGGGCTACTTCCCCATGGACTCCTCCCAACACCTTCTTTATCCTCACCACAGGATCTTCCAGCAGTACGCCCTCTTACTCTCAGCTCCTCACACGCAACCTCCTTCCACAGCTCCTGACATGCGCCACTCACTGGGAGGCTTTTAACTAGTTTCAGCCAGCCCCTGTTTGGCTGCAGGTGTCTCAATTAACCTCCCTGCCCTCTGGAAAGTTCTTAATTGGCCCCAGGTGTCTTGATTAACCTGGAGCAACTGCCATAAGGTATCAGGGATTTGTTTAGCCTGGGGCTAACATACTGGTTCCTTACCACTTTCCTATAGCCCTCTGGCCTTGCCCCGTCACAATATATAATAACATAAATGCAGTGCTATGGTGGATTTGAAAAGGACTAATTTTAAACTACAATCTCTCAAAAAAAATTCAGTACATCCTCCTGTTGTGTTATTACACATTTCGTCAGAGTCTACCAGTGAGGATCTCTTAAGTTTCTCCACCCGAGGGTTAAATGGAAGCAAAACAGAAGAACCAGCTCATTAATGACAATTCTGCATGTGTAACAAACTATATTGGGTTTGGTGTGTTTTTTTTCAAGTTACTGAAGAAATCACATTGAACTGTTGAAATAAGATTTGGGGGTGAGGGGGGGGAAATCGTTTTTACAAGTAAGCTGAGATCAATTATTTCAACACTTCCATTGCCAGCAGTGAAACAGTCTACCTGGTGACCAAAAGATCAAGGGTTGCCAAACGAACTAAATAATATCATCCATGTAAAACTAGCTACAAAAGAGCTCTAGTCTGTTTCTTTCTTAAAAGAAGTGCAGAATGCAAATAGCAGACATGAGTGTTGTGTGTGTTTAGAAAAAACTAGTTAGGCTCAGTTCTGCAAAATATCCAACTGGACTGTAGGCAAAATTTCAAAAGTACCTAAGTCTCTAGGCTCCTAAAGCATGTGCTTTTGAAAATGTTAACTGTGTGTCTCTTCAGCTAAGTATAAATAATCTTATCATGTGAAGGTCTGTTCTTCACAAATTTTTGCAGTGTTTATTTCTCTCCACTTGTGGGTTCACCTCAATGTTCTATTAAATATTTTTTTTGTTCTTTAGAGTTGTTTTTTTAATATATATATTGAAGTGAGACCAGAGTGATTTAATTGGATATTGAAAACATGTGTTCACAGTAGGTAGATTAGTGTCTGAAACAAAAATTCTCCTCTTTTCTGCAAATAAGAGACCCAGGATGAACTGTGAATCTCAAGATTTTTACTAAGATGGTGTAGCTGTAGGGAATTCAACCATCCCCGTCAGTATGATACAGAAATGTTTTTCCCCACTCAGAAATTTCTTTGCATGGTATGACATCGAGTGAAAAGGAAAATGCCTCGCTCTTTTATTAAGCTTTTTTTTTAACCAAGTTCTTGAATGTGCTATGAGGAATAAAAATCTCCACTTGACATACTTCAGTTGATTATCACAGCAATGTTTAAGGGCTGATATCTGCATGCTAATTCTCCTGTTTCTTAGTGTTTTGATTATGTATTAACTATTTTCTTCCTGTCTTTTTCCTTTTCCAAAATTTATTTCTAGTCCCCCGTGTTGTAGCAGTCTCTCCACAGATGCGCCTGGTTGAAGACAATCCCTCTTCTCTCTCCCTGGTGGAGATCTATAAGCAACGCTGTGCCAAGAAAGGCATTGAGCATGACAACCCTATTTCTCGTTACTATGACAGATTGGCAACAGTCCAAGCACGAGGGACCCAAGCCAGCCATCAGGTATTGAATCTTTGTTTACTGTTATTCAGACTCACTTCTTAGGGGCTTTGTGACATTATACTTTGCTTTCCTTTCTCGTGTTTGCTACATACATTGCATGTGTGGTGGTGGTGGTTTTTTACCTGATATCTCATTAGTCCCATTATTTCATCAGTATGCTGAAGAATCTCAGGAAACTTATGCCCTCAAAAAAGCCTCACTACCTAGTCTACTTTTATTAACTACATAAGTGTAATTCTAACTAGTGTAGCTAAAAACATGGTGTTTATATTATTTTCTAGTCTGATGTCTTCTGAAAGGTGTCAGTTGAGAGCATCAGAAGCAGAACTCCTGGCTCCATGAAAACAGATACAGTATTGGTAGATCTGGTGTAAGCTTCCCCGTGCAGGTTTGCTGTGGTATCTGAGTCAGGTTTATCTTTTTGCAAGAGGGTGCAAACATGTCATTCATGAGGCCAGGTTTTGGAAAGTAGACGCCTCTTCACTAGAAGCTGAACTGAGACCATGGATGTATTTCACCAAAGTCAGATGCAAAGTATATTCACTCACCACCAACCTGAACCTAATTCATATTTGTGCCCTGCTGAGTACAGGGCTCCATATCCTATTGTAACTCCCAGGAGCCATCCAGGGCTGATAAAATAAGGTTATTAATGTTTTTAATTTTTGATATAAATATATATGTCTTGCACCATGCCAGTCCAGTTTCAGATTAGTTGTGGAAATACACATTATGTTTATCTGCTGAATGTGTTGTTGCAAGAAAGTCTTTCAGCCTTTCTGTGTTACAAAATAAAATGATGTGTTACGTAACATCTGTTTCTGTTTTGAGGATGATTCCTTCAGGTTACCAAACTTCATTGTTAACAGTCATTTAATTGAAGCCAGTATGATGATGATTCTCTTTTGAATGTAATGGAACAGATTCTAACTTTATTTATTTTTCTAATTAATTAGGCTAGTATATGCTACAGTAATTAAATACGGTAGTAGTTTGCAGATGTTTACATCCAGGGGAGAACTCTACTGCACAGTGTGAAATTACAGAAATAGTTGCAAGCCTTTCTTTAGTTTTGCTATTGAGAGGGCACCCAGATTGTGCTAAGCACTGTCCAAACATACATCTTTGCTCCAAAGATCTTGTGTTCTGTGTTTTTTCTCCCAGTTCCACTTACTTGGGAAAATGCCCTCCATTTCCTCCTACAAACCCCTAACCAACAAAGATAAAACAGTTTTTGTAGATCTGTGCCTGTATATGTCCCAGATGCAATTTCATACCTTTTTCCTTTATGTAGCCCTTTATGTATGGAATGCCGTTCTGCAAAAACCTGTCCTCTTCATATCCTTCATGTCTTGGTCTGCAGTAGCCTACAGACCACCGACAGCTAATAATGGCTAATGAGCTGAGACTATTGCGATTGATCTGTTCAAAGCTAGTCTATGACAGATATGCTCAGACCACTGTTATCCTGTCCATCCTCCTTCCTTGGTGATTTGTTAGTCTCAGCAACCTGTTAATCTTTGTCTTAAGTCAAGGGCCTAATTTAAAACCCATTGAAGTCAATGGGAGTCTTTTTCCATTGATTTCAGTGAATTTAGGATAACACTCCACGAGTAAAGTTTTGGGTCAGGGACTGTTTGATCACATCTGTACAATGCTTAGTATGATGGGTCCCCACCTGGCTCCAGAGCCTCTGGAAATAACTAATACAAATAACAAATAATATAAATATCAGGCCCTGAAGGGAGGATTTGAGTTCACTGCAAAGTGCTTCTTCAACTTGGAGTGAAACTGTCCATCCCAATTAGTTTTCTTTGCCTCTTTCACAAAGTGGAAAGAAACACTATGGTATTTCCTGATTGTGGGGTATGGGATATTTGGTAGGAGTGAATTGATGCTGATTATATTAATGTAGCTACAGCAAGAAAATTTAAGTACTTCTCTATCTGTCTGTTATATGCAAGTTCAGCAGGATGGTGTATTGAATGCCCTTAGGATCACTCCTGATTTTTCTTGAGATGTTGAGTAGAAGATATAGTAATTGTTTGGTCTTTTGGCTTCTGTTAGATCTGTAAGCAATCTGATGTCCTCAGGGTAATAATTCATCTGACAGTCTCAAGGCAAAGAAACATCTCTCAACGTAACTTTGAAATCACTTTGATAAACATATGAGAAATTTTGAAAATGTATACCCTGAATGGTTTCAAAGAGTTAGAAAAAATACTGGAATGAATGCATCTGCTTTAGAATCATGATTCCATCTTAAAATGGAACAGTTGAGGGAAGAAGAGGGTGGTAGCTTAGTAAAGTTAGCACTAATATTTCATTAGTATATTTTTAAATTGACCAATCAATAGATAATAGTGGTTTAAAAATTATTTGTCTTAACTAAATTTGCTTTGCTTTTAGGTTCTTCGGGATATACTTAAAGAAGTACAGAGTAACATGGTGCCACGCAGTATGCTTAAGGAATGGGCTTTACATACATTCCCAAATGCCACAGATTACTGGACGTTTCGAAAGATGTTCACAATTCAGTTGGCATTAATTGGCTTTGCAGAATTTGTCTTTCATTTAAATAGACTCAACCCTGAGATGTTACAGATTGCCCAGGTATACTGCATTCATTGAAGATGCACATTTTATCTTCTTTGATAAACCGAAATTTTGTCATTTACTTTTGAAGTGACTATATATTTACTATACACTGTACACTGATTTGATTTTTTTTGCATGCGTTTATGCACCCCGTGTGTAATCAACAGAGCACTTCAGTAGGCCTCTCTTTTCACTACATGATTATACAAAATATATGCAATGATAAAAAATGGCATCAGTGGGCGCACACATTATCCTCTAAATTCTCAGCTTTTGGAAGGACAACTCCTGTTCATCAAAAAGTCTCAAAAAACATCATAAAAACTCTCAGATGCTCATGTAGATGTGTGTACAGTCTGATTCCCTTTTCCCATTCTTCACAAGCACTATCTTGGCTATTTCCCAGTGTCAAATATCAAGTGATTTTTGAGCTTCATATTCTTATGGGAAATATTCATTTTCTAACGCCATTCTCCTCCCTTTTGGCATTGGTATCGTGTTGAACTGCAGCTCCCATTGCCAATGTTTTTCTGTTTTAACATAAGCATCTAACATGAGACTTGCCAACGTAGTAGAGCAAAGATGGTATATCTTAATGTAATTTTAATGCTTGGAGAGCTATACTCTATACAACAATTAAAAGATTAATGAATCCCCACCACTCAGCCATGGCTTTCAGGTGCATACCCAGAGTGAACAATGCAGTGCTTTGCTGAGATGCAAGCAGAATGAAGATTTATCTTTTTCTGCCCCTACTGGCTCACCCACCACAACCACAAAAGAACCTGATATTCTGATCCCATATATTTAATATGGTTCTTACAAATCATGCATAGAAAGAAGAAAGTAAGAGAATAGTATATGTCTGAAATTCTAGATACCTATTGTTCAAGTATTGCTTGATCAAGAGAGCAAGGTGATATTTGAACAAAGGAAATTAACAGTGGTTTTTTTATTCTTCCATATTTAACTTTCATCTTTGTTGTTCTTTATGCTAGGAAAATGGAAATATTTCACTGATGCACATGGATTAAATTTAAAGTATCACTTTGCTCTGAGTATTGCCAGGTTTAAAAAAAAAAAAAAGTCTATTAGTGATTTTTTTTATACGTTGATGTTCCTTTCTTTTATAAAGATTCATACCTGTCTCATTTTAAAATCTAGGATACTGGCAAGCTCAACGTGGCATACTTCCGATTTGATATTAATGATGCTACGGGTGATTTGGATGCCAATCGTCCTGTCCCATTCCGTCTTACACCCAACATTTCTGAATTCCTTACGACCATTGGCGTGTCTGGTCCATTGACTGCATCAATGATTGCAGTAGCTCGCTGTTTTGCACAACCAAACTTTAAGGTATGTACAGTATTTACCTTTAAATAGTGTTTTACAGGCATATCACACTTGCACTATACTGGATACCTCATAGGTCGTTACGCTTGGTATGCAGAAGTTCTGACTCTACTTTGTCTTGGAATGCACCACCAGACTTGGTGGCATCTTTGCATTGGAGGAAACCAGAGTGAAGACGCTATTCTCCATCTCCAGTACCACCCAAGCAGCAGCAGAAGTCAAACACTTTTGCATCTTCTAGCCAGAAAGAAGGCCCCCTTCATTTTTGAGGGCTAGGTCTCTGACAGAATCAGCCAGAAGTTAGAGCTAAGCCAGCTCTGACTAGATGCTCCCCAGTAACACATTCATCATCTAGCACTGTAAAGTTGTGGACTCCAGCACCACTTCCTCATCATCCCTGGATGAGGCCACTGTCTCTGAATTTTCCTCCATGTTTCTGACAATAAGATGATGTACCAGGAACTTAATTAAAAGAATAGCCATCTCCTATGTGCACAGCTGGAACCGGTCCAAGACAATCCATATAAGTTAGAAGATGTTTTGCAGGGCCTGCTAGCTTGGCTTTACCTGTAATTGAGGCCATCTTAGGGCCTACCAAAATCCTTTAGCAAATTCCCTCCCCCTTGACATCCACTGCCAAAAGGATGAGAAAGAGTTACGAAATTCTTTCCCAGGGTCATTAGTATTTTTATTCACACTCAACCCCAAGATCTTGAGTAGTAACAGCTGTGAATGAAAAGGCAAGACAAATCTAGCCCCAAAGACAAATACATTGGATTTGTTTGGGAGAAAAGTTTATTCATCATCAGGATTGCAGTTTAGAATTGCTCACTATAACCACTTTTATTGGGATTAAGTGTTGTCCACTAATTTCAAGTTGCCATATGATGCCAAAGAGGAATACAGAGCACTTGTGACTGAGGGCCACCTGGTAGCAAAATCGTCCTTGTAGGCTGCCTTAGATGAGGCAGATTAAGCAGCTTGAATAATAGCAATTGTGGTCACTATGCATCATGCTTATTGGCTGCAAACAGCTGGCATTCCAACCAAAGTCCAACAGACAATTGAGGATTTGCCTTTCGAAGGCTTAGACTTATTTTTCAGAGAAGACAAAGCTCTGCATTGTCTTGAAGATTCTAGGGCAACCCTAAAGTTTTTGGGCATTTGCATCCAGGCCCTAAGAGAAAGCAGTTCTGTCTCCAGGTCCAGTAAAGATACTTACTCTATCCTACAAGTCAGCTGGCCCACATCTAGGAGGTGCCATAAGACTCAAAGAAGACTGTTACCTCCTCTGCCACCTCCACCCCATTTGCTACCTCTAAACAATCTTAATAGCATTTAAGCAATCTGGCTTCTTAGTTGAGGCCAGCATACCACTCACTCGGATTTCCCCTCCCTTTGGCAGCATGTTGTTCCACTCATCAGTGGGTACTAAGCACATTGGAACTGGGATAAACCCTGCACTTTTCTTCTATTTTCTGTTCCCATTCCTCCCCGCCCCATCCTTGTCAGGAACTATTTTCACGAGACTTCTCATTCAAGAAGTTCAACCTCTGTTACAATTCGGAGCCACGGAAGACGGGATTCTATTCCCATAATTTTCTCATTCCAAAGTCCTCAGACCTGTTTTAGACCTGCAAAAACAACAAATACATTTTTTAAAAAAAGTTTTGTACAGTTACTCTAGCATCTATTATCTCATCCCTAGATCCCAGTGACTGGTTTGCTGCCCTCAACTTAAAGGATGCCTACTTCCGTGTGGCCATTCACCAGAGTCGCAGAGATTTTTAAGGTTTATTGTAGCAGATAGTTATCAGTTTACAGACCTTGCCTTTGGCCTGTCTTCAGCCCCTCAAATCTTCTCAAAGTGCATGGCAGTCGTTGCAGCACATCTCAAGAAAGTGGGTGTCCGGGTATGCCTATGTTTGGTTGGTTTGAGGTCAGTCAAGGGAGCAAGTGGAGGGAGCCATCAAAAAGATCCAGTCCTCTACAGTGTGTGGTGGTTGCCTTTGTTTGTTGGGCCTGTTGATCAGCAAGGGCACATCAGTTGTTCTGCGTCTGCAGAGAATCGAATTCAGAGAATCGGTTCTTGATTCTATGACTGCAAGAGCATATTTACTTCAGGCTAGGCTTCAAGCAATATTGAACCTTTCCAGGGACTTCAAGGTGTATCCTCGTACAGCAGTGAGGCATTTTCTGAGACTTCTAGGTCACATGGCAGCTTGTACATATGTGACTCAGCATGCCAGACTTCACTTAAGAGTTATTCAGAGCTGGTCGGTCATTCCTTTTGTTAGCTGGATGTACTAATTCACGTACCTGCAAGTGTCGTCTTGTCCCTGGATTAGTGTATGGGACCCTGCCAGTATTTGCAAGGCAGGTTTCTTTTTTCTACAGCTCTGCCCTCCGTGCCCTTGGTCATAGATGTTTTGTGTCTCAGATGGGGAGCTCATGTAGGGGACCTCCAGACTCAGGGTCTCTGGTCAAATAAAGATCTGTCTCTGTACATCAATGCTGAAGAACTTTGAGCTATCCACTTGGCCTGTCAGGTTTTTCTCCCTCACATCAGAGGTGATACTGTGCAGGTAGTCATGGGTAACACTGCTGTCCATTTGAACAAGCAGCGGGGTGCCAGATTATACTCCCTTTGCCAAAAGGAAATGAACCTATGGACTGTTTACATTCACGCAATTACACTCGGAGCATCTCATCTCCCCAGGGGGTCCAAAACTATCTTGCGGACCATTTCAGCAGAACATTCAGCAGAGATTGTAAGTAGTTCCTCAGATCTGGCATAGCAAAGTCCATTTTCAGCCTTGGGGAATGCCAGAAATAGATCTCTTCATCACCCGACAACAGGAAGTGTCACCTGTTCTGTTCAAGGACAAGTCACAGTGCAAGATCTTTGTCAGACATCTTCCTATTGTCCTGGATGGGGGGAAATTCTATATACTTTTCCTTCCAGTCCCAATGGTACTAAGAGTTTTGTGCAAACTCAAACAGATTCACACCATTCTAATTTTAATAGCACCAGCCCAGCTTTGACATGATTGGTTCTCGGACTTGTTGAGTCTTTCAATTCGAGATCCCATATCTCTCCCTCAAGTCTTGGATATGGTTTCACAGAACCATAGCCAGTCACTGCATCTCAGCTCTCAGCCTACATCTGACGGTTTGGCTATTTGGTGGCTAACTACTCAGAAAGCTGACTGTTCCTTAGATTCTTGAAAGGATTGTACAGGCTCTTCCCTCCTGTAAATGATCCCACACTATCATGTCATTTAAATTTGGTTTTATCAATTTTAATAGGACCCCTTTTTGATCCTGTATGTGTTCCCTTTCTCATCTCAATGGAGATAGCATTCCTATCAATAGCATTACTTCTGCCAGTAGGGTAGGAGAACTACAGGCTTTGGTTGCTGATCCTCCTTATTTGGTGTCTTTTATAAAGATAAAGTTAGTTTACGTCCCTAAACGTCTCACTAAAGTGGTGTTGGATTTTCATCTGAATCAGCCTTCATATTTTAACAACCTTTTTTCCGAAACCTCATTCTCTCATAAAGACAAGGAAACCCTCTATAGCTTGGATGTCTGTAGGCTGTTAGACTTTTATCTGGAGTGAACAAAACAGTTTAATGTTTCTGCTATTTAATTCCTTTGATGACCAAGTGAAGGGTCAGCCGGTCTCTTTGCAGAACATCTCCTCCTGTATTATCTTTGCTATGATATTGATAAGGTCCAACCACCTCAGAGTTTTAACACACACTGCAAGAGCTCAGGAAGTGTTGACTGCTTTCTTAGGTCAAACATCAGTGACATTTACAGGGCTGCCACTTGGTCGTCTGTTCATACCTTCACCACTCACTATGCTCTCTGCCAGGCCTTAAGAGATGGTGCTAGATTTGGGAGAGTGGTGTGTAGTCCTTGTTCAGGTAGACTCTGATACCTTCCTCCTGGAACTGCTTGAGAGTCACTGAGGTGGAATGGACATGTGCAAGCACTCAAAGGAAAAATGGTTACATACCTGTTTTGTAACTGTTGCTCTTCAAGATGTGTTGCATGTGTCCATTCCACAACCTGTCCTCCTTCCCCTCTACATTCGAGTACAAGAAAATATAGGCTTCCATTTTGAAGGACCTGGGTGGGGCAGTTGGCTCTGTCCATTTATACCCTCAACTTTCAGCATGAACGTGTGGTGGGTGTAAGCACCACCCCGTCAGGAATCACCAGGGGAAAAAGATCTCAAGCTTTGGTGAACTGACACACAAACACCTGAAATGGAATGGACATGTGCAACACAGCCAAAAAAACAACGAGTGACTGAACAGATATGTAACCGTTTTTTACAGATGCTGAGAACTCCACAATAAATTCTTAAATATTAGGTCAAGAACGATTCAAAGACCAGTTGAAATCTCTGTAGTTTGTAATTTTAGTCAGAATACATAAGATTGGAATAATTTCATTCTAAATTCACTGTTTGCTCAATCAAATTAATATGAACCAGTTGTTTTACAATGCTAGCTTTGCAAATCCTTAAATCTAAAAATGACAAATACAGCATCATTAGATCCTTAGGACTATACTGTAAATAGAAAAACATCGTGGCACCTCATTAGCAGAGTAGGATGTTGAAAATACATGGTTGCTTTGATGGACTTTGGCTCTTGACTGGGTGTAGTTTACTAAAGAAATTGACTTAATTCCTTTTAAATTCTAATGCTTTACAAAAATGAGGCATCTTGCAGTTAGACAGCAATTTTGTACCAAACAGCATGGCACAAAACACATTGTAGTTACTTTTTTGTAGCAATTAGGCATTTTCATACAGTGTGTGGTGGTTACCTTTAAAATTCAAATGGGGAAAGGTGAGTTCCTGATGTGAAATTTTCCATCTTTGTAGAGCAGAAAGCAAGTGCAGTGTGTTTTTCCATAATTAAACTACTTACAAGTTGACTTTACATATGTTTTAGGCCATGTTTACACATGCAGACAAATTTTCAGATGTGGCCTTTAATGTGTGTGTCTCCCAATTTTTGGTTGTACACCTGGAAACACCATAAGCCTGACTTTCATGGGTACTGAGCACCCACAGCTCCCCTTGACTTTTTTTGGAGGTATGGAAGCACAGCACTTCTAACACTCAAATTGAGCACCTAAGTAACATTGGCTACTTTTGAAAATTTGGCTTGGCTTTTAACCTTAGTAAGCTGAATTCCTTTAATTTGTTTTCTTCAAAATACTGTTTTGGTTACAAGCAGAGATACCTGGGATGCCTAGAAAAGAATTGGTTTTATAAACTATAACTCTTAGCATCAAAAGCTCAGACTGCTGGCATTTATACCTTACTATCAAGAAATGAGCTGCTAAGGGATAAGAGAAAATAGAAAACTGTTTTTTGTGTATTTCCTCTCAATAACGATAGGGTGTCCTTAGGATGCCAGTTAGTTGAAATTTTAAAAATTCAGGTCAGAAATCCACAGTCAAAACAAGAAATTACAACTTTGGGGCAATAACTACTAATTAAGTTCAGCTGAAATATGCTGCATTTAAGTAGGTGGGTAGGATGTGGGACCAGAATTTCCTTTCCAGACTTTAGTGGTAAGAGTCATAGCTGACTATCATTCAGCTAGTTATTTCTATTCTAGAACAATATTTTTCCTGAAATAAACCTTTATGTTCTTGTTTGGCAAAAATGTGTGTGTGATGCATAGAAAATAGTGTGTGTGTAAAAAATGTATTTGGTTTTGTAGTTCAGCTATGAAAAGTAATTTGTAGGGGAAACTTCATAGCTATTTATACATTCTTTTTGAAAAAAAATCTCTCTTAGAGGACACAATAATTTGTTAAACAATACTTATAAAGCTTACTGCAACTCTTAGTCCTCTGAAGCAACTAGCCACTAAAGGGTTAAGATTACAAAAAGACCAAAATGTCAAGATGTAATTTATTACAATTTAGTTAAAAATCTATAGTCCCTTGACACTTCTTCTAGTTAAACATAATTATCTAATTTTCTCCTTCATGCAGGTTGATGGCATCCTGAAAACTGTGCTACGGGATGAAATAATTGCTTGGCACAAGAAAACACAAGAGGATACTTCCTCTCCACTCTCAGCAGCCGGGCAACCTGAAAACATGGACAGTCAGCAGCTGGTTTCACTAGTTCAAAAAGCTGTTACTGCTATCATGACTCGACTACATAATCTTGCTCAGTTTGAAGGAGGAGAAAGCAAAGTCAACACTCTAGTAGCAGCTGCAAATAGCTTGGATAATCTCTGTCGTATGGATCCTGCCTGGCATCCTTGGCTGTAATTTGAAATTTAGAACTCTTTTTTGCTGCTCTTGTGTTGTGAGCCATGTATCCTGGTAAGAAGAAAATGTGAAGAATTCATTTCAAACCATGGCTTACCTGTCACTGCCTTTTTCATCAGTCTTCATTTTAATCATGTTTACAGAAATACTAGTTTGTTCTACTGTTTTAAGTTAATTTCATGACAGCAGTATTTCATGTACAAAGAAATGTGCTGTTTATTGTTCAAAGACAACTTCCACAAATAGCTTAAAAGGAGGGGGTGAAACTTAAAATGTGTACAGAAGAATTTGATAACAAGTGCTGTAATACTGGCACTGTTAGATTTTTAGGAATGGCATATCCCAAATCTACAGCATGTAAACTTTTTATACACTTTAAGAAACCAGTATTCCCAGATCTTCGATTTTACTTGGTGAAATTTTACTAAATTTTCCTTCATTATACTACTATGAAGGAACACATGGACTGTTTAAATACTATCCATTTTAATCCTTTCAGAAATTTACATCAGCTAAGTTGGTTTGTACAGAGATTTTTGTAACAAAAATGTATAGCAGAGACTTTTTTTTGTTAGGTGCTCGGAAAAATGATGAAAAATTTGCTGGGTTTTCTTGGAGCCCAAGTTATGTACAGTGACAGTGTAAGCAATTTTGGATATTTAGTGAAATGTTTGACAATGTATAAAAGGGAGTTTATAAAGAGGAGGGGAAAGTCATCCATTGATACATGTATGTGATGTAAATGGTATAAAGAAAAGCAAAAGGAGCTATAAAATGAACCAGTCTGATACTTTTGATTAGACTTCTATAGATACTGTAGCTTCCTCAGAAAGAACCTGTTTCAATTTCTTTGTAATTTCAAAAACATCAGTTTTAATGTTTTATTTGAGTCTTTCTGTTCTGTTAGCATTTTTATAAACCTGCAGTGTTGAGAATGTTATGCTTAAATTTGTACAGGGTGATTTTTTCAAAATAAATATTTTGTAAAATGTTCTAAGGTACTTATGTCAATGTAGTGTATTTTTAGGTACAGGAAAATGAAATAAGTGGAAAAAGACCCACATCATGGGTAATACTATAAATGAAGCAAAAATTGCTTGCGTTCTGAACATAGGTAATTGTATTAATGGGAGTTGTATATAACTAGTTCTTCTTTTGAGTGATTGTATTGTATTCCATTGAGGATTATGCACCAAGAGCCAGAGCTTTTCAACGTAGCATTGCTTGGCAGTCCACACGTGTCTTTGTACGGTAGAATCTTAGAGTTACAAACTGAACAGTCAACCACACACCCCATTTGGAACCGGAAGTACACAATCAGGCAACAGCAGAGACACCCCTTCACCTCCCCCAAAAAAGCAAGTACAGTACTGTGTAAAAGGTAAACTGTTAAAAAAATAAAGGGAAAGCAGCATTTTTCTTCCTAGGCAATGGCGATGTACACATATGTCATACCCTTGGCCTGCCTGCACCTTTCCTGTCTACAGCTATGACTGCAAAGAGTCTATTGTCCTATGCATCAATCCATGGGCACCATACACAACGTTTCACTGGAGGTTCTCTCTCCTCTTTGATGGTGGACAGGCCAACTACAAATCTGCTCCAGGATGCCCTTCCTCCCATCCTTACTGACCATGATAGTCATAACAGATGCGTCACTCAGGCCGGGGCACACACACTGGAGATCACATGACATAAGGCACCTGGACCACGTGAGAGACCAGGATGCACATAACCATACTTGAACTTCGGGCAATATGCAATGCAAAGCATGCCACTTGTATTTACCGGTTATCCACTATCGTCACGTCCTCGTCATGTTAGATACCACCACCACAGTTTACTATATAAACAAACAAGGTGGCACGAGGTCCCCAGTGCTGTGTATGGAGACGATTCGCCTCTGGGAATGGTGCATCGCACAACTTATTATTTTGTCAGCAACCTACCTGTACGGCACCCAGAATGTGATCGCAGATTCTCTCAGCAGGAACTTTGCAACTGACCACAAATGGGAGTTGCACAACACGATAATCACAGACATCTTTGGTTGCTGGGGTACATGAATCTTTGCATCACACACCAACACTAGGTGCACCCAATATTGCTCCAAAGGAGGACTCTGCCCAGGCACTGGGTGATGCGCTGGTTTTTGATTGGTCAGATCGGACAAACTACGTCTCTCCTCCACCCCCCCCCCCCCCCCCCCCACACACACACATTCCTACTCTATCCTCCACAAACTCCAGCAGGAGAGAGCTAGAGCTATTCTGGTCACTCTGTTCTGGCCTCGCCAATTCCGGTTCCTCTTCTCTGCATATCAAAACAACCTAGAAATGTCTGGAGCAGGAGTGAAGAACTGCTGACACAACACAACGGCAGACTCAGTCATCCAGATCCATGGACGCTACACCTGACGCATGGTTTGGATGGACACCTCCATTAGCATGAGAATGCTCATTGGTAGTGCAAGATGTCCTCTCCAGTAGCCAAAAGGACTCCACAATGTGATTCTATCAGGCTAAATGGGCACACTTCACCTCATGGGCCCAACAGCAAAGTCTTGCCTCTGAAGCTATGGTCATCCCCATGCTCTTAGATTATTTCCTCCATCTGAAAACCTCGGGACTCACTCTCAGCTCTATCAGACTGTGTGCATCTGCAATTAGTGATTTCAGCCCTACAGTGAAAGGGCATTCGATTTTTACCCACCCCTTGACCACCCAATTCTGAAAGCTGTAAATATCTGCCCATTCAGCCTATCACTCCCCAATGGGACGTTAATCTAGTCCTTACCTCTTTAATGAACTTTCCCTTCAAATTGCTGGCCTCCTGTCCTCTCTCTCACCTCTCCATGAAGGTTACTTTCCTTGTTGCCATTACCTCAGTGAGGAGGGTTGGTGAGCTGGGAGCCATGATGGCAGCCCCCCATTCACATTCCATAAGGAGAAATTCTCACTGCAACTGCATCCCATGTTTCTGCCAAAGGTGGTCTCCCAATTCCAGCTCAACCAACCCAAACATCTGCCTACCTTCTTTCCAAAATCACATGCCTCAAACAAGGAACAGTGGCTTCATTCCCTCAATGTGCATAGGGCCCTGGCTTTTTACCTATAAAGGACAAAGCCGTTCCAGAAGTCTCCCGGGCTATTTGTCACCATAGCACAGAAAATGAAAGGACAGGCCATTTCCACCCAGAAAATCTCTTAAGTAGATCTTAGGGTGCATGGTGCACTGCTATCACTTGTCAGGGCACTCCCCACCAGATGTGATATGAACCCATTCCATGAGAGTGCAAGCATCAACCACAGCTATGCACAACAGCATGCCCATTGCAGACATATGTAATGCAGCCACGTGGAGTTTGATGCACACCTTTTCCTCTCACTATGCTCTGGTATGTGACTCTGCGTTGGGCACCTCATTCGGTGCAGCGGTTTTTCGTTCTGTGGCTCCACCATCGTCCTCACACCCTCCTCCTATCGAGGTACTGCTTGTCAATCACCCTCAGTGGAATACAATAGGGACCATCATTCAAAGATGAGGAGGAGGTTGCTTACCTGTAACTGGAGGTTCTTTGAGATGTGTGGTCCCTATCTCTATTCCAATCTCATCCTCCTTCCCCTCTGCTGACGGCTCTGTAAGTTTGCGGTAGAGAAGGAATTTCTGACGTAGTTGGTCCGCCCCACCCTTTATTGCCTCTGGCTAAACCACGAGGCAATACAAGGGTACATGCGCAGACCGTCAAGCGATGGTACTTTGAAAAGCTCTGGCTCTGGGTTCATGCACATAACCCTCAGTGGAATACAGATAGCGACCACACATCTCGAAGAACCTCCAGTTACAGGTAACTAACTTCCTCTTCTTCTTTGAATGATGGTCCCTATTGTATTCCACTGAGGGTGATTGACAAGCAGTACCTAAATAAAATTCCTGAGCTGTGCGTTGGGGGAGTTGCAAACAGTAAATGTCTACATGGGGAAAAAAACACCTTGTAAGTATGTAGATAGTCCTTGCCAGCTCGGGAACTAACTAATTTGTTAGCCATCTGTCTCCCAAAATATGGTTTTAAATGAGACTTGAACCATTTCATGTTAACTATAAAATTTAACTTTTGAGTGATTGTTTCAGAGGTCAAGATTATAGCTGAAGATGACTTGTGGCAGGGGATTTACAGTTCTCTTGACTAATTTCTTGTCAGTTTACCTGAAAAGGAATAATGGTGCCATGCTGGCGCACTGCAGTACTCATTCCGATGCTGCATACTTGAGGAACTTTACCTACTTGTGTTCAAATGTAACCCCTGGCTCTGATGTTTGTGCACTCCTTCCTCATCTGTTGCAATCCTGGCTTTCACGGTTGATTTTAGGGGCAGTAGCAAACAAAATAATCTTTCTTCACTCTTCCTTTTGCCGAAGGGCTCCAAATTTCAGAGCCTCCGTTCCATGAATGGGAGCACCCACTGAAATCCTCTTCTTTCTTTTGTTCCTCCCCTCTCTGATAGGTCATGGCAAAGTGTGTCAAACGGAGCAAGCTGAATCAAAAGAGCTTCTTCATCTGTGTGCAGAGACACTTTCAGCAGCAACAGAAAGTGTCAGTTACTCTGTTACTCTGGGCCCACAGATCCTAACTCGGCCAAGGGAAGGGTGGCATCTTTTGGACTGTTTTTCCCAAGAGGAAGATCCCAGATCTCTTAGGCTATGTCTACACTAGCGAACATACTTGGGTTCTGGACCGTGTATCTGCTTATGCATGCTCTCCATACCGACACCAAGTGTCCACATATCCAGTGCTGGACACAAGTACAGGGAGTCCTCGGACTTACGACACCCAACTTACATCGGATGCCGTTTAGAACGCTTTTCAATTGACTGCCCGTTTTGCCCCTACAATGTTTTTCGCCCTTACGACACTCAATTTGCATAAAGTTCACTTGAAATCACTTCCTGGTTGTGTTATACTGGTATGGAGCTGGAAGGGGTCGTTTCTGATTGGCTTCAAGGCAGCAGGGTAGCTTGTTGCAAGGTAGTGTTGCTGCTTGCTTTTGATTGGCTGAGCCCGGGGAAGGGAGCCAATCAAAAAGCTTGAACAGTGATTGGCTTGAGGCTCAGCATGTGTGCCATTCTCCCTGGGTTTGAGCCTGTGTTGCCAGCATTCTGAGCGGCACATGTGAGTTTATATATTTATTTGAAAGGTGTGTACAAAATACAGTATACAGTAAATACATTGATGTCGCAAGATTAGTCATCTATAATTCATTTAGTACAAAAATCTGGCTTATTGTGGTGAAAATAGTGTATCAAGCCTTGGTTCAGGAACCAATTCCCCCTTCATATCATTGATTCCTATGGGAAAAGTGGTTTCCACTTGCAACATTTTGACTTACAATGCAATTCTGGGCGGGAGAGGCGCAGGGCTGGTGCAAGGAAGTTTCGCCTAGGGCGCAAAACTTCCTTGCCCTGGCCATCATATCCCAATACTTTGTCCACTACAAGGGACAAGTGAGTGTACGAACCAAAAGGTTACTTACTGTTCACTTGTTCTGCTAGCCTCCGTGGACCACAGAGGCAGATTCATGAATACAAATGTGGGAAACATTAGAAAGGTTCATAATGCCAGGGTGCTGAGGAGATCAGGATTGTACTTAAAGAGGATTGTACTTGAAGAGTAAGGACTTTATTCCCCAGAAATGATACGGTTCTGAACAGTCTGTGACATCTGTTATTTTGAGGGACCCCACTTACCCACTCCCAACTTGGTTCATGAAACTATACCCCATTGTCAATGACTCTGGAAAAAAGGAATTTTAGTTACAAGCTCACTAGCTGCAGAATGATCGTGGAGTGCAGGTTCGGTAGACTGAAACCTTATTGGCACTCCATGTGCACCCATCTAGATGCCAATGTGGCTGACATTGTTGCCTGTTATGAGCTCCATCACGTTTGTGAGGGTAAAGGGGAGTGCTTCTGTCCCAAGTGGGCTCAGAACACGTCTGGTTTACAAATTTTGCAGTCAGCCAGCTCCCACCTGGTTCACAATTCCTGGTTTACAGCGAGTGTGGAAAATCAGAGATGCCATATATCTGCTCGAGCTATGGGACACTTTCACAGCCCATACAGCTGCTGGAAAATCACATACTCATAGTTTTGTTTCCCTGCAGAAGAAGGTCATTAGCCATTCATTCCAGTGAAAATTTTCACGTTATAGACAGTTATAACAGGGAACCTCCACTGGTTTAAAACTTTAGAGTTTGGTTTGTGCGGTGGAGGGCGGCAGTTGAGTTGTAATGCAATCATTATGCAATGCTTTTGTCTTAACTATTCACAGTTGTTTACAAACCTGTATTATTGGGAGCACTCATCTGTCTTAATGCCTTTATTAACATTTGCTTGGGGGAAAGTGGGTGTGCAGATTCTTTTTTCAAACTATTCCTTGCCTGCAGTGCTAACTGCACTTAGCAACTGTTATAGAGCGCTAATCGCTACTAAGATTGAAACTGGTCAGGCTTTGGGGGCATGGGTGGGAGAGAGACCATTGAATTACTGGCTGCTGCCTCTTTCATTACTTGAATTACTTACTTGAGTTGTGTTCCGATTTTCTGCATGTGAACTTAGCTGTAACAACATTTATCTACCTATTTTTTGTGCAGTAGATTTCTGCTGCATTGAGAACTAGTACTTCTTTCTGTATGCACAAAGCATAACTTTCTCCATCCCTCCCATGTATTCTTGGGACTCCAGATATTTCTGAGGCTGGGGGGAAGAAGGGGTGTGGGACAGACAGAAATGATGGCACCACGCTGTTACAACATTCCATTTCTTGTGCTGTGAATCACCCAGTCCCAAACCTGAAAACATCTTGCGTCCATCACGCTTAGCAAGGAGGGTCCATGCACAAGGCAAGGAAGCTATAACATTTATTAAAAGTAGTACACGGAATATGTAATCAAAGTTTTTTTTAAAGAAATTTAAAACATAACTGGTCGGAGTCTGAATAATTGCCAAATGTTAATATCTCTGTCCCCATATCCTTGCCCTTTCCCTGCCACTGGGGAACAGCAGGGGAAAATTGTTCTTGGGGAGATCTCCTGCGTGGGGTTTTGGGAGGCAAGCACTTGGTGGGGTTCACGGACTCCTGCAGGCTGATCATTCTCCTCCTGGATGCTCAGGCGGAGTCCCCGTGCTAGGGGTTTCAAATGCTAGTGGAGGATGTGGTCCTGGGAGTCTTTAGGTTCCATGTTCTCCCAGTCACTCAATTGAGTTCGGTTCTTTGGCTCAGCAGCACCCTGGGTGGCCTCTGGAGGAGGATGGCGGTTCATAGACAGGTGCAGCAGCCACCTAGGTACACCTATTGCTATCCAGTCACAATAAGGGCAAGGCTGCTATTCACTAGGGAAGCCGAACAAAGATCATAAGGAACAGTTGCTTTTGGATCAGAGATGGCTAAATTGGCTTCTCTGTGCGTTTCTCCTCTGCTACTAGGACGAGTGCATCAGCAGATTTTAAAAGGGGGAATCTGTCGCACTAAATTAGCCAAGGCGGCCCTGGTGTTCAGGCCTAGCAGAACTGTTGCTCATGTCTCTCTAGTCCATCTTCTGAGCAGGCAGGAGAGTTTGTCTCAGTGTCTCTTCCTTCATCCCAATCTAAACTGCTTGAACCTGGCACCTTGAATATTGAGCAGAAAGTCCAAACAAGATGGAGACTGTTCTTGTTTTGTATAAGGCTTCTGCACACTCAGCCTACGTAAGAGTTTCTTACTGGGGTGGGGTTAAGATAGAAATATCAACTCTAGGAAACCAGGCATTCAGTTCAAATTTCCTTCCAAAGTGGCCTAGGTCTGGATCTCCTACCATTGGTCTTAGTAAACCAAGATGCATCTCATCTAGCCAAATCAATAGTTAGGCCTAGCTGCCCATAGTGTTTACAGACTCTTGTGACCTATTCAGTTGAACTGATGATACCCAATTCCCTATGGACCCTCTCACTTGTGGAGTTCCACAAGGATGCATTCTCTTTCTGGTCCTCCTCTATATGTACATGTACTAGATGAACTGGTCAGGCAACACAGACTCAAGTGCCAGCAATATGCAGATGATAAACAACTCTAGCTATTCTTCACTACAGGCAACCACAACACTACCACCAAGATGGCCCACTGCTTGGAAGAGATCATCTCATGGGTGAAGAACAGCTGGCTAACAGCAAACCTGAGCAAGATTGATGTAATACTGGTGGGCAGAGGAAAGCATTTTGAAAAGGTCACAGCCACGATGCAGTCTTCTTTTGGTTGAAGGTACACACATCCGGGTAGGTGGGGCTCGTTAGCCTTGGAAGGCAGCCCACCTAGGAGAAGGAAAACTCTGATTTAAAACCTCCACTGCCTTGTGGCAATACCCACTCATGGGAAAGGCTAAGGGAGTCAACCCTGAAACCAAATCCGGTATCGGAGTCCCGATGGCGGTCTGACATTGTCCTCAACGTCTTTCCGGCAACTCCTGCGATGCCACTGGTGCCAAGTTGTATCGACATTGTCTTTCCCTTGGATCCATCAGTTGCGTGGAGAGGGGGGTTCTGCTGCATGGGCAACAGCTATTCCTCCATATCACCCTGCCCTGGCTTGCGCCCTGGAGAGGACACTCCAGCAAAACATTCCCCATGGGCACATATCCATCGTTTCTCGAGACTAATGGATGCCAACAACACACCGACAATAGGACAGTTAGAATCAAGGAGTACTCTTGCATTCCTCACTACTGCTAAGTCCCACGTAGCAGTATCCATGAGTAACACCTCTTATCTTTGATACCTTCCTATCCTGGAAACCTGGCTTTAGTTATCCGTGGCTTTGTCATCTCTCAGCTGGACCACAGTAGTGTAATATGCATAGGCATGAAGCCTTCACCTCTTAGTAAACTCTAGCTAGTACACAATGCTGCAGTACATCTCTTCAGCAACCCACACTCCTGTGTGCATATCACACCCATCCTCCACTCTGTACAATGACTTCCCATAGAATATCAAACCAAATTCAATGTCTCAGTCCTTATTCTCAAGGTGCTCCAAGGCCTGACACCTAAAAGACCACCTGAAGACCACGATAAAGACCATGGTTAAGAACTTTGCTCCCCTGGCACAATGGAACTCTCTACAATAAGAGTGAGTTGCTACAATCTGTGCAGGAGACAGAACTTTCTCAGGGGGCTGGCCTGAGACTGGGGAATGAAATAAAGAGTATCACAAATCTTATCACCTTCTGCTCCAAGTGCTAGGGTAATTTCTTTACCTTATCTAACATAAACACATAGTAACGTGGAAAAAAAAACCCCCTATCAGAACAAGACACTGCATATGCTTCTTGTCCTGGGGAGAAAAGAGAAGAAATGTGACAGATGTTAGTCATGTTGCTTAGCACTTCCATACCTAACAGGAAATTGCCTCCTTTTATCCAGGACCTCAGCATCTGAAAGAGAATATGGTATATGCTACATATGAGCAGAGCAATAAAAATGTTCCTTAATAGATCTGACCAGTTCAGGAAAACATCCTTTTCTTACTCATTTGTATGTCTCAATGTGTCTGCCTCAGGGAGAGATCATTCCTAGAAAGGAAATAACCTTTATGCCATTCAGAATAGAACAGAATGAATGACAGGAAAGTGGAGGTAAAACATTTGTACAGGCACATAACATCAAACTTGTGATAAAAAGGGGAAGCTGTCCAGCCTGATTCTGGCTCTCCCAAGGGCCATGACTCAAATTCCGTACAGCCATTTTACTACAGGAACCTTAGAAGGACAGTCCAGGAGAGGGCCCATGTGCCTTTGCATATTTTCATACAGCCTGTGACACAGCTATGGTATGTTGCGATGCTGTCTAGAGGGGAAGGTGACTGTCTACACTAATATGGTCACCACTGTTACAAAATCTGATAAACCTTGTACAAAGTATGCCTTGCGAGGTATCATTTGAAAAGTTGCAATCTGGTCAGTATTATTATCTTGTTATAATGTGTGTATCAACATTGTGGGGGGGGGTTATGAAATATTGCTACGTTTGTAACTCCAACATGTTGTGTGACTGAGAAACACCCACAGGTTAGCGTCTCAGAAATAACAAAGGAGCTGTAAACAAGGGTCTCTGCAGGTCATCCCCGAAGACACCGCAAAGGACACGTGCACAAAAGGTGTGAATTAGAATTTGCAATTCATATGAAGAACTGATGGCAAAGCATGTATGCCATGGAACTGCTTGACCCCATGACACAGCAAGAATTTTTCCAGCAAAAAGGGTCAAGATATAAAAATGGAGACCAAATGCCCCTGACCATCTCTTTCCTACCCCATCTCTGGACTGGTGAATTCTAAGGGGAAATTTTGAACAAAAGGACTGAGGTCCCCAAAACTATTTGGGCAACCCAGAGAGACTCATAGAAAACTAGCAGAGTGGACATCCTTGTGATCATTTTGGATTACATACTCTAATTCACCCGTAATGTATTTTGTCTGCTTTTAACCTGGCTGTAACTCTCATTACTTTTTCTTGATTGATAAGTCTTTAGTTTTAGTTTACTAAATGATTGGCTACAGCATTGTATTTGGTGAAATCTGGAATATATGTTGACTTGGAGTAAATGACAGGCCCTTTGGGACTGGAAGTAACCTAACGTGTGGTGAATTTGGGGTTTAATAACCTTTCATCAAGAAGTCCAGTTTGTCTGGATGGCAAAAAAGAGGCTGGGGAGCCTGAGGGTGAATGTGATTCCATGGTAAGGCTAATGCAGTAATTCAGGAATGCACTTTTGTTACTGGTTTGATTAAATCTAATTATAGAACATACCACCAGGTTGGGACGTCTGCCCTGTTTCTGACAGTCTGACTTGAGTTGGGCACTCTTAACTGTGAGCTACTCCAGGCACCTTGACATATGTATACAGATTATTTATGCTCCTGAAAGGAAATATCTTTTGGGGTGGGGGAAAGGGAGAGGTATTTCAGAGAGATTCCTGGGAGTCAAAATGTGAGAAGATTAAGTGCTTAGATTTTTTTTTCATGCTTTTGTAACACGAGTTTCCACCATTGTGAATGGTGTATACCATTTTCACCAGTGCTGGCCCCAAAGCAGTACATTTAAAAAAATCTGTCACGATTAATGTTCATTTTATAGATGACTGTTCCTGAGGGAGAGATTCTTAAGCCAGAAGGCTTTTTCTATCTTGTGTGATCAGTAATTGTCTTAGCAGGTAACTATGTATGCCATTGAACAATGAATGAAGTTCCTGATTATCATTAAGAACAAGTTACATGATTGTCTATTATCAGTGCATCTCATTTTCCATGATTGTAGTTAGAGGTTATCTGGGCAGCTATGCTTGAGATATCTATAAGCAACACTCATGCTGCTGAGCAGATACTTAGAAGTCAAATACATCAACTGTAGATTATCTCTGAAGGCATGTTACGGCCTTTAAGGTTTCTTCTCCCATAAATCACACCGGCAATATATCTATATAGATATCAATAAGATAAAATGATGCACATGATATATATATTTTGCACATATTTATGTGAAAAGAACATTATTACTGTTGCAAAGTCAAACATGCAGAAGTTAGCGAATGCCAGAACTGAGGTTGCCTCTCCAGTGTTAATATTAGGGATGTAAAATATTAAACAGTTAACCAATAAGTATGAGTCTTACTGTGAATATATTCCAGTTAATGTTTAAAACTGATTGGTAAAATAATTTTGTGACATTGTAATACCTAATGTGCACATTAAAAACACTGCAGCAATACCCAGAGGATGCTGGAGCTTTCTGGGGGCACCGTTGAATCAGCCTGTGACCTATGGGGAGAGGGCACCGTTGGGGACAGCCCGGCAACCCACCACTCCGTCTCTGCTTCTCTTGCAACTGGCTGCAGCGGTGGGTCTGCCTAGGAACCACTGGATCTGCCAGAACACTTGGTTTGGTTGGTTTGGTTTGTTGCCCAGCATCACACAGGAACTCTGCAGCAGAAGCAAGGATGGAATCCCATTCTCCAGGGCAGCATTCAACTGCCTTAATCATGTGACCACCCTTTTTTCTTCCTGTAATCCCCTGCCTCATTCACTACACACCTTCCAACTTCTGCAACAAATTAGGCAGGGGTCTGACACACAAGTTTCCTTCACTACTCAGGCTTGATTCATCCACAGAACAGGTCCATTCTGTGCACTGACTTAGGCGGGGGTCCTGTGGAAAAAAATTCTGTTTGTGATCATGTAAATAAAGATGGTTTATCATAATGCTGCATATGCATAGGGAGGCTGAATTTGGCATTTTCTAACTATTGAATGCTTGACTTTGCAACCTTAATGTTTTAACACAGTTTTTTGTATGTAATTTCTGTGGGTTTATAGGAGGTCACTCTAGTGAAAATTTGCTGTGAAATATGGTAAATGAAAGCATGGGCTAGGGAATTTACATGGGCAATAAATAATTATCAGCTTGTTGGAGTGGACAATATTTTTCAAGTCTTTGGGGTATTTTATAACAATGTTTTGGTTGTGTCTTTATTTGAGACTGCAATTCAGCCATTTATTACTCTAGCCTACTTTGAAAGTAGATTATCAGTTAATTTGCTTAAATAAATTATACTCCAAAATGAAATCATTTACAATTAGTTGGTTGTTTCTATCACCCTCCAAAACTGTTGTGTTGCTTTGCTCCCCTGTAATTGGGCTGTCCGTGAGTTGTCAGATACAAAGAGAGAGAGATTAGTTATTATTGGAAGAAGATGACTCAAAGTATTTCAGCAGCAGACAATAAAAGCTCTGTTTTGTAATGGCAGTAGAATACGGTTTCTTTTAGAACTGTGATCTGTTTCAAATGTGATGCTTAAAATGTTCTTGTGTGGTGTAGGAACCTATTTAGAGAGCAAAATCCCAATATGAAAAATGTTACCTACACATTCACAAATGAGTATTTAAATTAGGTCCATGAGGGTGCATGTTGCATTCTGAAAGGTTTGAAAGAGCACTTGTAAAGCCATGCTACATGTGATTTATTATTATTCACTCAGTGTGCTATACACACATACATGTGCAAGAGCTTCAGCAAACAGCCAGGGTAAAATGGTAGTTGGCCCTGTGAGAGTACTTTGAAAATAAGGTGAAATCCAAAAAACTAGCCATTTCATTCACTGTAAATCAGTGTGGCATTTATCTGGAGATTTTAAGAAATGATGTGGGGGTGGGAGGGGTGGTAAATCTTGCCAGCATACCAACTGCATTGCATTCTTCCTTCACTTCTGTATCTTTGTTCCAAGCATGATCAACCAGAGTGGACTAAAGAAATCTTTCATATATGTCTACTTCCAGTTATGCCTTGGGGAACAACATCTACATATACATTCTAACATATTTCTTCAGGCATAAGACCTCGGGTTCTGCTCAGAGCAGCTCTCATAAACTATGCACTTTTAAGATGTTGGCTTGGAAGTCCACCAAGGGAAATTTGGGTGCTGCAGAGAGTAACACTGGTTATTCAGTAGGTGTCACTCTTCCCTCTGAGGGTACCTCTACACTGCAGTTAGGAGGTGTGATTGCAGTATGTGTAGGCATCCCCAATCTAGTTTAATCAAACTAGCTTCCTAAAAATAGGCAGTGAAGCCAGGGCAGCATGGGCTACCCTCCTGAATACATACCCAGGGTCTTGTACTCAGGCCGTGGCTTCACCACTACTTTTAGTGGGCAAGCTGGATCAAAGCTAGCTGGGGTCTGTCTACATGTACTGCAATCACATCTCTCAGTGGCAGTGACGTGTGCTGCTGGAAATTCCATTTTTTGAATTAGATGTAAAACTTGCTCCTGACTTTGTATAGTCCTGGAAGAGCACATCATAGTGTTCATAAGAGTAGTGGTCGTGGTTAAATTCCAGTTGCATCATGACATTCTGCCATGCTCAATTTTACTGTTTCGTTTGGTATCCTCTTCCATTCTTGTTCTTAAAAGCTGTGCAGTGTTGCCAGGCCTTGTTAAACCACTGCCCTGCTGCTGCATATCCAAGTTAGAAGCTATCACTAGTGTATGTGTCCCGTTCTGTATTCCTGCAATGTAGTCGTTTGGCTTTATAAGCGCCTCTGGGCAGAGACTCTATTTCTTGTCATGTTCAACAATGTGAACATCTTTAGCACTTTGTGCAAATACGTAACTTGCTGCTTGACCAGTGTCAACGGGATATCTCTATTTAATCCAGCATTAGGAAATCAGATGTCACAGCAAACTGATAATAAGAAGAGCCTCTTTTTTCCACCCATCTGAATTTTGTGTTCTTAAATGTGATGTGGACGTTTGTTTTGTTTTTTTCCAGAGGTGACATTTGCTGTGGATTTTAGAATTGGGGCGCTCCTAGCTCTAATGGCCAGGCCTCACTCACTGGTTGCTCTTTTTTTTTATTAAATGTTTTTAAAGATACGAGTTTTATCCAGAGTCACTAAGCTGTTGTCAGTATTCCGCCTTGATCAATCAATCATGGCTAACCCTCATTCCAGCCACAATGCGCCATTGCTTCACAAGTTATATTAAGGAAGGTCTCTCAGTCTGTTATCTGGAAAGGACAGAGACCTTTGCAGGCTCTTCGTTTCTCTTGATGCCAACACATTAATTATTGCCTCCATCCATTTCCTAGTGTTGTTGTTCGTGAGACATTGGCATTAAAGAATGAAATCCGCTTATTCAGCAAGAGTTCTGATCGGTAGCAGTTCAAAAAGCCACTTTAGAATGGGTCAGACATGTGCTTAAGCATCATATGCAGCAATACACAGTTGCATAGAGCTTTTAATTGAGGTCTGGCTGTGTCATGAATGTGGTAATCCTCTGTCAGTGTGTATAATAATAACTTCCCCCTGCTTTCTTTAATAAGCATAGCAATTATCACATAAAGACGGGGTTGAAAATGATGGATGCTGCATTAAAATGGTGTAAATTGTGTGGGTGTATTACTTTAAAGATAATTCTTTAAAATATCTTGTATAATGAATGCTACATTGTTTCATTGTCTCATCTCAAGCAGGAGGAGAGAGAAAATTGTCTGTCTTCAAGTGGTTCAAGCAAAGGACCCGCAGTCAGAACGCCTGGATTCTATCTCTGGCTCTTTCAGTGGATTTTCTCTTTGATTTGTGGTAAGTGATTTAATCGCATCGGATTTCCCCATCTGTAAATAGGGGCATTAGTTAGCTAACATGGGCGTTGTGACACTGTAAAACACTTCGAGATCCTCGGGTGAAAGGCACTACAGTCTTACTAATCTTAATAGTTCCGCTCACTCTGTTGCTCTTATTCTGGAGATATATCGCTCTTGTTTTTAGTCTTTGAGCCTTCTCGGGTGGACACTGAAAGCTCTTGACATTAAGAGCAATCTTTTTGGGCTGACTGCCTATGAAGAGATGTGTCCTCGCTCTTTCTGCCCGTCTCTCTCTAGGGGCATATGCCATGGTTGTTTGTGCTAAGATGCTCTACGATTTCTCCCTCCCTCCCCCCACACATCATTAATGTCAATGAAAGAACATGTCTATCCTTTCAGGGGAAGGCCATTGGAGGGCTACCAGCACTTCAGTGATTTTGCCTACATTCTCATTGCAAAGTAGGTGGGTTTCAGCCCGAATTAAAGTGGAGTCCAGGCTCTAAACAATACCCCCAACCATGTAAGCTAGCCAAGGCTTAAAGCACCGCCAAACCCCAGTCGAAGGTTTTTCTGTGTGGATCGTACGGCTAAAAGCCAGGTAAAAGCCCAGGTTAACTGCAGTGAAGACATTCCCTCAGGGTTTGTTTCACAGAAGAGTTAACACTCGAGTGTTGCCCCTAACTTGAGTCCTGTCCACATACACTAACCCTGTCCTCAAGTGTGGTGGTGCTTGTAACTCGAACGGCCAGCCTGAGAGGGGGTTTAGGGTAAAGCTCAGGTGAACACACCTTGTCAACTGCTAACACCACCACCCTGTGCAGACTGAGTCTTATTTTGCAGTGGGCTGCTGTTACTTGAGGTAGGTTACCCTGAGAGACATTAACACAAGTGTGTACCTAGCTTGAGTTAACTCTGCAGTGAAGACGTAGTCTTCCAGTGTGGTCTGGATTTGAATCAGTAACCTTTCAGTTAAAGACTGTAGCCAATTACCAATCCCTCTGAGCCACTCATTCCTTCACAAACAGTTTAACAGTAAGCTTGGAGAAAAGAGCTGACTAGTTTGTCTCTTTCCATTAAAGAATGCTCAAAAGTGCTTATTTCATTAATAATGTTAGATGAAATATTTGTTACTCCTGATGCTGTGGGTCTAGCAACATAAACTCATAAATTCAATATTCAGCTTTCAAGACAGCACACCATTCATCCAGGGAAGAATATCCAAAAAATCCAGTTTAGCTTCATGTTGCTGTTTTCACTCAGACCAGTTTGGCAGGTGACACGAATGCTATCTGACTCATTGTCATTCTTATCTCCACATTGAATGAAATCATTAGGATGAAACATCAGTGCTCTCACAGACACAAAACTCTGTTTGTCAGATTGTCTGAGGAGATTCATCCCAGAGAGAAATCTCAGCGTTAGTGCTGATTGTGCATTTTACCAAAAATGGCAGCTTTAAGATTTTCCTTTTCCGTTCAACACACTTGTGGATCAGTGAAACGTACTCTCTTTCATAGCTGTAGAAGGGAATCCATTTTAAGTGTGAAAGCCAATTTATTAACTGTACATTTTATCACAGAAATACATTTAAAAAATGCTCATGTGAAGAAAATCATTTTTAGATGATTGCTCAATCAGTCTTAACGCTAGGTTACGAAGTGTGTTCCTGTAACCCTTTGTATTCATCACAGCAGGATGGAGCTGAAGGTGCACGCCAATTTTCAGACCTGCTGTTTGTGAAGTAAGAGAGAACCATAAATTACAGTATTTTTGCTAGGAGCCATTCGCATATCTTATCAGTGAATGTCATAACCCTTCGTTCTGGACTGCAGTGAGACAAAGCATCAACCCATCTTTGAATTGAGATTATCCTTAATTTGTCACTTTTAAATGACATTTAAGCAAAGACGAACATTGTATTTGCTGAAGAACCCTGCAACTTTGTCAGCTCTCAACCCTTGCATTTCCATTTGCTAATGCTGAATTTAGATTAAATGGAGCCCCACTTAGAAGGTGGCATGAAAATGGTAAATTAATGAATTAGGAATGGAACGAAGTGAATTGTAAATGAATTCCCCATGAGTAGACACTTGTGATATGTGAGAGGCAGTGAGGTCCAGTGGCAAGGGCACGTGCTAGAGGCACTGGAGACCTGAGTTCTATTCTTGGTTCTTCCACCTGTCTGCTTGTGACCCGGGGCAAGTCACATCCCCTCTCTGTGCTTCTGTTTCCCCTCCCACCCATTGTATTATCTTTTTAACTGATAAGCTCTTCCAGGCAGGGACTCTCGTACTATAGTCTGTACAGTGCCTAGGACTATGGGGCCCCAATCTCAAATGACGCCTCTACGCACTACTGTAATGTTAATAATAATAATAGGTTTATGTTCAGGATCAGCCATCATAGGAAAGGAACCACACAAATACATGGGAAAAGTGCTATCCCTGGTACATTCACTATAATTCTTTCCATTTTATTTCTTTAGGTGGGTTAAGGTGGCAGAATTTTCTCAACAAAGAACAACCACCATGAGTTAATTGCTTTTTCCCCCCAAGTCTTTTCTAGTACATCCATGCCAGCACACCTGTAGAATTTAGATAACAATTATCTCCATGTTTTTGCTGAATCACTGGATAGGAACCACATATTTAGAGTGGCACAGTTCACCTTTATACATGCCTTTAAAATAGTGTTGGAAAGTAGCAAGGATAAATACTAACAGTCAGTGCACTAGATTATAAATCAGGAGTGAATGAATCGGCGATAAAAGTGTGCAAATAGACCTGACATCAGTGGTGGAGCTGAAACATATTTTTGTGATCTCTCATCAGGATGTACAATATCTGTCCCCCAGTCTTTAATAGGTAGGTGTTCATGAATCAAATACAATTTCAGTTGAGAAGCAGCATGCCAGTGGGAGGAAGCATATGAACATAAATTACATAATTATTATTCTGTCTGCTTTTATGCATTTAATCACAAAAGAGCAGAAGACGGAGATATGAAATAAACCTTAAAGGCATCATAATCCTAACCAACAACGGAAACCACCCCATGCAGACCCCCGCCAAACAGCATTATACTATGAAATGAGAAGTAAAACAGAGGGCCAGGGACATTTGTTAATTTTATTTTTGCCTCACTCATGTTCATTAGGCAATAACACAAACTGGTATACTGTAATATTTGTACTTATCAACATTTCCCAAAGTGAGGGGCTATACCCGTAACTGGGCCCAAAGAGCTAACCAGGGGAGAAAGAAGGAGCATGGACAGATCTCTCAGCTGAGCTCCATCTGGGGGGCAGAGAGAAAAAGAGACTTTTAGCTATTACGACAGCTGAGACCTTTTGAAATGTGCCCTGAGTGTAACTGGTGCAGCGATATCTGCCTGAATTTGCAGACGGCCTGAAATAATAGCTCTGAAGTGAGAATTGCCTCGTGCATTCCAACTGGGTGCTAATTCGGGTCATACTTTAAATGTCAACATTGTGAACGATTTCATTGTTTATCGAAGCAGGTAAGGATGGAGAGGGAGGCTTGTATTAGGGAGATCTATATACTAATGTTTTCCAAAGTGTGGGGCATGCCCTCAAGGACGCACTTCTAATGACAGTTTGTAGCCTCGGCACCTCTGGGCTTGCCATGTCAGTTGTGAAAGTAAAAAAATGTGCATGAGCCCCAGCATCTCTTTCATTACAAATTAAGCACTGACTTTCCCCCCTTAGTTCGTTCTTTCCCCCTGAGATATTTGTAAAGAACCTGGCCTTTTGGGTACCATTTGTAATGGAGATACTATAGGTCCTTAACTATAGCAGAGATGCTCAAGCATTAAGAGTGACACTAAGGACAGCAGGATGTTTTCCTTCCTTCCTTTCTGTCGGACTTGGAGGTGTCAGAACTGGTAGTTCTCAGTCTGTGTCCACAGATCTAAATAGAGACACCTGTGTATTTGTTACAATGGAGTTCTCTCTCCTTATAGCTGTGTGAGAACATGACTGTAAGCAGACCATGTTCTCGGTTCTCTGAGGGCATGTCAGCGGTTCCATATAACAGTTCTACATGAGTAGCTGGACCACACCGTAGTTTGGACTTAGTCACAATTAGCCACATAGACCTGTTTGTTTTAAAGGGGAAAACTAATGTTATCTGGTGTAACGATGCTGGCTTTGGTGGGACCCAACTGAGAGTACCAATTCAGGACAAATTGCTTAAAGCGGGGCAGTTACAGCCCAAGGCTGGGGTTCCTTTGCACACCAAGGCAAACCAAACCAGCCAACCAGAGAAGACTTCGGTTTTACCCCACTGACTAACCACAAGTCACACAAGCAATTTCCTTAGACACTCCAGTTTCCCAGTATCACCACCAGTGCCACTCGTTATGGTGACACCCAGAAACATAGTTCAAGTTTGAAATAGAGACAGTATAGAGCCAATACTTATAACTTTAAATACAATTAATTGCCATCAGTGGTAAATAGGACCAATGGTCAATGATGGGATGTTAGAAGTTACTACAGAGAACTTTTTCCTGGGTGTCTGGCTGGTGAGTCTTGCCCACAAGCTCGGGGTTCAGCTGATCGCCATACTTGGGATCGGGAAGGAATTTTCCTCCAGGGTAGATTGGCAGAGGCCCTGGAGGTTTTTTGCCTTCCTCTGCAGCATGGGGCACGGGTCACTTACTGGAGGATTCTCTGCATCTTGAAGTCTTTAAACCATGATTTAAGGACTTCAATAGCTGAGACATAGGTGAGAGGATTATTCCAGGAGTGGGTGGGTGAGATTCTGTGGCCTGCATTGTGCAGGAGGTCAGACTAGATGATCATAATGGTCCCTTCTGACCTTAAAGTCTATGAGTCTGAGTCTAAAAATGATACATGCACACACATAGCATAATCATAACCAGCAAAACATAACCTTGTCTTAGACTCCTCCTGCATCCCTTCAGGAACAATTTCCTTGCTTACTCCATCCTTGACATACCCTGTTGTGTCCCAGTCTATCCCAGTTGCCCACAATCATTTTTTTTTTAAACTTGTGGTTATGGGCATTCTTTTCACCAATTTTTTTTCCTGAAAAATAATTGAAATTCGTGTCAATTATGTATTGATAGATAGATTTTATCTATCTATCTCATTTTATTTTGCATTATTTCTCATGTAATCTAAAAATGATATTCTAATGATAGATCATAAGCTCTTCGGTGAAGGGACCATGTTTGTGTACTGTGTTTGTACAGCACCTAGCACAATGGGGCTGATGGCTGCTCCGCGGTTCTACTGCAATAGAACTAATAATGCAGGGATCAGCAACCTTTGGCATGCAGCACACCAGGGTAAGCCCCCGGCGGGCCAGGCCGGTTTGTTTACCTCCTGCGTCTGCAGGTTTGGCCAATTGAAGCTCCCACTGGCCGCGATTTGCCGTTCCAAGTCAACGGGGGCTGCGGGAAGCGGCGTGGGCCGAGGGATGTGCTGTCCGCCGCTTCCCGCAGCCCCCATTGGCCCAGAGTGGTGAACTGTGGCCAGTGGGAGCGGCGATCGGCTGAACCTGCGGACGCGGCAGGTAAACAAACCAGCCTGACCCACCAGGAGACTTACCTTGGTGGGCCGCATGCCAAATGTTGCCGATCCCTGTAATAATGCAATGATGCATTTTTCTCAAAAATCACTAGGGGATAAGTTTTTGCCATTTTTAAAAAAGAAAAGGACAGTACATTTTGGTTAAAATTGAATACTTTAACCTGGATTTCCCACACTCCATTCTATCAATCACACTTGTCTGTGAATATGGATAGAAGCCTATGGACTGATGATTTGAACTGCTATCATGGGAAAACAATGCTCTCTCACTATAGTTGGCTCCCTTAGGAAATGACAGAGCTCTCTCAGTATTCGGGAGTTTTAAAACTGTCAGTGCCTGGCAAAGATGAGCAATAGCTATTCCAGGTGTTCTCAGCATTGAGTTTTGAAATTGTTTTCACCTCTAGATGCAAATGTCCCTTTCAAGGTGAGAAATGTCACACCAGAAAGGCAGAAAAGGTTCCGAGCAATTACATTGCTGAATACCTTTCTATGGATTGTTGATAACTTCTAAATAGCCTCTTTTTAATAAATAATAATAAAAAAGACAAGAGCCTTTCATAATTTATATACAGGTTGGCTGCACTGTGGAAAAAAAATAAGCTGTTGAATAAATCTGTAAGGCTATTTCCTGATTGTTGAAATCTATAATTGGTTTATTTATCAACATTCAGCTGAGCTTTCCAATATAGTACCCTGGCTACTAAGGCTCTCCGGTGATTCAGAATGACTTAATCTAATCTCAGTGGGTGACACACCAAGTCCCAGATTTGATCTTAAAGTGCAAAACCATCATAATAGCCAGAAGCCCAGGCACAGATTACCTCTCTTTTGTTGAAGAGGTGGACACACTGAACTGATGCAGGAAATAATATGCAACTCCACATTTATTATCACCTATAGCTTTCTCTGCCATAGCCCATAGCTTCTTGAGATAGTTTTCCCATGTGACTGGATTGTGATAAATGCCAGGGAAACCAGGTTACTTGTTCAATTGGGAGAAAACATTACACCCATCTTTTTTTTTTTTTTGGTAGAAGAATGGGGATTTAACGTATATGGGAAGATGATGGTTAGCTATGGGGCAGCTGTTATGATTCCAATGGCTGTGATGAATAAGCATCCATATTTCAAAGGTGAGAGATGCGTTTTTCATATATTTGATGATTTTCATGCCTCTCCCACATTTTTTTCGAAGCCTGGAGAACGTAGGATGGCTGATTGAAATGTATTTATTTATTTGGATTTATTTCAAAGACCTTCACAATGACCCTGTGATGTGTATTATCTCCATTCTACACATGAGGCGCACGGCCCTTAAACGATGTGCCCAAGGCTACACAAGGAGTCAGTGTCGGAGAGAGGCTTAGACCTCTGCAGTTCCTTATTATACAATCTCTTGAACTATCCACTAGACAGAGCATAATTCTGGGTATCAAGGAATGCAAGGCTTCTAATCCCAGCTCTGCTGCTGAGTCATAGTGTAGCCATGGACAAGTCACTCAACCTCTAGGGCCAGGTCTACACTGCAGGGGGGTCAACCTACAATATGCAACTTCAGCTACGCGAATAGCTGAAGGACAGCGACGAGTTGACCGCTGCCGCTTCCACCTCTCCCTGCGGTGGAGTTCCGGAGTCGATGGGGAGCGCATTCGGGGATCGATTTATCGCGTCTAGACAAGATGCAATTAATTGATCCCCGATAGATCAATCACTATCCACTGATCCGGCGGGTAGTGAAGACCTACCCTAGGAGTGAAATGAGGCTTAGGATATGTCTACATTGCAATAAATGACTCAGAGCGTGGCTGTGGCTGGCCCAAGTCAGCTGACTTGGGCTCATGGGGGTTGGGCTGAGGGGCTATAAAATTGCAGTGTAGATGTTTGGGCTCAGGCTGGAGGCCGGGCTCTGAGACTCTGCAGGGGGAGGGTCTCAGAGGCCAGGGTCCAGCTCAAGCCTGGATGTCTACATTGCTATTTTTATCGCCGCAACCTGAGCCCAAGTCAGCTGATCAGGGCTCTGAGACTAGTGCTGCAGGTTTTCTATTGCAGTGTAGACGGACCCATAGTGTAAATGTGCAAGGTGTGTATGCCCCGTCTCTCTGAGTGAAAGGAGGAGGAGGAAGATTCTGGAACATAGTGATGGGTTTTCTGCAAACTTGCTTGCAGTATTCTGATGTGAAAGAGACAAAAAAATCACAATCCATGAAAATGTGAGATTGCTTCCAGGAAACCATTGTTTGCACTCATTTTGAAAAATGGCCCTGTAAATCACGGTTTGGGAAATTCCCTTAAGTGAAAGTTGTTCCAACAATCATACTATTATTTAATGCTTCTTTGAGTTTTAAAACAACTCTTTTTCAAAAAACGATGTAAGCTGGATTGCAGTGTTCTTGCCTTTCGTTTACCTTTGGGGAGCTAATGCATTGTGTGTCTGGAGAGACCAGAGAGCCTACTTAGCATCCTCCCCAGTGGTGACACTGAAAGAAAAGAGAATGTTTAAGTGGTACACAAGTGGCAGAAATAAATCGGGGGGCCATTCAGTACTGAGCGTACAATATTAGGCTAAATGGTTGGAGTCAAACATTTCTGTAAGATTTGAGAGGGTGATCAGCCGCTCAGTGAGGCGTAAAGAACAGGAGACAAAAGGCTAAAATAAATTAGCCTGAAGGTAAAGCAAGTGAAGGAAATATATAAATGAAACCTGGGTAATTAGAGGGAGGTCCTTTGAATCGTCTGCTACTGGCTATTGTCAGAGACGTGGTGCCAAACTATTATTATTTGTGTCTCGCACTCTGTAGTCCCAGCCCAGCATAACACTTACTTACATGTTTAAAGTTACATATGTGCTTAATCCCATTGACTTCAAAAGGGCTGCACACAAGCCTGGGAAGTTGCCTGCATATGAGCTTGCAAGATCAGGATGTAGGTTTGTGTCTAAACTAATGCGATTGCTTCTGCGCCGTTTGCTGTTTTGGGCCTGAACACCCATTCTGTGTACATTCTAAGCATCCCTGGAAGTTAATGGGAGTTTGGGCCAGTCAAGTAGAGCACAATGGACTCCATTCTGAGCCGTCTCATGGCAGCAGTTGTATTTCCTTTGAAGGGGTATCTCAAAGAAGAGAATGTGCCTTTCCCTTTTCTAACTCCAGGACACAATCTGACTCCAGCCAGGGGAAGGTAACATCTGGGAGACTTTCACACCTCTTCTTGAGTGGGGAGCCTTGGCTGGGCCTGGGGGGGATTTATCCTGTCAGTCTTATTCTCTTCAGTAGGGCAGCAGGCGAGGCCTGAGCAACTTACAGTGCCAGTTCAGACAATGCTGCCAAAGATACAGACAGACGAGCCACATCCTCATGGTGCGCTATTTATCAGGGCTGGGTGTGATATTTACACTTGTGCTCCAGTGCCACATCGTGTGCAGTGTGAGCTGCTTTGTGCAGGGGTGAGATGCCCTGTCAAGATGCTCCTGTTTCTAGCCTAGTCTGGCTGGGATAGGTCACATCGTTCCCCTCCTCCTGTTTAACAGCTAACCTCCCTCCACTATGTCCTCAGCTGAGCATCTTCCACCAAATGTGCACGGGTCTGGACATGTTCCATCTTCTCGCCTCATGTGGCATGGCAGAGCAGTTTGGGGAAGTGGATGAGGGATGATTCATGTTACAGACAGAAGGCTAAGTAAGAGTGGCTGTGCAGGGGGCTCTGTTTTCTTGAACTGGCCTTAGTTGTATTACAAACACCCAGGATTGCAGCGAGAGTCTCACCTTTAGGAGTCTATGCCCTGGACAGAGCTGAAAGCTCTTTCCATTACATCGTATCCGAAGAGTAAATTTGTCTTGTTCTAGGACACAGTTTCTGTTTGATTTTAATAAAAAGTGCAGTTTTAAAACTAACAATTTTTTTCCAAAGAAAAATTCTTCCATTCAATTTGACATCCACTTGAACGGCAGCCCCCACCTCATGCTCATCATTCCTTACCTATCAATGATATAGAGTCATTTAGGCAAAACCCATCATGTATTGCTACAATGAATAGATCAACACTGTGCATCTATGAAACAGTCCATTGATATGGACATAATTAGATCTTTCAGCTAGGTGCAACCATTTCATTATAACTGACCTGGATTAGTTTCTACGTGTCTCCCTCATTAAAATCTACAGCACCTGTGCTAATGGGTTTTGTTTCTATCAAGATATAATGAGGACTGGCATATCTGCATATTCTCCAAGTGAACCAAGAACAAAGACAAATACTCCATTTTATTACCATCTGACAGAGACATAACGATTGCTGAGAAACTCATTACCAATGTACTATGCAATGATTTAACTTGAAATCCTTGCCATGCTGCCGCCCAGCAGCAGTAGGCTTCTTGGAAGTGTTTGAGTTTATTTGTTTGAACAGAGAAATTAGCCCCTTCATACCAGTTCTGTGCTCAATATAATTCTATTTGTTGTTCTGATTAAGCATTGCCCTTGCTTTTGCAAGGTATCTGACTGCCTGAGGGTGGATTTCATGGTGGGATCATGCAATTTATGTAGCCAGATTTCTCTGATGTTTGTTCACACACGTGCCCCTTGCGCGGATGTGCAAAAAGCATGGGGGTAAAAATGATCAGAATTATTATCTTTCCTCTGTATGTTCTCTTGACCATCAAATTCTCTTCTCCAGACAGTGTGCCACTTAGCCTATGTCTCCACTGGTGGGTGAGAGGGGCAGCATGTTCTTAACTCAGGTTAAAATAGCAATGAAGAGATGGCAACTTACCCAGGGCCGGCTCTGGCTTTTTTGCCGCCCCAGGCAAAAAAGCCACCCCCCCCACTGCCGGGGCACTGGAGGGGAGCGCGGCAGGCATGCTGCCCCGCTCCCCCGGCCGGGGCGGGGAGCGTGGCAGGCCCCACTGCCCCGGCGGGGAGCATGGCCGTGGCGCCGCTCTCCCCTGCGGCCGGAGGGAGGGCGGCGAGCCCGGCCACGGCGCCACTCTCCCCGGTGGCCGGAGGGAGAAAAAAAAACAAAAAACAAAAACAAAAAAAACCACCTGAGCGCCGCCCCCCTCCAGGTGCCGCCCCAAGCACATGCTTGGTAGGCTGGTGCCTGGAGCCGGCCCTGAACTTACCTTTTAACTCAGGCTGTCAGCTCAAGTTCAATGCCAAGTGTCGGCTTGTACTCGATCTACTAACCCAGGTTAAAAGTCTTGTCTTCACTGCTGGTTTAACCCGAGTTAAGAACCCACCTTTTTTTTTTTTTGCGCAGTGAAGACAAACCTGTGTTCTTCTTTCAAATCCCACCTCAGAACTGACTCAGAGCCCAGAGACAGCAATTCCTTTCAGTGCAAACCACCGTGACTGAAATGAAAAAAAGAGGCTTTCAGCCGGTAGGCTGTTTCACCAACCCAGGAAGAGAAGCAAATGTCATGCCCAAGAACTTTTAAGGCATTTGCCCCAGGGCACCATTTATGGTTTGAACACAAATACATAACTAATGTAAACAAAGCAACTCCACTGACAGCCAGGACAGGGGGAGGGGATAGGATGACCAGATGACAGATAAAATATATCGGGACACTCACCCGGCACGTCCCGGTCTTCGGCGGCACTTCGGCGGCAGGTCCTTCAATCGCTGACGGTTATCGGCAGCACATCAGCGGCTGGTAATAAGTTGTGCTGCCAAAGAAAGAAGTACCCGCTGCCGAAATGCCGCCGAAGACCGGAACGTGCTGGGTGAGTTTAACAATTGAAAAGGCGCTCCCCTGACCTCTCACTGCCGACGAAGGGGAAAGGGGGGGGGAAAAAAAAGGTTCCGAAACAAAATATTGGGACAAATGGCGTCCCGACCGTACTTTGGTCGGGACATGGGACAAATTGCTCAAAATCAGGACAGTCCTGATTTTCTTGGGATGGCTGGTCACCTTAGGAGGGGAAGAGAACACACCCTTCCTCTCTGCACTTTGGGTCCAGCTTCCGTTTCCTTATATATCCCTAACCCTTTCCAAAATGATGCTTCTCCTGATCACAGACACCCTAATGTAGGATATTCTCATCCTTAGTGTCTGTGTGTGTGTAGAGAGAGATTCTGCTGCCCTTACTCCTATCAGTAGTATTTACTCACATGAGTAACCAACATTATTTTCAGCTGTGGGCTCCTCCTTGGCCTGTGGGAAATGTGTTTGATGATCTCCATGGAGAAACATCCATCTCACATAGACCATTTGTCTAGCCACTTTCAAAACTAAAATTAACATCAAGCTCGTTTCAATGCAGTTGTGATCTAGAAATGAGAGCTGTGGAAATCTCTACCAGCTCCATCTTCAAACGATGGGACACAAATGTATGGCAGCGTTTTTCCAGGTGGGAAAATGATAATGAGCAATTGATAAAATAACCAACATGTGCCTGAAAACAAGCATGAAGCTTTTTCATTGTTCGATGGTTGATCATGTAAGTAATTTAGACTTCTTGTGTCACGGAGTTGTAAACATAATATTTCACCTAGGAGAGCTCCTACCGGTATACAGAGCAGACTTGAGCCATATGGCGCATATGTCAAAACGAGAAAAGGAGGTAAACCGCTCAATATGTAGTGTTAACAGATTGACTTCTAATTAAGATCAGATGGTCCCTACAATGAATCAAATACCCTGGAAGCCTATTACCAGTTGTTTAATCTTGGGTGTAAAGTTGCTATGTTGCCAGATTTCTCCACTCGCTCACAGTCAGTGGGGTTTCACTGATGTGAATTAACGTTGAATTTATCCCTTAGTCTACAGTGGGCGAAAGATTTGGGGATAGGATGCAAATCTATCTAGTGTACTGAACATCGTGGTTTTGAACTTTGCCAGCTCAAATGTGATGAGGTCTCAGCGTAATGGCTTTTATACTGTGATATCACTCTGGCAAAGCTTTGCTGGCACTGAGAAAAGACTCAACGTGCCAGCCAAAGATGCTGGCATTTTGGAGAGTGGCTCCCTGGAGCATGGAAGGCAAGAAAGGGCCCAGAAGAGCTTTGTGTTGTAGGAGCCAATTCCGAGTACAGAAAAGGTCCTCACCTGGCTGCTCCGCTCTTGCCGTACGCTCTCCATCCCAGGGTTGCAGGTTCTAGCAGGCAATGTGGCATTTCAGCCTAATACAGACGGCTTAGTGTCTCCTCTAATTGCTTTGGAAAGTGTTGTATATTGCTTTAAAAGAGGTATCTTGTGACTAAGTCAGTGGTGTTCTGCAGAATAAGATATTGGGAGACCCAAGCAGTGGGAGGTCAGGGAGATGGGGCCAAAAGAGCATTATTCTCTTGTAGGAGAACCACAGGACTAAAAAGATGTAACTACTGATGATTATCCCCAATAATTCTCACACACAGAAGAAACATTATGTTGATTGTGTTGACTAGAAAGAAATAAGGTCACTGCACAAAGAGGCTTTGGAGCATTGCGCAGTTATTGATGTTGCAGAGGATTATGCTTTAAATAAGTCCAGGGATCATTATGGCAAAAAATATTCCGTGCCATTCACTTTCAGGTAAACATCCTGCTGTATCTCAGTTTAATAGGAGGGGATATCTCTCTTAAAAACCCTTTACACTGCTGCATACTAACAATAGTTCCTGCTATTTATTTTTATCCCACAGAGTGATTGAAAATGGGACAGTTAATCCCAGAAGCTTTCTGCGGTAAAATTATTAAATACAATACATAAACCCCCAAACTGAGTAGCCACATAGAATCTTATTTTGGAAACATTTTCTGTGTGTTTGATGCTTCCTTAGGGAGTAGGGGGTGGGAACTAAAACTTTTTAACATTATAAAAGGGAAAATTTAAAAAAGAATGAGAATCCATGTGGTAGAAAGATGTCCAGGGAAGAGAAGTGAAAATAACTAGATGTGTGGAAAGCTATATAAACATAGGAATTATTTGCCAGATCAGAGCAATTGTCCATCTTCTTCATCCTGTCCCTTATAGTGGCCAATACTATATGCTTCAGAGGAAGGAGCAAGAAACCAAACAGGAAAATTATGGAATTAACATACCCTTAGAAGAAGTTTCTTTCCAGCACCATCAGTTAGGGGGTGGTCTATGCCCTAAAGTATGAGTGCATCTTGAAAAAAACAAAGCAAAAACAACTTTCCTATCAAATGTGATTATAGATGTCCTCATTATCCATAGATATATCTCAGCTTTTTAATGGAACCCTCTATATTGTTGGCCTCAGTGATATCTTGGGGTGTTGTGTTCCACAAGTTAATTATGTTTGGGGTAAAAGTACTTCCTCTGATCAATTTTAATTTTGTTGTCTTTTAATCTAAGTGGCTGGCCCCTGGTTTTAATATTATGAGTTTTTGTATGTCCTTCTCAGCGAGTATGTATGTTGGGGAATCTCTGATACAATATACCGATAACCTGAAAAGGTGAAGGACCGTGTACACTGTGAAACATGAGCTTGATTCAGTGACGTTAATGGCTTCAGTTGGCTTTGGAATTGTGAAAAATTTGTAATAAGCTGAAGCTGGTTTGGGGACTTCAGAATGAAAGGCAATATATCCGGTATTACTATTGTGCAATGATATGAGATTGTAATTTGGTTTATTATTATAGTGCAAGTAGACATAAGTTATGGAACATCCTCCAAAGGAAATATAACACATCTTTCAAAAATGCCATAAGAATTCTTCAATGGGTTTCTACTAGTTTCTGTTGGGTTCTACTGCTGTGTTTTAGTAATCCTAGAGACCACTAGACTATTAGACTTTTTGCTCAGTTCCAAAACCTAGCTGCCAACCTTAAGTAACAGGAGCCATTTGCAAATTTTCAATGGGATTTTCCACTAGGGATAAGTGTACACATAAGGTGTTCCTTTTATGTTCTAAAAGACACCATTCTGTACAACATTTGTGTGTGTGTGTGTGTTTAAAAGATCTCTCCATAGTTTATAATATGCTTTTAGGGACCCCCACAAATAAAACCTCTCTCCCACCGTGCTTTGTCCATTTGTCAGTTTCCCTCATGTTTCTAACTGAGCTGGAAATGAACGTGGCTTTCTGTGCTCACTCCTTTGTTTGCACACCATTATCTGTGATGTTGGTACAGCTCTGAAAATAGTGTTTGATAGTTAATTTCTGATGCAGAGCCATCAGACGGAGCACAAGAGTAAACAGTGTTCAGATGCACAGTGCAACATACTGTGCATAAACATTGGCTATTACTGGGCTTTATACCAGAGTTTTCAGTGATCAGATAATGTTTAAAAAGGTATTTTTCCCCTGTCTCGCCTCTCTTTTGTATAGGGGTTGTGAAAAGTGCCAGACTGACCAAGAATTAAGTCCTCCACCACACAGCACAGGTAGGGATAGTGTGAACTCCCCCTTTGCCAATGTGCCTTACCTCTGAACTGGCACTTCTTAAGGCCAGAGCACAGTTCAGTCTCCATGCCTATTAGAACATAAGTGATCTCTCTCCTGCCATCCATCTCCACCCTCTGACAAACAGAGGCTATGGACACCATTTCTTACCCATCCTGGCTAATAGCCATTAATGGACTTAACCTCCATGAATGTATCCGGTTCTCTTTTAAACCCTGTTATAGTCCTAGCCTTCACAACCTCCTCAGGCAAGGAGTTCCACAGGTTGACTGTGCGCTGTGTGAAGAACAACATCCTTTTATTTGTTTTAAACATGCTGCACATTAATTTCATTTGGTGGCCCCTAGTTCTATTATGGGAACAAGTAAATAACTTTTCCTTATTCACTTTCTCCACACCACTCATAATTTTATACCTCTATAATATCCCCCCTTACTCTCCTCTTTTCCAAGCTGAAAAGTCCTAGCCTCTTTAATCTCTCCTCATATGGGACCTGTTCCAATCCCCTAATAATTTTAGTTGCCCTTCTCTGAATTTTTTCTAATGCCAGTATATCTTTTTTGAGATGAGGAGACCACATCTGTACGCAGTATTCAAGATGTGGGCGCATCATGGATTTGTATAAGGGCAATAAGATATTCTCTATCCCTTTTTAAATTATTCCTAACATCCTATTTGCTTTTTTGACTGCCTCTGCACACTACGTGGACGTCTTCAGAGAACTATCCACAATGACTCCAAGATCTTTTTCCTGATTAGTTGTAGCTAAATTAGCCCCATCATATTGTATATATAGTTGGGGTTATTTTTTCCAATGTGCATTACTTTACATCTATCTACATTAAATTTCATTTGCCATTTTGTTGCCCAATCACTTAGTTTTTTGAGATTTTTTGAAGTTCTTCACAGTCTGCTTTGGTCTTAACTATCTTGAGTAGTTTAGTATCATCTGCAAACTTTGTCACCTCACTGTTTACCCCTTTCTCCAGATCATTTATGAATAAATTGAATAGGATTGGTCCTAGGACTGACCCTTGGGGAACACCACTAGTTACCCCTCTACATTCTGAAAATTTACCATTTATTCCTACCCTTTGTTCCCTGTCTTTTAACCAGTTCTCAATCCATGAAAGGATCTTCCCTCTTATCCCATGACAACTTAATTTACTTAAAAGCCTTTGGTGAGGGGCCTTGTCAAAGGCTTTCTGGAAATCTAAGTACACTATGTCCATTGGATCCCCCTTGTCCACATGTTTGTTGACTCCTTCAAAGAACTCTAATAGATTAGTAAGAGATGATTTCCCTTTACAGAAATCATGTTGACTTTTGCCCAACAATTTATGTTCTTCTATGTGTCTGACAATTGTATTCTTTACTATTGTTTCAACTAATTTGCCCGGTACTGACATTAGATTTACCAGTCTGTAATTGCTGGGATCATCTCTAAAGCCCTTTTTAAATATTGGCTTTACATTAGCTATCTTCCAGTCACTGGGTACAGAAGCTGATTTAAAGGACAGGTTACAAACCATAGTTAATAGTTCCGCAATTTCACATTTGAGTTCTTTCAGAACTCTTGGGTGAATGCCATCTGATCCTGGTGACTTGTTACTGTTAAGTTTATCAGTTAATTCCAAAATCTCCTCTAGTGACACTTCAATCTGTGACAATTTCTCAGATTTGTCACCTACAAAAGATGGGTCAGGTTTGGGAATCTCCCTGACATCCTCAGCTGTGAAGAATGAAGCAAAGAATTCATTTAGTTTATCCGCAATGACTTTATTGTCTTTAAGTGCTCCTTTTGTATCTCGATCGTCCAGGGTTGTTTAGCAGGCTTCCTGCTTCTGATGTACTTACAAAACATCTTGTTATTACCTTTTGAGTTTTTGGCTAGCTGTTCTTCAAACTCCTTTTTGGCTTTTCTTATTACATTTTTACACTTAATTTGGCAGTGTTTATGTGCCTTTTTATTTACCTCACTAGGATTTGACTTTCACTTTTTAAAAGATGCCTTTTTATCTCTCACTGCTTCTTTTACATGGTTGTTAAGCCACGGTGGCTCTTTGTTAGTTCTTTTACTGTATTTTTTAATTTGCGGTATACATTTAAGTTGAGCCTCTATTATGGTGTCTTTGAAAAGTGTCCATGCAATTTGCAGGGATTTCACTCTAGTCACTGTACCTTTTAATTTCTGTTTAACTAACCTCCTCCTTTTTGCATAGTTCCCCTTTCTGAAATTAAATGCTGCAGTGTTGGGTTGCTGAGGTGTTCTTCCCACCACAGGAATATTAAATGTTGTTATATTATGGTCACTATTTCCAAGCGGTCCTGTTACAGTTACCTCTTGGACCAGATCCTGCACTCCACTCAGCACTAAATCAAGAGTTGCCTCTCCCCTTGTGGGTTCCTGTACCAGCTGCTCCAAGAAGCAGTCATTTAAAGTGTCGAGAAATTTTGTCTCTGTATTTCATCCTGAGGTGACATGTACCCAGTCAATATGGAGATAATTGAAATCCCCCACTATTATTGAGTTCTTTATTTTGATAGCCTCTCTAATCTCCCTTAGCATTTCATCGTCACTATCACTGTCCTGGTCAGGTGGTCTATAATAGATCCCTACTATTATATTCTTATTAGAGCATGGAATTACTATCCATAGAGATTCTGTGGAACACGTGGATTCATTTAAGATTTTTACTTCATTTGATTCTACATTTTCTTTCACATATAGTGCCACTCCCCTCCCCACGACCTGTTCTGTCCTTCCGATATATTTTATACCCCAGAATGATTGTGTCCCATTGATTGTCCTCACTCCACTAGGTTTCTGTGATGCCTGTTATATCAATATCCTCCTTTAACACGAGGAACTCTGGTTCACCCATCTTATTATTTAGACTTCTAGCATTTGTGTACATGCACTTTAAAAACTGGTCACTGTTTATTTGTCTGCCCTTTTCTGATGTGTTAGATTCTTTTTATGTGAATGTTTCTCGTCTGATCTGGCCCATGCTTTATCCTCTTCCATCCTCTCCTCCTGACTAAAACCTAGAGAATCTCTATCTATAGACTCTCCTCTAAGAGAAGTCTCTGTCCGATCCACGTGCTCCTCTGCAGCAATCGGCTTTCCCCCATCTCTTTGTTTAAAAACTAAGGTCCTTGTCTTCTCAACTGAGGCAGCCACCAACTGATGGCATTTATGGTGGCTGCCTTTAGTGACGTGGACACTTCTGCAATTGGAAGTAATGGGTATGTCTACACTGCAGCTGAGGTTTGTGATTGCAGCACATGTAGACATACCCAAGTTAGTTTTGATCCAGTTAGATAAAAATACCAAAAAGGTATTTTGATCTCCAAGCCTGTCTCCACCAGATTCTAAAACATATAAACTGGGTCAAATGTTGGCTGTCATCAAACTGAACCTCTACAGTATTCCCTTGAAGAAGGACCCTGATTTTTCTGTTTGTAAATGTACACAGTATTGCAAGGTCCAAACATTCAAAAATCACGAATCAGGCCCCACAAACTTGAGATTGACGTAAAAGATTTTTAAAAGATACATTTTTGCATGCTGGTCATATTTTTCAAACTTATCTCCATAACTGTGAGGGCTGTAGGTTTATTTTCCTTTCTTTAAGAATGAGAGCTAAAGTTCTCATATTCACATGACTCCAAGAGCTGGCACTTTAATAAAAACACCAAATGTTCAAAATAAAGTGTGAGAACTGGCCACACTACAACTGTCAAAATACAAAGCATAAATATCTCCACAAGATATATTATTTTTATTATGTAATATTATCATTATTACTTTATAATTTCTGAAGGCTACCACAATATGCTAGGTGAAATACACAAGTAATGCCACTTTACACTTACACAAAACAGCAGTTTGGCATTAGAAACCTTAGTAACTGGAATAAAAACAAGCAAACATTTAATTACATTTTTCTCAGCATGAACTGCGAGATAAACTGTGTTAAATTAACTAAGCAACATGGTCAAGCCAATGTGAGAGTGAATTTATTATGTGTTCCAGACTTCTAAGACAACTAATTTGGGAACGAAATAGAGTGTTTTGCCTTAATACAATATGTCGTTCAACATCAAAAAACACTAGAGTGGAGATGGTAATAAAAAAAAATTCCATTTATGTGTAGCATAGCAAAGCTGTTCACTAAATTTAATGCAGCGCTTATGTCGTCATTTTCATCTCCCCTATCAATCTTCTTCAATCTTTCTCTGTCCATTGCTATTGCTAGATAAATGCCTCATCAAGTCTTACTAGTTTGTTTGTATCCAAAGCTATCTCTAGCCATGATTTGTAAGGATGTGTGTTCACACAAATGTTGCAGTGGTTTGACTAAAATCACTTTTTAATTTTACTTAAACTCATGCAAACTAGGACACTCTTAAATCTGTTGAACCCTGACTTGTATCTTATGTTGTCAAGGAAAAGCAGTATAAGCCAGGTTTAGGCTGAATAAAGAGTGTCTACGCAGAGGATTACCCTGGTTTAACTACATCACAATTAAAAACACGCTCTAAAACCCCACAAAAACCCTGGTGCAATTCCGTGTCGATCAGGTCTGAGTCCTTTATGACTGGATTGAAACACTCACTATTTTGACTGCCATCATGTTGACTTCACAGTTTTTGAGTTAGAAGCTGGCCTTGATATACAGGCAACACTAGTCAGTGAAATTGTGCTTTTTAATTTTTGTTGGGTGCTAGACTCACTGATGGAATGCTCTCCCAGGGCCGGCGCTTCCACTAGGCGACCCTAGGCAGTCGCCTAGGGTGGCAGGATTTGGGGGGTGGCATTTCAGTGGCAACCCAGCCACTTCTCGGTGGCATTTCAGTGGCGACTCCTCCGCTGCGGCGTCAGGTTTTTTTTTCCTCTTCGCCGCTTAGGTGGCAAAAAAGCTTGCGCCGGGCCTGAGCACTCCCTCTTGTTTTGGAAGACAGTTTGGTTCTAGTGCGTAAGTAATGGTGCTTATGTGTCAGGAAGACAATGAGGACTTTTGGGGTATAATCCAAAGCACTTTTCAGTCAGTGGAAAGGCTCCCATTCACTTCAGCGGACATTGGATTGAGCCCCAAATCCTTTTCTCTGTCCTGTAGCTGTAAAGGACCCCGACAAGGTAAAGAAGCATGTGTCTCCTGTGCAAAAGCTGAGGAAGGGAAGATGGGAAGCAGTGTCCACAATTCCTGTGTGCTCTTTAGTTCTGCTATATGGGTTGGTGCATCTGGATCTATGGGCCATTCTCTGCCATGAGGAGAATGCAATAGCTGTTGGAGATCCTGCAGAGCTAAGGCTGCTGTAGGAGTGAGTCAGCTGCTTGGGTGGAAAGCAGGACTTGGGAGCTGTGCTCCGGCTCTGCTCCAGGCAAAAACCTGCAGCTCCACTGCTCCGGAGCTGCTCCGCGGGCTCTGCTCCAAAGCCCTGGTGGAAAGACTCCTTGTCTGGTCTGCACTCTCGGAGATCCTCAGACAGACTGGCCACTTGGACTGGGAAGTGTAGTCTAAGATGGGGCCCTATGTTGTTATAGCAGTTGCCGATAGTGAAAGCTATAGGTCCTGATTCTGCAATTGCATCAGCACCGACAGCCTTGTGGGGGCCTGTGTGGAGCCCACTCACATAGATTCAGGTGTAGGATCAAGGCGATAGCTGTGTTTAATCTTCCGCTACAAAGCCATCTCACCTTTGTGTAGACCGCTGTGCATTTTATACACACGCGCACACACATCTATCTCATTCTACAAGTTAAAATAGTTTGTATTAAGTAGAAGCGACAAAGGGTCCTGTGGCACCTTATAGACTAACAGAGGTATTGAAGCATAAGCTTTCGTGGGTGAATACCCACTTCTTCGGATGCAAGCAGTGGAAAGGGACATTTCCACTGCTTGCATCCGAAGAAGTGGGTATTCACCCACGAAAGCTTATGATTCAATACCTCTGTTAGTCTATAAGGTGCCACAGGACCCTTTGTCGCTTCTACAGATCCAGACTAACACAGCTACCCCTCTGATATTTGTATTAAGTGTGAACCCAAGGAAACACCTCTGATTTACTACAGTTCTGCTTAAAGTTTCATTTTAGCCTTGAAGAAACTCACCCCAGGATTTACCCTGTGTAAGAGCCTGGAGCTTCAGGAGCAGTTTTCATTGAGTGAGCTGGTCCAGGCAGAGTTGCATTAACTCAGTGGGTTTGAATATTCAGGACAAGATGGTCTTGGCTGGACATCTGGCATTTCTGTAACAATACTATGAATTTTCCAACTGATGCCAAGTTACCCACAAAAAAGAACAAGGACAAAACGTTATTTCACATTCTATTCTTTCATCTTCCAAGTGCCTGAGCGGTGGCCTCAATTATCAAGTGCTTGATCCCTGCACAGAGCTGCGGTGGAAGAACTTTTGATTTTTACTATCAGATGGACTCACTTATCTCCAGCTAGGGATTAAAAAGGGTTAGAGCATGTCTGTAGGGTCTAGGAATCTAGGGTGAGGGATGGGGAGGAGATTGCTGGAAGGAAAACACTAAAAACAGCTAGGGTTGGGGAGAAGGATTCTGTTTGGTTGTCATTTCAGTTACCGACAAAGCCAGGCCCCAGAAAGGGGATACGTTTGGCCTATCGAAGTGGGGTTCAATCCTTAGCCCTGGGATGGGTCATAGAATCATAGAATATCAAGGTTGGAAGGGATCTTAGGAGGTCATCTAGTCCAACCCCCTGATCAAAGCAGGACCAAACCCCAATTTTTGCCCCAGATCCCTAAATGGCCCCCTCAAGGATTGAACTCACAACCCTGGGTTTAGCAGGTCAATGCTCAAACCACTGAGCTATCTCTCCCCCCTTCGCTGCTGCAGAGCAATCTGTGGGAAGAGTAAACATGGTGTAGCCAGTTCTACGCCGCTGCTGTCACTGCATATGGTGTGGAAAGAGGTGGGACTGGAGTGCATTACATACTGCCCAATCCTCTACCGATGCAGCAATCCCTATTGGACTGCTGCAGTCAGTGTAGCATAGAGCAGCCTAAGGTCTGCTCTAAATTATATTGGAGACAGTTTCTCTGCTCCATGGCTCCAGGATCTGGATGAAGCAGAAAGATAGCTTAGAGCCACCTTACCTACTCGTCTTAGCTATGCTGAACGTCTGGCCCAGATTGTGTATGCTTTGAGGAGAAGGATGGGAACTCCATCTGTTTACAGCAGTAGGGTCCCTGTTGTGCCAAAATTGAAGCATGGAGAGTTAAGTGATTTGCACAGTAAGCCTGTAATGGAGTTAGGACTAGAACTTGAACCTTCTTGGTTTGTCTTCTTGTGCTCACTGCATTGTTAGCTTTGGGAAAGGGACCTGCTCATTCTTATGCAGGGCCGTCTTCACTCCATCTCACCAGTAACGTCACTGCAACTTGGGTTTAAGTGGCCAATTTCTTAAAAGCTGCTACAGTCTTTAGGCTCCTAATGATGCCTAAAACATGAAGTGAATTCCTATTCGGTGAGATTGAAACAAAAATAAAAAGAAGATAGAACAGAAAATATATCAAAGCTTTCTCCTGACTCTTTTTCTTGTCTTTTCATGGGTGAATTACTATCAAGAAAGCTATGTATCCATGGAGATATGCATTATTATTATGATAACCGGAGGGGGCTTCCTGGTGAGGAGCTAATAACCGTATCCTGTGTTGAATAGACTCCGTGGTTGAAAGCTCGCTCTCCTTCCCCCAGCCCTGTGATGCTAACCCTCCACAGGAGCTCTGCCAACTTCTGGGGTGAGAGGGCTTGGAGGAAAAGGGAGATGTTGCTTCCCACAGCACCATCCCCTGCAGTGTGTCTGGATTTCCAAGTGGAAATCCATATGGGAGAGAACAGAGCTGGGAGCAGTATTTACCTCCCACCTGGTTCCATCTGCCGCTGCTACTCAGTGTAACCTTGCCAATGACAACCTGGCTCCTGCTGCAGCTGCACTGCCCAGGTGATAGAGCGGGGGCGATGGAACAGAGGCCATACCTGCATGATGGCTCCTGGCTCCACATGGAACGGATGTCCTCTTCAGGTAGATCCCCATGATCTCTGAGGTTTGGAGAGGTGTGGCCTCCAAAAATAGCAGTCACTGTAGCTCCTCCCTCCATTAGGGACTGTGTAGAGAAAACACCAAGAGTGAAACATGTGAGAGCTTTCCTTCCCCTTCACCCCTGCTATGAGAGGGGGAAATCTGAGCCACAGTTGCCCTGGGAACAAGAGCCTAGCTGGCTTGTGCATGTGGACGGGCAAGTGGAGGAGGAGGCAGGTTGGAGGCCCAGGAGAAGCATGTTCAATTCTTGTAGACCACTCCCGTATTCAACAGACCCATTATCCTGCCCGGTTGGGGGAGCTTTGAAAATTCCCTCGTGCGTTTTGGGATTTGCTGAAGGGTGTCAAGGCTGATATGGCATTTTTGTTGGTGGCAACCCATTTAAAATTTCCGAGTACAGGAGCCCATAAATGCAAATTTATGATTTTGGCCAATCGGAGAAGAGAGATTTTCATGCTGAGCATATGGTTGCTAAACAATATGATTAAGAAAAATACTGCATTCTGACTGGCTGACAGCAACATTTTAGTCAGAGCACAGGGGTTTGCATAACTGCAATGATTATACAGAGTGCAGGAAATCATATTTTCTGCATTATTCATCAGTAACAGTACAGCATCTCCAGATTCTGATTGGCTGAGCCAGTCTATTTTAGTGTAATACCCAATCAGAATGCTCTTTCATTTTCAATAATTTTATATGAGATGAAAAAATTCACGGTTATTCATTATCATCTTGTTTCTGTTCTAGGTAATTGATTTTTGCATTGTTGCTCTCTCCTCTCCCTATGTTAGTGAAATTTAATTGACAGTAAAAGCAGGGGGAATTAAAGGGATTTTAATCAGTCAGACCACAGTATATGTTTTAAAAGGAAAACTGGAGTAATAGTAAAATAGGCTAGTATATGTTCTTCCTTATCCATTTTGCTATTCATTACTGAACTGATGATAATACCTACTTTGCATTTTTAATCATACAATTGCTTTTTTTAAATTAAAAATCTTTCTAGGAATTTTTATAGTCAAGGTGGTCAGTAAATGTTGTTGGCTTTCCAACTGTGCTCTCAACTTTACCTGGAAACCAATGCTATGTACAAAGAGTAGTAGTAATCCGGGGCCTGGTCTAAAACCCATTGACGTCTGTAGTAAGACTCCCGTAGACTTCAAAGGCTTTGGATCTAACCTTTTTGGATCAAACCTCTTTGGACTCTTAATGTAGAAAAGCATTCCTATTCAGGAAAGCTCGTAAGTAGGTACTTTAATTTTAAACTCATGTTTAAGTACTTTCCTGAATCAGGGCCTTAGTGCATAAAACCTGCACGGTCTAAAAATGACTGTTATGGTTCATGATAAAATGCTTGTTGTAAAATTAACCATGAATTATTTTTCTTTTGAAATTCTATCAGGTTTTTTTTAATGTTAATAAATGTGCTTTATGAATATAGGCCCCTTTTGTGACCTTCATCATCTTCTTGCTATCTCTAAATTCCTGCTGGGTGCTTCGAAACAACAAATGAGTTCACCTTGACATTCTCTAACAACATTGCTAGGAAGTACAATCGCCTCATGTTAGCCAAAGGTACTGAACAATTCTCATACAGTTTAAGCTTTTCTTATAGTGCAAAGCAAATAGGGATTTAAAATGTCATGTTTATTGTCCCCTCTTCTTTTCTGGAATTTGCAACAAATAAAACCAGATGATCATGTTAAATGGCTTTGTTGAAGGAGTGAAACAGAAATTTGCTGGAAGATCTGAGCATCTGCAATTTACTATGCACCGTATAGTGGAGAATTCAAATACAAAGCTATGCCAGAGACTCCATGAAGTCCACTAGGACCTTTGCTAGAGCTAGTATGTGGAAGGTTCTTAAGCCCAGTTCCTCAAAGGTATTTAGGCACCCAACTCCCACAATAGACGTTAGGCACCTAAGTACCTTTGGATATCTGGGCCTTAGACACTACAGCAATGGTCATCATTATAATCTCCACAGCCAGGTAGGTGGGTAGGTTTCTAGCAGTGAGAAAACAGACGCTTTAAAGAGATGCGTTTCTAACAATATTTTGTTCTCTTCTTTTTGTGTGCTGTGCGGATGGACAAACTGCCTTAGAGACAGCAAGAACTTTTCCAAAACTTGACCTGCCCCTGAACAGCTCCTTTTGTGAGGCAGGAAACACTTGGTGACATGTTTGGGTGCCCCCTCCCCACACTTGGTGACGTGTTTGGGTGCCCCCCCCCCTCCCAGTGATCTACAATCCCACGTGTTGTGAATATACTCACAGGAGGCATTCAGCTCCTTGTAGCATGAGGCCTACAAGAGGCACTCTTGCACAGTGCCTTTTTTTTTGAGTTAGTGGCCTTAGACGTGTTGCAGCCAACTTTAGGGTTGATTGACATAAGAAGTTATGTTCTCTTTGTCATCATTTCTGGGTCATAGTTCAATGCTTTGCTCACTATGGGCCTGATCCAACTCCACTGAAGTTAATAGGAGCCTTTCCACCGACTTTGCTGGACTGTTGATTAGCTCCCCATGTGCATGTTTAGTAAATTACATTGCACAGCTTTGAGAAGATCACTACATGGTTATAATTATGCTCATTCTAAATTTCCACCTCAGTTAAACACAGCAGGGATTTCGCAAAGCAAGAATGTAAATGGTCTTGTCCCAAATATGAAATCAAACGACTGTTCTTTCTGACCTTGCGCCCAGGCTGCTGATGGACTGGAATGCAGGTTCTTTCTATCAGGCTTTCTGCCTTCACGAGGAAGGGTATTTACTCTGTCATGTGGTTCTGGTAGGTTTTGTTAAACGGATACTATCAGCTTGAAAGTCATATTTACTGCTAAAAAGGTTTGTGCTTCCCAAGTAACACCAAAGATGGTATAAATAAAAGTGAGTAGAGAGAGATTTATTTCCAGTCTGTCTACTTCGAACATTTGACTTCATCACGTTCTATATGATCGTCAGTGTCACTGTTATGAGTATGGTCGGTTGCACTTCCTGGCTCCAAAACTAACATGATCACATCCTCACTTGCATGCGCTGCTTGCAGGGAGCTCATCCGGAAGGAAGCAGAAGAGCACCACAGAATTTTTTTAAACCAATGTTTTCCCCTAAAACATCAAGATATACTGTATAAAGAGGGCTCTGTCAGAAAACTGAAGTTTTTGAATGTCACTGTTGAAAAAATTAGGTAGGCAGTGCCCCTTTAAGAACTACTGTTTTATAAATACACTTTGGACTGTTTGCGTTTCGGACTAATTGTGCAACTAGCTCTCCCAGTATGGGTGTGCGCTGTGGCCTGCGCTATCTCAGGATTCCAGGCTTACCACCGGACGTGGAGAGAGAAAATAACAGTCCAAGGAGAACCAGCAAATTGAATAGAGGGTGTTTTATCTCAGCCCAGGCACAAAACCCCGTAAATGGGGAAACATAGACAATTACCTAAAAGTGAAAGAAAAACAGGCTAATACTCTGCACGAGAAAGAAACTAACTATTCTCCCAGAGAGCAAGGGGAGAAAAGAGATCCAGTCCACCCTATATCTCTGTCAACATACCCCCAGCTAATGAACCCTGTCGCTTGTGATATTCCCTTTAAAGATTTCTGGGTAGGATAGTTCCCCAGCACCAGATTTGAAGGTAGTGGCCATTGCATGTCTCCAACCTTCTCGCTTTTTCCGTCTCATTCCTGTCCTGCTTCCGGACTCAGTACGCTGAAAAATTTGCTGTAGGTTGACAAAGACCCATTCATCTCATGCAGCAGCTTTCTGCAAAGCTTAGGGCAAGTCTTGATGTGAAGTCTGGAGTGGCGGGTAGCGCAGTCTGTGCACATTGCTTGGCGCTATGGCTATTGCCCTGAGGTATAAGAGTGAGAAAATCAGTAGAGTGGTATGGGGTTTTTTTGCCTCTTTATAGCACCATAAAGCATACCCTTGTAGAATTTTTAAATATGCCATCCATGCTCTGGTGACATTTTTCCCTAGGAAAATGTCCTCATTGCTGCAGAATGAAAGCTTGCATTATTTTTTCCCCAAGATCCAGGCTTCTGCCCACTTACTGATTGTACAGCAATGTCCTCTTGCTGTCCTGTTGCTTCTATTAGCATCGTTTTTGTGGTCAGTGCTTCTCTGAATGTGCCCTGGGTACTCACTTAGCAAAGGCTTTGCTCTACATAGCGGGAGCAGAGAGCTGTGCCCCTTGTTCTGAAATACCAGGGGTGTCCTTGTTTTCCAGCAGGAGAGAGAGGAGCACATATTTACAGTTTCCCATAATTATATTTTATGATAACCTGATGCTACTGTGAGCACCACGTTGAACATAAGGAACTAATTGTATGCGTCCTACTGAATAATGCAAAGCAGTAACCGTCCTTAGCCTTGTACTGTCTGAGAATTATAGAATCTCTCCATCATTTAAAGCTCATAAACTCTTAGCAGATAGAGAAACTAAATCTACATACAAGGTTGTCTCTCTCTCTCTCTCTCTCATATTGGGAGCATAGGAATTGCAGTACTGAAATACAGCAAATAGCTTGTTTAGTCAGTCTCTTTTCAAACTGGCTAATGTGCCAAAGGAAGGAGTAAAACACCTAATGGCCGCTCATTAGCTTGTAGGCTTCAGCCTAGGTCCTTTGAAATCAATGGAGCTATAGTGATTTCTGCTAGCTAGAGATCTGGCCCCTAACTGTGCAATTCTCTGCTACTGTGGTGGGTAAGGAAGAGAAGAGGGAATATATGGCATTTAAGCTAGAAGTTTGATGGAAATGAAAGAGAGGAGGGGAGCAGCAGCTCTGTTGGTGGTATTTGTAGTCCTAGGTGACCAGATTCATAAGGTTGAATTGCATGCTGGAGCCAAGTGTCTCCAGAGTTCAGGTGTACCGATGCAGAGTCTGGTTTGGCAAAGATCTTTTCAACCAGGGTAGTAGATTTTACCTACACCGAGCATAAAACAAAAAGAATTGGCCCCCTAGGAAGAAGTTTGCCTGTGAGATAGAATTGTCTGTTCACTTAAAGGACAAAGGCAAAAATCAAGGAAGAGCAAGGAATCGGCAGATCTCTGTTGTGATTCAGTACTGAGCTCCATAGCCTTGAAAAGTGTTTCTCTGAGCTGTTAAACCTGACCATTGATTTTAAATACCTGTCCCAGACAGTGGGCATTGAACTCTCTAGACAATCTGGGCCTTACTATGCAACTAGTCATCATTCCAGTTGCTGAAAAATAATTGTTTAACAAGAGCAGCTTAACACACTTTATGGAGTCATGGACACAAAAAGTATAGACCTGGGCTCAAGTCCTGCTGTCTGTTGTGCTGGTGTTTAAAAGGAGAAGCTGGGTATGGATCCATTTCTCCACTCTTTCTCATTAACTTTCCCATGCTCAAAGCAAGGCATTATCCCTCCCTGGAGCACCATCATGCTAGGAGAAATAGCCTGCTTGTGTGCCTCATTCCCAAGGGTGCATCTAGCTAACATGTATGCTATGAGGAAGAGCAAAGTTCAGTCCCCAGTATATTGCTCTTCAGTACCCTGTGGAGGTGAGCCCCGGTTATCCTTAAGGGTAGGCTACATCTCTGGACCCCTTTGCATCAGTGATGCTACTTGGACAGGATTCAGCCCTCAAGGTGGCATTTAAATCCGATGGGATTCAGCCTTGGTTCTGTGGGCACCACTCATGTCCCTGAGTATTTCTGTAGATCCGTGAGCTGCATGTTGTGTATTCTGACAAGTAAACAGCCGTGATGAAATTGAAAGCCCTGAAGCAGGTAAGGGTTATTGTCACACATGGCTAAAAGGTTCAAAGCGTATAATTATTTTGCTCCTTTTGCATCAGGAGTGCCAGCTGCCAATATATAGCAATACCAGGAGCTCTGGCTCACCATTGATCCTGTTTCTGTCAGTTGCAATATTTGCAATCACCATTACAAAGTGCAAATTGTTTGGTAAATGGGACGGTCTGTGAAGGTCAGGTAGATTAGCCTTGTTACTATAAGGGACAGGCAGTGGCTTTCCCAGTTTGGTACGTGGTCCCTTGCCTGGTTGCATTTACTTTTTTTTTCTCCCTAAATTTGCCTGGAATAAGGGTAAATTTATATTTTTTTTTAGAAAAGGGAAAAGAGAAATGACACCATTGCAGCCAGTTCTGCTGGTTCCTGTAGATTCTTCCGTTTAAGCCAAAAATGGTCAATAAGATTTTCTTAACAGCAAAGGCAAGCTGCAAACAGGGCTAGCTCTGGCCTTCTGTTAATGTCACAGCGTGCAGCAGAGTTATTTCCCCCCGAGGTTTGCTAGCTTCTTTCTTACCCCTCTGAACAAAAATCCTAGAATAACTCTCTCTGGTATAAATAGCTTTCTGGATCCTGCTACCAAACCCCCATTTGGTAATTTCTAGATTGCTTTTCTGAACAAAAGAAGCTTCCCCTTCATTAGCAAGTTCTGAAGGTGAATATTTCGAGTCTGTTGAGTATACATTTTTAACCCTGTCCATTAAGTTATTTTTAAAGGGCCACCCTGGGACATACTCAAAAGATGCGCAATAAGAGAAGCAACACATGCTCTGTCACGCCATATCGCTCTGTTACATATCTCACTAGGTGAGGAAACTGCCATAGTTTCAAACTCTGCTTTGTCAAGCAGCGTTCGCATTGAGCAGCATTTTTTTTTTAAAGCAAAATTTGTTGTCAAAACCGAGCCATCCTCGGCAATGAAGGGATGTCGTTTAATCGCCAGTGATATCCCCCCGTTTAGCTTAATGTTGAAGCCAGCAGCCCACTTCCTTGTGTGTCAGTTTCATTCTCCACGATCTCCGGGCCTCCTGGGTATTGAGCTGGGGAATGAGACGCTCTTTGCTCTGAGAAGCGCTGCACCATAAAGGTTTGAAACAAGTCTTGTATCTGTGACCTTTAGCAGCCTTCAGCATGAATTAACGGTCTGCTCTTCCATTAGGAGCGGCGTCGAGGCTCGCGCACTCCTGCTGGCTCTGATCTCTGTAAAGGGATGGCTGCACTCAGGGCACAGACACTGGGAGGAGAGTACAAACACTGCATGTCCCTCCTTCCCCTAGCACGGGTAGAAATACCAGTATGGACGTGAGGCTCTGCTTAGGTGAGTAGAGTACAGACATCACCTACATGGCTCTCTCCATGCTCATGCTGCGCCTCCCCATCTACACCACTATCTTTAGCAGCGTAGCGTCCTGCTGTCTCACAGCTGCTGGAGCCTTTCCCCACTGCAGGGGAGAGGAGTGGGGAACTCCCCACTGCCAGAGCCATTCACTGCCGCTTGTGACTGCACACTGCAGTGTGGACACAGCCTGTTTTTCACTGCGGCGTGTCGCTACACGTCCCTGGAAGAGTAGACAAGACCGGAGTGCACCCACGTCAGGTGTTTGGTCTCTTGCCCTCCCCTGTCTCAGGGTGGAATCTCACAATTCGTTCGGTCTTATACTACGACCCCCTGTGGAGCACCCACAGCGGATTACCCTACAGTTGCAACTGGGTTTCATGCCTTTGCATTTCTTTCCTCCAGGGCCCCGTGATGAGTGATATACTGACCAGCAGCCTTAAAACAACGTGTTTTATTTAGCAGTTGGAATAAAGCATTCGAGAGGATTTTAAAACAGCAACCAAACCTAACTCGCGTAGGTGCTTTCAAAAATCCCACCCTAGGTCCCTTAGGAAAATGAGACTTAGGCTCATACATCACCTGGGTGCTTTTACAAATTTTACCCATGGGCTCCACTATCTGAAAGGATGTAACCTTCAGGATGATAAATGCTGCATTTAAAAAAAAAATGACAAGAGATTCTGAAAATCTAGCTATAGAAAGGACATAGAATCCTAGTAAAGACAAACAAAGATGGGAGAGAATGGATTCAGTGGACCACAGCACAACAGGTTTTCGAAAAATGGCTTGGAACGATTTATTTTGTAACAACATTCTCTAATCCTATAATCCTTCAGAAAGCAAAGGGAGGGACTGCAGCTTTCTGCCCTTAGCAATTGCATGCCGCGGCTTTATTATTAAACCACAATAATTAAATATTCAACCTGGAGAAAACATTCATGCATGCAGGAGGGCAAGAAATTGAAGCCCTGTCTAAGAAGCTATAGAAGGTACTTTTGTATCTGGAAATACTTTTGGTTTTGGAAATAAAAACAACAAAGTGGATGCTTTGTAACCTGGGATCTTATGAATGCAAAACCTCTCTTTGGATAGATTTTTATCCTTTTGTCTTTAGCATCTCACTGTTACCTAAAAGCTGGCCTTTTTCCTGTTAGATAATGTTGTAACCTTTTTCAGTAAGAGTTGTTATTACAAATTTTGCCCCACATGAGTTTTCTATAGTCTTAGGGCTGATGTGGCTCAATCCTTACTTGTAGGAGTAACCCGATGGCCTTACTAGCAGCGTAGTCACTTAGAGTTCTAGTAAATGGGACTGCTCATGTGAGTAAGGATTGCCGAAGCAATCACACAGGGAAGTGTAGATTCATCTTCCAAAGTTGGGATTCCTTCACATAACTAGGGACCTGATCCAAATACTATTGAAATCAGATGAAAGGCTCCCATTGACTTTACTGGGTTTTGGATCAATGTCTATGGCCCCTGATCAGCAAAGCATTTAACCACCCGCTTAAGTCCATCCTTATTCAGCAAATCACTTTAGTGCATGATGAGTCCCAGTGGGGTTAAGCACGTGCCTAGAATTAAATATGTGTTCAAGTGCTTTGCTGAATAGGAATAGAGAGCTGAATCAGGGCCTACGTTGAGTGTCACAGCAGCATTTTCTTCTGTAATATGGCACGACGTGGTCCTTGGTACAAAACCAGGATGAGTAACTTAATGTAGACTTAAAGAGCCTGACCCAAAGCCCATTAGAGTCAATTGGGAGTCTTTCCTTCTTGCACCCACTGTACTTTCCATATACTGTGTGTTGGCCAAACCTTCGTTAATGAAACTCTTTTTGGTACAATGGAAGATTTCATTAGATAAACCTGTTTGTAGTGTGACTCTTTGTGGTGAACTGGGAAATAGCTGAATTATATTTTCTAAATGTAGTGCACGCCTCTCTGTGCTTGTTGTTAAGGGGTTACTTGCTAAGGAATTAGAGGAAAGGGGTGGCTAGGGGAGCCAAGCAGGAAAGGTAAAAGAGTGGCCTAGATGAGGAGCATCCCCACAAACACTATAGCTGGGTGCATTGCCATGAAGAGGCGACTCCTGGGCCCCAGCCCTGGGGCCATAGCTTGTTTTGCCAAGGCTGAGAAGAGAGAGACATGGGGACGACAGCAAGCAGGCTGGCTTTCCCAACCTCGAGAGGGGAATAAGATGGACCTACCAGAACTCTCCATAGAGAGGTTAAATTTAGTAAGGAAATATCCCTATGGGACTCTGTGGTGTTAACCCGTTGCCTAAATCTTGTGAACCCTTTGGTAATTACAAGCTATTTTGTTTTGAAGATGCCAGTTCTGAGTCACTTTCATCAGCTGCTGTCACAAACTCCCCGAGAAAAAGGATTTTCAGGTGCTCGATGCTGTTGGATTATCATGGTTGCTGCCCAGAGACCGAGTCCTAGAGTGGTTGGACCTTCTGGTTCTGCCCAGAGTGTGGTGGAGGAAGCCAGGCTGTCACCTAAGTGGTACCCCTGAGATGAATTAAAAGGGGTGTAAGATGCAGTTTGCCCAGTGAGCGTGCCTCTTAAAAATAATCCTGTTTAGCGCATCTCCCATTAATAATTCTAAATAACATTTTTCCAGTCTTTCCTTAGCCACACAATAATGAACAAATGCCATCTCTATTTCAAACCTGTGCAAAAGAGGAACAGAAATTTCTCTCCCTTATTAGCTGATACATCAAATGATAGTCAGACCTGTCAAAAATGAAGAGGTTATCTTGAAGGGATTTACTTTTGTAATTTCTGCTAAGGGATTTTTTTTTCCTACCAAACCGTTAATGTGTCACTTGGAGGTGGATTTTGTTCAGCTCTTTTTTTTATTTTCCCTCTGTGGTGCTTTTCTTTGCATCGATATTTTTCTAGTGTATTATCTTCATGATTGAAATCTTTTTTCTCTCTCAGTGGTGTAGGAGGCAGAGTTACCTGTTGTTACATCCTTCCACTCTCTGGAGATGTCTAGTAAAATATCAGTCCTCCTCTTCTTCTGAACATTTCCAGCTGACAGCCACAAATCAGGCCTCTGTCACTTTTTGCTTGGTAGTTGTCAATGTCATTTCCTGTCTAGGTTCTCTCTAAAAACTCTGGTGAGCATGGTGCTTGTTGCTGTTGCTTTTCAGACGTACCATGTGCTGTCAGTCAAAGTCAGGAAGGATGTCTTAACCTAATTACAGCTTTTGTGAGGGAACAAACTAATCAGTGGAGCTCTAATTCATTATTTCCAAATATAGATTTAAATATATACATATGTGTAATACGGTATTGCTACTCTGTGGTCTCTGGGATCTACCACGAATCCTACGAGAGAGGAAGCAGAGTGTAGATGTTATGCCTCTTGTAGCTTGTTTATTTCTGGGGATTGACCAAAGGAAGCGGGCAGCAGAATATGCAGTTGTTTTCCCCCTCTGCTTAACCAGACATGTTTTGACTTGCGTGTGTGTTTTTAGATAATTAAGCTACAGAGTGTTCAGTTCTCCGTACACCTACTTCTGCAGCTGCTGCCTGCGTTCTGCTGCTTTATTCCGCCCCCCTCCTCCAGTTCCGGTGGCCAATGTACTGCTAACAAAAGCATTGCCTGAGGTTTCTTTTTAATCTTAAGGGTGGGCTGCCCCATGGAGATTGATTTTCCTGTTTCTCTTTATAAATCTTCTCTGAAAATGTCAGTCTGTTCCTGTGCCACAGAGCAGATAGGTACCTCAGAGTGTACATCACATTTGGATATTTTGATGGCCAGATTCTGCGTGTGCTGCTCACACTGAGTAGTGCCTAACTCTTCAAGTAGGTTCTACTCAGTGTAAGTGTGGCAGAATAATGCTGGAAATTAAGAGTTATGTATTTCAAGAATACTGTATATGGTTATACGTCTCCCACTTTATCTTTTGGGTAGGGCCATTCCAGTTCCTTAGAAATCACATACATCTCCAGTTACGGAAACCAGGAAAGAGTAGAGAGCTTCTGTTCAGGTGACCCCCTTCCTCGTTTCTGTCCCTTGGGGGTGTTTTGGTTACTGTGTAGGTCTCCGGGATGGAAGAGCAGCTCACACAAGGGTCCTGCAGACAACAGTTTGTCTTGCAACATTTACAGTTACCTTTCCATTAGATGGAGCTATTGAGTGAGCACAGAGCCCCCTCTCAGACAGGTCAGGGCCCCGTGGAAACATTACAAAATGTACATGTGAAAAAAGCAATGGCTTAGAAAAGTATATATACTGTACTTATGTTGTTTATCTGAGGAACAGTAAATTAGAGCTGATTGGCAACAGGAATTTCTGTTCCATGGGAACTTCTGACATATTGGAAAAATATTTCATTCTGAATCAGAACAAATTTCAAAATTTCCTGCAAACTAAAAACATTCTGAAAACTGTTGATCCAGGACCATTGCAACATTTCATTTCAATACTGTTCAATCATTTCATTTTGATAATGTCAAAACATTTCATTTCGATAAGTTACAAACTTCTTGTTCGACTTTATCATGTCAATTAATCTCATTTTGACTCGTACAGGGCCGGTGCTTCCACTAGGCGACCCTAGGCGGTCGCCTAGGGCGGCAGGATTTGGGAGGGTGGCATTTCGCAGCCCTCGGTGGCATTTCGGCAGTGACTCATTTCCCGGCGGCAAGAAAAGCAGCCGCTGAGAATGCAGCTTCACAGGAGCTGCCGCCGATTACAGCGGAGGAGCGCTGCCTCCTAGGGTGGCAAAAACCCTGGCGCCGCTACTGCTCTCGTATATGAAAATCTTAATACAATGTACATAAATACATAACATGAATATCGTCACTAATAATATAAAACTTTTGCTACTATTGAAATGAAACAACAAAGTTGAAATGAGCCATCTTCAATTTACACTCAACTCACTGCTTTTATCCCAAGGAGAACTAATTCGATGAAGCTCCCTTTCTACGCAGAGAACATGAGCAGTGTGGAAAGCTAAAATGCAAGCTGATATGTACCTCAATCTTGATCTGGCTGGAATCACCTCAACGCATGAGGCAGCTCATTCTCCATATGCATTTACTAACCAGATTCAATAAAACACTTCAGCACATGCATAAGTCCCACTAAAGTCAATGGGATTTAAAAATGCTGAAAGTTAGGCATGTGCATTTACTTTGCTGAATAGGGAGGTTTTGCTGAATTGGGTCCTTAATCCTTGCCTTACCCTGAGATTATGTAGATGCCAATTGTGTGATGCTGGTTCTCTCTTGTCCACCATTGGCTCCCTCTGTGGTACTGCAAATATTGTAACTCAGCTGGGAGGCTTTTCAGAAAGCTATGGACATACTTTAAGCTATCAAGGTTTATTACATCCATGGAACCTACATTTCCCTCGAGTCATTATGCTGCTAAATGAAACATTTGACATTCTAGTGAAAATTGTCCTTCCTTTTCCTCATCTACATAGTTTTCTCTGTTTTTTCTAGTTGATTGTTCCACCAATTTCTCTTTAGCTTTCAAGGACTTGGCTTTAAGCTTTTGTTTCCCAATAATAAATCTCCCTGCGGTTTTGAAGACTGGGAATGAGGTAGCATCCAAGACAGCCAGGATCTCTAGAATGATCCCCTGTCGAATTTTATCACAGGTAATTTCTCCCTGGCATAAGCCTCCCACTGACGGCTATTCCTTTGTTATTCCCAGTGGAAAAACGTATAAACAAGTTTCAGAGAAGCGGTAGATGGCGCAAAGGTTTGGGGTTACTAACCTTTTGTCCACTGTAGGTTCAAATTCTGGCTAAGTGGGACACACAAAACTAGCTTCGATGGTCTCACCCTGGTGGGTAATAGGAGTAATGCAGTGGTAAATTAGGCCCTGAATGTTTTGCTTTTCGGTTTACTGCTATTTCTTCAATACACTTGATAAAACTCCAACTTGATGTCATCTGCAAAGTCAACATCATATTATCTAACGCCAAGATTTTATAAACAGCTGCTGTAGATAAATCAGAAACCAACAGGACAGGAAATCATGGAATGAAAATGGAGATGGCTGATACACATGGAGGAAAGAAATGAACAACATAACAAGACGGGCATTGGACTGGATCCCCAAGGCATCAGGCGATGGGGTAGACGAAAACCAACTTTGAAACGCACAACATAAGTGGAAAATGACATGAGAAGAAGCTAAGACTGCAGCAAGAGACTGCCAGAGATGGAAGGGTAGTGGTAAAGTCCTCAACATGCACATCTCCCAATCTGTACCATACCATACCTGAGGCCCATATAACTGAAATCAGCCAAGACTAGCCTCCTTTTCAACACTTATCATTTTAGAATTTTCCAGGACTAGATCTGCCACCAGGGAACTGGTTACTCGCCTGGGCTCTGACAAGTTACACTTACATATTCAAGACACTTCAGTATTGAGGTTTTTTAAAAAATTTCATCATCCATTTCTGAGGACAAACTGATGGAGTGAAATTTTGCCCTGTTAAGCCACTCAGTTCTATGGGATTTCGCTGGAGTAGCTGACAGCAGAATTTGGTCCTTGATTGCTCTCTCTCCTTAGTCTTTGCTTTAGTATCAGAGTGAAGATTTGATTGTTCTTCACCAGGCTGCTTCTAATGACAATGGTAGTTTTCTATTTAGTTCACCTTTTGTTACATTGCTCTCTTGAAGAGTTGTAACTTTCTACCTGCCATGCTACAACCACAATGGAAAGTAACAGAGGAAAGGTCACCTCCAGCACCCAGTTTCTACCAGAACTCCTTTATTTAACGGCATTGAGGACTGTTCTTTATGACACATACTCCACTGGATAATAGCAGGTTGCAAAATAGATAGGGGCTGGTATTGTTCTGTGTGGTGGCAGATTGTATTCCGACTGAAAAAGCATATCCTTCTAATCTGATTTTTATTAGTGCTCTGAGCAGGATACATGCAATACATCTTGTGTACAGTGTAACTGTTCATCAAAGGCTGTGATCATAAATCAGTAATTATCAGTGGCAATACCTCTGAAGTTGTAGGTCTTGGGGTAGGTGTGTGACGTTTTAAGGCTGATGAAAGCAATCCTCAGCATACTTCCCAGAAGACAAAAGGGCTTCTTTCAGATTGTGATTGTTGCCAGACCAAAATCTATCAGCTGTTATGTTTATAAGTTGTTTAATCCTGTTATCTGCATTGTTTTCTCTGTGCTGTTTAGAACAAAATCCATGATGGAAAAATGTTTTTGATAAATGCAGTAGTTCAAGGGATGTGGCATCTGGCATGTTTATGAAGACAGGAAAATCACATTCACTTGGCTGTGGGCCTGTGTAAAACATATGCACATCCTGGGCCTGGGTTACCAGTTACATTTATGTTCTTGGCGGAGGAGAAAGCAATAACTTCCCAGCTATGTAAGAGCTTGCTTGGACCAATCCCCTTCTTTATTATACTGCACTTGCAATATAACCCTAATATGGAGTAGCTGCCTATCCACACTTGGGAGAGGAGGAATTCAATCTTACAGACAACCCGCTTGGTGACTAAGTTCTAGTTTAGTAAAGGTGAACCAGAAAGTTTCCCTCTATGGTTTTCTCCATCTCCTTGTTCTTGTTTTTTAGTCTGAGGAAACTCTGAATCACCCTCTTGCTTATACATATTGTTTCCAGCTTAAATGAAACTGATATTTCCTGAAATAAGTATCAAGGAATTACTCCAGCCAGAAACTGTCTGAAGAGAGCAATGGTATTGTACTTTTGATAAGATACTGCAGTATTTCATAACAGTCCAAAACACTACAGTAGTAACCTTAGTGCAAGGACAGTGAGTCGTGGCCAGGATTTTAAAAGACTGAGTACCTAAAGTTAGGCATCTAGGTCAGTGGCTTGACTTTCAAAAGCGATGAGCGCCCAGCAGCTCCCATTGTCTTTAATTTCCTTGTACCTCAGCTTTCCCATATGATACTTCCTTAGCACAGTGGGATGCTGTGTAGACTGATTTTTAAATATTTTTTTTAACAAAGGAAGGATGGTCTCGTGGTTCAAGCACTGGACTGGAACTTGGGAGATCTGGATTCAGTTCGTGGTTCTGCCATGGACTTCCTATGTGACCTTGGGCAAGTCAGTTGATCTTCCTGCTCTTTAGTTCCTCGTCTGTAAAATAGGGCTAATAATACTTCCTTTCTCTTACCCGTTTTTCTGTCTGCCTCTGTTTAGTTTGTAAGCTCTCCAGGGCACGAACTGTCTTTTACTGTGTGTATGTAAAAGGGGTCCTGACCTCACTTGGAGCCTGTTGTGTTAATTATTCAAGACAAAAGGCCTCGAGGTGCTACTGTAATACAAATAATAAATAATTATATTAATTTTAAAGCACTTTGGGCTAGATCCACCACTCACTTAAATCAATGGTAATTTTTCCAGTGTAGTTGGATCAGGTCCTATGGGTGCCATGATGGAAGGCACCAGAGAAGTGAAAACTATGAGCAATGTGCTCACTGCAATTTACACATTGCAATCCCCATACATCTCCTCTGTGGCACCCCAAATTGACTAGTATTAGGTCTCCCTGGCTTCTCCTGAACTAGTTTCCGTTGCTATACTAAAGCTCTTCTACTTTTTTTTAGTTATTATTTCTGACTGCTCGACTTTTCTCGAGTTCAGAATGTTCCGTTTAATTGAATTAGGCTCACATGCCTGCTGATGACCATGACAAGTGTGTTGAGTTGAAAAGACCAGTTTGTTTGCCAGGCAATGGCTGGCTGACTTATTCCAAACTCAATTTTCATATTTTCCACTGCTATATTTTATTTACAGACTGCACATAAATAAGTTGCTTTGCTTTGACATTTTCCAGCTATCTAGAATAAAGCCTCCCCTTGATATTACTTCAGTGGGCACCTTTGGCTTCACACACTTGCTCTTCCTGCTTGTATGGTTTATGCTGATACTTTGGGTAGTCAGAATTTTTTTTCCAAGTTAAGAGAGAGAATCACTTACTGACCTGACTTTTATTGCTGCTCTGAGCCAAACATCACCCATAAATTGAGCGTCCTCTAACTTTTATCTGAACGAAACGCTGTAAATTTTATTAAATATTTTTTGTCTCTCTCTTTCCTGCAAGAATATTAAAGTGCCATCTGACCTCAAAAGAACAGTTCCATCCTTTTATTAAATACTCTGGCCCAGTTCTTCATATCAAGCCATATTTTAAGTGAGTTTAGTCAAATGGATAGTTACGTCAGCTGGCCTTGCACAGTGGTTTAGTGCACTAGCCTTCGACCTCTGGAGACTAGGGGGTCAGACCTTCTGCTCAGACATTAAGTAGCACACAAGTAACCTTTGGCCAAGCTCTGCTGTAGGCCATTGGCAGAATCATAGCACAGGGACATTATAGAGGCTCCTATGACACCCTTTTCTCAATCCCTGAATATGAGTATGACTGGTGTCCTGACACGCTGAAGACACGCAGTTGGGTCTGGTGTGATGCCCAGAAGCTTTAGGATCAAGAAGAAGGAAAATGGCTTAATTTTATCTTTGGACAGGCCTCCCGAGTTGTGACAGGGGCACAAAGGTCTGACCTCAAGATCTGAACCTTGAATTCAAATCCAGATTCAGATCTCAAGCAATATATGGTTAGGTTCACCTTATCTCCTAATGGACATTGCCCACGTTACAAAAACACTGCCCAATGAGACATACTTAGGTATACCTGACAGTCTCAGCCCAGGACTGTAATGTAGGGGAGTGATGGAAGTGTGAAGTGCACTAGGAGAGTTGTTTGGAGAAGCAGGTGACGTACCAGCTTCTTTCTTGGCTTTGCTCCACTCAGTATTATTAATCCCTCACTTTCATGAGCATCAAATTCACATAAAGGGCTAGATTTTCAAACAAATGTTTGGCCTGATCCAGCTCCAATTGAATGTATTGGGAATCTTTGCCTTGGCTGTAATGGGTGCTGGATCAGACTGCAAGTTTGTATGTACAATGAATATGCAGTTGTGAGCACATTCACATGCATGATTGGTAAGTGCATGGATCAGTATGTCCATTTGCATGCAACAAATCAAGTGGCTGCAAACACAATTGCACTAATCAACCCACATAACCTAGGTGCATGTTTTGAATGCCTACCTTGCTTGACAATCTGGCCTTACAAATATGTTGTTTATAATAAAGTACAACTGTTTCCTCAATGAGATATAATGGAATCATTTGGATAAAATATGGGTAGAGGGAATGGAAAATCTGATGCAGAACTATACATGTGAAAGAATTAGTTTGCCAAGAAAAATAATCCTTCACTGTAATTGGCAGGGATGAGTAAAATGATTGATAATGTTGGCTTCCACTGTACGCTGATAAGTGAATCTGGATTCCACAGGGGAAGGGAAGGCTGGTGATACTGCATCAGAGAAATGCTTTGACATTCATACATTTGGCTGCTGCTATGGTGATCCTAGTATATCTAACATTTCTGGAAACCTTGTCAAAATGTGGCAGCTCAGGAACCAAGTTTCCTGGGCCTAGGCTTTATTGTGAAAAGACTTTCGATAATTTCTTTGCTCTCCGAAACCAAGGGGAAAAATGTCTTGCCCTGGGTGAGTAGAATTTTGCAAGGTTGCTGTGTAGCATTTGGCATAAAGGGGTGGGAAAGAAAGTAACAACATTTCTGCTGTGCTGGTACCGCAGCATGTCACTGTGCTGTCAAAGATTTGAGGAACCCCAGATCTGAAGACCTCCAAACTTTAGAAGAGTTCAGATCTGGTCCCAATCCTTCTACTTGTTGCATGTGGGTATACCCCTGTGCCTGTGTGGAGCCCCATTGATTTCAACAGAGTTGTTTGTAGGCACAGGAATCTGCTCATTCAAGGTCACTTACAGGCAGGGCTGGCTCTAACTTTTTTGCCGCCCCAAGCAAAACAAAAAACAACACCCCCCCACCCCCGAGCGCTGCCCCCGCAGCAAAAAAAAAAAAAAAGAGCACCACCCCGCTGAAACAAAAACAAAAAACCCTCTCGAGCGCCGCCCCGCCAAAACAAACCCCTCCCCCCCAAGCACTGCGCCACCAAAACAACCCCCCCGAGCACCGCCCTGCTGAAACACCCCCCCCCGAGTGCTGCCCTGCCGAAACAAAAACAACCCCGTCCCCGAGCGCCGCCCAACCAAAACAAAAACAAAAAAAACAACTCCCCCCACCCCCCTGAGCGCTGCCCCACCGAAGTAAAAAAAAATAAAAAAAACCCCCGAGCGCTGCCCCAAGATTGCCCGCCCCTTAGAAGGTGCCGCCCCAAACACGTGCTTGGTTGTCTGGTGCCTGGAACCGGCCCTGAATTTACAGGCTCAGGGCCTGTGTGGCTAATCTCTGACTTGAATTTTAAAAAAAATCCTTCCTATTATAGAATAGTCTTGAAGAACCTCCCAGTTGTCATCAGAATAACCTCTATCGCATTCTGTTTGAAATTTCATTATGCTTGTGTCTAGCACTATTTCAACTCGACAGCAATAGGAGTATTAAGATCGACTTCTCAAGCAGTTTTAGTAATAAAATGTTTCCTGTCTTTGTCTGGAGAGCTTTATAGAATTAAAGAAAGGGGGGAAAATAGAGATGATGAGGGCTTCATGACGCGATGAACGTTGAATGGTTTTTGCACATCGTCTGTTTTGCAATTTGTATCAGATTTCGTAGATAAAAGGCTAATGTTGTTACTTTTTTGGATTAATTTGTTTTGTCTGCTCTGTGCAACTAGGTGATTTAAATGGCCCGCAAGTGAGCAATACCTTGGGGACAAAACTTAATTTTATGCTGCAAATTATTCAGACTGTAAAGCTCAAAGTAATTGAATCTCTGTTCCTAGCAACGAAGATTGAGCATTTTGATTTTAAATTTAAGTGTCTATATAAACATGATGCCTCAGGGCTTTGCTGATTTATAATATATCTGATTTGTAGGGTGCCTTAGTGGCTTCAGCTGAACCCTCTTCATTATATTATTCTTTGGGAAAAAGTATGCAGCCAATAATTCTTCCCTTTCCTATAGTCTAATATTGCTAATGCTCTTTTCTGTCATGATCTTGTATAATGCTATTAGCTAAGCAGCTGTTCTATACCTCAAACACATTACAAAACACCTCAGAATATCGGCCCTTCTGGGTTCTAATGATAATTCTCCATACAATTCTTGCTTTTGTGTTCTTCTCTCTTGTCCCCCACCCCTCCTTTCTGTTAGGCTTCTTCCGCCCATAATGATAGAGGAGACGCTGGTTCTAAAGCTCACTCATGCCAGGCCGCTGTTCTGCTGATGCATCATATTATTGTAGATAGTAGGATGGCCATCTCTAGATCTGAACAGGTTCTGTTTTGAAGGTGTGCATGTGGGCAAAGTTTTAGGCATAAGCACTGTCCCATTGACTTCAGTGGGGCTCCGCCCAGGCTTAAGGTTCTGCATGGATGTTTCGGCAGGATTGGAGCCCTTTCTCAGGGCTGGTCCACACTAGGGGGGGCTGGGATCGATCTAAGGTACGCAACTTCAGCTACGTGAATAACGTAGCTGAAGTCGAATATCTTAGATCGATTTCAAAAGTACTTACCGCTGGTCCACACTGCAGCAGGCTGGCTCCCCCATCGACTCCGCTTACTCCTCGCGTGGAGCTGGAGTTCCGGAGTCGACGGGGAGCGGCTCTGGGATCGATTTATCGCGTCTAGACGAGACACGATAAATCGATCCCAGAACATCGATCGCTACCCGCCGAATCGGGCGGGTAGTGTGGATGTAGCCTCAGTGGGTGCCTCTCAGCTCTGACATGAGCTGCCTCTTGCCAGAGCTGAAGTGCCGTGATTTTAGGCAAAGCAAGATGAAGGTGTTCACTTTCTCTCTCTCCCCACCCTCTCTCCCCTTATCAGTGCTCAGCTGACGCCTACAGACTTGGCAAGATCTGGCATCTGGTTACCAACATCACACCCTACTTGGGGTGAGTGGCGTAGCCAGGTTTAGAGCACAGGGGGAGCGGAGCTAAGAAAAGGCGTCTCCCCTTGTACTCACCCGGCGGCGCTCCAGCTGTTCGGCGGCGCTTCGGTGGCGGGTCCTTCACCCGCTGCCGAAGTGCCGCCGAAGACCCGGAGCGACTGAAGGACCCGCCACTGACGTGCCGCCGAACAGCTGGAGTGCCGTTGGGTGAGTGCTGGTAGCGCCGGGAGCAAAAGGCGCCAGGGGCAAAAAGCATTGGGAGCAAAAAAAGGTGCTGGGAGCAAAAGGCGCCGGAACCACCTGCAGTGCCGGAGCACAAAAAAGGCGCCGCTTCTGCTCAGTGCAGGAGAGGCCACTCCTCCTGCTTCCCCCCTGACTACACTACTGCTTGGGGTTAAGGTGAGAGACACAAAGGGGACATGCATACAAACATAAAAGGAATATGGGATGTCATTTGTACCTGACCCCAATGGATAGGTTTGTACAGTAAAATATAGCTGAAGCTAGAAGACATATACATTGCACAGTAATCTGATGGTAAGACCATGGCATTGCTCATAGAACTGTGTTGTCTTTCACACAGACCAGCAGTAAATTTGCTACAGGGTCAGTTCACCTTTTTGGCGACATATACCACATGCCTCATGTTGATGTAAAGTCGGTTTGGGACTTAGACGTGGGATAACGTGGCCAAGAAGTCACTTTCTGGTTGGAGGTTATTTTTGTCATGCTGGCAAGGTCAATTCTTTCATTCATCATCTGCCACGTGGGCTAAAGCACTTTCATCCTTCTCTTTCTCACATCGATTGCAGCAGTGCGGTAAGCATGAGTTAATATTTCTTTTGTCTTGTCTGGATTCTTCCCCTTTTGTAACCTGTTCCTGGCCAGGGAGATATGAACACGCTCCCCTCAGTGCATAGCCTGCAAGTGGCCCAGTAGGAATTCCATGCTTTTTTTAACAAAAAAAATACTCCCTTTGTGTGAGCTATGTAGGAGAGCATTCATTCCGTATAGAACTGACATGAAAATTGGTCTTAAATTGCTCATATTATTTGAGAATAGGGTCTTCATTGTTGGTACTTAGATATCACAGTAATTGGTACCTTAGAAAATCCCAAGATAGAGAGACTTAGCTGTAGATAGGATAGTATTAACGCTTCGAGTGTCACTCTTTGATGCACATTCTAAATCCCTTATGTTCAAAGGAGCAGCAATTTTGCATATTTTCAGATAAACTTTTAGCCAGGCCTTGTCCCAGGTTCCCTGTGGTGCACATGTGATGACAGGCGTGGGTATGTGCTTGTGCCTTCTCTTTGCTGGTGGAAACACCTATGTAGGTGCTTTAAATAATCGCATGTGTATGTGTATTTACACACACTGGTTTTAGGATTTTCACGTATGGAACTTGTTGGGGCATCAGTTTTTCAGGTGTGAAGTCTAATGCCAGACTACGCCCAGTACATGCACAAATGCTAGACCTGTTGGTGTTTTCACCTCTAAAGTGAAGGAGCAAATGTGTTTATAAGCAATTTTTCAGGTGCAAAGAAAGGCTGGCATTTGAAAGTTGAGGCCTTGAAAACTGCATTTCTTATTCTCCAGCTTCCCACTCAGACTATTTCTATCCCTGGGCTTTACTCATCTTTTTAGCTTTCCATGATGACAGACTCTCCCTAAATACCCTCTGTCAGACTGTCTGGAGTGGCTCAGGAGCATGAGTTCCAAGCTCAAGGCAGACTGTTACAAACCAGGGCACAAACCCCACACTGGCTGTGAGTTCTATACTTAGATTTCACCAGCCAAGTATCAAGTGTGAACTCCTCATGCACTATTACAGCCTTGACATTGAGTCACAGACAGTCCCCTTGGGTGCCTTGGTTTATCTTGCCATGCAGGCAAGCTTTCTGTTGTGGTAGACGGCGTCTTACACCAACAATATTCAGGTTACTCCAGTCCCAAAGGACCAATCACTTACCCCAGGTCAATTGCACCTTAGATCCTCTACCAAAGACAACGCTTGTAGCCAATCCTATAATATATTAACTAAAGATTTATTAACTGAGAAAAACAAATGTTATTTACAAGATTAAAGTAGGTAAACGTACACACACACAAATGAGTTATAGAGTAACGTTTCAAAGGTGATAGAAGCTACTGTAATATGCAACTCTGTATGTCCTCTGGGGCTAACCCAGGCTAAGCAGCTGGGGATCCCTTGCTTATGTTTAGAAATGTTGCCCTCTCAAAGTTCAAGCAGCATAGAGAAATACAGCTTCTTCCTGTCAGAGATTTTTATTTCCTTCCCCCAACATTCAAGCTGATGGGATGAGTCCACCTGCATGTCTTCTCTTCATGGGTGTGGGGGGAAAGCAATCAACTCAGCCTGTTATCCTCTGCTGTTTTATAATGGCTTGCCTAGTGTCTATGGGCCTTCTTTGGTTGGGCAAGAGATGACACCTCTTGCGGGAGCCGAGTATTTCACACTTGGTAATGCTTCTTTCCTGACTGGAGGGGTTTACAATTTCAGAGCAAACACTTAAAATGCTACCTTATAACATGGGATACAGAGATTGTAAGTGAGATTTTTTGCATGTGGCAACTCACAACATTTCATAAAGTCTAAACACTAAGCACATGTTTATAAATCTAATACCTAGTTTAACAATACTAACACCTGGGTGAGCTGGACTGCTTTCCAGCTATGCATTTGTCAGTGTCCAGTGAGACCTAGGGGCCTTGGCATAAGCTGGCACCTGGTCTGCCAGTGTCATACCCTTTACCCATACAGAAGCACCTTCATCCCTCTCTTTTCATTCCTGTTTGATTTCATTGTATTATTTCCCTTCTCATTGTTTTGCTTTTCATATTTCCTTAAGAACCATAGAGAGACAGTTAAAGTCCAGGACATGCTTGCAATCGTTTATTAAGTTTATCAATTGCATCCTTTCCTCTAGAAAGCAAACGTTTTATGTACTGTTTCCAGGAGCAAACTCTTTTCCACTGTGAACAAATGCAATATCTCCTAATGGAAACATTTCCCCTGTGCCCCGGTAGGGAAACTGACTAAAATACGGCAGCATTTGTAGTGCTCCTGGCAGCTATTGAGGCAGCCAGTTAGTTCTGCTATTCCCTATTCTGCCAAGGCTCTGCGTGGAAGGAAAGAAAGGAACCAGTATGAATCGAGGAAATAACTGTGATGCTTGGAACATTGCAGGGCCACAGGGTGAGGCAAGAAATTTAAGAACCAACAGTTTGCAATTATTGTATTTAAAAAGAAAAAGAATCGGTTCAGGTTCCAGTGGCAGTCATGTAAACTGGAAGGCTAATTCAGCAGGAAAGAAACACCAGGCCTTTTCACTGATTTCGCTTATGACAGGTGTCAAAGTCAGATTCAAGACTCACAAAATTTGTCAGCCACTCTGTTTATTAGCAAAGTGCTTTGCCAATGCACCCAGATATATGTGAGTGCCATGCAAAGGCTCAAGCTATCTTATTTATACAGATAAGGGGGAACATACTTAACAAGAGAAACAAAGGGAGCAGAAACTGGCAAATATACATACATATCTTATTTGCATACTAACTTTTACCGATCTCCTAGCTAATGTTCCACCATTAGCTTAAGAGGACCCATTGTCTCACTCCTTAATGTTTCTCTTCCTGACAATTATATTTCAACAAACCTTTCTCCTGCTTAAAGCAACAAGCAGCAAGAACAAGCAGCATTTCTTTAATGAATTATAATTACAATATAATTCATTCTGCTTTCACACAGGAGAGTAAAATAAGTTAATACAATCAGCAGTAGCGTAGCCGGGAGGGAGCTGGGGGAGCGGCTGCTCCCCCTATGAGGAAAAGCGGCGCTAAGGCGCCGCCCGAGCCTTGCTAGGGTGGTGCTTTAAAAGGCCTGCGGCTCCTGCCGCTGCGGGGAGCCACGGGTCTTTTAAAGCGCCCCCCCTCCCCGCTGCTGGAGCCTCAGCGGGGAGCCAGGGGGCGGCTCAGGAGGGCAGCGAGGCGGCTCCCCGCTCAGGTGCTGGGGGGGGGGGGCAGCGAGGCGTGGGGCTCGCCGCGGCTGCCCTCCGGCTCCCTGCTCAGCCGCTGAGCGGGGAGACAAGGGGCAGCCGCAGCAAGCTGCCCCTTGTCTCACAGCTCAGCAGCTCAGCGGGGAGACAAGGGGCAGCCCCGGCGAGCCTCCCCTTGTCTCCCAGTTCAGTGGGGAGGCAGCGGGCAGCCACAGCAAGCTGCCCCTTGTCTCCCCGCTCAGCAGCTCAGCGGGGAGACAAGGAGCAGCCACGGCAAGCCGCCCTGTGTCTCCCTGCTCAGCAGCTCAGCCGCTGAGCGGAGAGGCAGCGGGCAGCTGCCTGCGGCCCCCCAAATCTTGGCACCCTAGGCGACCGCCTAGGGTCGCCTAATGGGCGCAGCAGCCCTGCCAGCGGCTCCTGCTGCTGCGGGGAGCCGCGGGCCTTTTAAAGCGTCGCCGGAGCCCAGCTGCTGGAGCTCCGGCGGCGCTTTAAAGGGCCCGGGGCTCCGCAGCGGCTGGAGCCCCGGGCCCTTTAAAGGGTCGCAGGGTGAGTACAGGGGGAGGGGGAGGCGCCTTTTTATAGCGCCGCTCCCCCTGTGCTCAAGACCTGGCTACGCTACTGACAATCAGGAAGCAAAACCCGAATCTCTTCAGCTTGAAGTTTCAGTGCTATAATCCTTAGGGTAGGAGCCCTTCCTTACAGGGAGTACTCCCCAGCTGTGGTCTATTTTAGCCTACTCGGGTTCTTATCTTAGCCTTATCACTGTGCTATCTCAGCGCCTTCTGGCAGTGCATTAAGGGATGTGACTATCATCTGCCATGCGAGGTTTGTCCTTTCTCTTGTCCTCTCCCGAGGGGGAGAACTGTGCATGCACTGTGAGTCCTGCGTGGATATTGGGCTTTCTTTGGCTCCACTCCACTGAGGCTGCGCCAGCCTTACTCTTTCTTTTCCTGTCAGCTGTACAGAGGTTGGGAGGAGGGTGTGGTATGTGCATCTGGGCCCCCCCGTTAGGAATAAAAGGAGGAAGTCAGCCGTGGGAGCATGGCAGGGGAGCAACTAGGCTCCAGGGCTGGAGAAACGGTGCTGGCTTACTGAACACCAAACATGGGAGAACTTTTGTTTCAGATTTTGGTTACACACTGCAGAAGGAAGGACCTTGTTTGGGGCAGGTTACATCTAGGGACACTTCCTAAAGACCGTCTTTCCCTTCTGTCTTGCAAGCAGCCATTCTTCTGGCTCGTTCCTATTCTTCTTTGTATTCCAGCTGACATTGGAGGCCACTTGTGCTAGGAGCTGTACATACACATCATAAGAAACAGTCCCCACCCCAAACAGGTTACAATCTATATAGACGCGATGGAAGTAAGTAAATAGTAGTATCCACTTTAACAGAGGGGGAACTGAGTCCAAGAAAGGTTTAAGTGACTTGCCCAAGGCCACACACAAAATCTGTGTGGCAGAACTGGGACCAGAACCCAGGTGTCCTGAATCCAAGCCCATTGACTTAACCACCCGCACCCTGGGTATCTGTACAAGAAGAGGGGGGAGTTGAGAACAAGAATCCCGTCTTCTCTGAGTCCAAGTAGCACCCCCTGCAGCCTGTCGTAATCATTGTGCAAGATGGCTGAGCAACTCTCTTGCCTTGAGGCAGTTATTCTCGGGGCCATTGTCTCCGCTTTCCCTCCTGTGACCAGATTCTAGCTGGGCTGGACTTGATCTCAGTTTGGGGAATCACCTCCTTTCCATGTCATCTATACTCAAGGCTTGACAGGTTGGGCTCTATCAATGTATTTCTATCCTATGCTTGTGTTTATATGGCCCCCATAGGAGTGCCTCGTGTCTTTAATGTATTTATTCTCGCAACACATCTGAGAGGTAGGGCATTACTATGATCTCCATTGTACAGATTGGGAACAGTGGCCCAGAAAGACTAAGTGACTTGTCCAAGGTGTCATCAAAAGTCTGTGGCAGAGTAGAGAATTTAACTTAGCTTTAGGGTGGCACCCTAACCACTGGGCCACCCTTTCCTTCAACCATTCTGCCTCCCTTTTTATCAGCTCTTCCTTCTTGCTTGTTATCCTTTTATTCTTTCTTCCTTGGCTTACTTTGTTTGGCAGATTGGCAGCATTCGAGATACCCTGTGACAGGCATCTGAGGAATGAATAAAAATAAATTAATACAATGGAAAAAGCAGTCATTTTTAAAGATTACAATAATAAAAGATGCCAAATGGGAAAAAAAAATTACACCCCCAGCCACTTTTATAATAAAAACATCAGAATGATTGAGTTTTGACTCAACTTGGCTTTTTTACATTTGTTTTTAATGATCTCTTTGAGGAAGCAAGAAAATAGGATCAGAACTGAAATTCCAAATGACAAGTGTTGTGTGGTTTATTGGGTCCAGCTAGGAAATGTGAATATACATCTTTAGGGCCAGCTCCTTAGCGGATGCAAATGGGCACTGCTCCATTGACTTCACTGAAGCCGGGTATCTGGCCCTTTATTCAGACAAGATGTTGAGACTGCAGCACTGGCTGCATCTGTTTACAAAAGCTAGTGAAGAAGGTAAACATGCTACTTTCTCATTAGTTTAGGGGCAAATTAGATGTCATCTGTCACAGGGCGGTTCCCAGTGCTGACGTGCTTTCCTGGTATAAGATGATACTAAGATGAAAATAGAGCGGCTGGAAAGTACCAACATTCATCCCACGTCTGGCCAAGCTGTAGTAAACAAGGTAATTATAGAGCTGTGGGGGTTGCTGAACTTTCTGAACTTGGCCATTTGCTCTGTAAACATGCAGCCACCAAGAGACGCCCAAGCTCGTGGCTGAAAGTAAACCGTGAGAACTCAGTGCAGAGGGGCTGAGAGGCATGTCTGTGGCTTATTCTCAACATGTTGCGAAGGAGGCAATAGCTCACAATAGGGTATGTGTTCCTCAACTAAAGAAAGCACACTTTGGCCGTGCTGAGGTGTGGGTTAATGTGAGGGCGTCAGCTCCACCAGAGGCATGCATGCGTTGGCTGGTGAACGAACACCCTCATGTACATTGTGTTTAGAAATGTGCTCGTGTGTGGTTGCATGTGTGTGTAGGAAAAACAGTGTGTACACATTTCAACTGAATACATCTTATTACCTCAGTTGGCACTAGGAAGACATTTGTATGGAGCAGGGGCGGTGCAAGGAAGTTTCGCGCCCTAGGCGAAACTTCCTTGCACCGGCCCTGCACCCCGCCCCCCAGCTAACACCGCCCCCCACCCCCCGCGCAGCCAATCCACCCCCCCTGCACCCCTCCCACCCAGCTAACACCGCCCCCGCCCCCCGGCTCAGCCATGGCCAGCCACCCTCCAGCTCAGCCGTGGCCAGCCACCCTCCCGGCTCAGCCGCAGAGCCGGATGGCATGCGGCAGCTGCGGCCAGCCGGCCCCCCAGCTCCCGGCTCAGCTGCGTAGCTGGGCGGGCGGGCTGCAGTCGCGGCCAACCACCCTTCCGGTTCAGCAGCGGAGCCGGGTGGTGTGTGGCAGCTGCGGCCAGCTGCACCCCCTTCCCCCGGGTTCTGGAGCCAGGTGGCAGCTGTGGCCAGCCGCCCCCCCGGCTCCCAGCGCCCTAGGCAACTGCCTAGGGTTGCCTAGTGGGCACGCCGGCCCTGCCTGCCATTTCCATTTTTGTTTTCAAAGACAAATTCTATTTCTGTAGTGAAAGGAGTTTTCTTTTAGTGATTAATTTTGGGACATTTGCTTTCCAAATGGGAGTTTTGCTATTGACTTCAAGAGAACGAAGATTTTGATCCCCACTGCCTTTTCTTGCACAATGCTTTCTAGGATCTCTTTTTGCTAACATAGTTTTCTTAATCTAATATATTTGAGTATTTGAGGAAGCCACTTTCCTTGCTGTGGTTATACAAGATGTGGACTTTAGTTCTTTTATTGACTGTGGTTCCTCGCTTCATTCATTACATTCTTGCCCTTGGTTAAAGGGCAGGACTAAAAGATGGCTAAGTCAATAATGTAGGGTTCACTGGGCATTGTGGTTAGAAGAAGGATAACTAATGTGTGGAGAAGTGCTGGTGTATTTGGAATAACCACAAAGAAGCGAATTTAGTACAGCCATTGTGGGGTAGTCTCCATCTCTGGAAGCTTGTTTAGCTGCAATAAGATTCTTTATGTTTCACATTTTTGACAATTGACAGAAATAGCGTAATATTTTTGCAAACCCTGATCCATTTGCCTGGCTCCCTTGCTGTGTTAGAAGCTATTGCCTTGGGCTTTCAGCTGTCCCTGGCACACTGCAAGTTCCCATGTGTCTAGGTTTGTTGAATGTATATCAATACATGGCACCAACGGGGAGGGTGGGGGGAGAACAGGAAGTACTAGGAAGGCAGCTACAAGGAAAAGTAGGAAAGCATTGGCATATTGGAGGAGGCCTAGGAATGTGGCCTGACAAGAATTATCCTGACCTCTTCACAAGCCCTACTGCTGAGAGACAATAGTACTGAGATTGTTGATATTTGAAGGGCTAGAGAATGATTACCTTCTCTTTGGGATTAACCCTTTCCCCCCCGGACCGTGAGCCTTATGATAAAGTCATGTCTGAGAGATGGTGCGTGTATAAAATAATGTTTTCTTCCTGTTTTCTTCCCTTCATTTTTTGAAGTGTGTATTGTGTAGGTCCCATGAGGCAAGGAGGTAACACCTGAGAATGTTTAATTCACCTTTCCCAGCACGTATCAAATTAGGCCTGTTTCTGGATCACAACGCTATCCGGGCGAGGCCTGCTCTGAACCAGTGGGACTGGGTGGCTGTAACTGAGGGCAAAGCGTGTCCCATAGTAAATCAACAGTCAGGATGAAATATACCCAGATGTGTAGAGCCCACCAAACCACTGCTATGGACTTGTATGTGGCTTGAGTGTGTGGAGTAGCTGTGCAAGGCGGACTCTGAAACCTCATAGACTCTGTACTAGGGAGATACCACAGGATCTGCACTTTTATAGTACATGGATCCCATAGTCCCAAAACTCTGCGTAGCTGTCATGGTAAAGCAGTGACTGCTATTAGAGCCCTTGTGGACTGCAGCCCCCTGCTCTGTCTGTATGTATAGGAGGGAGAGGGGGAATTACTAACTCTGTGCTTAGTTCCCTGCACAAAGCCTGATGACTTGGGTTTTGTGAGGGGAGAGGTGAATATTGCCCTAAGATACATGCATGTAACCAGGGCCGGTGCCTGCACCAGTCCTGCACCCCCCTCCCCCCAGCTAACACCGCCCCCCTGCGCCCTCCCCCCCACCTAACACCGCCCCCCACGGCAGCCAGCCTCCCCACCCCCTGCGGGTCGCAGACCAGCCCCCTGCCAGCCGCCCCCCCACCAGCTCCCAGCTCAGCCCCTGAGCTGGGAGGGCGTAGGGTGACCAGACATCCCGATAAAATCAGGACCGTCCCGATTTTTGATCATTTGTCCTGCGTCCCGATCGATGGTTGGTCGAGACGCCTTTTGTCCCGATTTCCGGTCTTCCGTTTTTCCGTTTTTTGTTCGACAGCTTCGGGTGGGAAGTCCCGATTTTCGGGTCTTCTCATCTGGTCACCCTAGGAGGGCGGGAGGCAGCCGCGGCCAGCCGCCCCCCGGCGCCCTAGGCAACCGCCTAGGGTCGCCTAGTGGGCACGCCGGCCCTGCATGTAACACCCATAGTTTTGATCTTCAGTTATACTGCACTCTTGAACTCCAAATGCAGCTCCTCTTGATGATCTGACCTTTACATTTGTATATTCATAGATTTTTTAAGAGCAGAAGGAGCCATTATGACTATCTAGTATGAGCTGCCACACACCAAAGCAATGTTTTGCGCTTCACTCTTGTGACACTGTATGGAATCTGGGGGACACTTGAGGATATTATGAATATTAATATTGTAAAACTGTAATAAGTTATGCCAGATATGCCATGTAAGGTATCTGCAAAAATGTTATCATTTGCCAGATATGATAATCTCATTTATGTGTCTGTATCACCTTTGTATTATGAGTTATAGATATGTATGTCTGTATTTCAAACTTGTGCTATGCTTCTGGGTGTCACCCCCAGGCAATTTGGGTCTAGCCTGCTTGATGGCCCATTAAGGACCATTAGCTATACAAATGACCCATTGAGAGACGGCAGATACACCTTATGACTCAGAGGCATGCCTATGAACTCTAAGTCCTCCAAGCCATGTGCTGGGCAGCTTTGAAACAAAGGAAGCACAGGCCGCATGGCAAAAGACTATAAAAGGCAGCTGCATCTTCTCCATTTTGTCTTCAATCCTGCTTTTACCTCTGGAGGAACTTTGCTACAAACTAAAGCTCTGAACAAAGGACTGAATGACCCATCCAAATTGTGGATGTGTTCCAGAGGGACTTTCAAGCCAGCAAACTCACCAATACTGCTAGGAACCTGATATATGGACGTTGAAGTCTTTGTATGTATGTGACTGCTTTACCATTTAACATCTTTTCTTGTTCTTTCCTTTTTCTTTATACCAAACCTTTAGTTTTAGACATTAAAGGATTGGCTGGCAGCGTGGTATTTTGGGTAAGATCCAAAGCTATCCTGACCTGGTAATGTGGCTGACCCTTTGGGGTTAGAAGAACATTTTGTATATGTGAGCAGAGTTTTTTAAATAACTCCTCACTGTACTGGACCTATGTGCTGGTTCGGAGCCAGAGGACTGCAATGCAATAAAGGGGGCCGTGTGATTTCTTTTTTGCTTCTTGATAACCAGTGTGGGGGATCAGAAGCACAGTTTGTGACTGGTTGAGGAGATTAACTTCAGCGTTACCCACCGGTTTTGGGAATATCTGCTAATCCTTTTGCATCTTGCCCTGATTCTTGGCATTTCCAGTGAGGGCCTGCCCCAGGCACCACGGGTCATATTGACGTAGTCGACAGGATCCACAGAACCAGATCATTTGGGTTTTGGATCAGAACCCCACGCTATTCCAAATTTGAAATTTAAAATGGAAAGTGTTAGAGGTTAAAGTTAGTCACAACAGGTGACCCACAATCAAAACTGCAAGCCCTGGGGCTGAGAGAGAGCCAGTGTCTTCAGCATGAGAGAGAAATGGCAGAACTTCAGATGCAAGAGAAGCACAGTTTGTGACTGGTGGAGGAGAATAACTTCATGTTACCCACCAGTCTTGGGAGTATCTGATCTCCCTTTTGCAGCCTGCCCTGACCTTGGGTCATAAGTCTGATAAGAGAATTCTAATTTCTATTCACCGCACCCCACTTTAGAAAATAAAAAAGCCACTTCTTCTGTTTTTAGCATCAAAATAGAACCATTGTTCTGCTTTTGCATAACAGCACTTGCCTGGTTCATATAGATGCAAGGTTCTAATTCTGACGAACATGCTATGCTGACTAAAATTAAATGATACCACTCAGTAATTTCACATCGAGCACAGATTAAAATAAAACAAGGAAAGTTTGTTAGTGAGTGATTTTCTGAGGAATACAGCCTTTTGGGCAAATTTTGTAAGCGAGTTTCCACCTCACTCAGCTTAAGTGGCTGTAAATTCTAGATAGTTGGAATGATGCTTTCCATAATTATCCTCAAAAGTTCTGTGGTTATTTTGCATGTTTTATGGTGTTAAAATTATTTTCTATTCAATTGCAAAAGAGTTAATTTAACTTAGACAAATTAGGAGAAATGAAAACACAGAGTGTGACTATGACCTTAATTGCTTTCTTTTTATACAAACCCTAAAAGCATAAGGAAAATCTGTGGGATATGCAATTAGCTCCACATTGAGTAGAGACCTTGAAATAAGATGCTGTATAACTTACTCATCACTTTTGTCACTTCATGTTCAAGTTGTGTGGTGTGAAAGCATTCTCCAGAGCTTTAGATAGCGGTAAACATCATCTTTGTATAGCTGCTCGCTATGGAGCCATGTCTGACAGAAGATCATGCCTAGATTTGCCTGCAGAGCTATGCAGGAAATCATTTATCTGGAAAACTTTCTGAATGTCTAGCCCTTGACTCATCTTTATTTACTTCATTGTATCTTGAATTTTAGGGTTTGGGGGAAGTGAAATTACTTCCCTTTGTTGCCTGGTGTCTGTTTATTCTGTAGCTATAATCATGTTGGAGGATCTGGGACGTTTAACTCTCAACCTTTTCAAAGCATGGTTTCATTTCATTTTGTAGTGTTGTTGGGAAATAACCATGTTCCCAGTCCTTGCTAAAGTCTTAGCACCAGTCAGTGTCCCTGAACACCACCTGAAGTTGCATAAACCCTTTGGAACCCATGCATGTAACCTTCAACAATGCAACTTCAACCCTGATGAAGCTTGGAAAGCCAGAAGGGGTTCACAAGAAGTCGTAAATAAACACCTCATGAAAGACCCAACGCATATGAACCCTGGCTTTGATCTCCCATGAAGCTCATGGGCAACCCTAACCCGTATCCATGCAAAACATAGCAGATGCGGCTACTTGCTGCACAAATGGAAAATTAAAGACTCTCCAGGGCGTGACTGTGGTCATCCAGAACAGACCATGGAACATATAACAACTCAGTGCCCGATTCATCAATACGAAGGAGGCATTACAGCAATATATTCTGCTAATCCAGGCACAATTACCTGGCTCCACAATCTAAATATAAAATTATAGTTGTTGCTCTACATTTAAATCAGCCATATGAAGAAGAAGCAGCATCAATTAGGAACATGATAAACACTAGAAGATGGGCAAATTTGATGAATAGTTTGTTCCGTCTTTTAAGATTTGTCAATAATGAGAAAATACATTGTGTTGTAAAACATGTTGACTAAGTGGATATTAAACATTACTTTGTCCTTAGTATGGACAAAGGTGGATCTGTTTGAAAACATATTAGGTGGCCATGGTTCATTTATAAATCACACTTTCTTGTTTCTTATATGCCTTCTGCCAATGAGTCTATTTGGTTGTTTCTTTATCCAGAACCATCACTCAAGGTTCATCACTGCTTTATTTTCTCCACCGTATGCTCTAACAGCGTCATGAATAACCCAACAGTTTTGCTTTAAAGGCCATTCCACCAATTCGTGATGTTTAGAATCAGGAGGTGAACAAACAAACAACATAAATCCACCAAGCAAAGAATCCTTTCTCCCAGTGTCTGCTCCCATCTTCTTGAAGTTCATTTTCCATTTGTGCACATTTGTCCTGTTGTTTGTGTGTGGATGAGAATATAACAAAGATCGACCGTATCACTGGCACTTAGCATTTGTTCAGTGAATACAAACCACTATTTCTCTCTTAGACTGTGCAGTTTTGGGCTTGCAGCCTGTGCTAAGAGCTTAATACCTTAAGATATGGATCCTGAAATCAACAATGGAGCTAGCTGCTTCGTGCTTTTTACCTCTAAGAAAATTCATTTTCCTTGTCTTAGTCCAGCATTGAAGTAAACATGCTTTTGCCTTTGTAAAAACAGACTGCCAATGTTTGTGTGTGTGTGTTGTGGGGGCACTTATTTTGTGTCCTTACATTTAACTGGGTTATACCTAGTTCAGAGGCTTGGCTATTTTTTTTCAAATATAGGACTAGAAACAGCATGGGTCTGGTTAACATTTCCTGGGAGAATGAAGCTGGATGTGTTCCTGCATTGAGATGGGTGGTGAGAAATATAGATATACCAAAGTCCAGGGAGGTGACATGCACAAAATGATTTCGATCCGTGTGTTTTATACCTACCTTAGTACACTGCATGTACAGTTCTAAATGACGTTACTCTGCTTTGTTGGGTCAGATTGTACTATAGGGAGATCAATTGCTTAGATGGCTTTCCAAAATATCTACTCTAGTTTGAACACAAATTATTGGGCTCTATGCAGGAATGAAAGGGTGCATGACTGGCTTGTCATGCAGGAGGTCAGACTAGATGATCACAGTGGTCCCTTCTGATCTATGAATCTCCGCAGTAACCTGGCTGAACATGTCTGCTAGCCACAAACATGGTTTTAGCCCTAATTTATTATAGGGTGGTTAGCAAAGTTATGGTTTCGATGTGTGCTGCAGTCCAAAGTGGGAAACAGCCCATTTAATTTATCTTTGTGTGCTTCTGGCCCAATTCTTTGCTAAATCTGACTGGGAATAATTATAGTGTGATGCAAAGTCTTCTAACAAATGGTCTGTTGCTTTTTCAAATGTCATCAGCTCATCATCTGTATTAAATCAGTGGGTATTTTTCTAAAGTATCCCCCCAAAATTCCAATTAAATAGTCCCCTACGCACTGACATTTGTCTTATTGATCTTTTGAGCTCCTCAGGCAAGTTAAAAAGACGCCCACGTACATCTCTTCTGCCATATTTTCCCACTGATGAGAATTCTGAGTGCTCGTATAACAGTGCTATTCTTCAAATTTCTTTACAGATTTAGGGCCTGATCCAAAGCCATAGAAGTCAATGGGAATCTTTCCATTGACTTCAAAGGGGGTTGGGTCAAGTCCATCTGGCTCACAAACTCCATATGTAGCTATTATATGTAACCTTGTGCTCCTGTTGCTGTCCCCCTTCTGCCTTGCTGCCCATTGTGCTTCACACCTATCTGTTGTGTCTTCTGTTTAGATTGCAAATTATTGGGGACAAATTGTTTTTTATCTTATGCTTGTCCAGCACCCATCATGATGGGGCTGTAACTCTGGTTGCATGCCCATCTCTCATCATAGTTGTTTGGAATATGGCCAGAACTGGGGTAAAAATATTGCTTCTTTTTAACCTCTAGCCTACAGGATACTTTAAATGATCTTGTTGCATGTGTCCGATCAGCTGCTAAAGGGATTTCTATTTTGGTAAGAAAATGTAGCACTCTCTTTGTGGAAATTCACCTGAGTTTAGAGAAGGTTCCATGATCTAACTTTTCTCCCCCTCATTGGAAAGCTGCCTTTTCTGTTCCACCCATTGACTTCTCTTTTCGGCAAAATCCATCTAATTTCATTCATTCATTGAGTGCTGTAATTTTGATTCTGAGTAGAGCTTGATGACATTTTTTGACTGAAATTTTTGTCAGCCAAACATGCTGATTTGGTGACACCGAAACATTTTGTGAATTTGTGTCAATTTTGCTGAATTATTTTGGTTTTAAAAAACCCCAGCCAAATGAAAACAATCTGAAAAAGTCTAAACATTTCACTCTGACATTTTGAAAATGAAATCTTTTTTTTTTTAATCTACAATCACTTTTCAGTTAGAAATTTCCTTTAATTACATGGAAAAAAATTAAAACGCTTATAAATGCTCAAAATCAAAATGAAATGTTTTGTTCATCACAAGAAGATTTTTTTTATATCTTTTTGATTCACCAAAAATTTCACTTTCAGTTTGACTCAAAACACCTTTTTTTGATATTTTGGAATTGCCAGTGACCCGAACAAAATCTGTTATTCATACAGCTATATCCGTAAGGCCATTTTGGATGGTGGCTACACACAGCATTGTAAATGTTTTTCTGTATGGGAGGCTATTTAGGGAACATTCATATAATAGATCATCCATTTTGCCACCAGCTGTAACCTTGTTTACTTTTTCATCCTCTCATAATGCTGCTGCTTCTTGAACGGATATATTTTTTCTTTCTTTTTTTAAGTTGGCAGCATGCTTGGAAGTAAGTTCCTCTGCAATCCCCATCTCACATTTGCTCTCCCTCATTGTAATACATTTTTTTCTCTTCTTTCCCATCATTTTTTTCACTATTCATGTCTCTTTTCCCCTGCCGTATAAATCCACTTCTAGAGTGATGCTGATGGTAAATTGCTAGCTGAAAATGTCTAGGCAGTTGGTCAATAGGGATTAGTGATGTCAGAAATAGTCCTTGTTCATTTATATCTTAAAACTTGTTTTTATTCCCCCTGTGTATGATTTAAGGCCCCCATTCTGCAATTAGCGTGAGAGTCAATGGAGCTCTGGGTAGCTAGGGATTCTGATTGCAGGATTGGAGCCTAACTTGGCACTTGGGCCCTACTTTTGCATATCACTGCCATACATTTCAGTGGAGCTCTGTGTGGACACAGTGGCAAACACATAGGCAGTGGATTACAAAATTGGGACCGTCATTAGCCTACCACTACCTATTCCTATCACTGTTACTCTCCACCTCCCTCCTGTTAATTGTTTTTCCCTTAGGTTGAATCTTGCTTGAAATTAGATCCCAATTCTACTTACTTAAGTGCTTAACTTTATGGACCTCCTCCACTCATACTTTCAATTACTCTTGTATCCTCTTGAACCACATTATTATTTAAGTTTTGCACAGGGATGCTCTTGAAACTTTTCTCGTTTTTGCCAGTGCAATTAGACAACATAACTGCCTATTTCCCTATATTGAATTTAAGAAAAATTAGCTAATCAAGGCTCTGTCAAGGATGCCAGACTATCCCGCTCACTTGTGCACTTTCCCCATGAATATCTATTGCACCTTTTCCCATGCCCCACCCCCCTCCTTATACTTCATCTTCCCTGAACTGATTGTTTAAACCTTGTTCTTCCTTTACATCCCTTCTAAAGTGCCATGAGACCGGTGAGCTTCCAGAATGGGGTCCTGATCCATGACTGGGACTCTTAAGTGCTACTGCAATATAAATAATATTAATAATTACTTATTTAAGTAAAGAAAAAGCAAACATGTATATGGACATATTGTTTTGCAACTATTTGGGTGTAAATCTCTCCCCCATTCTTCATCTGCTGTTGTCTCCTGAGGTTGTCTTGTCAGCTCTTTGGGGCAGTCTGTGTCTAGCACATTGGGGCCACAATCCTGATTAAAGCATTTGGTTAAATGGAAGAATAGGGAGTGCATCATGGTTTTATGATGATAAACTTCTACCCAGCATGTAACAAAATGATTTTGGGAAAAAAATAGTTTGAGGCCACTTTAAAGTTATGAAAATCATACTGTTGAATGCAGCATTATAGACTCTTGTGCATTACTCGAATCACCACAATCTCAAATCCTTTCCTAAAGTCCTAGCATCAGTATCATTTATATGTATTGCATGTTCAACTTTTATTCTGGCAGCAACAAGCACTGTGCTTCAAATTTGCATTTCATGGCTGGAACCAGCACCACCCTACACAGATGTGATAAAACATCAAAAGAACAATGAAATGCCTCAACACATAAATGCATTTGCTAAGACTGCATAAAATAATGACTCCAGGGATGTAAAACTCAACCTTCCACTTCAAAGATTTGTTTACAACAATTCTTACTCTTATTTGTTAAGCAGAGGGAGCACATTGCATGGGGGGACCGAGTCGTTTTAGATACTTGGGAATAGGATAACAGGGCCTTTTGCATCTGGGTCATGCTAACATCTAGTTGCTGTTCTTTGGCCTTTGGGTTAGGAGCTGGGCATCTCCGATCAGTTCTTAGAGGACAGGCGTCCACCTGAAAATAATGCACACGGCAATGATTGGTACAGTTGTTGAGATACTTAGCAGAGAGACTGAGGTTTGACTGATCACAGAAATTAGAGGTAGAAACGATCTGTCAGGCCCTCCAACTCATCTTGCTGCTTCACCTGTGTCTTACCTAGTCCCAAGCAATAAGGCTTTGTGATGGGGTGTTCCAGGCAAGTTTCAATCTTAACAGTACAAATAAATTGTATAGTAAACAAAACAATCATTCAAACATTAAGAAGTCACCTGTGTATTCCAAATACTCATTTGTAAATAATAATGTTGGCAGAATCACCTTTTTCCTCCTGCAGTTTACATGGCAGTCCCGGTGTTGACTCCTTGTGTTTCAAAAAGCCAGAGCTGTGTCTAGTTAAAAGCTCCTGCACGTGAATTCAGGCAGCAGTCATTCTCCGGCCCTTAGACTTTAGCACCTAGATCCATCCACAAGCGGGACTTAGGCTTGGTGTTGCAAAGCCAAGCCTTTTAGGTGCCCTGCTGCCTTTGATAGGAGCCGATGCCCCCAAGCCAACGCATGGGGAGAGTTAGACAGTTAAGAATAGGACTGACGAAAGCTGCATGCTGAGCCTAAGTTAGTCAATAGGAAATAGAGTGTGGCCGACGACCCTCCAGTTAAAGGGATTTAGGTGCTAAGGGGAGGCGCTTATCTCCCCATGGGCTTTACAGCAATGAGCCCTCCTAAGCCAGATCAGCCCTTTCTCACAAAGGACCTTCCCTGCCCTGTAGCCAGCACACCCATCCAGAACGTGAGAGATCCAGATTCAAATCCCATCTCTTCCTGATGTGGAGCAGGGACTTGAAGCCAGGTTTTCTGCTTTCAAGGTGACAGTCCAAACCATTGGGCTATGGTATATTCTGGGGTGGGGCTTTCTCCAGCTTATCTGTTGAAGCTGGTCCACTTTGTATCAAATACTTTAATATTCAGCCTGGGAGAGAGAATATTTAAAATGTCTCATACAACGTGGAACAGCTTCAATAGGAGAGGCTGAGAACCCCCCCTCCCCCGCAGAATATTCCATAGCCCAGTGTTTTGAGTGCTCCCGAGTGCTCCCCCCCAGTTCCTTTTGGTCGTCTGTGACTACTCGTTTTCAGCATGCACGAAAACCTCTGCTTTATTGGATGGCTGGATTTAGAAAGGCCACTTAGTTCTACCCAAACTGAATCACAAGCAGCAAAGATCCCAGCTCCTGCTATTTACTGACTCAGTCAGAGTCATCGTCACAACCATCACTGCCTTCAAGATCGTTGCTTTTTGAGTTTCTGTCGTTGACTTGTACCCCTGAAGAAGTGGCATTGAAGTCATGGATGGAGAGGGTGCTCAGCTGAGAAAGGTAGTTTCAAGTCCCTGCTCCACATCAGGTAGATTTGAACCTAGGTCCTTTGTAGTGTGGGTGAAAGGCCACCTCCTCCTCTGTTTTGTGTGGGGCCGAATCCAGTAGACTTGCTCTAATGTGGCCTCTGAGTATACCCAGTGGCTCTGGATCTGCAAGCGAAACAGATGGGGTGATACTCATTGGTGAATCACGTGAGGGCTTAGATGTGAGCTAGGTGACAGGTGTTGGGACTTGGATGGTTGCGTGCATGTCCACAGAAAGAAATGTTGGGGACTTTATTGGTGGGAATTTATTGACTTGGGCACCTAGGTAATTTATGCGCTTACCTGGTTAGGAGGCAGCATACTTAGCATTTAAGTAGATCGGTGACTATATGTCAGTGTGCGGCATGATTTTCCTCTTATTTCAGCAGGAATCATGTGTACCACCTTGCAATGAGTTAGGAGAACGTGTGTAATCTGTGCTTCCCAGGAGTAGCCTCAGGAGGCATTGTAACTGCCTCGTGAGTCACAATTACTCCCTGCTCTCTCTTTCCTTTGGGGGTGTGTGTGGTTAGTAATTGTCTTAAACCAGCAGCAAAAGATGGACGTGCCCCTGCACTGGCTGAGCTGCTCTAGCTAATGAGCAGGAGTGGAACCAAGACCCCTTCCTTTCCCTGCCCATCTCCACTGGGGAAAAAGTGAGCAGATGTGTAGCCCATGCAGGAGTTCAAAGGGAGGATCTTGCTAACTCTCGTTCCCCTGGGCAGGCACATTGTGCCCAACCCTACAATCTAGCCCATAGATTCTAGGGCTGGAAGGGACCTCGAGAGGTCATCAAGTCCAGCCCCCTGCCCTCATGGCAGGACCAATTACTGTCTAGACCATTCCTGATAGACATTTGTCTAACCTACTCTTAAATATCTCCAGAGATGGAGATTCCACAACCTCCCTGGGCAGTTTATTCCAGTGTTTAACCACCCTGACAGTTAGGAACTTTTTCCTAATGTCCAACCTAAACCTCCCTTGCTGCAGTTTAAGCCCATTGCTTCTTGTTCTATCCTCAGAGGCTAAGATGAACAAGTTTTCTCCCTTCTCCTTATGACACCCTTTTAGATACCTGAAGACTGCTATCATGTCCCCTCTCAGTCTTCTCTTTTCCAAACTAAACAAACCTAATTCCTTCAGCCTTCCTTCATAGGTCATGTTCTCTAGACCCTTAATCATTCTTGTTGCTCTTCTCTGGACCCTCTCCAATTTCTCCACATCTTTCTTGAAATGCGGTGCCCAGAACTGGACACACTACTCCAGTTGAGGCCTAACCAGCGTAGAGTAGAGCGGAAGAATGACTTCTCGTGTCTTGCTCACAACACACCTGTTAATGCAGCCCAGAATCAAGTTTGCTTTTTTTGCAACAGCATCACACTGTTGACTCATATTTAGCTTGTGGTCCACTATAACCCCTAGATCCCTTTCTGCTGTACTCCTTCCTAGACAGTCTCCTCCCATTCTGTATGTGTGAAACTGATTGTTCCTACCTAAGTGGAGCACTTTGCATTTGTCCTTATTAAACTTCATCCTGTTTACCTCTGACCATTTCTCCAATTTGTCCAGATCATTTTGAATTATGACCCTATCCTCCAAAGCAGTTGCAATCCCTCCCAGTTTGGTATCATCTGCAAACTTAATAAGCGTACTTTCTATGCCAATATCCAAGTCATTGATGAAGATATTGAACAGAGCCAGTCCCAAAACAGACCCTTGCGGAACCCCACTCATTATACAGCAGGATTGGGAACCATTAATAACTACTCTCTGAGTACGGTTATCCAGCCAGTTGCGCACCCACCTTATAGTAGCCCCATCTAAGTTGTATTTCCCTAGTTTATTGATAAGAATATCATGCGAGACCGTATCAAATGCCTTACTAAAGTCTAGGTATACCACATCCACTGCTTCTCCCTTATCCACAAGACTCGTTATCCTATCAAAGAAAGCTATCAGATTGGTTTGACATGATTTGTTTACAAATCCATGCTGGTTATTCCCTATCACCTTACCACCTTCCAAGTGTTTGCAGATGATTTCCTTAATTACTTGCTCCATTATTTTCCCTGGCACAGAAGTTAAACTAACTGGTCTGTAGTTTCCTGGGTTGTTTTTATTTCCCTTTTCATAGATGGGCACTATATTTGCCCTTTTCCAGTCTTCTGGAATCTATCCTGTCTCCCATGATTTACCAAAGATAATAGCTAGAGGCTCAGATACCTCCTCTATTAGCTCCTTGAGTATTCTAGGGTGCATTTCATCAGGTCCTGGTGACTTGCAGGCATCTAACTTATCTAAGTGATTTTTAACTTGTTCTTTTTTTATTTTATCTTCTAAACCTTCCCCCTTCCAATTTGCATTTACTATGTTAGGCATTCCCTCAGACTTCTTGGTGAAGACCGAAACAAATAAGTCATTAAGCATCTCTGCCATTTCCAAGTTTCCTGTTACTGTTTTTCCCTCCTCACTGAGTAGTGGGCCTACCCTGTCCTTGGTCTTCCTCTTGCTTCTAATGTATTGATAAAAAGTTTTCTTGTTTCCCTTTATTCCTGTAGCTAGTTTGAGCTCATTTTGTGCCTTTGCCTTTCTAATCTTGCCCCTGCATTCCCGTGTTGTTTGCCTATATTCATCCTTTGTAATTTGTCCTAGTTTCCATTTTTTATATGACTCCTTTTTATTTTTTAGATCTTGCAAGATCTCGTGGTTAAGCCAATGTGGTCTTTTGCCACATTTTCTATCTTTCCTACCCAGCGGAATAGTTTGCTTTTGGGCCCTTAATAGTGTCCCTTTGAAATACTGCCAGCTGTCCTCGGTTGTTTTTCCCCTCAGTCTTGATTCCCATGGGACCTTACCTATCAGCTCTCTGAGCTTACCAAAATCTGCTTTCCTGAAATCCATTGTCTCTATTTTGCTGTACTCCCTTCTACACTTCCTTAGAATTGTGAACTCTACGATTTCATGATCACTTTCACCCAAGCTGCCTTCTACTTTCAAGTTCTCAATGAGTTCCTCCCTATTTGTTAAAATCAAATCTAGAACAGCTTCCCCCCTAGTAGCTTTCTCAACCTTCTGAAATAAAAAGTTGTCTGCAATGCAGTCCAAGAATTTATTGGATAATCTGTGCCCCGCTGTGTTATTTTCCCAACATATATCTGGATAGTCGAAGTCCCCCATCACCACCAAATCTTGGGCTTTGGATGATTTTGTTAGTTGTTTAAAAAAAGCCTCATCCACCTCTTCCACCTGGTTAGGTGGCCTGTAGTAGACTCCTAGCATGACATCACCCTTGTTTTTTACCCCTTTTAGCCTAACCCAGAGACTCTCAACACTTCTGTCCCCTGTGTCCATCTCCATATACATTACAACAAAGATTGAAAGTCATAAGCACAGATAAATCATTTGAGACCTTGTCCACGACAGAGCTGAATGCTGATAAGATGATGCTTGGTCCCAGCAGCAGTCACATTTGGGTGAATGATGACGGAGTACCCAATACTGAGTGAGTGAGCACCACTTATTTCAGTTCAGGTCCATCTCTTCTGCAGCCACCGTGCTGCATTTGCTTATTTTGTAGCCATTAGACCGTCTGTGCTTATGTTTGCCTGGGATGAAAATACAATTTTTAAAAATCAAAATGCTGGGAACGTGCTTTAGTCACTTACCGTGAGATAGTTGCCCGTTGCCGGCAATGGTTTCCAGAGCTGGAAGGTGTTATTGCTCTTTGAACCAAATGGAAGTAGTAATTGATACATAAATTTTTTTTAAGCAATGTATGACAGGTAAAATGAAAACAGTACAAATACTCGCAGTTACGTTCTGGGCTAATAATCGGTCACAGGTGGTTGGTTGTTCAACACTTTAAATGGTAGCCTTAGTTGGATGCATGAGCCCAGCTTTACTGACCTCTACTGGAGCTGCACAGAAGTTACCTCGGACTGCATTTGACAGGATGGCTCTTGGCTCTGGGCTCTGGTTCGGAAGCTGAACATCTCCAAAGTGTAAAGGTATTTGTCTGGTTTCCAAGCTCAAAAGGTGAGTGAACAGACTGAGCGTTGTCTTTTGCGGACTGTTCTTACGATCCATTATTTAATTTTGGTTCTTTCACTCTTCGACAATATTTAATCAACACTGCAACGTGCTTGATTGTGACATGCAAAAGGCATATCTTGTCACAGATTTCTTAGTTCAGTGAGGATGGCCCTTCACTTTACTTCTGGCTTTACCAGGAGTGTAGTACTTCATCAGAAATCGCTTGGCATGTGATTTTGTGGGGGTCACATATGATGCAATCCCTAGAAATTCACCTGACCTCATTTGATGTGATATGACACAAGTCATAAAAATTGCTCCTTTTCTGCTGCTGGTGCAATCACATTGAGGGTGCATTGCCCATGAACCAGCAGTTTAGCCTGTTCACTGACAATACACATTACTTTTGGGGTTTTAAGCACATTTCTAGATTCTACTGTATTTTAGTGAACTTAAAGGACTCTTGTGGGTAAATTTTCAGAGTGATTCCTGGGGATTTAGCTGCACAAGTATTGCTGCTAATGGGAGTCATGCTAATATTGCCCCATTCATCCCACTGAAAGTGGGCCACCCCTAGCCCTACAGTCCTATATATGTTCCGAGTAAACTTGAAACGCCTTAAAAATTAGAGGGAAAATAGGCAAAAAATGAATCTTGACTTTCAAATCAACTGTGGCTCATTCAGATACTACATTTTAAAACTATTTTTGTTTGTTTTCAGTAGTCTTGTAGCTGTGTTGGAACCAGGATATTAGAGAGACAAGGTAGGTGAGGTTACAGTAGTCAAAACAACATTTAATAAAATTTTTGCAAGAAAAAGATGAATGCAATCTCGGCCACCCATAATATACTTACAAACGCTCTTACGGTACAAATGAAAAAGCACTTGTACATGAAATATTGTTCTGTGCTCAATGGATCTATAGCAACAATAACAATTTCTAATTTAATGGGGAATTCTTGGATACCCACTTCTTATGGCTCCTTCACCCCAAACATACTTTTTACCATACAACTTCGATTGTAAACTCTTTGGAACTGGGACCATCTTTTTGTACATTGGCTAGCACAATCAGGTCCTGGGTACTATCACAATGCAATAGTGTTAACAGAAAACATGAAACAATATTCATTGCACTATCATATTTTTCTATTTGTTACCAGCACTGGTAATGAGGAAATTTTGTTAACCCAGTAACATGCCTAAACCACTGCCCACAGCTGGAATACCAGCTGTTATGCTCATTGCTGAAAGCAGCTAGAAAGGCCATTTCTGAAACCGTAGCACAACTAACAGACCAGGAGAGGAGGAGGAAGTGAGTGACCACGAGGAATAAACATGACCCTGTACCCTCCTGACTTGAGCTTTTTCCGAAGCATGCAGTTTTGCAAGATGGAAAGTCTGGCAATAGTTAAGTATTGCTATGTGAAATAAGGCTGGTTAACTGATGGAAAACTATAGGCTGGGAAACTCCACACTTAACTTAGCTTCTGCTCAGCAGTTTTTTTGAGGACCAAGGTATATAATACTAACAAATTGGGAATCAAAAGAGGAAGAAATCTGGGCTCAATTGACACTTGAGCACTTGGACACCTCAAGTTCCCCTGCAGATGGAAAGCTGGCCACTGGACATCTATAGTTATTCCCGCGAGACCTCCATAAGACCCTGGGTAAATATGAATCTGGGATGCTCTGCTAACCTGTTGTGGACGTGTGTAAGACTAAATAAAGTAGAAGCTTTGAGTGAAAGCACTTTTGTTTGCCTGCTTGCATCAACTATCTATTGGTTGGATGGCCATATCCCCACTGATTTATTTCCTGTCACCTCCTCACCAAGAGTAAAGTTACCAAGAGCTTTCGATTCAGCAAAACCCCGGGTAATACACTGACCGGATCTAAGAGCTGTGAGAGGCAAGAGTATATTCATAACTCATGCAGGGCTATGATGTGCAAATCTGAGAGTCACAAAAACTGACATAAACTCAACTATCAACCCAGCTCCCTTTGAAAATAGGGCCAAGTGTGCTCATATGATCTTGAGCTTTCAACCAACCTAGGCCGAGTTATGACTTTGCAGAAAAAACATAAATCCAGACAAGCTTCAGGAGCATTTTGGTTTCCTGTGAACGTTTTACTTGGCTCAAAACCTGATGAGATGGAGCTCAGTACCGAGTACATTTTTCCTTCTAAAGTTTCTGTTGAAATTTATCTATGTGGGGCCAGAGATTTAAAAGCATGTAGGCACTTAACTCCTTTTGATTTCTGATGGTTAATATACGGTAATTTTCCTTTATCATTGCTGAACTCCTACCCATCACACAACCACAGAGGCATCATATTGCCAGGACAGCCCCTGAACTGGGGATGGTGCCCCAGGCATGATTACATGTCTTGTGTTTTAAAGTCAAATGGGGAATACGTGGTGCAGCATTCCCTGTAGCAGCAACTTTGCAATGCTATTTTGAGGGACTGTGTAAGTAGAAAAGCAGGCCAATTCCTTCATGTTTTAACAGTTTAATTATGTCTATGATTACAAACAAAGGCCTTGGCTACACTTACGAGTTACAGCGCAATAAAACTGCCTGCAGCGCTGTAACTCACTAACTGGCTACACTTGCAAGGCACGTGCAATGGTGTATCTCCTCAGATACAGCGCTGCATGTACTCCACCTCCCCGAGAGGAATAGCAACTGTTGCGAAGTGGGTGGAACGCTGGTCTTTCAGTATAGCGGAGGAATTCCGCAGTTACTGACCTCCGGAAGCTCCCTTTGTTTTGAAATGGCACTTCCGGGTTGGAGTTCAGAGCTCCGTTCTTGAGCTGCTTTACAAAACAAACACAGCTACTGTTTGCAGGCGGGGGAGGGGGCTCCGTTAGGAATGCCGGCAGCAAAGTTGCCTTGGACAGAGACGGGGGGGGGGGGGGAGGGCTCCGTTTCCCCAAGTTCTCTTTTATCTGCTCTTTAAAAACAAACAAAGCCCCTGCTGTTTGCTTTCAGTGATTGAGAGAGAGGCAGGGGATGTGGAGGTGTGTAAACTTAGGAGCTAATGAGCTGACACTCTGTGGAGATTCCAAAAACCCACTCTCTCTCCCAACACGCTCCCTGTCAAAGTCCCCCTCACCCCCCCCATTTGAAAAGCACGTTGCAGCCACTTGAATGCCCATAATGCACCGCTCCCAATACAGCTGCAAATGCCTCAAATGTAGCCACCTTACTGCGCTGGCAGCTGCCAGTGTGGACAGGCTGCAGCGCTTTCCCTACTCAGCTGTACGAAGACGGGTTTAACTCACAGCGCTGTACATCTGCAAGTGTAGCCAAGGCCAAAATAAAGGGGGCTTGTGATGGGTCATTTAATTATGACTCCACTCTCATGGGCTGTGTCAGCACAATACAGTGGTGACTCCACATAAAATCTTGGCTGATGAGTTTCAGCTACACATAAAGAACTGCTTGTTGCAGCAATGTTGCCTTCTCCCACTATTGAGCCTGGTGTGGCAGTCAGTCAAATACCATACGTAGAAGCTCTGCAGTGCTCCTATTTTACGCAGCACGTGTGAGTGTGGAGGAAACGCCTCTGTTGAAGGAGAAATGTTGTGAGCTCTGCCATTGTATATTGATTTGTAAATTTGCTTTTGGCAAAGAATGTCCTCATTTAAAAATGGGAACTTTGTTTTGGCCACAAAACGATCGTATTTTAACAACTAGAACTTATTCAGGCCCATTCCCATCGCAATGACCAAATGGCCACTAAAACATATTGGTGGAGAAACCTGAGCACTTCCTAACTCTGACATTTACCGACCGTTTATCTGTGCATGCCTGAAATCTTTTCTTCCTAATCGCAAATATACAATTGGTTCTTGTTTTATGGTACATTGCTGGGTAGGTTTCTTTTAATAATGAGCTCTCTTTGAGAGATAGCGTATGTACCCCATAACGGGATGCTTCTTTTGAACTCAGCTTTGATTGAATACCAGTGTCTTACAAATCCAACATGAATGTCTGGAATCTGTATCAGAAGCGACCCTAGGCAATAGTCTTTGAAATACCCATACTTTGAAATTTATAATAATATATCCCTCTTTTGCGCTAAGTCCACCCCTCTCTCTTGATTTGTTGATTACCAGGAGGTGAAGAAAGGTGCAGTATGGGGTGGATGAGTAAAGATTTAATGAACAGGAGAAAAGTAGATGATACTTCTCATTTTTGTCTTCTTTTTTTTTTTTTAGCAAAGTCCATGGAAACCATATGCAAATAAAGCAACTATTCTGTTGAATAGACTTCTTTGTGTTAACGGCAAAAATGGACGAAGCTCATGTTTGTGTCTTTAAGGGGAAATTCTATGAAACAATGATCCCATTCCTAGGGGAATGTACAGTAATCCTAGGCAGGGGCTTGGAAGGTCAAAACAATTTACAATAGGAAAATCAGTAGGGCTTTTCTCAGTGTAAACACTATTTTACAATAAACTTTGTAGCCTTAGCAACTGATTGCTACAGTGCTCTCGAGTGGCGCTCTGTAATTGTCTCCATTAATACTTTGATCTTTGGCTCTGTGCATGAAAAACATTTAAAATGACCACCTGCCCAATAGGTTACTGAACAAAATGACCTTTTGTATTTTATATTCTTCTTGCCCTTGCAGTAGCATTCAGTTTCCTATGAAGTTTCTTTTTATGTAAATTTCCCAGCAGAATTTTTATGATATAAGCCTAATGACAATAACCATCTTTTTTGTATCTGATAAATTATTAATGTGGCAGCTTTAGAAATCCAGTTGCTTGTGAAATACAATTCTAGGTTGTTATTAAAAGAAGGATTTGAGCAGCTCGGTTGTGCTGTTCTGAGATATAATGGATCATCGTTTTGGAGCTCTGGTTCAGAGAGAAAAGAAGTTGATACCAAATTCAAAGTTGATACGTGTAATACTAGCCGTCCGTAAGCCACTTTAATACATTTCCCCCCTTATTTCCTGCTTACTTTGTTGGTAGCTGTGTATAAGGTGTAGGAGACCTTACCACTAATTCTAGAGTTTCACATTCTCTTCTTATTCAGACCTCACTGAAAGTCTTGTACGTCTCAAGTTTTAGGAACAATTTTTGTCTTTGGATGATTTACTGGAAATCAAAGAACATTGTTTTAAACTGGGATTTGGAGAGCTCTGAATTTGTGAACATGTGCTAAATTCAAACCTATGGCTAAATCCCTTGAGCCAAAATCAGCCATGTAGTGAATTCTACGACTTCAGCAGGAAGCAATAACCGTAGTCATGTGTTTTGCATAGGGGTTATATTAATGACGTCAGAAACATGAATCCTAAATTAAGAAAGCTTATGTATGGTTTACGTACGTCTTATCCACACTGAAGAGGGCAAACGTTTTCTTGACCCAACAAAATTAGGGAGTTTGACAGTGACATGTTATCAATAGAAATGGAATGGAGAAAGAAGATCTATGTTCCTGCCAATGTGTATTTATATGCCATATGCAGGGCCAGTGCAACCACTAGGCGAACTAGGCGGCCACCTAGGGTGCCTAGTGGTTGAGGGCGCCTAAAAGCCCATTCAGGCGAGGAGGTGGAGTGGAGGTGAGCTGGGATGGGGGGGCGCGAGGAGGGCCCCCTGCAGTAATGGGGAGGGGGGAGGCGTGCAGGGGAACCGCTCCCCGCCCCAGCTCACCTCCATTCTGCCTCCTCCGCTGAGTACGCCGCCCCCACTCTCATTCTCCTCCAATCGGTGCCGCAAGCCTGGGAGGGGAGGAGAATTAGAGCAGCATCGGCGTGCTCAGAGGAGGCAGAGTGGAGGTGAGCTGGGGCGGGCTCCCCGGGCGGGGTTAGCTGCTGCGGGGGGCGGGCTGTGGGGCTAGCTGCTGCGGAGGGGGGGCTGCTGTGGGCCATGGGGTTAGCTGCCGCTGGGGTGGGGGGGAGGGCTGCCACGGGGGGGGGGGGTTTAGCTGCCGTGGGGGGGCCCCTCCCTGGGGGGGCCGCGGGCTGGGTTAGCTGCTGCGGGGTTAGCTGCCGCGGGGGGCGGGGGCTGCCGCAGGCTGAGGGCTGGGTTAGCTGCCGTGGGCTGCAGGGATGGTTAGCTGCTGCGGGGGGGGGGGGGGGGGCGGTTAGCTGCCATTGGCAGCAGGCTCCCTGGGTCGGGGGGGGGGCGGGCTGGGTTAGGTGCCTTGGCGGGCAGGGTTAGCTGCCACACGGGGAGGGGGGCGGCGGGTGGAGTTAGCTGGGCAGCGGGGCGGGGGCACACGGTGAAAGTTTCGCCTAGGGCGCGAAACGTCATTGCACCGGCCCTGGCCATATGTCCTGCTACAAAGACATAAAGTGCTACAGTGGTTTCCTTTATGCTGAAGTACTCATTGAAGCATGTCATTGAAGTTAATGAGACCTTAATACATGATTCCCCAAATAAGGATGGACTTAAACATGTTTTGAAATGATCTCTTGAATCAGGACTGTATCTAATATATTTGAAAAGCTGGGGATCATTTGCAAGTTGTTTGTTTGTATTACAAACCAAGACCAGGGCCCCATTGTGCAAACACATGGTAAGAAACAGCTCCTACCTCAACTTGCTTCTAATCTAAATAGACAGGACAAAAGGTGGAAGGGCACAAACAGATGAAGGCACAAAAGGCACAAACAGATGAAGTGACTTGCCCAAGGTCACTTCTCTCTTGCACTCTTTTTTTCCTCCTTGTTCTGTTTTATTGAAAATAAGAGTGCACTTATCTTCTGTTCAGTGAATGAACTTGGACTTCTGCAAAGATTCTCTCACTCATTACAAGTATTCTGGGGAGAATTCTTATCTTACGGATTCGGCAGTGGCTGGAGGTATGCTGTTGCTTCTTTTTGGAGAGAACATTTTCCTTAACTCACAACAACTCACGCAAAAAAAGTTAAGACCTTGGCAGAGCTATTTAAAATACTGTAACATTAACCATAAAAAACCATCATGGAACAATTACAAGAAATAAGAGTATCTAAAACCCCATATCCAGATCCCATTTTAAAAAATCTCTTTCTGTATCCATATTAAAAAACTCTACATTATGTAGCAGTTAGGTGTGTTATGTGCAGGCCAACCTTAATGCGGAATCGCGAAAAACCAACAACCCCCAAACAAAAAAATACTACTACTAGGGGAAAACTATTCTGCTACACTCAGGGAGACACACCACAACACTAAAAGAACCTCCCCCCCCCATACATCTACTAGAACAAACACCAGCCGCCACAGACAATGCATCACAATCATAACTCTACTCCAGGGAGGCTGCTAGCCTTCCCCAAACGTCCACCATTATCATCACAACTCGCCCAACCATCCTTTCTGCACAGTTCTGGAAAAGCACATTTAGTCATGTTTGGGGAGGAGTATTGCTAGAGAAGCCACCAAAAAAAAAGAAGAAAAAAAAAAGGGTTCAAGATGACAACTTTTTAAGGGTCTATTTTTATTTAGTGATAGCTCAAAAACTGATTGGCAGATTTACTTGAAAATCTACAAAAAAAAATCAGTCGTTACAGATTTTATGTTCTAAGTTCGGGGACAATACAGTGTAGCCTCCATACAAACACAGAGGTTGTTTCCCTGTTTTACGTGCAAACTGGAACCCAGCCTTAGATATGGCGTCCCTACTGCTCCTCCATAATCTTTCTATCCTTGTACATAACCACATCTTCAGTTCAGTGGAAGAAGCTGATTAAAAAACCTTTCTCTTGGATTTTCAGTAGAGGCAGAAGATGTGTTTGCTTCTTTTGACTCAAAACATACTCTTGTTGGACACTACCGTCAGCCTGACTGGAAACGGGATCTTCCTGGGTTAAAATTATTCCGATATTCACGGCAAAACAGCTTGCACAAAATGAAATTTAAGAGGGCCCCAGAACCTTATTCTGGTCTTCTGCCCGAGGTGAATTTCACATAGACAGGATAAGTCTCTAAATTCCTTTGCAGGGCTTCAGACTACACAGCAGCCTTTCAAAGAGCAGTTTAAAAAAGAAGGTGACCGTGCTATTATGAATAAGCTAGTTTCCGCCTGGCTGAAGCCAACTTTTATCTCTGTGTAAGAGTCAATTACCCAGGAATCTGCTGTTGGGCAAAAGTTCCTCTTGATTTAATGAGAGGAATCAATTAGAAAGGCAGCTGAAAGTATCATTGTGTGTCAGATTAATTTAAACTTTGTTTTCTGCTGTTGAAAACTTTATTCTCCACTATGTGTAGGATTTCTCCTCCGTGTCCTGGATGCACAAAACTATTACACTTAATTGCGTTCTCTGGACACTACTCATTTCTCAAGATTTACTGCAATTACACAATACCCATAGATCTTTTTTTTTTTTGGTTGTGATTAAAATTTAAAATACTGAAAAATTTCCTTTTCACCACTAATCTTTTTCTCCCCCCATCTTCAAGGCAGATTCTGTAGTCATGAATCATTAAAGCAGTAAAATACACCGGCAGCCTTAACTGACAGTTCACTATAGAAAAACCAAGGCCCAGGTTAGAAATCTTGAAGCATTTTTAATAGCTGTAAAAAAAATCACACATGTTTTTCTTGACAATGAAAAAGTTCCCTAGATGTTTTCTCTACCATCAAAAGAAAAACCAAGTTTTTACACAGGAAAGGATCATAGGGGATTGGTCCTGCTTTGAGCAGGGGGTTGGACTAGATGACCTCCTAAGGTCCCTTCCAACCCTGATATTCTATGATTCTATAGCAGCTACAGCCAGGAAAGACTTATGTGCATCAGGGACATGGAGCAGCTGATCTAATAAGAGGTGATAAATGATTTTTCTCTCCGTGGACTAGACCTTGACTTGGATTGTGCTCCCATTCAAAGGAATAAGAATTACCCCTTATATCCTGTAGCCCTGGGTGAGGGCTGCCCACACATTAGATGCAAGTGTGAGTAAGTAAGCAGAGATACCCGCTTGCATATTCCTTCCCTGGAGGAAGTAGGTGAGGAGGGATAGGGAATGGGTTTAGCCTTTGCTCCACCCCTCTACTTGCTGGCCAGAATAACTGGACCTGTGTACATTGTGAGTGGTGGTCAGTAATGTACTGATGGTGCAGGCCAGCACCAGATGACTAATTGCCTCCTCCACCTAGTTTCTGCAGCAAAGAGAAAGCAGGGGAGGAGGGATGTGTCTAGTCACAAAAGCCCATATCCTCTAAGGTATTTAGGTGCCTGTCTGCCAGGAGAGTTAGGCACCTTTGGGGATCTCAGCTAATGCCTCTGGGGGGGTGCTATGGTTTATGCTCAGGGCTATGTCTAAAGTCACAATCCATCCCCATCTTTTGGCTCTTTTTAAAATAGTTACAAACCTTCATTTTTCTAAAGCCAAAGTGCAGGAATCAAACAATAAATCACATACAAGACCTTCTCTTGTTGCAGCAGTTTTAATAAAATGTGTGTGTTTTTAAAATGAGTTAGTTCAACCAAGGCAAAGCCCTATGGGCATACTCTTAAACTGATTTTCAGACCTGGGATATATCAATTTTCTTTAAGGTGTTGTCTAGACTAGGAAAGAAGATGTGATATTATCTATCATGTGTTAGCTAACAAGTTCTAAAAGTCCTAGGTGAAATCCTGGCTCCATTTGAAGTGAATGGAAGTTTTGCCCTAATGTAGCATGACATCAAGCCAGATGGCTACAGGAGAGTGATCGAAAGTAGATATATTAGCCCCAGAGTAAGCAGGTCCCTTTTCCCTGAGTAAGATAATGTGCTGTTCCAGAACAATCAGGAAGCTGCTGGAACCAATTAAGGCAGGCAGGCTAATTAGAACACCTGTAGCCAATTAAGAAGCTACTAGAATCAGTTAAGACAGGCAGGCTAATCAGGGCACCTGGTTTTAAAAAGGACCTCAGTTCAGTTAGTGAGGCATGTGTGAGGAGCTGGGAGCAAGAGGCGTGCAAAGAGCTGAGAGCGAGAATGCATACTGCTGGAGGACTGAGGAGTACAAGTGTCATCTAGCATCAGGAGGAAGGTCCTGCGGTGAGGACAAAGAAGTTGTTGGGGAAGTAGCCCATGGAGTTGTAGCTATCATGCAGCTATTACAGGAAACACTGTAGACAGCTGTGATCCACAGGGCCCTGGGCTGGAACCTGGAGTAGAGGGCGGGCCCAGGTTCCTCTCAGTAGCGTAGCCAGGGGGGCAGCAGGGAGAGCGGCCTGTCCAGGTCCTGACACTCCATCCCCGGGCTGTGCCGAGGCCCCCCGCATGCACCCAGGCAATGGAGGCTGTAGAGAGGGCTGTGGGCTCCCTGTGGGGAGCATGTATCCCTGGGCGCGTTGGGCTGGCGGGGTCTGGGAGGGTCCAGGCTCGGGGTGTAGTGAGCGGGGGGCTCCATGGGCCTGCGTCTGGAGCCGGCGCTGCTCTGGAAGGGGCCGTGGCGCGGCTGCAGGTGTGGGGCGCAGCGGTTGGGCTGGCCCCGATGCAGGGACCCCCACAGCCAGCCCTTGCAGCCCCGCCGGGGCGGGAGACTCTGGTCTGGCGTTAAAATCCCGCCGTTTGCCAGCAGGGTGCGGCGGCTCGCAGCTGATGCTGGCCACGTACCCTGTTGCTCCCATCCTCAGGACGGTTTGTTTGGAGAGTGGGACTAGCTGGAAGCAACTGTCTGAATTCAAGGGGGCTGAGGAAGCCACTGGCATCCTGGAATATTTGGGGAGGGAGAGGCTGCGAATTGCTCAGTAAATAGAGCAAGTTTGCTGAAGAATACTGCTTGCGTTGAGGTGATGGTGTCTGCTTTGTGTCTCTTTCTGCAGGTAGTTCAAACAAGATTGATGGCTTTAGGCCGAAAGATAGCTGATTATTTTCAATCAATATGTGATATGGATAGCTAGCAAGCTGTACTGTGACTGAAGGCAGATGCATTGAAGACCTGGAGCGCTGCCGGAGGCGCCACCGGGTGAGTACAGGGGGAGGCGCCTTTTTATAGCGCCGCTCCCCCTGTGCTCCGGACCTGCCTACGCTACTGGTTCCCCTCATCCCCCCAACTCCCTATTTTGATACAAGAGACATTGACCCGGACTGTGGGTCCCACCAGAGGGGAAGGTCCCTGGCCTGTCCCCCGACCCACTAGGTGGGTCAGCAGAGACTGTGGCGATTGTTCTCCTCCCTTTCCCCATGCTGGCCAGTGATGAGGTTAGCTGAGTGAATGGCAGGTTTGAGCCACTGGCAAAAGTGGCCAAACTGAGGGCTGCCGTGAACCTCTGAGGCGAGCAAATCCACCAATAAGCACAGGACCCACCAAGGCAGAGGAGGAACTTTGTCACAATAGACAAGGCAGTGTATGGTTTGATGTGTGCTAAACTGGTGAGTTAAATCAAGATTCACCCATAGACTTTAACTCAACCAGTTTAGCACATAGTAAAGGAGGGTGTGTCTTCTGTACTCTAGACACTTGAATCGTGTTAGTTAGTATGTGTTAACTAACCTGTGCTTAGCAGCACATATTTAAATCTTAGCCTAGACAAGGCCTTAAACTGAATCAATATAAGACAGACGCAAATTGACTGAAGAGTGTTCATGCAGGACTGTGTCCCACTTTAACTAAACTGATTAAAAACAGAATTTACTTAAAGTTGTGGAACTTGTAATATAGACAACGGCAAAGAGAAGAAAACAAAATAGCTAATCAAATATTGCTAGGAAGAGCTACACAAATGAATATAATAACAATGACTAAGTGTAACAAAACTATTGAGCTTCTTTTAGTGATAATATAAAATTAATGTAACTTAGTAATTTTTGGTTTAAAAGAACCACCTAGATAGAAATAGTTTATAAAAATACATGAACACAAGGTGGCATTCATATATTATCACTTCCTGAATATCAGAGATTAAAACATCTGAATGAATGTTTGATGAAATGAGTTCTGTTTTTTAATTATTAAGGTGAAACTGTAACAAGTGTTTCGTGTTATCACTGCAAAAATAAGACTTATCTTTAATAAAACAAAACTTAGTGGGAAATGATACTGAGGTTTGGAGACTGTGAGGAGAAAATGCAGATGATAAAGTTAATACCTTTTCTGTGTTGATTTGGAGTTATTTTAGAGATATAAGGGAAGAAAAGTGTTTTTGGTATTAAATGATGTATTACCTTTTCATTCCCAGACCTTGCAAATTAGCTGATCATTGTATGGCCAAGAAGACTGTAATATCTGTAGATACTGAAATAGTATTTAGCAAAAGAAAAGTTTTTTTTTTAAGGGTATACGATACACTTTCTGTGGGTTTTTTAAATTATTATTTTATTAAAGGAGAACCGGTGGCCCTAACAAAAAGAGAGAGATGAAATGTGAACTAATTCTCAATACCAATAGACTCAGGAATATTCAAAAAAGTGGAATATTTGTGGAATACCATAATGTGTAGATTCTGGGAATTAGGCCCATTGGGACAGAGTCTCTGACCTACTCAGCTAGCTGTCTTTGTGCTACCTGAGTGGAGTAGAGTGGAGACTAAAGGCATGTCTAAATTTACCGTGGATCGACGCTGCTGCTTCTCTAACTTGTGACTGATGGGTTCCCTCCTTTTTGAGGCACTTAGTGGGCACAACAGAGAATCTGGACCATTATCTTTGACAAGTGCTCCAGTTAAAGCCTGCTTTATTGCTATAATTCTATACAGAGAAATCCTTAACCTTGCCATCAGTCTCACTAATTTTTATCTAATACCTGTAATTGCTTTTTCTAAATGTACTATTCTATTTTAAACAGAGTGTTTTTCATTCCCCAATTTACAATCTAGTGTCAAATCCAGTGTCCTCAGGATTTCCCCATGGTTGTTTCCACTTACTCAGAAAGATTTTCCTGAAGAGTTTTCACTGAAATAGAAAATGAGAATGCAGTTTGTGAACGATGACTTTAGGGCACAATCCAGCAAACTATCCATATACCTAAATGACTGTGATATTTTTATTAACCGTGTTATAAATATAGAGCTTCTAATGATACTTGCTTTGTGTTGCCTTGCATGAGATAGATGGAATCCTTTGACTCACAAGTCATTAGTTGTGGTGGCTCTTGGAAAGGCATTATTTATCTTGACTCCAGTTCAAGAAGGCATCTCCTTTCAGGAGAGAGAACTCAGCACATTTTTAAGTGCTTTCCTTAATTAGTATCCTTGGTTGGTTTGTCTGTCTCCCATTTTCTCTCACCTTCTCATCTCTCAACATATTTACTTATACACTCTGTCAAAAGATATTTTAATTCCTCTCTGCTGAACTAAGCCACCTATCCCCAGAGGGGAGAATACCACCAGTGCAACAAGTTGCTATACTCTTTCACGGTATGAACTGGAGAGAATGCACTATAACTGTCAGAAAACGGACAGTACTTATTTCTGATGATGTAGTCTCTGATAACATGCAAATTGGCTAGTGTTGTTTTTCTTCCTTCCTCTGAAAACACCCACTCAATGTGCAGTGGCAGTCAAAAAAGCTAATAATGTTGGAAATCATTCAGAAAGGGATCGATAAGAAGACAGAAAATATCAAATTGCCTCTATATAAATCCATGGTATACCCACGCGCTTGAATACTGCGTGCAGATGTGGTCGCTCCATCTCAAAAAAGATATATTGGAGTTGGAAAGGTTCAGAAAAGGGCAACAAAAATTATTAGGGGTATGGAACAGCTTCTGTATGCAGAGAGATTAATAAGATTGGGACTTTTCAGCTTGGAAAAAGATATCCCCCCTCGGTCATATGATAGAGGTCTATAAAATCATGACTGGTGTGCAGAAAGTAAATAAGGAAGTGTTTACTCCTCATAACACAAGAACTAGGGGTCACCATATGAAATTAATAGACAGCAGGTTTAAAACAAACAAAAGGAAGTATTTCTTCACCCAACACACAGTCAACCTGTGGAACTATTTGCCAGAGGATGTTGTGAAGGACAAGGCTATAATAGGGTTAAAAAAAGAACTAGATAAATTAATGGAGAATAGGTCCATCAATGGCTATTAGCCAGGACGGGCAGGGGTGGTGTCCCTAGCCTCTGTTTTCCAGAAGCTGGGAATGGGCGACAAGATCGATCACTTGATGATTACCTGCTCAGTTCATTCATTGGCCACTGTCAGAAGACAGGATACTGGGCTAGATGGACCTTTGGTCTGACCCAGTATGGCTGTTCTTATGTTCATTAATCCCATCAAGTAGGGTCTGCTCTATGAATCCTTTCCCTCCAAAGTGCTTTGTTCAATGCCATATACTTTATCACACCACATACTAACAAGTCTTCCTTTATTATATCCCACCACTTCTTGAGTTGGCCCCTCTGTCTTTTTCCTTCAATCTTGATCTGTTGGCCTCTCCTCACATAGCTGTCAGGCCTACACTTTCCCTGAGCAAATGGTCTGAGCCTGCACTCCCTCATTTTGTCATTTATGGATATTACTTTAAACATGTCTCTAACATACACATTCCTCACATAATCATCATTTTGAAGTTGCATTGTTCTCTTGGGTTTTCTTCATTCAAAAGCTGTTCAGAATACTTTTTCCACTGACCCTTTATGCAACTGTTGTCATTTAACACCATACCAGTTTCATCTTTGATACACCTTTCATCCTTTTTATCTCTGGTACTTCTGTTCCATGCTGTCGCCAGTCTATGTGCGTCTTCCCTCCCTTTCTTTGTTCCAAGTCTTGCAGAAAGTTCCTCCAGCACCTTCACTTTTGCAACTACATTCGTGGTCAATTTCTTTGCATCCTTGTATTCCTCCAGGTCTTGTTTGCTCTGACTCCTTTGCCAGAGTTTAAGCTTTTTTCTCTTATCTTTTATCACTTCTTTGCTTCACCACTGTCAGGAACCTGCAGAGCATTCAGTCTGGAAGCAGGGCCAGCAGCACAGCCAGTTTCTAGGCAACCTAACAAGAGCACCTGGCCTGTAGTAGGCTGCCTGATTGACTACACTGCCTGATTGGTTGGAAGAGTCAGCAGACTGGCTCTTAAGCCCAGCAGCGGCAGTTCAGTGGCTGCTCAAAGCATTTCCCCATGGCTGCAATAGCTCCTGCTTCTTGTCAGCCTTGTTCCAGCTCCGCTCCTGTCTTGCCTCACTGCAGGTAACCTAGTTCTGCTCCTCAGATCTGATTCCTGACCTCTGACTTTGACCCTGATGCTTGGCTCTTGTATCTGGCCTCTGATTCTGGTTCTGAACTGAGCTTCAAATCCTCACTCTGGCTCTGATCCTTGGCTCTGACATCTGACTCCAGTTGTGACCCTGTGCTCTGATTCCTGGTTACTGACTCCTGTTCTAACCACTAGGCTTGACTCTAGCTCAAACCTCTATGCATGACCACCTATGTCCCAGTCATATCACAACCACCAGGTTTCTTTTCAATAAGGGCTTTCCCTTTTGATTCATCCACAACTTCTTTAGCACTCTACAACATATTTATCACCATAAAATCCCCAAATTTATCCTCTCCTTCCTCAGGGGGTGCTGACCTCATCTTTTCCTTAACCAAATCCCTAAAGTTCTCCTCAGCCTTACCCTATAATTTTTGACACCTTATCTTTGGTATTACCCTCTCTGATTTTCTCGGTACCTTCATTCCAAGAAACATATCTAAGATGAGTGGACTATGTTGACCTGTAAGACACTCTCTCACAATCACCTTGCAGTCTTTTCTATCTTTTTTTTTCTGCCAGGAAACAAGGAAGTAGTCAATCTGTAGTCTAGTTCCTCCACTCTTGTAAGTAATAACATGGCAGATTGTCTAATATATAACTTAATATTAGGTGATGGTACTCCGATGACTAGCACTCCAATTACCAGGTATTTCAAAGTATGCCCTCACTCACTCACTCACGCTCTTATTTCAGTGTTCGGCTCACAGTCAACTAGTAAGAGGCATCCTAATTATATCTATATCTATATCTATATAGATTATAGATATGCCTATCTCATAGAACTGGAAGGACCTTGAAAGGTCATCGAGTCCAGTCCCCTGCCTTCACTAGCAGAACCAAGTACTGTCCCCTGACAGATTTTTGCCCCAGATCCCTAAATGGCCCCCTCAAGGATTGAACTCATAACCCTGGGTTTAGTAGGCCAATGCTCAAACCACTGAAGTGGACTATAAAAAGGTTGAAAATGGGGGGGAAACAGTAAAGGTAAGGAATCATGGGCATGGAGGCTGCTTTTTGTGGTTATTTAACTTTTTTTTGTTTGATCACTATGTGACTGATCACAGTACATTGTGTGCTAAGATGCTGCCTTGTCATAGTAGCGCTTGAGTGACTGAGAGGGAAGAGGGAATAGCTAATACTGTTATGCTTGGCACTTTTAGCATTGGATATAAGTAACTGACACAAATATTTTGGCAGGGAGTCAAATGTTTTCTCAGTTAAGTGTTCACATGTTCAGTGCATAGCAGAATGTAATGCATCTGGTTGATTAAAAGGTATCTCTTTCTAAGAACGAAGGCAGGTATATATGTTCAGTTGGTGAACTGCTAGCAAATCACTTATTGTCTTTCCCAGCTGAAATAACAGCAGAGGAATGCAAAGCAAATGTTTACAATGGGTGAACTTCCTCTAGCAGTTCATGAAGTGAGCACAAACAGTGGGAGGTTGGCCTAGTTCCAGAAAAGAGGACTTCGGTTTCCTGTGTCATCCTAACTCCATTTGTTCTAAAGGTTTTTCTTTGAGCTGAAGGAACTGGGAAAGCGCATCTGATAAATAAACTTGGTTCATATTTCAAATACAATCTCCCAGTTTACCAGTCTCCTGAACACAGGTGAACTCCACTCAAGCCAATTAAGCATTGGGATGTGTAAGTGTGGGGCTTAGAGGCATTTTGGAGAGATGGTATGAAGTGTTCAGTTCATTGTGGTTGTGGAACTAGTTTGTAGATGAGCCCTCAGTACATTCCGTTCCTCTCTTTCCAAAAGCTCCTGGGGATGCACCGTCTCCTCTCTTTCTTATCATCATCTCTTCTATAGTCAAACAATTAATTTGGCTCAGGAGCTCAATTCATGCTTCCCTTTCTTTTCTGCTTGTCTCCATGGTAAAGAATGAGTCAAAGCCAAGGCAAATTAAAGCTATCTTTGTGTGAATTTTAGGAGGGGCCTTATTTGGAAGAGTTGAATTTCTGGTCGAAGGCTTGTTGCAGTGCCTTTCGGGCTGGATCCAGCTCATGCTGAAACATTGGCTCTAATGGGAATTGAGTCAGGCCTCTTATGTTCTGGCTCACTTTGGCTTTGTCATATGGTATTTCTTTGAGTGAATGAAAAGAATAATAAAAATGTGTTGCATTTCCGTAGTGCCTTCTATTTGAGGATTTCAAAGTGCTTTATAGACCGTGTGGCTTTAGCTTCACAACATCCCTCTTACACTGGTATGTATTTTTCCAGTTATAGACAGGCATCAGAGTAGCCATTTGACTTGCCATATGCCAAGTCAGTGGGGGCACTAGACTTGTGCGGTCTTTCTCCCCATCTATACTAGGACTCTGTCAGTAAGTCAGAGTTTTCTCTTTATGAGCCATATTGCAAAACAACTAAGCAATAAGTGGTGTCTCAAACATAACTTGGCCTGACCTGTACAGACTGCAGCTCGGATTGGCTTTCAGTTTCTGTCAGTGATTGTTACAAGCCAAAGTGATCTTTTGTGCTGTGAGGCACAATTTGTTGGAAGGAAATAAAACCAGTGGATTTCAATGACTTAAGCCCTGTGTTACTGGAAACCCCACAACCTCTCCAAATTCCAGGGCCTCACTACACTAACTTGTTCTATGATCTGCCTAGAAAGCTAGCATAGATATCATAGTTCACAAGCCAACCGTTGCTGAGAGTCCTCATTAAGAGAATGGTAAATTGGGCTTGTCGTACTGAATCTGATGAGCTGAATTGCCTTTGAAAAGCAGCAGACATCAGATTATACTGGTACGTGGTAAAGGCTTTTGCAGACCAATTCTGTTTCAAAATAAAAATATTATCCTCTTGAGTATAGAGATAAAATCAAACCAGCCAAGTCCAACATCCTTTAGATTTAACACATTTATTTGTTTTGTGTGTGACTATTAAATCCTGCAATGTTTTTTTACACCCCTACCTCTCCCCAAGTCTTCTCTTAAATTACAAAATGAAACTAATATCTTGTCCTCCAGAGGGTACATGAAGTCATCTAAAAATGCAAGGAAATAAATGACTTCTAGAGAGATTGCTTATCAGTTATGCATGTTCTGGTGTCATTCACATAGCGAGCTTTGCTGACTGGGCCATTTCATGATATTATTGAAATCACGAGCAAAGATCTCACTGATTTGAATGGAATCCAGATATGGTCCCGGAACAGTGGCTTGAAGCTAACCAACCCTGGAGCTCTGGCGGCGCTTTTTGCAAGCCTTTTAAAGCGCCACCCGAACCCTGCTGCTGGAGCTCTGGCAGCGCTTTAAAGGGCCCGCGGCTCTGGCAGCAGGGCTCGGGCGGTGCTTAAAAAGGCCCGGGGCTCCTGCCACTGCGGGGAGCCGCGGGCCCTTTAAAGCGCAGCTGGAGCTCCGGCAGCAGGGCTAGGGCGGTGCTTTAAAAGGCCCGTGGCTCCTGCAGCCGCGGCGAGCCGCAGGCCCTTTAAAGCGCCGCTGGAGCTCCGGTACGGCACTGGCTCTTGCCAGTACGCCTTACCGGACCCCCGGAGGCGCCGCAGGGTGAGTACAGGGGGAGCGGGGAGGCGCTTTTTTATAGCGCCGCTCCCGCTGTGCTCCGGACCTGGCTATGCTACCGCTGGGGCAGCAGGGGGCGCGGGCGTGCCACGCTCCCTGCTGGCGCCCCGGCCCAGGCAGCGGGGCGGCAAAAAAGCCAGAGTCGGCACTGTTCCCTATAAAGGGTGTCAGGAAGTTGTGGGGAGGAGAGATCAGGAAATTGCAGTTAGTGAGAAAGGCCTCTTCAGTGGAGACCTTGATACCAGGGGAGTTTGGGAACAGAGCCCAAGGAACAGACTGGCCAGTTGGGGAGACCCTAATTGGATTTGGGCCTGGAAGCTGAAGCCAGGCAGAACTCCAGCTAGGGAGAGCAGGGAGGACAGGCTGTGAGAACAGTTTGGGACAGAAAAAGAGCTCTGGTAATGAGAGAGGACATGAGCTGAGTTAAGTATGAACTTTTGTGTAGTGATGGACTTTATTTTGGGACGCCGAGAATTGTTTAGAACCGTTTCTGTTATTAAACCAGACCCAAATGGGTGTGGGGTTAACCCAGAAGTCTGTGTGCAGTTCTCAAGGGACCCGAAAGTGGGGGAGAAACAGAGGTGGGGTGGTGCAGAGTGACCTCTGGCCACGAAGGGGAGCTCAGGAGGCCATTGCCCTGGGTCAGGCCCATTAGGAACATCTGACTGAGAACCTGAGTGTTTAGATTGGGAGCCTGCTATTGAAACTGATGTGGCTCCCTGCCGTATTTTGAAATCAGCGTCAGAGTGAGCCGCTGTTCATATTGTCTTATGCAAATTTGTTCCAGGGAATAATGAGGCTCATAGACCTAAAAACTGCCTTTCCATTTCATTAGTGTTGAGTTCCTCTCTGAGCTGATTTTGAGTACCACTTGCTGATGATGTGACATCAAAGGAAGAGTCTTAAATGTATTTTGTACTAGAGCTGGTCAGGAAAATTCCAACACAACATTGTTTTGCCAGAGTTTGGTGGTGATGGAGTGTTTCATGGTAGAGTGACCAGATGTCCCGATTTTATAGGGACAGTCCCGATATTTGGGGCTTTATCTTATATAGGCTCCTCTTACCCCCCACCCCTGTCCTGATTTTTCACATTTGCTGTCTGGTCACCCTAGTTTCATGGTGACAGATGGATTTTTGATGAAGAACAGACAGAACCCAGGCAGGTCTCTGATTTTTCTGCCAGCTTGCCTGTCTGGCCCCTTGGTTAACCCAAGCTTCCCTGGCCCCGAAGCAGCCAGCCTTGTGGGCCGCCCCAAGGTTTCTAGGGTCTATTCCCTTTCATTGAGAACTTCAGATATTTTAGTTTTTGTTCCAAATTAGAATGAAACCACACTTTGAAATATTGAAATCCGCTGTGAAACGGAATTACCTGGCTCAGCACAGCTGTGTTCTGCATAAAGCAGCAAAAGAAATCTCCATTTTCAAAATAAAGGAGGTAAGGTCACCAGGGGGAGAAATGTAACTTCACAAGATGGCCAGTTCAATTAAAAAGTGTATGAAAAATGAAATGCCTGATTGTGAGCACTGAAGCTTTTGGCTTCCTGAATGTAAAAAGTAGAATCAAATACGAAGAGATTAACTGCTACTTAGAGAGGCCCATGGGAATCTACCCTAATCTTTTTTTTTTGTTTTGGTCAAGCTAGTGGTGGATGGTCCTCATCAGTCACTTCATTAGAATTTAAACCCTCTATTCCATAATCTCAGTTTTGTGTGTGCGTGTGTGTTTTAAGGCATTCGGGCCCCATTTCAGCAAAGCATTTACACATGTGCTTAATTCCCATTGGAATCAATGTGATTTTTATGCACATGCTTAGTATTAAGAATGTACTAGAGATCCTGATTGAACGAAGCATCCCTATTCAGGACCGCACTTCAGCACATGCTTAACTTTAAACATGAGCCTAAATCCCATTGATTTCAAGAGTCTTAAATGTAGACTTCAAGAGTCTTGACTTCAATGGGATTTAAGCATATTCTTATTTTTCAGCATATAGATAAGTGTTGTCCCGAATATGGATGGATTTAAGCACATGCTTAAATGCCTTCTCGAATTGGGGCCCGAGGCAGTGACCCTGCAAAAACTTTAAGCATATGCTGAACTTTGCATATCGTGAGTAGTACTTTTTGAAATCAATGGTACTAATCAAATGCGTAAAGATAAGCATGTGGCTAAGTCGTTGCCGCATGGGGACTTTTTGCCGATGAGAGAAGGGGTGCTGAACATGGGCCTGTACTATATAAGGAAAAGCATATGCCATAATAGACAGATGAAACCAGGGGCGGCTCTCACCATTTAGCCGCCCCAAGCAGTTGCCGCAGCCCCAGTCCGCGGCGGCAAGGGAAGAGCGGTGGACCTGGCGCCCCATTGCCTCTGCGGCAGGCGAGAATGGAGCGGCAGTCCGAGCCCCGCGGCGGCAATTCGGTGGCGGGAAGAGCGGACCTGCCGCCGAACTGCCACCGGGGGACTCGGAATGCCGCCCCATTCTCGATGCCGCCCCAAGCACCAGCTTGGAAAGCTGGTGCCTGGAGCTGGCCCTGGATGAAACAAACCAATATCCATGAAGGACAACAGTCAGCAATAGCCAGTAAATTCACACTGGTAGTTTAACAGTTCTCATTGCAATTTTTCGATGCAGATTATCCTTCATTGTCTACTGTTCAGTTGCCTACAAGCATGCTGATAAATGAAGCTGAAGGTTGTCTGGGTTTCACTGTAGCTTCTATAAGTAGTTCTGTATCCTTTGCTGAAATAACAGTTTATGGACCTCATTACAGAATCACAGCAGTGATAGCTATACCTGTTACAGCACTAGGGGTTTATTTTTCCTTTTCTTTAGCTGTGGAAGAACATCACTGTCACAAGTCTGTAATAAGAGCCAAGTCCTCAGTTGGTGTAAATTGACATAGTTCAAAATGGCCAAATTGGCTTATACTAGTGGAGGATCTGGCCCTACATGTTGGCACTAATCCTTTTCTATGATGATACAAGTCCTATACTAGAATTACTATCTTGCCTACAAAGGGCAACTGAGAAATGCGGAGTGCAAGATAAACAAAAAGGGATTGTTATGAAAAAGCTGGAAAAGGAACATATGCGGACTTCTGCAACACTGCGGCAGCAGCAACTGGGCATGGAGCGGTCATAGGTGATGTATCTTCATGATTCATTTAACCTCTACAAAAAATGTAAGTGCTTCATCCAAGATCCTGGTTAATTCTACAAATGTCTACTGCACGAGTCTAAGGGCTTTCAGCACCATGATCACAAATGCCCATTTAAACTTTGGATCAGCATCCCCTATTCTAGATGTAACTTTGTATTACAAAGCTTTCTTCTTTTTCCTGGCTACTCATAAGTGGCTTCTGAAGCAATGCAGTTTCCTCTGTCCATAGACAGTTACCAGTGCAGGATGGAAGTAAATTTGCAACCATGCTTGAAATCAAGGCACACAGCTTTCATTAACAATGATGGGAAATGCAAGTTTGACTCTCTCTGCAGTGTGAATGTCCATATTATCTATAGGTCTGATCCAAGACCCATTGACATCACTGGGAGTCTCTCTATTGACCCCAATGGGCTTGACCTCACTGGGGTGCATGTATGCTGTTCCAAGAAGCAAGACAACTCAGTGCACTGTGAAACTGCATCAAGAAGCTAAGAGAGTCAAATTTGTTTCTCTCAGAAGCCCAACTTATGACTACAAGAATTACTGAACTGATATCATTCCCCTTTATGTAGCTGTATTATTTGCAAATGACCATCAGTGTAGGCACAGAGTAAAGGTATGTGAAAGGGTTACATAAAAGGCAAATATGGAAATCTTTGTTTTGCTGGTTTCTACAGTACAAAAAAAAATTCGGAGACCCCCCCGCCACAGTTCCATAATGTCTACACTCAAATTGACTTTCAAGCAGGGAGAGCTGCCTCTTGCATTGAGAGGGAATGAGTACGTGCATCACGGCGCAGGGGGGAGCTGAAGGATAATGGGCAAAGTAAATTTCACTCACTGTCTCTGAACCTAATCTCACTGAGTCACAGTTCGCGCTCACTCTCAGAAGTGAAAAGAAACTTGCATGGATAACAGGAGTATAATCTTTGAGGGATATATGTTACCTTAACGTGTGAATGAGGCAAAATTTGCCCAAATTAGGATTATATCCTGTTTTTTAAAAAAAACCCTCTACTTGATTCACTGCTCTGTTACTACAGTATATAGGTTCATGTAAATAAATGGTGTTACTCTGATGTAAAACTGGAGTAAGACAATGGTGAATTAGGTCTGACTTTTTTTATTGTTACTTTGCTGGTCAGAAGCGGAGGGAAAGGTAGAGAGAGTTGCTAGGTTTTTTTCCTTGTTTTGAAGAAATCTTCCACTTACTACCTCAAATACCCAGAACACCCAAATCAGAGAAAAGGAACATCCTGGAGATGATTCAATCAAGGAACTCAAGAGAAAACTTCTAACCACATCTCTCAATTGCAAATACCCATTATATTCAAAGTCTGATCCACACAGAGGTTATAGAGCAAGATGTATTGCAGCAGGGAGCTTAGTAAATGTAGGAACTTCCTGGGTTTTTTTAGTTGCTGCTTAAAGCATGGGTCTTTGTGTTTATGACCTCACACTACACTCACGCATACTAGGAAACTGATTGATTGTGGCAATATTGATCAGAGATGGAGCTCTGCTGCTGAATTGGTACTGAAAATTGTTTAAATGCAAATGTATTTGGGATTAAACTCTCCTGAACATGTGATCAAGACTTGAAGTCTTGGTGTGGCTGCCACACGCAGGTCTCCTATATACAGTATACTTAGTGTATGTATTTTTTCATTAGATGTTTTCCCTCTGACTTGCTCTGCTCCTTATCCCCCTTCCCTCCGGTCTTTCTTCAGCCAATTGCAAACCCAAGAATGTTTGAATCCCAGATGCACTTTCTGAATCTCTGTGTGAATTGGTCAAAATTTAAGCAGCTCAAAATTTCCCATCCCCTAGTGCAATGGAATTTGGTTTTAGTGATTGCTGCTTATAGGTCCAAATCCTGAAAGTCTTAGGCTATGTCTACACTACCACGGTAAGTCGACCTACGCTATGCAACTCCAGCTATGTGAATAACGTAGCTTAGGTCGAGTTACCGTGGGGTCTACATCATGGGGGGTCGATGGGAGAAAATCTCCCGTCAATTTACCTTACTCTTCTTGTCGGGGATAGAGTACAGGGGTTGACTGGAAAGCGATCTGCTGTCGATTTGGTAGGTCTTTACTAGACCCGCTAAATCGACCGCTGGTGGATCGATCTCAGAGCGTCGATCCCAGCTGTAGTGTAGACCTGCCCTTAACCCAGGTTTTACTCATGGAGTTTGTTGCATTCAGGTTCATATACTGCCCTCATCACCACAATATCTGAGTGCCTTCTGAAAATTCATTAAACTTTTGGCTCTGGTTTCTATTGTTGGGTGAATACATTCTTATCATTCTGCTAAGCTGATCAAAAACCATTTTCCAAACTCTATTTCCATCTATTACCAATATGCTTGCCCTTTGCTTATGCTGACTATCAGGACATTTAGACATAGGGATCAGGCTGGAAACAATTTTTTGCCTTTCTCTGGTTTTCAAGGTGGGAATGAACATCACATCTTTGAGGCCCATTCTGCTGCAGATTAATAATGATACAGACAGTGGGAGTATTGGAGATGATTATGAGCTGACTGACCTGCCTTGACATTAAAATGCCTATTAGAACTTGCTCTGCCTTATCTGTTTACCCAGCCTATTTTTGTGACTGACATTGTTTGATGGGTTTGGATTAGGGATTTTTTAATACGTTAGTGTGATGTCCTAGGGTGCAATCCAGGCCAGTAATTGTGTCACTGCCTCCCTGTAACCCTGAATGCTCTGCTGCTGTGGCTCACAGCCCGGACACCAACAGCCAGTAGAGAAGCTTGCAGTCCCATGCATGTCTCTGTGCCTTGCAGCTCTGATTCAGCACTCTGACCCCAGCAGCCTGCCTACAACACAACAGCCCCGCTCTAGTGTCTGTCACCCACTTACCTTATGCAGGGGTGACTCCAAACACATTCCAGTCCCAGATTCTCCAAAGAAATTTGCCCTGAAGTGTCCAGCCCGCTTCTCGGAGACTTAGAGAAGTTATTAATTTCACTCTTCCCTTTAAATAAAGAGTACATCATCAGTTTACCATCTTACTGGCATTATCAAATTTTGTGTTAATCAAAGCACTGCATTGGTTTACAGAAAAAGTAACACAAGTTTATTTAACAAAAGTGATAGGTTAAGTAATACCAAGTAGAAGTAATAAGGGTTAGAAAGGGTAGGAAACAAAAGTAGGAATACCCTTCTAAGACTAAAACTTAATCTCAGCTAATAACAATCTTTGCCTATGCAGGTTTCTCACCTATAATCCAGAGGCTTCAGGCCTTGACTGAAGGATCCATCTTTCTGAAACCTCAAATGATGCATAACGTAGAAGTTCTCTGCCCCTCCGTCAAAGTTAATTGACCCCAGTTTCAAGAGGCTAGAGGACTTCTTGGGGATGCAGTCTTCATCCCCCATCAAGATTAAGTGGTCCTCTTTCCCCACTTGTTCCTCGGATGGCTGTGTTTACCTTGCATGTAAATATGCCTTCGTTGTCTCTGCCTGATGACCAGCCCAGTCAGACGAGCAAATACATTTTTTTGTGATGTGGACATGCTGACTCCCTAACTATCTGGTGAATTTTGATGGTTCTCTTTACCGAATATGCAAATGGAAATTCCCTTGTTGCTGGCCAGCCATGCTTCATTTGTATACAAGACAGGGGAAGACCTGTTTTCAAATACAGGCTTTAAAATATTGTATCAGAGAACAGTTATAACTTCACACATAGTATTAATACATTTCACAATGATATTAATCACCAGTGTGCCATTAGAATTCCAATGATGATGCCTTTTAGATACTGACCATGTCACTGGTCAGGCCAGCTGATACCAGGGAGCCCCTTCCCCTGGGGGTGCTGTTAGTGTAACAGTTAGTTACCATTTTAAAGAGTTGTTGGTAGTTTTGATTTTTAAGTACACCTGGTTGTTGATGGTGAGGAGACTATGCATTGTTCTGCTGGGGGGAAATAAGTCTGTTTGTTTGATGTATTGTCAAAGGTGTTGGATGGCTGGCCTATTATCATTTATAAAAATCTAAATATTTAAATGTTCTATTTCATCTGTATTTATTAAATTGGTGTCCTTGGATTGATTTGGGTAACCTCCTGTTTGGCTAACTGTCTGACCAATCATAATTATTCCAGATCCATAAAAGATTCGACTTCTCTAATCAATTGTCCTTTGAAGCAAAATCCTCCAAATGTAAGAAGAAATGGTAAAAGGTGCTGCTGTTGTAAAGTAATTTTTTGGGGGAATAACTTTTGGTATTTGTTGGTCAGAGGAGGTGAAAATGAACAGTACTCATTTAAACATCACATTCTATAAAGTTGGATGAAAAATAAAACTCGTTGCAGAAATGTTAACAAAAAGTTTGTTTTGCTAAGTAACGGACATTCAGAATTTTAATGGCAAATGTCATGAAATTTTCAACCTGCTTAGTTATTTTAAGGAAGTGTTGTGTGGATTCAATTTGCCATGTTAAACCTGTTCCCTGTGCCTTTCATAATCTTCCCCTTTTTGGCAATACACGTAGATTGCATGCTGTGATCTCAATAGAAGAAAGCCACATCTGCATTTTTTTTATTTTTTTTTTTTTTGAAAGAGACCTTTCTGGCCACTGTCTTCTGACCTGAGCCCTTGCTTTAAATAGTGATTTGTCCCTCTTGTATTTTTATCAGTATATTAGGGGATGAAGTAAGAATCTGAATAGGAGTGAGACTATTAGTCTGCTAATATGTTTTTTAAAAAGCACTAAAATATACTGATATAAAATGAGCTCAGATAAAACTAATTGAGGAATGTGAGATGAAACACTAATGCTAACTATTTCTGACATTGACATTTGTCTTCTGAAACTCAGAGAAATCTTTGAAAATGCTTGCAAATCTTGTTAGATTGGTCATTTATGGCCACCTTTCTGTTTAAACTTCATGCATTTATTTTCAATTTTGAGAGACAGGATGTACCTGTTGATCAGTGGAATATTTCATTTCTCACTCCTGTAGCTATGGGGTTAGGCCTTTTGTTCTAATATAATTTGAATTTCTGTATAAAAATCACTTCCTCATAGATGTCATTATCTCAAAAAATGGCAATGATGCTTGTTTAGATTACCTATAAACATCTTCCCTTTTGAACATACAGCACCTCCAATTCATGTTTTTGCCTTTGGGAAAATGTTCCTGAAGCAATTAACAGGGCTAGTCCTCAATTGGTATAAATCTGGTAGTTCCATTACTGACATCAGATTAGTTTATACCAACTGAAAATCTGGCCTGATGGCATTCTATCTTAAAACTTTACACAGCACATTAAGTTCTTTGGGCTACTAACTGTCCATTCAAAGCCCATCCACAAGTTGCACCTTTGAGCAAGTTTGATACAAAAAGGACAGTATCAAGTAGTTTAGCAGTTAACTTTGATCTAGCATAAATCCACTGAGCCCGATGGTGAGTTCTGCTTAAAATCAGTGGTACAATATAGCTTGTTATAACCTCACATGAAATATTTTCTGTATTCTTAACTGCTTTTGTTTTTAAATCTGGCGTGTCATTGCCAAGAAATTTAAACAAGGAAAGTAGCCTATGAAAATCACAAAAAACAAATCTGTGGCGTGTTCCTTACCTCACTAGTTAGGTGAGTTAAGGCTTTGCTAAATTCTGAAGATATCAGATTAGGAAGCTTTTGTGAATGAAACCACAGCATTAGGAAATTAGCGCATGCAGTGCTCTTGGGAATGCTATGTTGAGAAATATCTTAAAAATCCATAGTAGCATCCATGAAATTCATAATGATAGGCAGGGCAATGTTCCCATGATCAGGAGAACATGAACTTTGAGGACTTGTTTAGCTTTATCTTTGACAATTAGGAACAACAGGGAATCCTTTGGGTACTAAAATAATCCTGATTAGCTTTGCAGAGGTAAAATTTTCTGTGCTTAATTATTTAAAGGAAGCTGTATAATGGGGTTTCTGGAAGCATGTGACCCACAAATCGCTTCATCCGCATCTGCATAATGCATGTGTCATCAATCTTATTTCATTTCAAGATCACTAAAAAGAAAAAAACTTGACAATCTGCTCATTGCTCCTTCACAGTGCAAACACACACAGCTTGCAGTGTCATTTGCCGTCTGTGCTTCATAGGAGCCAGCTGCAAATGTTCCCCACAATTAGCGTTTTCTGTAAATGTCGATCTTTGACTCAGATTTAAATGGAGTCTGTGACCTGCCTGGTTGGTAACTTGTTACACATTATGGACCAGATCCGCACTGGGTGCACGTTGGTGCAGCTCCACGGAGGTCAGCGGGGCTATGCCTGCACCAGCTGAGACTCTGGGCACAAATGGAAGTCCAGTCAGGCAAATGGCCTCATAAACTGAATTTTTTATTATTCTTCATTTGAGCCAATATCTCTTTGTTTGGATAGTTGGCCTCTAAGCCAGATGCTTTTGTGTGAATTACATAGAAAGGGAAAATTTGCAAAAATGATCCTGAACTTGGGGTCCCTGTCATTTGCTCTCATAACCGCTTTTAATAGGGATTGAACCAAAGGCCATTGATGCCTGTTTGGATCAGGCCCTTAAAGACTGTAGGGTTTTTAAAGTGAAATGCGCATGCAGAAAATAATTAAACAGTACAAGTATCTGGGTATCAGAAAAATATACAGGGTCAGATTTTGGCCCAGCTATGTAGGGACGCCCCACACAGCGCAGAGCACATTACATTAGGTTAGTTAACCTAATAAACTGCACCTGGGGGACAGCCAGAGATTGGAAGGATGGCTGTGATGGAGCCCAGCTGAGAGGGAATAGGCAGGACTAGTATAAAGCCAGGAAGTTGGCAGCAGAAGTGTCGCGAAGGAGCCTGTAGTGACTCTCTGGATGTTAGAGAGGGAGGGAGGGAAGGAAGGAAAGCAAGCAAGCAAGCAAGCCAGGGGAGATGGAAGCCCTGAAGAAAGGGTTTAGCCAGATGGGCTGTAGAGCAGAAGCCTGAGAGAAACAGAGTAGGACGTGGCAGCAAGGTGGGACATTGTAGACCTAGGCTACTGATTAGATAGTCCCTGAGCTGGAACCTGGAACAGAGGGTGGGCCCAGGTTCCCTGCCGGCCACTGGGGATGTGGCACAGTCTGGGTAGTGAGGGAGAACACTGCCATTTTGGGTGGAGAGACATAGCTAACCCCTTGAAGGGGAAAACACACACCGTGACCTGGCTGGAGGGCCAAGCCACAAAGAGGGAGCACAATGAGCCAGAGAGAGAGAGAGATGGCAGGGCATGTGAATGAGTGACACAAGGAGGCATTGGACTTGGAAGGAGCTAATCCCCAGAGTAACATAGTGGTGATTGCAGGAGGAATATGACCACCTCCATTCCACTGCATTGCCACTCTAGGCTCAAGGTGGGGGGTTGCATGCCCTATACTCCATCACCATATAGGGGGGGTGGAGAAGGGAAGGGAAAAGGTTTAGTTCCATCCACCCTACACACCAGTCAATGTCAGTAATCCAGTAGCAGATTATTTCTATTTAGAAGTCATGTGGGAGCAGGAAGGAATTGTGATATTTTGAGTCGCAGTTCCTTGCCTGAGCTTTTCTTGGCACAGCCTTAGACAATACCACAAGCATATTATTGTGGATTGATCAAATGTCTTTGGACAGTAAGCACGGGACAAAATGGTTAAAACTCAGGTAGGATCTAATCTCTTGGCTAAGCCTGAGGCTATGAGAAAATGCTACATGTTAAAGGTTTCCTTTCCACCATGTTCCAAAAGCTTATATCTCTGTGGCAAGACATTAATATAGTGGGCCCAGTGCTAATCTTGCACTGGCTTAAATCAGGAATAACCCTGTTTAATAGAAGGGAGTTACTCAGGTATGACTGACTAGAAACACGAGGATCAGATCAGAACTGGCCTCACTGCGTAATACACCTGAACTCCGATAAAGCAACTCTCCTCAAACAGCATCAAATGTGTATATATAAGACCTTCCTGACCTGAGCATACCCACTGAAGCCAGTATCTGTTCAACAATGCTGAGGTTGCCAGCCTGACTTTGTGGACTCTTTGGGTCAAAGACTTTAGGGAACTTCTTTCACTAGGGGCTATTTCTAACCACCAAGTGATTTACACAAAATATTCAGGGAAGGGTCACTTGGAATCCCTATCCCCACAAAATATCCCCCCAAGCCCCTTCACCCCCTTTCCTGGGGAGGCTTGAGAATAAACTACCAACCATTTGCCTTAGAAATGTGAGCACAGACCAGACCCTTTGTCTTCAGGACACTGAAATCAATCAGGTTCTTAAAAGAAGAACTTTATTTAAGAGAAAGTAAAAGAATCACACCTGCAAAATCAGGATGGAAGGTAACTTTACAGGGTAATACAAAAATTTAAAACAGAGGATTCCCCTCAAAAATCAATGATGCAATATGGCCCTTGGATTTTGTGTTGATTTTCATAGTATTGGATTCTGCCTCTTATGAAACACAGCCTTTTATTGCATGTTTGTTTGTTTATTATGTCATGGTTATCAATGAGTATAGCATAAATTGGCCTAATCAGTACATCTGGAGCCCAATCCTGCAATGTACTGGGCATTCTGGCCTTCTTCTAGCAAATGCACTCAAGCACGTGCTTAACTCATGGAACTACTCGTGCTTAAAGTTAAGCATGTACTTAAATATTCTCTCTTGAGAGAGGTCAGAATGCTTAGCACCTTGCAGGATCAAACCTCTAATAAAGGGGGGGAAATCACAGTACAGTAAACTTATTTAATGTACTGAGGTCCCATGTCTGTTTATATAGCAATTTTTATAAAATACCATTAACTCTCTGCTGAGCCCTGATTATTTTAGCCAAATGCTATAAGATTTTCAATTATACATCCAGGGTATTTTATGGACAATAATATGATTTGCAGTTATGCAAGTTGAAAGGACAATTAAAATTAATGCTTAGGATATAGTCTGATCACCACAGGGTCAGAGAGGAATTGTTTTTCTCTTTTGCACTTACAGTACTGTGCAACTGGTTAGGTGCATTATAGGGTTTTTTGGCCTTCCTGTGGTATATCACATGTTGGTTAATGCCAGAGGCACAGTTCATGGAGTAGTCATCTGATCCAGTGTAGCACTGCTCCTCTTTTTTTCTTCTTCTTTTTTTTGGGAATAATCCTTCACCTCATTTCAGAGATTTGTTTTTGAAAAAGTTAGCTTTTTGCAGGGGACTTTGCTCCTCATGTGGACCATATCCTATTGCTTTTTTTTTTGGAAAACAAATACATCAATAATACATAATAGTGCCAAGAAGCTATGTTAGACAATTAGCCACTCAGCACATGCACTGTCTAATTGTTTTTCAAATTCTTTTTAAAGGGGCTGAATAATTCCTGCATGAGCCACGGATAATGTAGAATATCTTTTTTTTTTAAAATGTATAGGGAATTTTGGGAGTGGGGAATCAGCTTTAGCAAAATCTTGTAACCCTTTTCCACTGAACAGGTTGAAACAGATGGCAAAGACATTCGATATTAAAAAGCCAGAGACCTGGGGAATCTTCTACCTCCAGCTATTTTCTCTGCCTTGTTTTGTTTCCTCCTCCTTATTTTCAAGGGGATAGTATTTGGAGGAAATTGTACCTCCTCTCTTTGTTTCCTTCAGCTATGTTTTAATAGAAAGGATGCTTGTGCTGACAAGTTTGTGAACCCCGCTGTGGCCGGATTGTGTAAACCTTGCACACCTCCAAATTTCTCGCAAAGTCAATGGGGAGTCTCCATTGTGTGAGGATTGTGTCATGAGGTCCCTGGTTTGGTAAAGTCTGCTTTCTTTTATTGTGGCTTTGAAGTGCAAATCCTTTGTACTGGAGTCATCTTTGAAATGCTTACAGCAAGTAGTGACTTGTGCATAAGGCACAAATACTGTCTGACTGGGTGTTGACGATAAGCTTTTAGTTGTACTGAGGAGAGGAAGAAGTTAGTTTCCTGGAGCGGGGACACTGTTTGTTTGTAGAAACTGCTTGACCCTGTTTTTTTGTTTCCTTAGTTTCACTGTGTTTATCTTCCTTTTGCTTTGTCTCTTTCTTACTAGGTTGTGGGGAGAACAGTGGCTTCCTTTTTTGTTTAATTTTGGGGCAATGCTGACTCTTTCCTGAAAAACCTCTTTGTATTCTTAGACAGTGAGCCTTCCCATGGGGAAGGATGTGATGATTTTGGCCTTGTTCCTGCCGTTGGATTTCTGTGGGTGTACCCTGGTGCCTGTGCAGGGCACCAGATCTGTATTTTGTTCTGTGGCTTTCTTGTTGTTGTACATGTCAATCTTTTCACCTTGCATACATTTGTTTTCCTTATTGATTGGTTTTGCAGATTCTGTGTTTGCTCTAAGTTCTGCCCTTGCCCTAAGAATACTGAGCCTTTGCAGAGTCCTGCTATATATTTCATTCCCTTATAAAATCTCTCTTAAAGAAACCTGAGGAAACCAGTAAAAAATTCTCAAGGGAGTTGGGGGGTGGGGAGGGGGGAGAATGCTGCAGAAAGCATGAAAACGTCTTATAACAATCTCAATTGACATGTTCATCTTCTGTTCTGCCAGATGTCATTGAAGAATACTAAAATGATTTATGGATTTAGTTTTCCTGGTTTTTTTAAGGTAAAAAGGTGCTCATGAATGACGTCCATCAGTAATTTAGGATCACCATAGCCTGAATAACAGTTATGGGGGAAAGTTGCATACTGAGGTACACATCGACATATGTAGCTTTGATTGTAACAAAATTGCTAACAGGAGAGTGACTCTCTTTCAGAAGATAAGACTCTCTTTCAGAAGATACTTCTGCAAGTATCTTTCAGAAGATACTTGCAGTGTCATGAAGGCTGCCCATCTAAAGGGAGACTTCACTTGATTCCAGCAGGCACAATGTTATTCTAGGGCCTGATCGTCAAAGGGGAAAGGTCCCATTGATTTCAGAGGTCTTTGGATCCAGCCCCTAACGCACAAGAGCTATCTTCTTCTACCATCCTTTTTAATCAGCATACGTTGAGATCACTCTGTTTAACTGCACCTTCAGAGAGAGTGCACGTCTGCCTTGGGAGACAATGAATGTACTGCAGGATCAAACCTACCATGTGCTGTCTACATTCCTTTATGATGATTGGGGGTGGCTGAACCAGACAAACTGAGATGATTCTGACAAACCAGACTGAACTCTTTTGAGGTTAAAAGTTTGGGTAACTTAAATTGCTTCTACGCTTCTCTTTCAGCAGGATCTGTATAATAATTATAATGCTTAGCTCTTATATACCACTCTTCATCAGTAAATCTTAAAGCACTTTACACAAGGAGGTCAGTGCCATTATCCCCATTTGGAAAATGAGACTCAGAGGTTAGTGACATGCCTTGCAGTGGCTAATGGGATTAGAACCCAGGTCTCCTGAGTCCCAGTCCAGTGCTCTGTCCAATGAGAATCATTCTTGCATTATTAACTGATCTGACCAAACTCAAGAGGGAGTAGAAACCAATGTTCCCATTAATTTTTTCCATCCATGTACAGAATGAATTTTATGTGCACCACTATCGAGGTAATGTGCAGATGTGTGCCACCAGTAGAAACAAAAAAACTAAATATAATATATATATTTTTTTAAAGTTGCCATAGGAATAATTACTCCAGCCAGGATAGACTAGGCATTTTTGAACTCACTACTCAAAGAATTATATTTAAGCATAAGAGAGAGAGAAACATTATGAAATGTATAGACCAGTCAAAAAACTAAAATAATAGCACTTTGAAAGAATAAAATTACAGAGAATATATGTGGATTGCAGGAAGTATCAAGAAGTAACAACAACAATAATACAAGTATGTGTTGGGAGGTGAGTGTTAAAGACTTTATGTATGTGTGTGTGTGTGTGTGTGTGTGTGTGTGTGTGTGTGTGTGTGTGTGTGTGTGTGTGTGTGTGAGAGAGAGAGACTGTGTGTGTGTGAGAGAGGGAGGGAGGGAGAAACGCGCATTGCCCCTTTAAGTAGATCAGCACTCACCAGTCTGAAGCCTGCTTGTTCAGACACAGCAGCAGCTGCCAGCCAGCTCCATCCCACTCCTGAGCCCTGTCATGTCCCTGCCTCCCACTCTGTGGAGATGGGGTGTAGGCGGACATCCTGACCTCAGTGCCCCCTCTCCCTCCTTCTCTTCACAGCAAGCAGTAGGCTCCTGGGAGCAGCTTCCCAGGGGCTCCAAGGCAGAGGGCAGGAACAGTGTGGCAGTGGTGGGAGGGGCACCTGAAGTGCATGGCACTTGATAGACTGCTGGGCGGCCACACAGCTGCGCAGCTTAGAGGGAACTTAGGTAGAAACCTTATTCAGACTTGCAGCCTGACTACTTCTTTGAAGAGGTTTGGCATACCCAGGTCATTTTGGTTCCTTACCTGAACTGAGCCTTTTTTTTAATGTTATGCCCAAATATTTCTGCAAATGTCATGCTTCCACTATGGCTCATCAATAAATCACAACATCTGTGCTCTTTCCTATAACCACATATTCCAGAAATGTTTAGCTGTTCTGGGCTGGACGAAAAGAGAGCAACAGTATGTAATGACTGGTCTAGTGGTGAACTCAACCACAGTGGTATGAAACTGTAATATTAGTGTTTGTTTGGATTTCTAGCTCTTTCACTTAAGAAATGGTCACAGAGGCCGAGAACTAGCAGATGGGAAATAAATAAGACCTCTTGGGTCATGCAGTCCATCTCCTTTCCGTGGCAGGGTGATTCTCTGCATTGTAATTTTTCCTAATCTTTTGTTTAGTCTAATTTTAAATATCTCAAGTGCTGGGCCTCCCACCACTTCCTTTGGGAGGTTATTACATAATGTAATAGATCTAATTACCAGGACGTTTTCCTCTATTTAGTCAAATGTTTCCTTTTTCTCAATTTCATCCCATTCTGCCTATGTATTCATTATTCTTTGTATTGCAGATTGTATTATTGTGCTTAGGACCCCATTGCACTAGATGTTGTTCAAGCACTGAGCAGAGGGATGGTCCCTGCCCCAAAGAACTCACAGTCTAAGTACCCCCCTTACACCACCTCTCGCCCTGTGGTGTTTTCAGCCTTAATGCAATGGTGGAATAACTGGCACCTGCAATGACTGCTTTAGATTGCTTGGTTGTGGATATTAGCTAATGAGATCTGGGTAGGGCACAAATATAGCAGTGGTTTATTTAGGCAACTGGCTTGTCAGGTAAGTCCTCATGTGGATCTAATTACACTAATGTTCGCTGTGAAGAGAGGGATGATAGTGAGATTTGGGGCTATTGTACTAGGTATGGCTCTCCATCAATGGGGAAGGCCATGCAACTCTTCTGTTGAATGGAGTCCTGGGATAATCACAGTCTGACTTTCATACAATGATTGGAAGAAAGAGGGGCAGGGGGGAAACACAGGACCTTCCTGTTTCAGAGGGAGATTTTGAGCATGATTGTGTCAAGTGCTAAATTAAGAGTGCCAGCAAAAGTGTATAATAATCATAGATAAATGAGTCCATGCATGTGAAGAAGTGGGGTTTTTACCCACAAAAGCTTATGCCCAAATAAATCTGTTGGTCTTTAAGGTGCCACCGGACCCCTCATTGTTTTTGTGGATACAGACTAACACGGCTACTCCTCTGATAATAGATAAATGAGGAAGAACCTGTCAGAAGAACAGCATGCATGCACTTACATACCACTTAATTCTAATCATGAGAATTTGCACTCTTTAGCTACCTGGAAAGGTGTTAATTTATTTTAAAGGTCTGGCATCTTGTTTTTTCAGCTGGCAGTTTCATGCTACCACAGTCAGATTAAATTGCATTTACTACTTTCTTGAAAATGGTATCTGCTATGTATAGAATTCTTTTATGGGGAGAGGCATCTGTTTTAAGCATCCTGTTTCATTAGCATGCGTTTGGCTTAAAGCGTCACCTTAATTATTAATATTTTAAATAGGGTCACATTTTGCCCTTCATTGCCTCTATCAACTCCCTTTGATGTAAACAGGAATTGTGCACTGGGATTGAGAGCAGTATGTGGCACCGTAAGCAGAGCAGAATTTTAATTGGGGGCCTTATCCTTGCCTTACTCCATTCCTCTCCTAGGTTAATTGCACCCTATTCCAACTATTATGCTGCAGTATTAGAAGAAGAAAATTGTCTCCATAGGCAGTATGTTATCTACATCCACCCATGGAGGCATCTCATGAAATAACACACTTTCTAAAAGCACATGATACCTTCATCAGGAACACTTCATTTACATTATTACATGTTAAAGAGGTCTGGGTTTAAGGCTGCTAACTTCAGGCCGAAATGGAATAAGTAAATTAAGTACACTGACTTTTATTTGTTTGGCTGTAGAGCTGAACTCACCCCTAAATCAAAGATACACAAAGAAACACCACGTTAAGATGCACATAACTGAATAAGATGCCACCATAATCAGTCACTGGTGATGCAAAGGGGATGACCTGAAAAACTAATACTTAGCGACTAGACTAAAGTTCAGATTCCAGTCTGGATCAAGACCATCTCTACTGGCTACCTCTATTACAGTGGGTAAAATCCTGGCCCATTGAAGTAGGAGTTTTGCCATTGATTTAGATGGTGCCAGGATTTCACCTATTATATCTAGCTGTAGGTGGCTGTAGGTGGATGTTAGTGGGTTAAGAAAAATGTACTGCAGTTGTTGTTTCGTAATGCACTACATGCACACAAAATATTATAGATTTAATGATTTGTTGAATGAATGTAAAAGCTGGTTGCATAAAAGATTTATTTTAACTGATTAATGCCATCTGTCACTATGTTTTTACAGTGCTGCAATAAAAGTGTGTTTCAGATTCTCAGCAGTTCAGCCAAATAAAAAAGGCCCCATTTCTTGCAGTGGCATTCCCCTTGCTCTGTCATTTTCATCCCTTGGATGGGCTTTGTAGATGTTGCGTGCATGTGGTTGGACATGCATGAAATGTGAATGAAGTGCTGCTAAAAGCCTCCTAAGGGAAGATTTTAAAATCGCTCAAGGAGAAATGTACATGTTAAAATTAGCTTGGTTATAGAGAATGGATAAATTCCAGCAGAGATGGTCTAAGTCTTTTTTCATGTCTAACTTCTATAATTCTCTGATCTTCGTACATTATGCACCAACATGGGTTGAAATGCATGTGGAAGTCGATGAATATTCATCACGTCCCTCCACAGTCTGGTTTCCTTCCTTAAACCTCTGGACCATGGGATAAATAAGATGTCAGTACCCTAAAGAAGTATGGTGCTTCTCTGTCCAAAGTATGGATCCCACCTCCGCTCCCAGCACTAGTGCAAACTTGCATCCCTTCCATCTTTTGGGGACTCTAGCCCACAGTGTTTAATAAACAAATGCCTGACCTGCCAAAATAGAGCAGAGAGGGGGAATGAGGCAGACAGCTATATATAAACTGAGCACTTTTATTAAGGGTCTCTCCTGACTTTGACACTTTGTGTTCTGCTCCCTGATCATCAGATGATATAGGAGGCACACAAATATTAATGGGAGAATACCCAAGTACCAAAAATAAGTTCTTACTGGCCTAGTTTTCTCTTGAATTAAAGGCGGGGGGGTACAGAAAGAACATGCATACTGCAGCCGAACCATTGTCTTTGGCTCAGTTATACTCACTGTGAAATCTTATTGACTTTCAGTAAATAATTTTAAAAAAACGACAACCCAAACAACCTCTGCCCCCATCTTCTCAGTGCATTCAAATAAGGCTGTATTAAGCTGCTATGTTGGTCTGTGTGGAAAACTTGAACTAGGAATGGAGGACCTGTCTACTCTGCAGGCAGAACTACTGAAGCTCCACAAATGTGTGAAGCGAGATTCATTGGGTAGCTCTACAGAACAAGTTGGAAGAGAGTGGATTGGCTCCTCCCTCAACCAATCTTCAGTTTCCTCTTCCTCATTCATTTCCCTTCATTCTCCTCTTCCATTCATTGCCCTGTATTTTCCCTCATTCTTCTGTCCCCTTTTTTCTATCTGCTACTTTTCCATTCTTTGCTCCTGCCTTTATCGCTGTCCTCTCTGCTCCAAATCTTTCTCCTTTTTCTTTCTCGCCTCTTTCATTCTACAGATGAGGCTGACCCCAAATACAAGACCTGAAGAGCCCTGAACTGGAGCAAGTCTGGATCAAGATCTGAATTCTGTGATTCCTATGCAAACATTTTTTCAGATGAATAAGAACATCTTAAATAAACAAAAAAATATTTAGTTTCATTGATTCAAAGTCTGATGACTTTTTGGCTCCCTCTTGTTCCATCGCCTTGTGGTGGTTGGCCAAAGCCCACCTGTACCTGACCCACACTCAACCCATAATAAAGCGAGTGTTTAATGGTTGAGAATATGATTCTGTTTTAAGAAATTTAAGACTGTGCTCTCATCCCCACCCAGCATTTTAAACCCCTTTAATATTAGAGGTGGAAGGGAAAGTAAAAGGAACAGTTACTCATCGCTTCAGTCCCCTCAGTATAGGCTAGGATCAGCCAGAGTAGCAATGTAAAGGATGAGGAACTTGCTAGAAGCAAGTGCTCATGACAACCAGCTGTCTCCCTCCACTCATGTCCTAGGTAAACTAAATGAGAAAGCTCCAGTCTCCTATCTTAGCTTTTGGCGAATAAATAACCAAAGCCTCACAGGGGTCAAAAATAAGTGTCACTGCTATGAAGTTTGTAGCTGGTTTCTACTGGTTCTCTTGAGTTTTCCCCAGTTTCCTGTGTGTTAATAGTGCCCTAAGAAGCTGTTGTATAGTGTTGTGCTGTGCTCATAAATGGCTGAGTTCCATGGTTGGATCCTTGTTTGTAGCACTTGAGTGCTTTGGGATTCTTCAGGAGGAAAGGGTCAATATAGACCAATTTAATATTTATTATGACAGTAGTCCTACACAGAGCCACCAACCACCTCCAATAGGACAAGTCGAAGAGGTATTCAGCTCCACATGTATTAATTCTTTTGTGATTTTTTTTCCTCATAGGCTGCTTTAAAGCATCATTTTGTTTCTCCCCATTTCTGCTCAGAGGTGGGCACAGCATGGTAGTCCTTCCTGAAGACCCGTGCATGGAAGAGGAGACACAAACAACATTACTCCGTCTGCCCAGGTAAGCAAGAGTACTTTCTAACTTATCTGATCCTCCAAAGAAAGATCTAATTTAGATTGAATTGTGGCAACCCAGGCTCTTGATTTATCAATGGGCCTCTGACTAAAGATTTTATTGCCCCCATTGTGATTGGGACTGGAATCTGTGCAGCACACAGAGTGAACTCTATTACCAGAAATGCTTCATTTAGCTCTGCCTCTCTAAATGCTGGGTCTGGACTAGAAGTCATTGTTGTGGGAATGAGCAAGCTTTATTTGACCATCTTAGATAAAGATGGATAACTTACCCCATGTAGTCCAAATCAGTTAACTCATCTGCAAGTCTTGATCCCTGGAGGCTCATATCATCTGCATGTATTATCTTCTTGGGACTAGACTCAATTTTTTTTAATTGACTGTGCTGCAGAGTTTCCTGAAGCTCTCAATGCAGAGGGGTGAAATCCTGTCCCCTCTGAAGTCAATGGCAAAACTCCCATTGACTTCTGCGAGGCCAGGATGTTACCCATAAAATTGCACTGCTTTAATTGAGTGGCGTCCATGATCCTTTACAGACTTTCTTTTTGGCTATTTTATGCTTTCTAGATTTGGTGAAGTCTCCTCTTAACAGTGGCAACATTAACTCCTGGAGAAAAATGAGTGAGATCAGAAAGGGGTACAAACAGTGGACGGGTGGGAATGCCCCTGTTGGGTAGTATAGATGTTCTCTGTAGTCATGTATATGGAAAATTCTACAGTATTGGCAATGTTTAGGTAGATGGCTTTGCCTGAACATGACTTATTCAAATATTTGTGAAATGCTGTTTTAATTTAATGCACTATAAAAATATTTTCTGATCTTAATTGATTCTAGTGGTTATAACTCGTATAGGAGATTCTACACTCTGCACTTTCTAGGCCTCGGTTAAAATTTTCAAAAGCTTCTAAGCGACTTAGGTGCCTAAGTCACTTTTGAAAGTAAGACTTGTGCCTAAGTGTCTTATGAGCTTGAAAATGTTACCCCTTGCCTTCATAGACTCAATGAAATTAGTTGGAGAAGACTGGATGGATGTCTTGTCCACCTCCCATCCCTGCGATATGGTGCTGTTAGAATTCTGATCACTTTGCAAGCAGAGATAAGAGGAATGTAAGCCTTAGAGAGCCTGCCGTATGTGGAGCTGTATGCTATTATTTGTATTACGATAGCCACGTTGCGTTAGGTACTATGCAAACATCAACAAAAGAGCATCCCTACCCTGAAGAGTTTACAATCTAATTATAAGACAGGAGGCAAGAGGTGGATGCAACTAGCATATGTGGAAAGAACAAGGTAACAATCCAACAACTATGATCAGCGGGATAGGCACTGGTCACAGCACATCTACTAACATCTTAACTCTCCTTCTCCTTTATCTGTCAAATGTTTTGGGAAATCTAGATGGAAGAGGGGAGGGAACAAATGAGAAGGCTTGGAAAACAGAGTGATTAATTATTAAGGAGTCCAGATCTCTTTACTAGTGTCCCCCTTAAACCACATTTATGTGAATGTTTTTGGTCTTCACGGGAAGCTTCATGAGATGTATGTTCTTCATGTGAAAAGTCCCAAAGGAACACACCCAAAGAATAGTGCCTGTCATGTGAAAAATTACCACTGCCACTACCACTTCTCAGCCTGTTAATGTAAAATGGATCTGAATGTCACTACTGCCTTAAAAGAAGTTTAATTCCCCAAATATCTCCCCCTAAACATATTCAGCTAGATTTTCCAGATGCAGTAAATTAACATCACTTCATTAAAATTGTTAGTTTACACCAGCTGCAGATTGGCTGTCTGTTCAGACTATCAAAATCTTTTAACTAATTTCTCTAAGAAAATGCATGGAGATGAGGGTGAGAAAAAGGAGAGGGGAAGGAGGTCCTGTGAAAGGAGAGAAGTGTTAGACAAATCATCATCAACCATCTCATTGACCTTAGATAGCGTCAGGTTAGCAACCTACATCTCAGCAGTAGTGACATTTGTGACGTTTCACTCCATATTCTTTATGAAAATCTTCTGATGATATGAATGACATAAATGAGATATACTGTATGCAAGATGGCTCATGTAAAATATAATTGGAAAGGTTATGATTTACTGAATGTAATTATCCAATTTGTATGCCTGTATCATTTCTGTATCTGAAGTTAGGAAGACTGACTATGTATCTGTATTTCAAATGTGTAACTTTGGGTGTCTCCCCCAACTAGTTCGTCAGGTACAACAATGGAAAAGCCAGACAGGACTAATGGCCCATTAGCAAAGACAATGGACTGTGAAAGAGATTAGTCTTCCTGCGGACGCTCCAGACAGCCTATAAGTAATGGCTGCCACAGCCCTGCAGAGACATGGGTCTGAGTCACCTGGTACTGGACCCACCCCTTGGAATGCCAGTGTTCTTCCACTGGGAGACAAAGGGTTCCCGCCATACACAAGAGCTATACAAGGCAGGGGAGTGACATCATCGTGGTTCTCCTCTGCCTCCCCACCCAAAGAGACACTGAAAAACACCTGAAAGCAAGAACTGACTGAGGGGAGAAGGGTTGAGCCCAGGGTGTTCAGTCTGTGAGTGGAAATACCTGAAGTCTCAAGCTTCAGGCCAGTGCAGCTGCCTTTCAAGACTTTCTGTAATCTACCTATGACAATATTTAGCGTGAGAAATTACTATTTGTAACCTATTTCTTTAGTGAAACAAGCTTAGTGTACATGTTTTATTTTATTTGCTTAGTAATCTGCTTTGTTCTGTTTGCTATCCCTTTAACCACTTAAAATTCACCTTCTGTAGTTAATAAACTTATTTCTTGTTTATAATATAACCTCATTTGTCCAATTCATAATTTTTTCTTGGCGTGGGGGGGGGGAGGGGGGGAAGGGGTAAGAGTATGTGCGTACCTTCCTCCACATTGAGGGAAGAGGTGGATTTCATAATATACCTTTGGGTCTGCACTCCAAGGGAGGTGGACACCTGGGTGCCGGGGCAAGTCCCTTAAGCTGAGGCTTCCCAGAGCTGATCTCAGTGTCTGTGTTGTTCTGCAGTTGGGTGTAGCCCTGCCTGTGTGTGTGCTGGAGGTGGCTTAATAGCTTGGCTCAGCAAGACAGGTAAAGAGGGTGCCCTGGCTGGCAGAACAGGTGGGCTCAGTGATATCCCAGAACATCAGGTGGCACCTTAAGGGGTCCAACCCATCACAACATTCTCATCAGTGAAAGTTTGTCATCCAGGTCTGATAGACAGTGAGGATCACTTCAAAAATGACTAAAGAGATTGTCTAAATCTGCTTTGGTGGAACCTTTCAGTGTTCCTTCTTCTCTATACATATTCCATCCTAGAATACAAAGAGTTGGATGGCTCCCAAATAGGCCATTGGAACACTTGGACAGTGGCCCAGATCTAACGGGCCAGATATTCAGCTGGTAGAAATGACTGTTGCTGCATTGGAGCATAAAGAGTTTATTCTGTTTGAATACAATGATTCTCAGTCCTGCTTGTTAAAATAATTTGGAGTTGGTCTAACTGGTTTGAGGTGAGATGAGATGATATACACTTTATGCTACACAAGACATCAGCCAATATAAGTCCATCACCAATGATAAATGTTTCTAAGCTCTAGTAGAATATATTATATGCATATTTGTAATCCCTCTTCCTTGCCTCAAAGAAGGAATTTCCTAAATGTATATTCATCTTAATATTTTGTCAAGAAATCCCTTGGTGAGCAGTCAGAATCTCCAGTATCTAGTATTTTTGTAACTAATAATTTTAGAGTAATACTAGTAAAACTGAACAAATGGAATTCCCTTTGCTGTACAGAATTCAATGGTAGTCTAGCTCCAAAACATGAATTCAGTGTTTCCTGACATGGGACTATGGCTTCACTAAATATACATGAGGATCATATTCACTTGAATGTTTTTTTTTTCCTTCTGCTTCACTGACTTTGTCTCCTTGTAATCAACATGTGCGTAGGTCAAGATTAAATAAATAGTTTAGGAATGTAAGACAAAAGAATTGCAATTTTATCTCAGACCAGTGGAATAGCTAGTCTGATATCCTGTCTCAGACAGTGGTTGTTATGAGATGCTATAGAGGAAGGAGCCGGAAACCCCACCATCCACAATTATGCACTAACCTGCCCATAGAGGAAGTTTTTTTTCCTAACCATGTCAGTTAATAATGGTTGGCCTTATGCCTGAAGCATGAGGGTTTGTATCACTTCTAATTATTTTAATTCTATCTATTGCAACTGTTGTAATTTATGTTGTCCAAAGGGTTTAAGAGCTATGTAGCCCTTATGCTGAGTTTTACCACAAGTGCACTTTCTGGGAAAGTGTTTTCTTCTTTTCTTGGTTTATAGCAATTTCTCTACCTTTTTGGTGTTGTCTTCAAAATCTTCAGTCACACATTGCATATAATAGGAACTTTATAGCCAACAATGCACTGCTAGTATCTAAACAAGGGGCTCCCCCAAAATGCCACTTTTAGACCTATAAATCTATGACTATCCCCAGTACTGCAAATGCACTGGGTCATCTTGCAAAAAGAAGGGTCGAGGGACTGTGGAACCTATTCATTTGTGTTCTCCTTTAAGCAATAAACCACCACCAAGGAAGGAGGAGGCAACACAGACCTGCTAAACTTCTATTAAGGGCACTTTACTGGAAATGTGTATAATTTGTTACTAAAAATAACTGGGTCTATTGGTAGAATAGCCTTATGTGCAATTTGAAGTAAATGTGTATCCATATGGGAGGGAAACCTGTGCCAGAGAAATACAGGGATATCTTCCTCACTAAAAATATCTGATGTATTCAAAAGGCAACAAATTTGCTCTACAGAAATTTTTATAAGCAACGGAAGAAACCATCCCTAGGATGATGTACTAGTAGTCAGAAAGGGCGTGACCACCATCAGAGACAGGGAAATCATTCTAACCCTCCCTTCAGATTCCCAGTGAAATTTTATCATGGGGTTTCCACCAGAGCTCCCGCCAATGTGCTGAGTAACAATAAACGTTTATACTGATTACATGTGGTGGTGACACTTAACCTGGTGCAGAGAAGTCCTCACAAGGCCCAGGCACAACTAAGTCCCACTTACGGCCTCAAATAGGATTTAAGTGGCACATAAACTCTCTGAAAAGGAGTAAATTGAGAGTAACTTGTTTACAAATGTAAATTAAGAGGACTAGATTGTGCAGCTCCTCTGCATGCTCCTATTGATGATGGTCATGCAAAATACGTAAATAAAAATCTCTAGCTCACTTTTTTCTAAAATAAACATGTACATGAGGATATTGTGGCATCTATGGAAATTATTACCAGTAATCCAAAGGAAAGCAATTGCTTTGTAATATCTGACCCATCATGCCCTAGCACAGCTATAAGGAATGGGCTTGATCGGGCAATAATGGGCAGAAATCACTTGGCAAAAGTCTGTGGCTTGTAATGAGGAGGAGGTCAGACTAGATGATCCTAATGGTCTTTTCTGGCCTTAAAAAAAAAAAAAAAACAAACTATGAATCCAGGATTATGGCAGCCACTGTGACTATTGGATTCTTGTGTTGAGCAAACTGACATTAAGAGGAAGGCCAAGAAGCCCTTGAATAGCTGTTGAAATGTTGCTAAATGACCCCCTACACCTAACAGTTCTTTCAGACTTCTTGTAATGAGTAAAATGGTACACTTCTGTCATGAACTGATTGCATAACTACAAGAATTTTGGAATTAAGACTCTGCTGAGTCAGATGCTCCTTGTCTTGATAAAAGTTCTTCTAATGTCCCACTGGAACAGTTAGCATCAAAGTTTTGTGTCTTGATTATGGATTCGATAAAGCATCCATTAATTTGAAGCACTGGATCTCTGTAGTCGAAGAACTGAAAAAGCCAAATGAAAAACAAATGCAGGCTAAGTGCAAACTTCAGATTTTGTACAGATCCCCTTAGGACTCAAAGCTTTCTGGGAGCAGCAGCAGTGAGTGATTAAGTAGCATTCTGCCAGATGAGCCCCGATGGCTTATTTAAAAATGTTTGCAAATGCCATTATTTGTCCATTGGGCTTGTATCCAGCTTGCACCTCAATGCTGTGTGTCTCATTGCCTTAATTAGGTATGAGCGAGAGAGAGTGAAAGAGAGCATTAGGACAGATTGACACACTAAAGAAGGGTGGGGGGAGAGAAAGGTGAAGGTGTTCTAATGTATACTAGTTTGTATAGCAACATATGGGCTGTTCTGCAGCCCAGAATAGCTGGAACACAAAGTAAACTGGCAGCTCCCGCCCCTGCAAACCTCCAACAGATCTCCCACATTGCATCAGCATGTCCTTAAACTGTGGGTTGCACAGGAGGGAAGTAGAAAGCTGCCTACATTGGTTCTATGTCACTGCAGCACTGGGGAAAGTCCGCAGTGGCTCATGGTGTGTAACCTCTTTACATCACTGGAATAGCATAAATAGGCCACAACAGGGGCCAGAAGCTGGCCCATTGACTATTATTAGAGGCAAGGGTAGTAGTACAGTTACGACTACTTATTATTTGCACTGAGGCATTGACCAAAGACCCAGTCATGATTGGTGCTAAGTGCCTCAACACAATTCTCGTCTACCAAACAGAATGTGATGAGGCTAAGTTCTGAACTGGCAGTAAAACTGATCCCGTGGAAATCTTGAGAGATGTTTTCAATAAGTTACAAAAGACAGATGCCCTGTCAATGTGAGGGCGAAAACAAAGCCACGCGTCTATTGCCATCGAAGCCGTAAGCACGGAAGAGCTCTCACTTTTATTTTGCAATGCTGCAAAATGTCCCTCTACCACATATCTTGATCACTTCTTTCTTTTAATACAGCAAAAAAGATAAATGCTTTGAGGCAAGAATGAATTAAATAGATAGCAGGGACGTCAGAAATCATTTTGGATAAAATAACCATCTGGAACCCCTTTGCCCAGCATTCAAACAGAAATGGAAAAGTAGGCTTTTGGAATGGTATTTGGGCTTGTCTGAGTTAGCAGCCAAAGCAAGAATAGCTTATTGCCTTAGAGAGCAATTGTATGAATTGGAAGAAACTTAGACCCCTTTTCTAGATACATTTTGGATAAATATTGAGATGTATCAGAATGTCAGACCTCATGCTTTCTGCCCTCTGCCAGCTCCCTCATTTTCTCCTCTCCCCATTCATGTATGTCTTCTCCTATTTTATTACTGTTACCCCCACCCTAACACGTTAAGTCTATGTAATATTGTCTGGTTTTGTATTGTCTGGTTTTGCAGCTTTGAGAAGTTAGAAAATTGCATACTTTTATTGGTGAGCCTATGAAGCATGTGGCACTGGAAACTTATAAGCGGTAAATTTACCTTTTTGTATTTTCTATTTCTTTATGAAAATTAATAAAAATAATTAAAGGTGGAACTCTTCTGCCCACGTGAATTTTAATGAATCTCTGCACTTGCCAATTTTGAGAGGAGGAAAGGAAACAGAAATGCTAAAAAAGCTAATTTCTCAGGAGATCTTACGCTGAAGTGAATTAACATCGACTAGGAATCAAGCAATGTTTTAAGTTTTGCTTTCCCTCTTGTCTACACATTGTGACAAAGTTCCTCCTCTACCTCAGTGGGTCCTGCGCTTATTGGTGGATTTTGCTTGCCTCAGAGATCTTCCCCTCTAGTAGAATCCACAGTCCAGGTTAACTCCTCCTGTGTCTGATCAGGAGTTGGGAGTTTTGGGGGGAACCCGGGCCCACCCTCTACTCCGGGTTCCAGCTCAGGGCCCTGTGGATTGCAGCTGTTTAGAGTGCCTCCTGGAACAACTGCACAACAGCTCCAACTCCCTGGGCTACTTCCCCATGGACTCCTCCCAACACCTTCTTTATCCTCACCACAGGATCTTCCAGCAGTACGCCCTCTTACTCTCAGCTCCTAGTGCCTCTTGCTTCCAGCTCCTCACACGCAACCTCCTTCCACAGCTCCTGACATGCGCCACTCACTGGGAGGCTTTTAACTAGTTTCAGCCAGCCCGTTTGGCTGCAGGTGTCTCAATTAACCTCCCTGCCCTCTGGAAAGTTCTTAATTGGCCCCAGGTGTCTTGATTAACCTGGAGCAACTGCCATAAGGTATCAGGGATTTGTTTAGCCCGGGGCTAACATACTGGTCCTTACCACTTTCCTATAGCCATCTGGCCTTGCCCTGTCACAATGTGTATTTTTAAACTGTTTCAGGTTGGTGACCTCTTATTTGAAGTCAAATGTTCATGGCCCTCTTTCATTTACTGTAAAAGTAAAGAATAAGAGAGAAAAATATATCATTGATAACAATGCTAAGCCTATATTTGTGTATGCATTTTGAAAGCTTGACAGAGAATACCTGATGTTGAAGGGTTCGGGTGTGAGGAGATGGGAGTGGGAGAGAGTGTGATTCTTTGCTTTAGATTGTAATAAAATTTTCAGTGCCTGAGTCATAATACTGCCCCCCACCCCCGCAATTGTCCTTTGTGACCCTACTGTTTGTCATGAATCACTGGGTGTGAGAGCATTTTGTGTACGTTATGATGTGTTTTGGTACTTAAATAGTGCTTTACATGCATTCATTAATTGTCGCAGTGTCCCTGTGATGACAGATGGGGAAATCAAGACTAAAAGGCTAAAGCAGGGATTTTTTTCAGACACCTCCTGAAATCAGTTGTTCAAATCCCACTGGCTTGACTAAAGCCAGAAGATCCTGGTTTGGCATGGAACAAGGGAATTCTGGGAACTGTAGTTCCCTGAAGGATATCTGGGAGTTGTAGGCTGGGCTGCAATGCATGATGGGAGAGGAAATAAGATATAAGAAAGCTTTCCTTAGCATAGAAGGAGAGGGGTGGAGTACTTTCAGAAAGGGGAAAGGCCTATGGGGAGCTAAGATGTAGCTGGACCCTGGAGAGGGATATAGTAAGAGAATGAAAAGTGCAGTGATACAATATAGCACTGGTGTGAGTAGAGACCGACTGTAGGCACTGATCCCTGTTAAGGGTTGGGGCTTCCAGAAACAGTGGGAGGAAACCCCTTAATAAAGTGGGGAGATGAGGACAGGCCCTTGTAGAAAGATTGGCTTGTTCTGAATGGATTCATATTGATTTGGCTAGAGGACCAAATCATTCTACCAGTCTGGGGAAGACCAGCAGCAAAAGGGAAACTGAGGCACTAGCTGCAACCTGATGCTGGCACAAGGTGAGTTGCCTTACAGTACTATGTGATGGTAATTAACTTCTGGTCCTTATTCAATAGAAAGAAAGGCTATTGTATAAAAATATACTTCAGAGAAAACTGCTGACTTGAAAACTCTTTATCACTTGTCATAATCTTGTGTTGCAGCTCACTAACTTTTCTATTGTATTGGCAAATTCTTTTTTCTTTAATGCAGTACAAATATTGTAGTGCAAAGCCCACCTGCTAAGAACATATCTGTATCTTTTTTTGTGTGCATGTTTTAGAAAAAACCCAACAGATTTTTTCCTTTAGCCAATATTCATTATGAGGCCTTATTTTATGACATACAATTTGTATTGGGACGGTGTCTTTTGACAGATCTGTGAAAATAACAGCTCTTTGACACTGGATTTTACTCTTTGTTCTATATATTAGTCAATTTCTTTCATTGCCACTTATGTCCTTTGAGGGAAGGAAATGTGTTCGCATGAGATGGTATGGGGGCGGAGGGTTGTCACTGGCTCTCAGTGTCTATTAAAAGAGAGAATTTCAAGGAGTAGGCCGACCAGTTCTCAAGGAGGGCTCCTGAGCAACCAATTTTAGGGGGAAGACAGAGCTGTCAAAACTCTGACTTTTCTAATTCCTAAACAGCCATTAATTTGCTTGGCTGTGTGATCTACTGGGAGTAGAAATGACACTCCACTCACAGGACCTCTGGTGTCAGTCATTATGGGAGCTATCTGCATTTATATTGTAAATGTGCAAACTTTCTTTACTTCCTGAAGCATGAAATCACCTTTCAGAAGTAAGAAATATAACCCCTGTTCTTGAGAGAAGTAGCTGCTCTCTAAGGCTTCAGTGTCTGACTTAAGCAGCATCAAACAGTCTCATGGAATGGTGTCTGCTTTGCAAGTGCAAGTTTTATCACATTTTAAAGAGAGATCTGTTAATGTTTTATATCTTTATAGGGATTGATCCTCCACCATTGAAGTCAATGACAGTTTTGTCCCTGGCTTCAGTAATAGCAGGTTAGGATCCATAGTTCCTTGTTATCACTTCCCTTTTAGCTCTGTGGCAGAAACGTGCAGCACATGTAAAATTGTAAAAAATTACATTCATGTATGTATTTGGCAAAATTTACCCACTCTTCCTCTTTCTCTATTGCAATGTGCCCCCAAATCTTAACACGGTGGTGTAATAGTGGGGGAGAGCCAATAGCTGACTGAGCACTCTGATTATCTAATTAGCTCCACCAGGAAAGGCCCGATGGAGGAGGAGAGTACTTAATTGCCTAAGCAGACTGGGGCTAATGAGCTAAGCTGCTAACTATCCCACCAGCTGGGGAGGCTAGTTAAAAGAATAGGAAGGAAGTATAAAGAGGGGCAAGGCTAGTAGAGGCCAGAGGAAGAAAGGTGTTAGTGCTAAAGAAAGGGCTGAGGATTAGGAAATGCTGTAAATGTGCTACGCAGGTGGGGGTGGTTTAGTGAAGGTAGTAAATGAAACTCTGAAGTCACAACAAACCAAAAAAGGCATCAGACTGCTCGGGAGAAACTCCCAAGGTGGGAAAGGAGTCTTCTGCCCTGTTACAGGTGTAAATCACTGTCGCTGTATTGAAGGCAGTGGAGCTATGTTGACTTGTATAATTAAGGACCTGACTGCGTGCATCTTTTGCTTCTGATTGGGGAACAGCTGTTCCCAAGGTTCATAATAGCTCCTTGATTCTTCTCCCACTCTTTCTGTATCTTCTCCCTTTCTTGACTCTTTGTTCAGATGCCTTCATAAAACTAACTTTCTTTCGCCATGCCTGTTCATGCTAAGCCACTTGAATAAAAATAGTGTTGCCCACTATTCTTAAAAAAAATTGCAGCTTTGGTATGGGGTTGTCTAATGCATTTTGTGCTCATGTATCTGTTCTTGCCCTAGTTCTGCAGTTGGATCAAACCAGGTGAATCTGTTGTGGTATCATTAAGTCAGCAGCATTCCATCTGGGTGCAAGGGCACACGGATTTGATTGCAGGTTTATGTCTTTGATTGTAAACTCTATCTTGGGGCAGGGGCCAGGTATTCCTTTGTCTCTGTATAGCATGTGTTGTTTTGCTACTAATGATGGCAGTGTTACTCTCCACTGTAAATGTTTGAATTTCCATAATGGCTCAAAGATCCTCTGATCTTATGAGGAAATAAGTATTTTATTACCTTCTAAAATGAGTTTAGCGTTAATTTAGTTACCAAGGTTTAACCTTAACTGATCTTGTTTGAAGTACAAAGTATCTTTCTTTACCCTAAAATGTGCCGGTTTGAAGCACAAGCTTAAACTTTATTAAAGGGAATCTTGTGTAACTTTATATTGCTGTCTACTGACTACTCCTATGTATGTATGTGTCAAATTCTACATTCCAGCTACAGTTTTCCCCATATTTTCTAGTGAGAGACTGCACATCTTTTAAAATCAAATATGGGACTAAGAAAACACCTTTCATTTTTCATCTTTTCCGAGAGGGTGGGAGAAAAGTCTGCTTCACTCTAAACTTTAAACTTGTCAACCACAATATGTTTCTGTGCAATTTAATTCCATGGCCCTGTTGTAAAAGCAACATGGTATAGAATGAGGTAAAAACACCTCCTCAGGATTCATTAAACCCACTGAAATGGAACCAGCAAATCAGCTCCAGTTCATAAGTTTCTGAGTTGGCTCAAACTTTCTGGCAAGCTACTGCTCTAGTTTCATTTTTTTAAAACAACATACAGTGCATAAGGCACGGCCAGGAAAAGCTTGGCAAAAGTTTAGACTATTTAGATTTTTCCTCCCAGATAGGTAGGGGTGTGTGTGTGTGAGAGAGCAGGATGGGGGGGCTAGTGTTAATCTGGGTGAGCCCTCGTCAGGCTGACCCATCTCTCAAGTCCATTCAATACAGCTACCCCACTGTATCAATCAAGGAGCCTTCAGAGCAAGCACTGAGTATAAGGAAATATATATATTGCTTAAAATGGAGCTTGTGGCTCTAAAATCTGGAAACTGCTCTAGATCACTTGCGCCTGCTGTGCTGGAGTGGGCTTGAGTTTTAAAATATGGTTACAGTCAGAAACGTGGCTGCTGGAGGAGAGAGACAGTTTTTACAATCTGCTTTCTCCGTGTGAGAGTCAGGTAGTCTGGTTTATGTTCGAGACAAAACCCACGTTTTCTCTATTCCATTTAGCCCTGTAGAGACAGTGAGGCTCTGAATGAGCTGGCTGCTTCTTCCAGCTCACACATCCACAGAATTGTTAATTGAAGCCCAGAGGCTCCTCATTCTGTGCTATAAGGGCTGTCACAGCACAGTAATGAGTTAGAAACAAACCAGTCTCTGTCTCTGATCTGAGAACTGCTCCCTTTCTTGTTCTGTTAACACAGCACAGGGACACTGAATGGCCACATTATAAATAGATACCTTCCCAGGGAACAAAACTCCACAAACGATGCATCTCCTCCTCAATCTCCGCCCCCTTTCTGCTTGCACGAATTAGCTATATGGGACCGAGGTGTCACAAGAGAACACAGGCACTGGGCTCTGATTATTCCCCACCACCACCCCCGAGTCACTCTAGAAGAGAGTCTGCAGCCGCACGTTCTGAGACACTTCCATGAGTGGGGGCAGGGAGTTCAGCTGCAGCTAAGTAGTAGCCCAGGGTTGGGTCCCTGGGGTGTTTAAACAGGAAAAGGAAGTGGAGGGAAGGAGAGAGAGAGAGAGATATCTACTAGTGATAGAAAAGATGGAACAAACAGGCTTGATTTGCAGTAAATGTCCATGACCGCTATGTTCAGATGTATGTGATCTGTCATGTCACGACAGAGGTTCTAATGGGTTCAACAGACTCACTCCAAGGATGGAGACATTCCAAGGGCACCTGACTAGTTCCCACTCTAGTGATGCAGTGACAGCTGATTCTAATTATTGTTAGATCATCCTAAAACAAGGATCATTTATACAGTAGCAGAGGTTTGCATTGTACTTTGAAGGCCTATGGCGCAGTTCCTGGTCCAAAGAGTTTATGGTTTAAGGGCCCAATCCTGCAAAGGCTTACTCCTGTGAATAGTCCCTATTGATATGAGAAGTCCCATTGAATGCTATACGTATGAGTAAGGCAGGGATTGGCAACCTTTGGCATGCAGCCTGTCAGGGAAATCTGCTGGTGGGCCGGGACGGTTTGTTTACCTGCAGCGTCCGCAGGTTCGGCCCTCGCTGCTTCCCGTAGCCCCCATTGGCCTGGAACGGTGAACGCGGCCAGTGGGAGCTGCAATCGGCCGAACCTGCGGACGCTGCAGGTAAGCAAACCATTCTGGGCCACCAGCGGATTTCCCTGATGGGCCGCATGCCAAAGGTTGCTGATCCCTGGAGTAATTTGCTCATTTGAGTAAGAGTTTGCAGGATCAAGCCCTTCCATGATCAAAGATACTATGACTTTGAAGTCCAGGGGGAGATGAATCATGCCACAAAGAGGAACGGGAGAGAGATGTGACAGAGAATCATGTAATTGTTTATTGGGCCCCAGATGTGCTGGGTGCTGTACAAACACAGAAGAGACAATTCCTACTCTGAAGAGCTTACAATCTAAACACACAAAACATAAAGGGCCTGGGTATACAACATATAAGCGAATGACCCTGCTGAAGAATTGGCCTAGCTTTGTATGGATTGCATCTTTAAGTGGGGGTAGAGGTGGGGAGAAAGGTGGGGAAGGGAAAGAATAGTCACAACTTGTCGTCTGCCTAGCAATGATCAGGACTGGGTTTTGTAAGCGTCATGGCAGAGGTGAGCTTTACGGGAAGGTTGGTTCCAGATGCCTTTTTATTAAAGGACTGAAAGAACAATATTGGAATCGAGCTCCCATGTAGCATGCTTTAGTGCAGCGGTTCTCAAACTGTGGGTCAGGACCCCAAAGTGGGTCACAATCCCATGTTAATGGGATCACCAGGGTTGGCTTAGACTTGCTGGGGCCTGGGGCCAAACCCCGAGCCTTACCGCCTAGGGTGGCAGGGAGCAGGTTACAGGCCTTCTGCCTCAGGCTGAAGCCCATGGCATTTGGGCTCGAGCTTTGGCCCCTGCACCCAGGGCAGCGGGACTAGGGCGGGCTCAGGCTTTGGTCCCTCTCCTCTGTACCGGGGTCATGTAGTCATTTTTGTTGTCAGAAGGGGGTCACTGCAATTAAGTTTGAGAACCCCTGCATTACTGAAATAAAGATTATGATTAATTGTTTCCACTGCTTGCATCCGATGAAGTGGGTATTCACCCACGAAAGCTTATGCTCCAATACCTCCGTTAGTCTATAAGGTGCCACAGGATCCTTTGTCACTGTTTACTAATGTGTTTAGTGAGGCTTGGTGCACCAAGCCAACATTGCTTGTCCTGTACATACTTCACTTCCTACAATTTATTAACATAGTGTACTGTAATGGAAGCACCAACTGAAGCTCTGTAGTTCAGGCTGGGTTGAGTTTTGCACTTAAAGCAGTGATTCAGTCATTTGTGTATGAAAAATACAGCACATTCTCCCCATAATTACAGCACTTTTACTGAGTATAGAATGTATTTTTCTGAGAATTTACAAGTAAATCCATTAATTTGACTAATACTCCGATATCATGAAGGAAAATTCTGCATCTTTAAAGATCATGTTGATCTAGTCTGGATCTGCAAACACTAATCTGCCTTAATCACATGGCGATTGCATGAAGTCACTGCAGCATTAAGGTTGTTTAGATTCCCAAACTGTGCATTTCTGTACCTTAACACACTTCTGTTTTTTAAACTGATTCTTCACTCTGAATTTCCTGGACGTATAATTCTCAGCTTTGGGAAAACTACAATAACCCTCTTATATTTTACCTTAAATTACTGATAGATGTTCTCAACTTTAACTTCATTTTAATTAACGTGTGTGTGTGCGCGCGCGTGTGTGTGTGTGTTTCAACACTAGAAGTTTCAAAATCCATTAACCATATCCTGACTTAATTTTTAATTGTACACTAAATTACTAGTGACTTAAATTGCTTTTTTGACCTTTTGGAGGCTTGTTTTGTAAAATTTTAATCAGCTCTCTCTGCATTTAAAATTAGTCACTTCAGAATACCTTTTATATTGAGATTTTTCCTTAATAATTCCTGAAACCCACATAGCTGGTGTTCAGATATCTCCAATAACTTTATATTGCATAGTATAGCTTTCAAGTTGGAGAGGCCACTGTTTAAATAGGAGAAGAGTGTGATCTAATTACAGAACTGATAACCAGGACTACTGGGTTCAACTGTGGCCCAGGGACCTTGATCAAGTTACTTAGCCAAGTTACTGTGCATTATATAGAGTTTAAGGCCAGAAGGGATCACTAGGTCAGCTAGTCTGACCTAGTCTCACAGGCCATCATCACCTACACGCTAAACCAACAACCAAAATTAGATCAAAATATTACAGCTCACAAATATTACAATACAACATTTCATGGATTGTTGTGACTTTAGTATAGAATGTTGAGATCATTGGATAAATTATGGTTTGTAAGGAAAAATATAATTTAAGATAATGTTGTTAGCCAATAGTTAGACTTCTTGGTTTGAAGAAAATATTTGATTAGATGCTCAATGGTGAGAAGACTTTCTAAAAAGACTTAAATTGAAACTAACACCGGGAAAAGCCTATTGGCTCTTTTCAAAACCTCTGTTTTAATTTTTGGTGATTATTTGTGGGGGGGTTTCAGGGAGGACAGAGAAGGGAGAGAAACTACACTGTGGATGATTTGGAGAATGACACACTATTATAACCAGTAAATAAAGCCTCACATTTGTGTCAATTGAAAGAGTAAAGACTTCTGGAAACATGTAGGCACGTGCTTAACTTTATCCATGTGATTAGTTACACTGAAGGCTCTAGTACTGCCGATTGACAAATGTATGTTATTGGGCATTGCTTGGCTCATGAGTATCTCCATTTACCGGAGGCTGAGCTTAGTGTCTTGACTGAAAGTCTCACCCCAGAAGAAAACATGTTTTTACTAAACAAAAAATTGTTTTCACTGTAAGAGCTGCTGTAGCATCCACTCCCACAACCTCCTGCAAAGTCATGAACTCTTAGTCACTTTTGCACTTAACGTCAAATGTCAAAGCTCTTTCTAAAAGAGCAAACACATTGCAGGAACTGGCTGGTGCCATCAGAGGATTCTCATGTCAGTTTTACTAGTTCAGATTTAACAGTCAGGTTTCATATATGTCAGCTTTCCTAATGCCAGGCGAAGGGCTCCACGTATCAGCTGGAAGGAAGTGAAGGAGATATAGTTGTTGATGCTCGTTAGACCAGAGAAGTACAGTACACTGGGTTTGCAGGGGGTGAAGACTTTTGCAACATGGTCAGTTTTTATGGAGGACCGAGTCAGATGTGTGTATGGGAAGCCAGACAGTTAACCTTCTGTAGCCCTAGAAGACTCGCCTTCTTTGATCACAGATTTTTTTTTAAAGTATGTAGCAGAAATCTCTAACGAGAGAATGCTCAGTTGTAGCTTTCTTTTTTTTTTTTTAATGAACAGCCTATATTGTGTTTATTATAATGTCTTATTGACGAGCTAGAAACACTTCACAGGCACCAGATGGCTGCTTGTCTTTATAATTTGCTGTAGGGTATGGGCTTTGACTTTATATAGTCTGATAATCTATCCTGTTTATTCAACTAATACACATTGTTCCTTCCACCCTGAAACAACGCCCTTTGAGAAACTGCAGCATATGGTTGGGATGGGAAATCTCAAGGTTAAGAAAATCTTCAACTGCTGTCTCCAGTTTCTTTATTCCCCATTCCCTTAAGGCTAGAACCCGTCAGTCTTTAAAGGTTTTCCTCTTAATGTTTCACAATGACACGATTCTCATTCCAGAAATAGATTTTTGGGGTTGGGAAGAAACTCAGACCATTCCCTAGTCTTTAGCCATCTATTTCAAAGCCCCTCCAACTGGAATCAAGTTCTAAATCAAAATAAAATATGCATGGAGGGAAAAAAGCATGAAAGGACCAAGTTGCCTGAGTGCTCAGTTTGCATTGGAAAAAGGGGTGAAGGTGGAAGATTTAAGTCACAGCAGTGCCATCGAGTGAGATTACCAGGTCGATCGCTACGCAGGCAAGATGTGATGTAGGATAATTGCAATAACCTCTGAATCAGAATGTCATTATCACTGAAGGGTACCCCAGGGGTGCCAGGATGAAAAAAATAACTGTACAGAAAGGAGTTTATTGATTTTTTCGAAGGCTGGCATTTATATTTGATGCCTTTCCCTCCTCTCTAGTTTAAAACTGCTCCACCAAATGTAAATATTTGGAAATTAGTTTTGTCTGCAGACACATTTTTCTAATTATAATAGTGCATGACCCCATGAGTGCAAAGCAAGCAGCTCAGAACTGCTATCTCCATGGAAACTTGTCACACTACTTGAAGCCTTACTGTTTCTCTGAGAAATTCTCGTGCAATACACTGTATTTTGAAAGGGAGCAATTCCTCCTTCTTCTGTGCTACATATGTACTCTCATGCTATGTCTTTTCCTAACTCATCCATGGGCCATCAGAAAGCCCTTTACAGCAATTAAGACTTACTTTGAGGAATCATGAGGAAACATTTACGATCCTCTTCATTAATGCCTTCTGAGTACCTGCTGCCTTACTAGCAAATGCCAAAGTTGAAAAAGGGGGTGAGGTGTTGCTGTGTCTAACAAAACACAGGCCTAGGTATGGTCCCCATCAAACCATGAGACCCTAGATACGCATCCCCTTTGAAGACCGTACCCTGGCGGTAGGCAGAATAACCTTGAGGCCCCATAGTAGAGCTGTCATGTATGACCTTTGTCAAAATGGAAATGTATCAGTTGTGACACATAATGTTTGGAAGGTTTCTTGGGTCTAGGATGGGGTGGAAGGAGAGAGACACCTCAGCATAGTCAATAAGCCTGCTGGTAAGGGCGTTTACTTGAGATGTGGGAGACGTAGGTTTGAGTCCCTGTCCAAATCGGGTAGAGCAGGGACTTGAACCTGGGTTGCCTGCATCCCAGGTTCATGCCCTAATCACTGATTATTGGCTAATCTAGGATGAGTTGATCTTTTCTTCCCTGCCACTCCCCCTCCCCCCTTTGGTCCGAGTCAGTCTTTTTTCCTCAAAATGTTTTGAAATGTCTAGTTTCTGTTCCATATCAGAGTGGAAACAAATTTTGAAGCCTCAACAGTTTTTACAAACAAGAACTGTTTTCCAGCCAACCCTAAACTATGTAATTCTTAAGAACCACTAACACTCTCAAAATAGGGCTGGAGAGCTGCATACCTCTTGTGGTGGCCCTCTGCACACACAAAGCAAACTTTCACTCCATCTGGAGTCTGGTTCCTATCTTGCATTATCAGTTGCTTAAACATGTGACACTGTGCTGCTGCGCTGTGCAGAATTAAGCCCTAAGATTATTTACAGTTCTGATTTCGCTCTAGGGTTTTAATTCCTCTTTAGTAGATTCATGGGCAGAATGTCTTTAAAGTTAAGAAACAACCACACCATGGCAAAGTTACAGCCCTCAAACACCACCTTGCTGGCTGTCGTGCGTCAACAACTTCTGCCTCAGTTTCCCCGACTGTTGTTTGGCTTACCCCAGTTGTAGGCATGTCCTGGCCCTCCAGCCAGACCACTTTGCAGAGTTCTGTCCCATCTGGGGCCAGAGTCCTTTTGCCAAAGTCTAGAAAAAATGTAAACAATCAAACCTTCAGCTCTGCTGGCAGCCACCTCTGTGTAGGTGTTCCTCAGCTGCTCTGTACTGACCTGCTGTGTAACCACAAGCAAACCCATAACCTAGGGGCTGGCACATCCTTTCCCTCACTCAGGGGTTCAGGTAGGCTACAGCTCCTCAGGGTTCCTGCCTCCAGTCAGGCTTTCAGCTCACCCCTGAGTAGTCCGCCTGATCTGCTCCTCAGCCTTCTTTCAGGCTGCTTCCCAGAGAGGGAATTCTCAACCTCCTTTCCTCTGGGTCTCCTCCTGCAACTGAGTTCACCCAGCTCTTGATGGCCACAAGCCCTGCTCTTCCTTTGCTTGGCTTTATTTTTAAGAAGGTCTGGCCCCTAATTGGACCCTCAGGCCCCTATTAACCCCCTCATGGCATGTGTGGGGTAAACACCCCATCCCATGCAGCTATTCATGCAGAATTTGTGAAAAATAAATATTTAACACTTTTGGATGAAGGCTGCTGAAAATGTGTATGTACTAGCTCTGTCCAAAGCTAATAGGTAGTCAGCTTTTCACTGTTTCTCTTTTCAAAACAACTTGCTCCAGAATGTGTGCTAGTAATTCCTATTCAATTTTTGACATTTCTGTTGCTTTAGTTTGTTACAACAATCATAAAATACCCAACTTCAAGTATTATGTGCCAATCCAAATTCTTAGTAAGCTGGAGAAAAAAAAAATTGATGGCTTGGTAACAGAAAAAAACAGTAGGAGCATTCAATCTAGACTTCTTTTGGAAAAATGAAGTGGAGACAAGAAGATATGTGCAAATATAGCCCTTTTTTCTTCAGCGTTTTAATTTTTTTTTAAAACCACTGTTTAGTCAGGCAGTTTGTCAAAGCAATCTAAAAATAATGTGATTATGATTAGCTGGTGAATTGGGTATGTGAGAAATGGGCCATATAAATATTTTGCCACCAGCTTGGTATTTTTATGTAGCAGAATAAACTTGCTGAACCTCTGAAATCTCACACTGAGTACAGAGGAACTTTATGAGAGCTCCCACGTGGTCACTGTTCCTGTTGGGGAAACTACTTCTTTAGTATCTGTTTTCCAGCATTTCTGCCTGGTTCCTAAAGACACCGTGAAAAGAGGAATTATTTATTTAAATGGAAACATAAAGGAAAAACAACAAATATGTGTGCCACATCCTGCTTAACTATCCTCAAGGGGTCATCTTGACCATGAAAAATCAGCAGGACTGCTTACAAGGGGTGAAATTCATCCTCTGTTGTAGAGGGCCTGCAGAAGGTATTCTGCACCATTTAAGTCCCATTTAAGCTGAAGTGGTGTGAAATCCTTGCTAGCTTTCCATATAGGGTAAATTTAGTTATGAGAACGTGAATGAGACTGCTCCTGTCACTAAGGTGACCAAGTTTTGGCCCAGTGACAAGTACAGGGTTGGGAAATTGGTCTCTAACAAGAAAATGCAAAATCATGTCTTAAGAGTTAAAATATTTTAAGAAAATAAAATGAGGGGGTCTTGAGCCCCCATGGAGTGTCTATAATTGTCTGTCTGTTATTTTAGCTCAGATTTTTTACCCCTGCTTTAATATTTAAAAAGCTTGTAAATATGTAAAAATTACCATTCATCCAGATAAAATATACATTCTTGGGGCCAACCTGTGGTCACCTCTTTCATGTGTGTTGTTGGGAATACTTGGTGAGTCACCTGACCAGGATTTGTCTCTCTGTAATCGTATTTCTTTTGCTGTAAGGATGTCCATGAGTGAAAAGGTTGTCAGGAATATTGGCCTCAAACGTCCAAGATCATGACCACTAACCCTGAAGTTGCTGAACACCCATTGGAGTTAGTGGGGGATCAGGCTGGCTGGGTGGTTCTCTGCAGGCTTAGACTCCAAATCTGAGGATAATGCAGCAGCAAAATGACTTGCATGACTTCTCAAGTGGGCATACACTTTTAAATGACATGCTGTCATCACTAGAGAGGATCTGTGTGGGAAAATAACTGTATGATATTGAACTGTAATATCATAGTCACTGTGTATTAGGATTGTGTGCTTTGGTTCCACAGGAGCCCACACGTTAAAATCTTGATACTTAGGGAAGTCTTAATGGTAGGTATCTTGTAATTTTGTTTTTAGCTCTTCTCATGAGCTTTTTATTGCATCAAAATGTCATCTGAAATAAGACAAGAAGTCCACATCTTGCATAATTTTGGAACCATGAATGAGAGTCTCTATAAAATGTAAATCCACACAGGCCTCATTCTGCAAAATGCTGCTTGCCCCGTTTTTCCCAGTGACTTTGGGATACTCAGTACAACCCAAATACTTGCAATACAAATGTAAATCGTAATCCTCCTCTCACTTCCACCAGTTCTACATTGAGTTAGTGCCACTGAAGTCAGACTTAAACTGGTGTATATGGAAGAAGAGAAAAGTCCTTAAATTACAGGTCCTGTGTTTCTTACTGTGCCAGTTTGGTTTGATATTCCTATAATCAGAATGCAAACACTATGTGTACTTACCCCGAATGGCTTATTTATAGTCCTCAATGCACTTCTTGTGCCTTCAGAAAAGAGAGCCCATGAGCAAATTGTAAATGAGCATGCAATGCACTTGATTGACTTATGTGTTCAGTTTAATGCCTGGCACTTTCTTTCTCGCAATTAGTATTCACTTCACAAATGAAAGATTTAAAATGTTTAAATTAAATGAGGCAGATTTTTAAAAAATTGATTGGGATTAAAAAGAAAATCTTTCTTACTAAAAGGTTTTGGCTCTTCTATATTAGTGGCTGTGCTATATATTGACATTTACTCTAATGAAGAGCCTGTGATGTTTCCTGAATGCTCCCCTACAAGCACCGTCCTAATAGTTTCCATTTATCCAGCATCACAAGGAGCCCACAGTCTCTACCTCTCCATGAAATTAACCAAGGACATAGAGGGGAAATTACTATTCTGAAATCAGCTGCCTTTTACAGCTGTAAAACCAAACACATTGCACAGAGAAGTAGAATTTGGGATTGGAGATCAAGCCTAGACTGACCAAGGCTCTGTGCTCACTCCGCTAAAGTGAGGCTTTTCTGAGTTAAGAGTGAAACATCAGATGGATTCAGTTGTAGGCTGTATCTACTATAGGGGTTAAAGCACTACAGTATATGCCACATTTTGTAATATGAAGCAATGATCCCTTTTCATTATCTGGGCCCGGCTGGGTGAGAGGAAGTGGTTTAGTCACATAAATTTAGCCTTTAGATTTTACCTACCTTATTGTGGCAAACTCCACAACTCAAATTCTTAATTCGTCATTCTTCTTTAAAGGACATAAAAAGATAGACCACTCTTATCACAAAACCTCAGTCTTTTTGCTCTGCTACTGTCAATCCAGGATCACAGCCATTGATGAGGTTGGCAAAAGAAATAGCAGACACAGGAAAGCCACGCTGATTATTTCTCTAGAAGAAACACTGGAGAAGAAGATAATTGTTTCCCTACTGAAAGAGGAGAAACTAATAAGGAAAGTAAAAGTTAGTTTATTTAGCCAGCACGGCAAGAGCCCTTACTCAGGTGAGTAAATCCCATTGGCTCCAAAGTAGTCAAGTTTCCAGGTCCTAAAACCATCATCATACTCCAGAATGTACTAGTATTAACAATTGTCTGCATCTACGCTATAGAGCACCTTTCATCCAATATCTGTACAAGTATTAATAAAATTTCACTTAACTCCCTGTGAGGTGGGTATTCTACCCAATTTACAGAAAGATAAACTGGGGCACCGAGAAGTTTACAGTCTCTCCCCCACCCCCAACTTGCCACTCATTTTGGCTTTAAAAAACAAAACAATCAAGCCCCCCTGCCCCAAGACACATACAACCTGTGACCACTTTTGAAAATTTTCACCTGGATTATTTTAGACAAGTCACTTAACCTATGGGTGACCAGATGAAGAATCAAATCTATGTATCTGGTCTCCTGGCCCTTGCTCTTATGGCCCTTCCAATGAAGACTAAATTTTCTCTCTATGCTTTGAATTTTCTCCTTTGTCATGTTGAAGACAGAACACTCATTAGTTTAAATAGCAACATTTTCTCAAATTATATTTTCTTGACCATTTTGTAATGGATTCTGTAGTCTGTACCAATAATTTTTTTTAGTGGCCATTTAAAGCCCTTATGAGCTGTTAAATATTTAAAAACCACAAATAGTCCTCTCTGATTAAAAATAATCAATTGAATAGGAAATTAGTTTTATCCCTTCATGAGAAGTCATTTAAAAAAAATCAAATCAATGCCAAAATGAAAAAATAACGTACGTTACATAAACATTATTTGCATATATTTTCAGAATTAGTCATTCTTTTATTATGCTGCAGAAGACATAGTTCATAAAGTTTCTCTGAGTGGTGCTAAAGTTTCCATTTAGACTGCTGCTTCATAAATATTTGGATTAGGTTGTTAGGAATGGAAATATTTAGAGATTTGAGTTTTACAAGTTTGATTGGACATTATGTTAACATTCCTGCTTTCTTAAGAATGGGAAACAACAGCAGGCACTTTAGCTGTATTTTTTTCCCCCACCCCTAAAGTTTTTCATGGATGTCTAGTTCTTTGCCAAGGACAAACTAAGTGGAGAAATCTTTGTATGTTCCGTTCAATTCTTCACAAAGGGTCAAAAGCTCAAAAATCTGCCACGGCTGGACTTCCATATTCATTCCATTCTAACTGAAACTTGGGCAGTACTGAACAACATGCACATGTCTTGGTCAGTAAGAACAGCACTACTGTACATGAAAGGTGATCTGTAATTTGAATTGAACTGAAATAACACTATATAAAAATGTGCAAAATTCCAGCCCCACTGCATTTTAAAATAAACGACCGCTTCAAACATGAGATCACATTTTAGATGGAGGATCAGTCAAACTTTCAGTGCACTTCAGAAATTGCACAATGTTGGTAGAAATAAAAGTAACACTGATTGCATTATATTTTTAAAAGATAACACTACTAATGCATTTGACATAAATGTCCTGTTTACATATGTTGATAATGCCAGTATGTCCTATGGCATATCCAACACAGGAAAGAACATAGAAAATGACTACATCAAATTGGTAAGATACAAGAAACAGCAGGAACAGGTTCTGGAAATATTGGCAGAAATCTCTGGAGACGATAGAGAGCTATCTGTATATTTGCTTCGTGTACTGTGATAAATCGTTGCGTTCTAGCTCTCAGTTCAGCAGAGCGATATGAAAAAGTTACTGTGGTGCTGTATGTCAAATATAACATGGTTTTCCAGGTGCTAAGACTCTTTGCTTCTCAAATATACTGTCAGTACAGTATATTGTTTAAATTAGTGTAGGCAAACTTCTTAAACAATCTCTAAAAAGACAACAGTTGGAACTAATCATCCCCATTGATATTTCCCAGAGTTGAAAACCTGCTCCTTTTTGAGTCAAAAACTGTCAGAAGGAGTTGCCACACCCTGCCTTCTCCACCTGACTTGGCAGTGGCCCCTGGTTGCCAATTTTGCTGGGTAGCAGTTCTTGGGTTTTGGAGAAGGCCTGGTATGATGATGAAGGAGAAGAGCTGAATAACGTTGTTTAATGCTGGAACCACAGAGATGATGCTAGAGATTCCCTCAGCATTAGTTGTTGTTGGTGTTCAATGTTTATCTTTGGGTAGCACAAAAGGCCATAAACAGGTTGGGATCCTTTGTGCTCTACAAACTTATTAAGAACTTGTGTTTTGGTGGGTGGTTTTGTTGCAGTATATTGCATTGGCTGTGATGATCTTAGGAAACAAATGACTATTAGCACTCAAGAAAAATATTAATGCGAAAGTTTTATTTTTCCCATGGAAAAACTTGAGCCTGGATTTCCAGAATTTGAGACAGCTTTGTTTCAAATTCTACTTTGAATCTCCAATTATATGCACTGTAATTCCTATAAAATTCCTTGAAAAGACCAATGAGGTTTTGAGTGTGTTTGGGGTAGGGAAATACAGGCAGCTGGTGGGAGTTTAACCAGAGCTGGTGTATACCAGAGTATGGCTGCAGTGTAATCAGGCTACTCAAATCAGAGTTGCTGGTTGAGAAAAGAAGAATGTGGGAGACCTGGTAAGTCTTCAAATATGTTAAAGGCTATTATAAAGAGGATGGTGATCAGTTGTGCTCCATGTCCACTTAAGGTAGGACATGAAGTAATAGGCTTAATGTTTAGCAAGGGAGATTTAGGTTAGATATTAGTAAAAACTTTCTAACTAGAAGCATAGGCGCCGACTCCGTGGGTGCTCCGGGGCTGGAGCACCCACGGGGAAAAATTGGTGGGTGCTCAGCACCCACTGGCAGCTCCCCGCCAACACCGGGGCCCGCGCTTAGCTCCCCGCCAGCCCTGGGGCCCGCGCCTAGCTTACCACAGCACCGGGCGATGTTGTGGGGCCCTGACGCCGGGCGACGTCACCCGGCGTTGGGGGCGGGGCCCGGCGTTGGGGGCGGGGCCCGGCGTGACGCCAGGCGACGGCACCCACAGGCGCCGCTGGAAGTCGGCTCCTGTGACTAGAAGGGTAGTTAAACTCTGGAATAAACCAAGAGATGTTATGGAATTCCTCTCTCTAGAGATTTTTAAGAACGTATTAGACAAGCACCTGTCAGGGATGGTCTTGGTATACTTGGTCCTGCTTCAGTGCAGGGTCCCTTCCAGCCCTACATTTCTATGTTTCTATGAAAACCATGAGCTGCTACAGCATGAGCTAAAACTGTCTAGCTGGGGCTATGAGGGATCCCTCTTCTGCAGCTAGAGCACAGAGAGGGACCTCACCAGTGGGTTACTCACATGCCTAAGGGACTCTCTGTATGCAGATCTTCCCACCTGGAAAGGAGGCCCAGATGCTTCTGTTGTACCATAGGCCTCTTCACAATTCTGGGAGAGGTGTTGGGGGGGATTGGTGAGGAGAAAATGGGCTGGGGCAGGGGTACAGAGGGGGCAGGGCCAGGGCTATACACCTCATTTCTTCTCTGGCCCTGTGCAGCAATCAGTAGCTCTACCTTACTGCTGCCATCAGACATCTACATTTAAGCTGGGAGGTGATATTTCCAGCTCACCTAGGTGTAACTGCACTAGCTTTCTCAAATAGCCATGTGGCTGGGATATAGTGTTTGAAAGAGGATAATTTGACAGTACCCACTGGTGCTTGTTGCAGCCAATGCTTTGTGTTTAAATATCATACCTACAAACCTGTACTCTTCAGATTATTACAGTGCAGTCCTCAGGAAATGGCATATGAGTAATTTTCTCTTCCTGCAGTATGAATTGTATGGTATCTGATTTATGCCTTAATCAATTAGTTTATCCCTAAAGTATACTTTTCAAGCATAAACTAACATTCCAGTTATTTGAGAGACAAGGTGGGTAAGATAACACCTTTTATTCGACAAACTTCTGTTGGTCCAATAAACCCACCTTGTCTCTCTAATATCCCAGGATTAACATAGCTACAACAACACTTCATATTCCAGTTATATGGCTAAATCAAGGCTCCCATTCCCAGAATGCTATCCTGCCCCCTGCCTCCCAGAACATTCCATTTGATTGAATGCCTTTACATAAAATCAATTGAAAGCAATTGTTGCCTTTTTGACCAACTTAAATCTAAATCAATGCTGAATATCATCAGTAATTTAATACCAGTTAGTTCAGATTTTGTTCATCTCTCAAGGCAAAGTCCTGTTTACCTTATTTATGCAAGTAAATCCCATTGAATTCAGAGGGACTCCAGTTAGCATGGTAAGCAGCTGCAGAATCTAGTTCTGTCTGCTTAATTTGTTAGCTTCTATAGATCTCGTAAAGACGAAGAAGCCTGTTTTGGCTACTAAACTCTGTGACTGGATAAGATTTCATTAGTAATTTCTGCAGTGTAAGATCTATATCAGTGGTTCTCAGGGCCACCGCGCCCACTAGGCGACCCTAGGCAGTCGCCTAGGGCGCCGGGAGCAGGGGGGCGGCTGGCCACGGCTGCCTGCCGGCCTCCCGGCTCCGTGGCTGAGCCGGGAGCCCGGGGGTGGCAGGGAGCTGGGAGCCGGGGGGGCCACTGGCCGCGGCTGCCTCCCGCCCTCCCGGCTCCACAGCTGAGCTGGGAGCTGGAGGGGCGCCGCGGGCCGGGAGCTGAGCTGCTGGCCTGCAGGGGGGAGTAGGGAGCTGCCGTGGGTGGGGGGGACTGGCTGCTGTGGGGGAGCGGTGTTAGCTGGGGGGTGGGGAGGGGTGCAGGACTGGTGCAAGGAAGTTTCACCTAGGGTGTGAAACTTCCTTTCACCGGCCCTGGTGTTTCTCCAACTTTTGTACTGGTGACCCCTTTCACACAGCAAGCCTCTGAGTGCAACCCCCTTATACATTAAAAACACTTTAAAATATATTTAATACCATTATACATTCTGGAGGCAAAGTGGGATCTGGGGTGGAGGCTGACAGCTCGTGATCCCTGCTGTAATAACCTTGCGACCCCCTGAGGGGTCCTGACCCCCAGTTTGAGAACCCCTGATCTATATAATATATCTATATATTTGGCCAGGTTTTATTAGCAGTTCAGTTAGCTCATCCATAATTTTATGCTGCCTTTCAGCAAGCCTGAACTCTATAGCAACTTTGCTGAAAGTGACAGATGATTTATCCTTGCAGCTAGAAGCTGTTGAAATTGCTCATTAACTGATATTGATACCATAGCACTTTTTGAAATAACTGATCCAGACTTTCTTTTAGGTTATTAATTTTTTTCCCTTGATCTCTCAGTAGCCCAATCAAAATAGCTTCATCAATACTTTGGGGTCTCAGATGGGATTTTTGTAGTAATTTGTCCCATTTTTCTTTATTTACTTGAATGTCTATTGTAATCAAAATAACTATTTCCCCATTTTAGTCTGCTGGAGAAAATCTTTCAAAAAGCTCTAGTGACACTTTTCAGCATCTAGGACAGTTGGTTTAAAATATCTTATGTTCTTTGGATAACTTTTAAAATTCCTTCTTTCTTTTGGTTCCTGGGTTACTATAAAATACAGCTGACTTATGACAATCAATGTACAGCAACTATATAGGGCTGGTCCCACATTGTTTGCACATCCAAAATCAATATTTTAGACAATGCTATGTTGAGGTATGCAAGGAGTGCAGATTTGCTCCTGAGGATAATTCTAGATGAATATGCAATTTCCTTACAACCAACACCTATCTGGTCCCCTCTAAAAAGGAATGAATAAAAGAAAACACAAATTGATACATTTGTGATTGGTCTAGCTCCCATTAGAAAAACAAGACAAGGGAATGTTTCCATTGATTTAACAAGAGAGTTTTCAAAATAAGTACATGTGCAACTAATATTGTAATAATCTGTTAGAATTATAGCTGATTGTTTGGTGGTTCTAAGAAAAGATTAATATATTTTAATGAACATTTTGTTTTTTATGAAACATTTCATTTTGAAACTTGCTTTTGGAGGAAAAAAATTCAACTTTCTCTCTTTAAAAGCCCCTCCCTCTGCCCCATCCATTGCTAAAAGTGAGTGGGAAATAAAAAAGTGAAACAAAATACATAGAAAAACTCACTTTTCTCTTACTCAGAAGTGAAAAATGTGTTGAAAACAGAGTGTATCTTTTCCCCTCCCACTAGAAAAAGTATTTTAAAAAGCGTTGCTTTGTGTTTTCTCGCACTTTATGAAAGAAAGTTTTAAAACTGAGAGAGCATTACTTGTGCTCTTTGGTTTATTTTCCCTCTACATTTTTAAAATGCCCCTCCCCTTGCTTTTCTTGTGGAAGGGAGGAGGGAAAGGGGTAAAAAGAAAAACCTGAGAGAGAAGATAGGGATTTTCCCAAAATTTCAATTTTTTTTTTCAAAAATAACAAACTTCATTTTTCCCCCCAAAAGTGTTCATTTTGATTATTTTTAAAAAGGAAAACCTCAATTCCATCAATTCCCTCTGGTTTTTGTTTGTTTCAGGGAAACCCATATTTTTGATATAATAAATCACCGGTTCAAACCCTTTATTGGTAGTCCCTTTGCTAGCAGAAATATTTTGTGAATAAAATAATGTGCGAGGAATAAGCTCTTATCTTCTGTGATGTATTAATTTTAGGTATGGCAGCCTGAAGGAGTGATGTGGGTTAGAATCTGCCCCTTTATATAAAATCTTTATCAATAGCACTTTAAACTATTTCAGGTAGAGACACTTCACTAACTTTACCTTGCTGCCATAGAGCCCTCGCTATCTTTTTCCAGTTATATTTCTTTAATTAGGGATGTATAAAGTTAATAGCCCTAAAACCCCAACTCCTTACTAAATGGTAATAAAAATGTTGTGGATGAATGTACTCAATTTATAGCCAGGGAGTCTCTATGTTCACCTTGTAAAATTTATTTCACCCTTTTAAAAATGTTTTTTTTTTTGGTCCTTGTTGTTAAATAAGCCCTGAAACTATCACACCTCTGGACAGGTGCTGGCTGCAACTTGCAATGGCTTGCTTCAGACTGCAGACGTTCCTCACTGGTGTTGGAATCCCAGCAGCCCTGCCAGGGTTTGTATTCATGGAACTAGAGCTGAGTTCAACAAAACGAGTTCCAACATGGGAACTGGTTAATGAGCGAAAGCATCAAGCTGAGCTTTCTGTTCGTGTGGCCAACATCGGGTACATCATTGGAGGGCCAGGAGTACAGGGGAGGAGAGAGGGTATGGCCGCATTCTACCTGAATCAGATTGGCTGCATTGAGCATGTTGGCAGCCAGAATAATTGTAAAGCAGCCCTCCAGTTTACCTGCCTCATAGCAGGGGAATCAGCCTGGCACACAGCCAGTCTACTGTAATGGGGAGACATAAAGGTGGTGTGGAGACTCCTTTATATGTCTGACTAGCAGTTGCACTGTGCACTTTCTGGTTGCAGTTGAAGAATCAGTATTCTAATTCTATCAGATAACAACAAGATCCTTTTACTAGTCAGACACCGCTCCTTTGTCAGTAGGTCATAATGGCCAGAGATGAGCATTCCACACCCTAATAAGGCTGAATAAATTGCTCATTACCATCTGATATTTGAAAAAGAGAAAGACCTGTGATTTTTATGCTATGAAATATTAAAATGCTCTGTAATCTAACCAATGAAATATTAAAATGGTTCTCGGCTGCCCTGATGAATACTGTTTCCCGTTGCTATCTTCCTTTGTTATGCACTGTCCTTGTTTTCTTTTTCCCTTGGAATAAGCCGTTAACAGATTATTTTTCTACTAAAGAAAATTGCTTGAATATGAAATTACATTCCATTATTGACAGAACTGTGTGGTGGGGGGGGGGTAGGATTTCTTTTAGTCTTTTGGGGTTCAACCTTATAATTAAATATCTGTGACTTGGAATACCAGGCTTTGGCCATCTATAGTCTCTTATATCTGAGATTTGCAAAGAGCTTTACAAACAGGATGTAAAGCAGGTGATGTTCCCATCCTCCCTGGAACATTCTGTGCACACACACTATTCAGTCTGCTTACCCTCCTCCTAGAGTTTGGCTTTACTGGTAACTTAAGGACCCATAGGGAGCTAGGCCCACATCTCCCATTTAACTTCAGTGGGATTTTGGCACCCAGCTCTCTCAGGCTCCTTTGACAATCTTACCCTTAAATAATAACAATGCAACAAATTTCAGACTGAACTTTCAAGGCAAAATGGGTGGCACCTAAAGCTTTCCCTAGAGAACCCCTCTGTCCCAAATCTTACTTCCAGCTGTCCCTGACATCTGAGACCTGTACATGCTCAGCCCCTCTGAAGATCAGCTTGGTTACTGGTGTTTAAATGTGGATCTATGTGCCACAGTTGAGGCACCCAGGTTTGAAATTTTACTTTGACTTGCTGTGTGACAATAGGTGAGTCTCTATTGCAGAGTCAAGACGAGAACACAGATCTTCTTCCCAGCCCTGTGTTTTAATTACTTGAGATTGCTACAATAATGTCCTTTCTGCAAAGTTATCAAAGTTTGGGTATTTTTTTTTCCCTAGTGGTGTCAAAATAGTGCTTAGGAGGTTTATTCAACAGACTGTGAACTGAGGGTTTATTCACTGACCTGAACTTCTTTCCACTTAATGTCAATGATTGAAACGAGAGATCAAGCAAACATTTTTTCCTGATCTCTGAAAAGCTGCCAAAACTGAAGAGAGATTCAAGTTATTAGAGAGAGAGAGGGTTTTTTTTGTTTTTCTACTTCTTACAGCTTACTAGGTTTTGGATGGCACTCAGTTATTGCAATAAGAATACAAAATGATTCTGCATCAAATCCCTGTGAACCTGCCTTTCTTGGCACAATACCATCCATAAAGCATGTGTATACCTATCTGTGTATCTTATATGCATGTTTACCTTTATTCTTTTTTGTAAATATCCCAGATACAGTCTTTTGGGGAAACCAGCTGTCTGCAACTTCTCTCTCTGTGATAACTAAAGATGGTTAACCTAAAGTCCTGATCCAAACATCCCTAAACCTTGGGAAGTAAGAGGGTGCATTTTAAAATATGCATCTGACTTTTGTGGCTTGAGCCCATCCATGGTGGCAACCTGGTTGCTGAAATTTTTAAAATGTAGGTGGAAATATTCTGGTATGCCTACACTTCAATGGAAGCCCAGAGTTAGTAGAACTCAAGTTAGCAGACCATGGAATTTGTGAATTTAGGGCTTGAACATCTACACTCATTTGTAACCCCAGGTTGGGAATTGTTGAACTCTGGGTCCCAACCTGGGGCTCCAGCATCTACACTGCATCATGTGGGCCCAAGTCCAACCACCCATATCCCAAACTTCCAAGCGTCCTCCCAAAATGTGGGTGCTCTAGCCCTTTGTTCATGATGAACTGTAGGAAAACCTGACAATCCACCAAACTTGATTGTCCAGAGGACAAAGAAAGTCAGCCTGTGGGATTGCGGGATACTCTTGGCCAACTCCAAGAGCATGAGTCCAGTGGGGCTGCATCTATAATATAAAGCAATAGGTCTTAAATCCTGGGTCCCAGCTTTATTTAGGCTCAGACCCTCCTCTCCCATGGCATCCTGGGACCCTGGGTCTGAGTCCTAGGTTAGCACAATTTGTGTATAGATGGAAGTGGGGTGGCTAGGGTCATAGGCGCCGACTCCGTGGGTGCTCCGGGGCTGGAGCACCCACGGGGAAAAATAGGTGGGTGCTCAGCACCCACCGGCAGCTCCCCGCCAGCCCCAGGGCCCGCGCCCAGCTCCCCGCCAGCCCCGGGGCCCACGCCCAGCTCACCTCACCACCGGGAGATGTTCCGGGGCCCCGCCCCTGACACCGGGCGATGTTGCATCGGGGGCGGGGCCCTGGCTAGGGTTGAGTCTGAGTTCAAACACTGGGCTTACATTGCAGTGTAGACATACTCCTAGTACTCTGGGGTAGAGGCCCACGCTCACTGATTAACAGCTCTGCGCAAGCCATGTGGCACTGTTTGCAGAATGTTCACTCGTTCTTCCAGTAAATCTGAATCAGAGAATAAGCCTTAAAGCAAAACCACTCCTCTTAAAGGGTCATTAAAGAGCCCCAGCACTGTATAATAGTGTTCATGCAGTGAAAGTAGGTAGTTGCTGCTATTTAATTGACACTAAAGAGCAAATGTACTTGCCCAATCCTGTAAGTAGTCGAGCATCTTTAGCACAGGTTTGTCTGCAGTGGGACTTCACAGTTACTTTGCTAGTGCTTGTGGCCCCCCCTTGCACTTATCAGGGTAAGATGGTAAATTACAAGAAGACATCTACCGAGACTGAAAGGAGATTCAGATTAACATCTTAACTGGTTGTTTACCTACTCTTGGTGCACTAGTGAATGTGGCCCAGAATATTTTCTTAACTGCATTACAACTAAAAATATAAAACCTAATAATAGAGTGAGCCTGATCTTGCAAACTTTTCTCAATTATGGGTCAGATTCAGCAAACACTTCTTAGATGAACAACCTCATTGATATAATGTCCTTTCATCGTGTAAGATCTTCAGCTGATAAATGAAATGATTAAATATGTTGCATTTTGGGGGCAATTGCACAAAATGTGCAAATCCCTATGATTCAGAATGACAGATTCAGCTAACAGGAGGCTTGTCCTGTACATTAAGCAGAAAAGAAACGTTTCTTCTGTGACTTAATATTTTTAAAAATATCATCAGAAAAACTTTCACAGAGAGCTCCAGGCATGCACGTTGACAAGTTATTTATAGAAGGTGACTGAGTGTGAATACTAATGGGACAAAATGTTACACTAACACACTCAGATATAATATGACATTGTATCCTTTATAAAACTATCTTAAAGGGGTTTATAATCTGGATAAAAAAATATATCCTGGATCAAAACTTGGCACAAAGAGTAAAAACCCAGGAGTAATTTTGTTAATCGTCCAACCAAATCTGGCATAAGTGTTTTTTCTAGGATTCTCTCTGCCCATTGGAACCCCTCTGAATTTCAGGGGAAGGGCCTTTCGAGTTTGAGTCTGGGAACTAGAACCCACCCCTGTTGGTTTGGTACACGGTCAGATCTCAAACTGGAATGGACCTGCATGACAGGTTAGAGAAGGCTGGAGGAGGCATAACTTTTGGTTTGGTTTCATGGCAGGCTGACTGACCAATAGCAGAAAACTTACAAATTAAAACACTATTTTCCTCCGCTCACCAGGGAGCTCAGCAGACTGCAACTCTAAAATTAATATTCAGAAATCAATGCTGGAAATAATGCTAATAGATTGATCTAAATCCTTTTGATTTCATAAATGTAAAGGTAAATCTAAGATTCCATCCTTAAATTGCCCTATCGGGTTTACGTGTTGCAGCAGCACATTCTGTACCTAACATGCTGTACAGTTCTCCAGAAGCTACTTAGTCCACAAGAATCCCTATTGTGCCTATCACAAAACCACTATATAAATCCATGGTGCACCCACACGTTGAATATGGTTTCCAGTTCTGGTTGCCCCACCTCAAAAAGGATATAGCGGAACTGGAAAAGGTTCAGAGAATGGCAACAAAGAGATCAAGGCTATGGAATGGCTTCCATATGAGGTGAGACTAAAAAGATTAGGGATGTTAATCTTGGAAAAGAGATGACTAGGGATATGATAGAGGTGCATGAAATCACGAATGGTGTGGGGACAAGTGAATAGAGAAGTGCTATTTACTCCTTCCCACAATACAAAATCCAGGGGTCATCAAAAGACATTAATATGCAGCAGGTTTAATAGAAACAAAAGGAAGTACTTTTTCAAATCATGCACAGTTAACCTATGGAACTCCTTGCCATGGGATGTTGTGATGGCCAGAAGTATAACTGAGTTCAAAAAAGTTCTATATAGGTCCAACAATGACTTTTAGCCAAGGTGCTCAGGGATGCAACCTCCTGCGACACTAAGCCTCTGACTGCCAAAAGCGAGGAGGGGAACATGGTTCTATCACTTCAACTGCCCTGTTCTGTATACATCCCAGAAGTTCTGATATTGGTCACATTTATCCTGGAAGACAGGATACTGGGCTAGATGGATATTGGTCTGACCCACTATGACAGTTTTTATGTTCCTTATGACTAAGAATAAAAGTCCTAACACTGAATTTCCTTGCTTTGTGGGTTTGTCAGACCTTTTATTGTTTCTTTAAATATATTAGCACACACAAAAACTATGTTAAGGGACAGGATGAATGCTGTTATGAAATTGGCCACATTCATCATAAAATGCCTTACTGAAGTCTGTAAAGGTATTAGTTACTATTTGGTTCAGGAAACATTTTTCACTCAGCATGGCCAGAGCACATTGCCAAAAAGAAATCATTTGAAAAGATGGGTCTGTGTTAGAAATCTGATAAAATGCCTCTTTAAATTGAAACTGAGGAAGTTATTGAATAAATGCCTATACATTATTTATATCTTGTATGATCAGAGTGTAACTTCTGTAAACTGTGTGTGGGAAAAAATAATGGACCAGATTCTCTCAATCTCTCTTCCCCGCACCCTTCTCCTTCCCCTTCATTCTGACTCCTTTATGCCAGTCAGATCCCACTACAAAGGAGCTAGAATTTGGTCCTAATGTCCAGTTGAGAAGTTGTCCAGCATAGGGGTCTCTCAGATAGAATAAAGCCAACATATACTAGAGACCTAGGCTAGGATATATCACCAGTATAATAGGTAGATTTTTGGAGGGGTTGGAATATTAGTGAATAAACTATGCTTATTCCCATTTATCATCTTTAAAATTCGATAGAATATTTTGCGCTATAATGACTGAAATACAGTACTAGTAACAAAACACACTTAAAAGCATTATTTACAACAAACCTGTGAGGATCCCAGATATAACTTAGATAATTATGCTTAGAATAGTTCATGAAGGGGAAGACTTTCAAAGGTGGAAAGGTCCCAACCTTCATTAAAATGGTAGTTTAATAAAAGAATAATAGACTTTCAACATAAGTTGGGCCATTTGTGCCTTTGAAAGTCTCCTAAAATTCTAAACTAGCATATGAAGTATAGTACTTATTTATTCATTAACATTTGGAAAAAAAACAAATCGCCTACACGTTTCTAGGGATAAGCAAACTAGTTGGGATAAGTATTAGAACTGATCTTACTCTTCGCCATGAGGTATGGGAGTCAGGAGTGTGGGATTCCATTCTCACCTCTGCTGAAGACTTTCTCTGTGGCCTTAGGCTAGGTGGTGGTGTACCTCAGTTTCGGCCATCTGTAAGATGAAGATAATGTATACCTTTTATAGAGTATTAGTTTATTAAAGATAAAAAGTGCAGAAGAAGTGGTGGTCTAATATTTTTGGGTTTTTTGTCTTCATTATTAATTCACTCTGAATTTGGAGCAAACTTTTTCATGAAGTTTCAGAAAGTTGCTCAATTATTTTTTCATTATTTAATTTCCCAGCGCTTATCCAGATGCAGAAGTACTGAATATACAGAGAAAATCGGTTCTGTTATTTCAAGCCAGACTGGCAACAAGAAAAAATAGGATGACTCTCTCAATCTATTGATTAGGGTTTTGTACTGCTGCCCATTCCATAATATTGGAGCACCTTCCACATACAATTGACTGGCAGTAGTTGAAGTCCCTAGTGGATTCATATTGTAAAAGAAACCTTTTTCTCACGAGTGCTAGTCCAATTTGGCAAATTCAAGAGATTCAGATAGCTTTAAGACAAGAAAAAACAGACCTAACATTTGAAACAACGTGGGTCAGACTCTGTTGATGCTGTTTCTTATTTGTATTGTGGTAGTGCCTAAAAGATCCTAGCCAGGGTTTTGCCAGGTGCTATAGCTCTGTGGAGAGCTCATAATCACAAAGACAAGACAGACACACTGTCTTTTACTTTGACTTGTATTCTTTTTGTGCAGTACAATAGAACCCAGTCAAATCTGAGAGGTTTTTTTGGTGGTACTGTAACACAAATAGGCCAAAATCTCCAAACACTCCTATGACTCATAAATCTGGCCTGCATAGTAAACTGTCCTTGGTGGAAAGCAGGTAAGGGCGGGCAAGCTGGTGAAGCTGGAGGCAATAATATGCTATCATGGTTTCTGGAGCACCAGAAGGCAGTTTAAAAAGTGAGTCTCTGGATGTTTATGCATTTAAGAGACAAGATACCAACATTATCCATGAGTATAATATTCATACTACTTTTCATGGCACCACTATGCATAATCACCTGCTATTTCTCCAGTGTTCTCCTCCCTGTGTCCATTGCCACCATCACTTTTCATTTTCTAGCTATGCTCTTACTTTATCTGACAAAGCAAATATAGTTACTCCATCATCCAATGCCTTGCAGATGTTTGCTAATACAATTATTTCTCCACTGGTTGCTGCTCCGCTTGGGAGCCACATCACAGCACTGAGCTATCAGTATATTTTCTCTTTGCAGGACAATGCTGTTGTTAAAAACCCCTGGCTTGAAGGACAGTTTTGTTAATCATTGTGCCAGTGGGTCCCAAATACAGTTGACCGAATACCCCAGTAATGCTTTAATACGCTATCATCTCTCCAGCTATCTTTTTACAGCAGGCTTTACTTTCTAATATGGAGGATGATTGCTCTTCTGACAGACTAATTACTGCCCAAGTGACTTCTTGACTTGCAGGCTAGAGATCCTTCAGGGAAATACCTGAAAATTCCAGAAAACAGCCAGTGTGACTTTCTCCTGTCATTTGCCCTTTGCTGCTTGTTTCCATGCCCCGACAAACTGGTGAGGTAAGGAAACCCACACAGCAGGTAGCTTCTCTCCCACTAAGTAAATGTTAAGGTTGATGGTGCCGTGAAATGAAGGCCTCTTTTATGTTGCCAAATGTATTTATTTCCTCTAATACAATATTATGGACTTCTAGAAACACGGTGTTCAACCGGTGACCAAAGGTTAATTCACTTGTAGTAACAGGTCATTTTTTCTTTTCTTTTTTTTATTGTTTACACTTGTGCATTGTTGACTTATTTTCTACCAGTTAAATGTCAGGTTACCCTCCGGTGGCTCCTTTGATAAGGGAATATTGAGCCTGAGTAGTAATCAGGAGTGTAGAGGGCTGCAGAGCACGGCGTATCATTAGAAGTGTGTTGATTGTCAATGTTTCACTGCCCCACTGAGCTGGCTCTCCTTTGGCTCACCAAGGACTGGTATTCTATGTAGTTAGACCTCGTGGTATCAACCAAAAGATGCTTTCTATTGCATGTGGACTGAAAAACACAGTATAGTTTATCTTAATGTTTCATGACTCAGTTCTGTTCATCTACTACAAAAAAGCTGGTGTGGAAGTCAGTAGAGGGAATTTGGATGCAGGCCTCTATATGAGCAAGAGTCAGGCTAACTCTAGCTGTAATAACGCGAGATTTGTAGAAGCAGGGCTCACATCAGAAGCGGGTGGAAAGACAGCAGAGTAGAGTCAGCATGACCCAGCCTTGAGATAGCTATGTTTTGAGAACAGAAGTGGGCAAGGAATGGGCAAGACATAATATAAACAAACTGCAGTTGTTGATCATTACTGTATGTAACAAAGGTATAAATGCTTGCCTTAATTGTTTATCTTTTGAGAGACCTGTCTAGGAGGGGGGAACCCTGTGTCCTAGTGCACTCTCTCCCTCATGTGCAATTGCTTGAGTTAATAAAATGTATCTGCCTTGCTGCACCCAAAGAAAGAGTGAGAACTCTGTTTTCCTCCGACACTGGTAAAACTTGCTGGACTTAAAGCTTGAGAGGTTTTTCTTATGACAACAAGGATTGAATGGTATGGGTGTAGCTGATGGTAGAATGGGGTGGTGGTAGTTTATATCTGTTTAGCACCAACAATGAGCTGGGTTTTGTGCCAGTCTGGCCAACATTTTCAAGGACTAGTGACTTTGGGTTCTTAATGTTTGGGGGAGGACCAACTTGAGACACCTTAAAGGGGTCTAATTTGCCGGGGGCTGAGTTCCCAGCATTTTCTAAAAATCCAGGTCTTTTTAAGGTGTCCCAAGTTGAGCATCTCAAAAACAGAGGAAAGCGCCAAGATGACTAGTTGTTTCTGAAAGGTCATAACCCCAAGGAGCTGACAATTGAAGGCCCAGATATAGATACCATGAGCTGCAGTATACTGTAGGGGTGGATGTTTAAGTAAATGCTGTACTTGGTGGTTCAATGTTGAAAGGCCTCATGGATGAAAGGAACTTGAAATAAGAGTAGGTGGCCAGTTGGCCCACAAAGGCAGAAAGGTTGTTCTGAGGTAAGAGATAGGAGCCCAGCTTCCCCATCCTGCATAGCCTTTTCCACCCAGCCCCCTGTGATGTTAAGCCTAATTCTCCTCTCACTCACACTAGTGGAATGCCATTACCGGTGACATTACTCCTATTTTATGCTGTGTAAGTGAGAGCAGAATCAGACCTGTGTTGTTGTCCTACTTTTCCTGCTCCTGAGTCTCTTGATCTCCCTTCCAAGCAGATTAAATCTTTCAGTCACTTGTCTTTAAGTGGGCTACCTGACCTGCTACAACAGATGGAGTTAAACAGATGGTCACACTGGACACCCAAGCTCCACTCTCTGTAGATATCTCATATTTTTGTTTAGGAAGAGAATTGTGTCAGCTGATGTATGCGCGGTAAAAAGTAACTACAGGTATTTGAGGTTGATGTTCTGTACCTGAGATTATAAATTCTTTGGGGGTAGGGACTGTGGTTTTTGTTCTGTGGGGTCTATACTTGGGGCTCCTAGGTTGAATCACAACACAACAATCAATCATCACAATAGGTGATGGAAGTGTGAGTCAACAGTCTAGCTCATCTCAAAACATTAAGCAAAATTGTACTTATTCATGAAATGCCTTTATAAATAGCTTTTACCTTCCCCGCTGTTCTCCCTAAACATATAAATATACAGATTTGCAGTGGGACTAAAAACTTATTTTACTGGCTGTCATGTGCAATTGTATAACAGATCCCTTGGTTAGGTTCCAAGCAGTTTTGGTTATACATGGTGACTTGTGGTGTCATTCTACCTCCTGGAAAAATAAATAAATCCAATGAAAACATTAGGCACTGAGATTCAGGAGATTTGGGTATAATTCACAGATCTGCTACAGACTTCCTGTGTGACCTTAGCAAGTCAATTAATTTCTCTTAAATTCTCAGTTTCCCAACTATAAAATGGGAGTAAAAGACATTCCAGATTTTCTTTCATATCTAAGGAAGTATAAGCTCTTCATGGCAAGGATTGTCTCTCACTATATGTCTGTACAGCACCTAACACAATGGGGCACCTCAATTTTGTTTGGGCCTTTAGTTCTACTATTATGCAAATAGACTAGGATTTTCAAATTAGCTTATGGGATTTAAGTTCCCAAATCCATCTGAAGTTCAGTGGACTTTGGCCATCTAGCTCCCTGAGCCTTTAAAACCCCTAGACATAATTGATAACCTCATCATCCCTATTTTAATAAAGGCAGAACGTAACACAGAGCAGCTGTGATTTGACCAGGGCCGCCCAATGAGTCAGACAAAGAATCCATTTACACCTTCCAATTCAGTCCACTAGACCACGCTGCGTCCCCTGCGATGTTCTGCAATACCAAGGCACAGCAGGGTGAGTTGAGGACAGAACGTCAACCTGGATTTTTTTCAGCTTCAACTCTCTCTCTCTCTGTTTTGCTTTTATGAGTTTAAGTTGTGCTTACCACTCTAACCTAGCTCTTGTGATTTAATTTGAACTTCATCTGACTTAATCGCAAATGATACTAACTGGATGTAGCAGATGAACACCACATGTGCTCCCTGACCCAGCCTCTCAGATTGGAAATTAATTATATTTCTACTCTGTTGCAGACTAATAACATTTATTTGCTTGCCAGAAACGCAATACTTCAATGTACGTTACAAAGGAGACAGACAAAACCATTAAGGTCTTTTGATTTATGAAGCCAACACAATGTGAAATATTTTTCAACACAGGGAGCCTTTTGCCATGTTTAACCTCACCCTTGCTCATCTGTATCAATAGAAACAGTTGTGTGTAAGAGAGAGGTTGTGCCAGCTTAAAAAATGATGCTGCAGTGTTTCTAATTGACAGATATGGGACATTTATTTCAATTCAGGAAGGAGGCAAAAAAAATTCATAAAATGACGAACTCTGCTTTGCTGCCCTTAATAAAAGATGTAAAATGCTTACCTAGTTGATATTGCTCTACCACTTTTGTAGGTTCACTGAATACTAAAGCAAAAAACAGCACCATCTGCTAGAAGCGGGCAATGTCATTACAAGCAGCCCTACAGCAGAGTCCTTGCACTGCGGCAATTCTAATTATCTCTTCATTTCTTCTTCCTCACTGACGCTGCACATACAACTTTATTTTCTACATTACTGAGGCATATAATAATGTACAAAAACTGCATGAGTCCAGTGGATAGGGTATGGCAGACCTCAATTCTGTGCTCAGCACTGCTAGGAACATGCTGTGTAATTTTGGGCAAGTCATTTAATTTTATTGTGCTTCAGTTTCCCTATCTGTACAATCAGGATAATGCTTATTCACCCTTGTATAGGCCCTGGTACTACACTACTGAAGTCAATGGGAGCTTTGCCACGGAGTTCAATGAGCGTGGGATCAAGCCCATAGTACTTTGAGATCCTCATATGAGACCTGATCCAAAGTATATTGAATTTAATGGGAATCTTTCCATTGACTTCAGTGGGTTTGGCTCAGACTCTTGAGTACTATCGTTGTTAATGGTCTTACACAAATAAAGGGGTCACAAATATTGGATTTTAAAATTATAGGATTTTTATATATAGAAAAAACTTTGTAAAGGTTGTCTCTTGGGGTGTTATAATTTTTAGAAGAAATAGTGCCACTCCATTACATGTAATAGTTCTAATAATGTTTAAAACTCTATGAAACATGTGGCATTGTGATATAAAATTTCTATGAGAATTCATTTGGTATGATTTACATACTTAAGGCTTAATGTGACTATCCCAAATTCATGCTAGTAAAACCTTTATATCCCCCACAACATCATACGTTCTCTCTCTCTGTGTGAATAAAGATAGTCACCTGGATCGATCGGACTTCAGCTGTCGTTAAGACTGCGCCGATCACAACACGTCTGCCATTTTTCTCGCACTCTTGCCTTTCTTCTCCACGTTCTTCTGCTGCAAAATCCTACCTCAGCGCCTCAACGTGGTGCAGCGGTGACCCTGGCCGTCTGACCGCTATGGTAGCGGGGCGTATGCCCTGGTAGATTTTACCATGCTACAAAGGTGTCGGACTATCCAATCCAGGGAGGAGGGTTGCTCTTTCAGAGGAAAGAGCGCTTTTCCTTCTCCTTAGAGGTTGAAGGCTAGCTAAGCTTGAGGAGGTACGCGTGCCTGCCCACCTAGCCAGTGGGATGGCTTGAAGTTAACGGCTAAAACAAATAAAGATAGTATTTGAAAAAAACATTATTAAGGTTGCAAAATTAAACACTCAAAAGTTTGGAAATGCCAACCTTAATTTGGTCCCCTTGTGCATATACATTATGATATGGTCTTTAATTATATGGTCATGTGCTTGCCCCCACCCCCAAGACCCCTGCCTCATTCAGTGCGCAGGCTGGATAGTGCTCAGTTAATTAGCAGCTTTTTTTTTTGTTTGTTTGTTCAGTGTGTGGTGATAGGCCTCAGTTGCAATGAATTCGAGGCACAGGAGGCCAAAAAGAAAAGACTGGTAAAAGTGGAATATGTGGGGCCAGAAGAAATGGGATACTCTAACAATGAAGAAAGGCATTCAGGAAAAAAAGTCAGAAGACAATGATGGAGAGAACAGTAAAGAAAAAGATAGAAAAGGGGAGAGGTTGAAAAGAGAAGTTATCCAGGAGGAAGAAACACTGAGAACACAACCACAGAATGTAACGTAGTTAGAGGAGGAGAGTCTAGGTGTTGTATTAAGTGCATTTAAACCAGAGGAACTTGCATAGGATTCTGGATACTATCATAAGTAGGGCCTTACCAAATTCATGGTCCATTTTGGTCAATTTCATGGCCAGGGTTTTTAAAAATTTAGTCAATTTCACATTTTCAGATGTTTGCATCTGAAATTTCATGGTGGTATAATCGTGGGGGTCACAACCCAAAAGTGGGTCATGCAAGGGAGGGTCTCAAGGCTATTGTAGGGGGCTTGTGGGATTGTCACCCTTACCTCTGCCCTGCTGCTGGCAGGGGCGCTGCCTTCAGAGCTGGACAGCCAGAGAGTAAGGCTGCTAGCTGGGCGCTCAGCGCTAAAGGCAGCAGAAGTGAGGATCGCAGGGTATGGGGGGGTGATTACCATAGGTCTAGTTTTCCTGGAAGTTTCCTGCCTGAGTCGGGGGGGCTGACAGCTGGAGCCACAGCCTTCTCACACGGGGGAGGTGACAACAGCTGAAACCATCGAGTTTCCTGCAGCAGGGGAGGTTCCCAGAGGTGGGTCTGACCCACCCTGGGAGTGGCCCCTGCAGGGAAGAGGAAGTCTGGTCCCTCCCTGTCCCTAGCTGGAACTAGCAAGGTAGGAGCCCCTGGCTGGGCACCAGATTTCATGGGGGAGATCAGATTTCATGGTCTGTGACACAGGTGCCGGCTTCCTCCTTTCCCTGAGGGTGCTCAACCCCCACTCAGTCCCAGGCCTCACTCCCACTCCACCCCTTCCCTCAAGCCCCAACTCCCACCCGCCCTCTTCCTGCCCCAGCTCTGCCCCAGGCCCCACCCCTGCCCCACCTCTTTCCACCTCCTCCCCTGAGTGTGCCCTGTCCCCGCTCCTCTCCCCAGCACTCCCTGCAAGCTGTGGAATAGCTGATTGTGGTGGGCGGGAAGTGCTGGGAGGGAGGGGGGCAGCTGGCTGCCAGTGGGTGCTAAGCACTAGTTAGTTTTTTCTGTGGGTGCTCTGTGCCTATGGTCCGTGACCTCTTTTTTTTTTTTTTTTTTTTTTTTTTTTCCACTGTTGTGAACTTGGTAGGGCACTAATCATAAGTGCAATATTTGAGCATAGTGCTGTTCAGGAACTCTTTTTGACAAAACATTTTTTTTCACTGAAAAATGCTGATTTGTCAAAGCCAAAATGGTTTATGCAAGTTTAGAGTTTGCTAACAACTCCATCTTGGAAAAAGTTTTGGTAAAAGTTTTAAGATTGTTGAACCAGAAAGTTTGTTTTTCTAGCCAAAGTAACTTGGTTTTGAAATTTTAGTAAACTTACACTGAAGGGTTTAAAAAAAGGAAGAAATGTAAACAAAATGTTTTGAAATAGCGTAATGGAATGCTTTTAAACACACCAAAACATTTTCAGTTTTTGAAGATTTTCAAGATTTCAACTATTTCCCGCCTCCCCCCACCCCCACCCCCCGACTTGAAATCTTTTTTTTTTAAATGTCAAAGTCTCATGGGATGAGAGAGACTGTTTCCCACCCAGCCTTATTGGAGAATCTCCATAAATTAGAAGCGACAAAGGGTCCTGTGGCACCTTATAGACTAACAGATCCAGACTAACACGGCTACCCGTCTGATACTTGACTCCATAAATTACTTTGTTTCCATTTTGTCTCTATAGGAATTGGAGAGGAGTGCTAACTACCAGTGCTAAAATAGATAGGTGACTTGATCTGCACTAATCCGTGCTGGATTACAGAATTTTGAGGCCCTGTGCACTATGGAATTTAGGGTGGGAGGGGCACCTTCACTCATATTTGGCCCAGCCGTGGCCATCTCCCCTCCTGTCATGACATGGGGGGGAGGGATAGCTCAGTGGTTTGAGCATTGGCCTGCTAAACCCAGGGTTGTGAGTTCAATCCTTGAGGGGGCCATTTAGGGATCTGGGGCAAAAATTGGGGATTGGTCCTGCTTTGAGCAGGGGGTTGGACTAGATGACCTCCTAAGGTCCCTTCCAACTCTGAGATTCTATGATTCTATGACAGAGGGGCAGGTGGGCCAAACCTGAGTGGCACTGTGACCCTGTGCACTAGGCTGCAATGCCACTCACTCAAATCTGGTGGTCGGGGGAATCTGCTGAGATGGAGGCCTGGTGCAGGTGCACTGAATACATGTTGGTTAATCTGGGCCTGGCACTCACAGTAACTATGTTTGGAAATGGTAAGACATCTTCTGCTTGTGTAATTTGAAGTCAATGGAGATGTGCCAAATTACACCAAGTGTTGATCTAGCTGTGTGTGTGTATGCACATGTGCAAGAGCACTGAAAGTGGAGAAAACTGTATCTATATCTAGGAAAAGTCTTATGGGGTCTCGTCTGTAGGTTCATCAGTGGTATCAACTAAAGCGTATTCTACTGTATCAGATGTAACAACCTTCTGTGTCACCTGAATTCACTCTCTCCCTATGAGTGTTGGCTAATGGCTATCCAACATCCTGTCATCAACCAAATCACTTTTTTCACTTTGCCTATCTTTACATGTTGCATTTAATGTAAGCAATCAAAGGAGACACACCAATGGCCCATACAGAATGGACTACTATTACTAGACAATGAGTTAAACTTAGGCTGTATGAACTGATCCATAAACACAAACACATTATTAGATTCCTCGCTTGACATAAAATATTTCCTGCATAAACTGGCCAACTATCAAGTGACAAACTTTCCTGGCTGGAAGGAAAAAAATTCCTTATCTAGAAGAGCTAGCTAAGATTCTGACTCCAAATCACAAACTCTAGGTCATAGAGTGGGCATTTGAATTGTATCCAGATTTAGCATGTGCCATTCCAAATGGAACTATATGGCTCAGCAGAAATTATATAACATGATGTGTTGATGATGTGAAACTAGTTTCTTCAGTTTTTGGAGACCAAAAGCAGGAGCTCATTTAATTTGAGGTTACCCATGTGTGTTTGTGTAACACCATGCATGATCTTCTTATTATATTTCCTCTTCCTTAAGTGAACCATTGATGCTGAATTTGCATCAGGGCATTGTTAATGTAAAAGGATTTTTTTTCTTTTGTCTTATAAATACAATTCCCAGCCAATAAAACTTTGTGAAGATCAGTTAAGGTTGGACAGACATAAGACTTCTGATAATATTTTTCTTAAGAGCATTATAGTTATGGTTAAAAGAGCCAAAACACTTGGAAGCCAGCAAGTTCTAAATTAAGGCTAAAGTTATGAAAAAACTAACAAGTGAAAATCTGGAAATTCATGCTTTGGCTTGAAGCATGAGGCTCAGCTCAGCTGTTGGGGAAATATTTCATGCTTTTGTCTCTTGAATGCACAATTGTTTAGCAATCCTCTGTCATGTGACTGAGATAAACCAGGGCTTTTTAAAGATATTGCATTCTCCCTAAACATTGTTTGAAACTGAAAAGGAGATGTGTTTAATTTTGATTTTATATGCCTTCCACTACCTTTGTGGTTTTAAACCTGAATGCCAGTGTTGCTGATTTCTTCTTCTTTCAATGCTGTGTCTGTAAACTGTACAAGAGTAAATAAAGTGCATATGTTCTGCACTAGAGACCCTCAAAATGGTCATGCACCTTGGAGGCTTCCAAAGTGCCATCACCATTATATCTATAGAAGTTGAACCTTGTGCTTTTTAACCCTTTAAATAAACCCGTAATGGTTTTTAGCATTTGAAGCTGCTTCAGTTATGGTCTTAAAAGAAAAAAGACTGGCGGTCAGATTCTTGGTGCCTCATAATGCCTCTTTGTGCCACCCCAGCATCAGAAAGGGGTTTTAAAACTGCCTTAAGGAATTAGGTCCCAAGCTAGTAAAATGCTTTAAATGTATGCTTAAAGTTAAGCACACAGCTAGTTCCACTCAGGAAATGGGATTGTTCCTGTGCCTAAACATATACACATGTTTAAGTGCTTTGCTGCACTGTCGATTTAGGGTGGGTCAGGGTCAGGACTACACCGGTATGGGAACTGGAATTTCCATTTCATGGGAAATTTTGCAATTTCAAACTTTGTTTCATTCTGAATTAGAATGAAAACAAAGGATTGTGAAAATTCTCATGAATTGAATTGTCTGGGGGGAGGGGGGAATTTGATTAAATTGTAATGATTCATTTTGATTTCAACATTTAAAAGAATATTTAGTTTTAAATTTGAAAATATTCTAACCCTAACCCTAAATTGTTTCAAAATGAAAAATTGAAATGTTCCCTTCTGAAAATCTCAAAATGTTTTTTTCATTATTTCCCACCGGAAACGAAGTTTTGCCAAAATCGACACATTCCTGCAGGAAGGTTCAGCTTTGACAAAATGCATTTTACAGCAGAAAAATGTTCAGTCAGAAATTTTTTTTGACCAGCTGAACGATTTGCTCTGGGGACCTTGGTCAGAAGAGTGGGTCCTGGGAAGCTGTTAGCAGACTGAGGCTACTTTAACTGGAACCAGGTGCCTGAGGCTGCTTGAAACTGAATCTGCTTTCGTGTGCACCTTCTGCGTGATATAAAGTGGCATCTATGCGAAGTATTTAGAATACTGTTCAAATGTATGTCTTCCTTTGAAGATGAAATAGGTAAGATTGTCTTGAAGAACGAGGTAAACAGAACTCTGTGTTCAATCTCTTTGTAGTATATGATGAGGTCATACTCGATATCTAGTTGTATGTGGATGGCCAGATATCAGCCCGCCATTAGGAGGGTGAGTAAGATAAGTACAGCAGTATTTGTATAGAAAGACTGGCTGAATGGCAAGTAGTAGTAACTGAACCAGAAGATCAGACCTGTGGAGGCAGCTCTAAGTAAGTGGCACGTTAAAATTGTATGTCACTTTCGTGCTCTCTAATGAATCTGGAGTGCAAAGCACTTTGACTTTATTGAAGGCAGTGCTGGTTGGAGACCAGGGGCCAGGTGCTCAGCTGGCATAAATCAATGTAGCTCCACTGACTTCAATGCAGCTAAGCGAATTTCCACCAGCTTAAGTCTGTGGTCCTTAGATGGCTCAGGGGGTTGGTAGTGGAATATAGAATCTTTCAACTCCAGGTTGCTGGTTCAAGTTTATAGTGACTAAAAGTTGTTTCCATCTGACTGCCTGGTGGCCACTGAATTTGGTGGTCTCGTTTTATTTCCTAATATGCAAGTGTCCCCATCACAAAACCACATAATTTGTGCTAGCTGGAATCCTTGTTAGCAGTATTAGCAAAAGAGGCCAAGAATGGAGTGGCATCCTGAACTGTTTCCTAAGGCAGTGTGAGGGGAAACTTGCTTAGCTGTTGCTACTTTTCCATGGCTAAGTAGAGAACTTCAGTCTCCGGGGCTGTGAATCCATTACCAAATTCATGCCCATAAACTGGAAAAGGCAGCATCAAATAAATACTATTTCAGCTACAATTTCAAAATTAAAATAATTCCCAGTTTCCAGATGTTCAGTGGAAATTGGTTCCATAGTCAAATAATGCAAGCATAGCCCCCCACAAGAGTTGAAATACTCAGTTCAAATTCCTTGAGAGCAAAGGGCTTGGTTGCTTAAAAGTTGCTTTTATCTTGGAGCACCACTACCTATTGTGCAGAAGAACAAGACACTTAAGGCTGGATCCAAAACCCATTGAGTTTCCTATTCTATTTCTGTCTATATAGGTTCATATACCACGTTCATCGCTGCAGTAGGTGGGTGCCTTCCAGTTACTGCATTAAGCGATATGACTAACATCTGTCACATGTGATTTCTTTTCTCATCCTCTCCCCAGAGGGAGAATTGTGTGTGCAGTGGAGTGTTTAGTTTTGATAGCATTTTATTAATTTATTTTAGGTACATGTTGCTATGAGTTTGTATTAGCAAAGGCAAGGCTGAAGACGTGTGCTTTGCACTTGGAACAGAAGACTTGTGTGATGGTCCTTGGCTCCCATGGGAGTTTATTTCACTGTCTCAGACCAGGCCCCCAAAAAGCTCTGTCTCCTGCACAGATGAGCTTCATCCTTCTTGTAGAGTTCCATTGTTCTAGAGGAGTGGAGTTGTCGACCACAGTTTTCTTCCTGGAGCTTTACATGAACCTTTAGCTATCATGTGTAGGCTGTTGAGCACCTTGACAATAAGAACTAAGACTTTGAACTTGACGCTATATTCACTAGAAAGCTAGTATAGATTCGCTTTGGATCATTGGTTGTACATCAGGTCCTTATATACATCAACCAGATCCCTTAGTAAACAATCATAACTGAAACAAATCTCTTCTGCTGTAGCTTGTTTCTAATAGATTATTGAGAGTTTAGAGAAATTCTGCAAAAATTTAGAATTTCTCTAAATGATGCTGAATTTGCAAAACTGGTAGCTGTGTCCTTTTTCAGTTCTTCCTTCCCTGTTGAAAACTAATTGTTCATGTAGACAAGCTCTTAGATGTTTTTTCCCCCTCTTTCAGTTCTAGTTAAGATGCAGGATGTCAATGCAGCATTTTGGTGGGCTTCTCGGAGGATTCTCAACACTCTCCTATCAGGAATATCAATTTCCTTTTTCTGCGTCTTTGCTACTATCTGCCAGGAATATAAAAGCACTACAAGAAGGGAGCTGAGCTGCTGAAATTAGAGCGGTGCCAGAGCAACCTGTGACTTCTTGTTTCCTGCTAAACTCAGTTTGTTTCATTACTGTATCCTACTGGCCACCCACGCTGTCCTTTTATCTCTCTTGTCCACCTGTTGCTTCCCTTGTGGACATGTAGACGGAGCTCTCTGGGGCAGGGACGGTCTCCTTTATCTGCTTGTATCACGCTTAGCACAATGGAGTCCTGGCTGCTTGACTGGGGCTCCTAAGTGCTATTGTAATAAAAATAACCCTCTGGTGATGATATACTTTTCTTCTGCCATGAAGCTGTTGAGGAAGATGCTCACTTCCACATCTTCAGTAAACAATGCCGAACCTTTGCACCGAGGATCTCTGCTTAGTTCTGGAGATGTGCCAGGGGTTGGTCTCCACCCTTCCTAAAGCTGCCTTTAAACAAACAACCCCCCCCCTCCGCCTTGTTAATTTGAAGGAATGGGCTGAAAGGGGTGAGGGATAGCTCAGTGGTTTGAGCATTGGCCTGCTAAACCCAGGGTTGTGAGTTCAGTCCTTGAGGAGGCCATTTAGGGATCTGGGGCAAAAAATCTGTCAGGGGACAGTACTTGGTCCTGCTAGTGAAGGCAGGGGACTGGACTCAATGACCTTTCAAGGTCCTTCCAGTTCTAGGAGATTGGCATATCTCCATTTAAAAAAAAAAAAGTTAGGTGTGAAGTCCTCTACCGATGTAAACTCTAGCATCAAAGCCTCTGTTGGGTAAGAATATGTCCTGCTGCACATTCCTCTGATTTGCACCTGGGTGATGGTGTTACATCAGACCCTGCTGTACAATTCCTTTTAAACACAGTTTTCCTAGAATATCTAAAACAGTAACAAGTCCTGCTGCTGTCCAAAGAAATTAGACTTCCCAGCTGTATTTAGTCACACCCACTATGTTCCCATAGAAGTACTAGAAATGTTGAAATGATTCATCACATTAGAGAAATCAGGAAGGAAAAATTCTACCCTTGAATAGGCACACATGTCTATGTCAGCAATGGGAGTCGTGTATGTACAATAGGAAAAATATTGGGGCCAGATCCATAACCCATTGAAGTCAATAGGAGTTGTCCCATTGATTTCAGTGGTCTTTTGATCAGGCCCTTTCTGCATGGCATTTCCCCAAATATTAAACATTCCAATGCCATAGCTAATTAATTCTAACCCAGTTAGAAATTGACCTAATTTTTATGAGGTTTGTTTAATGATCATATTCACTGTTATCTGGTGCAATGTCAGAACAACCCTGTTTTTATATGTATAGCATTCAGTTTGGCCAATGCCACCTGAATATTTGACCTTTTGATTACGAAAATTTAGCTTCTTCATATATTGTACCAGGAAACTTGTGTGAGGTAAAGGACTTGACGCCCAGAAAAATAAATGGAGTTAAACGGGTTGACAAGATGCAAAGGAGAGAAAAGAAACAAAATGAGAACAACGAGCAACAACTACTTATTATTTCACTGGCCACCAGAACATATTAAAAATTTTCTGAGGCTGTGAATTAATTGTATGCGGTACAGCACTCATGGTGCTTAATATTTTGTCTCTCTGGGACAATTTGCTAGAGACAGCTTTTGAACTACAGATACAAAGCGGGAGAAATGGGGCTGTCTCTGGCTGTGTCATTCTTCATTTTAATGAGGAAAAAGTGTCACATAGAGCAGTGTGAATTTGAAATATTATAATATGCTTCAGTTTTATGTCAGAGTAAGTGTGTTTCTTAAAAGAGCCTAATGATTCTAAATTCTAGACCTTGTTGACAAGACATCTGCTTACTTGGCCTGTGGTTTGTGCCTCATCCATGAGCTCATTATCATATATATTAAAAGAAACCTATTAAAATATTTGCATTTTAAAATGAATGATTTCAAAAAAATTGTTCGTTTTGTCGAGCACAATCATTTCACTAGGGAGAGAGGAATAATATGTATTTTAGTTATTTCTCTTAAACCATTTAACATTTGGGTAATTCTTATAATTACTTTTTTCACACTTAAAGCAGGAAAGCCTTGTAATATTACTTTATAATTCATATTTCAATGTAAAAAAAAAACTTCTCTGTACAGATAGACCTCTCAGCTGGATGCCAAATATAACCCTAAGGGGATTCATTCTTTCTTCTCTTCGGTCATATTTATTATTCCTTCCTACCCACTTCAGTTCTCTATTATTCTTATTCCTGCCTCTTCAGCTGCATGTACAATGGCTGGATTGACACTTGAAGCCATTCTGGTTGTTTACTTAAACAAATCATATTGGGATGAAAAAGCAGATGATTTTTAAAGATCTGTTCAGTCTACTCCAGAAGGCGGTAACGACTTGTCATACTCTAGAGAGAGAGGGGGTTCCACAGCTGATGAAGTCACCCATCTGGATCTGCAGCAGTTCTCTTTAGCGTAGCTCCTGCTGGATCTGTTATGGGGTTTGGGGACAGGGATTCCCTTTTGATTCAGCTGCCTACAGACCGCGAAAGTCTTGATTTGGTTCTTAGCTGTAATAAAATAAAGATGCACGTGCACTGGCTTTGTTCAGCTTCCCTGGGGTACAGTTGAGGTTAGGGGGGTTGCAAGGGAGTTGGTGGTGTCTCTTCAGCTTCTGGGGATAGTTCTGTTCATGCCCTGGCATAAATGGCAGCAGTCTCAGTAGTGCTGTTATCTACACCAGCTGGCTAAGACCCCCAAGGGGCTGTCTGCTAGGGTAACCAGACAGCAAGTGTGAAAAATCGAGACGGGGGTGGGAGGCAATAGGAGCCTATATAAGAAAAAGACCCAAAAATCGGGACTGTCCCTATAAAATCGGGACATCTGGTCACCCTAGTCTGCTACCCTGGGATTGCCACAACCCAGGGATTGCCAGAATACTGTGTATGTGGTCCCTGGCCCTGATATGGCCCCTTACACAGAGGGGGTGACGCAAGAGCAAGCTATTCCAGTTCTAGTCTAACTGCGAGCTCTCCCACATGATGGGAATCCCCAGAGGAAGAAATCCAGCTGCTTTCCAGTACCTGACTGGTGCAAAGGGACTGAACCACATTGGAGTATCTGCCCTGGCTAGTCCAGCCACTGGATGTTGGAGAGGAGGGTTAACCCCACAAGCTGGGCCCAAGGAGAACCTACCTCTGGCTGGGGTGACAGCTCCTGCACCTCACATTCAGGGTCAGACCCCATTCCCAAGTGTGTGCCAGTGAACAGCGAACGCCCCCATCGAGACTGGCCATGGGACTTTTTTCTTTCTGGATCTACAGCCTTCAGAAGGTGACCCTGCAATGAACATGAGTCAGATTTACTGTGTGATCACGCAAGTTAATCGGAGAAAAGTTTCTTGATGGTAAAACTAGAACTGTGGGTAGTTACACGTAACATGTCCAACAAGGAGAGCTCCCTCCCATTCCCTCTGCATGCTCATCACTTAAAAAAAATAAATTTAATTTAAATACAGCAGTCTTTTTAAAATGTCCTTAGCATCAGCTCAGTTGTTTAAACCATTTTGTCGCCTATTGAAGCAGCTGTAAGGGGGAAAGGAAACAGCTCCTGCGGTTTCTGAAAAACAGTCTGTATAACATCCCAGCTGGAAATAACATGCTTTATGAACCTGATTTATCCCCTCAGCTGTACGGTATAAATCCCACTTCCTTGCTGCGTGGCCTTGATACATTGTTTGAAGGCCCAATCCTGCTAGATCCTGAGCAAGGAGAAGGACACATTTAATCAAAAACAAATGCTGGTTTGGGGATTTGTAACTCTTACACATGCTCTGCAGCTGATTGGAGGAAAAACTCGGTAGAGTGTTAATAAGCTGTAACAATATTCCCCACCCACCAGAACGATAAACTAGTTACAGTACCATATTTTGAAATAAGAGATAATCCTGGCAAAACAAGGTGTGACCATTGTTACATTGCACTCCCTATTCTTTATGGAAATATGCTTATAATATGGGTATGACATAACTAAGAGATACTTTATGCAAGATGTGTCTTGTAAGGTATCATTGGAAAGGTTATAATTTACTGAATGTGATTATCCAATGTGTATGCATGTATCATTTCTGAATCTAAAGTTAGGAATATGGACTATGTAACCATTACAAGTGGGTGTGTATTGGGAAGACACCCACCAGACAACAGGCCATCAGATTTGATGGGCCATCAGGAAGGAACAACAAGACCATGAAGATACTAATCTCTCTTCCTCCTGGGAGGCATCTGGGGACTTAACTGTGACACTACTAGGTCAGGTGGTCTTGTCACCTGATACTAAATATTACTTGGGACTTCTTGTAACTTTCCACTGAGAGGGAAGGGGGCAAGTCAAGTTTGGGAAACAAAGGATTACCAGTTTATGTAAATCCTATTTAAGGGTGGGGGAGGAAGGCAAACAAGACTTCTCCTCTCCATGGCCTGTCTGCCCAAGAAGAAAGACTGCTAAAGCCACCTGAAGGGAAGGTGGGGGGAGTCCAGACTGAGACAGGGGTCCAGTCTGAAAAGGAATATAACTGGAACTCTGAACCACAGAAACTTTGCAACCTGCCTAAAATAACTTTTAGGATAAGAAATTACATTTTGTAACCTGTTCCTTAAGTATATTCAGCTTAGTTTGCGTACTTTGTTTTATTTGCTCAGTAATCTGCTTTGTCTGTTTTTCCTTATGTTCACGTAAAATTCACCTTTTGTAGTTTATAAACAAGAAATAAGTTTATTTTATAACTCAGTTTGTACAATTTCTAACTGGGGAGGGCAAGAAGTCGTGCACATCTCTCTTCACATTGAGGAAGAGGGTGGATTATTATGAGCTTGCTCTGCACAGATTTTTCTATACAGTGCAAGACAGGGTTATTTTGGGTTTATCTCCCAAAAGGGGTGTGCACGTGAATGGTGGGGAAGTCCTCTCACACAGAGCTTGTGTGTGTGTGTGTGTGTGTGTGTGTGTGTGTGTGCTGCAAGAGGCAGGAGAGCCTAATTCAGCAAAGCACGGAGAGGGAACCCAGGCTGATTGAGCAGGAGAGGCTCTGTGAAATCCCAGTACATCGGGTGGCATCCCAGAAGGGGAGTCCAACTTGTCACATCTATGCCTTACCTAGAGTACCGTAGCCTCTTAGTTCTATACCTTAGTTGCTGGTTTGTGGCAAACTCCATTTCATGAAGTTTTTTTTTCTTCTTCCCCACTATCTCTTTTAGGGAAGTATGTTTTGTTGCCACCCTTCAGAGGGTGCCCATCCTTTAGAATCTCTATCTATTCTAGGTATTTATGGCTCCAATTACCATAGTCTCTGAGCACCTCAACATCTTTAATGTATTTATCCTCACAACACATCCTGTGAGGCAGGGAAGTGCTGTTGTACAGAACTGAAGCCCAGAGAGACTGAGTGAGTTGCCCATTGTCACACAGGAAGTCTGTGGTGGAACAGGGAATTGAACCTAGGTCTCTGGCTAGTACTGCACCAGTGGGCCATCCTTCGTCTTTAGAGTCTATGATTGTTGGTATGTGTGTATGTACTCTGTATACCTTTCTATCCTATGAAAGTCAATGGGAATGGCTTGGTGTTTAGTACCTTTTGAAAATCCGGACAATTCTTTAGATGCCTAACTATTTTAGGTGATCCAACCTTAAGTACCTAGTTGCAAAACCTTGAGGATCTGTCCTAATTGTATGGTGGTGGTTTTTTTTGTATACCTTCTTACTTACGGTAGAGTCTGGAAACCCTAACCGACATCAGAGGCCCATAAGAGGCATCTCTGCTTTGAAGAATTTACAGTCTAAATAGGTATGACAGGCATGGCCAAGATCACCATTTTACAGTCTGGGGAACTGAGGCACACAGATTTAATTACCTGCCTAGGGTCACCCAGGAAGTCTGTGGCAGAGGTGGGACTAGAACCCAAATCTCCCAAGTTCCATGCTAATGCCTTAACTATGAGACTCCCATCTCACCTTAGGTGGATATTATCGACACACGCGTCGAGTAGTGACAGTTACTGATTTAAAACAGTTGTTTTGAAATACTAAAACATTTAATAAGATATTTTTCAGTTCTGTGGTCGTGTCCTTTCCTTTTGGAGACTGCACGAGAGAGAGAGAGATCCCTCAGATAAGCATCCTTGTTAATGACAAGTTCAGCCGAGTATGTGCTTTTTCCTGTCGTTCTGTGCTGTGGTTAGGTGCCGAACAGTGATGGAATGAAAATGTCTAATCTTTCAAAAAAGGCTTAGCAAGATTACTTCAACCCGCTGCCTGCCCCAGCTGAGCTTTGCGTAAATCCTGAAAGAGTATAACTAAAATAGCTTTTTGTTTCAAAGATGAACTGTAACATCAGTGTACAGTGCTCGAGCCGCAAAAGGGAAGCACTTGGAACTAACGGGGGAGAAAGATTTGCATATAAAACAAAACGGGACTGCTGCCTTTTCCAACTTTTTTTTTTCTTTTAAACAAAGAAAAGAGGAACTTTGTGCATTATAGCAAAACAGTGGGTGGAAGCTGAAGGTCAGATGAAGAGGATTCTTTCCTGAATATTGTTTACTGACAAAATTTAGTAAATTCCTCTTCTCATACCAGTGCAACTCCATTGAATTCAATGGAGTTACTCTTGACTAGACCTGGTTGGGAATTTTTCAACTGAATGTTTGTTTGTTTTTGGCCAGAAATGCTGATTTGTTGAAGCCAAAACCTTTTGTGGGAAACGGTGATGAATGTTTCAACTCAAACATTTTTGAAATTTTATTTTTAATCTTCAAGATGTGATGTTTAGACATTTTCCAAGCAAATTCCAGTTTTCCTGTTCAAGAAGATTTTTCTTCTTGAAATTTAAGCTAATTATAATAAAATAAATGGTAGAAATCAAAATATATTTAAATTCTCTAAGTGAAATGCTCCAGTTGACCTTACCCTATTTTATTTTATTTTTGGGAGTTTGACTTTTTGTCCCGTCGAGGGATGGGAACATTTTTCAATAGCTCAAATTTTCATGGGATGGGAAAACTGTTGCCTACCTTACTCTGCTGCTGATTTACACTATAATAACTTAAAATAAGAATCTGCATTAGTTAGTAGAGGGAATCCAAACTCCCTGGTAGCAATCTTACATTAGTAGGGATGGGTAACATAGTTCCTGTTTGCTTATGAAAGACAGGAGGGACTCCTGCTGCAGCAGCGATGCCTGTGTCTGGGACGTGGTCTGGCTGGACATGTCCAATCCTGCCTTTATGGAGCAGGTGTTGGTTGAAATTCCATTTGTACCAGAAGTTGCCTGGCAAGAACAAGAGAAGGCATTTTTCTTCTGCTGTATGCTTCAGAGCTCTCAGGGTGGGCGTATAACCAGCAGTTCTACAGAGAGAGGCTGGGTAATGAGTTTGCACTAGGAAATCCTTCCCAGAGAATGATTTGAAACATGTTTCTTTTTAATGATTGATGTTTGTTCTGTACCTACCATTTGAGCTTTTATAAAAAATAGTTGGCTTATAAGCCTAGAGCAGTTCAAACTCAGCATTATTTTCCCGATGTATTTCCTTTGGACTTGGGGCTGTACTATTATGGAAAGTGGCTGTCTCTCCCAGCTCCATTCCAGCCCACCCTCTCCTCATTTACACTACACTTACAGAAGAGCTTTAGGATTGGGTGAAGAGCAGATGAAGCTGGGTGCCCTACTTCTGTACCACCACCTTGAATTAGCCTGATCAGAATCCATTCTGGTTACAGATGCAGGGGGAATAATCTGGCCTATTATTATTAGCCAACATTCTGGACACCTACTCGCATATAGCCCCATTTGACCAACTGACTTCAGTCTTTTTATTTTGAACTGTAAGTCTGAAAAAAGGTGTATTGTAAAATCTAAAGAAGGAGAGGTCTGGTTTGAGCACAAGAAACCTGTAGAAGAAAAACCTGGTCTGGCGGTAGGTGGTTAGGATTTGTGAGACGTCAGGTCAAGTCCCTGTTCTGCCAGCATGATGTAGAGCAAGGTTCTAGAGCAGGGGTCTCAAACACGCGGCCCGCGGGCCACATGCGGCCCACGGAGTTATTTTCTGCGGCCCGTCATAGGTGCCGACTCCACTGGCAGCCAAGCTCCAAACATTACTGAGTGTTTATATTTTATTAAAACCCCTCTTTGCATTATAGTTTTTAAAAAGTTAATACATTGACTTTTAATAGAATACTATATTACTTTTCATTTTTTTCATTTTTGACTATACTTTTGTATCATTGTATGAAAAGGTTTCAGTGATGTGGCCCTTGGGCCAATTTACTAGTTCTCATGTGGCCCTCGTGGTAATTTGAGTTTGAGATCCCTGCTTTAAAGAATCCTCCTGTGCAACCCAGGCCAATTGTATAGTTTCACTATGTTGCAAGGAGCTGTGTTTTTAAATGAACACCGACAAGCCTTCTTGAAGCCCCAGTTTATTAAGGTATGTAAGAATAGTCTGGATGACATTCATAGTGGAACTAGTAAGGTCTAGCAGCAGTAGACAGGAGTGGTGGAAGCTCCCTAAAAGTGGAGGGGCCACTAATGCCTGAACCATGGCCCTGCTCCCCTGTGCCACCCTTTCTCCCTTGAGGCCCCACACCACCTCTTCCCTCAAGACCCCAGCCCCGCTCGCTCCTCTCTGTCCCATCCCCCCACGTCGCTCGCCATTACAGCTGGTAAAAAGTGGAAGGGCACAACCCTCCCACCTCTAAAAGTGATGGGGCCATGGCTCCCTGGCCCTCCCAGTTCTGGCACCCCTGGGAGCAGAACATAATTTGGTTTCACGCAGCTACTTTTGAATTCAAATTGCTGCATCCCAAAGAACTTGGCAGAGTAGTGAACATAACAGGGAGTTACAAGCTGTGCCATGGAGAACAGGAGTGGCATTTGCAATTCTCCCACCACTCCACTCTTGCTAGAGGACCAATGCCATATGGTGCTTGACCACCTCTTGTTTGAATGTCCTACGCCACCATGGAAGTTAAAGGCACTCAGCGTTTCACAGGAGAGGTTTGGGGGATCGGTCTCAAGAGCAACATCACCTGGATCACCTGGATCAATCGGACTTCAGCTGTCGTTAAGATTGCGCCGATCACAACACGTCTGCCATTCTTCTCGCACTCTTGCCTTTCTTCTCCATGTTCGTCCGAAACGTTTAACGATGTCATCTTCCCATCTTCTTGGAGGCCGACTGAGGGGTCTTTTCTGTTCTCGCGGGTACCACTCAGCAATGATTGCGGTCCACCTGTTATCCGTGAGCCGTGCTGTGTGGCCCGCCCATTGCATCTTGTTATGTCTGCTTTCCACGACAATATCTTTCACACCGCTGCGTTCTCTGATTATTTTATTTGGTATACGATCCAGAAGGGAGATTCCCAACATAGCTCGTTCCATTGCCCTTTCAGCTACCAACAGCCGTTGCTCTTCTCTCTTCGTCAGTGCCCACGTTTCACCGCCATACAGCATGGCTGGCAGCACTGCTGAATTGAAAATATTTTTACGTGTGGTCTTGTCAATTTTTCCTTTGAGGACGTCCTTGATGGAATTAAACGCACACCATCCTGCCCGAATCCTTCGCGAGAGTTCTCCGTTCAGGTCTTGAAGTTAACGGCTAAAACAACACAAGAGCAACATAGGAATTAGAAAAGTTATCAGGCAGTTTTCCTGGCTATTAATTGCTTTACAGTCAAATAAAACAAAACAACAAAAAAATAGCTTTAGGCAATATTTAGAGTAGCTGGAACATAAGGTTAAAGGTCTCCAGTCTGCTTTATGATTGATAGTTTTTTTACTCCTCTCTTTCTGGCTACTATTGGGACTAAGTGGCATTGAAAAGCTTCAGAGCATGTCTGCCAGCATTGACAACTCTCTTGGTGGGAAGCATCCTCCCCATCTCTACCACGGGTTTTATCAGCTACCCAGATGTTTGTAAAACTCTGTAGCATACTCTTGCTACTGAAATAATGGTGGTGAGCTTTCTTGGTGATGAAAGGCCATATATCTTCCCTCTGTATTTATTCCTGATGATAAAAAAAAAAAATGCTGCAATGTATGCTTATCCATGAAGTTAAATTATTCACAATCAATTTCACTCTAACGTGCTCTCTTATGAAAGTTTCAAACATAGAACACATTTAAATTAAAGCGAAATCTTGTGTCTAATCTGTATGGGGGTCAGTGCTTCTGCTTCTAAGAGCTCTCTTTGAATTACTATGGAGCAGATAACCTTGCCTCTAATGTACACCTTTATCTGACAACTAGCCCCTTTGAAAGCCACTTTTTCCAGTTCAGTAATTTTAACATACAAATAATATGACAATGTTCTTCTTCTTCTTTTTTTTTTTTTAAAGCCCACTCTTTTTTAGTTTCTTCAAAGTTCCACATTGGTGGATAATAACTTCAGCAGCTAAATAATTATTTCCTTTATAATGAACTTCTCCTGACTCCTTGTAGACTAAGTCATTCTGAATTCTAAAATAGGTTACGAATAAGTAAGGGAAGAGCTAGAGCTCCCTGACATTGAAAACTATTGAAGGTTGAGGAGGAAAATGTCTGCCAAGTAATATAAGGCAAGCCCAATTCATCCAGGTGCTGCAGTGAACTGATAGAACATCCACAGTGCAGAATCACAATGGACCTCTTTTCTACTATTCTTTTCCCCTTCCTTCCTTCCCTCCCTCCCTCGTGCTGCTCTTAAGTGACTAGCCATTAGAAACCAGTCTTTCTGGTGAGTGCTGTGCAACCATTTCCACGTTGCACGTGTCCTTTTCCCATCAAGAACAATAACAATCTCTTGACAAGTGTACACATTTAGTTAAATGCTGCTGTTTATTCAAATGAATGCATTTATTGCCATAAAATAGGATGACGGTTTAATTAAGAGCTTTAATTTTTTATATGGTGAAGTATAAATATTTATGAAGGAGCTTGTCAGAGGCAGAATATTAAAACAGGTGTTTTAGCAGAAACACAAAAATAAAGTGGCTAACAGTAAACATAAAAAAAATCAATTATTAATAATGTTCCTCTTTTCCCATTAAATTGCCTCCCAAAGCGCTGTGTATCCAGCACAGCCAATGGGCGTTGTCATGTTCAGTCACTACCACCACTTGACTTTTCTACAACGAACAGGTGGCCAGACTGTTCACTCCCTTGGGGACAACTCTTGGGAAAGAGCTGAACAGGGCGAGGTAAAGGACAAAGGGCTCAACTCACTGAATTTTCACTAAATTGTTCAGTTGTGGGAGATGGGTTTTCCCCTCCCTAGGACGAGCAGGGGATTTAATAGCACATGGAAGCCTCCTCTACACCATCTCTTATGCCCATTCCCTGCCTTTGTAGGTCTCCAGAGCACAGCTTCATGTGCCACTTCTCCATTATGTCTCTCTGCTCCCCTCTAAGCAGGGGTTCCATAGTACAGCCTCTTTGCCTAACTTTTAAGCAGAACACCAGGTTGAAAGAGGATGGGTTGAGGGATATAGTGACTTGGTCCATCCCTTTCTGCCTGGCCCAATGCAAGGCTCTCCAATTACAAAAGGGCCCTTCGGGAGGTCTAGGGTTACATTTTGCAGAGATGGCATCAACCATGCAGTAAGGGACAGATCCACAGTCAGTCAATTTATGGATCTAGGAGGAATCATCTAGCCCTTGGAAATTTATGATTATCCTTATTGTCAAAGTTTACTGGGAAAAGGGCGGTCAGCAGGAGGTAGCTGGACTGATGTACACAGCGAGCCAGTTCTTCTGGTGTGATGTGACTGTCTTGCTTTACTTCTAGAATAATCTTGTTGTAAAGCAGACATTGTGACAACGATAGCAATTTCCTGAATATTCTTGGAAGACCTTATTGAATTAAGTTTAGATATCTCTGGGGTCCACTGTATTAAATACAAAGTTCATGTACTGATGTGAAGATTTGTGGGACTTGAGCTCAGGTCTGTGGGCAGGCACGCCACCGCCAGGCAGCCTTGGCAGAGCCAAGGTCAATGCACCATGCATCCTGGGAGACCAGTCACTACCGGAGGTGCTGCCCATGATAGAGAGGACTGGAAGCCCCTCTCATGACCTCTGATTGGCCCAGCCCTACTGCTTAAGCCAGGAAGTTATCTGTGCAACAAGGCTGCTCCTCATCTGCTGCTCAGACAGATCCTACTTTGTTCCTAGTTCCTACCTCCTTTCCCTATCCTCTAGCTTCTGGTTATTTATTCGGCTTGACTCTATGCTCCAGTCCCCAGCTATTGACCTTGGCTTGACCCTTGGCTGCAGACAGTGGCTGACAACCTCTTCAGGCTCTGCTGCTTACAGATTTAACCACTGGATATGACTGCCCATGCCCTGGTTCCTGACAATTATTGTGGGCGGGGATTGAATGCAACCTTTCTAGGTGAGGGAGATGTGATGTGAGGCCTGGGAGTTCAAAGACTATATTGAAAATGTGCCAGACAAGAATGGGCTTTTGGGACAATAACTATGAAGTGGAATTCCTGGAGAATACCTAAGGAGAAGTTAATGCAAATTCCTCACTTCTGGTTGTGCAACCTCCCTGCCTTTTGAAGCTATGACCTGAGGAGAAGGTATTTGTCTGCTGATTACCTGTTCCCAGAGACTGTGTTAAAAAACAGGCAGTCTGGCCAGTCTTGGTTCTGATTCTGAATCTGATACAGCCATGAATTTTTAATCATGGGGAAAACTCAGTTGTGGGTTTAGAGGGAGTGACACCTACCAGAGCCTGACGTTGGGCTTGGGGATACCCTTTGCTAGGCCTTTTAGCATGCATATAGGTTATTTGGTATCTTTAAATATATTTTCTTTGTAATGCTTTCACCTTAAGAATAAATGTGCTTGCTTGGAAAGAGCTTGTGTGGTAACTTGTCACTGCTGGCAATTCATTTGTCCATAGCCTCTGGAGAGGAAACAAAGCACAGATGCTGGCTTGTTTAGCCAGTCTGGCTTGCTGGGAATATCACAGTGTAGGGAAGGAGCTGTGCAGCCTGGGAAACCCCCATCACATGGGAGGAAGGTGCAGATCTCTCCCCAAGAGGTGATGGCTGGAAACCGGGAACCTTTAAGTGAGTGCCTTGGTGGACCACAGAGGGGGAATACAGGTGCAATTGCTCTGAACTTTAACAGATGTAACCAACATAGGAAGGATCAGTCCAGTGTGTTGGTCATCTTCCAGCTAGAAAAGTGGCTCTTAGAGGATAGCAGAGGAAAAGGGGGGTGCGGCCATGCCATCTTCACTAGTAGGCTGCCTCACACAATGTAGAGAGAGGCCTTACACAGACCAGGGTGATGCAAAAGGGAGCTTTATGCCACCATGCCCTGACTTGTGTGGATTTGGCTGACATCAGTTTAAAACTGTTTTACTTCAGCTCTCTCAAGTACTAGAACTACATGGAGATGCAGCAGGATGGGTGGATGGCCCAGACACACTAGTGTTGTTTTTGGGAATCAGAAGTTAATTCAAACACAGACTGGACTTTCTAACTAATGAAAAGATACCTGTGATCACAGGGGCAAATTAGGCTACAGGGGTCCTAGAGAAACCACTCTTGTGGATGTTTCAGAGGAAAAACATTTCCAACTCTTTTCTTTCTTCCACTCCTGTGTCCTTGAAGCCCAACCCAGCAGGTCCCAATTAGCTATGCACTATCTCAAATGCTAGCTGCTTCTCTGCCTCTAATTACTGTATATGTGCTCCCTCCAGCCTCCATCTATTCTCCAGCTTCTCTCTAGTGATACTGTCTCATTGAAACTTGGAGTTTTTAATCACACTTGTGATAGACATAGATGCTGCCGAGTGCCTGCTCACATTGAAATTATGGAGAGTTTTGCCATTGGCTTCACTGGAGGAAGGATAGGTCTCTAATTTGATTCATGCTTCAGAATCTTTGCTACAGGATAAAAGACTGAGTATTATTGACTTCCACATTTCTGATTATTTGCACATTTGGAGACAGAGGGCTAGATCTGTAACTGGTGTAAATCAGTTGTGCCTTATCCACTTCAGGGAAGCTTTGTTGGCACACCAGGGGAAGACAGGGCACCAGAGCAACTATCCTGCTTACGGAGTGGGAGATGTTAGCGGCAGCAGAAGTCTGAAAACATATCTCTGGTTCCATCAGTGGTTTGTCTCCTGCTCTTAAAGCTAGGATTTGAACTGCTACCCTAATTTAGCTCTTCTTCCATCACTTTCTCGCAGCTATTAATTTCTCATGTGGAGCCCTGTCAAATGGTTTTTGTAGAAGAAAAATTATACTGGCACTTTCACTGCATCTTCCTGATCTGTTACAGCAGTACTATCTGTACAGAACTTCAGAAGGTTAGTTAAGGATAACTTCTTCTCTGAGGGTGACACTGGCCTTTGAGAGGAAAGAGGCGACTCCTAAGTGGGTTTTAAGAGAGGCCACCTGGGCCATATAAATGGGAGAGCCTGACCTCAGAGAGGGTCAGTCAGGAAGGGGCAGGTGAGAGCTACCTGGGAGTGAGAGATCAATTGGGCCCAAGCCAGGGTTTGTCATCATTCCTTTGGCGTCCCAAAGCATCTTTAAGCATAGAAGGGCAAAACTCCTTAGCCTCTCTCCAGCTCCTCCCACAATCTCTTAAGCTAGCATTAAGTTACTCTCCTATACATTCATAGTGTTTCAGCACATGAACCACATATCCCTGTAATATGATAAAGTGCTCTGTTCGTCTATGCTGCTAACACCACACACACACACACCCCCCACTTCAGAGCAGCTAGTGTACGTAATTAGGATTAAAATACTGTATAGTTTTACCGGAAGTGTGTTCCCTGTAGCTACTTCTAACTATTCATTTCATTTGTCTAATTAAAATGAGCCAGTAAACTGTGGGAAAGTCATACCCTAGTTCAGATTCAGTTATCCTATGGATAACATGACCAAAGCTCCCTCAGGATGGTATTAACCTTTATATTGATTTAATCAGAGTCTCGCATGTGATTTCTCAAGCTGGTATGTACTCGGTGTGGAAGGAATGCAATTGAACATTATTCATCTTGTTGTGGGGTAATTAAAGAATGTTTTAATAAGCATAACATGGAAAAGACACCCACACTGATATATTAGATATGTTTATCATTTCAAAAGGTTACTTTGATCTTTTTCTTTCATCTTGTCTGTACCTTTTTAAAGTTCAGAAGTTATCAAGCTCGTTATATTAAATAGTGTAACAGCTCTAATTTAATTACCTGTCAGTGCTCCCTGGTCTAGGGTAGAAATGTTATTTGACTTGTACTTTAATGACATTTTTGGACAATGTCTTGTTGAACAAAACTCATCCATGGTACAATATAAAGTCCTGAAGTCACATCATTGAAATCTCCAAATTAAAGGAAAATTAAACAGCAAAATGAAACTAAAGATACAGGGCTGGATCCTAAGCTATGGTAAACTGTCTTTGAAACGTATGGAGCACCAGTTGACACAGCTGAGCCATAGAATTTAAGGCCAGAAGGGATCACCAGATCATCGAGTCTGACCTATTGTACATGAGAGGCCAGCAACACCACCCAGCAACCTGACATTAAATCCAGCCATGGAAATTAGACCAAAGTATTACTGAGGATCTGGATCATTGCCTTACTCAGCTTCTTTCACCTGACCAGATCCCAAGGGGCTGCTTTAATGGCTTGAATCAACTAAATACTGCATAAAAGATTCACTTTGTTCAGTAATGAAGTATCATACTAGAGGTGCCTGTGCAGGGACCATCTTTTTGTTCTGCGTCTGTTCACCGCCTCGCACAATGGCATCCCAGCTCCTAGGCACTATGCTAATGCAAATAATAATAATAGCTCAACAGTTTGCCACAACTTTATGCAGCTGTTTAGAATAGGAAGTAAAGAATATCTTTTTCAATTGAAGTTGCAGGCAAATATAAGTAGATCGGAATTGCCAAATGTGGAAATCAGCCAGTGCAACAGAGTTACCGCTCCTACTCCTAAGAATAGGTTGTCAAACCAAATCAAGAATAACCCTCTGTCATGAATAGGCTCCAAACTGCATAGTTTCCTTTCAGGAGGCCATAATTGATACTTGAGTTAATGGGAGTTTCCATTCAAGTCAATAAGAGTTTTGAACAAAATTCATGGTTGGAAAATGGTCCTTGGTTTTTAATGATTGAGTGGATGTTTGAGTTCCTAAAAATCCATTTTTTCCCCATTTTCTGAAAAGTATGATTTTTCTTATTTCATTCCTTGTTGATTCTCTAGCATCCTCTCTGACTAAAGCAAGAATATTCATAGCTCTGGGAATAGTTAGCTGTTGTCACCATTCTTTTTGGATAGTCTTACAACTACAACAACAAAAAGTAACTCTTGTTTATGGTTTTATTTCAAGGTATTGCTGAAGCTAATTAAAAATAACTGGGAGGAACCTTCCCTGCAGATTATAACTAGAATTGGGTCCAAACTGAAATCCTAGATTGACTTCCTCTCTGAATTTAGGAAAAGTTCATATATCATTTGAACTTCACAGTACATGTATTATTGTATTTTATATGGGCCCACTAGAACACCGAATCCAAACTCATCTGAACTCAGAATCATAGAAATGAAGGGCTGGACCTTGAAAGGCTATTTAGTCTAGCCTTCTGCACTGAGGTAGGATAGGAAAGTTGGTTTAGACATCTGTCCAATTTTAAAGCAAGACATGTTTTAGTTTTTACCTGCTCAAGGACATCCTCTTTCAGGGGTTATAAATGCACTGCAGTTAGATACCTGCAGGGCCGGTGCGCTCACTAGGCAGTCGCCTAGGGCGCCAAGATTTGGGGGGTGGCGGGCGGCTGCCCGCTGCCTCCCTGCTCAGTGGCTGAGCCGCTGAGCGGGGAGACAAGGGGCGGCTTTGCCGCGGCTGCCCCTTTTCTCCCCGCTCAGCGCCTGAGCGGGGAGCCGGGGGCAGCAGCGGGGAGCCACCCCGCTGCCCCGGGGCAGCTGCGGCAAGCCCCCCGCCTTGCTTTGCCCCCCTCAGCATCTGACTGGGTAGCCACCTCGCTGCCCCCCCTCCCCCCAGCGCCTGAGCGGCGAGCCGGGGACAGCCCGGGGGAGCCGCCCCCGCTCAGCTCCCGCAGCCTGGGGAGGGGGGGGGGGCTGAGCTCCCATGGGCGGGGGAGTGGGCTGGGGGAGCGGCACAGGGCTGGTGCAAGGAAGTTTCACCTAGGGCGCGAAACTTCCTTGCACCGGCCCTGGATACCTGTGGCTGTATCATGCCAGCTGACTTGGGCTCACGGGGCTCAGGCTTGGGGCTATTTAACTGTTGCGTAGATTTTGGGGCATGGACTGGAGCCTGAGCTCTAGGACCCTGTGAGGTGGGAGGGTCCCAGAGTTCACACTGCAGATGGAGCCCGAATGTCTACACCACAATTAAACAGCCCATGAGCCCCATCAGCTGACACTGACCAGTTATGGGTGTCTAATTGCAGTGAAGACATGTGAATGGTTCCCAAAGAGGTAAGGCCATAAAAATCTTGCTCTGGTTCTTCTGTATGAAGGGAAAGGTATCTAAATAGGGTTGCTGTCTTTGGAAGACTCTCAGTCTGCATATATATAAATTTCACTGATGTGCCTTGATGTACTACTGTACTTGGTTCCCACTCCCATGTACTCATGGAGAGTTATTGATTGTCCTCATTCTAAAAACCTCTTTTATAAGACACACACACTCGGTTCCTGAGTTATAAAGAAGGTCAGGTAACTTGAAAAGTTGCTTTTAACAATTTGGGAGAGGGCATTGTATATACTTTATGAACAAGTAGAACTAAATATAATGATGCTAGTAAAACAAAGTGAAGGGCTTCCAAGCACATAGAGTATATACCACAGGTTGTAAATATCTGCCCAAGATTTATTTATTTCAGAAAGGAAAGAATAGTATGGGTTCCTCTTTGTGCAAAAACAAAAAACAAAAAACAAAAAAAAAAACAAATTGTGGCCTGCAGTAAATGATCCAGCAGGCTTTCTGATTAGCTATAGTTCAGAAACTCTTACTTGAAGTTTCAGCTTTTTTATTGTAGCCTATAAAGGCTGTTCCTGTATATGCTACATCTGAGCAGCAGACAGGGAATAATAGATAACATTGGATACATTCATCAAAGTGAAGATGAAGAAAATCAAGGCAATTCCTAAAATAGAATAGGCCCAATTTTGAGGGGTTGAAAACCTGATTTTTTTTTTTTTTAAGACAATTGTCTTACTATTTTAACTATGAAAAAAGCCTACCCACAACTCTTCTTACATGTAGGCTATACATTATTGTTGATTTCTTTCAGTCTGCTCTCTGGGTACTTTAGCAATTAAGTTGATGCTGATACTGATTGCACTACATTATCCACTCCTCCCGCCCCTGCTCTTTTGTGTATAACATTCTCCATACCACACCAGGTTTCTGGGAAGAGTGCCTGGTGAGGGAAACCACCAAAGAGCAGGAGGGGTAAGCAAGATCAGGCATAGGTGTACAAGTCTGTCACGAATCTTGAGGCTCTTCTGATGTGGGGCGGGTAGCTACTTCTCTACTGCTTGTGGGGGGTGAGAGGGCATGAGAGAGGGAGAAGTGGAACATCCAGTCCCCAGCTCTAAAATAAGAACTTTGGTTTGCAGGTGTACCCCCTGCACAGCACCTGGTGTAAGTGACAATATTGCCCAATGTCCCAATCGAAAGGTTGCCGCTAGCAGGTTAAGTCAGAACAGGATACGTGTTTCAGACTGCATGGAAGGTGCAAATCATGTAGCAACATGTGTTTGAGTTGTACCGCCCAAAGGGGAGGGGTTGAATGCTTTTTGCCTTCAGCATGCAGAATCCGACCTGTGAGTTTGGAGCAAGCTCAGGGAGAGCTGAGCAACCAAGTTGCCAAACAAATGGAATGAAAATCAGATGAATGCATTCTTCTGTGCACAGTGTGTTGAGCACCGCATAGACCGTCTATCTCTTCTGTAATTTAAGATCCTTCTTTGACATTTGTCTTTTACTGACCATTATAAAAATAGAATAAACATGCTCCGGGCCAAGAATTAGATGTATGTTGATCTCTGGTTGGGTGCTGTTCAGATTAAAGCATCTATATAGCCTATGTATGTACTTCAGGCCTGATCAGTCTGCCATTAAAATTCCCATTAACTTAAATTAGAGAAGGATCAGGCCCTTTGTGTACAAAAAGTTGTTGTGTTTACAAATGGTCAGACTGATAAACAGCCCTTCTTCTCGTTATTTAACAGTGCAATAAGTAGGAACCCAGAACAGCCATTACTGTTTGCGCTATTGCGTTTTTGTTGTAAGGCTGAATTTTAAAAAAGTATTCTTTCCTTTTGTAGCATTTTATTTGATGTCAGAATAAATGTGACCTGCAGGCTCCCAAGGAGTGTATAATCCAACTCATTGTCACTTGTCTGTGGGTAACATAATACTAAAGTGTCTGCTGAGCTCTCAGATAAAACCTGGTGCTTTTGCCTTCACACAGGACAAAAGTAATAAAGAGGCTAACAATTTATACATCCTGTATACATCTAAAACGTCAGGGCTTTTTTAAACAAGTGATGTGAGTAAAAATTTAAAAAAATATTAGCTACCGTCTGCTTTATACAGGTAGCTCAACTCAATCCTCTGAATTGAATTCCACAGCCCTTCTCCTGTAAAAGCACTCCCTATCCCCAACCAAAACAATGTCCTAATTAGAATTGCCTAAAATTTGTCAAAAATATTAGATCTAGTCCTGGGTCCAGTTAAGTCAATGGAAAAACTCTTATTGACTTCAAAGGGGCTGTTGTTTCACCTCTAGAATATAAAGGCTTGTCTACACAGGGATGTGGAGGAAAGTTAATCCAAATTAACTAACAGTGTGAATTTAAAATGAATTAAACTAAAGTCTCTAGAAGTTCAGTTAGAACCTTGCCCACTCCATCTTGGAGTGAGAGTGAATACAACGGGGAAGGTGTGTAATGATTTGCATTGTAATGAAGAAGTATTTAGAGTAATTCCATCTTTGTTTTACTAACCAATGGGAGTGGAGATTTTCCCTACCCCCTGAAGTTGTTCATTATTGGTTGATTTTATGCAATCCAGGCCAAATTCATCCCTTGTGCCGTTTCACTGGCTGCAGTGGCATTGCACCAGGGATGAATTGGGTGTTCTCTCTTTCTTTTTCTTTTCTTTTCTAGATTTGCTTTTGATTCAGTTGTACCAAGCTCTTCACTTTCTTTTGCTATAATTGAACAAGCATCCGGTAGACATTGGGAGCACTGTGCCTTGAAGAGTCCCATATGCAAGTCCTTTTATGAGTGATGTGCCCATCGCGAATGATTTGTCTTTGTTTTCTCCATTGGGAAGGAAAGACAGGAGCTGGAGTTACAGAAGCAGCACTTCTGGGTTGTTGTTTTTTTTCCTCTGTGAGCTTATTGATTTCCCAGTGCCTTTCTGAGGCTCAGTAGCACTTCCATTAACAGCTCGATGTAAAGGGTCTTTGAGTGGGGATTGCAGCAGTGGTGAATGTTGAGGGGGCCTATAGAAGAGACAGTTTGTGGGGCTAAGCTTGAGGAGAAGGATTTTAACCACTTGTGCACAGGATTTTGTTGCTTCCCCATTGTATTTCTTGCCACCTGTCACAAATACTCTAAAAGAGGAAGGTATTACCTGTGCCACAGCAGCCATTTGGCCATTCATATAGTACTTGTAGCACTGAATGTTATTGGTGTATTGGCCAAGTCTGAGAAGCACAGAGCTGTGCATGTTAGTGGTGTGGAAGGGTGTGTTTATATTCATAAATATGATCCATATTCCAAACATGTCTAAATTTTTGAATACAAAACATTTTAAATGTCAGTTATTTTCCCCCCTTTTTTCGGTGGGCCAAATGGCCAGCCAGGGGAAGAGACCAAATTTTATCTTCCATAATTCAATCCCTCACCAAAAAAAGCTAACAAATAGGAACATAAAAATGACTATACTGACTCAGATCAATGGTCCGTCTTGTCTGATATCCTGTCTCCAATGGTGGCCAGTCCATGTTGTTTTAGAGGAAGGTGCAAGAAATCCCATAAGAGACAAGTATGGAATGACCTCCTTGCTTCCTCCCAGACAGTTAATGTGTTAAAACGTGAGGGTTTGCATGTACACTAAACATTTGTATGCAATTAGGAATTACAATGTGATCTGCTAGCATGGACCTCAGGCCAGTGGGGAGTTCCTTTGGAGCCAGTGCACTTTATGGCTGTAAAGGATCCATACTTGTAGATTGCAATTCAGAATCAAGACAATAGGGCCCAATCCCCAAGTCACTGTTAACCACCCCAACTGAGTTCAATGGATCAGGATCAGGTCTATAAAAAATGTATGTTTGGGATAGTTTTTCTACCTCAAAATTTTCTGTCACTAAAACCCAATGCTCTCTGTTAGACCTACAGTTAAAGACACATGTCCCAGTCCGATTGTTGAGGTTACAGTATACTGAGAGGATGGCTACGTTGCAATTAAACACCCGCAGCTGACTGGGGCTCAGAAGACTTGGGCTGCAGGGCTGTAAAATTGCTGTATAGATATTTGGGCTTGGGCTGGACCCTGGGCTCTGGGAGCCTCCCCACTTGCGGGGTCCCGTCTTTGACACCGTCATTTTACAACCCTGCAGCCTAAGATGGCAACCCTGGCACGCACCAGCCGTGGTTGTTTAATGGCAGTGTAGACATACCCTAAGAGTACCCCTCCCTTCTGTGGAGCCAGCTTGCCATCTCCTTCCCCATACTGATTAGTACCTTATACCACGAGTACTTCACTGCAGTCAGAAGGACTTAATGTGGAATAAAGTACTAGTCAGTGTGGGTAAGAGGATCATTATCTGGCCCAGTAACTACTCTATTTGGGCCTCAGCCTTGCAATATCATCCTGGAAATTTACCAACCCAGGCACAGAGTTCACCCTCCCCACCATATTTACCATAATTGATGAGTATGGAAAAAACTACTCAGGATAGACCAAAGAAATGTATTTGCCTCAAGCAACAGGGGAGTAGGATTTTGTCAAGCTATACAGGACAAATCCAGGCCTTGAAAACTGAAGTGGTTCCCTAAGACACAGTATGTAATATAAATACTACACTCTAGTTGCTGAGAAGCTTAACATTTTTCAACTTTACCCAAGCCCTTAATCATTAACCTTGGTTGATCCTCTTTGTCAAATTATATTGCAGGCTTCTGCTGCTATTGATGCCAACAAGACTTTTACCATTAACTTCAGTCGGAGCAGGCTCAAATGGGTGTGTTTACTCTGTTTTGACTTCTCCTTGTGGAAAAAAGTCTAGCTTAGACGCCTCCCAATGAGGCAATTCAACTGAAAACCACAGAGCAGCTATTTGTACGGGAAGACTGTTCCCTTAGGCAAAGTGTGTGTGTGTGTGTGTGTGTTTGCAGCAATCTATAATTCGATCTTGTTTTTACATAGTTATTGAGAAGCCACTGGGCTGTCCACTAACATACTCCTATGTTCCCATTGCATACTGGGTAATGGCACTTTCGGTCCTGCCATTTTAAGCTACAATAGCCTGATATGAAAAGGTGAGCAGCAGGGGTACAAAAACCCACACAAGCTTTAATTATTTTTTAAGAGAAAATAAATCCACAGGCTTCCATTTCCTAGGCACACATAGTACTGCTTTATTCTGGGAGTAACAGGTTTTAAGGCATTTCTTTTTCTTCTAAAGAAGTTGGGCAGTACAGCGCTGACACTCTCAGTGTAGGACTGCAACCATGCCAGCTAATAGATATTGTTTGAAGTTAAAAAACATTAAGCCGCCTGATTGATTTTTGTGTGCAGTAGATAGAGGGGGCAGGATTAAAATTTTACACACTCTAGGGGTCGCCGAATCTAGTAAATATTGTATGCCTGTCTCCACCATCAATAATTTAAAAAGAAGAGTCCAAAATGACAACATCTCACTTGGACAGCCACAGCTGCAGGCAGAACAGAGAGAATTTTGAGCCAATTGTGGACTCGGTGCTTTGTTGACTGTAAAGGTTGAAGAACACCTGAGGTCCCTGCAGTCATTAAAGGAGAAAAGAGCAGAACAAAGCAGACTATTGCGGGAGACAAAAAAGAAAAAGTGAAGCTGTAGCTTCAGTACTGCAGTTGTATGGATGGGGAATATTCACTGCAATGACATGGTATGTGCACCTGAATTATCAGGTGAGCTGAGCAATGTATTAATCTTAATTTTGCCACCTTTTCATGAGGGTATATACAGTATATAGTAATGGACCAAGTGAATTTCTTCTCTTTCATTGCAAGGAGGGCGGAATATGAAGCCCTTGCACTTGGAAGAGTGCAGGGGCTGCTCATTCTATTATGGGTATGTCTACACTTGAAACTGGAATGTGATTCCCAGCTCACATTGAGCTAGTGTAACCCACACACCTTCGGGGTGTGGTGTTCTGTCCCATCTAGTAGCACCGAGACCACTTAAAGCGAGAGATAAAATGAGTCTGCTCTACAGCCTTCACTAACAGCCAGCTGGCTTTTAACTCATGGTGTAGAGGCTCATGCACTAAGCTACAGAGATCCCCAGTTCAATCCTGCCCGGCAACGACCGGGGTCTGTCAGCGTTACACTAGCATGCTAAAATAGTAGCATAGGCAGTAGTGCATGGCAGCCCAGGCTAGCTGTGCTGAGTACAAATCTGTCTGAACCCTGTGGGTATGTCCTCAGCACAGCGAGCTGCTAATGCTACTGTGGCTACACTACAATTTTTAGCATGCTGGCTTGATGAAAGGTAGTATGAGTATATCTTTGTGAGCTGGGAATCCCACCCCAGCTCATAGTTTAGAGAGAGCCTATGTGTACCCAGTGGGTGAGGAGGAAAAAATACCAAGAATATGTTCCCTCCATAGAACTATGGACATCCTAGATGGTGGAGTGGGATGGTTCAGTTTGTGTAGTAATCCCGGTGTGCCTAGGGACTGTGGGAGAGAGTGTACCTCCTGAGTCACACACCCTCCATACTGTACCCTGTTCAGAGTTGTGGCTTTCTAGCCCCATGTTATCTTGAGCAGAGTAGAGCTCACAGTGGGTGAAACCACCAGTGAGCCCAGAAGCTTTGGAAGCTCCAATACATGTGCCGGGGAACTGGGGCATTTCTTCTGCACAGTGGAGGGCTGTGAGGGCACAAGCACAGAGGGACACCCCAGGGTGCAGTGATGCTGGGGTATGTGCCAGATCTGTGTAAGAAACCAAAGAGGGACAGGATGAGACAAGGGCTTGGCCACTGGTCTCGTGATTATGTATCTTCACATATAAACCTTTGATTAGGATGGGGTCAGAGGAAAAAGGTCTAGTCCAACTCAGCAGCTACCAAAAGGCTGTGGAACTATCCTGCTGTTTGGGGAATGAGCTGGGCAGAACATTTTCAAGGTTTTGAAAAACGCGCCTGACCTGAATCGGGACAAAAAGTTGAAATCTCTAAAAGAAAATCTGGGGAAAAAAAGTTGGATGATGTCAGTCTAAATGTTTTGCTTTTGACCTTTCCTTCCCTCTACCCCTTGAGACAATTTAAATTTTAAAAGGAAAAGTAATTTCAAACAATTTTTCTGTCATTTTGAAAATGTTGAAACAATTTCAAAATTTTGTTTGAAATGGAAAATTTGTCAAAACTGACCCTTTTCCAGGAAGATTTGGTTTTTAATGAATCTGCATTTCCCCCACACAAAAATGTAAATTCCTAGCTTTCTGTGCGGCACTATGGCATTTATGATGGGGCACCTGCCCCACACTGGGCTTTAAGGGGTTAATAGAGCCATAGGGAGGCTGCGCTGGAGACAGCCAATCAGGTCCATATAAAAAGGGAGCTGCAGGGCAGAGGAGGGCAGTTCTCTGCTGGGAGCCCAGGGAGGAAGGACTGTGTCTCTGTGAGGGCTGAGAGAACTGCCAGCTCCGTAGACAGAGCAATGCCGCAAGCAGGGATCAGGGAAGCTAGAACGCTCCTGGCTGACTGCTAGGACCTGCAGGCCGAGCCCCTGAGATAAGGGCAGAAGAGGGTGCTGGAGCTGCATGGGAAGTGGCCCTGGGACAATGGACTGTGATTGCGACGGAGGGAAGTGGCTGTAGAGATTGCAGGTCCCCCGGATGGGTGGAACACAGAGTTTGGCACAGCTGGAAGGCAGTGTCACTGAAGAGGATGCCGCGGTCCTTGGAGAGATGTGGGTCCTAAAGCAGAAGTGATGGTGGCGAGGCACCACACGAAGAGGGCGCACTAACATGCAGAGCTAATTCCCATGACAGCCAGCAGGTGGCACCAGAGTGGTGAGTGAACCCCCTTACATTGTGTGTGTGAATTCCATCCAGTGAGAATGCACAGGAGACCTCAGACTAACAATGTTTGTATATTTCTCTTAAACTTGCTTGTTTTTTTCCCCCATGAGTGACAAACAACTGCCACCTGCTTACATGTAGCTGGATGAGCAATCATTTGAGATAGGCGCTGACTCCGTGGGTGCTCCGGGCTGACTGCTAGGACCTGCAGGCTGAGGGCGCTGCCTCCCCTGCGCTTTCCCCCACCCCCAGTGTGCCACCGGAGCCAGAGGGAGGAGTCTGCGACCTGCACCTGCCTGGGCGAGGAAGCAAGCCAGCCCAGCCCAGGAGCACTGGTGAGCAGCCGGGCGCGGGGGCAGGGCTGGCGGGGAGCTGCAGGGCCCGGTGGGTGCTCTGCTGCTTTCCCCCCACCCCCCGCTTGCAAGCGGGGGGGCGGGGGGGGAAATGCAGCATGCCAGGGGCCGGGGGAGGAGCCGGGGCTGGGGGTGCGAGCACCCACCAGCAGCTCCCCGCCAGCCCCCCGCGCCCTCCCCGCCCGCCCAAGTCACTTACCTTCCGGGTTCCCTGCGCGGCCAGAGGCGCCTCCCACCGCGCAGGGAACCTGGAAGGTAAGTGAGTTGAGTGGGCGGGTGAGCAGGGCGGGGGCTGGTGGGGAGCTGCTGGTGGGTGCTCGCACCCCCAGCCCCGGCTCCTCCCAATTTTTCCCAGGGGGAGAGGGTGGGGATTTGGGGAAGGGGTGGGGCTGGGGGTGGAGTTGGGGCGGGGCCGGGGGGGGGGGAGCAGCCCGTGGTGCCGACAAAAGTCGGCGCCTATGATTTGTACCTAAACTTGCAGCTACAGTTTTGGATAGAGAAACGGCAGATCATCATTCCCATACTGTGCATATGCTCACTTGCTGGTAAAACATCAAAAGAAATATATCCACTGGCATGTCACATGCTGCTGCCACCTTCTGTTTTTTTTAATCTGAGAAGTAGTGAGCGGCACTGAATGCTGTAACTCAGTTTTGGTGCCACATGCTCATGGTGGAAGTCTATGTATTAGAATTTGTTTATAATGAGTGATAGATGTAGCCTGCTGACTTCAATGGGAAGAAGATCGGACCCATTATGCATAGGAACTAAAAGCTTTGGAATATCTTTGTGACTTCAGGCTCTCATGTGGAGACTCTGTGACTGTTCCTTATTATGCTAACTGGGATTCTCTGGGGAGGAGCACAAGAAAGCAATCTGTTCTTTGCATCCACCTGTTGTCTCTTGTCGTATGGATTGTAAATTCTTCAGGGCAGGGACTGTGTCTTTATGTGTTTGTACAGCAATTGGCAGAATGGGTCGCTGATCTATGACGGGGGCCCCTATGCAAGTGATTTATACCATAATACAAGTAATAAACAATCATAACAATTAACTGTTGGAGGCTCACTGATATCAAATTAAAAAGGGCAATCCAACTGTCCATTTTTAAACAAACGGAAGTTTTGAATACGCTAGAATTTACCATCATGTGGCCAAAATCTATGTAAATGAGGTTTTATTCTCCTTTCTCTCATATCATTGTTAATCAGGAGTAACTGCACTGAAATCAGCAGAGTTTTTAGTGTTCAGCAATCCATTGGTGCTTAAGGTGTTTGCAAAAGATCTGGTTTATTCTGAGTCTGGTTTCAACTGCCTGCGTTCGCATAACAATGGCAAGAGCGCCACAGCACCTTGCCCAGACTCTGTCTGCGAAGCTCAGCCCTTAAAAGCACAGTCCACAATGCTGCAAAATTATGCTGTTGGACAGGAGTGTCGCCAGCTTTTTTGCTGCCCTAGGCGGCGCCTCCGGGAGATGCCCCGGGCGGCTGAAGAACCTACCGCGGAAACGCCGCCGAGGACCCGGGCAGCCAAAGAACCTGCCACCGAAATACCGCCGAGGACCTGGGCAGCTGCTGAGGGACCTGAGATGCCGCCCCCACAAATCCTGGTGCCCTAGGCGACCGCCTAGGGTCACCTAGGGGTAGTGCCGGCCCTGCTGTTGGAAGTGAGAGGAGAATCAGGCCTCAGCAGCTGTAAATCAGGATAGCTTTATTGACTACACTGAACCATGAAGTATAGATTTAGAGCTGAACTCTCCCAAAATTTGGGGTGTTTGTGTTTGGGGGGTCTTTTGGGATCACCACCTCTTCCTCGCACTTATCCCAAGCTATTTCCATGGAAATCTGAAAGCAACAGTGTCAGTAATGTTATGTCTAAAGATATCACCTTTCATTATTTTTAAAGACATGAGAAATATACCTTTATTATTTACATCTGTTCCTTCCTCTGCTGCTGCTTTGTGACCGCAGCATCTGCCTTCATCTCTATGGCTGTTGCTGCCTTTGCATACTGTGGGCCTCATTCTAATCTCTCTGAGCCCAGGGCTACACTGGGGGGGGGGGTCGATCTACGATACGCAGATTCAGCTACGTGAATAGCGTAGCTGAAGTCGGCGTATCGTAGTCGACTTACCTGGCCATGAGGACGGCGGCGAGTCGATCGCTGCCGCTCCCCCGTCGACTCCGCTTCCACCTTTCGATGAGGTGGATTTCCGGAGCTGACGGGGAGCGCTTTCGGGGATCGATTAATCGCGTCTAAACGAGACGCGAAAAATCAATCCCCGAAAGATCGATTGCTACCCGCCGATCCGGCGGGTAGTGAAGACAAGCCCTTACAGTGGTGTAAATTGGGAGGAACTCTACTGAAGTTAATGGAGTTGCACTGGTGTGAGATGAGAATCAGTCTTTGTGTTCCTTAAACTTTTCTATTCGAAGGAGCATTGCTTTGGGGCTTTGTCGAGGCAGGTAGAAAGTGTTCTCTACGTCCAATTACCTGTGTTTGTCTCCTTTGGTTATTTTCTCTCACAACTCACCAGCCCCAGTCTGAACCCCATCCTCTGTGGCCCCAAAAAGAAAAGATTAACCAGGAAAACCAAATCCATGGTCTCTTCAGTTCCAAGATTAAACAAACCAAACAGCTACAGAGGAGAGAGAACAATTTTCTCCACTACTGATGACTTACTGACATTAATTAGATTGAGGTTCATTCTTCCCACACGTGCACTTCCAGATGAGCTACCTCTTCAAACTCCCCACACCATGATCACATCAGTAGTGATTTCGCTCATGGGTAAACACAAAATGCATATGTCGCTTTCTAGGCAAGAGGCATTGGTTGTGCCCAGATGAAGCAGCATAACATGTTAAACAATATCAAAAACTGCCTGGCTAATTTCTTGCTTATCATAGAATCATAGAATATCAGGGTTGGAAGGGACCTTAGGAGGTCATCTAGTCCAACCCCCTGCTCAAAGCAGGACCAATCCCCAATTTTTGCCCCATATCCCCAAATGGCCCCCTCAAGGATTGAACTCACAACCCTGGGTTTAGCAGGCCAATGCTCAAACCACTGAGCTATCCCTCCCCCCCTTATAAACTGTTGTAATATATGTTAATTTAGTGCAATATGGATACAGCTAACTTACTTATGTAGTGTGTGAATAATCCATCACAGAAAAGATGAGAATATGAACGTTAGGCAATACAAGATGGTAACCATGTAAAATAAATAAATTGTGAAATGTTGATTAAATGTTTTTGTTGAAATTTGAATTTCAACAATAAAATGGGACAACATACTCTGAATATTGTAACTACCTTTCCCCTCTGTTTTTCAGTCAATTTTTTTTTTAAATTATGATGGGGGACAAAATAGGAGAAAAATTCACAAACATTTTGTCGAATTTGTTTCCCCCTTTTTTGACTAGTTCTAACAGTAGCATTCATTTTTCTGAATGTTTACCAGACTTCTACAGAAAAAAAGATTGCTTTATTTTTTTTATGGATCACCTGGGCCATTCCAGCATTTTCTAATAAATCAGGAGGACACCAAAAGTTAAAATGTTATGAAAAGGTTATTTAAAAGGATGGCAAATGGATTAAATGTAAAATAACCAACTGTAAATGTTTAATAAACATTACTCCCTGTGGTAGTGCAGAGCTTTGTTTCAGCATAAAATCATCTGAGAAAATTCTGCTTTTGCTTCAGTGACTGCTCATTGTTAATTTATCTGAATGATGCAGGTGGAGTGATTAAGATGCTGTATACTTTAAATCTCCTTATTTTAGATAAGGAGAACACAAGGTATTTCAAACCAAGGTACAATAGAATAATAGAGTAGCTAGCAAGTGAAAATATCTGCAGATATATGGATGGATATGGCAACCATTTACTTGTTTGTCTCCTTTTCAACTGCCACTAACTTTGAATATACACTACTGTATGGGAATTTCTGGCAGGATTGGGTTCAAATGAGGAATGTATCTTGTTGCAATTAAATAGCTCATCCGGCATTATGGACCTAATCCAATGAAGTCCAAATCTTTCCATTGACTTTAGTGGGCTATGGGCCAGGTCCTATATCATGTTAAATAGTGTTACACTGGGATGAGAAATATTTTAGATGGCCATTTTTTAATGATTGATCCCTTGTCCAGGGATGTCTCTGAGTCCTTGGTTAGAGCAGAGATCTTCTGACATCCCAGTATTTTCTGCTTTATCTTCCCCCAAAAATTGTATAGGTGCCCATTCCTCTGTCACCTTTCTGGCCAGGGAAAATCTGGATTCTGTCAGCAACCATGGTGCTGAGCATTGTACCAATACCAGGAGAGCGAGACTGATTCAGCTGGGAGGGGCTCTGGTAGGCAAAGAGAGGTGCTGCTTATCCTGACTAGTAGCTGAGCATCCAGCACTTTCAGTCCCTGCTGAATAGTTAGAGCTAGAAACTGGGACTTGGCTCACAAGCAGAAATGTTGTAGTTTCAACCAGGAACAGAGTTCTCCCCAAAAGTCTCGGGTTTTGTGCTCCAGTGAGAAGGTGCAGGATCTCTCCTGGCATGTTCTCCCATTTTGAGAACCAAACTCATATGAAGACTTTTTCAACAGTGAGCTGTTCAGACAAGTTTTTGTATTTAGCGTTTTTTGTTTTGTTTTTTTTTACACTTCTGGCTTCTCGCCACAAGTTTGTTCTCACAGTAATTCTGGCTGAGGTGAGAAGATAGAGAAATCTTTCAAACAAGTCTGTTCCCATGAAATTTTCAGCCCAGTTTTACTGTGTTACATGGTTTGGATGAGCAGCCAGATGTTTGGATGCCTATCTGAATCAAACTTAAACTGAAAGTTATTTATTAATGAGAGCTTAATTCTGCATACTCTTCAAGCTCTATTTAAAGACTATTCTGTTCTATATAGGTTCTTCTGCTGTGCTGAGCACTGTAGTATCTGAATGCCTTCCAATAATGCGCTTAGTGTGCCCAGTTATCCAAATTTACCAAGTCTTTGCCATGCTATTTTGTGTATAAAATGGCTTAACAGTCAAAAAATAATGCGCTAAGCAATGTGACTATGCATGCAGACTTTGCAGCCTTGGTGGAGGCCCTGTGGTCCTAATACACCTCGCTCCAGGAAGAAGCAGCAGAGGTCGGTCCTCCAGGCCTGCCTATAAAGGCCTCATGGAAACAGTCAATCAGAGGCCAGCTGTCTCAGATAAAACGAGCTGCAGGTCCTGAGCAGGTCAGTTCCTGGCGTGGGACTATAGGGGCAAGGCAGGGTGCTCCACTCTGTCCAGAGTAACGCTGTCTACCATCTTCATCCACCAGGGTGAGGTGGAGTCTCTTAGCCAAGCAGAGATGGTAGAAAGCATTACTCATACATTCTGCTAAGAGACCTCAGCATCAGTGAGGAATCCAAGAGTACAGACAACTGACCAATGGTGAGGAGAGTATCTTCAGCAAACGGAGACTGCACCATGGTTGTAAGCTCTTCTGCCCATCAGCATCAACTCAGTCTAGCTTGGGTTCAACTTCAGCCATGAGTTGGTCTCATCCAATCACAGGGCCAGCTTGATGGTCGTGGTGTGGGTGAATGTGGTGAAGGTAGATGCTGGAAAGGACAGGAGAGAGAATTGATCCTTGTGGGATTCTACAACTGAGGGGACTAGTGGTGGTGGTGGTACAATTTCCCATCACTACTTGGTCAGGGCAGTCCTCCAGGAAGGACAGGAGGGATGCATTGAATGGGACTATTGGAGCAGAGGATCAAAGCTATATAGTATTATATTGATATGTTGTTGTCATACACACCTTTCCATTCTCTGAGATAGTCTAATAGTCTGGGTCTTGATTCAAAGACCACTGAAATAATTGAATTAGGCCCCTTGTGGACAGATTACAAGACCAAGAGAGAACCTAGGTTCTAATCCCAGCTCATTGTGTGACCTTGGACAAGTCACTCTACTTATTTTAAGACCTGTCCCAGTGAAGTCAATGGGAGACTTTCTATTGACATCAATGGGCTTTGGATCAAGCCTCTAATGATAAGTTATGCTGATTCAAAAAGACCGGGATACCAGTGCTCCCTGAAGCCAAGGGGAGTCTTTGGATCAGTCCTTTGAGACACTTTATGATGATTTCAAATCCAATTCACCCGAAGTTTCCTCTGAGTATATTTTACATTAGAGACTAACTATTATAACAGACTATTGCTAACAGACTGCTAGCTTTTAAGTAAAGTTAATGCAAGTAGCTAGTTTTATAAAAAGAAGCAACACCAGTAAGGATATAAGTGCTGTATTTCCTTTTAAAAAACTTTTGGTGGCTGCCTTATATATTTTGCTTACACGTTTATGCAATTATAGGTACAAATTATTCACATTAGGTCTTACGCAGCCCTGAAAATGTATGTCTCCAGAGTCAGCATGTAATTTCCTTCTGCACAAATTGCAGAATTATGCAATGAAGTTAAGTACATTGAATAATGCTAATTTACAATTGAATTCCTATGGATTTACATATTACAACCACATTAATGCCAAAGGAATCCACAATATTGTCAAATAGGTTAATAATGGTTACTGTTAGCACAGTGGATGCCAGAGGAATTAGTAATGATTAGCCACTTATTTTAAATGTATGCAGTTAACCTAGAAATTATGAAATAATTTCACATCAATATTTAAAAAGTTGGAGTGGCTGGAAAGCGAATGACATTTCTTTGTTATAAAGAGTTACCTGTGTAAATACTGCACCAGACTACTCAGGCCTGATCTGAAGCCTATTGAAGTCAATGGACAAACTCTCACTGGCTTTAATGGGCTTTGGATCAGGCCCTTAATGGTTTGCTCCTTAACAGGTTCAAACCTTCCTAGTGAGTTCTGTCTAAGTGCAGAATTTGAAATCCTGCTGGAGGTTTTAACTATTCTCACTTTTATAATCATAGAACCTCTTATCTTTTCTCATTTCCCTCTTAATTTTGGTTGTGGTCTTTTTTTTTTTTTTTTCTTGCCTTCTTGCCCCCCACCTCTGTTCTTCCGCACACAGCTAGGCTCTGACCAAATCCTGTTACTTCTTGCTCTACCGCACCTTAAAAATCTCTCACACCCCATCTCTACTGCTAAAACTTTTATTCATCTCCCACCTTGACTATTATCCTTTTCTCTTCCCTGGCCTCAGCACATCTCATTATACCCTCCTCAGTTCTATTCACAATCATCTCCTTCTGTTGCTGCTCTGCTCTCTAACTCTCCTATTCCAGTCCCTTCAGTATCTTCTCACATTCTGCATTAAGTTCAAGTGCTTTCAAGGCTCTGTGGTATCCCCCGAATCCTCTGCTTACATCTCTGCCGTCATTTCCATCCCAACCCCTGCCAACATTCTACTCAAGCTTCCTTCCTGAATGCCTCCTTTTGTATCTTTCCCTCATTCCCACCATTGCATCTTTTTCCACATCAGCACTTATCCAAATCCATATTCTCTCTCTCCTTCCTTCCTCCAAATCTATTGAAGTCAATGGGAAGACTCCCATTGATTTCACAGGGCTATGGACCCTGGCCCTAAATGACCTGCCTGTCTTCTTTCTAACCCCTGTCTAAAACAGCTAATCCTTGGTAATGTTTCAGGAATACACAACCAAAAACAGATGTTAAAAAATCTTCACCACTTTGAGCTTGGACCTTCAGTTTAGGCATCATGTGTTTCTTCACTGTCTGTGGGATTTTGACCTTGAGATCTTTTCAGTGATTATTTCTCCATACGTTTGTACAGCATCAAGTACATTGATGCGGGAAATAATAATGTCCACTAAGGACTGGGATGAGGCCATACAAATCATTCCACTTGTGTGATCTGAAACAAGAATTGGGACCCTTATCTCCAGAGCACAAAGCTAGTGGATGGGTTCTCAACTTGGGGGTCACGACCAGGTGTCAGGAGGCTGAATGACTACCCAGACCTTCCCATATTGCTAAATGGAGAGCTGTGGGGGTGTGTCCTGGCTAGATTTAAGCTTTCCTTACTGGAACCCTCAGCACTACTGCTACCCATTAAGCCGTTTTAGTCTCCCCGTAGTGATACTACATTAAAATTCAGCTCCTCATGTCTCAGTGTTCACATAAAAATAAACGAAGAGATACAAAAAATAAAACTGACTGTATTTTATAATCAGATTATGGATTGGTGTGGCAAATCTTATTTAAGTCTTTCCTGAGGAGAGAATGTAAACAACAAGCATACTGGGAAGTGGGGGAAGGCAAATAAAGGCGATTGAAAATGTATGAAGCTTGTCATTTGTACAAGCATTAATATTTAACTTTCCTCTTTCACAGGCTATTACCATTTGAATTTGTAGGATGCCAGAGCTCTCCTATTTTGGATGAAACATAGGTTTGATCCTGGCAGCCTTGAAAGGTGCCCAGATTTTATTTTCTTGAATGCAACACACACAGTGCATTTAAGTCCACTTAACACCCGAGAAACATTTAGCATTGTTCCTAGGGAATCTTTCTATTGACTCCAATCAGCTTTGCATTTGGCCCTTACAGGATTAGCCAGTGGGGAAACTTATCTTGACCTTACCTAAAAGAATTTAGTTCCTTGCTCACAATGGGAGAAATTAGTTGGAATTTCAGCTGCAGGAGTGTGTATTATTGCCTTGACCATATAATAATTGACTTTACTAATTGGCTAAGCCTGTTCAAAGTGCGGGGGCAGAATTGGCAGCTGCACAAAACAAAGTCAGGAATTTACCCCCCAAGGACAGAGGGGAGTTGGAGGGAGAGGAAAGAAGGAAAGGGCATGGTTTTTTTTTGTTTCATTCAGTGCTGCTGTTAAGATGAATGCTATAGTAGGACATTTACAGCCATTGAATTAACATGTTTGTAAACAAAGTTATGAGTTATGATTTTGTGCAGTAGGGAAAAGAGTTAATCCATGACACCACCTGGTCTCTGAATAAGCAAATGGGTAATAAGCCAATTCCTCCCACCCCCAGCTGGCTGGGTTGCTTTTTATTTTTCACTGGGAAAAACAAAGGCACACGCAGGCTTTGATTTAGGACAACTTTTTGATGAACAGGAATGGTATAAGGAAAATATCCTTCTAGTCAATTTACACATTTTACGGGGATACGTCTAGGAGGTGGCTGTTACAGGAAGATAAGGATTCTAATTTTGTAATTGAGTGCACTCTGAAAAGACAATTAGGAACTAATGTGATAAGTAATTGTAAACTGTAACAGCAGAAGGAAGCTGATTCACAGTCCTCTGTGAAAATGGTATTTGTGTATTCAAGTGATGTCTGTGCTTTATTTCCTCTGCATGTACGTTTTATTTATTAAATGATAGGATTTCTGTACACTTTTGATTAAAGAGCAGAAATCCAAAAATTGTTGGAGTGCAAACATATCTCAGCCTTATTATTCTCAGTACAGTGTGAGCATAATATTAGGTGGGACAATATTTTTGGCACTCCTGCAAATAACAAAAAGCAGCATGGCCCTGATACAGAGAAGATCTGGACAACTGCTACTCCCTGGCCAAACACAAGTAGAAGGAGAGTAGGCAGTAATGTCCCTGCCTGTCCACACCAGGGGAGAGCAACGTTTAGGCTCCAGTACTGCAAACCCTTATGGTTGTATTAATTTAGATGGAATATATGGGCCAGTCACTGTCCAACATTAAACAGAGTTAAACAAGGTTCATGGTTTGGTATACATAGACCTCAACCTGCTCAGTACCATGGTGCAAACATTATTAAAAATCCCTTTAACCATTTATTAAAGATACAGATCTACTTCCCCATGCTAAGTTTCCCCCTGCTGTTCCTCACACCTTCTCCATTATCACTACAAAAGTTTGTTTTTCTCCTGCTGATAACTCACCTTAATTGATCAGTCTCTTAGAGTTGGTATGGCAACCCCCATCTTGGGTGTGTGAGTGTGTAATCTTCCTACTGTATGTTCCACTCTATGCATCTGATGAAGTGGGTTCTAGCCCACGAAAGCTTATGCTCAAATAAATTTGTTAGTCTCTAAGGTGCCACAAGTACTCCTCCATTCTTTTTGAGAAAAGAAGGAAAAACAATTGAAGCATTTGAAATGTGAAGTATTAAGTAAGCTTTTCATTTTAACAACATTTCTTGTTCCCTTTCCCTCTAGCTGGAGAGAGTTTTAGAAGGAAAATCCTCCTTGTTTGACTGTCTCTTAGATGGTATCAAAGATGGTAGTAAGTAACTGTCCTTTTGGGTAAAAGAGAAGAAGTTAGTTGAGATAAGCTGAAGCTGTTGTTGCTGCTGTTATTAAAGCCCAATCCTGTTTCATCTCAGGTGGCATTTTGGGATTCAGCTGAAGCTGGTGGGGGTGGTGATGTCATCTTGATCCCTCTTTGGCCTGGATTGATCGGGACGTCTCTCAGAATCAGGATAACGAAGGCCCTGGGTTCCAGGAAACAGTGGGGGATGGCAGCTATGATGGTGAAGCTCACTCCAGTAGCTTCTGTCTGTTTTTCTCTGTTTTCCCCTCCCCCCACTTTCTTTAAGGGAAAAAGGGAGTGGTGGGTGGAATAGCCCGTCCCCTCATTATTTTGTCCACCGATTAGGCGTAATATCCAACATACCCATTTTAGTTCATTAATGTCCAGTTTCACATCTATTTTTTCCACCCATGATTTTAACAGTGTGTTTGAACCATACTAGTAGGCCCTCTTGTTTACACTAATTCAATCTCTCTCACTTTCATACCTTTTCCCATTGACATTTGTTGTAGGTTATTGTGACGTCTTATGAACTTTCACATACCCTTTACAGTTGAGCTCACAATAAGAGTAAATGTGTAGGCCCAGTTATCACAATATTACTCATCGTATTCACATGAGAAGTCTCATTGACATATCTATCTGAGGGCTCTAAGAACAGGAAGGATGTTCCAGTGGTTAGGGCACTACCCTAGGACTTGACACCTGGGTTCAAGTCCCTGCTCTGCCACAGACTTCCTGTGTGACCTTGGGCAAGTCACTTAGTCTTTCTCGTGCCTCAGCTGCCTGTCTGTAAAATGGGGACAATGGCACTGCTCTATCTCACAGGGATGTGGTGAGGATAAATGCCTCAAAAATTGTGAGGCACTTAGATGCTTTGGTAGGTACCTATAGGTACCTTAGATAGATACATTAAATCCGTGGACTGAAGCTGCCCAGCTGCATTAACCATTACCCCTCTTTAGCTAGCGGCTCTGTGTGGGGTCCCCTTTTAGTGGGTGCCCATAACCCACTACAATGCTCTCTCCAGGCAGATTTTAAACTTCCAGGAGCACTCTGTCAAACATGGCTGAAACAAACAGCCATTTGGAATTCAGATGACTGTGTTCATAAACCTCCTCTGCAGTGTTCAGCCGGTTCCGGGTTTTAAATTCATCTGAACTGTCTACTCAAACTACTTTAGCTTTCTTCCTAAGGGTTTTAACAAGCTTTCACAATCAAGCATCAAAGCAGCTTCAAGTAGCTGAAAGTAAAAACAAAAAAATGCCAAAGCTCCCCCAAGATGCCTTGCTTTATTAGCTTCCTACTGGTTCATTGACTCAATCCTCCTTGGGTTCCTTACTAAATAATGTACCCACGAATTATGTAGAAATACATTGAAATGCTTTCACAAAGCTAAATATGAGCCCCAAATTTCCCCCTTATCTTAGCTGCACCAGCTTCTTGCGGATTCATAAATTGAAGTGTAGTCAAGTACAAAGTGCTCACTAAGGGCTGGATAGTGATGTTAGGCCTACAGCCCCGAGCAAAGCAGGGGTGCCTAAGCCACGTCCTCTCAGGAGGCATCAGGACTCGGATGCCTCAAAGGCACAATATCGCCTGGCTTCTTCCTTGGGCATGGTTGGTAGCAATTTACTGCTGGGCTACACCAGCAGCAAATAACACGACTACTTGCACTGGTTCTGCTGCAAGTAGTCGGAGGTGGACAAAAGGCTCTTCTCATTCCTCACCCACTTGCCACCCACCTGCTCTGATATGGGAGAAAGTAGAGTGGGGTGCAGAGTACCTGCTTATCTGGCAGCTGCCGCGTGAAAGATTGAACTAGGGAATTCTAGAGATCAAAACATGAACGCTGTTGCTTGGGCTAAAAAGCAAAGATTTTCAGGTTGAGGCTGTAATAGTCTCATATCCTCTGTGGATTGGGCAGAGAGGAGGACTTGTAATGAACACTTAGCAGTGGGTTACACTTAGGAACATAACATAAGAACGACCATACTGGGTCAGACCAAAGGTCCATCCAGTCCAGTATCCTGTCCTCTGACAGTGGCCAGTGCCAGGTGCCCCAGAGGGAATGAACAGAACAGGTGATCACCAAGTGATCCATCCTCTGTCACCCACTCCCAGCTCCAAATTCAAGGGCTCCTTCCCTGCACTGGAGCAGGATTCTCCTCTCCCTGTAGTCCAAATCAGAGTCTAGCCCTAAGTGGTTATACCTACATTAAAAAAAAAAAAAAAGAACACAGCAGAGAAACAGGCAGTAAAATAAATGAAGAAAAGCCAATACTTTACCATGGTGCTCAGTCTTGGTTAATGTTTCTAAAATTTTGTACGCTCTTCCTGGAGTGTATTAAGCAGATGAGAGTGCTGATTGGATAACAAAGAAGTTGAACATTTTTCCATTTGTGCTACACATGCAGTTTGGCTGGAAATTGCAAAGGAGTGTCTTTACCCTCTGTTTTCTGATCTTTGTGTGTGGGTAAAGGTCAGGAAAGACTAGAATTTTTCTACCTCCAAGAAACAGATCCTTAATATTTGATTATTTCCTTGTCTTGTACGTCAGATAAAAATAATATTGATGTGCCATTCTTACCTTTTATGTATTTTTTGATCTAATCTAATTTAGCTAAGGTACTTCTAGCCTGCTCTTCACTGTAGTATCTAAGCAGAATCTTATGCCTTGAGGAGAACCTATAACCCTTTTCAACTTAAATACATTTATTTTTTAACTCTGGCAGTGTAGGCAGAAACTCTCAGCAAACTGAACAGGTTCCAGTGATTCTTTGCCTGCAGAGACTCCCCCGCCCCCCGCATAATTCTGATGTTTTTGACAGCACTTAATTGTCAAGTTGTTCTAGACACATTTCCAAGATTAGATTACAAACAAGTGTGTTATTTTGGTATGTAATTCTGTTGTTCCCTAACCTTCTCCTCCACCTCCCACAACGATTGGGTCTTCTCATCTGATCTCATTTGGTCAGCAACAAAGTTATTAACCTTGCCAAATACATTTTCAATTCTTTCCTCTAAAGTGAACATGGAGAATATTAGTTGTTTAGCTGTTGACACATTTTCTTGTAGCACTTCTTTTTTTCTAGTTTCTATGTCTGTTTTTCTAAAGCTGACTCCTGTTTTTCTGTCTCTGGCAGAACTAACCTAGCTTTAAAGAAATCAGGCTTTTATTGTCTATTTCTTTGCTGGGCTATTTTTAATTAGCTTTTTGCTGCTTCATTATTAGTGCCTTAGAGGCACTTGGCATCTTACCTATTTAATTCAATCTATTCTGTGGTATTTTGCGCTTTTGTCTGTTCCCCCTTCATAATTCTTTATCACTATTACAGCTAGATGAAATTTTTCAAATTTTGAAATAAAAAAAGTTGGAAAATGTATAATGAATTTCTTTTGCAGGTCCCTCCCTCTACTCTGTAACCTACTCTGGAACTTGTAGCATTTTTTAAAATTTTGAATTTCAAAAAGGGGGATTTTTTCCATATGTAAAAAAAAAATCATGAAAATGCCCCTCCCCCTTTTATAATGAGGTCTATATTACTATAGTTAACACACATTTCAACACAGCTTTTAGATCTATGAAGGTAATGGGCACATTGATACTCTGACCCATGACACAACAAAATAATCCGTCTGCTTGTTTTAGGTGAAAACATTCTCTGCTTCCCTGATCTTAACCTACAACCTCTTCAGTGCAATTAGATCAGAATACCTTTCAAAGGATCAGATTGTGAGCCCCTCACAGCAGCTTCACTCACCCAGGTAATCCCATTGAAGCCAAAGGAACTACTGATGTGAGTAATGTGTTCATAATCTGGCCCATGATAATTGGAGCATTCCCTTTAAAAGGGAAAAGGAGTAAATTTACACATTGAGGTCCCAATCCTACATCTGCTTCATATGGAACAGTTATAGCATTGGGTTCTGTGACTTGTTCAAAAATGGATGGTGCAAACCCCTACGCTGGGGCTATAGTTAATCACTGCTGCAGTCAGATGGGTGCTTAATATGTGCCAGGTCTGATTGATTTACATCTTTCAATTTCCCCAGTCTAGACCACTGGAGCTGTTTCAGAAATGGCTGTGCCAATTTAACAGGTGCTAAGCCTACAGTAATTTTGTGCATCAGCATTTTTGACTTGACAATAAAACGGCAACACTAGTGCAAACTGCTCGTACATGGAGCCTTTAGTGCCACCATAAAAACAGCACTGTAGGAAAATAGCCGTAAACTGGGAATGGATGAGTAGATTCAAAGTTATTACACTGTACCTCCAAACACTGTCAGTGTGGGAAATCTGAACAAAATCCCAAATGTTATCCTTCTATTCTGAGCTCTGCTGATGTATGACAAAGGACCGTGTTATAACTTTGTTGTAAATTTGTTGCTGTGGTGTAATTTGTCATAGAATGCTTTTCTCCTAGGGTATTGCCTATAGTTCTCTATTCAAAGCTCCCAGTAGTGGTATTCAGTTGCAGTAAAGTGTCCTCATACAAGGCAATTTTCTTCAAGCCTGCATCATTTCTCCTTTTGCCTGTAGATACCTCTTTGTCAAAGATATGCTACAGTCAGAAGAGCCCAAAGGTTAAATAAATGAATTTTAAAAACCCAGTTCGACGTATGTGATCGCTACACTAAAAGAACATGACCTGTAAAAAGTGCAGGGACATTTCTTTATGTGCAGGTTATTTAAAACTACAGGCAGTCTATCGCAGAAGAACTCAATTCCTATCAGATATGCCAGTTGTTTATTGGCACACAAAGCTAATAGGTGTTGCCATGATTTTATATCACCTTTGAACCTATATGAATTTCCGAGTGTCACAATGGCCGTAGGCGCTGACTCCATGGGTGCTCCGGGGCTGGAGCACCCACAGGGAAAAATTGGTGGGTGCTGAGCACCCACCGGCAACTCCCTGCCAGCCCCCCTCCCCCGCCTCGGCGGGCGGCAACTGGGGAGGAGGCGTGGGGGAAAGCACAGCGGGGCTGCGCCTCGGGGAAGGGGTATGGGGAGGAGGTGGAACCCAGAAGCCGAGGTGAGCAGGGCATGGGGGGACTGGTGGGGAGCTGCCGGTGGGTGTGCTGCATTTCCTCTCCCCCCTCCCTCTCAGGCTTGCAAACCTGGGGAGGAGGGGAAATGCAGGGCGCCCAGGGAAGGAGGCAGGGACGGGGATTTGGGGAAGGGGTGGAATGGGGGCGGGGCTGGGGATGGAGTTGGAGCGGGAGCACCCACCGGCGCCGACTAAAGTCGGCGCCAATGACAATGGTAATTGAGGCACTAACTAGCACGGGGATGTTATCCCTCTGACTCCTACACATAAACCCAGTCCAGCTAGCTTTGAAATCAATGGAAAAACTTCAGTGAGAATTGCGTCACGCCCTTCAAGAAGTGGGACTTCAGAAAATGAATATATTCCAAGAGAGCACTTAGCAAGTTAGAGATATGCCAGCGAGCTAAAATGCCTGTAATCTTCCAAAGTACTGAACAAGACAGCGTGTAATCCCTGTGTGCTGAAAGCCATGTCAGAGTTTAGATTATGCTATGTGAGACCACTTCATTTTCTCTCTTTGAGAAACGTCCAGTTCTCCTGTGAAACATGTATAGAGTCCATCAAATACAAATAAGGAAGTGATGCTGAAAGGCTACAAAATCAAACCCATCAGACATTAAATGTTCATGTCCGAGTTTGGCTCCATCTACTGTAGTGCAAAACTTCGCACCATCCAATTCTGCTAATTTGATGTGTAGTTATAAAGCAGTGATCAAGTCATGCTGCAGTTTGGAATCCTCTCCCACTTCTGTTTTATACATTTGGAGTTAGCCGAACCTCTGAGGGTATGTCTACACAGGGATAAAAAACCCACAGAAGGCTAGGGTCATCTGACTCCGGCTTGTGTGGGTTGGGCTCTGGGGCTGAAAACGTGCTGTGTAAACCATTCACCTGCATGTGTGGAGGGTTCCAGAGCCTGGGCTTCAGCTGGAGCCCGAATGGCTACAGAGTGGATTTTTTTTTTAAAGCCCCAAGCACCTGAGTCAGCTGACCGAGGCCAGCCACGCCATGTCACGGGTCTTTCAACACTGTGTAAACATACTCACAACTCAGGGTAACATTCTAGACTTCTTCTGGCTTCTGCACATATAAACATTGGAATTCATCTCACTATTGATGGTTGGTATCGTGGGCAAGTTTTTGAAAATTTGGAGCACTCGGGGTTTTTTAACTGAAGTTGGCCACGGCTTCTGATTTTGCACTTGCACTCCTTCCATGCCCCCTTCTTGCTCCTGGGAGAGGTAAGTTACTGCAGCCTTTGAAGGAGTGCAGCTTCCTTCTTGGAAATGGCTAACACCACTGGTCAATATGTGTGGACAAGGGGAGATGGAGTCATGTTTCAGATCAAGCCTATATCTTCTTTTGAGGTTCACCATCTTCAGTTAGAACTGACGGGGAGTTTGCAAGCATTGTTAGACCAGCATGACATGAACCAAAAGGTCTGCTGAGGTGTCTCAGGGTGACATGCTGCGTACAAATACAACAGCAATAATATTGTAACATCACAAACCAATGCGTTGTTTTTGTGAAGAAGACAAAAGGAGGAAGTGCTTTGAACATGTCCTGCTATAGTACAAATAACAAGAGATGATCCTGAAACAAAGCCCTGTAGGCAAAAAATTCCTTCCCTCCCCCTGCCGAATGCTGTCTGTATCTGGCTCATCTGGATGTGTTTATGCCTGTGTCTAGGACTAATTTAGCTAAGGAATCCTTAATATCTGTGAGATTCCATGGGCATAGGTATAAAATAGAGCCACAATCATGCCCACTAGAGTCTGGGAGGCCAAATAAAGCAAGTTAGCTGGTAAATGACCAAACAGTATCAAAATGATGAGCACTGCCTAATAAAACATACGTGGATCATTTACTTACCAGGCAAGGTGAAGAACAATTTAGATTAAAGGGAAATGTTGGCATAAGAACAAATGGGTATAAGCTGGCCATGAACAAATTGAAGCTGGAAAATTAGAAGGTTTCTAACCATCGGAGGAGTGAGGTTTTGGAACAGCCTCCCAATAGGAGTTGTGGGGGGCAAACAACTTAATTAGTGTTGAGAGAGAGCTGGACAAATTTATGAGTGTGATTGTCTGACAGGATTGCTGTGATGGTAGGAGGCAGGGCTCAGTAGCCGAGGGGCCCACTTCCAGTTTGTGTTCTATTCCTAAAAGCTCATGCTTCAGGGTTTCAGCCAGCTGCCTGCAAGGGTCAGGAAGGGATTTCCCCTCCCTGCATCATATGGGGTAGGGGAGAATCTTCTTCCTCTGAAGCATTAGGGATTGTCATGGCAGGAGATGGTACATTGGACAGGGTGGGCCAGGGCTCTGAGGTGGCACTGAGTGCTTGGGTGACTGGTTCTTTTTCTGATCTGTAGACCATTAGTTACCATGTTTCTTAACCTGGTTTTGCCTATCACTATTTTGCTAACCTCATCAAGAAAGTCTTTGCTACTAAAATATCTCTTGACTGCAGAGTGATTTTTAATTACATTCAATTAAATGAGTCTCTTGCTTAAAAAGAAAAAAAATCAAGATTTTTTTAAAAATTTCATTGATGGGAAATACAAACGTCATCTAGAAATTATGCTGAATTGGACTCTTGTGGAACATTTTTATCATTCAGAGGAGCTATCTGGGTTATGGTGCATATTGTTTGTTAGAGAATAATAGCACTGTTGGGGTGGGTTGGTTTTTTTGGTTTGTTTTTTTGTCTCAAGCAGGTAAAAGCCTTTTGGCAATTTTGCACTGCTGAAATTCCTGTCACATACTGAACCTCCTACAGGAAACTAAAATGCCAGTACAAAATTAAATAATAATAAAAGCTTCATGGCTTGGGGAGACCCTACAAATTGTAGGCCTTGTGGGGAAAAAGTGTGTGTTTGTTTGTTTTGTGTGTGTGTGTGTGGTTTTTATGGAGAGAGAGAGAGAGAGAGAGTCAGGAGGCCACCTTATTATGTTTTCTGTCCACTTCTATTTCTCAGCTATCAGTACAACCTAATTACTATAAAACGTTTATTCTTCTAGACAAAAATAATTGCCAGAGACTTATCACTGAGAATTTGAAGCAGCACAAATTACCTTCAGCCTCCCTAAAGTCTTTGATGTACTGTTTGTTTGGAGTTTGTGCTTGCTAGAGGGATGTGATGCTGTGGATATCACACAGATGAATTCCCTGCTGTGGAATAACTACCACCTGTTTCTTTTAGAATTTTAAAACCCAATGATTCACTGCAGAGTCAAAAAAAGCCATCAATATGCTCATTATCCAAACCAGGAACCAAATAATATAGAAGGCAGTGGAATCTTGACTATAATAAACAATGAGGACAGTTCTCAGCAAACGGGAGGAAAAAGCAAATATTTCTTTGCTAGAAATTATTTTTAAAAAGTGCATTTGTAATAGCTTAAATTAAAATGACACCTTTTCAGGAAGTTTAGCAGGTGCTATCAATCTCGTATCCCATAATGAACTGTCTGCTATGCGACAGGCAGACCACTTTTCCTTTTCTCGCCTTTCATGTATTTTTAGTAGTACTGTAATTGAAACAAAAAGTCAGTTTCTCCAAGCCAATAGTCAGCTCTGATTTTAACGATGTGGGCTCTTCTTCTATTGCCTGTCAAGGATCATCAGATAAGAGCACCTGGCTACCACCAGCAAGATCGCATTAGTACTAGCAATTGGGGGGGGGGGGGGGGGGGTGGTTTCTCCTGGGGAAAAAAAATTAATTTGGGTATCTGTCATGATCTCACTGTGAGCGTAGTGAACATGATCAAAAAACACTGGCTGGTTAGCAAACTGCTTCTGAAAATCAGTGGCAGACATGACAGGTGAATCTTTGAAAAGAACCTTTATTTCTGATTTCTGGGGTTTTTGTTCCATTAAATTATACTTGAAAAACGTTTCTAGGTTCTGGTGGCTCCCTCCCCTTTTAATTTAAATTTGAAAAGCTTTGCCATTCTGTTGGACAAGGACTGGTTCCAGTTCTTTTCAGGCAACAAACTAAATGTTGACTTTTTAAAAATGCTCAGTGTTCAAGCAATACAGCTGCTTATTCTTTAGCTAGATTAGACATTAGATACTAATGCTCTGTGCATCAATATTTCCATGCACTGTATATCATATCATATTTCATGATTTTTGTATATTCCTTGTTATGATGATGCTCAAAATACCTAATCAGCATAGCCACTAACCTGCCTGCAGGTTATACTAAGAGGCTTGTAATGATTGATAGTAGTTTGTATATGTTTCAAGAATTGTTAGTATTTATTTATTATAGACCTAAAATGATACTTTAAAAAAAAAAAAGTACTGCAGAAAAACAAATGTTTTTGCAGAATGATCTTGTGGCAACCTGTCAGCAATGTTCCCTCTAATTTTTGACAGGCCATGTGTGCAAAAGATTTTATGCTGTGCAAATTTTTGTGTGTGCGGTGTTTCGCTGTGTGCAGGGGGTTTAGGATCTGTGTGCATGCGCACATGCGCACAGCTTAGAGGGAACAGTGCCTGTCTGTCAGTAGGTGTTGATCCGGCAGAGAGAGGGTAGGTTCTGTTGATTCATTAATGCTGGTGGCTTGTTATCTTGCCCAGAAATAAAAAAGGTGAGAGTGACTCTTCAGTGATGACCTTGGATGTGAGCTGAGCAGTCTTGAGGGAAGAGCTCTAGGAGTGGTGAAGCCTAAAGAGATCATTTGAGCTGAACTTTATATTGTTCTTATTGTTTTCTCTGTTCATAAAGCCAAACAGCTGGAAGGGTGTGAATTTGGACAATACATAGTGTGTGGATTTTGACAGTTGGGCACATTGGGAAAGCATCCTGCTCTCAGATCTATTTATGAAATCTCATTTCTTCCCCCCCCCTCCAAATGTGGTCATTATATCAATCTCCAAAACATGAAGTTTCCTGTCTTTGTCAAGCATTCAGCATGAGACCTGAAACAAGATGCAGTTGTGTAACAGGCTTCCTGATATTTAATGAGCGAGTTCTCTTTCAGTTACACCACTACAAGCCTAGAAACTAAAGTGGAATCAGGCCCATTTTATCACAATCTGTACAGAACTTGATGTAGAGTTTACTTCTACAAAACGATGCCTTCATATTTTGCAGCAGTGTTTGGCTTTCTTGACTCTAAAACATTTTCAAAACATACAATTACAAATTAGCATGAAGAACTGGTTTATTTTAAGGACAAAATAGAGACTAGATTAGGAAAAAAAATCACAAGTGTTCCTCCATTTTGCTGCATTCGTAATTTGTAAAGTTAGCCGGAGAATAATACTGTTTAATTCTGTTTTGAGTCCCCAGGCTGTCAGTTTGATAAGACAAGCTGCTATTAATGTTGATTTGTTTTACAATTTTTCAAGACCTAACTGAAACTGTTACAATCGGTATAACAAAGTGTTTCCAAGTACATAGATTGTGAGAGTGTCTACTGAACCTCTTTGGAAAGGAATTAACATACTGTATAATCCATGGATGGTGCATGTATCCAGTCAAAGCATTCTGCATATTTAATTCTTTTCATCCATGGATTGAATAGTCAATCATTTTTTGTGGGGTAAGAAATCTAAATGTTTAGTGTCAGAATAAAAAATGCCCTTTTCTTGAATAAGTCTGATACAGAAGAATGATGATGAACTCTGAAAATTATTATTATTATTTTTTTTTACTTAGTGGTCCAAACCAAGATCAGGGTTCCAATCTGCTAGACACTGTACAGATACATCATTAGATGCAATCTCTGCTCTGAAGAGCTTGTGGTCCGGACAACAATATTGTTTCATGAGTAACACCTGACACCAAGATCAGACAATGTGAGACAATGGGTGTGATCCAGCTCTCATTAAAGTCAATAGCAGGTTTCCCATTGACCTTCAGGAGCTGGATCAAGGTCCAAATGCAGGGAATATGAACACAAGATGAGATGCCACCTATGATTTGAGGAACACATTGACCCTTTCCCTCACTTTTCTCTTTCACTGTGATGCTGCACAGCTAAAAAGTAGCTTATAAAAGCAACCCCACTCCCCCAAAGCTCCATGACATTATGTAAAACAGGGAAATGCGGAAGAAGCAGTAAGATCTTTGGAGTAGGGGCCATCTTTTAGTTCCATGTTTGTACAGTGCCTGGCACAGTGGACTGCGGGTCCATGACCAGGACTCCTAGGCATTTCCACAATTCTAATAATAATAATTAATAATTTCTAACCTTGTTGACTTTGATTTGTTTAATGTATTTTAGGATGGAAACTTGAGGAGCAAACATTAGAGTCAGAAATTCTGCTAGAGGATGAGGATAATCCATTCAACACTGCACTTGGCCAAGGTAAGAATTAAAAAATATAAGATTTGTTCTGGGGCAGTGTATTTGCTGGCTGTAGGAAAATTAGAAGACCGAACTCTGGTCCTTCATCTTCAGACCATCCAGCTAAAGCTTTAAGAAAAACTATTTTCTTTGCTGTTCCAAGTTAATTATCTTGTGGGCATTTTACAAGTTTTGGTGTAATTTGGCACCAGTTATCATATGACTGGTGGTTTCAGGATGAGTGAGGGGGATCAAGAGTGGGACAGGGCAGAAAGACATGTCATTGGCCTCCTTGTTACTCAGCCAATAGGTAAACAGATTTGTACACTAAAGCCATCTTAACATTCACAAACATCAGGAAAAATGAGGCAAATTTTTCTCCAAGACGGCATTTGAGCAACAGAGGTCAAATTGTGCTGCAGAGGTTATGGAAGAATTAATTTTCTTTCCTCAGTAGAACCAGGTTATTATTCATTTCCAGAAACCTTTACAGTATGGTAGGATTTTCCAAAGCAAAAAGAAGATATTTGTATTCTGCTCTGAGGAGCTCCCAGGTCAAAGACAGGCAAACAGATAAAGGGCGTCGGACAGGTACAGTATATACGTGGTCAAAGTGCCAACTAGCCCTGCTTTGGTAACACACGGTTATGTTAACCTGTTTTTGCTTTAAAATAATAGGGTTTATAAACGCTGCCCAATTACTTCTCAAAATTGGCATTTTCAGTCAACCAACATCCTTATCACAATTTAGTGTACTAAACATTGAAACTATTGGAGGCTATTCATTCAGGGCTCCAAAAGCATAAATTTGGTGCATATGCTTAATTATTTTCATCATACACTAGAGTGTATGGAATGTGCCGGTGCATGATTCTCAAACATTGAGTAATTCCTTATAAAAAATGTGACAGCCCATATGGGTGAGCAGATGAACTGCTGATAAACACTGTGAAATGGAGCAGATGCATGAGTCACACCAAGGGTTCTTTATTTCTAATATTTACTACCCATGAGGATACAGAATTAACTTGAATTCTACACCTCTGAAACTGTGTAGGTATGAAATGCAGTGATAGCATTATGAAACGGGGTCACCAGGGATGCTGCTATGGAAGGAGATGGATATTGCTTTAAGAACATACTGACAGAAAGCAAAGTAATACAGGTCAAAACAATAGCAAAGGGAGTGTTGGGTTGCTATCCTGGGTAACTTCATTTAAATTATAATAGGGTAGAATATTACTGTGCCAGTGTTCTGTTATGCTACCTTTATTGCTATTGTGCCAAATAATTGATGTAGATTGAATAATTTCATCCAATGAAGGTTAAAGAAGGAGAATGACAGTTGCTTACTATAGCCTGATAGACTCACTGCATTCAGACTGGGTGATGTGCGCTACGACTAAACCAATCAGAAGCTTGGTTATCTATAAAAGCACAGGCATTTGAAATCTTTTTATGAATGATCTAATTCATTTGTAATGTCTCTCTCAGGGCCCAGTCCTGCAGACATTTATGTACAAATAGCTAGTGAAACTGCACACATGAATAAAGATGTTCATGGGCATAAGTGTTTACAAGAGCAGACCTTTGCTGGGTAGCCATAATCAGGTCCAGCAGCTTTAATTCTTTTGAACAATATCCTTATATTTAACACCATTCATCATATTAAAGCTTTTTAGTGATGCTCTGCTCTCCGACTCTATGGGTTGGATCCAAAGTCCAATGGAATCTCTCTGTAGATTTCAATGCGTTTTGGATCAAGCCCTCTGTGTCCATAGACAAAAGACTCTTTCAACATGCTAGTTCAGAGCCATCTGTTTGGCAGGGGCTCTTTGCTGGGAGAAGTCTTGTAGAGAGTCTTTGCTTATTATGGATATGAACACATTGGGGTGGTCCCTCTTACGCAGTTCACAATAATACAGTTTATTTCTTCACATCCCACAACTGACTTGCTTCGATTAGCTCCTATACCAAACTGTGATTTTTCCATTGTGTATGTCACTTTGTGCTAAATGCTCATGTTGATGATTACATGGGGGCTGTAATACATCTAATAAATAAATTTCCCTCCATTTCCAAAGAATACTTTTGATCTAATGCAAGATACTTTTATATGTGAAAGTGGGACCTAAATTCTACTGCCAGACACTCTGGTTTCCATTGCACTCTGGTGACATAGACTGGAAATTTTGCAACAGCTTCATTTAAATTAAAAAGGGAAGAGTTTTTTAAAAAAATTAAATATGAGCATGAATAGGGTGCTCAAAATGGTCACCCCATGTTTATTGATATGAAATTCAATTTATTTTACGTTGTCTCTGCATTTTCTGTTTCCAGTGTGCCACAATTTTTTTTTTATTGATGACTCCTAACTCCATTATGCTGTAGAAATTGAGAGGAGGAAAGGGAAGGTTTTGGCAGTTGCCTTGGTGGAACCGTTAGCAATTATCTTCGAGAACTCATGGAGAATGGGTGAGAACCCAGAGGACTGAAGAAGGGCAAACATAGTACCTATCTTTAACAAGGGGGAACAAAGAAGACCCCAGCAATCTATAGACTAGTCAGCCTAACTTCAATACCTCGAAAGATATTGGAATAAATCATTAAATAATCAATTCGTAAGCACCTAGAGGATAATTGGGTTATAAGGAAGAGCCAGCATGGATTTCTCAAGAACAAATCCTGCAAAACCAACCTAATTTCCTTCTTTGACGTGGTTATTGGCCTAGTGGATGGGGGAAACAAGCTATATCACATCTACTGGATTTTTAGTAAGACTTTTGAAACAGTCCCACATGACCTTCTCATAAGCAAACTAGGGAAATGCAGTCTAGATGAAATTACTATAAGGTGGGTGCACAACTGATTGAAAGACCATACTTGAAGACTCATTATAAAGGGTTCACTGTCAAAATAGGAGGGCATGTTTAGTGTGGTCTTGCAGGGGTCAGTCCTCCATCCGGTACTAATCAATGTTTTCATTAATGACTTGGATAAAGAAGTAGAGAGTATGCTGTGACGGGGCAAGGCCAGAGGGCTATAGGAAAGTGGTAAGGAACCAGTATGTTAGCCCCAGGCTAAACAAATCCCTAATACCTTATGGCAGTTGCTCCAGGTTAATCAAGACACCTGGGGCCAATTAAGAACTTCCCAGAAGGCAGGGAGGTTAATTGAGACCTGGACTGTGGATTCTACTAGAGGGGAAGATCTCTGAGGCAAGCAGAATCCGCCAATAAGCGCAGGACCCACCGAGGTAGAGGAGGAACTTTGTCACAATGCTTATAAAATGTACAGATGACACCAAACTGGGAGGGGTTCCAAGCATTCTGGTGGACAGGATTAGAATTCAAAAGGACCTTGAAAAAACTGGAGAATTAGTTCAGCAACAAGATGAAATTCAATGCAGACAAGCGCAAAGTTCTTTACTTAGGGTACGTCTATACTTACTTCCTGGTTCGGCGGGAAGCAATCGATTTTCTGGGATCGATTTATCGCGTCTTGTCGAGACGTGATAAATCGATCCGTCGACACCGGTACTCCTGCTCCGGGAGAGGAGTACTCAGAGTCGATGGGGGAGCCTGCCTGCTGCGTGTGGACCCGCGGTAAGTACCTTTTAGTTCCAACTAAGATACTTCGACTTCAGCTACGTTATTCACATAGCTGAAGTTGCGTATCTTAGTTCGAACCGGGGGGTTAGTGTGGACCAGCTGTTAGGAAGGAAAAATCAAACGCGCAGCTACAAAATGGGGCATAACTGTCTAAGTGGTAGTACTGCTGAATAAGGATCTGGAGGTTATAGTGGATCACAAATTGAATATGATTCAACAATATGATGCAGCTGCAAAAAAAGATACTATCATTTTGGGTGTGTTAATAGGTGGGTCTTACATTAAAAATAACCAGATGTAAGACACAGGAGGTAATTGTCCTGCTTTACTCAGCACTGGTGAGGCTTCTGCTGAAAGTACTGTATCCAATTCTGGGTGCCACACTTTAGGAAAAATGTGGACAAATTAGAGTCACTGCAGAGGAGAGCAACACAAATGATAAAAGGTTTATAAAATCTGACCGATGAGGAAAGGTTTTAAAAAAAACTAGTCTTGAGAAAAGAAGACTGAGCGGGGGACCCAATAATAGTTTTCAACTCTGTTAAGGGCTGTTGGAAAGAGGTCTACAGTCAATTGTTCTCCATGCCACTGCAGGTAGGATAAGAAGAAAATGGGCTTATCCTAAACCTCCCTTGCTTTTGAATATGTCTACACTGCAATTAGGCACCCACTGCTTCCCTGTGCCACCTGAGTAAGGCTTGGGCTAAGGGGATGTTTAATTGCAGTGTGAATATTTGGGTTTGGGCTGTAGTCCTGGAACTGGGACCCTCCTCCCCTCACAGGGTCCCAGACCCCAGAGCAAGCTGAATGTCTACAATGCAATTAAACAGCCTCTTCGCCTGAGTCCCGTGATCCTGAGTCAGCAGGCAGTTTGAGATTGTGGCATAAGCACATTCCCTGGATGTTTCTGCTAAATGTTCAACAGGGAAGCAGTTAACAATGTGGACATTTGGATTGTCATCATAGGTTTCAAGCTTAACACGTTGCACTGAATGGGATAGTTCACACCTCTCAGAAACATTGTTTCAGACTTTCTACTTAACCCCCATAGGCAACTGTACATTGGCTATACTTGATTAATCTTTTAATGATTTTTCTTTGTAACACTGAGCGTATAATAATATATAGGAAATATGTAATTTAACAAGAAGTACTTGTATTTTAGAGCATAGGGAACCAGGGGGGTTGATTTTATGGCTAATTCTGCAACTGTGGCACTGCAGAGGACACAAGCCAGCATGCTGGATTAAGAAATTCACATGATGTCTCAACAGCCTGGTTGCTTGTCTTCATTGGCTTTTGAGAAAGTTTTGTTACCAAGCAGCTTGAGAGAGCCTCTTTGCATGTAGCCCAATAGATATAAATGTCTTGCAGCATCCCTATCTGATGTTTCTATAAACATAGGAGCTGACTTTCATCGGCGCCGGTGGGTGCTTGTGCTCCGGCCCCGCCCCAACGTCGCCCGGCGTCGGGGCCCCGCCCCAACGTCGCCCGGCCTCGGGGCCCCGCCCCAACGTCGCCCGGCCTCGGGGCCCCGCAGCAACTCCAGCGGAGAAAAAGCCGCTCTGGCTGCCGGCCCCTAGGGAAGGCGAGGTGAGGTGAGCTGGGCGTGGGTGCGGGGCTGGCGGGGAGCTGCCGGTGGGTACTCAGCACCCACCAATTTTTCCCCATGGGTGCTCCAGCCCCGGAGCACCCATGGAGTCAGTGCCTATGTCTGTAAATATTAAAATCAACAAGGTTTATATAAACCAGGTATAATTCACACTGGACAAGTCCACGTGCAGTCTGCCACCACTTGTAATGGACTGTGTGCTCTGGATTGGGGTCTGATTATATCTGACCCAGATTGTCCAGGACAATTGTGAGAGAACTTAATAAACTAGGTCAGTGGTTCTCAAACTGTGGTCCATGGACCACCAGTGGTCTGCGAGCTCCATTCAGGTGGTTCGCGGATAGTTTCCTCTAAGGTGCGCACCAGGGCGGTCGTACAAGATACAATAAAGGGCCACCCACCTAATTAGTGGAGCTGTGCAGGCGTGGCTACACTAATTAGGTGCCTGGGCCCTGAAGAAGATGCACATGTGAGGTGGTGGCCTTGGGAGGATAGGGGGTAGGTGGGAGGGGAAAGTGGGGTGAGAGGAGGAGGTGGGGGGAATTTGGGACCTGCAGGGCTGCGGCGGCCAGAAAAAGAGGTGACTTTCCCCAGCTCCAGGGCTGCAGCTGCTGAGGGGAGACAGCCCTCATTCCCAGCCTCAGGTCTGTGGTGGAAGAGAGACCCCCCCGCCTTCCCAGCCCCAGGTTGAGGGCTGCTGCAGTGAGGGAGAGACCCCCTTTCTTCCCCTCCCCAGCTCGGGGGCTGCCGTGGCAGGGAGAGAGAGAGCGCATTAGAAAGGTAAGACTACTAATATTAAAATATGAGTAGTGTGCTTTTATTTATAGAACCAAAAAAGTTAAGATTTGTTTTATATAGCGCTTTTATCCAAAGCGCTTTACAATAGTTAGCTCACGGTACAAACAACATTTGGAAAGATCATTAAGTGATCCGCCAAGACCCTCAGCAATTTTCAAGTGGTCCAGAAAAAAGTTTGAGAAGCACTGAACTAGGTGTTAATCCTAGTGCAAAGGCTGCTTGGCCACTCTTTGCTAGTTATTAATTGGTCAGAGCTTGTTAATGGGACAAGCTAGAAGTTTCAAAGGATTTGCAAATAAGAGGTTAAATTGTACCTTTTTAATAACATAAGACTAACAGACCTGGGGAAATAAATTATTTACTGTAAATGATCTTTGTTTCTTTCCCCGTTGGCTCAGGAAGAAGTTGCAAACAGAAGGCGATTTTCTAGAATTTATTTAAAAAGTATTTGACACCTAATTTCTGTGAATAATTCTTGGTCTGTGGCTCATTTTGTAAATTGCAACTTGCAAGTATAGAATGGGGGGAGGGATAGCTCAATGGTTTGAGCATTGGCCTGCTAAACCCAGGGTTGTGAGTTCAATCCTTGAGGGGGCCATTTTAGGGATCTGGGGCAAAAATTGGGGATTGGTCCTGCTTTGAACAGGGGGTTGGACTCGATAACCTCCTAAGGTCCCTTCCAACCCTGATATTCTATGATTCTATGAATATATATATCTTGAGTGGTTTTGGTTGGCTCACATATGCCACAAGATATTCTGTTCTCTGATTAGATGGGTGTAACTCTTAGTGAACTGCTTCTTATTCAAAAACCTAGGCTAATTATGGTGATTCTCAGCTATATTTTTCACATAATAGTAAACACAGTATCTGGGGGAAAGGCAGAGTAAATGGTAATTAAACTTTGTTGGGGGGCGGGCTTTTTATTTTCATTCCTCTGTGGGTTTCTCTTGGCATGAAGGAAACTGGATGAGCAGCACCCTGTGAAACAACTTTAATTGCTTTCATTGCATTCACCCATTGCTGACTAACAAAAATACCAAGGGGCCAGATCCTCAATTTGGGTTAATTGTCATCCTAGCACAATTGAAGTTAATGGAGTTATGACAACTTGTGACAACTGAGAATCTGGCCCCAAATATTTTTTTGTTCTAGTAGCAGTAGGTTTTAGTGCTTTTTAAGTCACAAGACCTGCTAAGTTCCATTGACAGTAGAATATGTACAAGGGCTGCCTGTAAGGGTGTAAGGTAGCGTTGGAGTCTAGGGATCCGGCAGTACCCATATCTTCATGTGCCTGGATGATGGAAAAGTTCAGGATGGAACCCAAAGTCCTGATCCAGCAAACCCCTTAAGCTAAGTCATTGTCCTGAGTGGGACAATTCACGCACTTAAAGTTAAGCACATGGTTATGTGCTTTGTTGGATCAATGCCTGAGGGTATGTCTATATTGCAATAAAACACCTGCGTCTGGCCCATGTCAGCTGACTCCAGGCTGCGGTGCTTGGACTACAGGGCTATATAAAATTGCAGTGTAGTTGTGTCATCTTGGGCTGGAGCCTGGGCTCTGGGACCCTTCCCTCTCGCGGAGTCCCAGAGCTTGGGCTCTAGCCCAAGCCCAAATGACTACACTGCTTTTTGAAGCCCTGCAGCTCAAGCCCCGCAAGCCCAAGTCAGCTGATACGGGCCAGCCATGGGTGTTTTATTGCAAAGTAGACGTACCCTTTCTGCCCAAATTTTTCATAAGCAATAAGGCAAGTGGATGTCATAATATCCATCCTGTAGGTCAGCATGTCCCTTCCCCCTCCTGTGGAAACACCGCTGTTAATCAAGGATGCCAAAGGTTCTGCATTATTTACAAGCATAGAAGGAAAAATTCTCTTGAATGTGGAAGTTATTCTTAGCTGCAATCAGTAATACACATATAGGGTCCTGCTTCATAGGAGACTGCTTACTGCTGCATGCCTATAATATTTTTTGAAAACCTCTGTCAATATTGTTGGAAAGATGTGTTTTTTTCCCCCTCTTCCTAGAGATCATCCGGGAATACTCAGTAATAAGTAATATTAACATATTCTGGATTCAGGCAGTATCCAGCAGCACAATGTCTAACATATGTAGCTGTGTCTTGCAAATTAAATTTATTGCTGTTATTACTGTAATTCATTTTTTAAGATAAGTAGTGATATGTGTAGCTGCTTACATCTAGGCATCCTTCATTCTTCTAATCCTCCCCCTTAAATATCAATATTCTTTGTGGGCTTTGTTAAAGAAAGTCTGTATGATGTATATGCAACATAGTTTTAAAAAAGTGTCTAGCTATTCTAATGATTACCAGCGGAGATGAGACAGCATAAAACAAAAGCCTCTCCTGGAAGTCTACTGGGATTATTGCTCTTCCTTTTGAAACCCAAACCTTGAGAGAGAACATTAATGCTGTAGAAATTTTGTCTATAATACAAAATAAAAATACATTTCTAAGAGGAATGTCACCTTCTAAAGGGAGCCACATTAGACCTTGCTCTGTAAATGTGCATTTCTTTTTCCAATGACACATTTAAATCCATGGGGCCTGGTTCTCAGCTGGTGTAATTGAAAGTAGTGAACATTTTATCTCATGTTCTTATACTTCAATAACATTTCTGGAGTATATTTTGTTGAATGAAAGTAGCCCATAGCAGAGTGTAGAGTCCTGAAGTAATGTAACTGAAATCTATCAGTCCCAAAATTAAAGGAAAACGAAACAGCAAAATGAAGATAAAGTTTTTTGTTTTTTTTATAAAGGCAATGGGCTGGATCCTCAACTGGTGTAAGTCCATTTAACTGCAGGAATGGAGCTAAACCAATGTACATCAACTGAGGATCTGGCTCTTTAAAATCTATGGAAATGACACCTGCTGTATTGGTTAGCCATTTGTAGATAGCAAGCTAAGACTCGCCAAGAGTGACTGGGATTACTTTTCGAGATGGGGAGAACTTGTGAGTTGCAAAAGCATGGTCTGATTTCTGAAGCTTGGTGTGTGTGGCCCGGGGGTGGGGGTGGGGGGAGAGGCATATGGCAAGGCTGCAGGGAGAGATGAAGCAGTCTGTAACTTTCTCTCCATGGCCTCATTTCCCCCCTTCACCTTTGGAGATTTCTCCGTATATGCTAGTGCTTAATATACTGTCAACATGAACCGATGTGCTGCCTTCAAACCCATTGTGGAGGAGGATGGGGGTGGGGAGGAAGAATAGGAGGCAGGTCAGCATCTTAAGAAAACTGATGTGCTATGAGAGAACACTTTAGACACTCCCTGTATAAGACTCTCTCAGTATCTCTAGTTTCTCATGCTTATTTCCACAGGAGAGCTGGATCTTTTAATGAGCCGCTGTGCCTAGCATCCAAGCAGTGCTGCTGCCTGCCAATCAGTTTCATTCATCATACTAAAACTTAGGCTGCTGCAAACCCCATCTCACAACTGCATCTGAAGAAGCCCTTTGTGTTTTCATGCTGTGCAAAGTTGCTTAGAAGGCGACTCTTACAGAGTCAGCTCTGGGCTCAGGAATCTTTTTCTAGCAGAGGTATATAAGAGGGGATTTGTTACAAGTGAAAACTTTATATGGCCAGTTGCTGTCTTTCTCCCCCCCTCCTTCCCCCTCTCTTCAGCTCTTATGTCGTGCTCCTTTTATTACTGTTCCTAAGGATTACCACATGGCCCTTCGGATACCAAAAACTGAGTTGCATCAAAGAGACAAGTCCCCAGCTTTCGGTACTTTCAAAACTATGTTTACCACAACAGCAATGAATACATGGCTGCTTCTGTATTCAGCTCCTGGAAACAGAAGTACATTAAGTGACAATGTTTTCACTAGCAGAGGCCCTGGGGACTGTCAGACAAAGCAAAAAGCCTACAAGAATATAGAAAACCAGGTGTTCCATTCAGTTAGTCATATTTCCATTGTGTTTCAGTTTTTAAAACGGTGTACGTTGTTTGGCATATACTCATGTTATTGTTTGTGCTTTTTACATAATTTTTGTTTAAAGAATGTTTGAAAAGGCCATTTTAAATGGTAATTTAGGCTGGTAACATCAAAGGGAGTTAGGCACCCATTGGAGGTAAATAGGAGTCAGGAACTCAGCCCCGTTTGGTAAAGTCATAGTCCTAATATCCATCACTAACCCAGGAAATTCATCTGTAAATAGCTTAGGGGTAGGCAGACGGCAAATTATTGTTTTCTCCCGATAGCCTAGAATGCAAGCACACACTTCAATAATATTGTACCTACAGTGGAAGCAGAGCTTCCCCAAATATGACAGGTTAGTAGTCCAAGTTTTGGAGGGGAAAACAATAAGGGAGATGAGGACACTTCAGTATTAGATCAGAACGTTCTGACGGGTTTGCAAAACGCATACTGAAATATATCATCATTCCTTTGCTCTGTGGCTTCCATGGTGTTTTTGACAAGACCAACTTTTGGAACAAAGTTATAGCTTGCTAAAAATGCCTGTTCCTTGTGCTTGGTTTTACTGTATTGATGCCCTTATTTGAGGTATATGATCTGTAACAGTGGTTCTTAACCTTTCCTGTACTGTAACCTCATTTTACAACAGGAAAAAGTTTTCAGGATCCTCCCTTCTCCTGTCTAGCCATGCTATTTTGAATGTTCTGAAAGCCAAAATATCTGAATGATGAAATGCCTAGTGCCGCATGGGATTTGTCATTGTGTGATTCATGCTTTCACCTAGGGTGACCAGATGTCCCGATTTTATAGGGACAGTCCCAATTTTTGGGTCTTTTTCTTATATTGGCTCCTCTTACCCCCCCCCCCCCCCCCCACCTCCTGTCCTGATTTTTCACACTTGCTGTCTGGGCACCCTACTTTCACCATTCTCTTTTGTAGGCTGGGCTTTTTGGTCAGATTACATCTCCCATGATACCCCCGATCTCCCCTCTTGGAGAGGAGAGGCAATTAAATCGTGGCAGGGAGGACAGGGTCCTTACGGCCTCTTCTGACCTCTCCCCAGAGTCCCTGGGCCGATCCAGACACTTTGCCTCCTTTTGGAAGGCTGAAGGACGGCTGAGCGGATTTATAATATGCTGTATGTATATAAGGGCTTGTTGAAAATTTTCCATCAAAACTGTTTTTAATGGCTAATTGGGATTTTCCCTTTTAAAAAAAAAATTAAAAGTCAAAATTCCAATTAGCCATTAAAAACAGTTTTGATGGAAAATTTTCAATGACCCTTATGCGTAACCATATTTATAATAATTTTTAACTCTGAAGCAGGAATCGGCAACCTTTGGCATGCTGCCCGCCCCCCTGGCGGGCCCGGCTGGTTTGTTTACCTGCCGCGTCCGCAGGTTCGGTCGATCACAGCTCCCACTGGCCGTGGTTCGCCGCTCCAGGCCAATGGGGGCTGCGGGAAGCGGCAGCCAGCATATCCCTTGGCCCGCCCCGCTTCCCACAGCCCCCATTGGCCTGGAGCGGCGAACTGTGGCCAGTGGGATCTGTGATCGGCCAAACCTGCAGACACGGCAGGTAAACAAACCAGCTTGGCCTGCCAGGGGGCTTACCCTGGTGAACCATGTGCCAAAGGTTGCCGATCCCTGCTCTAAAGCATTACTGATGTACTGTAAACTGCTCTTTTTGGCAATGTGATGTCAAAACTTGAGAAGGATTGGTGGATGTAAACAGAAAATCCCTAGTGTGGTGAAGGTCAAGTCCTGTCTGTGGGATTCCATGGAAGGAATTAAATCCAGTTTGGCCCACAGCATATTGAGTGGCATTTGGGGATAACAAAGTGAGAGACTACCCTGGTGAGATTTTTAACTCTTAACATCTGAGCAGAAGGGTTGCCAAGTGGTTAGATTAGGAAAAGAAGAGTCAGAAGTCCTAGCTATTGACTTCAGACATATCCCTTAACTCCAGATATTGCAAGTTTGCCAGTTTGTAAAATGAACAAAAGGCCCAAAATGTTGTTCTCTATCTTGGAAACAGAGATTCAATTATGATTCCTAAGTGCTCCTCCAGGCACTTTCTAGGTCACAGGTGTCAAACATGTGACCCACCATGGGCCGGATCTGGCTTACGTTATAGAGTTATGTGGTCTTCATGACATACTCAGATTGAGCAGAATCCATTCATTTAAAAATGAAAGTGAAGTTTCTAGCCCTGCTGGTTGCAGAGACAACCTTCCAGTGAGAATTCAGTGAATTGGTGTCATGATGTGTGCCTGATTCTACAGGCAGCCTGAAACGATGAACCCTCCCATCCCCTATTAATCTAATTGAAGTGTTGACTCTAAAGCTCAATGATTATATTGTGATGTCAACTTTGACTATTCCCTCACTGATGAGCATATCCGCTGGAACGGGAATGAGGCACTGAAAGCGAGGGAACTTGGGAGTTGTTGCCAGAGGAAAAGCAGAGACATTCAAAGACAAAGAGAGAGACAGTGAAAGGAGGATGAGGAAGGAATAAAAAAGAAACAAAGAACAGAAGCCGTGGTAGAGATCTGTTTGAATGTGACAATAAAATACTGAACAAATAAAAGTTTAGTTATTTACATGAAGGTCATGTTCTCCCTTTGATCTGTATGTGACCCCTTTCCCACCACCCCCAGACATCTGAGGGAGAACTGCTATGAATTTAGGGGAGTAATGAAGTCCTGGATTTATATCCCAGCCCACTGACCATAGTTAAACATAGAATCCAGCCCTCACCTCCAAATGAGTTTGAAACCTCTGATGTAGCCACTAATCTCCCCAAAGTCAATCAAATGTCATCACTTGATTTTGCATTCCAGGCAATGTGGGGAAATTGCTTTAGGTAACCACTATTTGTCTGTTTTGTAATTACTTTTTACATACATACAGCATCATCATAAACTTTCTTTAAGATTCATGCCAACTGTTGACTACAATACGAAGAACATTTCGATTAAGTTTAGCATTTTGGATAGGAGGTGATAATTATCTGGTGTTGACAGAGCATTCAATTTTCTAGGTCTGAAGTTTACAAACAAACCCCACATCATTGTGAGGCACATTAGCAATTGAAATACCCTCCTAAATCACTGTCTCTGTAATGGTATGTCTCTGCAATCAATCTTCCTTTTCTCTAAAAATAAATGTAGGGGGAATTTGCATAATTGGCCGTGTTTGATAAAAGTCTGATGTATAATGTTGTCTTTTAAACACACTGCTACCTGGAATCATGATGAAATGTCAACATGTGGAATGTAAATATAAAACAAACATTCAGTGAAGGATGCAGCTGACAAGAGGTGAGAAGTGGCATCTAGTTTTAAGGAGAGTTACGGTTTGATCTAAATTATCTTTGTCATGCCAACATAAGCCAAGGAAATTCTGAATATTATACAGTAGCGGAGTGTGTGTACCAGATTCTGTTGAACCGCATTGTACTGTTATGCCTGACGGGTGCCTGACAATAACTTGGTTTTATGTTTTGCAGTTGTCGGCAGATTAATGCTCCCTCATTCTTTAAAATGAAAGGGAAGAAATGGCTGCACATTTCTCCTGTCTCCTGAGACAATAGGCATAATCTCAATGTTATTATGACATATGTGATCTTATCCTGTTAATAACTCGATTAATCTCATGCCTGTAATCTTATTCTGACAGACCAACAGCGAGCAGTTGGAGAGCTCTGCTGCTAATACGTTATCCTTTTTTCATGTATGTGACCTCAATGGGAACTGGATCAGGTCCATATAGAGCACTTAGCAAGAGAGAAGATCTCTGTCACTAACTTGATAGGTAGGAAAACAGTTAGTGGTGCACTGTTTGGCTCTATGGGCCTAAAAGGGCCAGGGGCTATTTAGTTCCACCCATCCCATTACTCTGAGAGCCAAAATATGATGGAAAACCAACAATGCTCTTTGGTTTTGCCCTTGAAGCATGTGTAATTTGCACAGTTTATTTTTTCAGTGTGTGCAGGGGTCACAGCACCTGGTATAGCGGTTAAAGCAAGGGACTGGACCTCAGGATTCCTGGGTTCTATTTCCCACAATTAATTGTGCACTCAAAATTGGAAGGTGGGTCACATCCTTTTTAAATGTGTGGACCAATATACTCTCTTCTAACGAGAGAATGGTGTTTATATACTACATTATCTATACCTCCTTTAAGCACCGTATTTCCCTACAGCTGTTACTGCTACTAAGCCCTGGTCTACACTACGAGTTTAGGTCGAATTTATTAGCGTTATTTCGATTGATCCGTGCACGCGTCCACACGACGAAGCCCTTAACATCGACTTCTAGGGCTCTTAAAATCGATCTCGCCACTCCACCCCCAACGAGGGGATTAGCGCTTAAATCGATATTGCCGAATCGATGTAGGCTTAGTGAGGACGCAATTCGACGGTATTGGCCTCCTGGATCTATCCCACAGTGCAACATTTGACCGCTCTGGACAGCAGTCTGAGCTCGAATGCTCCGCCCAGGTAGACAGGAAAAGCCCCGCGAACTTTTGAATTTCATTTCCTGTTTGGCCAGCGTGGTGAGCTGCAGGTGAGCGCAGATCTCATCAGCAGAGGTGACCATGATGGAGTCCCAGAACCGAAGACGAGCTCCAGCATGGACCGATGGTGAAGTACGTGATCTGATCGCTGTATGGGGAGACGAAACCGTGCTAGCAGAGCTACGGTCCAAAAGAAGAAACGCCAATACATATGCCAAAGTCTCCAAGGGCATGCAGGACAGAGGCTACAACAGGGACGCGCAACAGTGCCGCGTGAAAATTAAGGAGCTCAGGCAAGCCTACCAAAAAACCAGAGATGCAAACAAACGCTCTGGGTCAGAGCCCCAGACATGCCGCTTCTATGATGAGCTGCATGCCATTCTAGGAGGTGCAGCCAGCACTGACCCACCCATGTGGTATGACTCCGTATGTGGATCATCAGAAACCACAGAGGAGCATGATGATGATAATGATGCTGAAAATAGCGCCCAGACACAGCAAGGAAGCGGAGAAGCCCTTTTCCCCGACAGCCAGGAACTCTTTGTCACCCTGGAGCCAGTACCCTACGAACCCACCCAAGGCGTGCTCGATGCAGGAGAAGGGACCTCTGGTGCCTCTGGTGAGTGTACCTCTGTTAATACATGTTTTATAAGCAAGCGTGTTTAATGATCAATTCGTGGCCAGTACAGCTACAGCTACTGGAAAAGTCTGTTAACATGTTCGGGGATGGAGCAGAAATCCTCCGGGGACATCTCCAGAAAGATCTCCTGGATGTACTCCCAAAGCCTGTGCAAAAGGTTTCTGGGGAGGGCAGCCTTATCCTGTGCTCCGTGGTAACACACTCTACCACGCCAGGCCAGTAGCACGTAGTCTGGAATCATTGCTTTGCAAAGCATGGCGGCGTATGGTCCCGGTGTTTGCTGGCATTCAAGCAACATCCGTTCTTTATCTGTCTGTGTTATCCTCAGAAGAGTGATATCATTCATGGTCACCTGGTTGAAATAGGGGAATTTTATTAAGGGGGTATTCAGAGGGGCTCCGTCCCTGCTGGGCTGTTTGCATGTGGCTGAACAGAAATCTTCCCCGCTGTGACCCACGCGGTGGGGGGAGGGGGAACAGCGAACATCTTGGATGTGTGTCTGTGTGTGTGGGGGGTGTCGATTAGGTTCGCGCTGCACGTTAACCCAAAAACTGCCACCCCTCCCTTTTCAATTGCCAACCAGTTTTAAATTGCCAGCCCAAAGGCTGTTTATGGGAAATGAGAGGGTTGCTGTTTGAAAACATTCCCATGTTATGAAGGTTAAAGAAGCCTATAGACTGTGGCTTACCATGGCTGTGTGCAAGCCGAATTCTGTTGCCCGCTGGACCTGCTTGTGTGATCTCTCACACCAAACCGGCAGACCCTCAATATAACAGGCAAAGTGCAACCTTGGACCAAATGCACATGTGATATGTAATGTTTGGAGCATTGTTCTCTAATATGTGTCTTTTAAACTACTCCTCTCCCGTTTGTTTCCTCCCGCAGCTGCAAATGTTTCAACGTCACCCCCTTCATCACCGTCCCAGAGGCTAGCGAAGATTAGAAGTAAAAAAAAAAGGAATCGAGATGAAATGTTCTCAGAACTCATGGAATCCTCCCACACTGAAGCTGCCCAGCAGAATGCGTGGAGGCAGACACTGTCGGAGTCCAGGAAGGCAGATTTTGATCGCGCGGACAGGTGGCGTGATGAAGAGAGTAGGTGGCGTCAGCGTGCAGAGAGAAGGCAGGATGCAATTCTGAGGCTACTGGAGGATCAAACGGAAATCCTCCGGCTTATGGCTGAGGAAAGGCGTAGGGTTCAGGAAAGGCCGCCTGAGCCCAGACCGCCGCTACAGCCCCTGTGTAACCAACAGCCCTCCTTCCCGAGTCCCATAACCTCATCCCCGAGACGCCCAAGAACGCGTTTGGGCGGCCTCCGTGCACCCAACCACTCAAGTCAAGAGAACAGTCCAAGCAAGAAAGGGCTGGCATTCAATAAGTTTTAAAGTGCTGTGTGTCCTTGTCCTTCCCTCATCCCCTCCTCCACCACCCATCCTGGTGCTTCCCTTCCTCCACCAGCTATCCCGGGAGACTGTGGCAGTTAGCCCCATAGTTCCCCCTCTTTGTTTTACGAATTAATAAAGAATGCATGATTTTTAAGCAACAATGACTTTATTTCCTCTGCGAGCGGTGATCGAGGGGGGGAGGGCAGGGCGGTTTGGGTAAAGGGAAGTAGAGTGAATGAAGGGGCGGGGCTTTTCATTACAGGGGAAAAACAGAACTTTCACACAGCATCCTGGCCATTCATGAAACTGGTTTTCAAAGCTTCCCTGATGCGCAACGCACCCTGCTGTACTCTTGTAATAGCCCTGGTGTCTGGCTGCGCATAACCAGTGGCCAGGCGATTTGCCTCAACCTCCCACCCTGCCATAAACGTCTCCCCCTTACTCTCACAGATATTGTGGAGCGCACAGCAAGCAGTAATAATAATGGGAATATTGTTTTCGCTGAGATCTAACCTAGTCAATAAACTTCGCCAGCGAGCTTTTAAACGACCAAATGCACATTCCACCACCATTCTGCACTTGCTCAGCCTATAGTTGAAAAGGTCCTGACTACTGTCCAGGCTACCTGTGTATGGCTTCATGAGCCATGGCATTAAGGGGTAGGCTGGGTCCCCAAGGATAACTATTGGCATCTCAACATCCCCAACGGTTATTTTCTGGTCTGGGAAGAAAGTCCCTTGCTGCAGCAGCCGAAACAGACCAGAGTTCCTGAAGATGCGAGCGTCATGTACCTTTCCTGGCCATCCCACGTTGATGTTGGTGAAACGTCCCTTGTGATCCACCAGTGCTTGCAGCACTATTGAAAAGTAACCCTTTCGGTTTATGTACTCGCTGGCTTGGTGGTCCGGTGCCAAGATAGGGATATGGGTTCCGTCTATCGCCCCACCACAGTTCGGGAACCCCATTGCTGCAAAGCCATCCAGTATGAGCTGCACATTTCCCAGACTCACAACCCTTGGTACCAGCAGCTTGGTGATCGCCCTGGCTACTTGCATCACAACAGCCCCCACTGTAGATTTTCCCACTCCGAATTGATTCGCGACTGACCGGTAGCTGTCTGGCGTTGCAAGCTTCCACAGGGCTATCGCCAGTCGCTTCTGTACTGTGAGGGCTGCTCTCATCTTGGTGTTCTTGCGCTTCAGGGCAGGGGAAAGCAACTCACAAAGTTCCATGAAAGTGCCCTTACGCATGCGAAAGTTTCGCAGCCACTGGGATTCATCCCAGACCTGCAGCACTATGTGGTCCCACCAGTCTGTGCTTGTTTCCCGGGCCCAGAATCGGCGTTCCACTGTATCAACAAGCCCCATTAACACCATGATGTCCACCTTGCGGGGGGGCCTTTTTTGAGAGAGGTCTGTGTCCATGTCCTCATCACTGTCCTCAGGGCGCTGCTGTCGCCTCCTCGCCTGCTGTAGCTCTAGCAGCTCCTGGTTCTCGTTCTCCATATACTCCTGGACAATGCGCGTGGTGTTCATAACGGCGAGAACAGCCGCGGTGATCTGATCGTGCTCCATGCTTTCCCTGGTATGCTGTTTGCAGGACAGCAGAGTGGCAGCAGAAGCAGCGGGTGGATAACAATGGAGTCAGCAATATGGCGCCCATATGAAAAAAGGCGCGAAAGGATTTTTTGCTCCCCCCTCAGTTGCTTTCACGGAGGGAGGGGGGAGCAAGGGTTAGGCTCATTTCCTTCTAGCTGCAGATGGTACAATATGCGGTGAGCAAGGAGGCGCCTTCCCTTCTAGCAGCAGATGGTACAATATGCTTGATATCCATCATCAGCTCCTGGCCCCCTCAAGGATTGAACTCGCAACCCCGGGTTTAGCGGGCCAACGCTCAGACCGCTGAGCTATCCCTCCGCCCGTGTTCCAGGCAGTACTGAATCTCCCTTAAACAAAACGTAAAAAAGAGAATGACCAGAGTCACTCTGGTCACTCCCATTTATGTCCAAGCGCCCCCGGCCAGCCACACCATAGGCCGCCGGCCAGGAGCACACGAATACCAATCATATTGTACAATCTGCTGCGAGAAGGAAAGGAGCTTCTGCTGTATGGTCCCGCGACCACGACCATTTATGGCATATTGCACCATCTGCAGCTAGAAGGCAAGGAGCTTCTGCTGTGTAGTCCCGCGACTACCAGCCTCAGGCGGAATGGCCCCCTCAAGGATTGAACTCACAACCCCGGGTTTAGCGGGCCAACGCTCAGAACGCTGAGCTATCCCTCTGCCCGTATTATAGTGTGACTGAATCCCCACTAGACCTAATGTCCAGGCGTACGCTGGAGATGTACGGTAATTGTGAGCTGAGCAGGCTTCCGTAGCAAACACGGAAACCCCGGAAAAAAAGGCGCGAAAAATATTGCTTTCACGGAGGGAGGGAGGGAGGGAGGGAGGGATGACATGTACCCAGAACCACCAGCGACAATGTTTTCTGCCCCATCAGGCTTTGGGATCGCAACCCAGAATTCCAATGGGCGGCGGAGACTGCGGGAACTGTGGGATAGCTACCCGCAATGCAATGCTCCGAAAGTCGATGCTAGCCCCGCTACTGTGGACATAGTCAATCGACCTCATGGTCTTAACGCTCTTTAGTGGGGACACACACAATCGATTCCATAAATTCGGGTTTTAAAATATCGACTTCTATAAATTCGACCTAATTCTGTAGTTTAGACGTACCCTAAGAGAGCCTGCAACTGACCCCTTTGTTGAAAAACATCCTGCACTTCAGCAACCTACTTTGTAACCTTTGTTTGTAAAGGTGAATTGCCATATTGTCAACTGTTCACATGACACTCACAGATGAAGAGACCCAACTGAGTTGACAATTTACTGAGCTTTGTGCACCACAGGCAATTACATTTTCCTCACACATCCCCAAAACCCCTGCTCTGAAATGCATTGCTTTATTATTATAGCAGGAGTTTAAGATCTTTGGTCTATTTAATGTGATTAGGTAGCAGTAGTCAATCCAGAATGGGCGTGGCCAGTTGAACATGAGTCCCTTTCCCCTCTAAACGCCTCAGATCCTCTTTCCTAGCACTTCATGATTTAAGATGTAGAAGGCCTGAGCGTTTGCCGCGTCCGTTGATTTCATTTCTGAAAACTAGGTTCATATAGTCCAGGGATTGGCAACCCTTGGCATGTGGCCCACCAGGGTAAACCCCCTGGTGGGCCGGGCCAGTTTGTTTACCTGCTGCTTCTGCAGGTTCGGCCGATCGTGGCTCCCACTGGCTGCGGTTTGCCGCTCCAGGCCAATGGGGGCTGCGGGAAGTGGCGCGGGCCGAGGGATCATCCTAGCTGCCTCCCGCAGCCTGCATTGGCCTGGAGTGGCGAACCGTGGCCAGTGGGAGCCGCGATCGGCTGAACCTGCAGAAGCGGCAGGTAAACAAACCGGCCCAGCCCACTAGGGGGTTTACCCTGGTGGGCCGCGGGCCAAAGGTTGCCGATCCCTGATATAGTCTTTCGTAGAATCTGGAGTCCACCCAGTCAGAGCTTAAAACATTTTTAAAAGTGTGATACAGGAGGGCCAGGGAGCAGCAGTAGTAAAGTGTGAGAGGGGAAATATATAAGCCCTAGGCTAATTAAGGCGTGGTTCCCTGGAGACTAGGGAGGGTGGCTACAGGTTAATTGGAGCACCTGCAGTCAATTAAGGCCCTCTCAGGAACCTAATAAAACCCCCTGCTTCAGGCAGACAGGGGAGGAGGAGGAAGGAGTTGGAGCAGAGTGGTTTGGTGGTGGAGCAGAGAGCAGTTTGGAGGAAAGCAGAGGAGAGTTTGGAGAAGTGCTGTGGCGGGCTAAGAAGACCAAGATCCTAGGTAAAGGGACACCTGGCTTGTGCAGAGGGAAGGCAGGAAGCCCCACAAGCAGGAGAGGGAAGGAGCCCAGGGGAAAGTATCACTAGTGCAAGTTGTTTACCCACTAACCTAGGGCCCCTGGGCTGGGACCCAGAGTAGAGGGCGGGCCTGGGTCCCTCCCTCTCCATTCCCCTTCTCTTGGATACTAGTGGGACAGCTGATACCCCAGTTCAGGGGCAAGAAATGGCACCCTGAAACCCCCCCACAAGAAGAGAAAGTGCGGGACCCTCATAGTAGTGCCAGCAGCTTGCCACAAAAGCAACAGAAAATGGAAATCTAATTTTAGGCTCTGGCACATGAAACATCAGGGATTTAATATTTAGGGTGTTAAAAATTTCACTATACACCCGTGCACTGTTGGATGTTTTTTACAGGCCATGGCACTGATATGCTAATTGTACCTCCAGCCCACTGCATTTATATAAAAGAAGGGACATTACATTTTGCTCTGTTTTTAAATGTACACCTCATTGACCATTGCATTTCGCCAGCCTGAAAATAGGACAAACTCCTCTGTGTTACCATGAGCGCCTAGTGATGTCTCAACTGCAGTGAGATAAAAGAGAAAATAGGTCACTTTTTTACTCTTCTGTGATGATACAAACAGCTTAAATTCCATAGTCTGCTGACGGCTGTGACATAACACAAAGCTACGCACTCTCTCACCCTGGGGCTATATGATACACTGCACCCGTACCCACACACAGGGCCGGCATGCCCACTAGGCGACCCTAGGCGGTCGCCTAGGGCACCAAGATTTGGGGGGCGGTGTGCGGCTGCCTCCCGGCTCTGTGGCTGAGCATGGAGCCGGGAGTCGGGGGGGTGACTGGCCGTGGCTGCCAGGAGCGGTGCAGGGACCGCTCTCCCGGGCCAGCGCTGTGGGATCCGGGCGGCAGCAGGCAGGGCCGTCCCTGGGCTCCGGGGAGGGAGGCAGCCAGCTGCGAGGGACGCTGCGCCTGTCGCACGAGATGCGGGCAGGCAGCGCGGCGGGCAGCCCAGCTTGCGCAGGAGGGGGCCGGGCTCCTCCCGTGGCCCAGCGAGCCCATGGTGGCCTTGTGGGGAGCCCTGCGTGCCGCCAGCAGCCGGCTCAGGTCCATGCGGCGGGGTCGCCCTGCAGCTGCTCCGCTGCGGGGCTGGGGCCTCGCACCCACCTGGGTCCCCGAAGAAGGGCGGTTCTGGCCCCACCTGCCTCGGCCTCTCCCCCGCCGTGGGGTCGGCCCACTTGCTCCATGGCCGCTGCGGGGCTGCCCCTCTGTTACCGACCCTGTCTCGCCGCCGAGCAGGGGGTGCGGCCCACACCCGGCAGGGCAGGGCGTGCGCTGGGGCCGAGCCCCACTCAGGAGCCGCTCCCCTGGTGCTGGGCTGAACCAGGGGGGCAGCTGGCCGCCACTGCCTGCTGCCTCCCGGCTCAGCTGCAGAGCTGGGGGCTGGGGGGGCGCCGTGGGCAGGGGGGAGGCTGAGCTGCCGTGGCCCGCGGTGGGGGGGGGGGAGGGAACTGGCTGCCTCTGGCGGGGGCGGCGTTAGCTGGGTTGGGGGTGCAGGGCTGGTGCAAGGAAGTTTCGCCTAGGGCGCAAAACTTTCTTGCACCGGCCCTGCCCACACACAAAGAAAAGATGGGTCAATTCTGTCAGCTTGTGATCTGGAAATGATTTGCCCTGACCCCCTAAAAGTGTCATAATCTTTTGGACATGCTACTTTGGTGCTTGCCTCTCCCATAACTGAGAGTCTGGAAATAGGTATCCACTAGTTTTATGCACCTAGTGGCCACCAATTTCTGACCCTGATATTCCAGGTGCTATGAGATGGTAAATATTAATTATGTCTGTTGTGCTATATGCTCTGTAGGTTCCTGAAGTCCCGATTGGGGGAGGAGAGTAACTTCCAGTCCCATGATCCTCTCCTAACCCACGACTCATGGGCCCCAAGAACATGACCAATGTAATTCAAGCCATGATACATAACATCCTTAGTGGTCAGTGATTTACAAGGGAAGTTCAAATAAGGTTCCCAATGCCATGGCAGTGTTAAAATGAAAACAAAATTAAAACTGCTACACATGATATTTTCAGTGTGATGATCTTACTTTGCAGAAGAAACATAAGACACCTAATTTCCATTTCTCTATAGATATGTTAGGGAACCAGTGAATACTTCTGAATGGCATTTACACTGAGGATAGGGAGTTAATGAGTAATAAAACAAGATTGCGTAGTGGAATGAAGAAATTATCATACGGTATTATACAGAGCCATACTTTGTTTCGTTTTTTGTTTTTGAACCATGACAGCATCATTAAAGAAAAACTTAATTCATCTTCTCTTTCCAGCTGAAAGAAATAGTCATTCCTGTTTTATATTCTAATTCCAATTCTTTATTTATTTTTAAATCATCGGATACTTTTTTCCAAGTGCACAACACATCTAAGAATTGAGGTTGGATGGGATCCCCTTCCTAATGCAACACATTGTAAGAAGAAACTTAATCTGCTTCTGCATTGCATATGATATGTTGCAAACTGTTACAGTCATTCTATTATAGTAAATGATGATATTTCCCATCATTAGCATGTATATTAACCCGACTGTACACCTAACGGGGGCAGGAAAGCTTATTTGGCATGCGGAGATAGACAAAGCCTTCTAGCATGGGTGGGAGCTGCTATCTTACATTTGCACTATGGACCAGATTTTATACCCAAGGGTATCTTGCACGATCTCATTGGGAGTGCTTATGGAGTAAATTACTAGACAGTGGGAGTGAGGTTATCACAGTCTGGCCCTATATATTCATAGGTCACTGAGGGGACTGGATTATTTTCTGATTCTTCTTGGCTAAGGATCTTGTAACCTTCTGTGTGACCTGTACACCAAAACAAAAGTTCCAAGGGCATGAGCTAACAGAAGCAGCCAGGTATTAATTTTAGAACACCATGTCTGAAATCCTGCCCGCCTTGAAGTCAATGGTAAAACTCCCACTCAGTGGAGCTAGGGTTTTGCACTAGTTCCCCCCGCTCCCTCAACTGTAGCGGCAGAATAGACCAGTGACCTCAGTATAGTGAACCTGGTGAGTTCTACTTTGTCATACGGTTGGATTTGCCAGCCCTGATTTCTCATCTGGGCTAACAGGAGTGGTATATGCAAATCCATCTTCTGGGAGACTGTGGGAATGAGTGTCTCACGTTATTTAATAGTAACCCCTCTATTAGTGCCAATCTCTAATGTTAATCCAGCTAGTCCTCCATGGCCAATAACCCAATGGGTTCATTGGAAGGGTGCATGGAAATATGTAAGTAAGGAAAAAATAGTGGTGTTGACATGGATACAGATACAGACATGTATGACTTTTTAATTCAAAACCTCCCATCTGTTGTCTCTGGATTTCTATTCTGGCTACCTCTTGATGAGCCCATTCTTTCTGTCCTGGCTACGTTACTGCTTCATTATGCATTTTGATACACTGTGGGAAGCTGTCTTCTTCTGCGGTGTGTACTAAAGCAGCTTCATGCATATTTGTGGGTCACAAACAATGTTCTTCTAAACCCATGTTTAAAATGAGTGTGATGGGTTACATGATTTTATCCCTGAAGTGTATTTTCTTCATCATCCTTGAGGATGTACATGTGCAGACAAGGAAGCTGCAGAGGGAATCTACATTTGAGTTAAATCCCCTGCTCATAAATAAAATATTGATGGCGAAAGTCCTGTCTGGTTTTTTACTGGTCTCCTCTATTCTTTGTTTACAGCATCAAAGCACAAATCCAGTCACTGTTTGTGCCTGGGAAGCCTAAACTGCAAGTTAAGATGCATCTGTTGTAAATAAGAGAGGAAAATTTTTAGAACACGGCTGTCTAATAACAGGAGAAGTGTCCCAGAGGAACCTAAGATTTTTGTTTTGTGCCCTTCGCATACTGTTGCTATTGCAAAAAAGTTACCCATATAGGACCAGATCCTCAGCTGCTGGAAATGGGCATAGCTCATTTGACTGCAATGCTGCTATGCTGATTTCCACCAGCTGAGGTTCTGGCCCTTATTATCTTTTCTACAGGGAGTCTTGCGTATGTAAGGAGATCTGGCTCTGATACCAGCAGGGGCAGCTCTAACAATTTTGCCGCCCCAAGCAGTCGCCGCAGCGGCAGCAATTCGGCGGCAGGTCCACTGCTCTTCCCGCCACCAAATTGCTGCCGCGGGACTTGGACTGCCGCCCCATTCTCACTTGCCGCAGCGGCGGGTGAGAATGGGGCGGCAGTCCGAGTCCCGCGGCGGCAATTCGGTGGCGGGAAGAGCAGTGGACCTGCCGCTGAATTGCTGCTGTGGCAGCTGCTGCTTGGGGCGGCAAAATTGTTAGAGCCGCCCATACCCGCAGCGGCAATTCAGCAGTGGGAAGAGCGGCGGACCTGCTGCTGAATTGCCACCGTGGGACTCGAGCTTCCACCCCATTCTCGATGCCGCCCTGAGCACCAGCTTGGAAAGCTGGTACCTGGAGCCGGCCCTGGATACCAGTTGTCTTTGGATCTAGCAAGTAGCTTGAAGAAATATTTTACCATAAGCCTGGCTTATGTCTCGAAAAATGACTCGTTGAACCATATTATTGGTTGGAGGCCCTTGCCTCTGGGCAGGCTTTCAGTTTGTTGATTGATGTTTCTTGAAGCTTGTTTAGGCAGCTCCAAAAGCCTTTTCCTGTTATTTCCTGACTCAGTCAATGGATTACTCTGCTTCTAGGGGTATCGTGACATGTTAAAAGTGGGAGGTTTTTGGTTATGTTTTGTCCCCCTCCCCTTTCTCGTTTGTGTGCTGTACTCTGGAAGTTCCATGATTTGGTTTGCCACTTGTTGAATTTTCAGATACCACAGTGATGGGCGTGGCATAAAAGCGTGAAGGCAATTGTCACGTCCTGCAAAAGCAATGAACCCAATAAATGAAGGGAGGGATTTCTCAGGGACATGGCCCAACATTGTTGTATTCCTAAGGGTACGTCTATACTTACCCGCTGCTTCGGCGGCGAGTAATCGATCCTGGAAGTGCGCGACGTCGACAACGGTACTCCTGCTCGCCGCGAGGAGTAAGCGCTGTCGACGGGGGAGCCTGCCCGCCGCGTGTAGACCCGCGGTAAGTGCTTTGAAGATCAAACTAAGATACTTCGACTTGAGCTACGTTAACGTAGCTGAAGTTGCATATCTTAGTTCGACACGGGGGGTTAGTGTAGACCAGCCCTTAGTGTGTGTGTGTGTGTGTGTGTGTGTGTGTGTTTATTACACTATTAATACTAGTCCTGGTCCTACAATTAGCTCATTCTGGGCACCTACTCGCATATAGCCCCATCTGACCAACTGACTTCAGAGTCTTTTTATTTTGAACTGTAAGTCTGAAAAAAGGTGTATTGTAAAATCTAAAGAAGGAGAGGTCTGGTTTGAGCACAAGAAACCTGAAGAAGAAAAAGCTGGTCTGGCGGTAGGTGGTTAGGATTTGTGAGACATCAGGTCAAGTCCCTGTTCTGCCAGTGTGATGTAGAGCAAGGTTCTAGAGCAGGGGTCTCAAACACGTGGCCCGCGGGCCACATGCGGCCCGCAGAGTTATTTCCTGCGGCCCGCCATAGGTGCCGACTCCACTGGCAGCCAAGCTCCAAACATTACTGAGTGTTTATATTTTATTAAAACCCCTCTTTGCATTACAGTTTTTAAAAAGTGAATACATTGACTTTTAATAGCATACTATATTACTCTTCATTTTTTTCATTTTTGACTATACTTTTGTATCATTGTATGAAAAGGTTTCAGTGATGCGGCCCTCGGGCCAATTTACTAGTTCTCATGTGGCCCTCCTGATGATTTGAGTTTGAGATCCCTGTTCTAGAGCAAAGGCCTGGGCCTGAGTCAATCCAGGACCCTAGGGTTCAAGCCCTATTGCTCTGCAGTATAGATGCAGTCCCACTGGACTTGAGTTCTGGGAGTCCACCAAAACTATTTCACAACCCCACAGGCTATCTTTTTGTCCTCTGAACAGTCAATTATGATGGACAGTAAAGTTTTCCCATAGTGCACCAGGTACAAAGGGTTAAAGCAACTACATTTTGGGAGGGCGCTAGGAAGTCTGGGATATGGACATTTGGACTCGCGCCCACATAATGCAGTGTTGATGCTGGAGTCCCAAGTTGGGAATCTGAGATCAACAATTCCTAACCTGGGGTTACACATGAGTGTAGATGCTCAAGCCGTACGTTAACAAACCCAGGATCTGCTAGCTTGAGTTCTACCAATTCTGGGCTTACATTTCAGTGCAGACATGACCTTAGTTTCCCTATCCCTCAGTTCCCATCTGTAAAATAGGGATAATGGCACCTGGTAAGACATGTAACCTTTCTGTCTCATTTTTTCCTGCCTGTAAATTTGGGGTTATAATGCTTAATTTCCTGTCTGAGAGTGATGCTGTGAAGATTATTATTTAGGGGCTGCTCTGGAGATGAAAAGCACTTGACAAAGCCCCACTCCTGCAAATAGGGGCAGCCTTTCACATCCACAGGAAGTGCCAATTCAGTGAGGGTACCACACAGGTGAAGGGGTACATGTGGGTTGGCCAGTTTGCAGGATTGGTGCCCAAGTTCTTAGTAGAGTATTGTTGAAGAACAAGATTTTATTTCGCGTTTGATACTCTGAGGAGATGGATAAAGTAAGAAAATATCATACAGACCAGATCCTCAGCCAGGGCTATGCTAATTCACACCGAGGATATGGCCCTGTCTTTGAGGTATCCCCCTCCATATTAAAAAAATGAACTAGCTGTTTACTTTTTTCTAATAGCTGAAAGAACAGCAAGTTAAAAAGGCATCTTAGTACCACTCTGCATAAATAGCTGAGGCTGAGCCCATAACTACAGCTCTGCTTCTGCTATCACAGAGCAGAGCCAAGAAGACAAGACCGATCTCAAGATAAATTTGTCCGACATTTATAATCAACTCTTAACATGTTTGGACATATTCCTTATTTCACAAGATAAATTGGTGCTTTATGTAATGTAGGAATTTACTATTTTGTGATTATTAGTTTTAGGCAAATTGACTCTAGATTTATTTATCTCCTGCTATTTAAAAAAAAAAATCCCAGTTGTAATGAATCTACCATCTTCAGTATTTTGCACAAGGCAATAACCTAAAACATTTACATCACTAATAGGACAGCAAGAGACTGGGGACCTTTCAGTGTCTTCTCTGTGTGGCTCCAGGGATTAAAGAGAAGGGTCTTAGAAAGAGACTTATTTCTAATTGTTGTGCTTTGCCTGATGAACCTCAGTGGATAATATATTATACACCCTCTTGAGTAATTACAGATTGAAACCAAGATACCTCGACAGGCCTATACATAAGAGACAGATAAGAAAGGAACAACCTTCTTAATGACCTCTATTCAGTGTAAAAGTACTATCAGATCAATGTATGTCTAAAGTTGGTATAGGAATACAGCTGCATTGATTCTGAATTATAACTAAACTCTAAATATTTAGCCTAATTTGGGTGTTGACTATTTTTTTGCCATTTTGTTAGCAAATTGTTTTCTAAGGGTTTGTGTTTTCTGAACAGTTGATGGACCTTAAACACAGTGCAATCTTTTTTTTCTTTGTGTCACGTCTCTCCCAGCTGATATATATAGAGAGTTCCTTGGACTTTGTTGCTTGTTCTCTGCTATGTACATATACTATCAGCACTCATTGAATTAGAATTATTCAACAGTTCCACATTTTGAGCACTCAGGGCCTAACTCTGTAAGTTTCTTTGCCTGGGGACCCCCCCTGTGCCTTTGCTGAATACCGTTGACTTCAAGGGTGCTTAGCCTGCATGGAGTATCTTGTAGGATCAGGACCTCTTTTAGTTCTGTTACCCACGCAACAGGACCAGAAAAAAAATGGTATGCATTTGGTAGAATATGACTTGGTTCTTTAAGTTCCTTTGGAGCATGCACTTGACTCTCTGACTCTAAGCTGCTAAAAATATTAATGTAAAAAATGCTTCGTTTCTTCTCTCTTTTTATCTGTAAAAAACATAAAGAGCTGAACACTGGGATTTAAAGTCAGGAATGATAACTTAAAGTTCTATTAATTGTGGATGTTCTATGTGAATCACAAAATGCTTGACATCTTCCTGTTTAGAATCTGCTACACCCAAATATTTTTCATGCGTCTCTCTGCTTTCAGTAGATTTTGTAGCTAACAGGTGTATCAGTCCTGGTCAGAGTTTGATATTAAGAGGGTTAAAATTATCTCCTTAAGCAGGGGTTGGGACCAGAGAATGCAGTGGGACCCAGTTATGGGGGGGATCTAAGAGATGACCGATACCTAGAATGGGGGGATACAGAGGGTTATGTGTTTTGGAAGCTGTTGTTCTCATTAAAGAGTCATCCTGCTGCAAGCACTGGTTTGTCATCAAGACTAGGAAAGCCAAGCAGACTCTGAGCCAGATCCTATGTTACACTCCTGCCCTTTTGGTTATAGCTTTCTAAAGGGGAATTCCTAGCTGGCATAAAATTGGTGGAGCTGGATGCTGCACCGCTGAGCTCTAGAGGGCATATTGAGGGCATGGCGGAGTTCTCCCCTGCTGACCCTTCACTGATGTAAGGGCCTTTAAACATCATATCAGTGGCATAAATTAGATCAGCCCTTAGGCTGCTGTAACTCACTTCAGGCTGGACCACTCTCTTCTATACCAAGCTGAGCTGTGATGTCACAGAGAATTAAATCTTGTGGCTGTAAAGCCTTAACAAGAAATGTAAGTCTTATGTAGCCAGAGGCAAGGACACTTCAATCCTTTTAAACACTGGCTGAAGAAAACCTTCTTCCTCTTCCCCGCACCTCGCCCAGGTTGTGTTGGAATTCAGGCTGTGCAAAGCCATTTACTTTGTATTTGACCTTGGCCCTTGGCATCTGTGGGAACTGTTCCTGACTGTGCTGTGAAAAACCCACTTAACCGGCATTGACCTCCTTTTAGTCAATGACCTACCAGCCTGTTCTTCTAAAACAGCCTATCCAGGGAAGGGGTCACTTGGAAAATGCCCTTTCACCACTAGGTTGTTAGCTGAATGGAGGTAGCAGTTTGTTCTGGTGAGGCTGTGGTTGCTATGTTACTCATAGAGCTGTGGGAAAAGGAGATCTCATTTATGGACGCCTTCACCAACAACCAAATTGCCACTTTCCCTGATTAAGATTCATATTATTTTGACACAAACCAAACTGGAACGGCTACTTGCATTCCTGTTGTAGGTAGGTGCCAAGCTATTGTAAAGTGCCTTGGGACCAGGCTGTTCATGACCTGAAGTCTCAAAGTGGATCATGGGAAATATCGAGCGCTGCTCAGCTCTTCTTTCTCCAGAATGGTGCCCAGCTCCTGTCCTGCAGCATTGCATGTGTGGCAGCTACTCTTCATGAAATGGATTATTATTTAGGCTTGAATTCGACCCTGGTCAGGATCTCACACACCAGACTCCATGGCCAAAGCATTTCAATGCATGAACATGGCATGGTTTCATCTCCCTCCTCACCATTGAAGTATTAATCTTACCCACTGTTTTCTCTGAAAGAGAATTGTATGTTGAAAGTCTTGTAATGACTGGCAGAAGCCCGAACCACAAAATATGGATCCAAATTTGAGCTTTATTAACATTTGGGCACATTTAGATTTGGTGTTTTGGTTCATCCCATAGGCTGTATCTGCGAAGTTTTGAGCCAGATCTGCTCTGGTGTTCCAGTTCAGGACGCTCTATTTGGGAGACATGGAAAATGGGCTTGCTCATGCCATGTGGCTTTAGTAAGACACAGTCTGGATTCTTCAGAAGTTCTCCAGGTGCTCAGGACAGAATTGTGAACTAGCGGAGCGAGTAGTTAAGAGGCTGGTACACCTAGGTTCACACACAATTCAAAATGAATGATCGCTGAACTGCTGTGTGGATATTGTAGTGTGCTCTAATGTAGCATTACACCAGGGAGCTCAAAAGCGGTAGTACAAGGTGTTTAGCGGGTGTGGCAAAGTACCTGCTTCTCCTCAGAGGTCTCTGTCCTTTTAAGCCTTGGAGACACAGGCTTGGGCAAGGTAAGCCCTTACCAGTAGCACAGGGTCTGGCTTTACCTTCCCCCGGTCTGTCCCGTGTTTGTTTTCCTTTCCTTCTGGGAAGGAAATATAGCCCTTCTTCTGGGAAGGGCTCAGTGTCTCGTGGCACCCAGCCCACTGGTATCTTTCCTGCTTCTGCTTCAGCTTCTGCTTCTCTCACACTCTCTCTGTCTCTCTCACCTCTCTCCTCCCTGCCATGCACACAAGGGAGGGTTTAAAAAGGTCTCCAGCAATTGCATCCAGCTGGACCTAATTAGTTCCCTAGTAACCCCTTTCCCAGCTGAATCTTATTTCCCCACAGTCATCCCTCCTTAGTGGATAGGGAGAGGCCTTTTAACCCCCTGGGACCAATTACTACCCCCCGCCCTTTTGTAGCTATTTGTCCTGGGTTTACCACACATCCCCCGCCCCTGCTCAACACTACAGGGTTGGGCTACTTGGGTCAGACAGCAGTGCACTCGCGACAGGCCATCTGCATTGCCATGCTGGATTCCAGACCTATGTCGTACTGTGAAGTGGAAGGGTTTGAGCAACAGGAACCATCTTGTTACTCTTGCGTTTCTGTCTTTGTTTTGGTGCATCCAGCACAGAGGGGCATGTTCTGTGACAAGGGTAAATCTATGTCCCAGTAGATAGTAGCGGAGGCTTTCAATGGCCCATTTCACCGCCAAGCATTCTTTTTCTACTACGGCGTACTTCCGTTCTCTAGGCAGGAGCTTCCTACTGAGGAAGAGGACGGGGTGTTTGTCGTCTCCAACCATTTGCGAAAGTACCGCCCCCAACCCTACTTCCGAGGCATCTGTTTGTAGGATAAACTCCTTCCTCCAGTCTGGGGCTACTAGTATGGGGTCTGTGCAGAGGGCCGACCTCAAATCTGCAAAAGTGTCTTCGGCCGCGGCAGACCACTTTACTATGTCTGGACCCCTAGCTTTTGTCAAGTCCGTTAATGGGCATGCCCTGGTGGCGAAGTGGGGAATGAACCGTCTATAGTACCCCACTAGTCCCAGGAATGCTCTGACCTGTTTTTTCCGGAGTGGTCGGGGCCACTTCTGTATGGCTTCCAACTTGTTGAGTTGGGGCTTCACCACGCTCCTCCCCACTATATATCCGAGGTACTTGGCCTCAGCTAACCCAATTGAACATTTGGAGGGATTCGCAGTCAGCCCTGCCTTCCTCAGGGTGTCCAGGACCGCTTCCACCTTCTCCAAGTGTGTCTCCCAGTCGGGGCTATATATAATGACGTCGTCAAGATAGGCCACCGCGTACTTGCCATGGGGTCGTAGCAGCTTGTCCATTAGCCGTTGGAAAGTAGCAGGAGCGCCATGCAACCCAAAGGGGAGAACAGTGTACTGGTACAGACCTTCTGGAGTTGCAAAGGCCGTCTTCTCTTTGTCGGCCTTGCTCAGGGGGATCTGCCAATAGCCCTTGGTCAGGTCAAGGGTAGACATAAACCGGGCTTTTCCTAGTCGGTCAATTAGCTCATCTATCCGGGGTATAGGGTATGCATCAAATTGTGACACCTCGTTCAGCTTATGGAAGTCATTGCAGAACCTCATACTGCCGTCCGGCTTAGGCACTAAGACCACAGGACTTGACCATTGGCTATGAGACTCTTCAATGACTCCTAAGGTCAGCATTTTCCTGACCTCTGTCCTAATCTCTTCTCTTTTGGCCTCCGGGATCCGGTATGGCTTGACGTTCACCTTCACTCCAGGCTCTGTGAGGATGTGATGGTGAACCTCAGTAGTCCTGCCTTGCTTTTCACAGAACACACTGGTTGCGTTTGATCAGGCTGATCACTTCTGATCGTTGTTCCGGAGTCAACTCTGGAGATATCCCCACCTGGTTGGGCTGGTTGCTTTTAGGGAGGGGTGCCCCTAGCGCAACCACCGGAGCTTCTCTATCCTGCCAAGATTTCAGCAGGTTTATATGGTGGATCTGCTCCAGCTTCCGGCGGCCCAGCTGTCGGACCTTATAGTTGACTTCTCCTACCGCTTCTATTATTTCGTAAGGCCCCTGCCACCTGGACAGGAGTTTACTCTCTGCCGTGGGTATGAGCACCATTACCCGGTCTCCCACCTGGAACTTCTGGTTCACTGCTTGGCGGTTGTAGTATGTCTGTTGTGCCCCTTGTGCCTTCTCCATGTGTTCGCGCACAAGGGGGGCGACTTGGGCTATCCTGTCTTTCAATTGTAACACATGTTCAACGACGTTTCTCCCTGGGTTCGGCTGTTCTTCCCAGCCTTCTTTAGCTAGGTCCAGTATGCCCCTGGGGTGGCGACCATATAACAGCTCGAAGAGGGAGAATCCCGTGGAAGCCTGAGGTACCTCCCGTACAGCAAACAGCAAGTACGGCAGCAGGGCGTCCCAGTCTTTCCCGTCGCGACTAACCACCTTCCATAATATACTCTTCAACGTCCTATTAAAACGTTCGACAAGACCATCCGTCTGGGGATGATAGACCGACATCCTGAGGGACCGTATGTGGAGCAATGCACCTAGGTCCTTCATCAGCTTGGCCACAAAGGGGGTCCCTGGGTCCATCAGGATCTCCTTTGGTATCCCTACTCGGGAAAAAATCTGGACTAATTCTTTGGCTATGGTCTTGGACATGGCGTTCCATAGGGGTACGGCCTCGGGGTATCGGGTGGCATAATCTAGTACCACCAGAATGTACTGGTGACCCCGGGCTGACTTCTCCAATGGCCCTACTAGGTCCATAGCTATTCGCTCAAATGGGGTCTCAATAATTGGCAAAGGGATCAGAGGGGCCCTCAAGTGTGGAGGGGCCCATGTATCTGGCATTCCGGACAGGACGTACAATATCGCCGGATCGCCGCATAAATGCCGGGCCAAAAAAACCTCTGCAGGATCCGATCAAGGGTCTTGTCTACCCCTAGATGGCCTCCGAACAGATGGCTGTGGGCCAGATCCATCACGCGCCTCTGATGTTTCTGTGGGACCAAGAGTTGTTCTACGACTTGCTCCTGGACCCAGACTACTCTGTATAATAGATCATTCTTAATCACATAACATGGCCCTGGGCCCTTAACTCTCCCCTCCACGGAGACCCCATTTACCTCGACTACTTCTTTGCGTATATTATTGTATAGGGGATCATTGGCTTGATCCTGACCAAAATTCCCGAGCGTAGTCCCCATTTGTTCCAACTCAGGGGGGTCCACCTCCAACTCCCCCTCGGGGAGCACCCCTGGGGAACCTGGTCCGGCAACAGGGTTGTTGATCACCGGCCCAGACCCATTGTCGGTTTCCCCTACCAATGCAGATTTCTGGTGCTGGGCCAGGATCCTCGTCCCCCTCCTTTTATCCTCCCTCCATTCCCTTCGAGTCTTCCGGGGCTTCCCTGGTGGGGAGAACAGATCCTGGCCAAATTCATGGAAGGCCGGGAGGGGGTTAACTATTGGGGCCACCCCCTGGGTTCCAGGGTCATTATTCTCTACTACCTCCTCCCCGGGGAGTAGGCTATCAAATCCAGGGAAGTCTTGTCCGATAAGGACTGGGTAGGGGAGTTTCGGAACTACACCCACCATCACCTTAGTGGGGTTTCCGAGTACTTCTATTTTTACGGGGATGGTTGGGTAGTAGTTTACATCCCTGTGTACACAAGATATTCCTGAGCGCTTGGCCGGGGATAGTTGGTCCTGCCCGACCAGCTTCCCCGAGACCAACGTGATCGCACTTCCCGAGTCTAACAACGCGGTGGTCTCTATACCATTCATTTTAACAGGTCTAGTGTATCTATGAGGGACCATCGCAACCCCAACTAGACTTATTAGTTCACATGGTCCCCCTATATCGCCCAATTCACACTGCATGGGCTCGTCTAGGTTTGGGCATTGGGCCGCGATATGCCCCAATTCGCCACAGGCATAACACCGATACCCCACTCGGGACAGCCCCCTATCTTTCAGGGTACTGGGCTTTCTGCTAGCTGATCTTCCGCCTCCTTCCTTCCCTCCATGGCCCGGCCTGGTGCTAGGGCAAACCAGGGTTTTGGTGCAGAGACTTGTCTTCAATTTTGGCGACTTCCTTTCCCAGTGGTCCGAGAAAGTTCTTGGGCCGCTAAGTGTCTCTCGACCAAGGCAACTAGTTCATCATAGAAGGAGGGATCATTTTGGCGGGCCCACCCTCGTATGTCCGGAGGCAACCCCCTCATGTACCTGTCCAACACCAGGATTTCTACTACCTTCTCTGGCCCATGGTCTCGGGGCGAAGCCACTTCCGGGCGAGGTGGATTAGGTCAAATAGCTGGGACCTTGGCACTTTGTTGTCCCGGTATCTCCACTCGTGGAAGCGCTGGGCCCTTATGGCCGGCGTCACGCCTGCCCTTGCCAGGATTTCCACCTTCAGTTGTGGGTAATCCATAGCTGCCTCTGTGGTCATGTCGAAATAGGCCTTCTGGGCCTCCCCACACAGAAACGGAGCCAGGATACCTGCCCACTGGTCTTGGAGCCAGGCCTCCTGCAGTGCCGTCCTCTCGAATGCGAGGAGATATGCCTAGGTATCATCGTCCGCTGTCATCTTCTGTAACTAGTTGCTTGCCCTCAGCGGCCGGGTCCCTTGGGGCCCGTGCGTCAGGGCCTTCAACTGGTTCAGTACTTCAGTCAGGGTGGCTCGGTCTTGGGCCGCCTGGTTCATCAGTAGCTGGTTTGTCTCCTGTTGGACATGTACTGACTCTTGCTGGGCTGCCATCTGTACCCGGGTAGCCTCTTGTTGGGCCGCAGTGGCCTGTATCAACGCTTTCACTACGTCCTCCATTGTGTGTGTGTGTGTGTGTGTGTGTGTGTGTGTGTGTGTGTGTGTGTGTGTGTGTGTGTGTGTGTGTGTGTGTGTGTGTGTGTGTGTGTGTGTGTGTGTGTGATTTACCCTGCCCTGTGGTGGCTTGCCACAGAGCCTCAGTCACAGCATCCCACTTCTGACACCACATGTGGCAAAGTACCTGCTTCTCCTCAGAGGTCTCTGTCCTTTTAAGCCTTGGAGACACAGTTTTGGGCAAAGTAAACCCTTACCAGTAGCACAGGGTCCAGCTTTACCTTCCACCGGTCTGTCCCTTGTTTGTTTTCCTTTCCTTCTGGGAAGGAAATATAGCCCTTCTTCTGGGAAGGGCTCAGTGTCTCGTGGCACCCAGCCCACTGGTATCTTTCCTGCTTCTGCTTCTGCTTCTCTCACACTCTCTCTCACCTCTCTCCTCCCTGCCATGCACACAAGGGAGGGTTTAAAAAGGTCTCCAGCAATTGCATCCAGCTGGACCTAATTAGTTCCCTAGTAACCCCTTTCCCAGCTGAATCTTATTTCCCCACAGTCATCCCTCCTTAGTGGATAGGAAGAGGCCTCTTAACCCCCTGGGACCAATTACTACCCCCCCTTTTGTAGCTATTTGTCCTGGGTTTACCACACGGGAATCACAAACTTTACGGCTGACTGAAGTCACAAAAAAAGATTTCTTGCCACTGCCACCCGAACAGATAAGGGTTCAGGTAGGGCAAATAAGTAGGGAATGCCTCTGTAGTCTGTACAATCTGGCTCCCACCACTCAAGCATCTACCCTTCAGGGAAGACCAACCCTGGACTATACGGCATTGCCTTAATTAACTCTGCACTGGAATTGGCTAGTCTAGAGATGTAGTGATCAAATGGGGCTACATCACTAGCCCAAATACCTGTGACTGCAGTAGAACGCCTCAAAAGATAAAGCATCTCCTGTGACATCAGCTACTTGAGCACAAATATTCTTCCAGTGACCTGGCAGAGTGAAATGATCCGGCATATTGGATGCACATGGATGTGGCAGGAAGACAGGAGAACAAGAAGAAGTGAGCTCATGATAGATTCCAAAAAGGCCGGATCGGGGGCCTTACAGTTCATGTGATACATGCAGCACTAATGCCAAACTAGAAGCTCCAGCAACAGAGAGAGAAGTAGGAGACCATTCATTAAACTGATAATGCTGATTATCTGACAGCTGTAAAAGGGTAATTTTTCATGTGGGTGTAGTTTTGATTAAGTAAGAGGGTCTCTCAAGATTGGGACATTTATTTTAACTAGAATAATGAGTTCCATTGTAGTTAAAATGAACATAATTGCAAGCAGTGACATTTAATGCCGACCAGCAGATCCCTCTTCAAGGGAATTCAGAAGCAGAGAGGAAAATGTCTCTTGATATTTTTCAAGGTGCAAAGGGTACACATTTAATTTTGCTCTTGATGGCCACACCTTGTGATTACCCTGCGGGAGCCTTGTCTGACAAAAACATGCCGCTCATCACTGCACTCATTTAGGCTTTATTAAAGCATCTGATCCAGAGTCTTTCAATTCAGCTATGCAGATGCAGTGCCCTATGTATTTAATTAGAGAGCTTAAAAGCCACCAATATATTTTCCCTGTTAATACTATAGCTACGTACGTTATAGGGAAATCTGAGTGATAAGAAAGCAAAGGGGCCAGACTGCAGCTGCCCCTGTATGCCTGCCCAAGTTGGGAGGTCAGGGAGCAAGGGTCCAGTAAATAATATATACGACTCTCCCTTCACCTACTACTAAAGTGCAATCTCCCGCTGGGATGCAACATGGCAGCAGCTATTTAATGGTGCATTGGAATGAGAATACTTTTAAGTGTAAAAGAAAAGAGGATGAATTTAGGTAAGGTTCTTTGTTTGTTTGCTCCCAGCTCCAGAATCCCTTCTCAATCACTGCCCAAGAAACAGATGATTTTAAAATAAAAGCATACATCGAATAAGCTTACATGTGCCAGGCACTTCTAGAGAGCTAAAGCCTGCTACTTTGGCCAAAGTGAGTGAGGCTAGTGGTAGTTGTCATGCTATGAGAAAAATGGAAATGAGTATTCTTTTTCCCCCAGGTTGCCAACAGAAATAACCACTTTGTCCCAGAGAATTTCCTTGGGATTGAGGACCAGATTGTGCTTTTTGGGCTGTAAATTCCTCCCAGCCGCTCAGTAACCATAGAATCACAGATATTGAGATGGAGAGAGACTACTTTGATCACCCAATTCATTCTTGGCCAGTGCAAAATTGTTCCCTTCAGTGTATTTACTGAGGTTTTTTTTTCAGTCCAGTTTTAAATGACCCAACCAATGCGTTTCCAGGAAATGCCAAATGCCTAAACTGTTATTAAGTACTAGCTCTGCCTTTGCATTCCAGGCCAAGCACCAGAATTTGATCATGATATTCAATAACCAAATTCATATATTTAAAATTAGAGTCAGAAATTTCCTGGCAGCTTGAGAATCCCAGTGCAATTTCTGGATTAACTTCTTATCTTAAATGGAAGGATTGGAGTTGGTGGGTTTTGCGACTTTTCATTTATTGCTCCAAGCCACAAAAATATTACATGTGACCTTGGCTGTGACTAGTTAAATGACAGGTGATGATTGGGGCTAGACTAGAGTGCTCCATGTAGTGGATCTTGGTGGTGGTAGCAACAGAAAACTGGCAGGCTTGAAGTGGCTTGCTTGCTGGAGTTCAGATCGGATGAACAGCTGAGCTCGCACGGTTTTTCTTCTGAATGTGAATGTGTCTGAAAAGCTTTTCTTTCTGTCTAGCATCTTCTCCTCTAGGAACTATGGGTTTATGAGTAAAAGTATATGCCAATGCAGCTGTGCAGCTTCATAGACCAGAAGAATCCGCCCTTTAGCTCTTGCAGAGATGCTGGAAAAAGCTTTCCTTTTTCCTTCCTGATTTCTCTCCGTAAAGCAGATCATGATGCCGTGTATTAAAGTGTGCTATTGGGCGGGGGAAGAGGGGGTGAGGGGAACCGCATACCCGATGTGAGGAATGTTTGAATAGGGCAAGCAAACCCTCACCAAAAAATGATTGAATAAACTCCAGTCATGTCAAATATCAAAATATCTCCTTTCCCTCTTTCTTAAAGCCTAAGACAACAAAGAGGCTCATCTTAGCAGTAAAATAATAGTCCTGGCTCCCTAGAGATACAGCATTGTGACAGCTAAAATGAGCACAATTGCCATCACATGATTTGAGCAGCAAATCGCTACCGCAGATGATCAGAGAGTGATGAAACCCCTGACCAAAGCCAGTGCATCTTCCTACCCGTCCATTAGGTGACCCTTGATGGCAGTGCTGAGACAATTTAAAAAAAAAAAAAAAAGGGTGAGCTCCCATGCAGTAGGCCAGAAAGTGCTCAAACCTTTCTGCACCATGCGGGACTGCAATCTTCTTGTGTTCTCTAGATGGTGTGTTATTGTGTTGAACTTCATAACGCATTCTGGGCCTGATTCAAAGCTCATTCAAGTTATGGAAGCCTTTCCATTGACTCAGTGGGTATTAGCTCAGGGCTTCTCTTGATTGCTGGCTTTTGTAATAAAATGGATTATTAAAGTAGCAGAGCTGTACAAAACTGATACTTTAATTTTTCTGTGAATTTTTTTGGTTCCTTCCAGGCCGTGTGTGTGTGTGTGTGTGTGTGTGAATTGTACATTTAGTTTTTTTCATGAAATTTCCATGGGAGTCATTTTTCACAAGCAAGGATATGATAGCAATTTCAGCTATTTCTTGATGCAAATTGATTTTGGTCTGACTGAATTTTGCAATTCTTTTGGCTCTTTTTTTCTTCAATGAAAATGTGTTCCTCTTGACACAGAACCAGGCCTTTTTAAAACCTAAAACTTGCTGTATTTCCAAGGTTGTACACACAGTTGGATACATTTTGAAAGTTCACTATAAAAGGTCAAAGCATGGATGATGGTACTTTGTTTTCAAACTTTTCCCACAACTCTGCTAGTCTGTGGAAACACCACTGTTCTCCCTTGCTTGGAATGTAGTATGGCTGTACCTCATGTAGATTGTCCGTTAACTTCAATGGTAGGGTCATATGATTTTGGACCAGGAGGATCTGTGACGTAGATGGCCAGTGTGCATGATATAGTGATAATTATGAAGTCTTGGATGACCATGAATCTGATACAATAGAATATGTGGCCCTTCTAAATCATCCCCCGAGATGTTTCCAAGATTGGAGGGATGGAAGGCTGTCAGAAAGCTACCTGTGCTGGCCCCTGAACAATGGTGCACCTTAAGTAGTGTCTTTTTTTTTTAGAATTCCTGTAGGGTTCTCTTTGCAAAAAAGCAAAAGCTATTAATATCTACCCGTCCCTCCCTGTGGAGTTTTGCTCTTGGTTCAATAGATTCAAAGTCCAGGAAATTGCAAATGCAGATATTTATTGACAGAAAACAAGCAAACGGTGCAAATCATTTAATCAAACAACAGGGGACACAGCTGAACTGCAGTAGCCACAGGGCTTCACAATTTAAACACTGTAGCGTTCAGCTGAGGAGACTGCTGCTCCCGAGATCAGCTGAGCCTCATCCTTAAACTTCCATCCAACGGGAGCCAGGCTTACCTCGCCAACTGCAGTGTGTTCCCTCTTGTCAGGCTGTACACCTGGTCACACCCTCCTCTCCTAGGGGTGAATTTCCCCTCAGATGTAAAGTTCACAAAATAATCTTAGGAGTTTCATTTATCAGGGATTCTGAAACTGAGGTGCAAAGCCAGCAGAGTCCCGACTCTCCACCTCAAGCTAGCCCCTACTTAGAGCTTGTACCTTTCTCCTTGAGTGATTCTTAAATTCGTCCCTCCTGCACTGCATAGGACCCTGTCCCACTCCCTCTGTGTCTTCTCCCATCCCAGCTAAAGAGGATGCTGGGGCCTCTCCTGGCTCCTTGACAGCCATTATACGTTTGTCCATGTCATTAAGAGATGCTTCGTATTCAAACTGAATTGTTCACCATATTTTGTGCTTCCCTCCAGACCCGGGAGGAAGCGAGTGTGCTGGGAATTCCAAGGAAGGCTGGGAGCTAAGCTGGATTCCCCCTGCTCATGGTGTAGCATCATCCTATATTCATCCTTAGGAAGAAGAGCTGACACTATATGTCCCATAACTCCATGTAAGGCATGATAGCCTGGTCTTCAGTATGGGAAGGACACAAGCAAATATATATATACACACTGAGGATGTCTGCAACTGCTCTGCAGCATGCTCAAAGGGGACAACAGGGGGTATAAGCACTACACATTGGTGGCCAAGCTGAAATGCAGGAATATGGGGCTTTAGCACTGACATGGGAAAAGACACACTACTACCCCTCCTCTTATGGCTGCCTAGGCACTTTATGGGGCTCATCTCACTGGTGTATCTGAGCTGTGAAATCTGGAGAGGGTATTAACCTAAATGCAAGTTAATGAAAGGAATTGGAGGTGTTGGAGCCTCCTCAGTTTGTTTTGGAATATCGTGTTCTTCCTCCCTCACCACCCAAGGAGAGGCTACTTCCCCTTTCTCAAGGAGAGGACGTAAGGCCATTTGTGGATAACAGCTCTGCCCTCAGCCGCTGCACCTACTGAGCCTCTGCTGTTCAAAGGCCTGAACAACTCCATTGAGTGAAAGGCCAAGGATCAAATAGCTTGTTAAATTTTCTTTCTAGTGTTTCATCAATCATTGCGCTAAGGATCCTGGTTTGTGAAAGAGAGTGTTCCAGACCTGGACCTTTCTGAAGGTCAAGGTTGTTTGGGTGGGTCTGGGATTAGATACATAGGGGCCAATTCAGATCTCTTACACTGGGGTAAGATATTCAAGTGAACAGATTTGCTCTGGTGTAAGTGAGGTTGGAATGGGGCCCAGATGTTTCTCCTACTGGTAGTTCACACTTCATGTACATGCCAAGCCCATTAACCCATCCAATGACATAAAAATGTCGATACTCAGAGCAATTTTACTTTGAAAACCATGTAAAACAAGGGAAAATATTCCTGAAACTGAAAGCTCATGCCGCACAATGCCGTCATTTCTTCTGACTTTTATTGCCTTTCTACTGCAGCTACAGAAAACTCATTTAAACTATGAAACTTCTTTGGCGTGGATGCTTTATATTGATGAAACGGAGCTGACTTTCTCTGGAGAGCCAGAATGTTATTAAAGCACTTAACCTACCATTGCTGTGGCTATCAATTATACCCTTCATTTACACTATACAAGGCTGACGGCTTATTTGAAGTTCAAGAGGTTTTTATAATGAGATGTTAATTGAGTACACCTGCAGTTGGCTAAAATTTTCATGGACAATTAAGTGTAATCATTTCATTTCCCAAATCTTTTCTGGTTTGCTCGATTTCTACACTACATTTCTGTAGGGGTGGGGTGGGGTGAGGGATGAATGTGCAGTGCAAATGTAATCAATGCCCACAACTTATGATCTGTGCTATAAGTTTGGCATTAATTCTGCTCCCTCCATATGAGTGGTCTTGATATGAGCTGGAGACTCATGACTTAGTCTAAGCAGCTGCATTGAAACAGCTACACACTGTGCAACCAAAGGGTCAAACTCAGGCAGGATCAACTCAGCCCTTCTTCTGAGGCAGATATATTGAGTACTTTGCAGTTTGCTCTGTGTCTCTTTCTGAAGAGACCTTACAAGCCCAAGTCCTGTCTTTACTACATAGAAGTTTGAAAATTGGGCGGTACTACAAGAAGAGTAGAGATTTTCCCTGCTGCCCTTGATCAAAAGTCTCCCCACAACTGCAGAGCATGTTACCTGCCATCCTGACTCATCTGGCTGCTTTGCAGTGGATCTGAACTGGCACCTCTATATTTTGTGTAGTCTTTGGGATGGAAGGTGCTGTGAAAAGGCAACATTTTGTTGCTCCAAATATTGAACTGCCACTTCTGACTGTACTGAACTTATCAAAACAGGAGGTAAAAATAGAATCTACTGTGCAGTGGTTTATATCATGGGTTTAAGGCATAAGCCATTTGGCTCCATCTTTCCTGGATAAACTTTATGAAAGCACTACGGCCTTGAGTCTGAGCAAACAGTAGCATTATTCTTGCACAAGTCAAAAAAAAAATCTGCCCTTAATACAGACGAAATTTTATTTCTGGACCTCCTGAGCAATTCTGCAATTCATCACATCTGAACTAGCTTGCCATGAACTAAAAGGCGGGTGGAGGGGAATCAACTCACCAGAGCAGAAATAAAATCAAAATACCACTTTAGTCTGTAAAATGCCAGCTTCACACAGACAGAAACATTTACAAGTTAGCTAAAGCAAACATCATTTCTTTAAGCATCTAAGAGCTGCATTTAAGGAATTTCAGAGAGACTCAAATTTTAAAAAAATAACCTCCTTTGGCAGGGAATAGTCAAACCTTCCATCTGTCCACCCCTTCATTACCAGCTCAGATGGTTAAAGTTCAAAAACATTAGTGACTCCACTTGCTGCCTGGAAGAATCTCTTAATTCCAGGACTCCAGCTCTGAAAATTAATAACATCTATTTTATACTTACCTGTATCTAATACAAAGGGATGGTCATTGGTACATCTATTGGGTTGCTGGGTTCTTTTAAAAATAATCTCCTGTAACAATTGGCCAAAAGTGGTATTCTGTTAGCTGTATTGGCTAATTAGCTTTAGAAAGACTGTAATGGGTGGCAACTGACAGAACACAAAGATTCCTTAATTACTTGTCTTGTGAGACTCCATGGAAGCAAGTGCCAAAGTCTTTGTTTATTTGGTTAATGAGCACTTACTCCCCCAGACTGGAGTATACCGTATATTTTGTTGCTGGGAGAAGCCAGCTGCAGTGCTAACAAACAAGTGCTTTGATGCTGATAAAAGTCACTACTATTCTTTAACTCCCCCTGCCCCATAATACTGAACACCAAGTACTTCAGAAAACACTGCTCCTTCTGAGGGAGTTTCCAGCAAAATGGAACAGGAAGCAACATCCAGTTTAGGAAGGCGAAGAGGTGTGCAGGTGATGAGGGAACTCGGATTGGGAATTAAGGAATGGATGTTGAATGAAACTAGAGAAAAACCAGCTGGAAAGAAGACCCAGGGGTCACAGTGAGGGTAATTAACCATTGGAACAGATTACTAAGGGAAGTGATTCATCATCACTTGAAGTCTTGAGATTGGAGGTTTTTCTGAAAGATATGATCTAGTTAACCTACAAGTTAACTTTAAGCAAGTGCTTAAGTAGCATTGATTTCAAAGTTTAAAGTTGAGTGTTTTTGTGAATAAAGATGCTTTCCTGAATCAGGTCATTATATCAGAAGACAGAATAATTCCCTCTGTTGGGGGATTATTGGGTGAAATTCTACAGGCTGTGTTATACAGAAGGTTAATGTAGGTGATCACAGCAGTCCATTCTAACCTTAACATCTATGAATTCCTGAAGTGTGGAAGACTACTGGCACCTAATAATATTTCGTCTGTGGCAGTATTCATGGGACAGGAGCATTTGTTGAATGCAAAGGTCAGGCCACCTAGACTGGAGAAAAGGATATGTAAAAAAAGAGACGATATTAATCACCTGTTCTTGTATAAAATAATAATGCTTTGCACTTGCACAGCATCTTTCATTGAAGGATCTCAAACCACTTGATGAATAGAACCCACAAGATGCAATTAGCCCGTGGCACTCATTGCCACCATATATCACTAAGGTTAAGAGTTTATCCTGGATGTTTATATGAGCACATCCAGCATTACATTAGTTTGGAAGGGCTGTAAACTTTCATGCTTCAGGGTTTAACACACTCTCCAAGGGAAGGGGTTAGTGAGAAATTTCCTTTTGGGTAATTTATTCTGTAATTGCCCAGCAGATGGTTTCTTGCCTCTTATTCTGAAATGTCAGGTACTGGCCACTGTTGTAAATAGGACACTGGATTAGATGGGTCACTCATCTGATCTAGAATGGCAATACTTACGTTCCTATATCTTTTGAGTACCACAGAGCCTTTGGTTATGTCATTTCAAGCAAATAGAAGTATTAAATCACTCTCAAATAGCTACTTATTATGGGTCAGCTTGTTATATCCTTACACATTTTGAGAAGCACCTTAGTCCTTGTGTAGTTACATTGCGGTCACATTCTCAATGTGAGCAAGGGAGGCAGAATCTGGCTTTATGTAACTTACTGTCTTATAGAAAAATAGTTTGTATGTTACATTTAGAGAATGCTTTAGACATACTAAGCATACAGTAATTTTCCTCAAGAAAAGACCAAAGTAATTTGTTACAATGCAAACAAACTCATTTTAGTACCAAATTCACTGGTATATTCACTCCCAAAGTAGCAAGTTTACAAAGTGAAAATTTACATACATCCTCAAAGTGGAGTTTTCTCATTTATATTCAGAGGCTTTGAAAACCATAGTGCATAACTTGATCAGTCTTCACTCCGTGCCGCATCTCACTGGTGCAGAGGCCAGAAAGAGCTGTCTGCCAGGAAAGAGCATTTCAAGCTCTAGCAAGAATTATACACTAAAAAAATTGAAGGAAGACCTTGAAAATTGTCCAAAGGGACAGGTGTTCAAATTAATCCAGTGTAACGTTTACAGTATTTCCGCCTGAAAAACTGCTTAACTTCAACACTTCTCTATATGTAAACATAGGACTGAATTCTGCTCTTAGCACAAAAGTGTAAATCTGGTATAATGACATAATAATAACTATCCAGCTGTATAAATGTGAAGTATATTGGTCAGAAAACTTAGAAATTACCAAAGAATGTTCAATGAAATCCATCAAGTTGTATGAAATTTCCAAAACCATAAAACAGAACACCCTTCCTCCTTCCCAAAAAAGCAACCCCATACATTCTTTCATGGAAGCAAAGATTTTGGCTCTGTACAAAAACATTTAAACAAAACAAAAACATTTTACTTACTTTAATTGCATAGTGTGCCTGCTAAATGCATATTGGTACAACCTGTAGGATCAGTTCCAAGTGAAATGATCTGTATCAAGTAGCTCCTTTCTGGTTGTTTTTGGAAAAGAGAAAAAAGATAATGGAAGGTTCTCTTAGGGACCTGGGCCAAAGTCCATTAAAGTCAATGGGAAGTCTTCAATTGATGTCAATGGGCTTTGGATCAGGATCTTTAAGCTCAATGATTGATTGAGCACTTCAGCAAGCATGAAATTCCACTAGTCAATTCCATGAAATTCCATGGTCAAAGGCATTGAAGGTGAAAGCCTGACCTTGCTGAAATCAGTGGTAAAACTGCCAGTACGTCATCTTTAGGATATGTCTATATTGCACACTAAGTCCGGGTTCTGACTCAGGTTTGAGCCCAAGCCCCCACTCTGTCCACACGCAAATCAATCTGACTTGAGTCAGCAAGCACTCAGGTTCCAGGTTCTAGGACCCTGCTAGGGGGATGGGTCAGAGCCTGAGTCCCACTGTAACTCAAGTCCACACCTTGTCAGTCTGCAGTGTGGCCATAGGTCAAGCTACAGACCTGAGTGAGAAAGTCATCGTAGTGCAGCATGGACATGTTCACACGGGTGTGAGACCCAGGTCCAGCAATTATAAGCCCAGGTTTACAATGCAGTGTGGATGCTCAAGCATGGGCTTGGAAACACAGAGTCCATAATCCTGGGTCCTACAGACTTGGGTTTACAATGCTGTGTAGACATGTCTTTAGACTCTAGCAAAGATCTTTTTCAGGCTACAGCCACTGTGAAGGTGAGTCAATTGAAGTTTTTTCAATGTTATTATGTCCTCCCCTTTCTCTTCTTCTTTCCTTTGTGGTTTGCTTTTGTTTTGTTTCCCCCGCTTTTTTCATTTTTCTTTTTGCCATTCTGCATAACTTCCTGAATTTTAAAAAAGCAACAGAGTGGCAAAAGAAGAAAAAAGTAAAACTAACTTTGCCTAAGGTGGATGAGTTTTAAAAAGTGACAGAATAGCAAAATGAAAAAAAGGAAAAGGGAAAACTACAAACATTTGATATTTTGAAATTCTGACAACCAAATAACCCAACATTTTTTGGGGGGGGAGGGGGGTGTTCTGTTTCGACCCCTGCCAAATGGAAACAACTTCAAAATTTCAATTATTTTTCCTCAAAATTCTTTCAACCAGCTCTTCGTGGTAGGTGCTGCTGCTACTAATGCAGTTCTTCCTTCTCCTGCTGCCCCCAAACAGTCTCCTCTTTGCTGTCTTGAAGGGGCAGCTTTAGGAGGTGTATGGAGGGAGAGCCTGAAGAAGTTGGGGGAGAAGTTGGGGAGAGAAGTTGGGGGGGGGAGGGATAGCTCAGTGGTTTGAGCATTGGCCTGCTAAACCCAGGGTTGTGAGTTCAATCCTTGAGGGGGCCATTTGGGGATCTGGGGCAAAAATTGGGGATTGGTCCTGCTTTGAGCAGGGGGTTGGACTAGATGACCTACTAAGGTCCCTTCCAACCCTGATATTCTATGATCTATGATCTTACTTTGGCCATGGGTGAGAGTTTGAATCTGCATGTGGAGGAGCCTTTGTTGCAAGCCCAACATGTGTGGATTGAGATGGGGTGACCAGATGTATGAACTGATTCAGGGGAGCCTGCATAGGTTTGTGTATTTGCTTGGTTTCGGGGGTGGGGCAGGAAGAAAGGAGGCAGGAGTGTGTATATGAGAGGGATTTGTGGGGTTAGTGGTTTCTGGTATGCCCAGAAACTTTTCACCAAATGATCCCCTTCATTCTTACCAATTGTATTGGAAGCCACCCTTGTGTGAGAGATGGGGCCCTCTTTTTGCCTCTTAATGAAGAATCCAAGGAACATTCTCTATTTTAGAATGAAATTTTCCCTGTACAGAGGGCCAGCACAAGTCAAATTTCAACATTCACAGGGTAGATGTTGAAGGAAAGGATGGTCCGGTGGGTAGGGCACTAGTTTGGGACTGAGGAGACCTCAGTTTAAGTCCCTGCTCTGTCACAGACTTCCTTTGTGACCTTGGAGCATCCACTTAGCCTCTCAATGCCTCAGTTCTCCATCTCTAAAATGGGGATAACAGCACAGGGGTAATATAGGAATGAATGTTAAATGAATCTGAGAAGTGCCCAGATACCACAGAAACTGGAGACAAAGAAAGAAGCAGATAGATTTCAAGCAATCGGTTTTGACTAGCCTGAGATGATGTTCTGTGTAAAACTAGGCAGTCGGCGTATCATGTGGGCAGCCCTTCTACTAAAGCAACACAGTCGTTTTAATGTAGCCATTCTTCTAAACTAACTTTAAGTGGAGGTGGTATGAGAAACATTATGTATTAATATGAAATCATTTAGTCCCTTGAACATTCCCATAACTGCCAAAGTTTGTCCCAGTGGTAGTTAGTTATTTCTAGTTTCTATAAATACCCCTCAACAGTACAGACCACTTTTGAATGTAATACAAGAATCATGGAATCATAGAATAGGATCATAGAATATTAGAGTTGGAAGAGACCTCAGGAGGTCATCTAGTCCAATCCCCTGCTCAAAGCAGGCCCAACACCAACTAAATCATCCCAGACAAGGCTTTGTCAAGCCGGGCCTTAAAAACCTGTAAGGATGGAGATTACACCACCTCCCTAGGTAACCCATTCCAGTGCTTCACCATCCTCTTAGTGAAATAGTGTTTCCTAATATTCAGCCTAGACCTCCCCCACTGCAACTTTGACACCAGCTTGCTCCTTGTTCTGTAATCTACCACCACTGAGAACAGCCTACCTCCATCCTCTTTGGAACCCCCCTTCAGGTAGTTGAAGGCTGCTATCAAATTATAACTGCTATACAAGCAACAGCCTGAAAAGAGTCACTATTGTTGTTTAGTTAAATGCTTCCAAACAAAATTTTTGGTGCACTGAAGACAAAAACATGCCAAAATGACTTAGGTTTAAGACTATTTGGATTCAGTTCTAGACAAACATCCATGCCTTCAATGATTTATTGATGCCATAAAAGCAAAGAGGAAGATTTGCAATATGTCCAGTATTTTCCTAAATATTACTACCTGTTAGACATCTGGAAAATGTTAAGAGCTGACCATTCTGGGCCTGATCCAAATCCAACTGAAGACAAAAATAAAAATCCCATTGACTTTAATGGGCTTTGATTCTGGCCCAATAAGAGGCTGCGAAGGCTTCATTCTCCTCCAGTCCCTAGGCATGCAAAATTCACATTCAATTCAAAGGAAGACACGTGTGTATATAAGGGATGCGGGCTAGGGTCTAAAGTTTGGAGGAACATTGCTCTTAGTTGTTTGCTGCATAGTTCCACGACACACAGTAAACCACACCTAATGCCAGAATTTTTAACCAAGGTTCTTATAAGCCTGTGGAATTTTCCCCAAATGATTCTTCTGCTAGAGGCTTGAAAATGGTCATATTTAGGGTCTCGAAAGGCAGTTCTATTTTTATTTTCATCCTCTAGCCTTCCCCCTCTTACCCAGCAACACATGCACACTTGTGGAGAGGCGTTATTTAAATTAAGTGCCCATGTTGACATGAGAACAAATGGATATAAACTGGCCATCAACAAGTTTAGGCTCAAAATTAGGTGAAGGTTTCTAACCATCAGAGTGAAGTTCTGGAACAGCCTTCCAAGGGGAGCAGTGGGGGCAAAAAAACCTAACTGCCTTCAAGACTGAGCTTGGTAAGTTTATGGAGGGGATGGTATGACAGGACTGCCTATGATGGCACGTGGCCCATTGGAAACTGCTAGTAGCAAAAATCTCCAAGGGCCGCAGACGGGACACTAGATAGGGAGGGCTCTGAGTTACTACTACAGAGAATTCTTTCCCCAGGTATCTGCCTGGTGGGTCTTGCCCACATGTTCATGGTCTAACTGATCATCATATTTGGAGTCAGGAAGGAATTTCCCCCCAGGTCAGATTGGCAGAGACTCTGAGAGTTTTTTGCTTTCCTCTGCAGCATGGGGCATGGGTCACTTGCAGGTTCAGACTAGTATAAATGGTGAATTCTCTGTAACTTGAAGTCTTTAAACCATGATTTGAGGACTTCAGTAAGTCAGCCAGAGATTATGTGTCTATTACAGGAGTGGGTGGGTGAGGTTCTATGGCCTGCAATGTGCAGAAAGTCAGACTAGATGATCACGATGGTCCCTTCTGACCTTAAAATGTATGAGTCTGTATTCATTTAGGGCCAAATCCTAATCCCATCAAAATCAATGGAAAAGCTCTTTTTGACTTTGATGTAATGTGGATTTGGCCCTTATAGGTAATATACAATAGCAAACCAATAGTGGGAAGCCTCATTTCGTAGTCATGAAGGGGACAAATCATTACGTTTATTCAAACAACCCGAATTTTCTGAGTCAGCGTAATTGAGCTGAAAACCTCATGAGAACAGGCTTTGTCATCCAGTTCCCAGCACTTTTTGCTTCCAGTTCTATCTGGAGCCTATTTCCATAAATGTGGTTCAAGATCAGTTCACTACAGCTGGGTTAAGATTCAAAAGGCCTGTTTTTTAAGCTGTTTGGCTGTTAATGCATGTACATGTAAGCTGAGATTTTCAAAGGCATTTAGGGGATTTGGCTGTCTATTAATTTTAAAAATTCCCATTAATTGTGAGTCCAAATCCTTTAGGTGGCTTTGAAAGTCTCGGCCATAAATTACCTATTCTAATATAACTCTTCCTCACAGAATTGGAATGCCTCCATTCATGTAAATTGGTATAGCCCTGTGTCTGTTGTATTTAAAATTGGGCCTTATATCTGTCTATCTACACAAACACAGTCCATCTGAATTTTTTATGAGATTAAATCAAATTAATTTTAAAAAGAAAACAAATGTATATAATTCTGCCTCACACTTTATCCTGTTCCTGACACTTTGTGTCCTCCTTAGGCACATTAAAATGCAGGCAATATATGTGATAGACTGGTTACCTTTATTTTGAGACCTCCTGGTTGTGAGACCAGTAGGTGGCCTGGATGGTCCTTTTCTGCCCTACACACTGTCAGTCACACTGACTTTTAAAGGTCAAGTTTTCAACAATATGGAAAGAAACAGGCAAAACAAACACAGCAAGGTCAAGGAAGAGAAAATACAGTCTATTTGTGTAATAGGCAAGAAGAACAATTCTTTATACCTACTGGGAGTACTTGCTGAAAGCAGTGCTCAGTCCAGCCAAGCTGAGCATTTTCAAGAAAAGTTTCTGCCGCTATTATTGAAAAGTGGTTCAACGTCCCTTGAAGCATTAACCCTTTCTCACGCTCTCTGACATTTCTGAGTCTGCACAGCAGTTGCATTCCTCAGCCAGAGCTATTAAAAATGTATCATTTTTATTGGGTGCAAAGCAACAGGCGATCCCTCTGTTCTGTTTTGATGAACAGATGCTGAGAATTCTTCCTGTCATTATAACTAAAAGTACTGCCCTTGGGCTCCTTTAAAAACCTGAGTGAGAACGTCTGGTGTTTCTTTAATGTTGTTATACAAGTAAAACTTTTGGCTGTAGCAAGTGACAGATCTTCCTTAACCTGCAGATATCGCTGAGCATACGTTGACACTTTTGCCTAATTGTTTTAGGCAGGCTCCTTTGGATTTTTGCCCTAATTTCTACCCTGTGACTTCAGGGGAAGTTGCACTAGAAGTAGGTCGGGGCAGAAACTGGAGCTTTATCCAATTCTTCTAAACATAACTTTTAAAGCATGCATTGTTTTATTGTCCATTTTATCAAAAGAGTTCAGGTAATTGTTTTCCCCAGAGAGGTGAGTCATACCTTTGGAAGGGTGTCTCTCCCAGAATGTGACTGGGATTTGCAAGTTAAGGAGACAGAGATCCTTGGACCAGAATAGACGAATGGTTCTGCTGAGGGCTGGTATCCTAGATTGTGGCTTTACTAGAAATCCAAAGCATTTTTCATAAGTTTTAATGTAATCTCAATGATGTGACATTTTAGAGTTTGTTGATAAGAATAAAGTATGATTGGTGCAAGAAAACTCTGGGCCTGATTCTTATCTTTTTTTATGCAGGTATAAGTCCATTAACTCTAATGGAGTTACTCCTGATTTACACCAGCACCAGTGAGATAAGAATCAGGTCCTAGGAACTGAGCAGCCAGCCAGTGTGAATGCCAATATTAGGTGCCATAAAATGGATATAGGTGTCACTGGTTCACGGATACTTTTCTCTGACAAATGTGAGCAGGGAGCAGCCCTTGAGACACAAGAATGAGACCTGCAGTATATCTGTCACAATAGAACTGTTGTAAACATTTTAAAAGTTCACCATGCCATCTTCTAACATTACCACCAGGAATAAAGCTCTGTGTTATTAAGAAAGCCCAGCAGTGATATGCAGCAGCACAGTGCCCAGGCCACCTAAAGAAGACAAATGGACCCATATCACATTGTTTATGTTTTGTCAGTGCTGTGTGTTACAGAACAGGATGGCAGTTACAATAGTTCAGACAAATTAGGCACAGACCTGAATCAGACCCTTAAATCAGTCGATCCCTCCCTCCCACCCCCCTGCATTGGGACTTAAATTTTTAAGCTGAAATCTAGGCTCCACTGAAGTCAGTGGAGGTCAGGATTTCACCCCTATCGTTGAATACAAATCTGGGAGGGGCCTGGTTTTTGGTTTGGATTTGGGTACCGATCTGGTGGGAAGAGCTTGTGTCCCACGTGTGGGCACCGAAATCTCACCTTGCCGGGGATTGTCCTGGAGCTGGGTGGTTTTTTGCAGAATGCAGAGGACCTGGGCCTGAGTAATGAAGAAGTTGGTTGCAGTTCCCTGATTTTGCAGCCCAGCCCTGGTACAGATTAGAGCAGCATGGGCAGCCTCTCTGACTTGCACCAGCTGGCAATGGCTCCTAAGGGGCTGCCTGACAGTTGGGGATAACCAGAGTGCATCATACGCCCCACTGCATGTTCCCCCCCCCCCCCCGCCCTGACACGCACTTCTGCAGGGAGGGATGCACAGGAGCCAGTTTCTCCTCACCCTTTATGGGTTGTCTCTGCTCCCCTTATACCAGCCGAGCAGTGCAAAGGGCGTGGAGTGGGACAGGGAATCTGGTCCAATAGTTCTAAATGGTTCTTAACAAAACACAAAGGATTTCTTCAATTCAATGGCAGCTTTGCATTGATTGGCTATATTTTGGCCAGCAGGTAATTCACTTTTTATATGAAGTTTCAAAAAAGGAGATTATGGTAGCTGAGTCATAACTAGCTCCTTTGGGGTTTCAGGGATTCAGAAATGCAATAAATTTGCCTTCCCAGATGAGGTGGCTAGGTTAAAATGCTACTATTACCCTTTGCAATTGATTAAAAAGTTATAACATATACAACTCTAGTGATACTAGCACCAAATTGGCTTTCAGACATCTCCCTCCTTTTGCATGTTCACTCCTTAGCGTTAGAAAACAATGACATTGCTTCTATTTACAGTACTTGTAAATGAAAAGAAATCCTGCTGTGACTCATTACCAGCGATCGTAATGCTTAGACCTAAACAGTAACCTCCTGTCTGTTGTAATCTTTCCATTTTAATAGACTACATGGACGGAATGGCATCAGACACAGATTTGCTTAGGGTCAGAAGGGGCATAAATAGCCCACTTGGGTTTTTTGCTGGAGCTCATATTTGATGAGGTGTATTGTGAAATGCTCTAGCTAGACAAATAATTGAATAATCTAAAGGAAACTGTGTACTTACTCTGTCTATTGTATCAGCTTTTTCAGCTGGATTTTAAAATGAGAGCTTGAGTAGCAAATTGCACAATTGGTTTTTCTATGGCAAATTTCTGAGGGCTTGTCTTCATCTACGGTGTCATTGGAGTTACTCTGGTTTTACACTGGTGTCAGTGAGATCATAATCTGGCCCACTAGGTGCCTATCAGTGGAGAATCAGGCCCTACTTTTTAGGGGAGGCTCATACAATGAATAAAAAAACTATTTTTGCCCTAATTTCTACCCTGTGACTTCAGGGGAAGTTGCACTAGAAGTAGGTCAGGGCAGAAACTGGAGCTTTATCCAATTCTTCTAAACATAACTTTTAAAGCATGCATTGTTTTATTGTCCATTTTATTAAAAGAGTTCAGGTAATTGTTTTCCCCAGAGAGGTGAGTCATACCTCAGTCTGGGCACTTTTTTTTTGTTGGATCCCAGTGTTGTTATGTAGCCTTCATCTGTTTCTGAAGATTTTATTATCTTGCTCTGTTACGAGGCAATTTCAATAGATTGTTTCCTAATGTTTTTTCATACGGGCCATATCTAAGAAACATGTCTCAAAAGCCTCCATAAATTCAGACTCACCCAAGTGACACCTGCAACTCTCTTGCTTTCCCATGGAAATAGTCTGTCAGTTCAGTACTGAGTGTTGTCATTCCTTTTACCTACCTGTTTCTTTCTTAATCATAAAGGTTGAGCTGCAGTGCTGAAGTTATCTGAAAACGTCATGGTAAATAAAAAGACGCTAATTCATATGGAAGTGAAGACATTGTTAATTAAGTGGTATAGGGAAGTGAATACTGAGCAAGGGATGGTATCTGACATCTGTAATTGTTCTGTTGATGCCTCCGCATCTTAATCAAAGGAAAATCTATCCTGACAGGTGGTATTTAGAAGTGATAGAAAAACAGTAGTTCTTTTATTCAGTTAGTGGTGAGATATTTCACCAAGATCAAATGTCTCCATATTCAACTTCAGCTGAAAAAAGGAGCTGGCACCATCTGAACACAATTTTGTATGAGTTTATTTCAGATGATGAGTTTCAGCCCAGTGTATTACGAACCAGATCCTCAGCTGTAATAAATTGGTGCAACTCCATTCATTTCAATGGACCTATTCCAGTTTACATCAGCTGAGGATCTGGTCCTATATCTTTCTACATCTGGTTTGTTTTATGGCTGTTCCCCTGCTATACTCTGACATAAGAGTTTTCTGTCCGTGTAATATAATTCCTGGAAGTATTACCTTCTAAAGTTAAGATTTCAGGGAATGATGTCATGAACCTGGCATTTGCAGGTCAGTTTTACTCATGGTTCGGCAAGCTGCAGGACGTGTGTTAATATTAATCTCTACATGTGACTTCTCCAGTTAATGATAAAGACAAAGTTGGCCCCTTCACTTACCATATTGAAATGCATAGAAGGCATGAAACGTGGCTGAGGGATGGCACTGATCTGTCATGGTGCACTTCAGTATAACAGGATTCCATCTGATGTAAGACATTAATGTAAAAAGGCTGAGTCTTCAAAAAAGGCTGCTTAACCACACTAATATCTCAGGCAAACTCCATTGCTGGCATGAGCAGATGAGACCCCATTGACTTCAATGGAGTTGCACTCTCTTAAAGTAGGGAATTCGGCCCATGATTTACAAAACAAAAGTGAACCTCACCCGCTCTTAATAGCAAAACATCTCTTTGAACAAATATTATGAGTGAATAAGGGTAGGCCTATGTTAGGATCAGTTTGGCTCATAACTTTAGAACTCATCCATCCTGATAATCTAAAGGACAGAGTGATATACATTCTATATGACTGTATCTTATCTTACATCTGTCTATCATTGTTGGGGTTATTTATCACTTCTTAATCACATTCAAGTCACTATAGAAATATCACTGTGCGTTGTAAAAGGGCCTGACTTCCATAACTTCCTGATGACAAACCAGTCCATCCTCCCATGAAAACTAAAATTGAGGAAGGAGAGCAGAATGGGGTAAGGCTGAGCTAAGATATTGGGGCCTAATCTTGGTCTGCTGGAAATCAATGCTCAAACTCCCAGTGACTTGCATGGAACCAGATTTTGATCTTTACTGTATAAGTGAGAGCAAGTTGTGTTAGAAATTGCACACCTTATAAAGTGGTGGAGGTTAAAAAGCACAACAGTTACTTAAACAGCTCTAAATAAAGCTAATGACAGAATGAACCAACTTTACCCATACTTTGTGTCAACAAAGTAAGAGAAGTGAATTAATAAATATTACCTTAGTTGTCATAAGAAATGTTATTCCTTCATCCTATTTCCTAAACAATAGTAAGACTTTAAAAGAAAGGCATCGTGCATTTAAATCTTGAGATGCAACTGGAAAGAAATGGGGATAATCAATAAGGTTGCAGGTTATGGAGCAATCACTGACAGTAGATTACATCACCCATGCAGATACACATGTGAATTATATATACACGTAGGACAAAGGGCCATGTGCTATTAGCCTTTCAATTACTATCGTTCAGTCCCCACTGTGCTCAGGATTGTAGTGTGTTGTACGAACGGTATAGGGAAGCTGTTAGTTGTACCTGTGCACACGTTATACATGAATTATGTATGAATTGGAGCTGTATGAGCCTGGAAAGTGCATTATTCACTTCAGCTTCAAAATCACCATTAGACTGCTACGTTTATTGTGCTTTTCTCCACAGCCCTTAGGAGGAAAAGTACAATTTTAAAGATTAGTCTTTAGCAATAAGCCTGAAATAAAAATGAAAATTTTGTGCTAATGCTTTGATGAAGCTGAGGTATGGAAGGAATTCTAGAAAGCTGAGCAGTGACTAGCAAAAGTGGCTGAGAACATAAAGTCCTGTTGGAAGCCCCTATCAGACACACAAACAGAACAGAGCAGAGATCTTGACAAAGTAGGATTTTTTTTTTCAAGTGTACTCCCTGCATATTTCTAGCCCTACCTAACTATACATGCAAACTCATAGTAGTGTCTGGAAGGTAACACGCACACTCCTTTGGATTATCTTCAATATTCAGTTTCTGTAGGAACAGAAATCTGCTGATCGCCTGGGGAATTTCATAAGTCACATTAAAAGGCTAGTATTTCTGGCCAGACAGAATTAAGGAGTACCAGACATCTCTTGAGAGATCCTCCTTTTCTGTGATTTCCAGCCAAATACTACAGACTATGTTTTGAAGAACGAGTCTGTTCCTGCTCCTACCCAAACCACAGGTGGGAAATAGCTGTCTACTGGTTTTTAATCCAACCCAGGGTCAAAACTATGGGGAGGGATGATTTTTGAATCGGGACTCCTCCCAAATTTAAAAGTGCTTGTATTTGATATTATGGCTTTACAAAAATGAAAGGAATGGATTGTTTCGCCTATTAGATGAAGAAACCTAATTGGGTTTAGGAAGATAAGTGCAATACTATATAGTTCTTACAAAATAAATATGTTGAGCAGAAACGCACTGAATTACTAAGGAGACCTAGATACCTAACATGATGGCAGCACTTATATCTTTTTTGAAAGGATCAGATCAACTCATTGGCTCCATTAAATGTTGTAATCTAATGTCTGGTAATTTATTATCTCCTATGTTCAACTTTCTGCTTTAAGAACAGGCATAGGTAGGACTGGTGTTAAGACACAATAGTGAAAAATGGTCAGTCATTAGTTCAGTCTGTATTCTTTCTCCTGTTATCATTTTTGAGATATGTAACTTTTTTCACCTTTCTCATCTTTTACAGGTTTAGCGGGTATCTTCTTTAGGAAAAAGGTGGGGGTTTTTTATATGTGTAAAGCTAAGCTGTGTTAACGACCCCATGTTACAATCCTATTGAAGATAAGACAGTTGAAATTTTAACCCGTTAGCTGATGGAGGGAAACCATGTGGTCATATATCTTCATAATTATATATCTGAAAACCATAAATTTACCTTGTGAACACACAACTACAATTGCCATGTCTTTTCTAGGATAGCAACATCAGACAGTTTAAAAGTAAACCATTTTTCCTAGTGAAGACAAGGCCTTATTTAGGTTTTCCCTAAATTGTTTCAATCTTTGCTTCTCTATAAGTTTTGAGTTATGTAACCTCCTGATCTTTTCAACTCATTTTACTCCTTTTTCTTTTCCCATCTCTGAAACTTCTTCCCTATCTCTCTTTGAATCTTTTCTTCCTTCTTTTTTTATTCATGCTGATTTTTTAAAAAGTGATCATGCTGTCATCCACCAAAAGTATTAAACTGATTTCCAAAAGTGGGAGGGGAGAAACCTTGATTTATTATTAGGCAATAAAATATATTGGACCAAACACCTGGTGGATAAAACCATTCATATCTACATGTCTCTCCAACTGTAAATGTGAAATCTCTTTTGGTTTCATAATGTGTAACTAATGGATTAAGGGGTATTTCAACACTGGGCCTAGAGCAAGGAGAAAATGTCCCCTGGAGATTCAATTTTCTTGCTATAAATATGTCAAAGGAACCTTCCCCCAGTAATGCAAATTTTCAAAGAGAACCTTTTCCCAAGAATGACAGATACCTCCAGGGCCCTGATGGTTGCCTGTGACTCTTACGGTTCACAAATCAAAGCAGAAAGGTTTCAGTCATTCTCAGGAATGAATTTAATTAGTGAACGAACTGGAGGGGAACATTCTTGTTTTCACTTGTGATGTACTGTACAGTATCTGGCATTGAGTTTGATATAATCATACAAATCAATTGAGAAAAGTGTTTGCCCTTATGAAGTTTTCCCTTAGAACATGATGTGTTGTGAATGACAGAATTGCACCTGCTGTTGAAATAAATCATCCTAAATAAGAATCTGATCCTTATATCATCTGCTAGATTTAATGTGGGCAATGAATTTAGGGTTGCATAGGCCTACTTTACACAGGAAGAAGCAAACATTTCATTTCAAAATCCCTTATCCCAATATTAGAAGCTGTTTCTAGCAAGAAGCCAAATATCATTTAGTTCATGGTCTTTTGAAATTTTTGAGGGTCTGAATACACCATCTCTATTTCTCCTGAGAGCTGTAACTTCTATGTAATGACTCAGGATAGTATTCAGAGTGGTAGCTGTGTTAGTCTGTATCAGCAAAAAGAACGAGGAGTACTTGTGGCACCTTAGAGACTAACAAATTTGTTTGGGCATAAGCTTTCATGGGCTAAAACCCACTTCATCAGATGCATGGAGTGGAAGATACAGTAGGAAGATATATACAGAGAACATGAAAAGATGGGGGTTGCCATACCAACTCTAAGAGACTAATCAATTAAGGTGGGCTATTATCAACAGGAGAAGAAAAACTTTTGTAGTGATAATCAGGATGGCCCATTTCAAACAGTTGACAAGAAGGTGTGAGTAACAGCAGGGGAAAACTAGCATAGGGAAATAGTTTTCAGGTTGTGTAATGACCCAGCCACTCCCAGTCTTTATTCAAGCCTAATTTAATGGTGTCCAGTTTGCAAATTAATTCCAGTTCTGCAGTTTCTCATTGGAGTCTGGTTTTGAAGGTTTTTTGTTGAAGTGCCACTTTTAGGTCTGTTAATGAGTGACCTGAGAGATTGAAGTGTTCTCCTACTGGTTTTTGAATGTTATGATTCCTGATGTCAGATGTGTGTCCATTTATTCTTTTGTGTAGAGACTATCTGTCTGGTTTGGCCAATGTACATGGCAGAGGGGCATTGCTGGCACATGATGGCATATATTACATTGGTAGTTGTGCAGGTGAATGAGCCCCTGATGGCGTGGCTGATGTGATTAGATCACTGGGAGTGGCTGGGTCATTACACAACCTGAAAACTATTTCCCTATGCTAGTTTTCCCCTACTGTTACTCACACCTTCTTGTCAACTGTTTGCAGTGGGCCATCCTGATTATCACTACAAAAGTTTTTCTTCTCCTGCTGATATTAGCCCACCTTAATTGATTAGTCTCTTAGAGTTGGTATGGCAACCCCCTTCTTTTCATGTTCTCTGTATATATATATATATCTTCCTACTGTATCTTCCACTCCATGTGTCTGATTAATTGGGTTTTAGCCCATGAAAGCTTATGCTCAAATAAATTTGTTAGTCTCTAAGGTGCCACAGGTACTCCTCATTCTTTTTTCAGGATAGTATGTGTTTCTAATATTTGACCTAGTGTGTCCTGTATTACTTAGTGTAGTACAGGAGGGTCAATGGGAACATTCCTAACCTTACAAAATATAGAAAATGCTCATAAAAAGAGCATATCTAACTATGGATATGCATGTATATCTTCCATAGTAGCTATAGTCTGTATCTGTGAGCATTAAACAGGAAAACATAACATAAGGAAGCAATCAGATTTGCCATGTCTTGAAGTCTTTATGGCTGTCTTGTTTGAACCTACACTAATGTATGTAGTTTCATCTTCCTCTTGTCAAAATGCCCACTCAGTAAGAAGGTTATTAAATAATAAGGTTTACATGTGTCCCCTTGAATTTCTTTCTTCTACACAGATTTAAAATTTAAATACAGTAGAGGCCCAGGTAGCCTAAAATATCTTCATTTAAAGCCTCGGCCGTATAAGGTAAACATGGACCAGAGGTATGTACAGTTGTATGTGGCTAAATAATGAATGTGCAAATGCAGCTCAACATTCACACATGCACCCGGTCAGTTAGCTGCACACAACATTGCTGTGCATAGACAAAGAATATTTCTACATATAGCTTAGACTGTATGTGTGTAAATGTATGCACCTTAGTTTAAACATCTGACCCAATAAGATGTTTCTTACATGTATGGGCAGGACAGAACAGAGCATCCTTTTTACAGGTGGCACTCCATTTACTGCTGTAGCAGAGAGCTTGGTGATATGTTTCCACTTTTCTGAGAAGCAGGGATCATCTGTGACATCTGTGACATGCCTATTTTCCTTCTATCTTTGGGGATGGGCATTGGTGGATCTTAATTCTTCCTGCCTACTATCATAATGGTATTAAGAATAGTTAATAATTGTTTTTCCTTCCAGGGTTGTTATAGTACATAAAATGCTAGTTTGTGCCTTATATCCACAAGACAGCACTATCTCATAAGGATTACCTTCTACAGTATAAGTTTAGCTCTGTCCCTTGTTAGGGGCTGGTATGGTAGACACAATGTAGCCTAGATTTATTTGGGTAGCAGAATGGCCATTTTGGATGAGCCCTTTTTGGTAGAGAATGGTGAAAAAGCAGTGTACCATAGGCTTGTGTAGTGTTTAAAGCCAGATACGCCGAGTATCTTTGTGAGTATCATTCTTGAGTTATGAGCCTAAATCTATCATTCATTTGTTCTGTGACTTTGGACAGTTCAGATATAGACTCGGGGCCCAGATCCTTAGCGGGTGTAATGCTGTTCAAAGGAGCTACAGCAATTGACATCAGCTGAGGATCTGGCCTTCAGTTTGCCCATCTGTGAAACTGGTAGAAAAAAAGATCACCCTGTGTCCAATGATGTATCGTTAAAAAAGTGGGTTAAAGAGGTTATAGGAGTGGGGAGTTCACGGATGTAGCAAGGATGTAGAAGCATCTGAGGGTCTTCATCAGAGATATTCACTATAACACTTTGGTCATTTTCCAACTTTATATATTATTTTGAATCAAGCTGTAACTGTCTTGAATAAATGCTGCACTCCTATTGCATTTACTGAATTTCAGCAAAAATTAGTTGTTGTTTAAGGAAGGAATATATACTGTCTTATGCCTATCTGAAAGTTAAATCCAGCTGGATATGAGCTGAAGGCCAGGCAGTGAAAGATTGTAATTCTTCAGTAAAAATGAGATACACTAATGCACGCATTGAATTGAAAACAAAAGTCTGTCTTATCTACACTGCTGTCTTCTCTGGCAAGTACTGAAGGGGAACTGTACCACATACGAAGCCCCATCTGATTTCCAGCAGCCTGAATTGGATTCACTTGCTCATGTCAGTTAGGACCTTATTCCATGAGTAGTCCCACTGAAATAATTGGGGAAGGTATCAGAATTTGGCTCCTAGAACCAAACTCTACCCTGGAATGCAGTGAAGGAATGAAATTTTGCAATGGTCTGGGCCCAAGGTAAAAAGTTGTTTCTCTACCCTGATTGTTCCACCTAATGGCAGAAAGTGAACAAAATTGTCTGGGACAACCCCCTGTAGACTACTTAGGTACTGTCACTGAATTGAACAAAGAGGTAAAAAAACCCAACAATCAAGCACTTACAAGACTGTTTTGGGCACAATGGGACGAATTTTGCTTCTAATCAATGGGGTTGCATAGGATGCAAGTCAGGAAGGAGTTTGTGCCAGTGTCAGATGTATTACATCCATTAGGGCGTAACAAAACACACAATAGTCAAATCAAAACAAAGAAAGAATCATGTTTTTCCTCTTTTGACCACAGGGATGTTACTTTTCAATTACTGCTGCCCCAGGTTTTCACCCATGGTTTAGACATCATGACTTCAATGTATACGTCTCCCTTTAATGTCAGGTATTACTGAAATCCTTGGGAGCTGCAGGTGTGCAACTGAGTTCAGAATTTGGCTCTTAGTTTAGAGACTCTAAGATGCATTATTTTGCTTCTATTCATCAAACAATTTTCCATATCTGGAATGCCAACTCAGTCATTGCTTCTCCAGTGTTTGCACCATTAATTTGCTGAGCAGAGCTACGGTATGCTTTGAAATATATTATGCCATTATTTATGATTTAGACAGATTTACGAATGTGTCCTAAAGCAACTTTGAATTTTCCTGGAAAGTTTCTATATAAATATATATTGTTAATTTATGGGGCAATGAGTTTATGGCCTAGGAATACAGTACTTAGGAAAGTTTTAAACTTTTATTGCTCCATTAAGAAACCTTATGTGGCAGCGTACTCAGAAATGCATGACTTTATTACTCAATTGAGAGGCTGCCGAGTTCACAACTCATTCAATGAGATCTCAAACCATAAATTACATTGGCCCTAATTCAGGGAAGCATCCCTTTGCAGGATAGCACTTAAGCACGTGCTTAAATCCAATTGAAGCCAACAGGACTTAAGTACTTGTTTAAGTGCTTTCCTGAATTGAGGCCTATATCTTCTTCTGCTGGTGTATTTATCAAGCACAGTTCCATAGATTTGCCCAGAGAATGAAACCTGGAGACCATGGAGCTGATCTTATAAGGTGCTAAGCACCTCTCAGGTGTGCTTAAGCACCTTATGACATTGGACCCTATAGGGGAACATGCATGTATAGTAGACATCCTATCACGGTGGCTTTAATTTTAGAGACACTCATCATTCAGATTCAAATCTAAGTTCAATGGCAAATGACATCCCTGAGGATAACCACAATTAGCCACAATCCCCTATCAACCTTGAGGTCCTTTGGGCAATGTGAAGGCTAAAGCGTACAGGTAGAATCACTTTTAGGAAAGGCAAGAGAAATTCCGCATTGAGATTCTTCTGCAGTTGTTAAAAGTAGAAAGCCAATGAATGGAGTAACAGGGTGTTTACTTACGTGGTGCTATCGCTAGGTAATACATTTCACCTGTGACAGTCATAGCCAACTCCCTGACTGGAAAATCCTGCCTACTCCAAATTGGTTTCACATCCAGTCTTGACAGGACTAATGGAATGAATTGTTATAGAATTTACTGAAGAAGTCATGGGAAAAAATATCTCCTTAGTGTCCTGGACACTGATAGTCACCCTTAGGTTGCTACATGCACTTCCTATGAAAAAATAAAAAAGCTTATCAAGAAAAATAAAATGCAGATAATCTTGATTACTGCTTATTATGTGAATTACATACTGGATTGTTATCAGCTATTAGTTTATTATTTGTTAAGCACAAATTATGTGGATGGGCAAGATTTATGCAAATATATTTTGGAAAAAATATCCACTGAAATTATTTTCAAATTCATAAGATTAAGATGCAGCTACAATAATTATGCGCATATTGTCTGTCAGGAAAAATTACCATGCCACACTTATGATTCCATTTCTAAATAGTTTATAAAGGGTTATTAAATTATTAATAAATGGTCAATCAATTATTCTAAGCAGGGGAGTAATTTCAGAAACATTCGGGGGGGGGGGAGATGTGTCAGCATATAGAACATATGTGATTATATTATTTCCTGCAAAGTCAGGGACTGGGGCAAAAAGCAGAAGACATAATAGAGCATATAGACTGTGAAAAAGTTGGGAGGGGCAGGGTCAACTAAAGGTTGTTATATGATCCAATATTTCAGTAGTTTATTTATAATTGTAGTTTCTACCCATTCATTACATCTCTTACAGAAGTTCTTATAACAGTGCTACTCATGTCTGCAACATGCATATAACATATATAAATGGTTAGTCGTTTATAAACCATTTATAAGGGGAACCGTAATATAAAGTGTGACCTTACTATGGATAAGACCTGTGGGTGAGATGTCCAAAGTCAGGTAAGGATTTCTAATGGGAATTAGATATCCAAATATCCTTTGTATCTTTGACAACCTTACCTTAAATGTACACCCTTGTACATACACAAGGATTATCTAAGTGTGAGAAAGAACTACACGGGATTCATTACACAGGCAGGACCACAGCAAGACTGCAAATATACACAAAATATCAGTCAAAGTCCGGGGTGATTTTTCTAGGCACTAGTTTAATTAAAAGTAAAGTTAAATTCTGGAACCAAGTTGCTTTTTCTTTTCATATCTTCCTAGAAACATGTTTGCTTTTCAGAGTGTTCTCTGCATCTGAGCCTGCAAAGCAGGAGATTGTCTGCCTGGATTGCATTGGGAGTGTTAACTAAGGGTAAAACTTCTCCAAAAATGATCTCATTCAAACCCTGTGGATTAGCTACATGATTAAACCATTGCAAATGCTAATCTTTACAAACCTATGTGATCTACCTATGAATCTGTGATTTTAGTGGCAGAAATCCCATTGAAAATCAATGGGATTTGTGCTCCCAGGTCACCTGAACACTTTTTAACATCCCACATGTGCTAGTTTGCACCTCTCTAATATTCTACTGATGCTGTATTTTCTAGTGTGTGAGGGTGTAATTCTGACAACATGGCAGACACCAAAATTGCAGTCATTGTGTGTGAAACTGCCCAGTTAGACATGTAACTGATCATTTGTATGCAGACTTTCATGCATCATTGATGTAATGTAACTGCACAAAGTAGGCACACACAAAAACACTCATTCTGGAGCGTGAATTTTTCTGATAATTAAGGCCTCTTTGAACTGTGTGAAACGTGCTGCCTCTCTTCTATTTGTTGATAAATAGTTAACACGTATTCAAGAAAGAAGATTAAAATATCCAAGTACACAGTATAATTAAGATCTGCCTGGGACAATTGTAATGTGAGCTCCAGACATCTACTGGAATTATTGTTATGGATGGCTCTTTAGTATGCATTAAAGAGGAGCAATTATTACAAGCCCCCCAGAGACGTATGATACAGTGCATACATGTTCACCTCTGAGAGCACAGAACACACCCCACAGTTAAACTGTTTAATAAAAAAGTGCTTCATAATAAAATTACAAACGAGATTTATGAGAAGCTAAAAAACATTAGCTAAAGAATATGAATCTGTTTGTGGGAAAAGAAGGCCTAGAATTAGCATCAGGGTTTGTGTTCTTAAATGTTACCTACTTCATATGATCTTAGGAACTCTGTATTTGTAGTATTATCAGAATATTTTTTCGTTATCAGAATATTATCAGAATAATTTAGCGTTTCCCCTTGGGTCACTTTACTGAATACACGCTCTTTTGATTGTATTAACTTCTTATTTTATTTGTTAAATGTATGTTTAAATATGGTTAATTTTTTTTTAAATAGCTAACATTAAATACAAATAATTGAGAAATATTTCTCTCTCCCCTTTCCCCTTGACAGTCAGAGAAAGGTATGCATTGAAACATTGGTAGGAAGTGGTACTATCATAGCATAGCCCCTCCCAATAGGCCCTCATTGGGCCATGTCTCCAGGTTCCTACACAGTATTGTTCACTCATTATTCAGACAAGGTCCCACTGCATTCTGAATCAGGACAACTTGGTATGTGTGAAGGATGAAAGGAATAATTTTTCTTCTGCTTTTTTATTTCTTTGTTTCCCTTCTCACCCAAGATGCACAAGCAGAGATATCAGATAGCAAATAAAATGTTTCTTCACATGTTTCATCTTAAAACTGTCTTCATTTGACAACTATTTAGGATACAGCTGGAGTGGAGACATATTCCTCCATAGTCTAAGCCCTGATCTACACTGGGGGAGTGGGGATCAACCTAAGATACGCAATTTCAGCTACGAGAATAGTGTAGCTGAAGTCGACATACTTAGATCAACTTACTGTGGCGTCTTCACGGCAGTGAGTCAACTGCTGCCGCTCCCCCGTCAACGCCACCTGCGCCTCTCGTGGCAGTGGAGTACTGGAGTCGACAGGAGAGCGCTCAGGATCGATTTATCGCATCTAGACTAGACATGATAAATCAACCCCTGGTAGATCGATCGCTACCCACCGATCCGGCAGGTAGTGTAGACATACCCAAAGTCAAATAAGTGGAATGGAAAATAAATGAAATGGCAGTAGTTAATGCTATGACTCAATTCTCCACCCATTTAAATAACTATTTGGGATAATTTGCTTTTGCAAAATGCTGTGCACCCTCATCTCAGCATCTTTCAGGATGAAACCCTAGGTGAATTTTAGTGGTTCTTATCGTTACCTGCTTGAAATCTTGTAAACATAAATCCTCTATTCATAAAATGAGTTATAGCACAAGCAATTTCCCCTCCCAACTCTGCCCATAGCCAATTTTATGCTGCATTCCTTGCCATCTTTATCCCTTTTGTGGAGTTTCCTCCTGCTCACAATTTATTCAAACTGACTCCCCCTAAAGCAATAACACAAATAATGCTGCTCATAATTTCCACATTTTAAAATAATTGTAAATGAAATCCAAGTACCAGCTAGTCCTTGAAATCTAATTACAGGAATTCACCTGAGACATGTGAGCGTCTTTGAATTTGTAAAGGATGGAAAGGGAATGGAAAAATGATAAATAACAAAGACCTGAGTTTGCTGGAAACAGAGATGTGGCGTTTGCCCTTTGCCCTCTGCCATGTCTCCTATATCCCAACATAAAAGTGACACAATTAGATCTGGGATATCAACTACAGCAGCAGAAAGTGTATTCGTGTTTCATCGCTATTCCGTTACATACATATAAATGGAGAACATTTCCTTTTATGTGACAATTAACTTTTCAATTTCTACTACTGGAAAAATGTCTGGTTATTGCAGACGCTAACACTGAGATGTTCATCCCACTGAAGCCAATGGTAAAACTCCCATTGATTTCCATGGGAGAAGTTAGGCCAACACTGGGCCCTGCTGAAAATCCTGCCTATGTAGTACAGTTACTGACTGGCATAAAAATGAAGATAGAATAGAATTTACTTTTTAAAGCACCTTTCAGAGTGAAGGTAGTCGGTGGCTTACATGTTAATTAACTAAACATTGACACTGCATTTGCTTGCAGGACAATGCTGGGCCAGATCCTTGGCCCTATCAGACTCCTTTGTCCTGATCATTAAATCTGGCATCAATGACTGGTCAGTGTTCAGGCATAGGAAGACAGAGAGCTAAGACAGTGCAGCATTCAGGCTTTAATCCTTCCTCCACATAGAGTCCTCTCTTATCATGCTCTTCCTGAAATTAGAGTTTTCTCTCTTCCTAGACATTACCCTGTAAATAAACATATAATCATATTATAATGCCCTCTCTTGAGAAACTATCTAATGAAGTATTTAGAGATTCCACTCACATAGGTGGCTCTATGCCATGCCCTGACAGTCTCCACCTTGCAGTGCATGTCGTGGCATGTTTTGGGGGATAGATGGTGTGGTCAGAGCACACTGTACTCTAGCAATCTCTGGCTGCTGCATGACCCCGTGGGAGCTGTCTGTAAATCTGAGTAGCCCTAAGGCTTCTGTAACTTATGGCAGGAGCCAAACTGGTCTCTGCTAGCAGCTTCCTGGATTGGGCAAGCACAGTGGTGATGTATGGCCGTCTTCTCCCTTTCCCTCAAAAAATTGTGCAAAGTGCATCTTGGCTGGACCTGTGGAGCAGGGCTGCTAGAAGTACTTCGCAACGTATGGCTTGTGCCCATGTGTCTTTATTTGTTGTGCAGGTGTATTAAGCAGCAGGACAAACGCAGGGGCAGTTTGGTTTTGACCAAAAACAATGTGACATCCAGCCAACAAAATACAAAGAGGCATTTCAGTACAAGAAGCAAGTGCTGTAGGAGGCCACTTAATACTGCTGCTTAATAGATCTTGGAGACAAATCCTAGGAAGCAAAAAAAGACAAGAACACAAGCCTGCTCTCCATTAAAACATTACATGAAGGTGAGTGAAGCATAAACTAAATGTTGCGGTGTTCCTTTTGTTGTCCACGTACGTGTATATGTGAGGAGTGTGAAGAAAAATGAGATGAGGTTTACAACATTCCTGAACCACCATGGAATGGGTGCCTGTTTATGCATTAGGCTATAAATCAGTGTGACAGTTCAAAAATATGTCAGCCTGTGTCTTTGTGGGCTATGCTGTATGACCAGAACTGGTTGCATATATGCACCTGTGCGTATTCAGCTATTTCAGGAACGCTCTAACTGGTACATTTATGAATGAACAAAAGTTGCAGTACTGGGCGTGACTGTTCTTTTGCCTGATCTGCCTCTTATTTGGATATGGTAGCATATGGTCTACACTAAAAAGTTAGGTTTACCCAGCTACGCCGCTCAGGGGTCTGAAAAATCCACACCACTGAGTGACTCAGTTAAGCCAACCCATCTCCCGGTGTAGTCAGTTGCTAGATCGATGGAAGAATTCTTCTGTCAACCTAGCTACTGCCTCCTGGGAAGGTGGATTACCTGTGCCAATGGGAGAACCCCTCCCGTCAGCATCGGTAGTGTCTACGCTGAAGCACTGGTTCTGCAGCTGTGCCACTGTTGTGTTTCAAGTGTAGACAAGCCCCGAGCCTACTCTTCCTATGCCAGTAGGCTGGTTAAATACCAGTATTGTGCACAGCAGAGTTGCTTTTATATGGCTTAACCAGGCATTTTGGAGAAATAGTGCACTTCCAGGGGATACTGTTGTTTGTTACCAGCACTCTTACATTTTCAGCTGTGGCTCAGTTCTTTAAGTGTGAAGCAGATCTGACTATCTTAACTTGCCCAAGATGAAATCTCTAGCGGGAGATATGATTTCCATAAGACCCTCAAACTGAAATAAAATATTTACAGCTAATATGATCTCAGAGACTCATTCTCAATCAAAATACTTAGACTTTTCTTGACCATAGAAAGGGATTGTACAAGTAGCTGTCAATGAATGTAATTGAAATGTTACGATGTGCTCTTTATGTGGTACCTATCCTTGAAAGATGAGATTCATGCATACTTTATACCAAAGAAGAGAATGAAAATGATACTGCAATTAGTCTGTTTAGGATGCACTAGTTGATTATCGGTGAAACCTAAATGGACTCTAAGCTTGAACTAAAATTGCTTTAAGTCTTCTGGATATAAATTGCTTTTAAAATGTTGATGTGACTTAGAGGGAAAGATCTGTGGTGTTTGGCAAGAAATCTCTTGCTTTTATTGTCCATTATTACCCAGTATTATAAATGTGTATGGTACGTGATCTTCCAAATTACAGCAGAATACAAGTGTACGTCACTGGTGAAAGAAAACATCTGCCAACTCAGAATACATGTTTGTATTGGAAAGAATAGAGAATGTTAAGTGAATTAACAACTTGGCAGTAGCTGTTGCTGCTGCTGACTTAATTGTAGCATAATAACATTTCCAGACCCACCCAACATTGGGGGTCCCTTGTGTTAGGTGCTGTACAAACACATGCTGAAAGACAACAAGCTCAAAGCACTTAAATAGACAAGGTAGACCAAGAATGACTATCCCCATTTTACAAATGGGGAACTGAGGCACACAGAAGTGAAGTGATTTGCCAAAGATCCCACAGAAAATCTGTGGCAGAGCTGGGAACTGAACCCAGCTTTCTTGAGTCCCAGTTCAGTGCTTGAATCCTTCCTCACTTAATGTATTCGGTGAATTGATTTTAGTCACCTTTTAATGTTTACAATGTTTAACTGGTGAAAGATACCATACAATCCCAATGGAGAATAATGGAATTGTATCTGTGTGTATGTACATAGAGTTAGGATGTGTGTGCATTTATATACACAAATCCTAGCCCTCAAGATACATCTGTTAGCAACTGTATAGTCTCACTGTGATGAAGTGCTTCCTAGTACATAGTGTCCTGGACTGGGCACTGTCACTGGACTCCTGGGTGACCTTAAACAAGTTATGTCAGGCCCAATTTTTCTAGGTATTTAGGGGCCTAAAGCTGCAGATAGGTGCCTGATGGAATTTTCAAAAGCACTTAGGTGCCAATTTACATCTTTAGACACCTTAAAAACTTTTTAAAATCAGGTATTTAAGCCTTGCGGTTCTGAGTGGAGCAATGCCTAAAATACCTTGCAAAATCTGGGCTTTCACCTGTGCCTCAGTGTCCCCATCTATAAAATGGGGATAATGGTACTGATCTTCTTTGTAAAGTGCTTTGAGATGTACTGATGAAAAGCTCTATATAAGAGGTAGGTATTACTATTATTGCTTATTGATCTAACCCTTGACTGTCACCTTCTAGAGCACCAATGTGTGTCACCATCCCTGGTGATGTCATCTCTTAACTGAATTTTGGAGATCAGATGAGATAATTCCAATGGTCCCCCCTGATTCTGTAAGGTTCTGAAGCCTCCAGCTCCTATTGTACTCTCTGGGTACCACTTTGATGGGAGCTGAAGATGCACATTACCTTCAGAACTTTAGGGTGAAACGATCCATGTCCCGTTACCACTTTCCCTGAGCCTTAGGAGGGGAGGAACCCTCTTCCTTATTTAAATGCCAACTGTGTATCTTTGAAATATTATTTTTGTTACCTAAGGTTCTCAATTGTTGTGGGGAGCAAAATCCCCTCTTTGGCAACAGGTTCCCAGTGTTTGCTGCTACCTTGCTTTTGTGATCTGTTCTCAGATCTGCTCCATAGTGGTTTTCATAGCCTCCCTTGATGAAACAGTGAATATTCAGTTTGTTTCTTAAAAGCATTGGCTCATTTCCCAAAGCAGCAATTTCTCTAAAACGGAACTTTCTGCCCTGTACAGCATTTATTCTTTAATTAGTTGAGCTAATATGCAATTAATGTTTATAATGCAGTTCTGTCTGGGGCTCTCTTGTAGCTTATTCAGTGAAGTTTTAGAAGCTGCATTTCATCAATGTGCGTAAAATATTGTTTGGTTGGCAGAATACAGGTGTCTTGATTGTATGTATAAGTGATGTGCAGGGCAGGGAATATAGGACAACTTGATTGTACATTAATGAGAACTCTACAGTGTGTCCAAGTTACTCCTGCTTAGTAGCAAGGGATACTAAAGGCTTCCTGGGTGTAATAAGCTTATCTTTTGAACCCATGTTCCTCTGCCCCTTTCTCACTCTGCACACTTGTGTGTAAGGGAATGGGTGCACAAGGAATATGGGACTTGCTACTGATCTCTGCTTTGGACTACACTTGAGCCCACAAGCAGTCTCCACTTGAACCTGGGGTTCTGCACCATCGCTGGTGAAGCTTCTGCTCTAACAGGACTAACAAGATCAAGGCTTTTGTGAGTGTGTAGTACTTCCATCTGTGTTAGATGAGGGCAATCATACACAACAGATTTTTGATTGTATAATTGAGACTAACATTCTGGAGATTGAAGTGGTGCAGTGTTCACAGAAACATTTCACTATGTCAGCTAGAGTAAAATCTAGACTGATGTAGGCCACCATGGAAGTGAACTGTGTAGCCTTGATTTAGTCCACAGTGAAATGAACATACAGTTTAGTAACTGTGGGGGTTCTTTTTTCATAGTTAACTATTTGGGAACCCCCTTATTTAAGTGAAAGTATTATTCAGAGCATCAAGTGTTTCACGGAGGAGTGGAAAGGCCATGACAAGGCAAGCACATTTGAAGGACCAGTGTGTAGGGTATTCACGATAAACGTATAATACTCAGTCCTCTGAAAGGAGACTAGTTAAAAAAAAATCCCATGCACTGACCCAGCCTGAAATTAAATCACTTTTAAAATTTGAGTAGCAATTTTTCTGAAGACACCAATAAGAACTCAGCTGAGGGCACTTATGTAAGTGATTGATTATGGCCTTGAAGACTGTGTGGAAAGAGCCTCCTTTTCATGTAATTCTACAAGACATGGCATGTACTCAGTTCTCAAGATAAAGTTTACATGCTCTGTTCATTGAAAGACTGACTGGACTTATGCATCAGAAAGAAATGTTTGGGAGGAGCAGATGGGTGATTCAGTAAAGATGGTTTAGCCAGAGACAAGAAAAAGCTTATTTTAAAAATAAAAAAAGAGACTGGCAATCTGCAGTGTTTCTTTCAATATGCTCTGCTCCTAGTGTATTTCCTTTCAGGGATGGCATCCAAAATGGCTTACAACTTGCTACGCTTCAGAAAGAAGAGTAAAAACAAATAAGGTATGTTACATTCCAAATGAAGGCTGTAGAACATCAGATACATGTTGCCATAGCAATGCGGCATGTAGGGCATGAAGAAGTGGAATAGTAAGAAGCCAGCAGGGTCATTAACATCATCAGCAGGCTCAGTGGAGCACAGCTCTGTGGTAGATAAAATGGCTTCATACTTCTCTTCAAACAGCATCCGTGGGAATAAAGCATAAAAACAGAGAAGATGGTAAGAATACAACTATCGGAAGAAAAAGAGAGACAAATGAGACTGATTCTGCCCCTAATACTGACTGCTTCTTTGTAACTCTCTGATGCTGTGAAGTGTCTGTAAAGTACAGCCAAGGATTCCCCCTCCATGGGGGAATCCCTGCTTGGCAGAGCGCTACCTCTCCAAGGCAGTGTCAAGTGTTGCCCAGGGTGGGGACATAGCCAGAGCTCTGAGGCTGCTCTTATTCTGCAGTGAAACAATCCCCCCCAATCCGGGTCTCCTTCTGCCACCACCATGGCAAGTACAGAGTGGCTTTGTCCTCAAGATTCAACCCAATATTTCTTTTTTGGGGGGGGAGGGGTCGGGGGGCGGGAGTGTTTCCTGGGGGTATAAATAAAGGTGCAGTGCTGGGTTCTAAATTAGATATAACAGCAGGGAATGACAATAAACAATGGGAGTGGGAGACAATAAAGAGAGAACAGATGATACAAACAGAGACAATTTCACACATTACAGGAATGAGGAGACTGTAATTTTTAATATTACATATTATAGGTGCTGAGCAAAATGTGTCATGGGCAGATTTTGATCTAGCTATATGAGTGTAATTCTGCAATAACTCCAGTGAAGTAAAATCCATTTCACTCATGATCTTCCCTGAATCGGTGGAAATGCATGTTTTATTTTTGGGTTTGTTCACGCTAGTGCCTTTTCCTGGGTGTCCAGAACACAACTGTGTTATGGGAAACTGATTTCATTTTAGTCAATGCTGCAAAGTCATCCCTGGTGCAAATCCAGTGAAGTGAGTGGCTTTACAGCAATATAACTAAGATCAGACTATGGGCCAAATAGATTGTTTAAATGAATCATGCAAATAATTATCAATACAGACAAGTCCAGAGTCTCAGCTAGTGTAAGTCCATTGAATTCAATATACTGATGCTAATTCACACTAGCTCATGGTGAATATTTCACATGGAAGAAGTTTAACAGTTATGCACGTTTTAGCGATTTAGAAATTTTGGTCAGTTTGTGATGAGATGAGGGTTGTGGGTTTTTTTAAGTGTCATATGGTTTTAGCAATGGTGAAGTGACCTTAAGATTCCTTGTAATGAGGTAGTGAATAATTTTTTACAAGGTAGGTTACTATGGTGTTTTTAATTAAAAATACAAGGTTTGGAGCTGTAACTTGCTGATAAAATTAGATGTAGCTGATTTAAATAGGAGTTGTAATGAAATAAATCAGAAATCATTAACTACTGAATCCAAGAAATGAAGCCGATAAAGAGGTTTTTGGACAAACAATGATGGAGCAGTCTGGGTCTTGGAAAATTATTACAAAACAACCAGCTTCTTTAAGAAAAAAAATTAAGGGTTTACAATGATAATGCCAAGAAAACATACACAACGCATAAGACATTGTCATATGTATTCTTCCTTCTGTAAGTTCCAACATAGGCAAGATGTTGCTCCAGGTGCTAGTTTCCCATGTTTATTTGGCACTACTTGATGACACAACTCAGCTATGAGAAGAGTTAGGGCCTACGAGGTGGAGAAAGAATCCCAGCCATGACCCCATGTTTTCAGGAGGTCTGTTTCTTTCCATAGCTATTGCATGTTACTGAAGAAGTTCAATATGTTGAACTTTAAATGCTTTCTACTGACAATGCTGCTATACAATTTCAGATCAGTTAGTTATTGATATGCACGAGAATCTGCGTCTCCTACAATATTAATTAGTTTACATTTGGCACGAGGACTTTATCAAGGGGCATCGGTGATAACGGAAGCTAGTGATCCAAAACGTACAGATTATAGCAAGGAAGAACAACAGGTGAATGCATGGGGCCAGAACCTCAGCTGGCCTAAAAAGCAAACATACATTGACTTCATTGACACCGTTACATGTAACGTCCCTTGAGCTGATCAGGATTTAGTAATAATGTAGTATGTCTATACATCTAGGTTCAGATTTTCAAAGCTACCTAAGAGAATTGAATATTAATTTTTAATGGGAATGGAAAATACAAAGCCCCTAAGCAACTTTCAAAACCTCAGCCCCATTGCATGGGAAAGGATGTAGTCACTCATTGTATAGGAGCATGTGTGTTCTTCTCTGCTATTTGTATGTTTCTCCAGACTAGCTTTTCACCAGAAGAGAGAGAGAGAGAGAGAGAGTGTGTGTGTGTGTGTGTGTGTGTGTAAAAAATATGAAGACTGAGTGGCAGTCTTGCATCATTGTGATGCAAATTTCAAATGATATGCCGGTGAGCTATAGCAAGAGCAACATAATATAATTTCCACTGAGTAAAATGAATTTACACCTATGAGTTCATATTTCATTACTTATTAATGCTACAGTGTAATGCCCCATATTACTTTTTCAAGCAGCTGGAATATTATGCTCAGATTAAAAGGATCTCATTCTGTCTTTCAGAAGAGATTTTGCCTCTACAGCTGAGGCAGAGTCTGTAAACACACAACTATAACTAGCAGTTTTTAAACCAGTTTTATTTATTAAAGTAGATGTTATAAAATAAAAGCAAAATAACATTCCATTTTACTATTCATCGTTAAAAACTCAAACCTAATTTCTGAGCACTTAGATGGAGATTCTTGCCGCTTCTAGTCGGATGGATCTTGAGAGAATTTTTGATTAAAATGCAAATAGTGTAGCAACAACACTGTTCACTGATTAAATGGAAGAAGCATTACTTAGTACTTATTGAAGTCAAATGTAATCAAGATAGAATTGATTTTATATTCAATTCATGTAAACACTGCTCACTCTAATTCTTAAAAATCCATAAAGTAGCGAAAAAATACCAGCTTAATTTTTCAAAAGGATGTATGGTAAAGAACAAAACAGCTAATGTAGTTTCTATATTTATGATGGAAGAAATGCCGAAGTATAAGTACAGGAAACATATGGCTCCGCTACTGAGGCTATGAACACAGGGCTTGAATGGCAAATATTTTTTGAGGCTGCTTCCCCTTTCTGTCCTCGGCTAATATTTATTAAACTTGTTAGTATAACAGAGGGGAAAGCAGCTCCATCTTAATCTCATTTTTTTTCTCCCGTGGACTATAGCTGTACTGTTGCTTCCTGGAAATAGAAATAGGCCTGGATCTAGGAAATTACTTAAACATGAGCATAAACCTTAATCATGTGAGTAGTCCTGGTGACATCTCATGTGCTTAAACTTACACACATACATCAGTGTGTGCTGGATGATACTCCTGGGGCCTAAATTTTCACCAGAAAGATCTGTTTATTTTGCAACATTTTGGGCTCAGTGAATTGAATCTGCCATTGCACCAATTAATAAGTGTAACTGTGCACTCGCAAATTAGGTAGTTAATGTATTCAAGTGCAGGTGAAATTAAGTGCTCTTGCAAGCATTGGACATGCTATTGGAAGCCAGGTTAAAAACCAGGACCTCTGAATGCAGATTAAAACATCTATAAGGCATGATTCTGCAAACCTTACTCATGTTGAGTAGCATTGACTCATGTGAGTTGCCCCATCAGAATCAAGCATCTAATGTGAGTCATATTTGCAGAAATGGGCCTATAATAATTTGTCCAGGTTAATCCCCCACCACCAAAATTCTTGGCTAGTCTCCCTGCCTGGAAAAAAAAATGTTTAGGATTTCAAAAAGAAGCTATACCACTTAAAGTCTGTCCTTCAAAATGGAACACTAGCCCTTTCTGTCACTACCCCTCTGCTTATGGATTTTTAGGAGTAACAATAATAATAATAATGCTTTCATTGAACAATGGGCTTCTAAATCATAGCCACACTCAATGTGATAAGCTGTTAAGTGGGAAACAAGAAACTTACATTAATATAGCATCAGTGCAAAATTAGGCGGATTTTTCTGAAGTTTTTGAGATTCTTTTCAAGTGTCAGGGCCATATTGTCCCCTACACAAACCCTAGGGCTTATCAAGGAGGCTCCACGATCTCTTTCAGTTTGTTCCATTGCCTGGGTGGGGTTTCAGTCCCACCAATCACTGGGGAATTCCATGATCTGCAAGAAGATCCCATGAATCGCAGTACACCAACCAAGGGCCCATGAACTTGAGAACGTATTTCGCTGATCCACGTCACCTGTGCCTCCATGCTGGCTACTGCACCCAAATGTACCCACATGGGAGGCAGGCATCACTATATGGAGAAGGAACCCGCTGAAGGTGATGTTGAGCATGTCAGTATGACTCCCCATAGGGAAGTCCTTTCTTTTGAGGAGGGGTGATGCTATGGACAGTACCCTGATCCCACATCCTTAGACCAGTGGAACCCTGTCCTGAGGGCAGAGGGACCCTTGTGACATAAGTTTGTAGGGGAAACATGTTGCAGAATATTATCTCCTTGCTTCCACATCCCCATTGGGTTTCTACTAGAGTTTGCTCTCATCCATTCGATCTTACTGGAGAAGAGCAACTGAGCTTTAAATGGCAAGTCTGAGGTTGCTCGGAACAGTGGGTTTGGTTCTATGTAATAAAAACATTAGAATTAATGCTCAGATGGTCTTTTAGGGGCTAAAATTAGATTCTCCAAAAGGAAAACTATGTTTTAAATTCTGTACCTACTCCTGGTTTTGTGTATTTATTATTTTTTTTGCCTCGCTGAGGACTCTAATAAGAACAGTCATTATACACATTTCACAGACATTACACTGAGTGATTTAAATTAAACTTTACGAAGATTCTCCTTTACAAGCCGATCTTCATAAAGGAAGTTAAGGCTGCAATAAATTTTAACATAAATGGTAAACTGCAAATGAAAATTAATTCAGCTTGCAAAATGCATTTCAGACTATGCATAAGCAAGCGAAAACCAACAAATCAAAGGTCACTCTTGGCGAGAAGATGCTGAAATATGGAGTGGGTGCTTTAAAGCGTATCTCCTAATTAAATCCCTGTGGAGCAAAACACAGAGAAATGTAAAGACTAAAACCACTGTGTCTAAGACAGGTCAGAATATCAACAGTTGATATGCCTATGAATATGTTGCCGATAATTACAATAGCAGAACCTAAGTTACTGTAGTTGGGACCCAAAGGGCAGGATAGGTTCACAATTTATCCATGCCTTAATCAGCTGCAGTTTAAATTCCATGTAATGTGGCTCCCAATTTACAAAGGTCATACTTGTGTGCACTGAAGCCAATTGGAGCTTTGCCTCTGAGGCCCCTTGATGCATTCAATTGCATGCCTACATTTGTGCCCACAAATTGGGTTGCCTAAATAGCCATTTCGTTGCTCAAATACAAATATCAGTTTTCTAGTACTATAAATACAACATCTGCTAACAATCTAGTCTATGAAAACCACTCATTCTGGATACTCACCTTTGCCCGTCTCTCCCCACATTGAGACCTCAATTCAGGAAAGCATCCCTTTCCAGGACAACCCTTCAACACTATACCAAATACAGATGGATTTAAGCAGTACACTGACTGCATCAGCATGATCTCCCACAGGGAAGTCCCCTCACTATGAAGCAGGGATGATGCTATGGAGACAGGCTTGTGTCACCCCCATATCTAAATGAGCTTTTCTGAACTGGGACTTTAAACAGTATCTTAAAGCATTTCCCTTTCACAAGTGTTTTATTTTAAGCACCAATCACTTGTTAAACCCGACAGGTGAGATTTTCAAATCGGCTTAGGGGATTTGGACACTCATTTCCCACTAATTTTAATGGGAATTGAGCATTCAGATCCCTTAAATTGTACACATTTCTGTTTAAATTAAACTACGTCCTTGACTGAATTGGTTGAATACTGGTTGGATTGAAAAGCCCCTGAGAGCCAAATCACGTAACTACACTCCAGTACATAATGACCAAATTGCTTTGGATTTGAAACAGTGCCCTCAGGGATGAGTGAACCTCTACTGTGTTATTTTAAATCTCTCTAGGCCAAGGATGAGATACAAAAATATCTTACCAGAATGGGCTTCAGTTTGGATTCTTATTGTAAATAGGTCAGTATTACAGGTCACCTTAGCTCCACTCAAGGATTGAAAATAGCAGAAGAATGCTAACTGTTTTGCAGGCTGAATAGAGAAAGGTACACTGAAATTGCTTCCAAGGTGGAGGGGAAATGTGGTTTCCATGCTGCTGTATAAGATATTTATACAGTCAGAGCTGTGCTCCATATTAAGCAGTGAAAGGAAGGCAAAGCATCTTCGGAGACTATCTCAGGAACTCTACAGATGTTGTGGCCAAGGAATGTTGGTGCATTTGGGGAAGAGGGCACAATAGAGCCATTTATACCCCCAACCCTCTGAGTCTGCCATTGGTTCTACACTAGCCCAGTTCCCTGTGTAGTTTACAGAAGGCTCAGAACTACTGTAAACTATGCCCTGGCTACTCCCTCTTTTTCCCAGCCATGCCCCCTCTGCCAGGGGTCAGGAGTCTTATGGCACAGAACTATAGCAGGTTAGGATTCAGGTCAGTTGAGCTGAAGTCTGCTTTGTGCTACAGAGGTTAGCACAAAAGCAGATTTAGTGGACAAAAGAAGCTGGCCCATTACTGAGAATAGGACATTTTGTAAATACTTCTGGTCTGGAAAAAAAACAAAACAAAATGCAAGGGATGGTCAAAGAAGGCAAGAGCTAAACATTGAACAAAGGTTTATTTTTAACGTTACAAAGAGAAAATATCACTAAGAATGATGTCTCAGTGACAAAGCTTCCTGAAGGAGATGGGCAAATCTGCAGTTGGTGTAAATCAGTGTAGTTCCATTGAACTCAACGAAACAGTGATTTACGGTATCTAAGGCAATGGTCTGCGATCTGTTGGTTTTTTAGGTTGGTTTTTTTTTTAAAGCAATTAGTCCAAATAGTTTGAATCAGTTCCCAAAAGTGAAGAACAGATCCTATGTCGTCATCGGATCAGTGATTATAAAAGACAGACACATTCCCTTGGAAAGGTTGGTATCGGGGCCCAACCAACAGGATGCTTAACAAAGCTTCAGTTAACTTTTTCCACCATCAAATTTTTCATGAAGCATTTTAATTGTGCTTGTTGCTGCTGCTGATGTTATTCTCAGTGTCAGTTGGCTTGACCTTCAGTGGTTGATGCAAGAAAATCTTTTTTTGGATACCATATGCTTTATATTAAATAAAATATTCTTTTACCATCTGTTTGACTAGTGTCCATGAATTGTAATGTGGCAAAATACAGGCCTGCTGTAAACGCTGCCACATGAATGAAATAGTTTTGAGAACTATATCCCTTACTATATGAGGTAGAAAGAGCAGTTTAAACTTTTAAAGGTGAGATGTGAAATGTTGTAATCATAAAAGTAGGATAGAAATGGATATATTCTAATCATGAATACCATAAAGAAGCAACTTTTCAATGTCACAGCAAAAGAGGTAATGGAAATAGGATTGGGTAAGTAGTTTGGAGTTGCCAAATCTACTAGAAAGTTGTTGGCTGACATCGCATAGCTCAACCGATACTAGTAGAACTATACTGATATGCACCAGTTGAGGATTTGGCCCTGAATGTCCAAGCTCAAAAACAGATGTGGTACCTAAAGCCCCAGTTCAGTAAGGTGCTTAAGCATGTGCTTAAATTTAAGCACATGAATAGTCCCAGAGACTTACATGCTTAAATTTACATACATGTTTAAGTATCTTAAGTATCTAAAGGATAGAGAAAAATCTTTGTCCTTTGTAGTGCAATGCGGCAGGTGTTTAGCTGAGTACAATACTCTCTAACACTTCAGGATAGGGTGCAAGAAATACCTTGTCTTGTTGCAAATGGAAGGGGAATTTAGGCAGAGCAAATTAACTGTCCAGTTTGCAATATGATTGAGATATTAGGGTTAACATTCTTATGCCTGTGAAAATTGCTGTGGGAGACTGAGATTTGTTTTTTAATGTGAATAAACATCCACAGAATTTTTTCCTCACTTCCCATGTTCTTAATCCGTTTACCTCTTACACAAGTGCAGTTTCCATTCACATCTATAACTGATGCTAATCCAAGCCAAGATGATATTTTTGATTTGCCAAAAGAAGTAGAAAATTGAATTTGGATTTAAGACTTGGCATACAAAATTGTTTGCCTCCTCCAATAGCTATAATTCTATAGGATGCTTAAAAAGATCTGTAGAAAAGGTCTTATATTCAATGCAGTTCTATAGGTTTTAGAGTAATTTTTTTAGAACCCTATTGCATTTCTATTGGTTTCATCCATATTCAGTTCTACTGGACTTTTCCAAAGAGATTAGAGCTTTGTTTTTAGGTCCCAATTCAGAAAAACACATGCATAAGACCTCTTGACTTCAATGGAACAGGGTTAAATACTTTGCTGAATTGGGGCCTTAATAATACCTGGTTCAGTAGCTCTCAAAGCACTTTATAGAGGAACTTAGTATCATCCCCATTTTTCAAATGGGGAAACTGAGGCATAGGGCGGTTGAGTGACTTGCCCAAGATCACTAAGCAGGTTAGTGACCAAGCTGGAAAGATCAACAAGGTCCCCTGAGTCCCAGTCCTGTGCTCTATCCACTAGACCACACTGCCTCCTTTTCTCTTCAGATACATCTCCAAGCACAAATGGATGAGTAGATAAGGGATGAGAACTCTGGGAATTCATAGATTCTAATGCTTAAAGGGACCAGAGTCATCATCTAGTCTGTCCTCCTACTTTACCTAAGACAGATTTCATTTAATTTCACCCAGTGCATCTTGCCTGACAACTTCTGTGTCCCCAGATGCATAGATGTAGGTGTAGCCAGAGACCTTGGTTTATTACAGAGGTTGGTTTGAGTAGTAAAATTCAGATCCACACTGTTGAAAACTGCTCAGCCACCCTAAACACCCACTCTCCCAGACTTCTGTGCATGCTGAGATCAGGGGTTTGGTTCAGTTGATTATAGACCCAGAGACCCAATATAAAATATTGTTCTGTTTCTGAGTTCAGATTCCAATACTACCCCTGCTCCAAAGTTCCACAATTTTGGTTCAGTCCAACCTGTAATTCTTGTTAGTAACGTTCCATGGCTGCAGAGGTGTGATACTGGATAATCCCTTGTCCACAGACTGACATAGCAAGAAACAAAAGCATTCCTTAGCTTAGAGTGTATTTCACTCAACAGCCACCAGATAATTTTCCCTCCTTTCTGCTCTTAGAGAAATAGACAGTTTGAACTATTCCAGCTATTTGTTGTTGTTATAAATGTAGATCTTTCTTCACACTGGTTGTGTTGCTAGGGAATGTGTGCAGCTTTTGTTGTTTTTGAATTATAGCTGCTAGCACTTATCTTTTCTCCCAGCAAATAGCATTTGTAGCAAGTTCTTTGAAAGCAATGCAGTCATTTGTACTTAAGACAGAATTATGGCAGACGCAGACACAATTATAAGAGGACGTCTAGCCCAATGTTTCTTCTACAGGCATAGAACTCTGCTTACTTGTGTTCATTATTCATTTTTATAAGCACCCTTTTCATACATTTCTGGATGAGAAAGGAACATATATTAATAGACAGTTATTTTAGCTGCTTATGTACCCCTATCCCCTGTTTCACCGATATTTTATTGCATATTCCAGCCATATGTGTTGGGTTTTCTTTTCAATAACCAACCTAACAGTGACATCAATAGTGAAGGGGGAATATCTTTGTTCTAAAACCTTAGGTCCCGTGTAGCGAGGCGGGCTAGCGCACCACCACCCCGCAGAGTGAAGAACCGGCCCAGTGGCCAGAGTGGGCGGAGCCAGGAGGCTCTGGGCCCGCCCCGCCGAGAGACAGGCCGCGACCTGGAAGTAGACCAGCGCGACCCGGAAGGATAAAGGCGGGCCCTCAGAGTTCATTTGAGGAGCAGCCACTGCGGAGACCAGACGCCGCCGGCCTAGCTCACGACTGGGAAAACCCTGCGGCCCCAGGTACCCGCCAAGACTGGCCGGACCTGCTGAGCGGCCCCCTACCCGGAGGAGTGGCCGGACCTGCCGAGCGGCCCCCTACCCGGAGGAGTGGCCGGACCTGCCGAGTGACCGCGAGTCTGACGAGGAGCCCATGAGGCTGGGAACCGCCAAAGACACCCCCTGGACTCAGGTACCGCTCGAAGGGGAGTTAGGAAGTGGCCCGGGGACAGCCGACCCCAGTCTGGCTGCACCGTGGCCAGAACCCATGTCAGTGTGTTGCAGCCGGGATCCCCACTGACACAGCGGCGGATCCTTTGCCGCTGCTAGGGCCCCGGGCTGGGACGCAGTGGAGTGGGTGGGCCTGCGTCCCCCCTGCCACCCAGCGTGTGGGTGGCAGTCTCCCCCTCTCCCAGGTTCTCCAGAGCTAGGACCTGGGCTTGCCACCACCTTATTGATTGCTCAGCCCCTGCTTGAGGGCCTGAGCCCTGAACTACTTATTGCCCCACCCTGACCAAGGGCCAGGGCTTACTGACTTGTTGGTTGCTCAGCCCCTGCTTGAGGGCCTGAGCCCTGAATTACTTGCTGCCCCGCCCTGACCAAGGGCCGGTGCCTGTTGAACTCTGTGCTCAGCCCCTGCCTGAGGAGCTGAGCCTTTGACTATTTACTTGCTGCCCCACCCTGACCCAGGGCCTGGGCCTATTGAACTCTGTGCTCAGCCCCTGCCTGAGGAGCTGAGCCTCAGACTATTCACTTGCTTTCTGCCCGCCCTGACTCAGGGCCAGGGCTTAGCCTCTACCGCTTGCAGGACCCGACTGGGGGTGTTCGGGCCCAAGACCAAGGATTCCCCAACCTAATCGAACGAGTACAGCGAGGCGGGCGGGCGCCCCACCACCCCGCAGCAGACAGAGACCCCTACATCCCGTTTTAAACCAGAGATGATAGGCTGTTGATTGACGTAGGCGGGTAAGGGCAAGGAATCATCATTGCCTTCATCATCTTATTCTGAATGAGGGAGAGAGAATGTGTGTTCTTCTGAAAAATTTACTTGAGCCCCCTTTTGCCCTTGGAAAAGCGCTTTTCTAGACAACAGAGAGACAGAGAATACTTGTTTCCGTACATTATAATGGACACCGGTCTGTGAAAGGAAAGAACTTTGTGACAGTACAACCAAAGTAAAACTTGTGGAGGTTTTGCTGGTTTTGTTTTTACTTTCTTGGAGCTTTATTTTGTTTGAAGTCACTGGAAGCTTCTGCTTGTCAAAGCCAAATTATTTTCAGTGTATCTGGTTGGATGCCATCCCTGTAACCTTGTGCTCCATATGTTCTATGGTCAGTTTTGTTTGGCTCCTTCCTGTGCAAAAGGGAGAGCCATTGAGATATGGCATGGCCTTATGTCCAGTATAATGGTAGTTAGTTCATCTTGTGGAAATCAGACAATATTATGTAGGAGTTCTTTTCCCTTTCAACTGATAATGAACGCTAGAAGCCTCACTTTGTATCTGGCACTTCTGAGGACTTCCAAATATTATCTGAAATATTTTTTCATGTTATGATTTTACACTGGGGTTTTCAAAGAAACCCATGGGAGAGTTTGGGATCCAAATCCCACTGACTTCCAATGGGAGCTGGGTGCCAACCTACCTTGAGGTTTCTTTGAAAATCTCAGCCTAAAGGGCCTTTGTTTTGTAACCATATATAGTTAGAAACAAACATATTATGTTCCACTGGGAAGATCTCCTTTCCAATGGTGTATATATTTCTTATTTCTAGCCCTCAAGCACTGTGGACCTTACACCTGCACTACAGCCCAATGTAATTTTGCAAGGGAAATTCAGCCCTTGGGGGAATGAAGGCAACACTTTTCTGTCCAGTATTGGTTTCCAACAAAACAAAACAGTGGCTGTGTTGAAGCTGCTTTGAGGCAGGGGATGTTAGAATGTTAGGCATCTAGACCTGATGGTGCTGCAGTAGTACATAAAAAACCCAAAGGTGAACATATAGATAGAATACATCCCAGTGAAGATGGATAATGGGCAGAGTACAGGTGATGCAGCTGAGGGTACATGATAAATGTATTTATCACCTGGCTCTGCAGTGTCTCTCATAGATATCAGTACCACATATGAATCTATCTACCCCTCTAACTCTAGAGCTAGGAAGACCTGCTCTCCAGCTTGTTGCTAGTTTATATGTGTCTTAGCTTTGCCTGATGAACGTCTGATGAACATTGGTGCATCTCCATTGAATTCCTTGGAGCTATGCTGGTTTACACCAGCTGAGGATCTGACCCTTATGGTATGTCTACCCTGCAGCTGGGAGCGAGCCTTCCAGGCCAGATAGGCAGACATGCCCTAGCTTCACTTGAGCTAGCGCACTGAAAAGAGCAGTGTAGACATTGTGGGTCTGCCAGAGCTACAAGCTAGCTGGGAGCTCGGGGGGTTGGGTGGGCTCAAGAGACTGAGCTCCTGCCCAAGCCTCAATGTCTACTCTGCTATTTTTTACTGGGCTAGCTTGAGTAGAGCTGGTGTGAGTCTGTCTGCCTGGGCTGGGACCCATCTATACTGCACACTCCCTGCGGCGGCGTGTAGAGTACACACACCGCATGCCTCCCAGCATGGGTATAAGTCGCCGTGTAAACGGTGAGGCTCTGCTTAGGTGAGTAGAGTAAAGCCATGGCAAAGCCTTAGGGTATGTACCTGACATGGCTCTCTACTCGCCCAAGCAATGTCTCCCCTGTTTGCATTGCTCTTTTCAGCAGTGTGACGTCCCGCTGCCGGAGCCTTTCCCCATCACAAGGAAAAGCTCCAGCAGCAGGGAAAGGGCTGTGGGGAGGGCAGCAGGGCAGGCAGGCCACTCATCTGATTTGAAACCAGACAGTCCTGCTTTTTCAAGTTTGTCCCTTGTCCGGTACAGAGACAAAACTGGACATTGCTTTGTCTGCTGTCGGAGGGGGGATGTCATTATGGAGAGTGTGCCACTTCACCCCTGCTGGCATGACCTCAGGCATGCAAGATCACGCCGGCGGGGGCTGGACGGCACACTCTTCAAAAGGGTGCCCTCCATGTTGTGTGACCTTGCATGCACCATAAGTGAGAGGTCCTGACAGCAGGGGCAGGGTCATGCCATTCCCAGAAAAAATCAGAACGTCTGGAGTTCCCAGAATGTGCGAGGGGCTCCCCGCCGCTGAAGTCTTTCCTCACTGCCTCCTCCCCGCCAGAGTCTTTCACTGATGTGTGTAGCTACAAGCCACCATGTAGACACAGCTTGCTTTTCAGTGTGGCGTGTAGCTACACTTACCCTGCATGCCGCCCCCCGCGGTGTGCAATGTAGACATAGAGTCCTATCGTAGATAAAGATAGTTCCTTGACCTTCTTGCCAGCCGCTATTCCCCCCACACCCGATTCCCTTCCTTCCCACCATTTAGTGAGATATCTTTGCCGTTTCTGGAACCATATCTTTATTTCCACTCCAGCAAAAATCACTCCAATATAATTTTATGTCTTGCTCCTACTGTATAATGGCATTTGAAAATGAAACTAGCTTGAAGCCACTGTATAATTCTCTGCATAAGCAGTGAATGAAAAAAGCCTTATAATTAAAGATGTGTAGGACTACAAAAAAGCACCAAGTCTTAGTTTCTTCTGTATGAAGTAAACTTATCAGAACTGAAGGATATTTTTGCTGAGTATCTACTGTGTTTGTCAGATATGGCATTGCTTAGAATGTGTTGAAAAACTGATAAGAACTACGGGCCAGATCCTCAGCTACTGTAAATTGGTGAAGGCGGTGGAGCTACACTGATTTATACCAGCTGAGGATCTGTCCCTAAGCTATATAACTCATTTCCACAGTGCTCTTGGGAGGAATATGAGCACCAGGAGCAGTTTGAGTTCTCCAGGGATGGGTCCATTTTCATGCAGGAGTCAAGTGAACACATGTGACTCTAAACACTGATTTTAAAAGAAGTGTTTCTATCACATCTTATTATTTAATATTTGTGTAGATCCATCAGAACATGAGGCTCTTTTTGAACAGGTATTGTGATGGGGTCAGGCCAGACGGCTACAGGTGAGTGGTCTGGAAGGCAGGGATATTAGCCCCAGGATAAGCAGGTCCCTTTTCCTTTGGTAGCTAAACAGTGGTTACTCTAAGTTAATTACAACATCTGGGGCCAATCAAGAGCCTGACAGAACCTGTTTAAAGCCTCCCCTCTAGCCAGATAGGAGCGCATAATAGGAGCTGAGGGAGAAAGGTGAGCTACTGGAGAGCTGGGCAGTGCAGTGGCTGACAAGCATTAGGAGAGAAGTCACGTAGGTACAGCGACGAAGGGCGGGAGAATCCCTGCCTAACAGGGCAGACGGCCCTTCCGGGCCCAGTAGGTCTGAGGGAAGAGACCCTGGCAGAGGGGACAGACTGAATTGGATGTCTGGTCTGTTGCTACCACACCCAGAGAGGCTACCAGAGACTGAGAGGTTCCCCTCTCCCCCACTCCATCAGTTAGGCTGAGAGGAACCCTGCTCCGACAGGTTGTGGACAGTAAACCCAGGGGCATGGGGAAAATTCTAAGGGAAAAGAGAAATACCCCAGCCTGCTGCTAAACGGAAGTGTGGGACCCACCAAAGCGGAGAGGAAGCTTTGTCAGGGTATCAAGACAAAGTACCTCTTTGAAGAGCTTACAATGTAAGGCCCGAATTTTGCAAGAGAGAATCCCTGAGAACAAGCAGATTTATTTGCAGGATCAGGATATAAATGGACAAAGAAAGGAAAGGGGTATCTGAGGCAATAAGAAAGCAGTAGGGATAAATGGTGACGTTAAGAATGTGACTCGTTAGTTACATTTTTTTTCCTCCTGGCTTCAGTCTGTTGGATATTTCATTTCAGATTTTCAGTCCTTTGTTAGTTTATCATTTGAGGGAAAAGCACCTGTTGAAAGAAGAGGGATTTGAAGGATGAGAGGCTGGAAGCATGGTATATTGGATCACCCTCTCCTGCAAAAAGTTCCCATGTGCTTTATCAATGGATTTACAAAGTATAATATTATTGAAATGACTTCACCCACAATAGGACGTAACTCACCTGGTGTTTGTGAGTGAAGATAAGCAAATATACATAATAGAGGTGGGTGAGGGACCCAGATTCTTTTTCACAGGAAATTCTGCAATTTCAAAAAGTTTTCCTTTCTGAAACGGAACAAAAACAAAAAAATTCAAAATTTCCTATGAAACAAAATTCTGGAAAAAAAATTCTGGTTAAGTGAAATGTGATAAGAGAATGTTTTGATTTGGATGTTAATTTTTTACTAATATATTATATACAATTTAAAAAATTACAAACCAAATTACAACAAAAAAGTCATTCAGAAACAAATGAAATGTTTCAGCATTATCTAAAGGCTTTTTTTTTCTGGAAATGAAATTTTATCAAAATTGATACATTTCAGCTAATGTTTCACTTATGTTTAATTCACATTTTCTGATGGAAAAACATTGAGTCAGAACATTTCTGACCAGCTCTAATAATAAAGGTGGTAAAAGTGAATTAAATCTTTTTGAGCCTCAAAAGAGAATTCAATTCAATGTCACTTCAGTACACAAAAAGTTTTAAGGAAGGGATGGAGGATAACTTTAATCCATACTGGTTTCCCTCTCATACTAAACACTGAGAAAAATTTGCTAGCAGTGAGTCCTCTTAGAATATGAAATAGATTCCCCATTGCGGGATTCATTTGAAAATTAGGCCTTGTCTAAATTTGGGATTAGCCCTGATTCAGCCATTGGCAGCTACACCAGTGTGAATTCCAAGTGTAGAACAGGCAAACCATGATATGCACCAGTGGTGTTTATCCCAGTTTTTAGCCAGGGTAAACTCAACCACTGAAAATTGTGGCTTCACTGTGTTCACTTGTGGTTTGCACCAATGCATATCCACTGACTGCTGAAGCCAAGAGAAGACCTTGGATTGAGCAGTGCATTCCACAATTCAAGGTAGGGAACAATCCTGCACTGGGGGAAGGATTAACAAGATGATAAAACAAAGCAGCACTCTTCCACCGCCAATTAGTGTGGTTCTTTGCAAATGCTGACAAAAGCAGCTTTATCACTGGTAGTTAAGAGAAACTCTCAAATTATAATGTATGAATCCTGAATATCACTAAGGTTGTGAACTATGTAAGGTGCCCAAAAAATTAAAAACAAAGAGGCAAGATTAGTAATGGTCAAAGTGGATGAAAGAAGAGCAATAAATTCCAAGGAAAGAAAATCTTGATATCAAGAGACTTGCAATGTATGAAGACTCAGATGACAAAGGCAATTTAGTACAGACAAATGAAGTCATTGACGTCTCCATTATTCTTCATCACACAAGTCTGTGTGCCATTTGAATGTGAGAAATAAAAGGAGCAAAGGAGTCAACAAGACAAGTCAGTGATTTTCATTACTGAGTGATATGGACTAGAAAAAACAAAAGAGAGATCTCCATCCCCAGAATAATGACAATTTTGATTAATTTCAAACAGATACAGCTTTAGGTGCTTCATGAAATATGAAGAATGCAAGAGTCAAAAGGCAACTAATCTTACAAAGGGGTGAGGTGGGAGGAAAACTGGCAGCAAAGACGTGAAATGTGAGGGACGTGAATATTAATGTACATAAATCTAGATGAAATATACTCCTCACATGTTTACTAAAATAAAACAAGAAAGATCAATAAATAACCATGGTTAAAATAGATTGTAGCCTAGGTATAAAATCTTCTCGCTTCTTCATGAAGATGATGCTGATCATGAATAAACCTAATATGTTTCACTCAAATAAATGCAATTAACCTGGGAGAAAGAGAGTAGAATTTGGCAAGACTCTTAAAATTAGACCGGGTAATTCCAGACAGAGTGTTGATATACATTTATTTTTTCCAGGGCCATCATCTCTAATGAAATCTGCCTTTCAAACACTTATCTACAAGCAACGGAATCTTCCAAAGCACCAACTGTGCTTATAATAACTGACTTCAATAGAAGCAGTTAGGTCAAAGTAGAATGCTTTCGAAAATCCCACCCTGAATGTCAGTGATTTAGCAATGCATATCCATGTTCCTTATCATGTTGAACCAGTGACAATCCATGCTCAGAGGCACTAGATGGATAGGCGTCTTAACGTAAGGTCCATGACCCTGCAACTGACACGTACTTCCCCTTCTCAGATAACTCCTTCAAATTTACTCCATTAATTTTAGCTTTTCAATTCCTTGATTCCAATTGTCACAGGCTCACTCACCACACTGGCGCCTCCTGCTGGTCGTTTGGGGAATTAGCACTGGTCAGCAGGTGTGCCCTCTGGTAGCAGTGGCTCTCCCGTCCTCTTCTCCACCTACAGACCCACTGCAGTTCCAGTCTCACTGCCTCTGCTTTGTGGCACAGCCCTCTGGCTGTGTCACAATCCAGGTTCCCCCCTTCCAGGGGCTCCTTTCACAACAGTCTAGCCACTTCTCACAGCAGTCCAGAGCCTGGCTGCTTCTTCAGCGGTGAGGAGAGGCAAGGGACCCAGGCCTGCCCACTACTCTGGGTCCCAGTTCAGGGACCTTATAAACAACAGCGTCCCGCTGCCCCTCCTTTCTTTCTCGACCTTTCTGTCTCGATTCCCTGGGCCACTTCCCCACTTCAGCTCCTGCCTCTGGCTCCTTCACCCTCTTCCCAGGGCCTTGGGCCTGCAAGCCCTAGCAGTCCTGTTCATGGTGCTAGTCCTGCAGCCCCCTTGAAGCCAGTCCTCTCCCTTGGGCTTCTTGTAGCAGACTGCCTTGCTTTGGCCTGCAGCTTCCTTTTATATGGGCCAGCTGGGTCCTGATTGGCTGGTCCAGCCGCCACCCTAATTGGCTGTAGCCACTGCCCTAATTGGCTGTTTCCTTGCAGCCCTTCAGGCTGTTTAACCCCATCAGGGCCAGTGCAGGGCAGACGCCCCGTCACACCAGTTCTTTATGATATATGCATCTCTCAGCTCTATATAAAGACAAATAGTCATCTACACAGTACAGCCAGTTGAATATTTCCCATCAATTTTTTTCAATGAAAAATTGGCTTTTTTGATTAAATGAGAATTTTCAGTAAAACTCTCCTTGAAAAATGTGCATCGTTTTGTAAAAAAACTGAAGATAGAAAATGTTTTGGATTTTGGCCAACATTTTTCTAGCTTTTGACTAAAAATGTTTGGGTTGGGGATTTGTTTGTTTTTTTTAATTAAAAGTTAAAATTTTCCACTAAGCTTTGACAAAAATGAAAAAAAAAATCAGCAGAAAAGACAAAAACAATGTTCTGACCAGTTTTACTAGATATGATGTCTACAGATTAATACTACTATTTATTATGTGTCTTACAGTAGTCCCATCAGGGACCATAGCCCCATTGTTCCAGGCTTTGTACAGACATCAAATGAAAAGATGGTTCCTGCCCTAATTGAAGCAGAGAAAATGAGGAGGATACAAGAATCAGATGGGAGGCACACTGGGTAGCAGTGAGATGGTTGAGATTAGTGTAGTAAACAGTCACAGAAGTATCCAATCTTTCCATTGCTCTCCAGATTGGCTCAGAACAGTATGAGCTTTACTACTACGACTAAACTGTATTTTTCCTTTTTTTATGGACTTGAGGCAAGGCTGCTTCACCTGTTTGACTATATTCAAAGCTGCGAGTCAAAAACGACCCTCTAAGTCGGTGGTTCTCAACTGTGGTCCACCACTTCTTCAGGGTAAGCCCTGTGGCGGGCCGGGCCGGTTTGTTGACCTGCCGCGTCCGCAGGTTCAGCCGGTCGCGGCTCCCACTGGCTGCGGTTCGCTGCTCCAAGCCAATGGGGGGCTGCGGGATGTGGCGGACAGCACATCCCTTGGCCTGCGCCACATCCTGCAGCCCCCATTAGCCTGGAGCGGTGAACCGTGGCCAGTTGGAGCCGCGACCGGCCGAACCTGCGGATGCGGCAGGTCAACAAACCGGCCTGGCCCGCCACGGGGCTTACCCTGAAGAAGCGGTGGACCACAGTTGAGAACCACCACTTTAAGTACATATGGAAGTACCAAAACATATAGTAGAATGGATGTGTTATGGGTTCAGAAGTTTCATCATACTTTGTGACAAGCACATTTTTACGGGCTCATAGGGTATGCCCCTGTGGATAGTTGACAGTGCATTTAACGCACTGTGACAGATTTCTAGGTTCAGAACTGGCCTTGCTAAATCCCCCCCACCTTTAATAACTGTAGAAACCATAAAACATTTCACAGTAAAGGAAAAAAAGCATGGAGGAAAAAATTGTTCGCAGGTTGTAACATAGCCAGCGGATTGCTAACTAAACGTTACTAACTGAATCAGTTAAAGGAAGATTAAAAATAACTCCTAAGAACCCCACTTTTTCTCTGATGCCTCCAACAATAATATTTAGCCTTTATATAGAACTTTTCAGCAGTGGATCTCAAAGTTCTGTACAGAGGAGTTCAGCGCCATTATCCCTATTTTACAGATAGAGAAACTGAGGCCCAGACAGGTGGCATGACATGCCCAAGCTCACTCAGCAGGCCAAGAGCCACACCAGGAATAGGACCCAGTTCTCCTGAGTTCCAGACCAGTGCTCAGTCTACTAGGCCACAAGTAAATTAATCTATAATGATGATTAAGGCTACAATTTAATCACGGGTATTTTTAGCAAAAGTCATGGACAGCTCATGGGCAAGAAACACAAAATCATGGCCTGTGACCTGTCCATGACTTATAAATAACCCTGATTTAATCTGGGGGGGTGGGGCGGGGAGCCTGGGGTGCCCATGGCTGCTGTCACTCCGACCGCCCCGCTGCCGCTCTGGCCACCGCCCTAATGATGAAGAAAAAGAAACGCTGAACCCTACAATATTCCCACCTCTTAATAATTTCCTGGTATCTCTGGTCTTTTCTGTGTCTTTTTGTATAGCACTGAGAACATTGTTAGTGCTAAACAAATAATATAATAATAGAGCAACACAAGCAAATACATACTGGTCCAGTCCCTTGCTTATTTAACTCCCATTATAACCAACAGGAGTTTTGTGTGTAGATTTGAAAGAGGACAGCAAGACCGGGTGAGCTTGGAGGCCATAAAACAATGTAAACTTATTCAGCATAGTGTAGTTTCAAAGATACTAGAGTTACTGCACTGTAAAAATTAACTGTTAAATAATCCTCAGTATTTTATATGTAGTTGGGCAATCTGGTGAGTGCATGCTAGATTGCAGTACAAAGCTTTAGGTTAGAGTTTAAAGACTTTCATAATGTTACATAGCACTTATATGAAGCACAAGCATATTATGATCTCAGAAAGTGCTTTAATAATATGAATTAAGTCTCATAACTCCTACATAAGGCAGAGAACTATTACAGATAGGAAAATGCAGTCTCAGAGAGCTAGATTCTGGTCTCATGTCACAGGTATTGATCAAGGGTAATATCTGGTGTGAGGGAGTGAGGTCAGAATTAGGCTTTCCCAAGATTACTCAGCAATTCTGGAGAAGAGCCAGGGTTATAAGAGAGATTTCTGAGAAACCGTTGGCTGCTCAAACCACAAAACATACCTCCTTTCTTATGATGTATTATGTAAAGCAGATTTCTCTACTGTGCTATGTATATTCCACCCATATATATAAAATGTAATTTCTTTTAGTCTGTACATCTAATGGGGGCAAAAGTCAGTTTTAGACATCGCACTGGTATCAGAACATGTTAAATGGATTGAGAATGGCTAGATCTCAAAAAGTAGCTGTCAATAATAGAGAATCATCCTTGAACGGGGTGTTACTAGTGAGGTTCCAAAAGGATCACTAATAGGCCCAACGCTATTCAATATTTATCAGTGATCTGAAAATAAATATAAAATTGCTGCTGCTAACATTTGTGGATGATACAAAAGATTGATGAAGACAGGGCAATCATGCAGAGCCATCTGGATGATCCCATTTTTAAAAAACCCAAACAATTTAATACAAGCAAATTAGGGCTGCCAAGCAATTAAAAAAATTAATCGTGCGATTAATCGTGCTGTTAAACAATAATAGAATACCATTTATTTAAATATTTTTGGATGTTTTCTACATTTTCAAATACATTGATTTCAATTACAACACAGAATACAAAGTATACAGTGCTCACTTTATATTTATTTTTATTACAAATATTTGCACGGTAAAAAACAAAAGAAATAGTATTTTTCAATTCACCTACTACAAATACTGTAGTGCAATGTCTTTATCACGACAGTTGAACTTACAAGTGTAGAATTATATACAAAAAACCCTGCATTCAAAAATAAAACAATGTAAAACTTTAGAGCCTACAAGTCCACTCAGTCGTATTTCTTGTTCAGCCAGTCGCTCAGACAAGTTTGTTTACATTTGCAGTAGATAAGTCTGCCCACTTCCTGTTTACAATGTCACCAGAAAGTGAGAACAGGCATTTGCATGGCACTGTTGTAGTTGGTGTTGCAAGATATTTACGTGCCAGATGTATTAAAGATTCATATGTCCCTTCATGCTTCAACCACCATTCTAGAGGATATGCATCCATGCTAATGAGGGGTTTTTCTCAATAACGATCCAAGCAGTGCATGTTCACTTTCATCATCTGAGTCAGATGCCACCAGGAGAGGCTGATTTTCTTTTTTGGTGGTTCGGGTTCTGTAGTTTCCCCATCGGAATGTTGCCCTTTTGAGACTTCTGAAAGCATGCTCCATACCTCATCCCTCTCAGATTTTGGAAGGCACTTCAGATTCTTATATCTTCGGTTGAGTTGTGTAGCTATCTTTAGAAATTTCACATTGGTATCCTCTTTGCATTTTGTCAAATTTGCAGTTAGTGTTCTTAAAATGAATAACGTGCTGGGTCATCATCCAAGACTGCTATAACATGAAATATATGGCAGAATGCGGGTAAAACAGACAAGGAGACATACAACTGATTTTTTTCTCTCACACTATCTGCTGAGGAGCAAAAGTATCACAACAGAGGAGACACAGGTGAGAAGCAGAAAGACTGCAAATCTCTCCTCACTATAAGTGGAGTCTTGCAATGCCCTTGGCAAGAGATGCCAGGGGCTGAGTTTACAAGATGGTTCAGCAAAATTGGTGTGGGGACCATATGTATCCCGTACCTTATTAGCATGATGCCTCATAGCAAATGATACATGCTGCTGTCTGAATGGCATTTCAGATGGTGTGGAGTTGTTAACTTGATAGAAGTGCTGCTTAATTAAAGAAAAACATGCTTTCAGACATTTTCAGAGGAAAAACTTTGTCAACTTTGCCAGATAATCATAGTTTTAGCTCTAAATATGAATAGCACATGTCTATGTGTCCATCTCACTGCTTAACAGCTGCAGTCTGCTAGGGAAAATGGGAAGGGAAAACAGAGCAGTGATTTTGTTTGTCTGAACAGATGAGAATAATTTATGTGCACATGCTATTTATAGAAAGGCTTCAGCAAACTAATTAATTGTTTATAAGAAGAACTTTAAAGTGCATAACCTGAGACTTGACATTTTATATAATAATTATAATTAGAGATGAGCTGGAATCAAAATGCAGGGTCTGAACATTGATACATTTGGGAAAAGTTTGGATCCTGATGCAGATCTCATCTTTTCAGCTTTCTCCAATCTTTATGATAGGCTGAAAGGAAATCCTGGATTGGAACTCATCCTCCTGTACTTTAGGAAAGTGAAGATCTTGATTCCAACGTTGTGACTTGGGCCTATTTCTAGTTATCTCTTTGCATTCTCTAGGTAGCATGATCAACTAGTATTATTTTGCCTTTATTGGTGCACACATTTTTGGTTTTTGGACAAAATGTCTCAAAGACCAACATGGTCCACTCCTGCATTAAAATGGTTTAAGGCCAGCACTGAAGTTTAGAAGGTAACTATAGGAGCTTGTTTCAAATAAGAAAGAATTGACAATATCTCCCCATTTCGTGGCATCTGAAAACTAACTCCCAAAATATGTGGGTGCCAAACTACTAAATTATTCCAAAACTAACCCAGTCTGGGTGAAGTTTTTCTGAGAATTATATTATGTAAGCAGAGTCAGGATGAGCTCCACCCTGACATCTGGTGGTGAGTCATGGCAAAGCACTCCAGGGGCTGATCCAATTTGCATAGGCACACCCACCCTGCCTGGTACGAACCATAGTGGCCCAAATGGGCATTTTGGGCTGCTGTAGGATCCTCAGTTTTCTGTATTGGGGCAGGAATTTCTGTTATTGGGGCAGGAAGAATAAACTGTTATACTGCTTATGTAAATCATGGCCAGTGGAACTGTACTTGGCCTTTTGTCATGTTAAAGGAGAACTTGCCATTAACTAAACAACACTCGCCAGCCAAGGGACATGGGTTCCAAAGCCCAGTGAATTGAGAGAGGCTGGGGATAGGGGATTGTGTCTCGGCCTTTTGGCTAAGATCAAGCATAATACCTGGTGGTGTAGGACCCTTGTGAGGGTCTGAGACACCAATTGCAGCATCTCTGTCTCTCTCCACTGTGGAATATCAGAGCTAATGTTGAGTTCCTTGAGAGTCCGGTTTCAGACTGCTGAATTGAAATCACTCTGAGCTAATAGTGCAACTGAGCACTAGGGCTCCCCTAAACTACAAGCTGAAATCACTAAAGTGCTAACAGCCTTATGAGCTGAAATCACTAAGCTGAAATCACTGAGCACTGTGTTAAGTAGTGGGGGAGCCTGAAGATAAGTGGCTGGTGAAGCAGTTGGCAAGACAGCTGATGGTGTGGTGCTGCTGGCAAAGCAGAGCAGTTCGTGAGGACAGTTGGAGTGGTGCTGCTGGCAGAGCGGAGCAGTTCGTGGTTGCAGTTGGAGCAGCTTGCAGGACGGCTGGTGGAGCGGCGCTGTTGGTGGGACAGAGCAGTTCGTGGGGACAGCGGTAGCGGCTTGCGGGACAGCTGGCGGAGCAGAGCGGCTGGTGAGACGGCTGGCGGAGCAGAGTGAAGCCCCACGGAGGGGTGAGGCAATCATCTTCACGCCACGTAAGGTGTTCCTTACCCCCCGCCCCTTCCCATTGCTGCCCAGGCGGGTGGCGTGTAGCACCCTGCAGATGAACTTTTGAACTCTGGGACTGGACTTTTGGGTTCGTGGACTTTTGGGGACTTTGGGTGACGTTTGGGTTGCTGGACTCAAGAACCCAAGGGACAGGGCACGGCCCAATTGGCTGAGGTGGGTCTTGCTCACAGGTTGGCTTATAGATCCTAGTTGCGGTGTTTTCCCAATTTAAGGCTGGTATCGTTTACCTGCTGCTATTAAAGATTTCTGTTACACTGAGGCTCTGTGCTTGCGAGAGGGGAAGTATTGCCTCTTTGAGGCGCCCAGGGGTGTGTATAAGATTTTCCCAGGTTACTGGGTGGGGGCTTGAGCCGGTTTTGCATTGCATTGTTGAGAAGGGAACCCCTATGTACTGAACCTGGCCCTTGCTGCTGTCAACTCATCCTGGCAGAAGGGTTACATTTTTGGGGGCTCGTCCGGGATCTGGGTCAGTACCCCTCGTAAGCACATCTTGGGTGAGCCATTAAATTGGGAAAACCCAAAATTTTGTTGTTGTCTTGATCTGTTATATTTGGAAAAAATTACAGTTTGTATAATGGCCCTACACTTCCTAGAGGATTGGTGCAAAGGGATGACTATTGACCCTAAGAACTGTCTTCTGGTGACGGGGGTGTCAGAGACGTTCAATGAGGGATCAATAGAACCTATATTAAGGACATCCACTAAGTACCTGAGTAAGTGCAAAATGCGTGGGCGCATGTTTGTGAGGGAGGAGGGGGCTTTTGCTGTACTGTGTGAGCTGCCATCGGCTGTGGACCCTCTACAGGTTCCAGGCACGATAGCAGTGGAAGATGGTGTGTGGAGGGTAATAGCCACTGGGAGTCAGCCCTCACCAGCCCCTGCCTCCAATGTAGAGTTTTTAAAGAAAATGTCAGCCTTTTTGGGGAAAGAGGGAAAGACTTTGGCTGATATGCCGGGTCTGTTGGGCCTTGACCCAGGAGTCCCACACCTGGAGCCTGCTCCTTCACCTGATGAGTGGGTGAAGGCTTTGGGGAAAGCATTAGAGAAGGTGGTGCCACCCCACCCTGAGTCAAGCCCGTATCGTAAACTGAGGTTATTTTCTGGGGGTCCCACCCCAATACCGGGGGAGGAAGCATTTGAACCCTGGCTTGAACACACCACTGAAATGCTGCAGGAGTGGGCAGTGCCTGATGCTGAAAAGAGACGGCGACTAGTAGAGTGCCTCAGGGGGCCAGCCCTAGATGTGATTCGCACCCTGAAGCTCAGTAACCCTGGGGTCAAGGTGAAGGATTGCCTAGAGGCCCTTGATCACGCCTTTGGGAGAACCGAGGGCTCAGAGGATGTTTACTGCAAGTTCCTCAATGCCAGGCAACAAAAGGGAGAGAAGGTTTCTGGCTATATCCAGAGGTTGGAGAAATTACTACAGAGAGCCATCATGAGGGGAGCGGTAGTGGTTGAGCAAATGGACCGGACTAGATTGGCCCAGATTGTGAGAGGAATTCAATATCAGAACCCAATTCTTCTCCACCTTCGGTTAAGGGAAAGGCAAGACAATCCACCGAGTTACTCTCAGCTGATAAAAGAGGTCCGAGAGGAGGAGGAGAGGCAGGCAGCTAGCGAGGTCTGGGAGGCTCAGCCACACCAGGCGACTGGATCAACATCCATACGAATGCCCAAGGCACTGATGGTGACTCCTCAAGAGGAACTTACTCAACAAGTGCAGGTCCTGACACAGAAAGTGGCTGAACTAGCGAATACCATCGATTCAGCAAAGACTTCAGGGTACAAGGAACCCCCCACTACTTCAGTCCTGAAGACCACATTTGGAACCTCTGCCCCACCCAGGCGACAAGGGAAAGGACAATCCTTCTTCTGCTACCGGTGTGGCCAGGGTGGGCACATTGCTGCAAGGTGTCAGAATACAGAGAATCCCACGCTAGTATATCAAAAGCTGAGGACCACCTGGGGGAAGTCGGGAAACGGCCCCAGGGCCTGGGAAGGGAGCCGCCTAGGCCTGCAGGATTTGGAGGCTCCCCCAGAGAGAACCCTGCCGCCCGAATCCCACCAGGATTGATAGGACCTCGAGCGGAGGTCACTGTAAGGATTGAAGGGACAGAATGTAGAGCAGTGCTTGACACGGGATCCCAAGTGACTATCATATTCCAGTCTTTCTACCAGCAGATGCTTGGGCATCTGCCTATACAGCCCCTGACAGGGCTTGGCCTATGTGGCCTCAGCATGGATGAATACCCCTATCAGGGGTATGTCATAGTACACCTGGAATTCCCAGAAGAGATCGCTGGAGTAAGACAGGAGGTGGACACTGCTGCTTTAATTTGCCCCGACCCTAAAGGAGTCTCTGACGTGTCCGTGCTCATAGGGACCAACTCCAGCCTCTTTAAGGTACTGGCAGATTACTGCAGACAGCGAGCAGGGGAACAATACCTGAACACCTTGGTGATACACACACATTGTGCCGCAGCCTACAGGAAAATTGAGGACACAAGAAAAGTGATGCCTGATTTGCCGGTGGGAGCATTGAAGTATGCGGGCCTGGTCCCCTTAGTGGTGCCTGCAATGACAGAAAAGGAGGTGATTGTCATGAGTACCTGCCTGAAAGGCAGTAAGGGAACATTAGCAGTGGTAGAGCAGCCGACCCAGGGAGGGCTCCCTGAAGGAGTGCTGGTTCTCAGTGGAGTCATAACCCTACCTGCTGAAGCCCAGGAAGAGGTGACTATACTTATTGCTAATGAAACAAGCCAGAGTGTGCTCGTAAAACCAGGGCAGAAGATTGCAGACATCTTTGAGCCTGAAACCATTGTGAGACCCCAGTGTGAAGCTGAAGTTCCGGCGATGGATCCTGCAAAGTTAGACTTCGGTGACTCACCGTTGACTGAGGAGTGGAAGGATCGCCTGAGGAAGAAGCTTTGTGAGAGATCCAAGGTATTCTCACTGCATGAGTGGGATGTGGGATGTGCCAAAGGAGTGGAACACCACATCAGGCTACAAGATCCCCGACCCTTCAGAGAGAGATCTAGGAGGATTGCTCTCTCTGAGATGGAAGACGTACGTCATCACCTGCAAGAACTGATCGCGAACGGTATCATTACAGAGTCCTGTAGCCCCTATGCCTCTCCCATTGTGGTGGTTCGTAAGAAGAGTGGGAAGATCCGGATGTGTATTGACTACCGCACCCTAAACAGGCGCACTATAGTGGATCAGTACACCATGCCTCGAGTACAAGATGCCTTGGACTGTTTGCTGGGTAGCCAGTGGTTCTCTGTGTTGGATCTTCGGAGTGGATACTACCAGATCCCTCTGGGAGAAGAAGATAAGGAGAAGACAGCCTTCATCTGCCCATTAGGGTTCTACCAGTTTGAACGCATGCCCCAAGGGATTTCTGGGGCACCTGCTACATTTCAACGTCTTATGGAGAAAGTTGTGGGAGACATGAATTTACTGCAAGTGCTAGTTTATTTGGACGACCTGATTGTGTTTGGAAGAACCCTGGAGGAGCATGAAGAAAGACTTCTTAAAGTGCTTGATAGGTTGGAGGCATATGGTTTGAAGCTTTCAATTGACAAATGCCAGTTCTGCCGAACCTCTGTGAAGTATGTGGGTCACATTGTGTCCCAAGAGGGTGTGAGTACTGATCCCGATAAAATAGAAGCACTCACTACCTGGCCATGCCCAAGTAACTACAGAGAACTCAAGACCTTCCTTGGATTTAGTGGCTACTATCGTAGATTTGTGAAGAACTATGCTACGATTGTAAAACCTCTGAATGATCTTACCAGGGGATATCAGTCCAACAAGAACAAATCTAAGACCAAGAATAAGAGGGGCCCCCGAAAGCCTCCTGTGCAGAGACACTATGGCCCCTTCGAAGCATTTGGGCCACGGTGGAGTGAGAGATGTGAAAGGGCTTTTCAGGAAATCATTACTCGCCTAACTCAGGCTCCAGTCCTAGTCTTTGCTGATCCAAGCAAACCCTTTCTCTTACATACTGATGCCAGTTTGGAGGGTCTGGGGGCAGTACTGTACCAGGAAGTGGAAGGCAACCGTAAACCTGTAGCCTTTGCCAGCCGAGGACTGTCTGACAGTGAAACTCGCTATCCCATCCACAAGCTGGAGTTCTTGGCCTTGAAATGGGCCATCACTGAGAAATTTCGAGACTACTTGTATGGTGCTCAGTTCCAGGTGTGGACAGACAACAACCCACTGACATATGTGTTAACAAGTGCTAAGCTGGATGCTACAGGACAAAGATGGGTGGCCGCCTTGGCTGGCTATGAGTTCAGCATCCAATACCGATCGGGGAGAAGCAATGTAGATGCTGATGCATTGTCCAGGCGTCCGCAGGCTCCAGAAGTTGCTGTGATACCCACGGATGGAGTGAGAGCTATTTGCAGTGTGAGTCGTCGAGAGCCACAGGCCCAGGAGAGCCTTCATGGATGTGTTGCAGAAGCTCTAGGCCTGCCCCCTGAATGCGTGCCTTCTGCTTCAGTGAACTATATTGCATTGGACCAATCTCCTTTGCCCATGCTTAATGCGGCTGACTGGCAAGAGGCCCAGCTGCAAGATGTTGACATTTGTGATACCCTACTGGCCAAAAGCGAGGGGCGAAGCCCAGCTGTGGTTATCCCACCTAGCCCCGAGGGTAAACTACTATTAAGAGAATGGACCAAACTAAAACTGATTCAGGGAGTGCTACACCGAATGACCACTGACCCTTTACAAAAGCAACGAGCACAACTAGTGCTGCCAAAAGAGTACAGAGCCCTGGCCATGAGGGCCCTGCATGACGACTTTGGACATTTAGGGATGGAAAGGACCCTAGAACTTATTCGTAGTAGGTTCTATTGGCCCCGGATGGCTGAAGATGTTCGCAGGAAATGTGAGACTTGCGCTCGATGTGTTCAAAGGAAAACTCTGCCCACAAGGGCTGCATATCTCAAGAACATCACCAGCACCAAACCTTTGGAGTTGGTATGCATTGATTTCTTGTCCTTAGAAGTAGACAAGAGGAATGTTGGGAACATTCTAGTAGTGACCGACCATTTCACGCGGTATGCACAGGCATATCCCACACGTGATCAGAGGGCCACCACTGTCGCTCGAGTACTGTTGGAGAAATATTTCTCAGTTTATGGATTCCCAGCCCGGATACACTCGGATCAGGGGCGGGACTTCGAGAGTCACCTTCTGAAGGAGATGCTGAGGATAGCGGGAATTAAGAAGTCTAGGACAACACCTTATCACCCCCAAGGTGATCCTCAGCCAGAGAGGTTCAACCGAACCCTATTAGATATGTTGGGGACTTTGCGACCAGAACAGAAGGCAACCTGGAGCCAACATGTCGCATTTCTGGTGCATGCCTACAACGCCACAAAGAACGATGCTACAGGAGTCACCCCATATCTCTTGATGTTTGGGCGAGAACCAAGATTACCCATAGACTTGTGCTTTGGTGTATCAGAGGATGGTGATAGCTATGAAACTCATCAGCAATATGTATCCCAACTACGAGAAAAGCTGCGGGATGCTTATCACTTGGCTACATCTGCAGCTCGGAAGAACGCAGACTGCAACAAACATCGATATGATGCTAGGGTACGTTTGCAGGAGCTCCAGCCAGGGGACAGAGTCCTGCTGCGGAATTTGGGTATTGCTGGCAAACATAAGATAGCTGACAGATGGAAGGCAATACCCTACCTAGTGATGGAAAAGCTAGGAGATCTGCCGGTCTACAAGATCAAACCTGAAGAGGGTCCAGGGCAAATAAAGACGGTGCATAGAAATCTTTTGCTCCCTGTGGGGGAGTTGGTTGGCACCCCTTATGAGATGGGCCATGACAGGGCAGCCAGGCAGAACAGAAGTGCCAGGCCACAGCCGCCATCCAACACGGACAACAGGTCCTCCGAAGCTAACCTACCCCTATTCAGCACGGCAGAGAGTGAGACTGAGGAGGAAGACATGACCCTGGTGTATCCTGGAATGAAGACAAGATTTCAGTCTCGATCAGCTGAGCCAATAGAGAGCTCCCCCTCTCCAGCCCTCAACCCCATGGCAGAGATATTTAGGCCTGTTCTGGGCACTCCTGTGCCACCAATGGGACCCCCCGTTGATGACGCCCACAGGTTATTGGACAGTGGAGAATTCCAGGTGGAGGGGGCCCTAGACACGGTGGACCTTCCACTGTCGGAACCAGAGATGCAGGGGCCTATGCCAGTAGCCGAGGGACCCTCACAGGAAACCTCTCTATCCATCACTCAAGAAGATGTCCCTCCTACCCCTGCAACAGAGATTCTCAATAGAAGGGACAGGGTAATAAGACCAGTAAAACGGTTAACTTATGACGCACCTGGGGTGACTAGTGAGGAGCCAATACATTTAGCACACAGGCTGGTGGAAGCTAAAGTGGGCTTTCTGAGGCCCTTTGGAGGAAACCAATGAGTTGGTATAAGGGGAGTGTGATTTGTCGGGACGACAAATTCTCGGCTGGGGGGAGGATGTAAGCAGAGTCAGGATGAGCTCCACCCTGACATCTGGTGGTGAGTCATGGCAAAGCACTCCAGGGGCTGATCCAATTTGCATAGGCACACCCACCCTGCCTGGTACGAACCATAGTGGCCCAAATGGGCATTTTGGGCTGCTGTAGGATCCTCAGTTTTCTGTATTGGGGCAGGAATTTCTGTTATTGGGGCAGGAAGAATAAACTGTTATACTGCTTATGTAAATCATGGCCAGTGGAACTGTACTTGGCCTTTTGTCATGTTAAAGGAGAACTTGCCATTAACTAAACAACACTCGCCAGCCAAGGGACATGGGTTCCAAAGCCCAGTGAATTGAGAGAGGCTGGGGATAGGGGATTGTGTCTCGGCCTTTTGGCTAAGATCAAGCATAATACCTGGTGGTGTAGGACCCTTGTGAGGGTCTGAGACACCAATTGCAGCATCTCTGTCTCTCTCCACTGTGGAATATCAGAGCTAATGTTGAGTTCCTTGAGAGTCTGGTTTCAGACTGCTGAATTGAAATCACTCTGAGCTAATAGTGCAACTGAGCACTAGGGCTCCCCTAAACTACAAGCTGAAATCACTAAAGTGCTAACAGCCTTATGAGCTGAAATCACTAAGCTGAAATCACTGAGCACTGTGTTAAGTAGTGGGGGAGCCTGAAGATAAGTGGCTGGTGAAGCAGTTGGCAAGACAGCTGATGGTGTGGTGCTGCTGGCAAAGCAGAGCAGTTCGTGAGGACAGTTGGAGTGGTGCTGCTGGCAGAGCGGAGCAGTTCGTGGTTGCAGTTGGAGCAGCTTGCAGGACGGCTGGTGGAGCGGCGCTGTTGGTGGGACAGAGCAGTTCGTGGGGACAGCGGTAGCGGCTTGCGGGACAGCTGGCGGAGCAGAGCGGCTGGTGAGACGGCTGGCGGAGCAGAGTGAAGCCCCACGGAGGGGTGAGGCAATCATCTTCACGCCACGTAAGGTGTTCCTTACCCCCCGCCCCTTCCCATTGCTGCCCAGGCGGGTGGCGTGTAGCACCCTGCAGATGAACTTTTGAACTCTGGGACTGGACTTTTGGGTTCGTGGACTTTTGGGGACTTTGGGTGACGTTTGGGTTGCTGGACTCAAGAACCCAAGGGACAGGGCACGGCCCAATTGGCTGAGGTGGGTCTTGCTCACAGGTTGGCTTATAGATCCTAGTTGCGGTGTTTTCCCAATTTAAGGCTGGTATCGTTTACCTGCTGCTATTAAAGATTTCTGTTACACTGAGGCTCTGTGCTTGCGAGAGGGGAAGTATTGCCTCTTTGAGGCGCCCAGGGGTGTGTATAAGATTTTCCCAGGTTACTGGGTGGGGGCTTGAGCCGGTTTTGCATTGCATTGTTGAGAAGGGAACCCCTATGTACTGAACCTGGCCCTTGCTGCTGTCAACTCATCCTGGCAGAAGGGTTACATTACAGTGCTGGCAAAGTATGGTTTTCCAGGTTTGCAGGAATACAGGAAAACATGGTAGTACTCAGCATGGAAAGGAAGCAGAGGCATGGGAATTAATTTATTATATTTAGATCTATTGTTGGGCTTCTCCACACTCCCTGGGCAAGGTATTCTGAGAACAACAAATATTTGCTATTTTAGAAAATGTACAATAGTAATCTAGTGACGACAAATAAAACTCCGGAAACCAAAATCCCCATTGGAAATTTTCAGTTTAGCTCAGTGTATCTCAGTTTGTATGGGATTATTCTATGCATTAGAATGAATGCATGCAAAGGAGGACAGCACCCAGTCTGCATTGGTTCTTTTAGTTAGTGAGTATGTGCTTGCATGGTCCCGAATTTCAAATAAGAGCGACTTTTTCCACTTAGACATACTGAAGTTAACTGCTCAGGTACAGTCAGCTGTATCTGCACATTTTATAAGGTATTTGGGAAGAGTGTGGAAGCCCTTTGGTATCAGTGAGCAACACCTGATTAGTTTCATAGTGTAGAGCAGAAAAACTGCTGGAGAAGTGTCTCCTTAAGCTACCACTTCCATTTCTGCAGACATCGCTGTTGTTAAATAATGAGAGACGGATGAGTCATGGCTATAACCAAGTTTAGTTCCATCCATGCAGGTGAGACTAAACTGATAAGGCTACTGCCAATGCACTACTTGGTTACAACACAACATGGTAAGATATGCAATGTACATAGGTACTAAATTGTTGGAGTTTATTGGATACCTGAGGGGGCCAGAAGAATTCTAGAGATATACAAAAAGGTTCATAGTGACACCCAACATGATGCAAAACTTGCCCAGCTTCACGTTTCATAACAAACTCAAAACTCATCCCAGCACAAACTCAGAACGTTGCGAATGTTTTGATTTCATCCTGGCCTACTTGTGAGTGAAACTGGGCCACTCCTGTTCTCTCAGCTAGGGCTACACAGGCGTGTTGGGTCACATTTAAGGCTAGGTTATGAGTTGAGGCACAGCCCTGATCAGTGGACAGTGCGTGAGCTGCAGCAGCCCAGGAGTAGACCTGAGAGGCATTGTGCCTCAGGCACATCTAAACCTAAAACATAGCTTCACCGATTTAATGGCCAGAAGGGTCTCTTGATCATGTAATCCCACCTCCTGCATAGCACAGAACCTCACCTCTCAGAGTTGTTCTTAGAACACAGTGTTAGCTATTGGCATTGACCAGTATCACAGAGAACACACGTGTAGCAGGGTGCTGCTGCAAAGCACCTAATTAGCCCCTGCTCAGCCAGCTCCAATCAAGGGGAATAGATTGGGGCTGGTGGAACAGGCCTGATGCCTGGCCTGGGGATTGGCTCCACCTGCGGGCCTGACAAGCCAGCATAAAGGGAGTCAGCCAGGGGAAAGATCAGGCTCCTGGCTGAGGGCTGGTTGCTTGGGAAAGAGGGAACAAACCCTGTAAAGCCTTGTATCTATAGCTCAATGTTGGTGGTGGGAGAAGGTGTGTAAATAAAGCCACGGGTGCAGCGTAACAGGAAGCCTCCCTGCGCTTTATTGGGCCACCCTGCCGTGGCCTGCCGGAAGAGGGGGGCAGAGGACCTTGTTACACGTGGGGGCTTGTCCGGGATCTGAGGCCAGCGATACAGTTTGGCAACCTGGCAATGGAAGGCACCCTGCCGTGCTCACGGAACAACATGGAGCGATGCAGAAAGCCCTACATGAGTTCCAGCAGACCCACCAGGCGGAGAGGCAAGCTCTACTCACGTGGCAGGCGGAGCAGCAGCGGGCGTTACAGGACTTTATTACGGAGGAGTCAAGGGTGCAACAGCAGCTCCTGCAGAAGCTGGTGAGTCCTGCAGGGGGAGAGGGCACCCGGACCCCAGCCTTTGTAAGATGGCCCCGGTGGACGACCCCGATGCCTTTTTGGACACCTTCGAGCGGGTGGCCCTCGGCGCGGTATGGGACCGGGCAACCTGGGCCCTGAGGCTGGCCCCCTATCTGGCTGGGGAGGCGCAGGCAGCGTTCATGGCCCTGACGGAGGTACGAGCTAGGGACTACGATGCAGTGAAGGCAGCGATCCTGGACCGCCTTGGACTTTCGGCCAAGAAATATCGGCAAAAGTTTCGGGCAGCCCAGTGGGTGGGGGGCGTGCGGCCCTGGGCCTTTGCCCAAAAGTTAACGGACTGGGCAACACGGTGGTTGAGGCCCGATGCCCACACCGTGGTGCAGATAATGGATCAAGTAGTCCTTGAACAGTTTGTACAGTGTCTACCTGATAGCGTGCGGGTTTGGGTGCGGCGACATCAGCCGGCCACCGTAGAAGCTGCCGTGCAAAGAACGGAAGAATATGCAGAGGCCGACTTCCCGCCGAGGGAGCATCAGGCCCCGCGGGACATAGAGGGGGGCAGGAAACCCCGTGGGCACCCCGGGGTGAAGCCGGTAGACAAGCGGCGGGAGGAGCCCAAGGGGACCCCTAGCCGCCCAGGGCAGCTCATATGCTGGTGGTGTGGACAGCCGGGACATAGAAGCCTGGACTGCCCAGTGATGGAATGTGGGGTGGCTGAATTTTGTAGTTGGACGAAGATTGGGGGGCAGAAAAAGAGGCGTGGGTTGGCCACTATCCCAGTGTGGGTTGGAAAACGGCCCCCTGACGGGTCTAGTGGACACAGCCTCTGCTCCCTCCCTTGTACAGAGGCACTTAGTGAAGCCGCATTGGCTTATCCCTGGGGATAGGATGCTAGTGGAATGCATCCACGGGGATAGGGAGTATTGTCCTGTGGCCCAGGTACCCCTGGAGGTGCAGGGGAAGTTTGCCTGGAAGCGGGTGGGGGTAATAGAGGGGTTGGCCTACCCTGTGGTCCTGGGGGTGGACTGGAATCCTTCCCCAAAGAGGAGAGGAGGCCTGGGGAGAACCCCAAAACAGGAAAGAGAGAGAGTCCTGGAGATGGGGCGGAGCCCATACCGAGGTGGACCCTGGGAGGGCGGAGTCCCCACAACCTCCAGGGGAAGAAATTGAGACTCCTAGACAACAAAGCCAAGGTAGGGATCCTGCGGGAGTGACCAAGGAGGGGATGGAGCTTCCTGGGCAGGACCCATCAGGGGAGGGGATCCCGCAGATTGAGGTGAAGAAGAGGGTACAGAAAGATCGGAGGGTGGAAGCCCAAATGGGGGAGAACCAAACCCCAAGGAGCAGAGGACCCGGTCCTGAGATCGGAGCCAGACTCGGGGAAGGGGGCTCGGACCCGTCTCCCCCAGTGGGGAACGAAGGGGAGCATCTGGGGCAATCAGCCCAACTGTGCGACTGGTGTGAAGACCTCTGGGCGAGCGTAGACATGTGGGGTGCCCCACCCCCTACCCAATGTGCCTTTTGTGGATGGGGCATGCCAAAACCCCATGAGTCAGAGCCCAGGGATCACCCCGTTGGGCAGGGTGCCGCCACCCAGAGTAAAACCCCCGGCCGAGGGAAGCGGGGCCGAGGGCCTGGCATCAGCTTAAGGGGGGAGGCGTGTAGCAGGGTGCTGCTGCAAAGCACCTAATTAGCCCCTGCTCAGCCAGCTCCAATCAAGGGGAATAGATTGGGGCTGGTGGAACAGGCCTGATGCCTGGCCTGGGGATTGGCTCCACCTGCGGGCCTGACAAGCCAGCATAAAGGGAGTCAGCCAGGGGAAAGATCAGGCTCCTGGCTGAGGGCTGGTTGCTTGGGAAAGAGGGAACAAACCCTGTAAAGCCTTGTATCTATAGCTCAATGTTGGTGGTGGGAGAAGGTGTGTAAATAAAGCCATGGGTGCAGCATAACAGGAAGCCTCCCTGCACTTTATTGGGCCACCCTGCAGTGGCCTGCCGGAAGAGGGGGGCAGAGGACCTTGTTACAACACCTCTCCCATTTGCACCAAGGTGAATCAATGCACATTCTCTCAGATTAGCACCATACTACAGTCTTTGACATGGTTCCTTGCTAATGGTGCTTTGCCAGCCAGGAGCCAAGTTCTCCACTCATCCAAAGTACACTCTCAATTTCTGTGGTGGGGTAATATTGGGTTGATGTTGTTTGGTTTTGTTTTACTCTTTTTTTCTTTTCCCTGAACCCAGAAATGTATGTCAGGAGGGCGGATGTGTTATAATGTTGGGCCTGCTTCTCCTTTGTCTTGCACCTTGTATTGTCACATATACCTGTGCAAAACTGGTGTATAAATGGCATCCTTCTTATATGATAGCATTTCCCACCCATTTTGCATGGGTGCAAATAGTTCCAGAGAGTGTAAAATAGTAGAGAATCATATCCATGGTCTTTGGGTTCCTTTCTGAGGAGGTCCATAGTCAGATTGCTCCCAGCAGTGCTGAAGGTATGCATAGAGTGCATGATAAAGGCGAAGGACTGAGATAAAGTACTGTAATTTTTTCCTTTCATGTTTGTCACAGGCAACTTTTCATCTCTCAGTGGAGACTTCTCTAGACCTTCTTGTCGTCTTCAGTGAACCTGACTTCTCTTCATGGTTGTCCAATAAGGATGGCACAATCTCTTGTTTATCCAATGATCTGGATATCAATGAGGGGTGAGGATTTGACTCTATTATGCTACACAAATTTAGATACTCCTAAAGTGCTTCAGAATGCAGCTGCCTATCACATAGCTACCTCCCTAATTTTTTTCATCTTCATTACACTTTTCATGATGCAGCTAATTTATTCACACATATATGCAGCATTGCATAGTTTATGGGCATAGTGGAAAATTCTCTCCAAAATATATTGTGCAAATTAGATTATGATCTTCAGTGGGTCATAGGTCAAGTCAAAATTACGTTTCATCAGAATTCTCAAAGGCACTTCCCAATGAAAGATATGTATTTCCATATGAAACCTCAACGTTATACACCCAACTATTTCAGCTTTAGAGCCAGCAAAAAAGAAGTTGGAAGGATTTTTTTAAGGGGCAATTTTTAAAAAGTTTTTCTTACCAAAACTTTCCAAAATACTCATCTTCAGGCAGAGACCAAGCTTAATATATTGGAGCTTGAAAGGTGAAAATGTCACCAAGTTATGAGCTGCTGAAAACCAGTGGTTATAATGGAAACTATTTTGCAAATTGTTCTATAGTTGTTACTGCTCCTGCTGTTAATGCTAACATATACCCAAGTATCTTTTAAAAATACACACAATGAGTGAAATACACTCATTTGCAGAAGCTTATGCATGGAGGTGAACTTCACCCCATCTGTTTTCTACAAGCCATTGTACTATGGAAAATGTGTTGCGGAATATGAGAACTTTTCTCTGATTCCATAGCTACTAAAGTAGGGAAAGGACATAGTACAAATGGGCAAGCTTGAAAGGTTAGATGAGATCTCCAAATTCAGAGGAGTCTTCAGATAGTCCTGAGGAATTTTTGAACATAGTGAGTCTGCAGAATTTGACTGGTTGTCTGGGGAGAAGATCTTTCTTATGAGACTTCCTTTTCCAGTTGAAAATAACATGAGAGCAACTGTTCTCATAGTATTTGGTCTCTTTCTCTTTGGATTGTGCTCCCAAATGCAAAGCCTGCAAAAGTAGGGGAAAAAACATGTCGTGCAACCATTTGAGAACTTCAATCAGGTATTGATTCAAGTTTGGTTATAAAAGTCAATGTTTGGAGTGGTTTTAATTTCATCTGAATAGATAGTCACCCATTTGTACTAAAATGTGATGTATAGAAGTTTATAAACACAGGGTGAGATTGTATACCTGCCTCTTTCAAATAAAACCAGGCTAGTCTCCTCAAAAGCTATCCACCAGCAACATACATAAGCCCTTTCTTATCCTGTGCTGTGTTTTGATTCTGAAGGCTTAAATTAATCTAACTTGACTCTCCAAGCAAATATCCAGGGTTTGGCTCATTTCCAAACCCTGTGAGCAGAAACTGTAGGATTCACTTCATGTAACCATTGTGAGAAGAACCCTGCAAAGTTTGTCTAGCCCCCAGTATTTACTGTTTCCAGGGATACCTGAATCTGCTTCAACGCAGCTACCATGTTTCTAATTTTCTTCTTCTCAGAAGAATTGCATGCATAAGATCGCTCCTGTAAACCTCAAACACTACCCAATGGCAAAATGCCAGTCATGTTCAGTTTCTTATAAAATATACACTGTTGTATAGCCCCATCCTGCACAGACTGATGATGTAAGTTCTTAAGTCTAAATTCAAGAAAAGTCCTACTGAACACAGTGGGGTTACTTGCTAGAGCTGATCATATAATTGATTTGTTAGTTTAGTGGCCAAACCAAAAAAAACCCCCATACCTGTGGAAAAAATTGATTTGGTTTGAACCCAAACTGATTCCCCTCCCTCCCCGCAAACAAAAAACTGAAAAATGTCATTCCGGTCAAACAAAACGTTTTAAACATCATTTCAACGTGACCTGGCTAGTTTTGAAACAACATTAGAAATGAAACTGTTCATTTCTAAACAGTGTTAAAGCTGTTCGTTTTGAAAACGTTGAACCATTTTGACTTTTAAAAAAATATTATTTTTTTTAAATTCAGCGGAAACCAATAATTGAATTTGACCTGAATTCACAAACAGTTTGTCAGCCCAAAACTGCAGTTTTTGGGCAAATTTGCTATTCGACCAAAAACTTTCGGCCTGCTTCCCTGCTCACATATTTTAAGAGCGTGTAGAGTCTCTACAGGTTGGGGTCTCTCTGAATTTATTTTCCCATATAGGTTACATAACAGGACCATCCCCTCTCATTACTGTTGCCTCCGGGACATTTAAAACATGAGGAAATGGCCCACTAATCTAAAGATATTTTGCCACTTCACTTCAAATAAGTTATTCTGGTGTGAGGGAAAATAAATAAATAAATCTCAGAACAATATCCCTCTACCAGTGGGAACAATATGCTGCCTCTTTTCTTTAGACGATCATTCCCCCTGCACCCCTCCTCCACACACACACACACACATCACTTTCTGCTTCCAATTTATTTTTTAAGTTCGGTCAGATAATATACTCACCTGACCTGAGGAATTTTATGTTTATCCTATAGTGAAAATGGCATGCTTTACAGGGTTGAGGCAATACCTTGCAGGTTTGAAAATGTACCTACATAGTGTAATGAAAGTTTAACTAGACTTACAATTTTTAAATATCTTTGGTGCTAAGTCCTGCTCGAAGCTTCTTTCAGTTGGCACAGCTCTCAATTAATTTGGATTTCATTGAGAAATAATGGACCAGAACTGTATTAGTTACAGCTGTAGGCATTGCTATAGGGAACAAGTGAGATATGTTAAATCCTGTTTCTGAGCTTTGCTTTCCTACATCAGTGAAGACCAGTGTGGACTCTATTATGACAGTTTATGCTTTTGGCACAAGAATCTTTTTTTTTTGTTAAACACTAGAGATAGCAATCTTTCTTTGTATGGGTTGTGCTTTATGATAGTGTATGCAGGAGGAGTGAGAAGAAAATAGCTTATGGGCAGAATTTATTTTTTGGAACCTGTTCAGAAATGTGGAAAATTTTGAATAGCAGAGAAAAAGAAATGGATTATTTAGCAGAGTGTAATTCTCCTTTCTGAGATGGGGTCAGGAGACATGTGGGAATCCGGGTTTCTCTAGAGTGTAATGAAAAGAGGATTGACAACTCAAATAGGGCTTTTTTTTTTTTTTACTGTTGAATAACACATTAATGAAAAACCTACCAGCAAAAAACAAAACAAAGGTTCGCGATTCTATTGAAGATTTTTACAACAGTCAGAAAAAAATAGAAAAAAAATATTGATCAAGCTACAAAATTAAAGTCCTGTGGTTGCAGTTAAAATGTGAATATTTATCATTTGAAAATAATTAGTATTGCAGGGCACTACAGTTTAAAATTTATTTTTTATTTTAAATGAAATGTCAATATTTTACTGGCAACTGCTGTAATGAATGTTGCAAAACTCTCCTTCAAACCGCTCTTTTTGTATAGTTGGAACTTTTTAGACTGCTTTTTTGGACTGAAATTTTTCATTCCTGATATCTAGCAAAATTATTTTTAAAGACTATTTGAACAATTTCTTCAACCATTTGTGAGTTATGGGAAAATCGAGGGAAAAACAGAAAAGAAGAAAAACCAAACCAATAAATAATCCTACCACGTTCCCCCCATTATAACCCTAGTCTAACTGCACTTTTAAAAATAGAGCTACAGCAGAAATGCTGAAATTTGAACTATGGCAAGTATATCGTCCTCACTGAGGGCTAGTGTCTTTGCTATGGGTCAAGAAGTGGGAAACAGGATGGGGAAGAGTTGAAAAATGTAATAAGCCATTAAATAATCACTTCTGCACATGCTCAGTGGGCATGTGCTGAAAGCCTAATGAATCTCTGTCCATCTTGTGACTTCTGTCTAATCCCTGTCCATCTTTTGATGTGTATCATCTTGGTTTGACTGGTGGGCTCAGGCAAGCAGAAGGGACTGCTGAAAGAGCATTTTAAATGAGGAATGTTTTAAGGAGTCTCCATCTACACGCCAACTGTAACTAAATCAGCCAAGGACTCAGCTGTGACATTATCACCTGATCCAGTTGCATGCTGGTTAAAAGAGTAGACAGAACCTCACTGTGTCCCTCCTACTTCAGATAAAACCATAGACTGCTGTGACAACAAAGTGAAAAATCATGTATTGTAGTGTTGTTACAAGGGAATTTATATAGACCACGGAGTAACATTTTCAAAGTATCTAAGTGATTTAGAAGCTTAAATCCATTTTCAAAAAGTGACTTAGGCACTTAGGAGCCTAATCCCCACTGGCTTTCAATGAGATGTAGCCTTCCAAGTTCATGGCAGCCATATTTTCAAAGGTACTTAGGTGCCTAAAGATGCAAATAGCACTTTGGGGGATTTCCTAAGCAGGTTAGGTGCCTAACAGAGCTCAGTGAATGATTCATTTTTTTCAGTTTGGAGGTCAAACTGAAAAATCAAAAAATAATAATAATGAAAAAATTGGTTTTGTTTGAATGGAAACTGAATTCAATTGGATAAATTCATGGAGATGAAGTCTATTAATGGCTATTAACCAGGATGGGTAAGGAATGGTGTCCTTAGCCTCTGTTTGTCAGAGGGGGGTGATGGATGGCAGGAGTGGGATCACTTGATCATTACCTGTTAGGTGCCCCAGAGTGAGTGGACCTGGCATTGGCCACCGTCAGTGGACAGGATACTGGGCTGGATGGACCTTTGGTCTGGCCCAGTACGGCCTCTATGTTCTTATGAATTTTTCTTTTTTTTGCCAAAACGAGTCATCCCCAAAATGTCATTTGGGTCAGATGTTTTTCATTGTTTTGTTTCAGGTCATTTTTTGGTGGATTTCACTTTTTAATTCGCTAAATTTCAAACCAAAAAGCCATTTAAAACTAAAAAAAATCAAACAGTTTCATTGCAAAACCATCTAAACGAAATGTTTCAAAACCAAATCCCAGTCCCAACATTTTGTTTCAAAATGGCCGAAACAAACAGTTTTGACTTTGTTGAATTTTTAGTTCCAGTTTTCTTTGGCTGAAACTATTCGCCAATTTTTGACTTGAACTGAAGAATAGTTTCGGTGACTTGAAAAATGCATTTTTCAGCAAATTACTGTTACATGGAATTTAGACTCCTCAGTGCTTAAATCCCTTTTCAAAATGAGATTTAGGTTATTAAATCAGTTAGACTTACAATGTTGAGCACAGCAATGCCTAAATCCTTTTAAAAATCTGGATCTTTGTCATTAAGGTGCTTTTCAAAATTTTATCCCATATTTAATTATGAGTAGGACAAAATCCAGAACAAATCCACAAAGTTAGTTGAAAGGTCTCCATGTTTTAGAGGAGAAGTGGTGGCTTTTAAGCCTTTTTGGCTACCATTCTGTGTCATTTATCAATTAGACACACTTTACTGAGCCACAGGACAAATGTAAATGAGAGAGCATCTTTCTAGTTACACATGGCGGCCATTTGTTAGCAAACTGTTAACTTTTCTACAGCAATAGCTGAATGGATGGATAGCTCTGCTGAGTTCAGAATTGCCAGTACCAAAGGCAATGGTGTATGAAAAAACCCCAAAGTCCTTGGACACAGTGTGAAGCATGAATGCAAAAATCACTACCCACTCTATAGTTAAATTTTTTATTTTTTTTTTAAAAAGGTGCATTTATTAGCTGCACATTCTTGGCAAGACCAGCACTTGCCTGACAGAGAAAGGTCAGAGTTATGCAGCCTTACAAGAGTCCAGATTACACAGTGAAAGATAAAATTGGACCTCTGTGCTAGGACTGAGAAGCTGCTGGTTTAATTATGGAGGGTGTCCAAAGAGCATCTGACTATGACTGTACCCGTGTGACAGGCAGATTGGTTTCCAAGTTAATTTTTTCTGTATTGTGACATCTATATTGATAACCAGATTCTAAAGTTTTATTCCTTGTCAACAAAAAGAAAATAAGAAAGAAATAAATACTTGTGGCACCTTAGAGACTAACAAATTTATTTCAGCATAAGCTTTCATGGGTTAGAACCCACTTCATCGGATGCATGGAATGAAGCATACAGTAGACAGATATTTATACAGTCAGAGAAACATGATAAGGTGGAAGTGCGTGAACCAACCTTAAGAGGCTAATTAATTGAGAGGAACCATAACAGCAGGGGAAGAAAAACCTTTGAAGTGATAAACAAGATGGCCAATGTGGACAGTTGACACACAGGTGTGAATGAGGATCGTTAATTTAAGGGAAATAGATTAAATTAACGTAATGGCCAAGCCATTCCAAATCTCTATTTAATCCTAAATTGATGGAATCTAGTTTGCATATCTATTCGAGTTCAACAGCTTCTTGTCAAGGCATCGTCGGCCCCATCCTGTAAAAGGCAAAAGCTCTTTGACTTGAATGGTACGACATTCAGCATCGGGGCCCCTTTTACTTGCATGCATATTGTATCTCTCTGTCTTAGGTTCTCATATGAGCCCCATTAATATAGGATCTGAGTGCCTCACCATCTTTTCAGGTGGTTGTCACCAGGGGTGGCTCTAACGTTTTTGCCACCCCAAACAACAAAAAAAACAACCAACGCCCACTGAAACAAACCCTCCCCCCCCCCACTGGGAGCACGGGCGGCATGCCCGCGGCCCCCGCTCTCCCCGGCCGGCGGGGAGTGAGCACGGCATGCCCACGGCTCCTGCTCTCCCTGGCCGGCGGGCAGCGTCTCCCCGGCCGGGGGAGCGAGCGCGGCATGCCCGCAGCCCCCACTCTCCCCAGCCGGCGGGGAGCGAGCGCGGCATGCCTGGGAGGGACGGGGAGACGCACGCCGCAGCCACTCGAGTTCTCTTTTCCCCCTCCCTCCCAGGCTGGAGGGAGGGGGAGAAGTGGTGCGCAAAACAGCTGTTTCGCGCGCCGCCGCTCGGGGAGAAGCCGGCGGCAGCCGTGCCGGCACAGAGCAGAGGTGAGCTGGGGCGGCCGGCCGGGGCACATTTCTAGGGGCGGCATGGCTGGTGCCAGAATGCTGCCCCTAGAAATGTGCCGCCCCAAGCACCAGCTTGTTTTGCTGGTGCCTGGAGCCGGCCCTGGTTGTCACAGTTCAGAACACCTGCACCTGTACTTCCCCCTCATGGTCCAGCAAGGGCACCCAATCTCAGTCTTCTAACTCTTCAGCCATTACCTCCCTTGGGAGGAGACCTGTGGCTCTCCCTCCTGGCTAATGTATTTCCAGGCTGCACAGTTTCCTGCATACACTGTGAATTCGCTGGCTAAGTCAGATTGCCTCAGCAGGCCTGCTTTGCCTTCCTTCCTCAGAGGCAATGAACAGTATAATATCCACAGTTAAGTTACCACACAGCTTTTTCTAAGCAAGCACATTTATTGTTAAGGTGAAAGCATTACAGAAAAAACGCATTTAAAACAATAAAAGAACATGCGTGCATGCTAATAAGTTTATCAGAAATGACTCCCCCATCTCCACAAAGGCCCTGGTTGGTGTCAGTCCTTCCAACCCTTCCCTAAGGACTAGGGCCCTTCCCTTGGACCGAAGGTTCTGTCCATTTGCTGGGTTAGAACAAAGGCCCTGAGTTAGTTTAAACTCAGGCTATTTATCCAAAATATCCTTTGTTTATTGGTCTCTAGAGAATTCAGTTTGAACCAGAATGTGGGAGCTTCTCCAGGTGGTGGTACCTCTTGGGAGGTGTTACAACCTGAGTGAATTTGCCTAATCACCACAGTCATCACTGTTCTTAGTTCCTGGGGGGCTGAGGTCACCCTCCCCCATTGGATTACATACAATCCCTGGACCACAATGATACATACATTTAATACTGTAAGATCTCCCAAAGATATTGTGGCAAATTGCTGACTCTGTCACAGCAGTTATCTTTACAACACTCCTGTGAGGTAGGACAATGCTATTACCTCCATTTTACAGATGTGGAACTGAGGCCCACAGAGACTAAGCACCAGATTTCCCAAGGTATTTAGGTTCCTAAGGATGCAGATAGTCACCTAGTGAAATTTTCAAAAGCACTTAGAAGCCTAACTCCCATGGAAATCATATTTGAAAATCTGGACCTGAGCGACTTGCCCAAGATTATAAATGAAGTCTGTGGTAGAACAGGGAATTGAACTCAGGTCTCCTGAGTTCCAAGCTATCCCCTAACCACTGGATCATCCTTCCTCTCTTACCAGCTATCATCATACATAGTCACATTTCTGTAATTCATGTAATCCCACAGAGTGTCTTTTACTCTTTCCTCCCCAAATATAAGAGGTGACAAATACACATTAGCAACACCGTCAACACTAATGCACTCCAGCCAGTTTGCAATTTTCAAATTTGTCTAGAAAATACTGACAACAATACTGACAATATATTTACAGTCTCACTTTTTGCATGTCACTTGATAACTACAAATTACTAACAGCAGCAGGAATGTTATGCTTATGTATAATCCATCGCTTAGGATCATAACTGTCCATAATTTTCCTGAAATGAGGGCCCATATTCACAGTTGTATATTTTACTGTACCTTTAAAAAACAAGGGGTGGGGGCACAATTTTAAATTCATATTAAAATGCAAAAATATTCATATTTGCCCCAATGCTAAAGCACACGCCCAACTTTAAGCATGTGATTAGTACAATTTATGTCAGTAGGACTCCTCGATTGCTTAAAGTTAGTTATGTGCCTGGCTGAGTCTGAGGAATTTTGAACAGTTAGAATTTCCCTAGTTGGAATGTAATCCCCAATGCAGAAACTCCACACAAGGCCCCTGTGCACCACTCAAGTCCTATATTATGTAGTTAAATGGAATCCTTTGCATTGGGAGTGGTAGTCTGAAGCACTCCCTCCCCACTAGGCCTGAGATGCTGGAATGGAAGCTGGTCACCCACAAGGCAATGAGATGTCCACTTCCATTTGTCCATGGAATTGGGCTACTATTTAAAATGAGAATCCCTGTCCTCCACAGGATAACGCTTGCTGTGAGTCTTGGGATGGTGTTGGGAAGTCTTCAGGGGCTACTTGCACCTGGCCTGGCCTCTTCCCCTCTCACCTTTACTTGTTTGTTCCTCCACAAGTGGGAAGTTGACCTTGATGGCTGAGCTGACCTTCCTGTGACTCAAGGAGAGCAATGGCAAGCTCTTGTACACAGGCTCACATGGTCCTTCCTTATTCGTTATGCCTAGCAGTGGGATCTTTGCTAACTTTTATGTGGAATTCTTCTGAGAAAGAGCTGCAGAGTCAAACCCTTCATGTCCTACCTACAATAGGCGTGTGTGTGTGTATGTATGTATGTGTGTGTGTGTATATATATATATATATATAAAAAATAATCTTTCATTACTTCTAATCATGATTGCAATTTATATCTATAATCTGGGGAGATTATTACGATTGTATTGCAATCCTTTATCTGCGTTATGCATTCTTATCCTTTGATGATCTATTTAATATTAGCTACCTCTCCTCTAATTACAGCTGCCTGATTCTTCAGCAAATCTCTTAAGGCTGCATTAATCAACTGAATTCAGAATGGAGAGCACCTAAGGTATTTCATACACAGTCTTGGCTTGGATTTAAATTGTGCTCTCAGAAATGAAAGGCAATTTCCCAAAGATTTTTTTAATTTAACATCAGAGCCTCACAAGTATATTTTATTTTGATAGACCTCAAAAAGAAGAACACTTTTTATTGCCAGTACTTTCTGCTTTCGGATGCGTTTTGTTTACACCACTAGGGCAGAAAAGAATCAGTATCTATCAAACAGCATTTAAAGGAGCTTTCAATAGCCACCTGGGAACAATAAATAAGCTACAGGCTTGCTACAAAAAAGTATATTTTATATCTCTATAAAGAAAAAAATCTTTCCTACTCATAGTTTTGAGTGTTGCAATACTTAAAGCTGACTTTTGTCAAGTTAGAAGGAAGTTATTATTTTACTCTAGGAGAGACTGTATTATAGAACTTCATTTTATAGCATGACAATAGATCTGCAAAGTGATTGCAACAAAACCTGACATGATGAGAAATTTGCCTGGCTCTGGATTTTGTTACAAACTCAAAACTCAGGCCAGGATCGTCCAAATGTCTCCTAAGGTTCACAAAATTTTCAAGTTAAATTGTACCCAGATTTAAGTGAATCTGAGGGAAAACCTGGGCTGATTTATGTTGTTTTATATCAACTATTCTGTGAAATTTGTGACCCCATCTGGTTTTGTTATGAAACCAGATGGAAATTTTGATTGAATTGTACTTTGAGATTCATTTTGGCTTCAAAGTTTAAATAAAAATTGGAGGCTCCATACTGTAACAAATAAAGGGCTGTAAATGCATACGAATAAAGGAATTGCCATACTGTATCAAACATCTAGTTCAGTATCCTGTCTGAGAGTGGCTAGTAGCAGCTGCTTCAAAGGAAGAAACCCTGTAACAGGCAATGATGGTATAAACTGTAACACAGAAAGTTTCCTTGTAATCCCAAACAATTACAGGTTGTCTTCTGCTTCACATCTTGGACACTATTTTAAACATTTCTATAAACACATGGCATAGGGACAGATTGTAGGATATTTGGCTTAAAACACACACACAGTGTCAAATTCTGCTTCCATTTAAAACAGGATCAGTCTGAACAGAATTTGCCCCCACTATCTTTATCACTTAAACTGCAGGAAAATCTGTAGCAACCTTCTATATAACTTCTTCTGTCATATCTTGTGTAGGGTGAGGGTACTAGAAGTTAACATGATCTACGCATTGGTGTAGGTCAGACATGCCAATCAGGGCAGTGGTGACACACAGGGCCAGATTGGGAGTGGTATAAAGGGGCCTTAGTCATATTAATTCTGCAACCCCTTCAAACCAATGGAAATAGTCATCTGAGTAAGTATCATCACATAAAAAAAGATGGGTCCTTAAGTATGTGTGGAAAAGATTTGCATTTATTCTATTACCAACCCCGCGATGCACATAGCTGAAGAAAATATTTCCATTTAAAAGTAAACCACTATTTTTTCCTCTGAGGTCTAAGTCCTACCTCTGTTGTACTAGGGGGGAATTGTGTATAAAAATACAAATGAGTGCTAACATCCTGAGTAATAGTAATAATAATAATTTTTTAAAAAGCAATTGGAAACCTTGACTATATTCTTATCAAATTTAGTAGAAAGTGCCAAAGTATAAGGAGAAACAAAATCTTTAAAGGATTTACAGCACCTTGATAACAATGAATAATGGAAATTGGAGTTAAAGGTGTAAGAATTAGGAGGTTAGGATAACTATCTTGAGTTTCTACTTGAGCATTAGGTGGCAAATATTAAGCTTGACAGGTGTGGTAGTTATGCCCTGACTTATCAAAAATGATGAATTCATGATTCTTTATATTCAAATGATCTACATTAGTGAAGCAATAATTCTTCTGCTTTTTAGCACATTTATGCCATTGGCTCTACAAACAGGAGCAACGGAATAGCAAAATCACCCTAAATTTATCAGGCTGGTGGCAGTTTCTTTCTCTTGTGCAATATAGTGTAGCATCTCTTTTTCAAAATAACAGAAATTAAAAAGCATGAAACTCTTCTGATTTCCCATGTTTAGGTGTGTGTTCACTTGTAAAATATTTTACTGGATGAGAAGAAAGAGCACCCAGCCCATGCTTTCAGTCCCCTTGGAAATCTTTTAAAATGACACTAGTAAATATTTATATTACAGTAGCACCTAGAGACTCCAACCGAGGTTGAGGCCCCATTGTGTGAGGCGCTGTACAATCACAGAGCAAGACACATTTCCTGCCACTAACTGCTTACAGCTTACATTGGCAAAGGGTAGGCATTCGGGACCAAAGCATTGAATACTATCGCATATTATATTTCCTACATTTATCAAGATACCAAGTAAATATATATTCAGACACTTTTTTAAAAAAGGTATTTTTACCCAATAAAATATATTATGGGGCAGATGCCATCTCTATTTCCAGTTCAAGGACTTGGGCTGGGTGCTGAGATTTCTTCCTTCTAGTCCCCAGAGGTCACATATCACTATATCTGATAATCCTGCCTTAAGCCTTGGAGGGGTTTTAATGTCCTCTCGTCTCTGCTCTGTAGCACCCCCTCCTCCCAAAGAACTGCTATATATGGTTATGTCTCATTGGAGGGGCAGTCTGCAAAGCAGTGGAGATGCCAGTTGCCTGCATTGTTTCCTGATGTTGGGTTATTCCCACATGCAGTGGAAATGCAGTTTCCACTTCACCAAGGATTTCCCACTACCATAGAAGAGGGAGCAGGATTTTCTCCTAAGTATTTAAAAATTCCTAAATAAATGCTAAAAAAAGAGGGATTATTATTATGTTCCATTTATACTGTGGTAGCAACCTAATGGGATCGGAACCTCATTGTGGCGGGGCTGTACAATCACCTTCTCTGCCCCAAAGAGTTTTCAATCTATCACCTCAATCCAATCTACGACCGGTGGTACAAATCCCTGTACCTGCAAAGACTTTCATCAGAGGAGTTCCACGTGGACCCTGAGATCTGCCTACGCTGATTCAATAGCAGGAAATGAATCACTGATCCAAACTGACCACGCTCACTTTAGACTTTGCCAGTGTTTCTGCCCTGCTACAGTCCTGTGCAGAAATGGGTTTGTAACGAAATTCTGACACTGCCAAAACCATAGTGTAATAAATTGCACCAACCTAATGCTATATTGGAAGGAAGCTCTGGGAATATACAACCCCAAGTTTAAGGAAATTGTGCCTAAAATATTAGAGATGTACTGACTTTTCAGAAATAATTCAAACAGCCATCTGTGCTGTTTAATGCTCCAGGAGGCCCACAGATATGTTAGACTTGGCACAGCTTCTTTGCGCTTCAGTGACTTTAGATTAGGGTCAATTCTTTTTGAAATGATAGCAGATATCTGGCTTGGGGGAAAAAATCTTCAAATTTTAATGATGTTATAGTATTTTGTGGGTGTTATGCTCTCTTTTCACTGTGTTGCCTCAAGTAGCTCAAACACTGGTGAAAACAGCAAGTCTGAGCTTGCTACAGACTTCTTAAATGAAAATGGTGGTGGTGGGGTGTTTCTAAAATGTTAGCTGAATTCTCTAAGTACATTTTTATTAAAGAAGGATGCACATATGATGGGCCAGATTCTGCTCTCATTCACACTGGCTTCCCATACTTAAATATTTGTGTAACTTTGCATGTGTTGATAGTCCCATTGACATCAGTGGGACAACTCAGATGAGCAAAAGTATGCATGTGCTTAAATTCTTGTAGGATTGGGACTTTAAACCCTACTCCTGCAAAAATGTACTCCTGGGCTGCTTGTGCATTATGAGCATTCCAGTGAAATCAATAGCACTACTTGTGGCATTTAGATGGTGAGTTCTTTGTGGCAGGGATAGTTTCTTATGTAACCCTTCTGCCAGTCAGAGTCGGCAGCAACAAGGGCCGGATTCAGTATCTAGGGGTTCCATTCCAATAACACAATGCAAAACCGGCTCGAGCCCCCACCCAGTGACCTGGGACAAATATATATCACCCACCCTGGGCGCCTCTAAGAGGCAGTACTTCCCCTCTCGCAAGCACAGAGTCTGAGTGTAGAAAAACCTTTTAATGACAGAGAGAAACAATGCGGCATTTTGTTGGGGAAACACCACATCTAGGATTTGTAAACCAAACTGTGAGCAACGACCCACCCCAGCAAATTGGCCATGTCCTTTCCCTTTGGTTCTTGAGTCCAGCAACCCCAAAAATCACCCAAGGTCCCAAAAGTCCAACAACCCAAAAGTCCAGACCCAGAGTTCAAAAGTTCATCTGCAGAGTGTTACACCCCCCCAGTCTGGGTAGAAATGGGGAGGGGAGAGGTAAGGGGCACCTTACGTGGCTCAAAGCAGACTGCCCCGTCCCTTCGTGGGGCTTCGCTCGGCTCTGCTCCGCTCCGCCAGCCATCCCACGAGTCACTCCGCTCAGCCATCCCGCAAGCCGCTCCGGCTGTCCTGCCAACTGCTCCGCTCCGCCAACAGCTCCGCTCCGTCAGCCGCTCAGCAAAATCTTTTAAGATATCAATCCAAGATGGAAATCTTGGGAGACCAACTAGCCTTGTGAGATATTTGCCATTTTAGGCTGATATCTCTTTCAAAAGCCAGCAAGCCTCCCTGTGATCTAAACGAGAGACTCAGCCTTTGCTGAAACAAACCCTGTACCCTCGCCCATGCTGAATCCCATACTGAAAGCCACCTTCTTGGAACGTGTTTGTAAGCAGAGTCAGGATGAGCTCTTCCCTGACATCTGGTGGTGAGTTGTGGAAAGGGATGTCAGGGGCTAATCTTGTTTGCATGGACACACCCACCCTGCAAAGCATGATGGACTGCTTGCCCAAATGGTCACTTTGGCTGCTGTGGGATCCCCAGTTTCTGTTATTGGGGCAGGAAGAATAAAGTGTTGTTACCTTGATTATGTGAACCAAGGACAGTGGGCTTTTGTTATGATGGAGGGACTCGCCATCAACTAAGCAGCACTCGCTAGGTGAGGGATGTGGGTTCCAAAACCCAGTGAATTGAGAAAGGCTGGGGATAGAGTTTCTGACTGGGCCTTCTGACTCTAGAGTAAGTATAGTACCTGGGCCCCTTGTGAGGGTCTGAGACACCAATTGCACCTTCTCTCTCTCCACTGTGGAATATCAGAGCTAATATTGAGTTCATTGGAAGTCTGGTTTCAGGCTGCTGACTTGGAATCACTCTGGGCTAAGGGTACAAATGAGCACTAAGGCTCCCCTAACTACAAGCTGAAATCACTAAAGAGCTAAAAGTCTTATGAGCTGAAATCACTGAGCAGTGTGTTAAGTAGTGGGGGAGCCTGAAGATCTATTGCTGAGTGGCTGGTGGAGTAGAGCTGTCGGCAGAGCAGAGCCGTTCCGGAGAACAGTCGGAGCGGAGCTGCCAGCGGAGCAGTTCATGGGGACAGCTGTAGCAGCTTGCGGGACGTCTGGCGGAGCAGAGCGAAGCCCCATGGAGGGGTGAGGCAATCATCTTCAAGCCATGTAAGGTGCCCCTTACCTCTCCCCTCCCCATTTCTGCCCAGACCGATGAACTTTTGAACTTTGGGACTGGACTTTTGGGTTCTTGGACTTTTGGGGACTTTGAGTGATTTCTGGGTTGCTGGACTCAAGAACCAAAGGGAAAGGACATGGCCAATTTGCTGGGGTGGGTCTTTGCTCACAGTTTGGTTTACGAATCCTAGATGTGGTGTTTCCTCAACAAAATGCCGCATTGTTTCTCTCTGTCATTAAAAGGTTTTTGCTACACTCAGACTCTGTGCTTGCGAGAGGGGGGAAGTACTGCCTCTTAGAGGCGCCCGGGGGGGGTGATATATATTTGTCCCAGGTCACTGGGTGGGGGCTCGAGCCGGTTTTACATTGTGTTACTGGAATGGAACCCCTAGATACTGAATCCGGCCCTTGTTGCTGCCAACTCTGACTGGCAGAAGGGTTACATGTTTAATCCATGCTCGTCTGCATATGCACTTAGACACAATGCACAGATGTTTCATGTGTTCTGCGTTTCAGGTCATTCCGTCATTCAAGGGGCACAAGTTAGCATAGTAAAATGTTGTTGTGCTATTGGGTAGAATCCTAGTTTTGGGGAGGGGTCTGAGTGTGTTCATTGATATATTTTTCTTTTTCAGTTAATATGTTTTGGCTGGGAACCAAGGCAACTTCAAGTTTTGCCCCACATTGTGAATCAGTTTTGCAGAACTAAATCAGGAGCATTTTACCAAGACACTATGTAAATACAGCTCCACCTTCTTTGCAGTGACCATTTGATTGCCAATTTGTTTGGCTCCCATATGCAAAGACATAGGGCAGCAGAAATGGTACTTCTTTAAAAGTCACATTCCACTAACATTCCCCCCTCTATACTGAGAATTTTCTCTATTTTTAATTCAAGGTTTTGATAGTATGCCAGCTGACAAATACTTGTTTGATGAAGGTTTCCATTCATTAGTAAAATGAGAAAAAATGAACCTATAATAGCTCAGAACTGCCCCATTAAACAGCATTAGCTATCCATTTGAGAGCTAATAATGTAAAACATCATTTTCAGACCACCAGATGTTGATGAATAAACTGGTGCTAAATCTGTGGCAATAACGCAATAAACAGGTCAGAGGTCAATTAGCTCCACCAGAAAGAAGCAACCCACTGGGGAAGAAGAATCAACACACTGATTGATGCTTGCAAGGTGACTGACTGATATTTTATTCATAGTTATCCACACACATCAAAGAAAGACTAAGATTGCTCAGAATTTATGGTTGCTTTTGTCCAATAAAATAACATTGGATTAAAACTCCCACTGTCTTCAATGGGCTCAGGATTTCACCTTGGGTTCGGATCCTGCAAAAACTTCTGAACCTACTATTAACTTTACCCACTCTCAAACTGAAGCAAGGGGGACTACTCACAGGCCCTCATAAAGGGAAGTTTTAATCACCTTCTTAAACCCATCCCTATTCAGAGAAGCATATAAGCACATGGTTTGCTTTAAGCATGTGCTTAAATTAGGGTGACCAGACAGCAAGTGTAAAAAATCGGGACAGAGGGTGGGGGGGTAATAGGAGCCTATATAAGAAAAAGCCCCAAATATTGGGACTGTCCCTATAAAATAGGGACATCTGGTCACCCTAGCTTAAGTCCTGCTGCTTTAGGTTAGCCTATCATGGTGACCAATATTGTTTGTTTCTTTGTACTCTTCCATCTGTCTGTCTGTCTCCATCTGTTGTTTCTTGTCTTAGATTGTAAGCCATTTGGCGCAGGGACTCTCTTTATCAGGGGCTGCTGAGCACCGTTTAAAGTGTGGAGAGGCATAGATTTGACACCTCCACCTTATCCTCCTCTCCCTCTTTGAAATACAAGCTATAATCAGAAATCAGCCATGAGACCATAGAACTGCTAGCAGGTATACATTAGGTGATAGGGATCAAGTGTGCTTGTGCCTTTTGGGTGACTGATCCTCTTTGATATATTCAGAGTTTTCTTTTTAGGAAATAATGGATCATTATTTTTCTGCCTGAATAGCTGTTTCCTTCTTTTTTGTGTACAATACAATGGGTATCACTTAAATATAAAAGCTTCTTGTCAAATCCTAGCATGATGTTCTATTCCCAAATCTGCATTTTGAGGACATTTTCTACAGTTTACCATATGAATTACACTATATATGTGGCAGATTTTCTGAATCAGGCAGCACTGAACAGGATTTAGAGGGAGACAAAATCTTACTGTATGCTATTGAATAACTTTTTGAGTTTTCTAAGTAGAGCTATGCATTTGTTTTCACAGCTCTATAAAGCCTAAGTAACACATTTGTCTCCCCAGAATAAACCTCTGCTTCAGAGAAGCCCACTGGGTACAATTAGTAGAGATGGTAGAATTACAGTGAAAGGTGAAACTGCTTGAAATCTGAAGGGATTTAATTTTGAATTAATGCCACAATCCTGCACACTCTTATGCACGGAAACAAATTAAATACATGGAAGCAAATTAAGCTAAACCAAAAAATGTCCACTGTTATTGCTAATAAGACTGTCCATACAGGGAGTTATACTGGTATAACTCTAGCAGTATAATTATACCCGTATAGTAATGCCTGCACATTTCCTCTGTAGACCATCGCTATGTTATGACAACCTCCATTGCTGCCCTGTGGGCCACAGCTCTGCCTAGACTCTCCACAGTATTGACTGCTGCAACCAGGCCATTACTGCCTCCAGCTCCATCCTGGCACATCCCTGTATTAGGGCTTGCATGTGGGTCCTTCTAAATCAGCCGTACAGCTGTCTTCTGCAGTGCCCATGTAACCCACACACCTCCTGGGTGTGAGGTTCTGTCCCCTCTAGTGGCACCAAGACTACTTAGAGATTAATGAGTCTGCTCTACAACCTTAGCTAAGGACCACGTGGCTTTTAATTCATGCAGTAGAGGCTCATGCATTTAGCTCCAGAGGTCCCAGATTTCATCCTGCCCGGCGACGACTGGGCTCTGTTGATGTTACACCTACTCCAGGGCAATCCTCCCTCAGCCTTCTACAGCACTTTTTAAGGCCACTTTACGCCACTCTGGCCCTTTTACTTGTCATAAATGGGCCAGAATGGGGTTGCATATCTTACCCACTGTCTCTAATCTGCTCCAGGGAACTTAACTGCCAAACTATGTTTGATTATTAATTATTTGGTTGGATAGACAAAGAAACCAAAAACGTCCAAGAGGTGTAGTGTTGCATGTGTTAGTTGCATGGTCTGGCCTGGGTTCATGTTTTCTGAAACTGCAGCTATAACAGGAATGAGAGGAGGCCTGGGACAGGTAAGAGGCAGTGATGGAAGGAGAGAGCCAGACAGCTGGTAAACAAAGAGTATCTCTAGCCTGGAGCTGCAAAGTGTTACAAAATAAAAATGCAGCCATGGTAGTGTGAGTGCTGGGAGGGGCTAGCTGCCCTGAGACCCTTGGTCACGACCCTAGGTACATACTTGGGTGACTAGCCCATCCTGCTGCTTCTGCTACCATGACTACACTTCTATTTTTAGCAGGCTAGCTTGACCAGAGCTAGTGCAGGTATCTCTGCTGAAGCTGGACATTACAGCTTCCTGCTCCAGTGAAGACATACCCTAAGAAGTACAGGTTTTTTTGGTCTTGATCTTGCAAGGTGCTGAGTGCCCTCAATGTTCATTTATGTCAATGGAAGATGAAGGCATTAAGGACTTGGCAGTAGATGCTCAGAAGCACCTCCCAGTATATGACTCTCTGTTTGTGCGCGTGTGAGAGAGAATGCTATTTTATTTGGTAAATAAAAGAAGACATGAGTTGTTCATGAACACATGTGCCTGATGAGGGGTCAGTAACCATAGAAGCCAGGCGACATAACTGAGAACACCTGCAAGAACAGGCAACCCCATAAATACTAATGTACACATTTTAATTTCAGCTAATCCAGGTCTAGTCATACTGGGCTATAGTTGTATATTCCATGAATTTCACAAAACAGGATTGATCGATCGATCTTGGTAGTAACTAGATGTCAGAGAGATGCCATAGAGTGCAGTGTGTTTATCTTTCATTGGAATGCAGAAAATCATAGGCTGGAAAGAGGCCAAGAAACCCACACGGGAAGGGTCCCTGCTGTACCTGCGGTGATACGACTGATGTCTGGTGTCTGATATAATTTCTGATTCAAGGGTTGCATATTCAGGAGTGCAAGCTGAATTAAATTAAAAGTCTGTGGAGCAAAACATATCTTAAATGCTACACTTGGTGTCTATCCCTTTCTCCTTTAGTAGCTTCCTAACTCTGTAAGAGAAAAGCATTTTCAAGATGATGGTTGTGGATTTCTCCTCTTTTTCTGTTATATCATCTCAGACTTTCTGATGTTTTACAAAAAAACATGTAAATGTGCTATGCTGGGGCTAATTTCATGCTACCCTCTCCTTCTTCTTTCTTCCTTTTACAAAAACCCCCCAAAACACTGAAAAAAGTTTTTATGTATCCTCTATCATCTCTCTATCACTTATGTACAAACATGCAGAAACACACAAATATAAATACACATACACACACAAAAGTCCTTCCACAAAAGAGATGAGTTGCACCAGACTCACTGAAATAAGGAATAGATTTTAATTTCATATTACATCCTTGTATCTTAGTCCTGATATTAATATTTGAGTATTTCTTCTTCAGAAAGGGGACTCCTTATATCTGACTTGCATTTGTGGCTAAACAGGAAGTTAAAACAAGGACATGACTATTATTAGCCAATACTGATGTTTGGAAAACAGAAAATAAATTATCATAATTCCAGCTGTGATTCCCAGTATAATGTGTGCCCGTGCATAGTCTCTCATACACAATACATTTAACAATTTTGGCTGTTGTGTTTGAGGGCCTAAGAATTTGTCAGGCTTTGTCTCCTGTCATCTTCCTCTGTTTGCCAGAAGCTGGGAATGGCTGACAGGGGATGGATCACTTTATGATTACCTGTTCTGTTCATTCCCTCTTGGGCACCTGGAATTGGCCACTGTTGGAAGACAGGATACCGGGCTAGATGGACCTTTGGTCTGACCCAGTATGGCTGTTCTTATGTTCTTACATTCTGTTTAGTCAGGACACGAGTAAGCATTTTAGAAACTGCAGTCTTCAAATAGGATGCATAGTTTTATATGAATTGTAAAAATCTGTCTTTGCGGTGCAGTGTTTTGAATAGGGAGGGCATTTATGGAGAGTCAGGAGTTCTAGATTGTGTCTCTTGGCATGTGCCCTGAGAGCTCTCTCCAAGCCAACTTCTAAGTCCCCTGGCAGCTCACTTATCCAGTCCTGTCAATTCATGTATGTCAGTGCTGCAGTTCTAAAAGAATGACTGGTGAGAGCTGCCTCTCAGCCATGACATCCCTTGCAGTCTCCTTGAACTTTGATCAGGGCTTGGGCTATGCAGAGAATCCAAGCTGGTCCTCTGTTCCTCATGCTGTTAATGACGTGATAACAAAAGCGGGGAAGAAAAACAGGGTGAAAAATTGCGCTTATTCTTCTCTGTCATTTTTTTCTCTTTTTTTCTTAGTTGCCTCAACTTTCTGGAGTGGAAGTTCAAATAAAGGGTAATTAGTTTTTGCACCAGGCATTCATCTAGCTGGAGAGTCATTTACAATGAAAATATTTTAAGAGCTAGGTGAAATGTTGCTAATGATTTGCTTTGTCAGGTCATTAGGTAGCTGCAGGCTTCACTGAAGGTACCAAGAGCTCATTCCTAGCGTGACCACCGAAGAAGCTTTGCCTTTATTTCTAACCATCTCACACTTGCTTTTTATAACATCAGTTTAAGGTCAGAATCTCAAATCATGTGGGAATGTGGTGGGTGGATCCTGTGCTAGGCATAAGCAGACTAAGCAATTGCTTAGAGCCCCAAGCAGTTCAAGGGGGCCCCTATTTGCTTTTTATTATGTGTTGGGGAGGGGGAATATTCCTTAGGCCCCCAATGGGCTAGCACCACTTCTGGGAGCAGGGGTGCAAGGAAGTGACTTTAATACTGTCCGTTTCTGGATGCTGCACATAACACCTCAAGCCCAAATGAAATGCAACTGGTCCAAGTACTGAATATCTTCCTTGGGCTTCTAACAAGTTCTCCTAATAAGCATTTCTTTAACGTGCTGTTTATACCAATTTTACTCCCTGCAGGTTATAATTCCATGTTGTACCGCAACACAGTAAACATTTATGGTGAGGGAGACGGAGGAATCTGAGAGAAGCTTCTTTTCAAGTCACATTTGCTCTTATAAGAGGTCCGAGGCCTGGGCCTTCCATAAAGCACCAAGATCTTTGTTTTCTTATACAACTGAAACTAAGGGCTTGTCTGCATGGCAAGTTACTGCATGGGAAGCCAGGGTGTCAATCTACAGCGCACCAGTTTTCTGTGCAGTAACATCCCGTGTAGACACTGCAACAGCGTAGTGGAAGTCCCGGAGTGTGGATTGGTGTACAGTATTACTAGACTTTGCTGTAGCAGTGACATTTCTGAGTGGCAAGTTGGTGCGCTAGAGTCACACCCTAGCTTGCCATGCAGTAACTTGCTTTGTAGACAAGCCATCAGTCATAAGCAGGACTATTTGGGATATTTGGAAGAGGAACTATTTGACTGTATCTGGAGTTATTTACACCCTTCATCCCCATCCCAGTTCTGTGTTGAGCCCAAACTCCACTCACTGCAGGATCCGGGAGAACTTGCCTGTCTGTGTGTGTAATCTATTTAATCTATCCTGCCTTAATCTCTGAAATTACCATACACTGGTGGCCAGCGAAGACTGGAAGGAACCCACTTTATACTCTGACAGCTCTAGCTCCTTCTGTTCTGTATAGGTTTTTATATCTCTCGCATCATTGTAGTCATTTAATGTTTAATGAAGCTGCATGACTACACATCATTTGTCATTTGTTCGCTCATCCTCTACATGTGCAGCTGAGTGTCAGAAGAGTGGAGTTGTTGACCACGTAGTGTTAGACAATCCTTCAGAAATCCTAGGCCCAGGCATTGGAGCACTTTGAAGATAAGGACTGAGACCTTGAACTTGATTCAATTAACTCTTAATCAGTCACTCTACTGCCAGCCCCAATCACTCAAAAATCATGAGTCACCCCACTGCTCCCAGTGATAATAGTGTAATAATACTGAGATTTTTTATTTCACTTTCTTACTTTTGAAACTTTATAGTCCACGTTTTCACATTTTTCTCTGTAACCTTGAGGGCTGAAAACTTTTTTTTTTTGAGTGAAAACTGAGATTCTCATGTAACCACATGAGATTTTGATGTTTGACGGGAGCTGGGGCTTTAAGAAAAACATCAAAAATGTTGCGACTCACGATAAAATTGTGAGAGTTGGCAACATTCCAGTAGGATTCTTCTGAAGCAACTGTTCACACTTTCTACTGCAGGAGCCTTAGAGGAACAATAATCCAGAGGTGAAAAGCTGTTCATGTTTGGTTTGTTTCGGTTCTTATTTTATGTGAACTGGTGACTCTAATTCCTTGTAACAATAGACTTTATGTTATTAAAAAGTAAAGGGAATGTTTCTTTCTCTATCTCTCCCAGCTCAGTATCCTCATGCCTATTCTCATCCTGACCATCTCTTGAGACTAATTTATTTATTTAGGAAAAAGTGGCTTTTAACTCCCTTCCACTTTATACCATCTGGCTGAAATCAATGCAAAAACCAAAATGGTTATATTTATTCCATTTTATTGTATGAAGGTTGGAACTGGAGGGGAAAGATTAGTGGACCTAAATTGGGAAGAACCCTGAGGTTCAGGAATACAAGCCTAGAGTTGGCTGATGATAGACAAAGAGCAGAGCCTCAGAATGTACAACACTGGTCTCTCAGCATGTTTTATGCAACTCTGTTTCTTGCTACTCTGTGGCGTCACTTATTGCTAATGAAGCACACCTTCACTGAATAAAGCCACTGAAGCAGGGATGGTGATGCTGAGAAGGCAAGGCATGGAGGGGGAACTCTGATTTTATTAAATAAAAGATTCTCAGAAATAATGAGGGTTTTAACTGTGAAACCTTATTCTGTTGTCTGGCCATAGGTTTATAAGCTTACTGTGGTTTATATAGCTGAAATGAGTCATGCTATGTAATGCCAGGCATAACGCCAGAGAATCACAGAATTTTGACATAATGGCAAATGATAATATACACCCTATACATGGAAGGAGTGATTGTTCCATCCCTCACTGAGGAGTGCTGAATAGCTATTGACATTGTCACCCAACTTGTTCTTACCTGTTGGGGGGAAAATTGTGGTGTTGAATGCATCATGGAATTATCAAAATGGTGGACCTGAAGTTGCTTAGTTAAAGTGATGACAACATATTTATCTGCAGAAAGCATGCTAGTGAGAGCAAATCATAAACAGGGAAAACCCCAAGAAGGAATCCAGAAACAGATCTAAGTATATGAACTGCTGTGCCTTTGCATAAGATGAAAATAAAGGTAGCGCCTTTGTTCTGCATTATAATGCAGCGTTATAACCCAGATTCACATTACAATATTTTCTTGTAACAGTTGCACATTACGTGGAGTAATCTAGTTGTGTGTTTTTCATTCATCAATATGTCACTGTATTTATGTGCTAATTTAAGTGCCTCCATAAGGAAACTGCTAGGCATATATCATAGTATTGGTACAATAAAACTAAAGCATTCTTTGCAATGTAACAAAACACTTTGAATTCTTTGTCTTTGCTTAGTCTCTCACTATGTTTTTTCTTTTTGCAAATGAACTCCCAGATCAGCTTGGATATAATATAATTCAAATCCTAAACTCACTTATTTAATCTCCTGTCAAAGTTGTACCTTAATGTCTATCCACAACCCTGGTCAAATTAAAAATAAAGAGTGCTGTCAGGGCGGTAGTTGTCAGGGGCTGTAGAATGTAGTTATTTCCCTTGTCATGTCTTGTTACCTCTTTCTTTCACCCATGATCACTGAGTGGATAAAATATTTAAAAGAATGTGCTGTGTTCTATCAAATGCAGTTGAGATGAACAACAGAGGCTGTCAGCAGAAGAGGTCATCAGGCAATTTCACTCTTTGCTTTCTTTTGAGGCCTTTGTAAGCCCAGTATTATGAAAATAGGCCAAGCACAGAGGTTCATCCACAGTTTGTTTAATATATAATATGTGTTTTAAATAAAAGACTTTGGCATAGATCTCTGGGATTACAATGACATGCTTATGTTGTATAATATTTTGGGTTTCAGAGAAGTTGGTAGAGCATAAAATGGCCCTTCATTTGTGTGTTGTCCAATATAAGTGCTGGTATAAAAATGAAGTCAGCTCTTTTCTAACATGTATATCTTACAACCACCTGAAGTTAATTAGAAGAGCTTTTTATCTACAGTATAGCAATATGGCAGTACACAGACAAACACAGCAATTAGTTGCCTAACGTGGCCTGTACTTTGGATCTGATTTTCAGAGGTGCTGAGCATCTACCTTTCCAGATTAAGTCAATATTCTGCACCTCCGAAAATTAGTCCCAAAGGGTTTAAAGTTGGGTGCTTAAAACTCGAGGCCCCCCAAATTACAAGCCACCTCTGTAAATTTTGCCTTAGTTACTTAAGTCAGAGCCCCAGTCCTGCAAGTTCTTGCGTGCAGTCTGACTGCTGCACCTGTGTAGAGATCTACTAAAGTCTAACATGGCAAGCAGAAAGCCATGGCAGCAAATCTCAGAGGGCCCGGTCTACAGACTCAGTCTTGCGGGGCTTGCCTATGGTGCAAAAAATAGCTGTGTAGACATTTGGGCTTGGGCTCAGGCTCCATGGACTTCGGAGCCCAAGCCCGAATGTCCACACAGTGCTGTAGCATGAGCCCGGCAAACCCAAATCTCTAGCCCCAGACTCTGAGACTTGCTGCCACGGGTTTCTGCTTGCCGTGTAGATGTACCCTAAGTGCCTTGCTGAATCAAGATCTAAATCAGAAACTTGACAATGAGACTGATCATGAGCTCGTGACTCAAGCAAAATTCCCACTGAGGTCAAGTCAAGTGACTTTGTTGGGTTTGACTTGAGTAAGGAGTGCTGGCTCATGGTTCTGAAACATGCCAACAAGCTAGAGCACATATTCAACAAGATAAAAACATCATATCTATTGCTGGATTGTAAATTGGAATAATTCAGGAGTCATCACTATTTTAACACTCTATTTGAACTTGAGTATTTCTGTTGTTTGTATAATGTTCCAAAAGCCCTCAGTAGTGCCACTCTAGTCAGATGCATAATTTCCATTAACAGTCCCTTCTGTGAGGTTTTATAACCCTGCGATGTCATGCTGGGCTGAACCATATAATTTTTTAAAAACAAATGGAAACAGCAAAATATAGCTCTCTATATAGATAGAGAAATCAGTGCATTCTTTTCTCAACTGTGTGAAGGAAACCGTTGTTGTTATTTGTAGTGCAGTAACACCAAAAGGCCTCAACTAAGATCAGGGTCCCATTGTGCTTGGTGCTGTATATAATCATAGTGAAAGATAGTCTCTGCCCTGAGGAACTTTCAAGCTAAACAGACACTGTGGGAAGGGGAAACAGAGGCACAAAGAGGTGAACATAGATTGTGATCCAGCAAAACACTTAGGGTACGTCTATACTACAGAATTAGGTCGAATTTATAGAAGTCGATATTTTAAAACCCGAATTTATGGAATCGATTGTGTGTGTCCCCACTAAAGAGCGTTAAGACCATGAGGTCGATTGACTGTGTCCACAGTAGCGGGGCTAGCATCGACTTTCGGAGCATTGCATTGCGGGTAGCTATCCCACAGTTCCCGCAGTCTCCGCCGCCCATTGGGATTCTGGGTTGCGATCCCAAAGCCTGATGGGGCAGAAAACATTGTCGCTGGTGGTTCTGGGTACATGTCATCCCTCCCTCCGTGAAAGCAATATTTTTCGCGCCTTTTTTCCGGGGTTTCCGTGTTTGCTATGGAAGCCTGCTCAGCTCACAATTACCGTACATCTCCAGCGTACGCCTGGACATTAGGTCTAGTGGGGATTCAGTCACACTATAATACGGGCAGAGGGATAGCTCAGCGTTCTGAGCGTTGGCCCGCTAAACCCGGGGTTGCGAGTTCAATCCTTGAGGGGGCCATTCCGCCTGAGGCTGGTAGTCGCGGGACTACACAGCAGGAGCTCCTTGCCTTCTAGCTGCAGATGGTGCAATATGCCATAAATGGTCGTGGTCGCGGGACCACACAGCAGAAGCTCCTTTCCTTCTCGCAGCAGATTGTACAATATGATTGGTATTCGTGTGCTCCTGGCCGGCGGCCTATGGTGTGGCTGGCTGGGGGCGCTTGGACATAAATGGGAGTGACCAGAGTGACTCTGGTCATTCTCTTTTTTACGTTTTGTTTAAGGGAGATTCAGTACTGCCTGGAACACGGGCGGAGGGATAGCTCAGCGGTCTGAGCGTTGGCCCGCTAAACCCGGGGTTGCGAGTTCAATCCTTGAGGGGGCCAGGAGCTGATGATGGATATCAAGCATATTGTACCATCTGCTGCTAGAAGGGAAGGCGCCTCCTTGCTCACCGCATATTGTACCATCTGCAGCTAGAAGGAAATGAGCCTAACCCTTGCTCCCCCCTCCCTCCGTGAAAGCAACTGAGGGGGGAGCAAAAAATCCTTTTGATGGGACTCCATCATGGTCACCTCTGCTGATGAGATCTGCGCTCACCTGCAGCTCACCACGCTGGCCAAACAGGAAATGAAATTCAAAAGTTCGCGGGGCTTTTCCTGTCTACCTGGGCGGAGCATTGGAGCTCAGACTGCTGTCCAGAGCGGTCAAATGTTGCACTGTGGGATAGATCCAGGAGGCCAATACTGTCGAATTGCGTCCTCACTAGCCTACATCGATTCGGCAATATCGATTTAAGCGCTAATCCCCTCGTTGGGGGTGGAGTGGCGAGATCGATTTTAAGAGCCCTAGAAGTCGATGTTAAGGGCTTCGTCGTGTGGACGGGTGCACGGATCAATCGAAATAACGCTAATAAATTCGACCTAAACTCGTAGTGTAGACCAGGGCTTAGTCTTCAATAGGGCTAGAAATAGAACCCAGGTGTCCTGAGTCTCAGTCCAGCTCCCGGCCACCTGACCACACGGCCTCTTTAGCCAAAGACTAAGTATGTGGAGGAGGGCTGCTGTATCTCTCCTAAAACTCACACACAACGTTGAGTTCTTTTTTCATAGGCGCACTCTGCACAGGCAGGCAATAACTGATGATATTTGACTTTATAAGCCCCTTCTGAAGACTCGCTGTATATTTTTGATAAGCCTCATAAGCAGAGTTAGTTTAACCCTTGAGTTGTCCCACTCACAGCGTACAAACGATACCCCCCGAATGTCCAGTATTCTGTTTTCATAATATGGAAGTTTTCCATTTATCTTGTAATTGAAGTGCATTTTCTTTTCATAAGCATTATAAAATGGATCAGGAATGGTGCTTCTGATTGTGCTATATATAAGAATCTATGTCCTCGTTGCCTGAAGAACTGTCTCTGTTTGCAAGGGATTAGCAGGAATGTTGCAAGTATATGATTGAACATATTTACACTGTGTTCATAATTATACATAGTTACAGTAATCATGTCAATATGAGATAATTGAAAAAAGACTACTTTCAATAAATCCTGGTGAAATCCAAATGAGAATATCTACATTAAAAGAACATTACGGGTTTGATACAAACACCAAAGTAATTCATATTCAAATACCAAAGAAGTGTCACCAGAATATGGTCTGATTTTAGGTATTTAGCGATTAATCCTGAATTGTGAATTGTCTTGAGTTTGTAAATTTTAGTGTTGGCTTTTGGTGCTGAATGATTAAATGGCTAAAACATGAATCCAGGGACTATTTTAATCATGCACCACTCTTTTGGCAAAATGGTGGCTACTCTTACCCTCAAAAAACACAATCACAGTGTAAGGGTTGTCACGACTACTGGGCACACTGCACCTTAGACCCTCTCAAGAGAATCTTGTAGGTAACAGGCCTGGCTTCCTTCATTTCACTTGTGGTGGAATCATGCAGGCTACATATAAGTCACCCCTCTGAGTGACGTAAGGTACACTGACCTAAGAGCTGGAGTGGACAGTACTATGTCGGTGGGAGAAGTTCTTCCACCAATGTAGCTACCGCTGCTGTAGAGGTCTCTCCCGTCGGCTTTGAGCGTCTGCATTAGCAGCGCTACAGCAGTGCAGCTGCATCGGTGCAGGTGCGCCGCTATAAGCTCTGTAGTGTAGCCATAGCTTCAGCCTGGATCTCTGCACTGGAACCTCCCTGGTTCCCAATCGTGTTAATGACACAGGCCCAACGCTGCTTGGGCACCTGTCAGAGTTTTCTTGGGAGTTTGTTTTCAGTGACCACAGAAAGAACATCTTCAAAGCGAAGCATGATTTATTCATTCCCCACAGCTACAAAGCCTGTAGAGCAAAGGGTAAAGGCAATAAAAGGCTACTACATGCATGGGTATTATTTACACCTTTGTAAATTCCCCCTCAGCCCAGTTAACTCCATCGCTGGCAGGGAGAAACAGCCAGCACCTGCCCACAGCATCTGTGTCTGTCTCTGTGCATTTGCCAAACTCAGTTTTTCACTGACACACCCTGATTAGCCTCTCCCAGCTCATCCAAATCCTCCCCCCGCCCCCCCCCCCACACTTTTCTAGGGCTGCGAGATTTAGAATCCCCTTTGATCCCAAACTTTAACCTTAGGAAGAGTAATCCATTTCAGCCTGGATTGAGCCAGATAGGAATATTCCCTAATAAACAGCGTTCCCATTATCTCCTCTAGGAGTCTTACTTTGTATTGTTTTATTTCTTTTTGGTTTCTCCCTTAACAACCCCCTTTGGTTTAACTTGGGGCATTCAGGCAGGTTAATATCAAACCCAAGGGGCATATGATATTTATAAAAAATACTACCCATAACTCCCGCATTCTTCAGAGGCAACCTGATGCAAATTCCCCATCACCACCCCAAATGGAGGCATAAATCCATTCAGCTGTATCTACTTCCCCAAGCCCGTTTTTAGTGATGAGGAGCAGGGAGGGGGAAATCTTAGGGCCTGATTCTGACTGGTGTAAATCGGGATTAGTTTTATGGACGCCAATGGAGTTAGACTGATGTACACCCATATGAGATGAGAGTGGGTCAATGCTGACTATTGAACATACTAGTATTTTATTATGTGTCTCTTTCCCAGTAGAGTAAGTAGAAAAATGCCCTGGCTGTAAACATGCTGGGCCAGATCCTTTGCTAGTATAAGTCACTGTAGCTCCATTGGAATCTACAGAGTTACACCATCTGAAAATCTGGCCTATTGAACTGGAGGTGGTTTTTCTATAGTCATGTTTGGTTTGTGGTAGTGCCTAAAGGCAAAGCTGGGACCCCATTGTAACAGGCATGGTAGAAACATCTGGTAAATGATAAGAGCCAGTCCCAAAGGGACATTTGCATGGTGCAGTAACTGCTTCACTTACCATACTGACTCCAGAGAAGATGTACTGATAGATTTCATACAGTGTCTCCACATGCTCCTTGCATGGCTCTCTTGCTGAAGTCAGTGGGATTTGCACGTGTGGAACAGTTGCAAGATTGACCTCTAGATGTCTCTCAAAAAGATGAAATTAAATGATTCTAGTAATATCAGTCTGAGTCAAAAGAAGTTGCAATTATATGAATGGACAAAATACTTGTATGGCTCGAACACAAAAGGGGTTCTAATGGGTCCTTTCCAATTCTGCTCTGGAGCCATCACAAAGTGATGTCCCTTCTAATTCACTCATGAAAAGCTGTTTGGTAGTAACACTATTTTTGGTGCAGAATTTGGTAGCCAGCGCTGACATCAAACTGTTTTTCCAAACTTCTTCTGATGGTATCATACACTTGGGAAAGCAACAGGAGGAGGAGTAAAGATCATATAGCAGACAGGTCTAACTCAGGGTAGACTGATAGAACCAGAAGATGCCTGTGAACCTGCAGAGACTGCGTGAGAGAGCAGAAACCACAATGTTGCAAGGGCCAACTTTCATCTTTACGTTTTGTGGAAGTCTGACTGTCTGTGGTAGAGGGCTGTGAAGATTAAACTTCTTGAAAGGAAAACTGTCTGAAAAACCAAAGTTGTGATGGCTGCCTGTAGTCAACGTGTTAGATTTTGAGGATGTAGTGTTAGCTTGGTTAATCTCACGAATAACACAAAGCATGTGTGTGTGTGTCTGTGTGCCAGCCTGCCAGCCATCAGGAACACCTTTCCTCTTTCTCTCTGCCTCATGGACACGCTGTCGCTTCAAATATAATTTGAAACGCATCCTTTCCCCCTTGCTGATGACTCCTGATTTCTCTCCCTCTCAGCTGATTATTTAGTATCTTGTGCTGTAATGGTGATATTTACCGTGCAAAGGCATTTTAGAACACACCTTGCAAGAAAGACCTTTATAGTGGTAGTAATAATTCTGTCTTACACTTACATAACTTTTATCCTGATAGATCTCAAAGTACTTTACAAACTGTGGTCCCAATGCTGTCATTGTGTCCCATGGCAAGTAGACCACATGCCCAGGATTACTTCTGAAGTATAGTGCTCCTCAGTGTAAAGAAGAGTAGCAGAATTGGGCCCTATATTCACACAGGACCAGTCTATTCCTGCCCCTTCTCCATTCAGGCACACACTATGTTGGAGGCAGAAGAAGCCTTCCCAACCTTTGCATGGCCACATAAGAGCCAAGCACCAGGTGTAGTCTTTGCACCCCCGCCATGCAGGGCCGCCCCAAGCGGCAAAAACAAAGAAACCCACGGCTGGAGCTGCGGAAGCAAATGAAATGTGCCGCCCCAGGAATAGCCGGAATGCCGCCCCTTCACATGTGCCGCCCCAAGCACCTGCTTCCTTTGCTGGTGCCTGGAGCCGGCCCTGCCTCCACGCACTCATTGGGGTGGCGAGCACCTCGAGGGATGGGGAGGAGTCAGGACCTGGATCCCTCCCTTTCTCTGTACTGGTCCGTGGAGTGAGGCTGTTGCATGGGGGAAATAAGCTGGAGCCTGCAGAAGTGTGTAGTGTACCAGCTGCTGTGTTCCTCCTGCATACCAGGGAGACTTTGGGAGGCACTCTGATTGCTCCCCCTGGGGCAGTATAACTTCCCCCTCCCTCCCACCCTGTGTTGGGCTGTGCCTTAAAGACACTACACAGCCCAAAGGAATCTCTGCAGTAGAATACGGCAAATGACTGAGACACAGCGTAGTGCACAGTGATAGGAGGGGAAGAGAGCTTCTTAGTGTGTTTTGAGAAGGGCGCAAGCTGTAAAATTCAGCTCTCAACTTTCCCAAAGTTTGCCGGTGCTTGCTCACCCAAACTGAACCTCTGCCTGCACCTATCGTTGCGCTTCTCTCTCTCCCCAGCTTTAATGAATTCCAACAAAACGCTTGCTGTTGTGACCCTTCAATCTGGAGTTGCGTCATCTTGCGGACGCTAATCCACTGGACTATCAAAAGTGACAGCTGCAGCAATGCATTACAAATTCCACATGCCCCCCTCCTCCAACACTGAAAATCTTGGATTGATTGCAAAGAACGATACCATTGCAACATGATGGTTCCGATATACATGCACAACAATCATGAAATGCAATGTTAAAGCACTTGGGCCAAATGCAATTTCGATCTCTGCAACTGAATTATTTGAATTAGTGGATATGATTGAGGTTTATTTCAGTGTCTCAATTAGGGTGACCAGACAGCAAGTGTGAAAAATCGGGACAGGGGTGGGGGTGGGGGGTAATAGGAGCCTATATAAGAAAAAGACCCAAAAATCAGGTCTGTCCCTATAAAATCGGGACATTTGGTCACTCTAGTCTCAATATTTGCCTGAGTTAAGCCATTGTGTTTAACCAAACTACGTTTGTAATGGAACCCAATGCCATACTTTGGGGTTTCATAAAGTCAGCACAGTTTTCATACCCGTAGTGCAAAACGTTTGTTATAACTACAGTGCATTTCAGAGACAAGTGTGCACACATGTTCCTTTTATAAGGAAACACCTGATAGGGAACGGGAAGTTTCATGATTTGCAACTGGCAGAACTGCAACTTTCAGGGGGGGTAAATCAGAGTAGCACCAGTGAAGTTGATGGAGCTTTGCCAGTTTATACAAGTGGAGAATCCATATTAGAATTTCCTTCAGATCGATCCTTTGAGGTGTGTGCGTGTCTTTTATGCCTACACATTCACATAGAGGCTATGTCCACACTGCAAGCCAGGGCTGAGATTTCCCTGCTCACGTGCACATGCATGCTTGCTTGCTTGCTTGCTTGCTTGCTTGCTTGCTTGCACGCACGCACGCACGCACGCACGCACGCACGCACGCACGCACGCACGCACGCACGCCCTCTGCTGCTGCTACCGTAGAAATATCTGTATGCAAGTGGGGGAATCCCACTCCAAGCTCATAGTGTAGACATAGGCACATGCACAGAATGGGAAAGTGATCCAGCCCCTAAAATTCCTGAATCCACATAGATCTCAAAACACTCACTAGGGGTAAGGACAAGGACTCACTGGCTCCTTCATAACCATCCTCCCATCTGTGCATGTGTGTGGTTGCTTCATTTGTTTACATTGACAAACATCATGAAACGTTGTTAGAGCACCTTCAACTGTAAAGCCTCTTTGGTCAGTTTACAGGGGCACCCATTAAAACCTTGCTGATTGCCTTAGATAACTTTGTATTTGTAGGTGCATAACTTGAGTATTTGCAATATACAGTGTCTTGCCTGTAGAGAGTACACCGCTGTTCAAGGAAACATTGCAGACTGATGTATCTTGTCTATCTTAGGTAACATTGGAAACAGTAGTGCATTCAAGAGTAAATATGGGTAAATGGAGTTTACTGACTTCTCCTTTGGCAAATATAGAGTTTAGTTTTGGAGTTTACCCACTTTTGATTTGGGGACTGTGAAGATTAATTTGTTTGTTTACCCACTCCCCCCCCCCCCAGTACACTGCTGGTTGGAAACTTTTTAAGGGCCACCACTGTATTTAAACCACTGATCAGCAGAAACTGGTTAGTTCTTTTTGAATCTTTATGGGGAAGGGGTGCATGTTCACCTTGTGATTTTTATTTGATTCACATAAATACTAATGATAATAAATTCCCTGTCATACATCCAGAGCACGTTGGCACACAGATATGATACATATTGTATCTGGCTCTATTCATATCCCAGTCGATTAAAACCAAAAATCAGGCAGGCATAATTTTAGAAGCAAAAATAAATAAATAAATAAATAAATAAATAAAAATCCTGGCCACTTCTTTTTTCTGGCTTCTGTCCTTCTTCCCTTTATTTTAAAATAAATCATTGCCTACATCAAACAATATAGAATCACATGGTGTCAATCCATGGCATAATACAGACAAACACAGCTGTTAAACTGAAACTAGTTAGAACTTTAATTGCTAATTAAATGTGTACTTTGTGTTCTTTGGCCATGAGGTTAGTCATTCCGGTATTCTGAATTGACCTATATTTAGCAAATAAGATTTTAATTGGTTGATAACACTAATTGCAGCACAAACACATTGTTCTAGTATTACATCCATTAGCTACAGTACATTATAACAAGATCCTTTCTTATTTGTAAGGGGCACCGTTGCAGCATCTGTGATTTGGAAGTAATGCAAGTAAGCTTTTCATGCATGGAGCCCACTGTTTTATTCCTGAGATTTGTGGGTGCCACAAATATAGGTGCCTCTGGGAATATTTTAAAGGCCTTTACTGTACAGCACGTGTCGAAAGCCGATGTAAGTGTGATGATGGCATGCTAGATTTCCAAAGGATTTGCTCCCTTATGTCTGTTGCAGACACCCATTTCCAACGTATTAACTTATTGTCCCAATAAACCGTTTGCTGTGTCCTCTCCAGTTACATTAGTCAGATGACCTTATGGGTAGAGCCCTGCACGGATACAAAATTTGTATCTTCATCTGGTCCTCAATCCACAAACATGGTCCACGGATATCCACATTCACGGATATAAAATGGATATCCACAGATTTTCAGGGCTCCACTTATGTGATAATACATTAGGATACTATCAATAAGGCCCCAATCCTGAGAGGTGTGGAGATCCTGACAACAGGAGTAGAGGGACTCAGCACCTTGGAGGACTGGACTGTTAGTGGTATCACAGATTCTAGTTTAATCTGAACACTAGCTCTACAGTGAGTTAAAGTTTTAAAAGATTTGTGACATGCTGAGTAATTTGCATCCCCAGTCTCCTGAATTCTGCAGTAGAGAAAGGGAGTCAGATACTTAGCTGTTGTAAATCAGCATAGCTCCATTGACTTCAGTGCCAATGTCTAGCAGCTAAGGAGCTGAATATTGATTGGCAAAGAAAAGAAATGAAACTTTTCAAACAATTGCTGGGGGGCAAGTTAGTATTTTTCTCCATGTGACTCTGACTGCTGAACACGAACAACAGAGGGTCTAAAAATCTTCTCCTATGAGTCTCCAGTCTTCAAGCTGTAGTAGACTTTAAAGCAGAGAGAGACTGAGCACGTGTGCTCTCTCAGCAGCCAAGCAGAAAAATAAAATCACTCTTCTGTTTACTAATTACCTTGGGGAGCACAAGAAAAGCGAAAGTTTTACAATGTAATCAGCAGAAAAGTTCTGTGTTCTAGTGAAATTTTGCTGAGTCTGTATGATCCTATTCTGCAGGAAACTGTGTTTTGCAATGCAGATGTCCTGGATTCCCTGAAGGGAATAAAAACAAATTCTGAAATCCCTCCTGACACAGATTTCTAATTTTCACCAGCTCCCCTGCACCTCAGAAGTTCGTAGAACCTGGCTAGTCAGCTTCCATCTTATTGCATGAGCAGCACTCTGCCGGGATATACAAGAATGAAGTTGAACTTGGGGCCAAGTATAAATGGATGTTTTTGTGCCAGCTATAAGAAAAATCATTCAGATTTCTGCTTTGCTGTAAGTGTAAACTGTTCTTGTTGGGGTTTTTTTGTTTTTGTTTTTGTTTTTTTGGTTGTTTATGCTTGCAACTCAGGAACAAGCAGTCTTTGTCTTTTGTGTGACTGACATTGGCTGCTCCAGTGTAGATACTAGGAATAAAGAAGGAAGATGCTGCCAGATGTAAGCCTTTCCCCTGAGGCGTGACTCAAGGCTCCTTCCTGGTGCTTGCTCATCAGAGTGGCTTCTACACGCTTCTCACATGGGTTGGATCCTCAGTTCTTTGTTGACTATCTGGTGCCTCCACCTAAGGTGACTCCTCTTTGTGCCTGGGATACAAGGGGTATTGTCCCTTGAGAAAATGACTGATACTACTTCTCTTAATGAGGAGTATCAGCAGCAAACAAAATATAATAATACACACCCCAGCAAATGAAATGCCGCACCCCAAAATAACAGCATACCAAAGGGAGACTTTACTGGGGCCAGGACACAGAGGGGCTAGGGAAGGAAAGGGTTAAGGTTAACTAATAAATGCTAAAACTTTAATAATGCAACAAATTCCCCACCTCCCACCGTTCACAACTGTACCCCAACCCCCAGCTCCCACCCTGGCACCTTCCCAGGTGGATGGAATGTGTAGGATGAGTCTGGAGATGGGGATAGCAGCGCTACAAACATTGGCCATCTTAAAGAAAGCAAAAGGGACTCTCCTACAGTGTTTTACCCCTGAATAGTAGAGCCCTGAAACCCAACCCAAATCCATCAGGGCCTGACTACAAGTGCCACGTCTGGGGTGGGGCAGATGGAAAAACAACCCGACCCTCTCGGTCCTGGGTCATGTTGGCTCTCCTCTTCCTGCCCATGGGGTTGGTGTGGCAGTGGGTGTCGCAGCCCCTGTGCATGGTGTGTGCTGAAGGGTGAGCGCACCTGAGGAGCTCGCTCTCCCCACCAGGACCCTGAGACCAAAGTAGCTGTCAGCTTTTCCCTCTGCGGCCCCGGGCTGGAGTCACTGTCAACTCCGACCGCTGGGGACCCAAGGCCAGAGGAGCTGTCAGCTCCCGCCACCCCGGGGCCAAAGGAGCTTGCCCTCCCCACCCCAGCCCCGCCGGGACCAGAGGAATTCTTGCCCTAACCTTGTGCATGCCCCTAGCTTTAGATTACCAATTCCAAACTTCCAATGTCAGAGTCTATGGGAATACCATTACTGTCAGCTCTAACACCGAAGCTTAAACTAACCTTTCAGCTAAATACTTATAAAGTCACAGCCTGTCAGAATAACATTACTGTCATTTCTAACACCTAGGCTAACAGGCACAACCTCAGATCATGCCTGAAATATTAACTAATAGACTCTCTTGTAGTAATAGAGTGTGAGGATGATCAACTCCCTGTCAATCAAAGGTTTTAATCCAAGCCTCCACTCACTCGTAAATGATACTACCATTATCTAAAACAAAGTGGGTGTTTTCTTATGTCTCATACATTTTCACATTAGAAGATTATTACAAGATGACAGGTCCATGCCATGAGTCCTGTAGACACTATGGGCTGGATCAGACAATCCATACTCATATTGGTGAATATTTACTTATACAGGTAATCCACTGACTCCAGTGGTAATACTTGTGTGAGTAACTGTTCCTGTACATAAGTCAGAGAGTCACAATCAGACCCTGTAAAAGAAAGCCCAGATAAACTAATACCACATAACTAAGGTCTTGGATTTCATCAAGATTTTTATTGGGTGTTTGTGACCTGCTGGAGACCAGTGTATGGTGCTAAATTTTGATTTGGGTGTCTCTCATCAGGATGGAAGTCGACAGTGATACAAACTGTCCAGTCTGTAGAGTCACACACTGTAGGAAGAGGAATCTTTAAGCATTAAACTCTCCAAGACGGTGGTATAATGTACACTCTGATTCGCTCCTACTAAAATTTCAGTCACCATATTATTTGTTGAATGTTTATTGTCCTCTGACAAAAAATGAAAATTCAAGATTATATCCCTGAGGTTAGACAAGGTTTTGTTTCTCTTTACACTAAAGCCCCTTGACACCACTGTGGCAGTGTAAAGTGCCTTTAGTGTAAATGACACTTACTGTGGGCCTGATTCTCAAAATACCTGTGTGTAATTTCATATTGTGTAACTCTTCAGAGCACGCTATGCAACATCTCCAATCAGAAGTAAGTACTCTTTAGCAACTCTGACATTGCAGCATTACTTCAAACAGCTGCTGTGGCAATATCATTGCAAAAATTACTACCTTCTGGAGTCAGGAATTCTGAGCATGTCATGGCCCGCTGGTTTGCTCAGTCTTTTGGTAGTAGATAGTTCAAGGCTGGGTCACCTCTAACAGAAGTTGATGACCAAACGCCACCTTTAAGAATGTTGAACATCTTTTTATAATCTATTCTTATATTTTCATTTAATATTTGATATACATTACCTAGTAATATATAAATGACCAAATATAGCATTTTAGGTGCTTGAAGTAAGACAAGTGTGTCTTTAATGTACACAATAAAAAAACTATTAAACTGCACATTTGGCTAGTTCCTCAGGGCTTTCATGTGTAAATTCTGCTCTGTGATGCTGCTCTGAGGGGTCCTATTTGACTCCCTTGGCAGCATAGAATCATAGAATATCAGGGTTGGAAGGGACCTTAGGACGTTGTCTAATCTAACCCCCTGCTCAAAGCAGGACCAATCCCCAATTTTTGCCTCAGATCCCTAAATGGCCCCCTCCAGGATTGAACTCACAACCCTGGATTCAGCAGGCCAATGCTCAAACCACTGAGATATCCCACCCCCAGTTACAAGCCGTGCTGCCATTTAACATGCCCTTCCTCTTTCTTCCCCTACCCCCTGGGACTGGAAAGTGGAAACCATATAGAAAAAGTGTTGATGTAAATGCTGCTTTAACTCCTGCACAGATTTCTGCGTGGAAATCTAGCTGGTTGTGAAAGGAGCATGCTACGGAGAGCAGGCTACTCTGCAACTCTGCCCCCTATTGGCCTCCTCTCTACCCTTGGCAACCCAGATTCACTGAATGCATGGAGTAGGCAAAGAAACACATGTGTATTCATGGCTGATTATATTTGAAGCCCTGAATGATCTGGTATGTAGTTTCTTCAGAGTCTGCCTGACACCCCCCATGCTATCACCATAGTTGAGATTTTCTGGGATGGTGTAGCTACCGGTCTCTTGTGTTCAACTAAATGAACTCCACCAAAATGACATGAGGTTTCGCAGTTGAGGGTTTCTATGTCTGGAATACTTTGCCCTTGGAAGTATGCCAGAGACAGCGTTTGGTGAGTTTCAGAGTATGATAGGAAATGTTTATATTGAATTTAGCATTTAGTTAATTTGACTTTGTCTTGTTTTCGATCGCTTCAATATTTGTAGTAAGTTTGGTAGCAGCAGTACTTATACTAACCACTGGGGTAGCTGTGTAGATTATGGATCTGAATTAGTTATTTCCGTCTGGGTAAAGTGAGTCTAAAATGCTATCAAATTAAAATTCTCCATTCACCTACACTCCTGGTATCATTTTTCACACAATTTGCGCAGTTGTAAATGACTACACGAGGGGTGAGGCAGTGGGGAATCAGGGCCTATGCACTTCTAATTTTGCATAAAAGCACTTGGATGTCATGGTTAAAGCACTTTAGAAACTCCGGCATAAATATTCTAAGTTCTAATGAACAGGGATGCTGGTAAAAATAGTGTGGCTTATATACCAGTTTATTGGAATTCCAGTGTTAGAATGAGTGTGTTGCAGTGGTGGATTTAGAAATCATTTACCTCTCCAGTGATCACCGAAAGTACACAGTGACCTTGGTAGAAAGTCTGTAGTGGAGTTCAGTTTGAATATCAGCACTCTGAGAACTGTGGATGCTGAGCAAGAAGCCAAATTAGCATGCACTTTTGCATGATCTGGCTCGCTGCCTGGGCACTTTCCCATAGTGCTTGGAGCACTGATTAAGGCAGCCAACTATAAATCATTAAGGCACATGTCAATGAAGCTCTTGAGATACCATTGAGAATAGAAGAATCATATCCTCTCCTTACTTGATTCATGAAGCTGTACTCCGTTAAAAATCCATTCAAATCTACGAACTGGTACTTGTTGTTAAACTGGTAGTTTACATTCAGCAGACATTAGCTGCAATTATTTACCCATGGCTAACATGGAAAAAAACTCTGTATTCTCTTTGGATTTTTCTGTTGTTAAACTTTTCCCACTGCATGATCTTATCTGTGTCAGTGTATAACCACATCCCGGACATTAGTTTTGTCAGGTATGTCTTACGGAAAATGTATCAGAACACATACTTTTAAATTTTCCACTGGAGGTCACTGAAATGTTTTAAATCCATCTAAAAATCTCATTTTCTTTGTGCTCCAGGAATCCTGCTGTAACTTGCTTTTATAAATACACCACATTATACTATCACATGAACTATGAAAACTAATCTTCCTGGAGCCCAACAGGAGCCCAATAACTATTTCTGTCTCCTTGCCAACAGCTGATGTAACCAGCCTATGATATGCATGTGCAAACTTGTAATCTGAACACAATATTGTTTCCTTCACTTTCTGGGGATATATCATCAGTCAGCATTAAAAGACATTGTCTGGATGAAAGCCTCTTACAAAAGCTCTGCAAACCTGAAGGGGGAAAACTCCATCAGCATGTGGGAAGTTTTCCAAATTGCTAATTGATCAGTGGACTTTCTGCCATCAGATGTCTTAAAATACGTGCTGGCAGTTTTGTACACACCTTGTTACCAAAGCTCACCACATACTGATGAATACAAGGTGTATGGTAAAAAGCTATGCAGCTAGATCTCCAGTCTTAAGTTAGATCTTAAGCTAGATCTTAAGTGTTTTGTTCTTCCTGGAGCTTGATATAGCCGTATCTGTCCTTGAACTAATCTATTCTGTTGTAGGGAGGAGTCATGGCCCCAAAGAATTGCATCTTACTTAGAACGTAAGCTCTTAGGAAGAGAGACAAAGGCCATTTCAACAGTTTCAAATATGGGTACCTAAAGTTAAGCACCTAGATCCTTAGTCAGGTATTTAAATAAGTTTTCAGAGGTGATGAGCATCCACACCTCCTGTTGACTTCGGGACACTTATTTAGATGCTTTAATATGGATTTGGGTGCAACTTTAGGCACCCAAGTATGAAAATGCAGGCTTTTTTGTCTTTTAATTTCTATAAAGCACCATGGCATGTTTATTGTGCTGCAGGGAAACATAAGCAAAGCATTGGAAAAGCTTTTTACCTGCTGCCATGGGGCAGGTTTGCAGATCGACTGGAGACGGGCGGCAGTAATGCACAGCCCTGTCCGTGCTTCCCAAGTCCATCTCCCCATGATAGGAGAGGTACGAGGCTTATGGAGCATCCTCTGGCCACTAGGCTACACTGTCAGTTGTGGAGCCACTCTGCTCCAAGGATTAGGAGAAGGAGTCCTCTGACTTTTGCCCCAGTGGTGTTTCTCTGTTACTTGTACTGGGAACTGAGAAATAATTTGGCCCAGTTTGTGTATTATGCAGTATCATGTGAGGAACGGCACTGAAATATAATATGGTTCACTGGCTTTTGAATGTGGCTTTAAGTGTCTGGCCCACAGTACCTGTACAAAACACAATTTTAAAATAATATCATATTACATGATCCTGAAATATGAGTCAGATGAAACTTATATATTATATATGTTGTAAAAATTATAATATAGTACAAAATAAAAATGAAAAGAGAAGTCATTTCAAAATGAAAATTTGAAACATTCTGAAAATGTGAAAATGGAAAGTTTTGACATTGTTGGAACTTTTTTTTCTTTTGGTTTTCTTCTGAAATGAAATTGTAGCAAAATCAACTCAGTTTTGGGAAGCAATTTGATTAAACTGTATGTTTCAATGGAACATGGTTCTGTCTGTCTCTCAGAGCAGCTGTAATTTTGAATAATTTTGTAGCCTTTATGTTCAAATCTTGATAGAATACTGTACATTGTAAAATGAATGATTTCAAAGTATGTTTTGGAAAATTTCAGAATTTTGTTTTGATTTGCAAATTTTGTTTTGGAATTTTGAAATTTTGTTTCAAATTACCTTTTATTATTATTTCACATTAGTTCATAATATGACATAATAGTAAACTATTTTATTTTAAAAATCATTTATTTAAAAATATTTAAAAATCAGCTGCTACTTAGTACGGATTGAAATATCTTTTTCTAGATCTAAAAGTCCTGTTTGTGTTGCAATGAAACAGTTTGACTACTGACATATAATGAAATAATGTCAAAATAATAAAAATAGTATAAAAATGAATCTCCCCTAAAATTCAAAAATGAAATTTCAGAATTCTGAAATGAAAACTCAGAATTCCAAACCAAAATTCCAAATCTAAAACCTGAAATTTTTGAAAAGAAAATTTGCCAAAACTGAAAATTTGTCTTTGGAATTTCTAGTTTATGGGAAATTTCATAAATATTTGTTTTCATTCTGAATCAGAACATTTTTTTTAATGTGAATTTTTCCTGCGTATCAGAAATTCAAAGTTTCTATGTGCTCTTGGTGAAATATCTGACTTTTGCAGAGTTTTGGACAGATTGTCTATCATCTTGAGGTCATTTTGACCTAGTTCATCATCAGTGAGTAAGTTAAACTTTTACATTTGAACTGCTATGCCACCAATTTGAGCTCACATTTGAGGATCATTTGTTGCATCCTCTGCAAAATCTCAAGTTGCACACAGAATATACGAAATTTTTCAAAAACTGACTCCAATGCTTCTGCATGGAGATCCTATCTATTGGACAGAAGACATGAATGTCTACTGCTATATTTCCACTTCATACTTTAGGTCCTGAAATATAGCGTTTCATGTGGACGATTTTTACAAAAATAATGTTGTGATTTTGTAAACCGTTAGCCCAGATGGTCAGGGATGCAGACCCATGCTCTGTGTGTCCCTAAGCCTCTGACTGTCAGATGTTGGGGCGGGGGGGTGGATCACTCAATAATTGCCCTGTTCTGTTCATTCCCTCTGAAGCATCTGGCATTGGCCACTGTCAGAAGACAGGATACTAAGCTGGATGGGCCATTGGTCTGATCCAGTATGACCATTCTTATATTCTTATGATACGGTTAATTCCGTAGTGAGCTGCCATGTCAACTTCAAAGTGTGCCCTAGCAAAGAGCATATGTAGATCATAGTTCCTCCTGTTACACTCTGGTTGCTACACATTGATACTAAGCCTTCCATATGAGCAACACCATCATATCATTGTACATGACAGTTGTTGGTCCTCAGATTTAAGTTCAATAACATATCTACTGATAAGATTACCTCTGCTGAGGTACAGGCTGCATTGTACAATGCAATTAACTCTTCATGAACATTCATGTCATAATCCACTTATTGCAGGCATAAAACCACTTGCTCTTTGCTGAAGTCTTTTGTTTCACCTACAATAATAGTATACCATTTTCTATAAATTTTCTCAGAAATATCTCTTATGATTTTAAGAGCCATTATTTCCATTATCTCATTCTGAATAACTGGACTTGAGATTTTGTCTTGACTCTTTTCAGAACCATATTTTGTTGGCAAACAAAGCAATTGCAGACAACCTCTCCACTTCGGGGCATTTTTTCAGCTATTCAGTATAATAGCTTCGCAGTACAAGTCCTTGTCAGGCAAGGTAATATATACTACTTAGTATTTTCGATAGTTTCTTCATGTTTTATTCTTTCTTCTGAGAGTACTGAAAACTTAGCATGTCATCATTGTTGTCTGTGGTCTTTTGAAGAATATAAACTGCATCAGGGTGCCACAAAGAAGCTTGGTGCCTCCGAAATTTGTCTTGAGCCTTTTCCCAGTTAGGGAATCCAGACTGTATGAAAGCTTCACTTGTGTGCTTAATCAAAAGTAGTTTTTGAGCGAACGTTGTATTTTTTTTTGGCAAAAAGTGCAGATTCATTGACTCTGACATATTTTATGAATTTGTGCCAATTTCACTGTAGTGTTTGAGTCAAAGCAAAAAACAAACAAACAAAAACAATTAACAAAGCAAAAAAAAAGAACAACCAAAATTCCAAAAAAATTGAAATGTTTAATTTTGACATTTCTCAAATGAAATGTTTTAGTTCAAAAGCTCTTTTCATTTAGAAATTTCCTTTAACTTTTAAAAAAATTACATATGGTTAAAAATGGCAATTGGGTGATCCATTCCCCCTCTTCCAATCCGAGGTTCTGGCAGTCAGAGGTTTAGGGACATCAAGAGCATGGGGTTACATTCCTGACCTTTAGCCACAGATGGACCTATCCTCTATGAACTCATCTAATTCTTTTTTGAATCCAGTTATATTTTTGGCCTTCACAACATCCCGTGGCAACGAGTTCCACAGGTTGACTGCGTGTTGTGTGAAGAAGTACTTCTTGATATCCATTTTAAACCTGCTGCCTATTAATTTCATTGGGCAACTCCTGGGTCTTGTGTTATCTGAAGGGTAAATAACACTTTTCTATTCACTTTCTACTCACTATTCGTGATTTTATAGTCCTCTGTCATATTCCCCCTTAGCTGTTTCTTTTCTAAAATGAACAGTCCCAATCTTTTTAATCTTTCCTCATCTGGAAGCTGTTCCATACCCCTAATCATTTTTATTGCCCTTCTCTGTACCTTTTCTAATTCTATATCTGTTTTTGGGATGGGGGCAACCAGAACTGCACACAGTATTCAAAGTGTGGACATAGCATGGATTTATATAGTGTCATTATGATATTTTCTGTCTTAACATATATATATATTCATTTCCTGAGAATTCCAAACATTTTTTGACTGTTGCTACACATTGGGTGGATATTTTTAGAGAACTATCCATGACAACTCCAAGATCATAGAATCATAGAATCATAGAATCTCAGGGTTGGAAGGGACCTCAGGAGGTCATCTAGTCCAACCCCCTGCTCAAAGCAGGACCAACCCCAACTAAATCATCCCAGCCAGGGCTTTGTCAAGCCTGACCTTAAAAACCTCGAAGGAAGGAGATTCCACCACCTCCCTAGGTAACCCATTCCAGTGCTTCACCACCCTACTAGTGAAAAAGTTTTTCCTAATATCCAATCTAAACCTCCCCCTCTGCAACTTGAGACCATTACTCCTTGTTCTGTCATCTTCTACCACTGAGAACAGTCTAGATCCATCCTCTTTGGAACCCCCTTTTAGGTAGTTGAAAGCAGCTATCAAATCCCCCCTCATTCTTCTCTTCTGCAGGCTAAACAATGCCAGTTCCCTCAGCTTCTCCTCATAAGTCATGTGCTCCAGCCCCCTAATCATTTTTGTTGCCCTCCGCTGGACTCTTTCCAATTTATCCACATCCTTCTTGTAGTGTGGGGCCCAAAACTGGACACAGTACTCCAAATGAGGCCTCACCAGTGCCGAATAGAGGGGAATAATCACGTCCCTCGATCTGCTGGAAATGCCCCTACTTATGCAGCCCAAGATGCTGTTAGCCTTCTTGGCAACAAGGGCACACTGTTGACTCATATTCAGCTTTTCGTCCACTGTAACCCCTAGGTCCTTTTCTGCAGAACCGCTGCCCAGCCATTCGGTCCCTAGTCTATAGCAGTGCATGGGATTCTTCCGTCCTAAGTGCAGGACTCAGGATCTCTATCTTGAGTGGTAACATATAATTTAGACCCCATCATTTTAGGTGAATAGTTGGGATTATGTTTTCCAATGTGCTTCACTTTGCACTAGGGCTGTCGATTAATCACAGTTAACTCACATGATTAACTCAAAAAAATTAATCGTGATAAAAAAGTAATCGTGATTAATTGCAGTTTTAATCACACTGCTAAACAATAGAATACCAATTAACATTTATTAAATATTTTGGATGTTTTTCTACATTTTCAAATATATTGATTTCAATTACAACACAGAATACAAAGTGTACACTGCTCACTTTATATTATTATTTTTATTACAAGTATTTGCACTGTAAAATGATAAACAAAAGAAACAGTATTTTTCAATTCACCTCATACAATACTGTAGTGGAATCTCCTTATCGTGAAAGTGCAATTTACAAATGTTGATTTTTTTTTGTTACATAACTGCATTCAAAAACAAAACAATGTAAAACTTTACAGCCTACAAGTCCACTCAGTCCTACTTCTTTTTCAGCCAATCACTAAGACAAACAAGTTTGTTTACATTTACGGGAGCTAATGCTGCCGACTTCTTATAAACAATGTCATCTGAAAGTGAGAATAGGCTTTTGCACGGCACTTTTGTAGCCAGCATTGCAAGGTATTTACATGCCAGATATGCTAAACATTTGTTTGCCTCTTGATGCTTCGGCCACCATTCCAGAGGACATGCTTCCATGCTGATGACACTCATTAAAAAAATGCGTTAATTACATTTGTGACTGAACTCCTTGGGGGAGAATAGTATGACCCCACTCTGGTTTACCCGCATTCTGCCATATATTTCGTGTTATAGCAGTTTCAGATGATGACCCAGTGCATGTTGTTCATTTTAAGAACACTTTTGCTGCAGATTTGACAAAACACAAAGAAGGTACCAATGTGAGATTTCTAAAGAGAGCTACAGCACTTGACTCAAGGTTTAAGAATCTAAAGTGCTTTCCAAAATAGGAGAGGGATGAGGTGTGGAGCATGCTTTCAGAAGTCTTAAAAGAAGAACACTCTGATACGGAAACTACAGAACCCGAACCACCAAAAAAGAAAATCAACCTTCTGCTGGTGGCATCTGACTCAGATGATGAAAGTGAACATGCATTGGTCTGCACTGCTTTGGATCGTTATTGAGCAGAACCCCTCATTAGCATGGATGCATGTCCTCTAGAATGGTGGTTGAAGCATGAAGGGACATATGAATCTTTAATGCATCTGGCGCGTAAATATCTTGCAACACCGGCTACAACAGTGCCATGCAAATGCCTGTTCTCACTTTCTGGTGACATTGTAAACAAGAAGCGGGTAGCTTTATCTCCTGCAAGTGTAAACAAACTTGTTTGTCTGAGTGACTGACTGAACAAGAAGTAGGACTGAGTGGACTTGTGGGCTCTGAAGTTTTACATTGTTTTGTTTTTGAATGCAGTTATTTTTTGTACTAAATTCTACATTTGTAAGTTCAACTTTCATGATAAAGAGATTGTATTACAGTACTTGTATGAGGTGAATTGAAAAATACTAGTTCTTTTGTTTTGTATAGCACAAATATTTGTAATCAAAAATAAATATAAAGTGAGCACTGTACACTTTGTGTTCTGTGTTGTAATTGAAATCGATATATTTGGAAAAGTAGAAAACGTCCAAACATATTTAAATAAATGGTATTCTATTATTGTTTAACAGTGTGATTAATCATGATTAATTTTTGTAATCACTTGACAGCCCTACTTTGCACGCATCAACATTGAATTTAATCTGCCATTTTGTCACCCAGTCACCCAGTTTAGTGAGATCATTTTGTAACTCTTTGCAATCTGCTTTGGACTTAACTATCTTAAGTAATTTAGTATCATCTGCAGACTTTTCCACCTCACTATTTACCCCCTTTTCCCAGATCATTTATGAATATGTTGAACCGCACTGGTCCCAGTACAGATCCTTGAGGGACCCAACTATTTACCACTTTCCAGTGTGACAATTGACCATTTATTTCTACCCTTTGTTTCCTATCTTTTAACCAGTTACTGATCCATGAGAGGACCTTCCCTCTTATCCCACATCTCATTACTTTGCTTAAGAGCCTTTGACGTGGGACTTTGACAAAGGCTTTCTGGAAGTCCAAGTACACTATATCCCTCTTGTCCACATGCTTGTTAACATCATCAAAAAATTCTAATAGATTGTTGAGGCATTATTTCCCATTACAAAAACTGTGTTGATTCTTCCCCAAAATACCATGTTCATCCATGTGTCTGATAATTCTTTTCTTTACTATAGTTTCAACCAATTTTCCTGGTACTGAAGTTAGGTTTACAAGCCTGAAATTGCCAGGATCGCCTCCGGAGCCTTTTTTAAAAATCAGCATTATGTTAGCTATCCTCCAGTCATCTCTTACAGAGACTGCTTTAAGTGATAGGTTACATACCAGAGTTGTTAGCTCTGCAATTTCATAGCTGAGTTCCTTCAGAACTCTTGACTGGTGACTTATTACGGTTTAATTTATCAATTTGTTCCTCCTCTATTTACATCTCAATGTGGGACAGATCCTCAGATTTATCACCTAAAAGAATGGCTCAGCTTTGGGAATCTCCCTCGCATCCTTTGCAGTGAAGACCAATGCAAAAACTATAGCATTTAGCTGGCCTTTTGGTTATATATAGTCATTATGTTCTTTGTAGAACTGCCTAGAATGCAAAAGAATGAAGAAAGGAAAAAGCCTATATCTGATCTGTTGATTTAACTGGAAAACAATTCCTTTTATGTGCCTCTTTCAGCCAGGGATTCTGACAAGGAAAAGACTATAAATAAGGTAGTAGCTGGAGGTCCTTTGACCCCAAGGCATGATAGGACAGAGGCCAGAGGCTGCAAAAGGACAGACAGAGAATTATTGCTCCATGATGTCTGATCGTCTGTTTTCTCCCCTCTTCTTTTGTGAAAAGAGCACATGGAACTCATGTTATGGGGGCGGGAAGAGAGGAAAAAAGAGCCAATTAAAAGGCTATGGGAGTCATCCCCAGAGGAGAGGCAGCTGGCTGGACCTATCCCAGGTTCCCCTAGAGAGAGTGGATCAGAAGTCCAGGTGCACAAAGAGAGGAGAGAGAGAATCAGTAACCCTCATCAGAGAAGAAGGGAAACAGCCAGTTTAGCTGCAAAAGGAGTGGGAGAAGCACGGGCAGGTCACACAGAATTCCCCTTTACAAGAAATGGAGACCCTGCTGAGCTATTTCCCAGCCAGAGGGAGGGAAGAGAGAAGCCAGAGCCTGTTGCAGGAGACACCTTCAACCTGGCCCTGGCTATCAAAGCCATCTGATATTCTGGGGCAAAGTAAGGGACTCCAAGCAGCTGAGACCATCAGATGGCTATCTCCCTCCTGGTTTGAAGAGAACAAACTGAATTATCACGGAACTGTCTCTGCGACAGTAATTAAATAGTATACAAACCATATTCAGCAGCTATTATTTTATGTTCTTTTTAACTCTAGCCCTCCCCATCACACAGAAAATAGTTGTCTATGCCACTGACCACCCTTTTCTTATACACATTGAGCCAAACAAATCAGCACCTTTCACTGTTCGTTTGTCATCTTCAAAATCCTTTAATTTAAATCGGAGTTGAGAACAAACATCGCAATTTGTTTTACTGCCCAAATTCTGCTCCGAAATTATGTTCCAACGTCCCTAGGACTGTTCGTATTTATGCTCCTGAGTCCATCTGTCATTGTCGTGCTCGTTCAAAACTATGCTCAGACATCATGCTTCCTTCCACTTCCTCTTCATCTGGTTCAGAGACCATCTTCCCACAGTGCAACCAACTGCACTGCCAATAAGATACAGGTGTGTGGCTGTTGAAAGAGACAGAAATGAGAGAGAGCGGAGCGAGGACAGTTCCGTATTCATAGTGTGTACATCCCAAGCTACCTTGTCCATCTGTTATATTTTCTTATTAGTAGCAGGTGAGCACCTAACCATGAAGGATTACAAGAGCAGAGAAGGAACTGGTACAAGAAGGGTGATGGGATAAACAGTCAACAACAGAAGTAACGTTCTTTTCCCAGTCCTAAAGTAAACATTTTTGTTATTTTCCCATGTAATGGCTCTTCTTTGAAGTGACAAGGTCCATTGACTAGGCATTAAATGATCTAGATAATGTTTCTCAAAAGGCAGAATCATATGCACCTCAGCAGAATAAGGAAAAGTTAAAGTTGTGGATATAAGCAATCTAAACCAACACAAGAAGATTCTCTGTTTGATTTAGACAGTTCATACCTAGGATCTCAGTGAAATTTTTATTTGACAACTTTGGAACAAGATCCTTTTGATATTTCATGTACCAAGTCCTGCAGCGGGTCAGACGTGATAAGATAGATTTCATGCATGTGACTAGCTAGAATAGTGCCCGGAGCATTCTAGAAGGTGCTATAATTTGCTCCTCTTCAGCACAAGTCATGTTTTGTTCTTGTCTCTTTATCTTCATAGCCCCAGAAATCAGTTCTGATGTCACTGTAACGTTAGATGCCTGATTAAATCAGTCTGAAGGACAACTATATTAGAGTCTTGCATAATGTAACACAGAGATGATTCAAGGGAATGGCGTCTGAGGTATTTAAACTATACTTTTTAAAGTTTGTAACACAAATTAAAAAGACAATTTAAAAGTAATATATATGAACATGAAAGAAACTTGAAGGTTACAGTAAAGATGAGATGGCCCTGATTTTTCTATTATCTTGCATCTTGTGTAGTCATTTGAACCAGTGCAAAGTGAATATAAGATGCTATCAAATCAGAAAGGTAGTATGTTATACTCCTGGTGCACTTGTGTAAATAATTAAACAAGCGGCAGGACAACAGAGAGCCAGGCTTGAGAGAGAGTGAAATGAGTCTCTGTGTGTGTGTGTGTGTGTGTGTGTGTGTGTATGGTATACTGTGATGTTCCTACATAAAATAGGAATATGCTATTTCTAGTGAAGCCAGCAGTCTAATCTGATTGGTACAGGCCAAGACTTACCAAGACCCTGTGTGGCGACATCACAGGCTGTTTTGATTAGCTTGAAAGCTAAAGAGTCCAGATTTTGTCTGTGTCCTGAAGTCTCAATGTTATATTCATTACAAGTGAGCCCTTTATCATCATTACAAGTCTCTCCTTTACCCGGGGATAAACCAGCAGATTATGGCACTGAGTTAAACAGGTCATTTTGCTGTATGAGAGTTTACAGTGAGGTCTCCAGCAGTAACCATTAACTGGAAAACCATTAGTTATCAGTTAATTGCACAGCTACAGTAAACCAGATATAGCTGCTTTTAGAAATGTCCCAAGAGGAAAAGAACAGGAGAGGGAATCAGTCTAACAGCTGGCAGTGTATCGGTTGCTAACACTGGCAAAACTTTGCTAAAGGATTTCCTTAGGGTTCCCTGCTACAGTTTCAGGGATCTAGGACTACAGGTGTATGTCTTTCTGGGTGGTGCAGAAGGAAGAAAAGGATTGCAGGATCTAACTCTACAGGTTCTGACCTGAGAGCCCCTTAATTTATATGCTGCATCTTTGGGACTGATAGGTGAAAGTATGCTCCTGCAGAAGTGGGCAGCATCCAGCAAAAAGGCAAAGTGATGATCAGAGCTTCTCATTAATTGGTAAAGTCATTTAGTTAGTTTCCAAGAAGTGCTAAACCACCAGCTACGGCCAAAGAGGATGAAAAATGCCCATTTAGCAAAAAATGCTTGTTTGTAGCTAGTGCTGTTTGGAAAATTTGTCTTCAAAATATTTTCCCCCGTTTTTTACCAGTTGTGGCTCTAGCAAAGATAGCAATGTAGCAAGTTTTAGCTAAAACACAACAAATTAGAATACTTCTGTTGTTGTGGTCTCTTTTTTGAAGAATAAATACGGCAACTGATAGGAACTCGTATTTCCTAAGTCCCCTCCTTCAGATGTGAAACTGGTTGAAAACGGGAGGGAGAGGAAGGAAAATCATGAGAATTTCCACACAAGAAATTCATTTTTGTTTTTAAATTTAAAATTTGAAAATTGTTGACCAGCTGGATAGCTGGTTGAAAATAGGAAAACAATTTTGCAGAAATTTCAAAAAAAAAATCTGGATTTTTAAAATTCAATTTGAAATTGTATCAAAAATTTTAAAATTTCAAACCAGCTGTATCCATATATGAGATTAATATCATTGGTGGTGGCAGTTCCTTTCAGCTAACACAATTGTACAAGCCTTGGTTACCTCCCACTTTGACCTCTGTCTCTTCTTCCTCTCTAGGTTCTTTCCCTTCCAGTCCAGCCAAAATCATCTTTCTTACCCACCGGAAAGATCAAATTACTCCGCTATTTGAATCCTTCTGCTGGCTCTCCATTGCCAACTGATTTATACTTAAGGTTCTTGTCCTCAGGACTCTGCCCCAGCCTGTAACTTTACTCTGGTTTCTTTCTTCTCCTTCTTCATTCCACCAATGATGCTAGCCTTACAGCTCCCGTTCGTGCATTTTACTACATTACTCCATACCTCTCTCTATGTCTGGAACAACATTTCTATCCCAGAGCACTAACTTCCTTCTTTCTTGTAATTTAAAATGCTCCGGAAAACCCATTTTGGGGGTATTTCCCACATTGGGTTGTTCTTTCTGTTTGTTGGGACTGAGGTGTGGACATGGCATTGTACTAGAACTACACCTGCAGAAAAGCCAGAGACAGTAATATGGTTTTAAGGATAATTTCCACCTACTTCTAACATTTTCTAGGAATGTTGGTGTGCTAATGCTTCACATTATTAGTATTATTATCATCATCATGACTAGGAATCCTAGTCATGAACCAGGATTAGGTTTATACAGCTAGGCGCTGTATAAACACACAACAAAATGACAGTCTCTGTCCCAAAGAACTTACAGTCTAACTTCGTCTTTTATATTGAACATTTGCTATGGAAAAGCAGTCCACGGGGCCCTCCAAAGTCCTGGAAAAAATAATAGGGGAGGAGGGAGAGAGTTTCTGAGTGAGTTGGGTGTCCTAACGGTTGCTTATTAAGAAATGGTGAAAGACTCCAAAATGGAAAGAAATATGCCATGCTGGAGGGAAGGGGAGGGGTGAAGATGTTGCCTTGTGACTGCTAAAGATTTCAAAATGTAGCATTCATTTGTTCCCTGTACCTTTGTGCTACAGATTGTATGAATAAGAGTGTAGACATCGCACACTGGGAACTGTCAGTGCTATCTTCAGCAGGTTTTCATACATCAAGTATCCTGCAATCAGGGCCGGTGCAAGGAAGTTTCGCACCCTAGGTGAAACTTCCTTGCACCAGCCCTGCGCCGCGCCCCCACAGCCCGCTCCCTCCCACCCCCCCAGCCAGTTCCCCCTGCCCGCAGGAGCTCGGCCCTCCCCCCAATGTCGCCCCCCACCCAGCCAGGTCCCCCACCTGCGGGAGCTCAGTCTCCCCCCACCTGCGGGCCGCTCAGCCCCGCCCCCGTGACTCACCGGCCGCAGAAGCTGAGCAGGGAGCTCGGGGCGGCTGGGTGGCTCGCGGCGGCTGCCCCTGGCTCCCAGCTTAGCGCCTGAGCGGGGGGGCGGCGGAATGGCTCGCGGCGGCTGCCCCCGGCTCCCCGCTCAGCACCTGAGCGGGGGCGGCGGCTCCAGGCCCCCGGCGGCTGCCCCCAGCTCCCCGCTCAGCGCCTGAGAGGGGGGGCGGCGGAGTGGCTCGCGGCGGCTTCCCCTGGCTCCCCACTCAGGCGCTGAGCGGGGAGCTGGGAGGCAGCCACACGCCGCCCCCCAAATCTTGGTGCCCTAGGCAACCGCCTAGGGTCGCCTAATGGGTGCGCCGGCCCTGCCTGCAATCGCCTTCCCTTCGTGAGTGTTTTGCAAAGGCCGGATTGTTTCAACTTTGATTTTACTATCCAGGAAGAATGGCAGGGTTTTGCAGTCAGTGTATCTTGCTGTAAACAACTGCACAAAGTTCAGCACAACAGCAGACCAGGCCCATTGAATCGAAAGCTTGAGTCAAAACATATTCAGTTGGGTTCTATGTGGTGTGAAGTGGGCTAGTCCCATATTTGTATTTAGACTCAACCACTGTGCTCATAGCTGACTAGCACAGGTTAAGTGTATAAAACTCAGGCCCAGTTAAGGCTAACATCCTAAAATGAATCTGACTAGTTTCTGTGAAAAGAAAATCAATGGTTTCATTCTCCCATAACCTCGCAGTTCTGTTTAGCAACCCAAATATTGCTGCTATTTTTAAATTCATACCACGTAAGTAGTGCTTCAGGTTCTTATTGAGGTATTTGATCCATTATTTATGTTTATAATATGCAGTGATCTCTAAAGATAAGAAAGAAAGTCAAGGAAAATAACATAGACCCTAATCCTGCAAGGATCTCCGTGCAGTTAGACCCCTATGTCTTTCATGTGATACTCCTGAGCGCATTCTGCACCAAAACATTTAAAATTCTGCATATAATATTTTAAAATTCTGCAAAATTCTGCAAATTTTATTTAACAAATAAATGCGAAGGCTCCAGCATGGCATTGGGGAGGACAGGCCAATGGCTGCACAGAGGTGGGAGATCACTGGGCAGCTTCCCCCACCCCCAGGACATGGACTCAGCAGTGAGGCTGCACCGAACCCTGACACAGCACAAGGACCAGGCCTGCCCCAGAAACACCCCAGGGCCCTGCCCCTCCGTGCCAGGAGCACCAGGTGTAGGAAGGATCTAAGTGTGAAGACGCTTAGTGTGGAGGGATCCAGGTGTGGGTTGAGAGGGTTCTGTGTGGGGCAATCTGGGTGCAGGCAGCTCAGTGGGGGATCTCGGGGGGGGGCAGATCTGGATGCATAGGGGGTTGTTGAGGGTGGGGGGTTCTGGGTGCAATGGTAATGGGCCTCTGCAGGGGGATCCAGGTGAAGGTGGTTGGGGCTCTGTGAGGTGGGGGTCTGGGTGTGCATGGCTCATCAGGGTGGCCCAGGTGCACGAGGAGTGGGGCTCATGGGTGGGGGGGGTTCAAGTGGAGTGGGGGGAGAGGCTCAGTGGGAGGGTCTGGGTATGAGGGGGCTGCATGCACGAGACTGGGTGAATGGAGGAGCAGCTCCCTGTACACGGATCCCTCCCCCTGCAGCTGAGGAGTGATAGGTGCAGGAAGCCGGGAGGAGGGGAGGGGTAATAAGAGGAAGTGTGCAGAGCTTCCTGCAGTTGAGGGAAAAATCTGGGGGTGGGTCTGACCCAGCCCCAGATGCTATGCAGGGGAAGAGGAAGTCCTGTCCTCCTCAGCCCAGCCAGGACTAGCAGCTGCGGCCAGCACGGGGTAGGAGCCACCAGCTGGGTCCCGCCCCTGGCCCCACAGTGATTTACCTCTCTGACAGCTGCCCTGAGCACCTGAAACATACTACTGGGGAGGGTTGCATGACCGCTCTTGTGGCTTCCATTTACTTCCCCATAGAAAGTCATTTTTCTGGGGGGAAGCAAAGAAATCTGTGGGGGACATAAATTCTGCACATGCGCAGTGGTGCAGAATTCCCCCAGGAGTAATGTGAGTTGGGCTTCTATGATATGATCAACATCCCCCACACAACCCTTGGTTAGAAACCCAACCCGCATACCCCTGTCTAGTTGAAAAAAAGTACTAAAAAAGGAGTGATTCAGGGCTAGATTAGGATACCCTTACTCACAATATTGTACCCCACAAGCAATCCCAGAGAAGTCAATGGGATATCTTCTGGAAAGGGATACTATTCAATGTGAGTATGGAAATCATGGTCAGTTATTATTCCATCTGGGCGAACCACCACTGGAGGAATTGGATTGTTAGAGCTACTCACCATGTACTGAATTATGTAACTGAGGATTAATTGGGGTATTGGGGAAATACATTATTCTCACACACTGTAGGATGTCATGATGACTCTGGGCACTTTAAATGGAACTTGCCATTCTTTAGGATATATGCATCAATTGTGATTTTTCCCTTGCCTTGGATAACTGACTTAGAACAGGCCAAAAGATCTCTCTCCATCCTGAGTGACTAAGGAAATGATGAGCCAGTTTAAGTATATGCACTGTCATGTACTTTGTCAGCTACACATGTTCTATTAGTCTATAATAGTATATATAATATAATAGACTCTGTTAGTCTATAAGGTGCCACGGGACCCTTTGTCGCTTCTACAGATCCAGACTAACACGGCTACCCCTCTGATACATGTTCTATGTAAATGCAAGGCTTCCCCTGGTGGCTGAAAGAGGAAACAATATCATGATTTTGGGGTGACCTTCCACAACTAGCCATAAGAATGTATGAGTGAAACACTAGCCACAATTTACTCTAGCATTCCAAGTTTCCATTTCCTGCTGGTCTGAGAACGAAGAGTCACAAGGTCGTATCTCATACTGTGTCTTCAGTACAGTTTCTTTGTACAAACAGGTAAGTTATTTGGCTTGTCCAAATAAAACCTTTTTAGTCCTGTACAAAACCATTCATAAGCTCCAATAATATTCATTTTGTAAATCCAAACCTATTTTGATTATTTTCTGTCACAGTACCTGAAATAGAAAATATTCCACATTTTGGGATTTTTTTGTACAGAGCTAGAACTGTTAAAGTAAAATAAATGATATAACAATACAATCGGAACAATACAATAGTTTATCCCTAGTAGCTTTAACAGCAGCAGCAGATTAGGAGCCTGTTTTAACGCACCACATAAAGTAGTGGAGAAAGTGGAATTATTAACACTATGCAGTTTAAGGAACATTCTATTGGACTGCAATCAGATATCTGAGAAAATATATTCTAAATGACTTAAGTGAGACTTTTAGGAAAACTGCATTAGTTGGGAGGAAAGTAACAAAAGAAAAATTGACATTGACATTGACATTAGGTAGAAAGGATTCTTGGGTGCTAAAGAACAAAGGAAGCTTTAGAAAAAACTTCAAGCTAAAAAGGGGCTGCATCTTATCTAAATTCATTCTGGGTTCTATTTGCTTTCAGTGTTCTCTGTCTTACAAAAGAGATCAGCTTTTGCAGGGACAGCTGGGACTGAGATGGCTTATTGTCAAGTCTCAAATGTCAATGACTAATGCTGATTTACATGCAGATTGCCTCTCTGCTTTATTTTATATATTTATTTCTCTGAAATGCTCTCATTTGCTTCTAAGGAACAAATCAATGAGGGAGCAATAAAGAAGATGTTATCTTATAGCCAGTTCTAAAAAGACGAAAATTAACATTATAGCAAATATATGAACACGGGTTGTATTTCATTTCGGTGTTTGCCAGATGCCAGTCCATTTGCGGAGAATGTGTGGCAGTGTAGCTGCAGAACTGTGGTTGAGCAAGGATTCCATCTTTGGGATCTCTTCTTTGACTTAAGTTTTTCAGAGTAAACCAGTCTGAACTTGTTTAGTTGCTTTGCCATCCATATGAAGAATCTGACATATCACCAGCTCTGTTCCATGTTAATCATAAAGAGTGAGATCCTACAGATCTTAATGTGTGTGGTTATGAGCAAAAAAATAGATTTATTTCCTGTTCGTATTCCAAGCCACATCTGTTTATTTTAGTGACAAAGGTAAGTTTTTGCTATTTATTGTTCTCTTGGGATTTACACTCATCTTCTTCATTGTTTCCTTGCACTCCTTTATTTGACTGTGTCCACCTATTCTCTTTTGTCTTGTGCTTAGTCCCTGCCCCAAAGAGTTTTTGGTCTATCTTTTTGTTCTGTGTTTTAAAGTGTCTGGCACACTGTGGTCCTGGCCCGTGATTTGGTGCTACTGCAATACAAATAAATATTATTAATACTAAATAGACTATAGGTATGGGAGAGAGAGCTGGGTTCTGTTGTGTCTTGTATTAAATCCTCCCTCCAAAAGCTTTATGATTGGTGATTATGCGCAAATCAGAAAGAACACAGCTTGACTTTCAGAAGAGACCACCAGATCACCTAGTCTGACCTCCAGCATATCACAGACCACCAGCACCTCACATTAAACTCAACAACTGTAATTAGACCAAAGTATCTAAACTAAAGAGATTCAACTACTATGAGATGCAGGCGGAGAATAGGAGGGACTGAGGTGCATCAGTTCCTGAGGCCCTTACAATGGCAGGGAACTGTTTGAGGTATGCCCGGATAATCCTGCAAATGACCTGCACCCTACACTGCAGATGAAGGAAAAACAAATATGGCATTGCCAATCTGACCCACAGGAAAATTCCTTCCTGACCTCACATATGACAATCAGTTATCTCCTGACAGTATGAACAAGAACCAGCCAGCCATACAGCTGTGCTTTAATCAGTCCTTACTCACTCCAAACTCTCATTGATGTCAGAAGGTCTCTGGCATAAAGACAGTTTAATGGTCAGAGGATATGACCATTGCGGGGGAGGGATAGCTCAGTGGTTTGAGCATTGGCCTGCTAAACCCAGGGTTCAATCCTTGAGGGGGCCATTTAGGGATCTGGGGCAAAAATTGGGGATTGGTCCTGCTTTGAGCAGGGGGTTGGACTAGATGACCTTCTAAGGTCCCTTCCAATCCTGATATTCTATGATATAGAGGAATTTTCATGTGATTAAGGCACTGGACAGGAACTCAGGAGACCTGGATTCAATTCTCAGCACCATAGGCTTCCTGAGTGACTTTAGTAAATCACTAGTTTCTCTTTCGACTTCAATGGGACTATTAAAGCTAAGGACATGCTTTGCAGGATTAGCTTCCAAGAGCCCAGGTCTTTTCAGGGTTGATCCTTCTGTATGATTATTCCTCATCTTTAAAATTGGGCTAATAACAAGTGAATAGACTGCACTTGCAATTATTTGCACACACAGAATTGGAGGCCTGGTTAAGGCAGGACTAAAAATCTGGCCCTTTAAATTTAGTCTATTCACTTATTGTGCCTATGGCTACATCACAGCGCCTCAGAAAAGTTGGGTGGTGATAGGTACTGTCTATGTAGACATTGTGAGAGCAGAATTTTCTTGCATTTGTGGGTTTATATCTGAATTTTACTGTTATTTAAACTGGGTTGTGCTTCTGTTTTACTCTATTTAAAAAGCTACGGTCACAGGGAAATATTTTTCAGGGTGATGGTGACCATGGAAATCACTTTATAATGGTGGTGACAATCTCTTACTATTAAATATTTATGGTGAACTACCAAGAAGATGACTGCGAAGTTAATGCATTTGAGAGTAAATAAACATTACTGATGGTATACATGACTTGAGAATTTAAATTATTACATAATTTTATTCATTAAAGTCAGATACCTAATTACTCTGTAAACCCATGTTTTGGTAGCAGCAGAAATGCAACAATTAATTTATTTACTTATTCAAATCTTTATGTGCCTATTACTTCCACCATTCTTTGGCTCTTCAGAAATATAACTACTATTATTGACGGGATCACAGATGCTAACTAGAATTTAATTTAGTTAAATGGTTTATACTACAGATTGATTTTCTCTATGGATGTACATAAACAGAAGCAGAGAAAACAGTTACCAACCACTTAAACTGTATTTTACATAATTCCTAGGACTACCCCAACCCTCTTTCTTTGCCTCAGTATAGACTTCTAAAGTTTTTTTAGACATTTTTACACAATTAAAAAGGCTATTTTAGGCTAGGAATAAATAACCCACTTCCTATAGTGGAAGGATATTCCTGGGCTAAGAGTTGATTTCAGATACCTTCTAGCTCCTGTTCCAATTGTCCAGAAGTTTATAAAGCCACTGCATCTGGCTGTACTTATCTTTTTAGCAGATTACACTAAAATAAATCCTTAAGGCTAAATCCTCTAATTGACTAAAATAAATGCACATAAAAATACAGCTGTTTCAGGAAATGCTTTCATTGGTTTGAACAGAATTTGGACTCATTTGGGCGGTTATAAAACTCTGATAAGGAAACTGCCTTCAAAATCTGAAAAAATCCACCCCAAACAACAACCCTAAAATGTTACTTTATTGAGCTGAGCATAAATGCGTTATTCTTGAGCTATGCATCAGTTGTTCGAGTTATAGAGAGATTATAAATTTTTCTGTGCCCATTGGCTCCAATTCCATCTCAGCATGATTCCTACATAGTAAAGCATTTTTATCGTGAAAAAGTGGCATTTCCTGTGATTAAAGCACAGAGTGAGTTTTGAAAGTACTGTACACCTCAAAGTCATTGATATTCTACATAGTCCACTCACGTATTCAGGTGACATATTTTTGTCTGAAGACTCAGTGGAGATTTTCAAAAGTACCTAAGGGATTTAGGAGCATGAGTCTTATTGAAAGTGAGCTATTCGCATAGTTCCCCTCACTACAATGGAGTTTCAGTTATATAAACCAGTTGAGGAGCTGGTCTATTTATTTTGTTACAAGCCCTGGCAGGAGCATGCATCCTAAAAAAAGTGGAGAGGTGGGACATTTACTTCTTTTTGTCCCAAAAGTAGAAAGTTTAAATTCTCAATAAAAAACTATGGGACAGGAATATGCATAACTTACCTGAGTTTCATACTGGTGGAGAATGAACTCCCACAAGAATTAAGAACTATCCCAAAGCTCACCACCTTCTGCTCCAATGGCAAGGATCTTTTCTTTGACCTTGCCTTCTTTCACACAAACACATAACCACATGTGTTTTAAAAGTACCCAAACAAAGCTCTCCTCTGCACAAACACCTCCCCTTGAGAAGAGGATGAGAGAACAAATGTTAGACATTAGTCATCTTGCTTAATAAATTCCAGGAAGGTGCACAGATACTATGCTGATGAGCATGGTATAAGAATCTCTACAGAATAGAATAGAATGGCTGGAAGCTGAAACTAGATACATTCAGTTTAGAAAAAAGGCACCAATTCAGAATTGAGGCCCCTTGCAACTACTTCCCTTGTTGCAAATGTGCACAGGGCCAGCCACAATATGGATTAAAGGAAATATAGAACATATTGCCATAATCTGTGGACTTCATTCTCCTCTCACTTTTAGCCAGTATACAATGGAGTTAATTTACACCAGCATACGTGAGATCAGAGTAGGGCCAATGTACTTATTATTTTTGTTAGGATTCCTACTAAATTTTTATTTTTTTCATTCTTCTCTTGTTAAGGAGTTTTTTTTTTCAAAATGCCTAAGTGAATTAGGAGCCCAACTCCTATTTTCAAAAGTGACTTGGGCATTTGGATAGCTACTAAGGCACAGGTCCTCAAAGGTATTGAAGTCAATGGGGGTTAGGTGTCTACATTCCTTTGAGTATCTGGGCCTTAGTAGCTAACTAAATGCCCAAGTCACTTTTGAAAATAAGACTTAGGCACTTTTGAAAATTGTACCCATGAATTTATCATGACACTTTAAGGTCCTGATTCAGCAAAGCACTAAATCGTGTGCTTAAATCCCTGTAGGATCTAAGCACATGCTTAAGTGCTTTGCTGTAGCAGGACTTTAATGTGCAATTATTTTGGTTTTGTTGTGTTTTTGTATGCTAAACTCCTGTGTATTTTGTTAATTACCAGTGGTTTCACCTATATTTATTCTGGTCAGTTTGGTGTGCTTTAAGTTACATTCTCTAGAGTGTTGGTCTAAATTGTGTCCTCTACATCAGAAATATTTGACAAAACTATCAAAGTAAGAAGAGAACGAATCTAATCATGTTCAAAAGAAAAGAGATAGTAACTGTAACTTGGTTGGCAGAAGGTGGTGCTGTTATCTGATATTAGAACATATAATTAACTCTGATGCCAATGAACTTCTGCTAAAGAAATCCATGAGTTGAAGAGAGATGTTTTTCCCTCCCAGGAGCATAGTACAGCATTAATATAGGTAAGAAACATTTCCCAACCTTTCATTTTGAGATATAATAAAATATAATTAGAAAGCAGATTACCACACAAAAATTTCTTCCAGTAAAATAAAATGAAAAGATAAATTTTGCTTTTTAGAGAAATAAATTGAGCTGGATCATGCTCCTTAAGTAGAGTGGCTGAATTCACAAGATACAGTGTTATGAGTTTGTGCCTAAAACACGGGATCTGCCTGAAGAATCTGTGAAAGAGAGTAGCAGATAACAAGTGAAGAAAGCTGTTCAGCAACAGCCTGGAGTCAGATATGAGTAAATATCAGAAGTCCTGAGAGAGAAACTTCAACGATCTGACAGAAAGGATCTGATTATGTTTCAGTTGGATATGACAATTTCATTTCTATCCAGAACTGTTGCCCACTGTTAAAACACTTGCCATGACCTACCTCAGAGGTGGTTGCATTTCAGTTTTGTGTGTGAAGTGATTCAAGTCACTATTGGACCCTTAGGATTGCCAACCCCTACTGTTCAAAAATCATGAGAGTATATTAAATATAATACATTTGGGGTTCTTTTAATTTGTCTTCTGGTTTCTGAGCCTTTGGTGTGCACTCATGTTTTCTAGCATTTTTGTACAGCCATGAGGGATAGAAACTTACTTTTTTTTTTAAATGAAAGTTGAGATTCGCACCTAATTACAGGGCTCCAGCAGGTGGGGCTTTAAGAAAAACACCAAATATTCATAGATTCATAGATTCATAGATTCTAGGGCTGGAAGGGACCTCGAGAGGTCATTAAGTCCAGCCCCCTGCCCTCACAATATCACAAGACTCGCAATAAAATCAAGAGAGTTGGCAGCATTTACCCTCGGGATGGATCATGATATATCAATATAAACTATTACATTGGTATTTTTCATAAATTGAAGCTGACAAGACAATTTAGAAATGTAAAAACCAAATATTTTCCCCATTTCTAGAACAGAACTCAGATTGTTTCCAATGCTCTGAAATACCTGGATTTATTTTTTCGGTTTCTGACCAGGACAAGAACCAGAATTTCTGAAATCCTCTCAAGGACGTCTGTTCTCACAATACTGTATTTCAACTGGTGTCCAGGAATAGAAATCTTCCCAAATAAATCTATGCTCAGCCATGTTTCAATTCATTTTTCTGATTCAAAGATCTGGATAATGTGTATGCCCCTCCATATTTTTGAATGCTTTTCTGACCTGAACCCACACTTCAGAACTCTTGAGGATTGTCCATTGCTACTCCTTCAGTAAAAGTTCACTTTAAATATGAACCTCCTCAAAAGGAAAGAAATCTCATATATGCTACGTGATAAATAAATCAGAAAAGAACAATTCCTACGTCTTTCAACAACAATGATATATGCCAGTCTGAAGGATCAAGAATAGCGTTGTTCAGACTGGACAGCACTACAGACAAACATTTATGCAGGACACATTGTTCCTAAGAAATACTAATAACTCTTCAAGAAACTACGGTTGTAGATAGATGCTTACAATTTCCTAAATAAGTGCTGACTCTGGCAGTCCTGATAAAAATCCTTCAGATTTAGTTGCTGGATTATGCAGATTGCAAAGACTCGTTTACACATGCGATGTGTAGTTAGGGCTAGATTTTCAAAATTCGGCAAGTGCAGTTGTGAGCATGTAATTAAATTTGCCCAGTGTGTGCACGCAAATTCCTAATGTATGTGTCTATGTGTAGATCAGGCGTGTGCCTGCTTTTGAAAATCTTGCTGTTAGAGATAAAAGACATTCTGCCATCCCTTTGGAGGGCAGAGACAAAACTGCTGAGATGCTATTAGAGATACGATGAAGTCTGAGAGTTAAAGTATGCTGAAGGCTCTTATAAGCTTTTCAGACCCGTAGTATAAGGCTTCTTTATTTCAATTGGATTTCACACTTCAAACTTGGTGTAAGAATTCTGAGACTCAGGAGCAAATGGCTTTTTATGAAGATTTGAATTACATTTTACACGTTTTTACACTTGAAAAATCAGTATCAGCAGTGTGTGAAGTGGACTGACATGTAGGGTATGTCTGTGCTGCAATGAAACGCCTGGGGTTGGCCTGGGTCAGCTGATGTGGGCTCTGGTTATCGGGCTGTAAAATTGCAACGCAGATGTTCAGCTCGGGCTGGAGTTTGGGCTTTGGGATCTTCTCCCCTTGTGGGGTTCCAGACCCCAAACTCCAACCCAAGCCCACGTCTACACTGAAATTGTATTGCTCTGCAGTGCAAGCCCATGTCAGCTGACACAGGCCAGCCAGGAGTGTTTTACGGTGGTGTAGACATACCCTTTGGGTGTGTATGGAGCAGAGCAGTGTGGGAGTGGGGCAGAGGCAGAGAAGCGAAGTGAAATCAACAAGATCATTGAAGTGGTGTTTGATCAGAGGAACATGGGGTGGATGAGAAGGACAGGAAGATCAACAAGGGTAAAATGTGGTCCCTTACACACTGGACTGTCTCCTCAAAGCAGGCAGCCATGCTTCCACCCCTTACACCTTCAAATCCCGCTTTAAAACTCACTTTTTTTCAAAAGATTTAGAGTCGTCAATGCAAAGCCCATTGAAATCAATGGGAATCCCAAGGTTTCTCAATTTGGCACCCAAAAGCAGTGGCGCGGTTGACTATGTTTCTGGGATATGTATTATTCAAAGATAGCAGTTCTCTCCAGGGACTGACGGTGACAAAGGGATGCAAGTTTATATTACATTGACTATCATCAAGTGATGCAGCAAGCAGAACGGGACCTTCAACATTAACTGTCTGCCTTTCATTGCGAGATGTGGAATTTAGTATCACTTCATTCAGCTTAACCGAAATTGCTTTTGCTGACAAAAAAAAAATCACTTCCAGAATGTTTCAAAACTGCATTGCGTGAGAAATAAATGGTTATTGTTCATCTGGTCATCATGACACGGGTGAAAAAGCTAAGTCCTTTCATATACAAAATACTAGCGCTTCTCTGTATCTGCTGTTAGTTTTGGAAACATGAGACCCAAGTGCAGCTGTACTGTAGGCAATAATGAATGTAATGGTAATGCACAATGATTAAACTGGAATAAACCTTCTTTTCTGGACAGGCCCCCTCTCATGTGCTTGGGAGGAGAAAGTAAGTGGGACCTCATGCTCTCTGGGCCTGATCCAAAACCTACTGAAATCAATTAAAATACTTTCATTAACCCCAGTGGGAACTGGACGTGACGCCTTCTGATTGCAAACAACATAGTGCGAGGTTGTGTGCTGCATTAACTGAGAGAAGTGAAAGAGTTTATTCACAGATGGTAGGGCTATAATCCAGAAAGAGGCTGATGAGAGAGTTAGCCAAATTCAGTCCCCCCTTATAACCGTCCAGCCCTGTTGATGGGTACAATTTGGCCCAGTGAGCATGGAACCATAAAAGAGAAGAACAACCCAATTTATAGCTTATTAAATGGCACTCCTGATGATATTGGAGCTTATTCTATGAACTGGGGCTGCTTTGTAGACCGATTCTCTAAGGGTTTCCCTGCTAGAGATATCTGATACTTGATTACGTTCTTCAGCAATATTGTTTCTACTGCAGGGAATGTCAGTGATTAGCAGAACAGACTGCTAATTCTGCTGCACAGTGCTCTCTGGGCTAGCCAGGATTCCTATCCACTGATGCTTTGTGACTTCCAATATTTCTGCAGACATGTGTGATTTTCCTGTTTTTCTCCATCAGAGCATCACCATAGTTCAGGCACATAAAAAAAATGCAAACACTGGGCTCCAATCCAGTTCTTTCTAAATCAATGATAGCAGGCTCAGACACAACAAATAAAATCTACTCAGTTAAGCTGTGTGCATCTTGGGGAAGCCAGTTAGATATACCCATATCAGATCTCATATTCTTTGTTCTTACTTAACATCTGAGTAGCAAAAAAACAAACCTTTTTTCACATTTAATTCTATTTGCTAATTAGCCATGAAAATGCAATTAGCACCAGTTGACACAATTCTTTGAGAAGGCTTTTTAATTTGAAAAGAAGAAGAAAAAAGTCTCTTCTCTGGTAGTTGGTTTCAAAAAAATCTTCTGAAATATTGTACCTGATATATCACATTAGACACATCAGATTGGGTTGCATCAGCAATGTTGCATTACATCACATCACAAAGGTAATGCACTGTGACAGAATTGCAATGCAATGTGTCAGCTGGAAAATGGGAAAAGACATGATTTCCTGAGTAAAATGCTCTTAAAGCTTTCTGGCATTTCTCCCCCCTCTCCCCTCCGCCTAAAGTGGAGGAAGGGCTGTTATGTTTTGGGGTATTTTTTAAAGGTTTGATTATCTGCAGAAGCATTCTAAGCATCTGTTTATTTCCTGAAACTTCATGGATAATTAACAAGGCCAGAAAGAAATTATACATACATAGCCAGAGTACATTAGATCTGTTCCCCCCCAGGATATTCTATAAAGTGAGAAAACAGCTGCATAGAGGGAGGAAAGAGAAAGCTCAGAGTGTATAAGCAAGAATATCACCAGGTTTTGAACTAGCCATTACTGCTAACTGTTTTGCACTATAGCTGTTAGTATTAAGTAGCTAATCCTATGCAGATATTCCTTATGTGATCAATCTCATTGGCTTCAATGGAGCTACTTGGTTGAGTAAAGACCATTCATATGAATTAGGGATTCAGGATCATGACCTGTCACTGTGGACAGCAAAGATGAAGAGATAGATGCCATGAAAACCCATCTCCCATATCGACCACAGTGAGTTTAAGAATAGATTGAACATTAGCGGGTCAAATTCTATTCTCATTTACACCTGGCCCTAGATATATTGTTTTACAGTTTTGACAATTACTGAACATTATGCTGATTCAAGGCCATCTTTGAAAGTGTGCAGTGTGCAATAGCCCTCGAAATGTCCAGTTTGTGTCTCAAGTACTTTCCTGGATGTGATGAATGAGTATGGGGACAGCATAAACATACACCAGTTTACACTGGTTTAAAGATCCTAGACCGAGGTAGGATTAAATAGCTCCGGGAATGGAAATGATCATTCTAGATCACTATGATGGGTCCAGCCCGAGTTGTTACTCCCCAAAAGCAATGCCCATCTGATAGCCTTTCTGGTATGTGTTATATTTCTGGAGCCAGCAGAGAAGGAGCTAGCCACACAGAGGCAAAAGGAAGTTGATGGACACACAGCTGAATGCTGCAATAGTTTCTGTTTTGCAGCCAGAACAATAAAGCAACAGGAAAACGAGGCTTTGCAGGACATATCAAAATGAGTGGTTGGTCTAACAGGCTGGCATCCAACATTGTAAGAACTGGTGCCCTTGTTGGCAGGCTTATCAGAGAAGAGGAGGATTAAATGGACACAGCTGAGACTGAACTTCCATCCTGCTATGGAGGCAGGGGATGAAGCAGAAGATAGCAATCCAAATGAAGAATACACAATTAAAAGTCATTGCCCTCATTTTCACTGAAAAATGTGAAAGAACAGATTCTGTTATACAGTGATTTGGATTTGTTTGGGGAAAGAGGTGATATAATATTGTATATCTCTACGGAAATGCACATTCATATATTTTCCTGAATATCTCTTTACGTTTTGGAGATACATTACACCATCAGATCTAAATTGCTTTCTCGACTAGTTGTTGATTCTTTTTCTCTTACTGCTGTTTTATTTCTCCACTTCCTTGTAAGCTACTCAATGTCATCTGAGCCAAATCTTCCTTTTAGGCACATATTATGCTTCAGTAAAGCATCAAAATCAATATACAGAAAGTTCCCAAAGAGGGCAGGAGCTTTTCCCCAGAAGGAGATAAGCACCAGCACGTCTCCTGAATTAATAGAAGTCACTTATGGTTTTAATTTATCGATTATTTGTAAGGGAAAGAAATGAAACTGCTTGGTAGCATTTGTAAAACCAGCTGACGGATTCAGCCCAGTTCATCGTAGACAGGTGTCCACATCATAAAAATAAAATCCGCAATAACAGGCAATGATATATCTTGGTTTGCAGACTCAGTAGAAATACAGAATTGAATACACACAGGGTAAAATTTTCAAAAGCAGCTAAGTTCCTTAGGAGCCAAACTCTCATTTTCAAAAATGATTTAGCCACTTAAGGTGGCTTTACAAAGGTATTTAGGTTTCTAAAGATGCAGATAAGCACCTAGTGTGGGATTTACAAAGTGGGTTTAGGCCCAGATCCTCAAATGTATTTAGGCTTCTAACTTCCATTGACCTTTGTGGTTCTGGGCCTATGTGCCTAGCTGCGACTTTTAGGTGCTGAAGTTCAGCATTAGGTGCCACCAGCATTCACAGAACCCCTGCTCAGCTGCTGCCTAACCTTGTAGGCGCCTGTAGTCCCTAGGCACCCGAGTTTCCACTCTTGAAATCCCCAAGACATCTAAATGTCAGTGGCTGGACACACACAGCACCTTCTCAGGCCTGACCCCACCCAGCAGCTTGGCGCCTAAGCCCCAGTGGGATTCACAACCAGGCTCTTACCTTTGGGGCCTGATCCAGGAGTCATGCTAAGACCATACCTAAACCCACCCAAAAGAAGCAGGTTGTAGTGTTCTGGGGTGGGTCTTTCTCAGTCTCTCCTGAGTGAAGCTGGGGGACTGGAAACTAGGTCTTCCATCTTGCAGAGGAATGTCCTAACAATTAGGCTATGGAGTCACCCTTTCTTCTGGGCACAATGACTTTAATTATTTAGACACAGTGGCACCACTTCCACAGAAGAGATTGAGAGAGACCCACTCCAAACAATCCCATAGTCCCAGGCCCGGTGCTCCTTGCACCGGCCCTGCGCCCCCCCCCCCCCCCAGCTAACACCGCCCCCCCCCGCAGCCAACACTGCCCCCCCTCAGCCAATCCACCCCCCTGCACCCCACCGCCCAGCTAACACCGCCCCCACAGCTCAGCCCCCCGCCCGGCAGCCGCGGCCAGCCACCCAGCCGGGCAGAGGGCAGCCGCAGCCAGCTGCCCCCTCCAGCTCCCGGCTCAGCTGCGGAGCCGGGCAGCGTGCGGCAGCCGTGGCCAGCCACCACCCCCCCCCCCGGCTCCTGGCTCAGCCGCGGAGCCGGGAGGGTGGGCTGCAGCCGCGGCCAGGTGCCCCCCGGGAGGGCGGGAGGCAGCCGCGGCCAGGCACCCCCCGGCTCCCAGAGCCCTAGGTGACTGCCTAGGATCGCCTAGTGGGTGCGCCGGCCCTGCATAGTCCAATGACTAGGGCATTCTTTCTGGAGGTTGGGGAGAAATTCAAGTTTCCTGCTCCACATCAGGCAGGGTGGGTATTTTAACCCAGGTCACCCAAGTGCTTTAACCTCTAGGCCAAAGGTTCTAGGGCAGAATGCTGCCATATCTTCCTCAAGGCTGTGAATCCCAAGGCATCTAAGTCCTTCTGAGGGCCAGGGCTTAGGCCACATCTCTCTCCTCAGCATGTCCTATTGGCTAGTTTAGGTGGCTCCCTGCTCAGCATGCTGGCTTTTGTGAATGCCTTTTTTAGGCATTGGGCATTGTATGGGGAACCTGAGCACTTAACTAAGGGCCGTGGATCCTTCTAGGCAGCAGGGCGCCTAAAAGTTAAGCACTGAAATGCTGACATTGCAGTGTCTGTCCGACTTAGTGAATCCCACCCTGGTCCCCACTGAATTCCATTAGAATTAGGCTCCATCTGGCCTTAACTTACCTCACCCCTTTTCATGGAAAAGTTTACTCCAAAAGTTTACTGTGTATGAAGCCAGGTACTCTGACCTGTCAGGGTGGGCGAAGCCGGGTCTCCTCTTACTCTCCACCCACCTCCCTCCCCCATCTGCCTCCTCTTCATCCTGTTGCACACCACAGAGAGTATCATATGAGTAGTTCTTGTTCTCCCAACCACAGCCAGAGTCATCTGAGCAGGGCTGAGTGGGAGAGCAAAGGGTTCCTTATTCCCTCTTATTCTCCTGCGTGGCTGTAAAAGGACCATGAAAATACAGCTCCAAGTGATCCCACAATAATAAATAAAAAATGGTAATTAGTAACTTGTAACTAGTAACAATTTGTCCTCCTATCACACCTTCATAAAATCCCAGAACACATTAAAACATGGCTGTGAGCCCTGGTTTAGCTCCATTTTACAGCTGAATGACCTGAGGCACACAATGATTAACAATGGCCAAAAGGAGACAAGGACAGATGGAAATAGAACCCAGGCAATAGGGTTGGTCCAAAAGAATTTTGGCAGACAGTTTGCTGTTCAAAAATACTGTTCCATTGCAATTGGATTGTTTTGGGGAATGTATTGATTCAGATGAAATGCTCAGTGGAAAATTTTCAAAACTAGTTAACTCTAAATGGAATGTTTCGTTTTGACCTTGTTCCATTTTGTTCTGACTTTATCACTTTGTTATATTTTGATTTTTAATTTACTTTAAAACCTTTTAATGAATTTTAATACATTTCTATATATCCCCTGTAATATACAATGTTATATTTCAAGGTTTCAACATTAAACAAAACGTTTCAATAAAATTGTTTTGATGTTTCTTCAACAAAAGATTTTGGAATTTCTGCTTTGAGGTAAATTTTGAAATTTGGACTTTTCTCCGATTCAGGAGAACAAAAAGTTCTCAAATGTCAGAATTTCTGGTGGGCTAGAAATTCCATTTTCAGATCATCTCTAGTAACTAGAACTTCAGTGCTCATAAAAAGGAAAGTTTCAAAACCTCCTCAATTCAAATATTTTTGACTGTCAGAGGCTCATTTGGTAGCTCTAAGTTATAGCCTTGTATATTCAGTAAATTGCAGATGTGAATGGAAGCTTTAATATGATCTTAGAAACTAACAGTATTAGAGTTATTTTATTTCTAAATTAAGGTATTTCCAAATGGTCAGTGTGATCTTGGTTAAAATCTGTAAATCAGAGAATTTTTTTAAAACATGAAAGAAGAAGATTGCACTGGGTTTATACTGGCAAATATGGTACAAACCATATATCACAGGCGCCGACTTCCAGTTGCGCCGGTGGGGGCTGACGCCCGGCATCGGGGGTGGGGCCCCACCCCCCGCCCCCGACGCCGGGTGACGCTGCGGGCCCCCGCCCCCAACGCCAGGTGACGTTGTGGGACCCCGCCCCCGACACTGGGTGACGTTGCGGGGCCCCGCCCCTGACACCGGGCCCCGCCCCCAATGCCAGGTGATGCTGCGGGCCCCCGCCCCCAACGCCAGGTGACGTTGTGGAGCCCCGCCCCCGACGCCGAAGCAACATTGCCCAGTGTCAGGGGCAGGGCCCCGCAACGTCTCCCGGTGCTGAGGTGAGTTTGTGGTGGGTCCCGGGGCTGGCGGGGAGCTTGGCGCGGGCCCCGGGGTTGGCGGGGAGCTGCCGGTGGGTGCTCTGCACCCACCAATTTTTCCCCGTGGGTGCTCCAGCCCCGGAGCACCCACGGAGTCGGCGCCTATGCCATATATAATATCACACGTAATTTACAAAGATTCCAGGCATCAGAAGCTTGAATATAAAAATCTTCACCTAGATGTGGTGTGTGTGAGTATATAAAAGATGGCAACATGTATTTTTTTCAGTTTACATATTTTATGTACCTAATATTTAAATACGCAAAGAAGGCAAAAATACAAAAGAAATAGGGCTGTGCAGTTGTATTGAAAATATAAATTTAGGAGAAGAACTGAACATGGATTCAAAAGACCTGGATTCAAATCCTGCCTCTGCCTATTTGATCTTGGGCAAATCACTTCATTTCTCTGTGCCTCCGTTCCCCATCTGTAAAATGGAGATAATAGTCCTTCCTGTCTCCTACCCTTTGTCTGGCTTATCAGTTTAGACTGTGAGCTCTTTGAGAGCAAGGAGCCTTTCTGACTATGAGTTTATATAGTGCTTGATACAATACGACCTTGATGTCAGTTGGAGCATTTTCAGTGGCAGCAGCCAAATAGTGGAAAACTTTACAGATGACATCAGACTTCATCTGACTCTGTGACCTTCACATCTAAATGCAAGTCCCACCTTCTTCGATAAGGCCTTGAGCTAGGGTGACCAGATGAAACAAACAAAATATCGGGACACATGGGGGAAGCAAAAAAAAAAAAAAAAAAATGGCGGCAGCGAAGTTGCCGAAGAAAAAAAAAAAAAGGCCGGAGCGGCCGAAGCCACAAATGGCATCGGTCAGGACATGGGACAAAGAGCAAAAAATCGGGACGGTCTCGATTTTATTGGGACGTCTGGTCACCCTACCTTGAGCCAGTAATGCTATCTTCATAGGACCAGCCTACAATTGAGATGCTGGGGAAGGGAGGAAGTGGAAGACAAGAAGGAGAAAAAAAACATCCACACCGACACATTACAAATAAGGGAGGTTGTGAAAATACTGCTATTGAGGGCACTCTACATACTCTCTCTAATAGTTGCCTGGTGGTTAGACATCACGGTGACAATCACCTTAGAAAAACCTCAGTTAGACAGCATATCTGAGAAACCCCTATATCATCAGTGACTTAAGCTGCCACATTGGGTGGATATAAACTTATGCAGAAGGTAGAGGGCTGTGGCAAAAGCCTGTAGAAATGGATAATTCTAATCAATAAAACCGTTCCTAGTCTTATCTTTAAGTGAAATATTAACCTTGCTTGATATTTACCAGACAATGTTAACTGACACTGACCCTTTTTTTCAGCATTCAAATCTCCTATTTTAAGCCTTTTCTTTAAACCTATTATTAATTCTGTCTTTTATGTCTAAACCTGATACAGTGGTGCAATTAACTGCTTTACTTAACATGCAAGGTTATAAGTGATCGCTCTGATACCACTGACAGTAAGAAAGTAAATGGGGTTAAATTGCTTCCCATTACAGACTGATCTTTAAACAGTCTGGTTAGGTGGAATGGTGGCAGCTTGTATTATTATTGAATTAGTTTTAAGATGGTTATAAGAGGCATTTCTTCATGCTGGAGATTTCAAAAGAGCAGGGAGGAAACTGTGCAAATCACAGTTTTCCCTACCAACGTTATTAATCATGCTTCATTCTGTCATTTAAAAACCCCTTCAATCACACACACACATCAAACACCTCCTCTTGCCCATGAAGAGCTCTGCATTTCCTGTGTATTATACATGTACAAGGGTGTTATTTCTTTGAAAGTCTGTGGAGGTGAGAAGTTCAGGTTCCTCTGCATAAAGGTTCCTCTGTGTAAGAATTCATGTATTCCCACCTCTCTGCCCTTCTTCCACAGCCATTCAGCTCTTGGAAAGGCAGGTAGTTTGGGCTGCCTGCCCAATCTAGCAAGAGAAGACCTGACGGCCATACCCCAAAGCAAGGTTTATAGAGAAGATGATTCAGTGGCTTGGTAGTGGGAAACGGGAGTAAGGTGGAGGTAAATGAGGATGGAGATTCAAAGGGGTGACCTCTCCCTCTGGCCTGTCATAGGGTTGGGGAAAGAGAAGAGGCCATACACCTAGATACTCAAATGTCATGGTATTTGACCTCATTCCTACCTACCTACCTATTCCTGCATCCAAGGTAGGTGTGAGCAAGCCCATAGAAAGCCCTGATAACCAGGAAGATGGCAATTTGGAACTGTATTATCTAGACAGCCAAGCAAGAGAGGATGGGGGCGTGATATGCTCCACATTCTTGGAGCAAAAGTGTACTGTATTCACAGCAGTCCCTAAAGAGTAGGGTTGGTCGTAAGAGGGGGAACTGCAGTAGTCAAGATGGGCAACGATTAAGGACTTCCGCAGGAAGCTGTGGGGTAAAGGTAATGATGAATTCTGGTCAAATTTCAGAGGCTGTGATAAGCAGGTGTGCGGAGATGGAGCTGTGGAACTGGAGAGTGGGGATGAATTCAAGGTATTTGGCACAAAGTGAAGGTCTGAACGGAAACGTGATAGCAAATTCAAGGACATCGGATACAAAAACCACGTCTTTCTTGTTCTCCCTAGAAGGAAGAATTTATTCTTTCAAGCATTCCGAGGTAGAAATTCATGATGTAGGCAAAAGTTAAAAGAATAAAGGCCAATAGAAGTGTTATACAGTCATCAAAGTGTAAGAAAAGAGAGATAGAGGGTTAGGTGTCATCTGCATAGCAGTAAGCATTAAAGCTAGCAATGAAGCTTCCCAGAGGGAGAAGGAAGGTGAAGAGATAGGGGTAAGATGTAAAGTTTCCACCAGAAGTGAAAATATTAAAGCAAAAAGCTCTGCACAGCGGCGGCTAGACAGCGCCATCCCCATTTCCTTTCTTCACTGAGTTGCTAGGGATTTGCATTGCTCACTAGCTGCAGTGGTGTCAGAAACTTCCATAGTGCTGCTGTCAGGGAGGACTGGGCACAAATTTCTTTTCAGTGTATGGCAGGAAGCTATGTGAGTCATTGTACTTCAGCTGACTGCAAACGCTGTAGCAGTCCCGCCTCCCGGAAACATAGCCCTGGGGTTGTTGGATGGAATACGCCTAAGCTAAATATTAACTTCTCCACACTCCCAAATAAAGAGAGCTAGTTTCTATGTGTTATATTCCTGTTAGGAAGTGCATCAGCTCACAGAACAGACTGTGGTCTGGTAAAGGCTTTTGCATCACTCTGTACTTCTCCCGCAATTACTTTCCATTTCATACGTGCTCAGCAAGCTCTTGATCTCTCCCCTGTAGTTACTGCACTGTACATTGCAGCTATTAGTTGCAACCATTATGTGCTAGACTTTCAACACACCGTCATTACTAGTTCCCAATACCATGTGGTTTAACAATAACCAGTTTGAGGCACACTGTAACTCATGTCTCTCTTACAATGCAACCACACACAAAAAATGCTGCCTCATAATAAGCTTCTAATGTGACCTGCAGTAGGAGTTCTAACTGCTCAGAGCCAGTCAGTGAAATGTAATCTCTCCAGCGTACAGTCCATGGTAACAATTGCTCTGAAAAACGTCAAGCAGAATGTTAGAAGGGAGCTCATAAAGGAGAACGTCAGCAATGGCCACACCTTTGAGTCTTGTACATGGTCACATCTGTCTGGTTGCTCAATAAAAGCACTGTGAAAGGGTTAAACAGCTGCCACCACAATTATCAGTGCTCCATGCTGGATCACTGGGGTTGCTTCTGTCAAAATACCAACAAGTGTTAATGCTCACTCGCAGCCTATGGTGTCAGACTGCTAAACACCAAGGCCTCTCTGTCCAACTTCACACCCCACTATAAAGCAAGGAGCAAGAGTTTTAGCAACAATAAGAACTAAAGAATTTACAGCAAGTGATGCCATCAATATCTAGTTGCAATCCAAGGAGTCGTTGTTGCTGAGCAGTGAAGAAGCCAATAGCGGGCCGGATTCAAAGAGTATTAGCCAAGGTGTGTCTTTGTGGACCCCAATGTAAGTACTGATCCTGGTTCAAGCACACCTGGATAAGCTTTATTCTGATCATCTTTGTTGGTGGCTATGAACAAATCGTCCTTTGTCTCCTTGAAACAGTGGCTGAGGGTCCCCTCCAAGCAAAACCAAACCCTAGTTGTTGAGTGAGCAAAACGTATATCAGCAAACACATAGTCAGGCACCTGTGTGCCAGATAGGCACAGCTGATAACATGGCATTGCTAGCTGTCTGGGCAGCCCACCTGTCAGCAGCTTCTCAGTGAGTGGCCACAGAGACTAGGGAAGGCAACCTGAGAACATCCACAGCAAATGCTTTGAACACATTGTTTTCCACCTCGCAATTGCCCCCAAACTTGTCTCTTTCTTTCCTGTGCTATATGCTGAGGCAGTGGTACAGAACGCTAATGGGTGGTGACTTTTTGTAAACCTAGGCAATTTGGTGGATCCGGTTACCTGATGAGCCAGTGGATTTGTATGCTAGCCCCAGGTACCCAGTGAGAGCAGACATTTAAAAACCCATTCATCTCTCATCTCACGGCATTTTAATTTGCCTAATTAGGCACAAATTACTATATTTAAATATATTCTTCAGTGAAAATACATGAAGAGCTGGAGAATTATGGAAATTCAGTAATTCATGTCATGTCTCCTTCAGAGTTACAGCTGTTTAGAATCAGCTCAAACACCCATGGTTCATACCACCTTAAAGCTCTGATTGTGGAATTACTAACCGTAGGTTTTGAATACTCATCACATAGACTCTCTGACCAAGCTAAAAAAAAATGTGTTACCTGTAACTTAACATACTCAATACAGGGCTCTAATAGGTTGAGAAGATCCATTGGTTTCCGTGCCACACAAGGAAATGGAGGCCATGGAAAGGTATTAAATCTCAGCTCTGGTACAAGCCAAGCCTGGGATGATTGTGGGAACAAGAATTTAAAGTTTCCAGAGCACATGCGGTGGCATGTCAAGACCAGATTTCTCTCTCCCCACTCTACAATGGGATTTTGTGCTGGAAACCCAATAGCCTGCGCTGCACATTTGGCAAGTGGAGTAACGCTCTCCGCAGCTGCAAGAGCCCTGGAGCGTGCTGTGTGAATGGGGATGAGCGGTGGAATGCTGCTAGCATTTCATTTCCCCAGCCGTTCGTTCTAAAACACCTCCTGACTTCCATGTCAGGGACAGACTCTGCAGCTGCTCAGCTTCCCAGCCCTCGGTGCCTCATGGGGCCCCGCAGCTGTGGAGCCTGATAAAGCCCAAGATAAATAAAGCAGCTGCTGTGTCCAAACAGGACAATAAGAAAATTAACCAAAATGACCTGAGGTAACTGAATGACAAAATCACCAACGTTTATAGGGCCTGGGGTGTTTGAGGGGGTTGGTAATTGGCTCCTCTAGATGGCCTGATCCAAAGTACATTGGAGCTAATGGGAGTTTGAGCTCAGGCTGAAGCCAGGGGTCTGGAATCCCATGGGGGAGGGAAGGAGCAGGTGGAAGAGAAGGAAGGTCCAAGACCCTAGGCTCCAGCCCAAGCCTGGACATCTGCACTGCAATTTTATAGCCCCACAACTCAAGTCCTGTAAGCCTGAGTCAGCTGACCCAGGCCAGCCACAGGTATTTTATTGCAGCATAGGGTGACCAGATGTCCCGATTTTATAGGGACAGTCCTGATTTTGGGGTCTTTTTCTTATATAGGCTTCTATTACCCTCCACCCTCTGTCCCGATTTTTCACACTTGCTGTCTGGTCAACCTAAGCGTAGACAGCTCAGCCCCACCGTTGGAAGTCTCAGCAAAGACCAAGAACAGAGTGGATGTGAATTGTAGTCTTTGCAAGTCAGAATAAGTCTGCACTGGTAGGGAAGTTTTTGCTCTTCTCACCCAGGATGTACGTGCTTTGCGGAGAAAAAGAGCCTTCAGTCTCCAGGGCTGCCAATCTGGTACCTCTCACAATAATTAAATTCATTTATTAAAACCTTTGTCTGTCTAATTACTTCAGCTCTGTTTCTCCTGTAGGTCCATAAATAGTAACATTCTGTTCCCCTGGAAAAGATTCCTTTTGCCTTTGGCATTGCTCACTGCAAAGAGAGTAATTAAACTCTGAAGGGCTTTCTGAAATACTTAACCAGGCTCAATGGGACTTTCACCATTTGTTTCCCTGAACGACTGTCTTCGTGGATGTGAATCCAAGGGCTGTGTTTTCCCCTTCACCATGGAGAACTCTTTGGATCTGAACTCAGGTTAGCTGCTTTCTTCCCTCAAAGAAGAAGATTTCCAGGCCTTGGAGGTGGGGGAGAGTACAGCCCAGGAACCACATGGAGGCTGAGGATACAGCAGGATATGCAGGTTCATCCCCCATGTATCTCAGGGCCTTGTTTCTCTTGCCTATGCCCAGCTTGACATCGTGGTCCTCTAAGGACCCATGCTACCATAGGCTTCTTATGTTGTACCTACTACAGCACCAATTCTGCTGCCCTCACTCTCTATGCTACAGGGACATCTGTCTATCAAGTTGCAGCATTAATAGCAAACACCCCAGTCTTTGTAGCCCACGTACACCATGAAAGGGCATTTAACCTGAACTGTGCAATTGCCTGCATGCCATTTATCACTAGTGCTGCCCATCTACAACCATTGTAGGACCCTTTGTTGCACCTGCTGTGCCCACCAGATAATCCCTGTAGAATGATCTCAGGGAAAGTGCCCTCCTCCCACCCACCATCACATTAGTTTGGGTAATTTACAGTAGAGAACAATTCCATCCCAAATCCCAAATGCATTGCTCACTTTCACCCAGATCATTTAATCAAGGATCAGTCTGAACGTTGGGGGCAGCTGGGCCAAATTTGACTGAGTTGCATTATGATCTGGCTATAGTGTCACTCAGATTTGTCCACAACCACCACCACCACCCCTGTTGGGAGCTAGGCCAAATGTGAGAAGCACTGAGACCCCATGTGCCAGAAGCCAGATAACATTGCTCAAAGCAGGGAGCTGAGCCCAGCCAGCTGCATGGGACAGGAGCCGCTGCTGGGGGTCTGAGTGGAGGAGAGGGCTCACTCTGCAAAGCCCCCATCTGAGGGCCTCCCATCCCTTGGGGGTAGAACCCGTTGTGACAGTCTGTATCCCTATGCTCACCCTTTTTACAAAACTATAATGGATTATGTACAAAGTACTCCTTTTTGATACAATATTAGTCACTCCAGATGTTAACGTACCTATAACACAGAGGAGCAGCAAAGCCTGAGAGAAGGAAGGGTGTGCGCCCCAGATCACGAATATATAAGAGGAAAAGTGGAGATTTGGTGAGGGGGCAGCATTCCTATCGCCATCAGTGTCCTTTTCTCGAAACTCAGTAGACAGCAAAATGAAATGTTTTACAGTTTCATCAGGTGAAAAAAAAAGGCACTGCTATTATACATGCAATTTCATGACCTGGTAAACAGATACCTTTGTGCACAAGGGTCTAAGTCTCAGTCATGCAGAAAAGTGATGATTATGCTGCTTTGTGAAACAGAAGCCCCGTCATTAGAAATGTATCCTGCCTGAAGCAGAATCATTTGATATTTGCCCTTCTAAATCATGACCCTTTGGTCGATGTGTTTTACTGAGACAATGAAAGAAGAAAACTGATGGGATAGTCAGTTGCTCTCTCCATATATATTTCAATTGAAACTGTATAGAATGGTGTATATTTCACCCAGCTTGTTCTGTGACTTTATATGAGTTTGTATAAGTTCATGTAAAACCATCTGCAAGTTTTCTAAGGCTATTACTCCCATTTGCTTGGATGAGTACGTTGGTCAATAAATGAGGAATCCATTGCTACTGGTATGAGCCTGGTAGCTGGGGGCTTCCCTGCAGAAATGTTTCTGATTTCCCAAGGTCATAGGGCAGCTCTGCACGCTTCTTATTGTGTTATTGACAGTATTGCATTTGCTTTCAAACACAATCATTAAAACATTTAATTTGCAGCAGCTGTAATTTATAGTTGCAATTTTGTCAAAAATCAATAAAAGAAACTGATGAGATGTATAGTTCCAGTTTCAAGTACAGTACAATAAATAGTAGCAGGCACTATTGCCCTGAAAAGCTTTATTTAAAGAGCTTTTGAAAGAGTAACATGAGATATTTGCATGCAAGTAGGGATAAATAATATCTTGTGTATGGCAGAAATATTTAAAAAGTTGAGTAGGGTCTGTGTGTTCTGTTCTGAAATGCAGCAAACCCCTGGGAAATATTAACTTAGTGTCGTTTGCAGTGTTATTGTAGCCATGTTGGTCCCAGGATATTAGAAAGACAAGGTGGGTCCAATAAAAGATATTACCAAACCCAGCTTTTCTCTCTAATTTAGTGTAGTGTCTAACAGGCGTCAAGTAACCATTTCAAAACTTTTCTTAATATTAAGAGTGGCTAAAATTACTTCAGATGTCTTTTATTAATATTTCAGAATGTGATTGCAGTCATGAGTTTAAAATATTTTCAGGATCGGCTTAGGAGTGGAAAACATGGCTCTAAAAACAAAGTCTCTTTGACATTCCTTTTTCAGTAGGTTGCAGAAGTGGGTTGATAATTTTCAGGCGGAAAGGAAACTATTTATGAAACGTTCATGGCTCTAAAAGTTGCCATCTGAGTTGGGAAGAGGTGCGACTCTCATGCAGCAGTGAGCAGAGGGGTTATGTTGGACTAAAAAAAATGTGGATGTTATCCCTTGGGGAATCAATACAGCTTTAAGACAAGATCTGCTGGAAGATCTCCCTCAGCACAACAGCAGGGAAGGATTCCAAATTAGCGTCCAGCAGAGCTGGGGGACTGATCCCACCACAGTTGGGCCACAAATAGGCATAGTCTATTCACTTGCCGGCATGATCCGTCCCTTAGCTTGTCACCCAAACAGCCCTAGTAAAGCGCCCTCTGCTGGACACTCACTAGGTTGCTGAGTTGGATCCCAATACACCGGACACACCTGCTCTGAGTGTCCCTGGGTCTCAGTAAGCTGCAACACTGTCTCTTCTCTTGAACTCTCTGGCACTTCTCTGGGACAGAGGTGCTCTATCTGTTACCCACTTCACGGAAATGGGACCAGGTGATCCAGCTGCTCTAGGTTTCTAGGAACGGTGCTGACTCCCCCTGACTCCCTGGGAGCTTAAGCACACCTTTCCAGAATGCCAGCCATGTGTGCACTCTCAGTTTCTGGTTAACGCTTCAGGGGGCACCTGATAGTCACAGCAAACACACACACAGATAGACCATGCTTAGGATTTGAAAACAAATCACCTCTCTGGAGAATTCTGTGGAGTTAGTGTAGTGTAGAGTCCTCTGCTGTATTCAGGCTCTTTCTCTTGCAGGTCATGGCTTCTTTCCTGAATCATGGAGTCTCTCTCTGCTCCAGGTCAGTGCTAAACAGGACCCCTTTGCTATGAAACCATGCCCCTGTCTTCCTCTCTCCCTCCCAGTGTGTCTCTGTGAGTCTTCCTGACCCACCCAGTCTCTGTGGTTTTCAAGGCTAGCATCAACACTTCGATTTCATTGATCTGCATTTGGGAATTTTCCACTCTCCAAAACCCATCCCCCTGCAGAGAAGTTGGAGAAAACTGGTTCTCCTAGCTTCAGCTATCCCATTGTCTCCACCTGAATAGGCAATTTGTTAAGGTATACAACCCATCATTGTACCTGGGGGGACATACGAAAGCAGATCCACTGGAGCATTCCACGTTACAATTTCATAACGTTAACAAGTTGCACTGGAGGGGGGGTGGGAGGAGATATGTTTTCCCTCAACTCCCTACTGGCCTGACTCATCCTGCCTTAAGCCAGCAGCTATTGTTGCCATCTCTTGTAATTTTATAGTAAGTCTGGTGATAGCTGGTGTTTTACCTAAAGACCCAGTTCCTGGAGTTATGTAATTACATGAGACTCTCAGCTTCCATTTAAAAAAGGAATTTTGTAGGCCTCGGGGTTGTGAAGAAAAGATTGAAAATGTGACCCTCCCCCGATTAAAAAAACAGATGAGATATTAAAATAAACAGCCAAAATCTAATGGTTTTTTGAATGCTTAGGGTTGGCCACACCCATTGCTCTCCATTTTGCCCAGCTCCAAGTAATCAAAGAACGACTTATCTCTTTAACTTAACTTAGAATCATAGGACTGGAAGGGACTTCAAGAGGTCATCTAGTCCAGCCCCCTGCACTCATGGTAGGACTAAGTAGTATCTAGACCATCCCTGACAGGTGTTTGTCTAACCTGCTCTTTAAAATATCCAATGATGGAGATTCCACAACCTACCTAGGCAATTTATTACAGTGCTTAATCACCCTGACAGGAATTTTTTCCTAATGTCCAACCTAAAACTCCCTTGCTGCAATTTAAGCACATTGATTCTTGTCCTATCCTCAGGGGTTAAGAAAAACACTTTTTCTCCCTCCTCCTTGTAACAACCTTTTATGTACTTGAAAACTGTTATCATGTCCCCTTTCAGCCTTCTCTTCTCCAGACTAAACAAACCCAGTTTTGTCAATCTTCCTTCATAGGTCATGTTTTCTAGACCTTTGATCTTTTTTGTTGCTCTTCTCTGGACTTTCTCCAATTTGTCCACATCCTTCCTCCAATGTGGCGCCCAGAACTAGACACAATACTCCAGTTGAGGCCTAGTCAGCGCAGAGTAGAGTGAAAGAATTACTTCCCGTGTCTTGCTTACAATACTCCTGCTAATACATCCCAGAATGACGTTCGTTTTTTTTGCAACAGTGTTACACTGTTGACTCATATTTAGCTTGTGGTCCACTGAGGGTACGTCTATGTAAGCGGGGGAATAGTCCCGCTATTGTGGGGAACTTTCCTGGCTTCTGCACTACCCTGGTGAAATGGGCTAGCAGAAGGATCGGAGTCCTCGCTCCCACTTCCTTTACCCAGAGGCCTCCCTGTCCTCGAGGACTCCCCTTGCACTCTCCTGTCTGGCAGAGTCCTTGTAACCCCAACAAGGCTGGGCCCAGGATTCCTGGGGGGCTCGACCCCCAACCTTGCTGTGGTCACCTAGGTCAGGGGCTAGGGTGTCCCCACTCCGGGGTACTCTCTCTGCACTTCCCTAACCCACAGATCATTGCACACAATTTAAAGCAAATGCAAATTATTTAATCAACAATTAATTTTAAAATGAATAAGGAAAAATGGGAAAGGTTAAGAAAACACATCACCCCGCTCTGCGGCAGGGAACATCCCAACAGTGTCTCTGCAATGTCAGGGCAGTTCAGTCTGTTCCTGTGCAAGTCCCAGGCTCCTTCTCAGGCCCTGGCTGTGCTGCAGGGATGCTGTGGCTTGGACACTTGCTCCGGCGGTGGCCACACGCTCGCAGGCTCTGGGTGGCAGGACCCTTCTTCCCAGCGTCGCTCCCGCCCTGTCGGGGTTACGATCCCCCTGCAAGTCTGGCCTGCAGGGCCTCTTGGCTGAGGCGTCTCCCTGCGCTGGGCCCACTGCCCAGGGTCCCCCCTCGCTCTCCCCAGCTGCTCACCGCACCCGGCTCCGGACTGCTCCAGCCCCAGCTCCACCGCTCTGCCTCAGCTCCAGCTCCTCTGCCCCAGCACGGCTGCTGCTGCTGCTCTGCCTCCAGCTGCCTGGGCTGCTGCCCTGGCCCCTCTGGCTGCTGCAGCTTCTCCCCCCAGGGCAGGTCTGTCTCTCTGGGCTGTGCTCTGGCTTTGGGGCTGCACCTCTGCTCCCAGGGCAGGTCTGTGTCTCTCAGGGCTGCTTTTCTGGCCCCTCTGGATCTGGCCCAGCTCAGCTCTGGCCTCTGCCCTCTCCTTAGCTCAGCCCCGCTCCATCTGACTCAGGCAACTTCAGCTCACACGGAGGACGGGATCCACCCTGACCTCCTGACTCCCTGATTCGCCTGCCCGCCCTGTCAATCAGGCTGACCTGGAGCATTGGCCTCTCCCCATTGCCCCTGGGGACTGTCAGTCCCATCTACCCTTCCCCTTCTGGTACTGGGAGCTCTGAATGTTAGTAAGGGGATAACAGTCCCCTTACATCTATACTACCCGCCTGATTCGGCGGGTAGCAATCGATCTTCTGGGATCGATTTATCGTGTCTCATCTAGACGCGATAAATCGATCCCAGAAGTGCTCGCCATCGACACTGGTACTCCTGCTCCGTGCGAGGAGTAAGCGGAGTCGACGGGGGAGCCTGCCTGCTGCGTCTGGACCCGCGGTAAGTGCTTTTTAGTTCGAACTAAGATACTTCGACTTCAGCTACGTTATTCACCCCCCCCCATGTGGACCAGCATTATGACCCCCCAGATCCCTTTCCGCAGAACTCCTTCCTAGGCAGTCATTTCCCATTTTGTATGTGTGCAACTGATTGTTTCGTCCTAAGCAGAGTACTTTGCATTTGTCCTTATTGAATTTCATTCTATTTACTTCAGACCATTTCTCCAGTTTGCCCAGATCATTTTGAATTTTAATTCTATCCTTCAAAAGCACTTGCAACCCTTGGTATTGTCCGCAAACTTTATAAATGTACTCTCTATGCCATTAGCTAAATCATAGATGAAGATATTGAACACAACCGGACCCAGAACCGAACCCTGCGTGACTTCACTCGTTATGCCCTTCCAGAATGACTGTGAACCACTGATAACTACTCTCTGGGAACAGTTTTCCAACCAGTTATAGTAGCTCCATCTAGGTTTAATTTCCCTAGTTTGTTCATGAGAAGGGCATGTGAGACAGTATCAAAAACTTTGCTAAAGTCAAGATATACCACGTCTACCCTTTCCCCTCCCACTCCCATCCACAAAGCTTTTTACCTTGTCAAGGAAAGCTATTAGGTTGGTTTGACAAGATTTGTTCTTGACAAATCCATGCTGACTGTTACTTATCACCTTATTATCTTCTAGATGTTTGCAAATTGGTTGCTTTATTATTTGCTCCATTATCTTTCGGGGTACAGAAGTTAAGCTGACTGGTCTGTAATTCTCAGGTTGTCCTTTCTGAGGCCTACACGTCTGTGAATGTAGCAGTAGCCTTGGGGTTTGTAGACACTGATAGTACATGGATCGGCAACCTTTGGCCTGCGGCCTGCCAGGGTAAGCCCTCTGGCAGGCCGGGCCGGTTTGTTTACCTGCCGCGTCCACAGGTTCAGCCAATCACAGCTCCCACTGGCTGCGGTTCACTGAAGGCCAGTGGCGGCTGCGGGAAGCGGCGGCCAGCACATCCCTCGGCCCATGCCACTTCATGCAGCCCCCATTGGCCTGGAGCAGTGAACTGCGGCTAGTGGGAGCTGCAATTGGCCGAACCTGCAGACGCGGCAGGTAAACAAACCGGCCCAGCCCGCGATGGGGCTTACCCTGGCAGGCCGCGGGCCAAAAGTTGCCAATCCCTGTGATAGTACCAAACTTTGTCGTTTTGACATAGGTCATGTGACAGGGGCCAGGAGATAAAATCCAGATTCTCCAGCGTGTTAGACCCTTAGTATGCTAAGTAGTATCAATAGCAATATTTTAGGTGTGCAGATATATGCTGGTACCTCACAGATTTGCCCTCTCACCTAGGTGGAGCTGTGTGTTTTTCCTTTGAATGGATTTTGCTGTTCATTATCTGTGCTGTTCTTAGAAAATTAAGATTTTTGAAGCTATTTGTGGCAGAAAGATTTCCGTCACCAACTTCCACATGTCATATCCCATGAAGGTTCTAAAGAAGGCATGTAGCCTGACCCAACACAATGCATGTGTCACATTGCCTGAGAAGAATTTGATAGCTGTGTGCCAAGTGCCAAAGGCAGCCATGTGCCAGCCAAGAATAGGCAGGTATGCTTCTCCTTTCCCCCTCATTGTCACTGACTGAATTAAATTATGTTAATATGTTTTAATAGTACAGTAGGGTCATCCCTACAGCACCTTATAGACATCAAATTTCGCTGTCGGCACTTAACAACCAAATATGCATATGTAGTTATCAAAGGGGTATATGAATGTTACCATTATAAAGCTTTGATTTAATACAGTTTAGAAGTGACTAACAAAGTAATAATGGAATTAAAATGCTATGTCAGTGAATTCCATAAATATCACAATTATTAATCATTTGTGTATATTAAGACATCAATTAATAGTCCCTCAACTGAGATCCGGGATTCATTGTGCTAAGGAATGTACCAACACAAAGAAAGACACAGTCCCTTCCCCAAAGAGCTTAACATGTAAATAAATAGGACAGATGAAAGGGGAAACAGAGTCACAGAAAGGTCATACAGTACATTCAATGGTAGAGCCAGGAATAGAACCAGTTTTTCTGGCTCGCAGTCCAGTGCCCTTCCCAGGTATTATGTACTCAAAGTAGTGTACTGAAATATATCATTCCATTTGTTTGGAAATCCTGGCTACAGAGGTCAAAGGCAAAAAAAAGAAAAACATTGGACGCACATCCCAGTAGTCCAGTATCAGCACCTTGTAGTTGATAGAGCCTGGTCTTGAAGGGTTCTGAACATCTCCTGTGAGGCACTTAGGTCCATAGGGTGAAATTTACACAGTACAAAGCCTGTACAACTACCTAAGTCCCACAATCCACAATATAGAGCTCAAGTGGTGCCTAGGCCGTGTGCTGGCTCGCTGCACGGGGGGAATTTCACTCAGAGTAGAAAAGCAGGACTGTCTGGTTTAAAACCAGATGAATGGCCCTCCTACTTAGCTATATTGACCTAACTAAGTGTAGACTAGGCCTATATGTCAGCAGAGCAGCTTCTTTAAGCACTGGCACAGTCAGAGATGGCTGGAGAGCACTTCATTATTGTATATTCAGTTCCACAACTCACTTGTTCCCAGATATATAAACCAAACAAAAACACCCCCCGACACACCCACCACAACAAACCATCAATAGGCAATGATGGGTTTCAGTAACTATTTTCAGTGCTTCAGTCCTGAGCTTTGCATCTCACCAGTTCAATTTTACTGGGAATGAGCTTCAGGAATCACAACTGACAGGTGATCAGCAGCAGTAGCGTAGCCAGGGGGGAGCAGGGGGAGCGGCCGCTCCCCCTTGAGCAGAAGCGGCGGAAGCGGCGCCTTTGTTTAGAAGCACTAAAAAAAGGCGCCGCTTCTTTTTAAGCGCCGCTTCTTACACTCACCCGGCGGTACTTCGGGGCAGGGCCCCGCAACGTCACCCGGCGTCGGGGGCGGGGCCCCGCCCCCGACGCCGGGCATCAGCCCCCACTGGCGCCACCGGAAGCTGGCGCCTGTGCAGGGGGAGGCCCCTTTTTATAGGGCCGCTCCCCCTGCGCTCCGGACCTGGCTGCGCTACTGATCAGCAGCCTTCCTGCTTTCAACACGCCATGCTGGGGAAGGGTGGGAAGAGGCTGTCTCCCTGGTCTGCTGGCCTTGGGGTGGAAGAATGAAAGAAGGGTGTGTTTGAGGGACTCATGCCATGAAGCCAGCATTTCAAGTTGGTAGAGAATAGGCAGTATTGTAAAGGTTCCCTAGGGAGAAAGGCTGCAGTGGTAATTCTGCCTGTGCCCCCCTGCTGTGAGTCATTGTGAGTTCAAGTTCAGCGTAATCTGTATGAGACAAAGTAGAATTGAAATAATGAGCTTGAAAAATCAGAGGACGGGGGAGGGGGAAGAAAAGATAACGAATTATACATTGAAAAGAGCAGAACCGTCTCACCATAAAAGTATTCCTGAAATGAACTCCTGCGCTTTCATGCTACATGTCTTTGTCAGTCTTTCTTACAGTCATCATTTTCAACGTGTGAAAAGGGGAGCACCTGAAGAATTAAAGACAATATTATGCGCATTCTAGTCTACACAGAACCAGCCAGTGGTTGGTACACTGCCAATTTACAAGCAGGATCATAAAGCGTATGGAAATCTTTTGAAACCATACATATCTAACTGTAAGAGAGTGCTCTGTGCTACCCCAGGAGAAATACTGTCTTATAATTTCCTTTCTTTACACATGTAGGGCCCCCAAATTAAATTTTATTTGAATAGATGTAAATGTTTTTATCTTTCTAAAAGAGCCAATTATAGTACTATGGGGGGGAACTGTTTGTTGTCTCCTTGCTAAGTACTAGCCCTTTCTTTACCAGAAACAAAAACACATTGCATTGAAAGGGATGTTTGAAGCTACGGTTGTTCTTATTTCTTTTCCCTTTTAAACTGCTGTGTGTATTCACTGTTTGCGAAAGGCTGCCAGCCCTGAGACCTAAATCCTTTATTTATCCACACAGAGTAACATTCAGAGGGCATGCAAAAGGCCCTAGTCATCAATGACACGCTCTTAAGCCAAAATCCTTTCCTTTTTTTCCAGCCTATGATGGAGTGATGCAGAACTACATATGGGAAGGGAGTGGAAGAATCTCCCCCTACAGAAGTAAAGGAACGTTAACTTCTGGGACCTACCACGGTGTTGATAGGGGTGAGGGGAAGGAATAGAGGACCCTCTTTTTCTGGCTGGTCCTTTCCCTTTGCCTGAATACCCCTTTCATGTCAGCCAGGGAGTTCACAGAGAACTGCATTGTGCACGGTGAAGTGGTTGAATAACCCTTGTCATGATAATGGAACCCATCTGCCCATGTAGTTTGCCTGCAGGAGAGAGACTGTAATGGTGACCTGTTTGTGCAGGACAACTGCATGAGGGCCATTTGCACCAATGCAATAATAATAGGATTTGCCCTTTAATGTGTGGCATAAGTCATTGGCAAAGGGAGACATTTTTGCCCAAGCAGTACAGTCTGGACAGTGGCAATGGAAACTTTCCTCCATCCACTACCTAGTTATCTGTACTGTGACCTGGGGAGGCCACATTTAAGTATAGTCCAGCCTTTCTGCTCCTTCGTCCCTGTCTCTGCACAGACAGTCCAGGGCGACAAGTGAGATGAATGTTTTTGTGATGTGAATGCCGATCCCTTAGGAGCGGGATGGGGAACACCAACCCATTTCAAGACAGAACGGCTGTGAAATGTTAATGACTTTTGGTCACTTGGTTAGTTCCAGTTCTGAAATGAGTCACACGTTCTACCTTCAAACAGAAGAAAAGCTTGGTATTATTATGAGAGGGAGAAAGAGAGCTCTTGCAATGGGTAAATGCTTATTTTGTGTAACATGCTAGATTTAAATTTGGCTCCAGTTTACAGACAAATTAGAGCTCGCTGTATGCCATTTGGCTTCTGTTCCTCCAGGTGGGGCACTGTTCTTGGAAGCTACCAGTGGTTTGGCTTACTGGATGCCAACAACTTATAACACTGAACAGTCAAATGCATGCTTTTTTTTCTCTTTTCTTTCAGTAAACCAAAGATGATGCCAGGGAAAAGTCATTTTTCTACAAAAAGAAACAGATGAAAGTTGATCTTTCTTCCTTGAACTCATTTAAAAACATTGGATCAGATTCTGCCAGCCTTATTCATCTTGAGTAATACTTTATGCATTCTATAATGGAGTAAGCTGCTACTTACATTGAGTAAAACTGCGAGAATTTGGGCCATTGTTTATTCCTTTACACAGTTCTACAGCAAAGTTACTGTGCGCATTCTAAATTCCGCTAATGGCTTCAGGTCAACAGCTCAAATAAATAAATAAATGTAAACTAGATTTATTTTAATTACATCAATTTATGCCCATTAAAGAGCCTCTTGTTGACTAACTCTGGTATTGAATTATTGTGTATTTCTTCCTAATGAGCTTAGACAATGTTTGTTTGATTTAATTGACAGAAGGGATGGATTTATAGAAGGGCTGTAATTTAACTTTTAGTGGGGAAAATATCCCAGCCCTGAATGTATCGTTCATTTGTTGCAAAAGTGAAGCTGGAAAATTCATCAGCGCAAACAGGATATTTAATTTTAACAGTTTCTCTCATCAGAGTCTCGTAATTAGGTTTCTTTTGTTATTACTCTAGGGAATTGCAAAACGACAATGAAATGAATCCGAATTGTAGATGAAATGTCGTAACCTGTTTAATTTCTTCACTCTCCATTTGCAGTTTTCGTTGGCCGCACAGATATCAATATCTCCAAACTAATTTTGTTAATGGAGAGGTTTGCTTTGAAGCTTGCTTTGTTATTTCAACACGTTATGGTTTCGGAAATAAAGATCAGACCACTCTCTTTTTCAAAGGGTCCTTTTGGGCTCCCACTCCTGGAAAAGCACCTTCAATGGAATTCTGAGCGATTTTTGTCCCGGTTTCCCCCCTGAGGCTACTGAGGGTAAAGGCCTTCTCATAACTTGACTAAGTATCCCTGACTCGAAGAGCTGCATCTATATGAAGAAAATTCTCCGGTTGTATAATGTTGTAAAATAGTCTGTGTCATTTGACCTTCACCTTGTTTTCTGAGGCATTGGTGTGTTCTAATGAGAAAAATCAGGGCTAGATTGTACCTTTCATCACAGCCCAGAGTTTCACTACTATCAGCAGCACATGACAATACCCTCCGTGTGGGCTAAGGTGAGCTGAGGGTCAAAGCCTTGCCTCTGCTCACTTCCTTCCCCTCACCACCCACCTTCACCAGTGTGGTGACAGAAGCAGATGCACAGCACCTGTTTAATCCTGTGTACCTAGACTCAAGGGCAGGTAGCCTATGAATGACTATAAATGGGTGAGGGGAGGGAAAAGGGTGTTTCCTTCATCTCCCTTCTGCTCCCGTGTGAATGCATAATCTAGGTCACAATCTAACCCTAAAAGAGCGAGGGGTGACACAGAAACAGTCACCCACAGACAGAATCTTAGGGTAAGAAAGAAAAATAACTTTATTCTTCAACTAGCATCTTCTATGTGCTTAAGTTCCCAAATTGTGGGCTCCCTCTTCTCCCATTGTGGACACTTTTTAAGCATTTGCTCACATGTAGCAAACTTTTAAACCCAGAAGGAATTTTGTAGGAACGTTTAGGATACTATCACAGTGTGGGTCAAGTTGTTTGTCTAGCTGATTGATACAAGGTCATATGGATTCATGGATTTTTTTTCCTCCTGAACAAAGGGAGTACATAAAAGTTAGGAAGCCATTTCCTATGCAGAAGATTTTATTGTCCTTCTCAGATGCTTTCATGGGCAAAAATTCCATGTCTATGGCGAGTGCTCCTTGTTTTTTAGAAAGCTGGCCATGAGTGAGGAACCAAGATGTAGATCCCCTAAAGTGTTAAAGTGGAATCTCCTAAGTCCTTAGAGGATATGGGCCCAATAGAATATTTTGAGAAAGAACAGAATTCTTCCTTATATGCTGCAGTATATAAGCACAGGAAAGATGCTTAGAAAGAACAAATGAGTTTTATTTATCTAGACACTCAATCTGCCCTAAAGAAAGCAAGTGCAAGGGTTCAGTTTCACAGGGCTTTCATACTATCACGATGTCTGGGAGGCCTGAAATAGTACCCCTTGTAGTAGGACTGGCGAAGCCAATTGGCATTTTCACATCTCTTCATGGGAAATGTGAGCATACATTTTTTAGGTTTAAGCCATTGATTTTTAATAGTTCAAGGAAGCTATGTAAGAGGCAGACAATTACTGAATAGGTACACGAGAAGTGCTGCAGATACCTGTTTGAAAGTGCATCAGAACTAGAGCAGGTCAAAATATTTTAATTATGTGTGTGTGTGTGTGTGTGTGTGTGTATTTCAATTTGGATCCAATTTTAACACACACACACCCAAAAAAGCAGGGGGTGGGGGAGGAGGATATTTAATAAACTACAGAGCTAGCCAGGATTTTTCAAATTTTGAAATTTTTCCTAAATTTCAAATTTTGAAATCCTGATGTCAAAAATAGGAGGGAAATGAGGGAAAACTTATTGTGATTTTATATTTGCCTTTTTAGGCCATTCTAATAATGATAACATGGTAGAATACATTTATATATAACAGCTAATTCAATTATTATTATTACAATTAGATACATTATGTTTTATAGATTCTTTTGTAGCACATTCATTTCCTCCCTAGTAGGCTTTGTCAGTGGGCCCAGTGGCTAATTAGATTAATTCCCAAGGTGTCTGGGTATGTGGCTACTTTACTCAGGTCCAGTTTAAGATGAGAAATAGAAATTGGCAAATCTACCACACCGCTAGGATTCCTATGGGGGAAAAGCACAGGATCAGGAGGCTGTGTGCTGCAAGCATCTGGCGACCTTCTCTTCTGTTTTAAAAGCTGATATGAAGTGAACATTTGGTTTTATACTACAGCTGGGGGTGGAGGTAGGGCTGCTATGTGCAGTCTGCATGACAGGGTACAGCATCATGTCAAAATCAAGATGGACTTGATAGCTCTGATTAGGATTTGCTCCCTATAACATCCAGTCTGCATTGTTGCTAAGGTGCCGTGGGATGGCGGCTAAACAGCTAGTGGCAATGGGAAAGGGAAAATAGAAACTCTTAAAGGGTACATTTACACATTTTTCATGTCTTAAATAGTATATCTCAATTCAGAAACATAAGCTCCACATCTGAGTATGGAAAAGCCATGCATGTCAGATCTCCCTACAAATGTCTGTTCACCAGACAATAAGCTTCGACTGTTCTTATTTGTATCTTTAAAACGATACAGATAAGAACAGCATTACACAAGTGTAATATAGCTATCCACAGTTATCCATGCATCTGTTACTGCATTGGAACGTGTACAATAGCTATTTATGTATTTGAAATATCTAGCAAAGGCAGGTAATGAGTAGAGAATTTTAAATAAATATGTGAAGTACATGGGTATTCAGTGTGGTATAGGTAACAGGTGTGTATAAGTAGTTAGTACAAAGATGTTAAATGTAGGGGAATTAAGTGCATGGATATTTGGTGCAGAATGTTTATATCTAGGAAGGTGCGAATGTGTTAATTATTCAGTATGGGCCACATCCTGGGGTCCTTACACATTTATACTCAATTCTTTCTCAAGTACATTGACTATTAAGTTTAAATTCCTTGAGCTTATTGGTGTTGTGTAGGCTCTTTGTGTTGGGGTGTGTGGGTCCATTCAGGGGACTCAAGGCATTTGGGGTCAGACTTTTAAAGGTATTCAGGCACCTATTGGGCCTAACTCTCATTGGTTTCAATGGGGTTAGATGTGTAGGCACTTTTGAAAATCCCACTAGGTGCCTATCTGCAGCCTGGGGAATCTAGGGCCAGATTTTTAAAAGCTATTTAGGCACCTAAGTGCAGCAACCCTCCTATCAGCATGGCTTCTGTCCTGGATTTATTTACTGCCTAAGCCAGAGGTTAGGCTCATTTCTTGGAGTAGGATGAGCTGCCTGCCAAGATGATCTTGAAAATTTAAATGGATGCTCTGCAGTCCTCCTCTTAGGCTGCATCATGCCATTAGAGCCCACAACACGCTCTCACCTCGCACCAACCCATTGGCCTTCAGTACAACCCCCAAAAAGCCAGCCAGAATTCCCAAGTAGCGTGGCGATTGAGTGAGGTATTGCACTGTTAGTGAACCGTAGGTAGCTGTGGAGGTGAAGGCTGGGTTTGGCCCTGACTGGATAAAGAAAAGCAGTGACAGTTCCACTGTTCCTTTTGCGGAGGAGTTGCTGATCTTACTAAACGTTATCTGTGTTTCGAAGGATGCGGCTCCTTGCTACTTTACCACCCTCTTCTCATCTAGCTTTAGTTTTAAATGCTCAGGAATAAACCTGTCTCAGCCACCTGCTCTCCCACAGTGTAATATTTGCAAGAGCTAAAAAATCTTCTTTTTTCCAAAGTTTTGCTGATAATACTTCAGTGACATGGCAAAACACTTCCACCTCTCTTCTTCTTTCCCCACAGTCCCTTCGTCCTCCTTGTCCCAGGAAAGTCGGTAGCATGGAATGAACCCTTGGGATGCACTGTTACAAAACAGTCTGTGGGTATGTCTACACAGCAAAGAAAAACCCACAGCAGGCCTGTGCCATCTCACTTGGGCTCACAGGGCGCAGGCTGCGGGGCTGTTCCACAGCGGAGTAGACTTCTGGGCTTGGGCAAGAGCCTAGGGTCTAGGACCCTGTGGGGTGGGAGGGTCCCAGAGTTCAAGCTGTAGCCTGAACTCGGAAGTCTACACAGCAATGAAAGAGCCCCACAGTCCAAGCCCCTCTTGAGTCAGCTGGCTCGGACCAGCCATGGGTTTTTCTTTGCTGTGTAGTGGCTAAGGCATTTTCTATGAGAGTCACAGAACAGTCAGAATTCTGAGGTATGTGAGGGAGGGTAAGGCAAGTCTTACTCACTTAAGCCCTCCTACACAGCTCCAGACAGACAGCTGTGCAGTCCTGCGGCACAAAACAGGTCCACTCTTCTGCCTTGCCTGCGTCAGTTAAGAAGTTGTTTACTGTGGTTACAGTACCTCTTTAACCACAAGGATGGTTTGTGGGGGATGCTTTCTTGGTAAAACTGCCTAACGCTGCTGAGGGCAATTCATGCTGCCTTGATATTTTCAAGTATGTTTGTACTGAATATATGGAGATATGCCTATCTCCTAGAACTGGAAGGACCTTGAAAGGTCATTGAGTCCAGTCCCCTGCCTTCACTAGCAGGACCAAGTACTGTCCCCTGACAGATTTTTGCCTCAGATCCCTAAATAACCCCCTCAAGGATTGAACTCACAATCCTGGGTTTAGCAGGCCAATGCTTAAACCACTGAGCTATCTCTCCCCCCTGCTGCATCTTGATGTGTTGCTTGGCAGTGTTTTGGGACACTGCCTTCTGCGCAGCTCTGATTCGACATCACCCGTCTCCTGAGCCAGATTCCGCACTCATTTACATCAAGGTAAAGCCAGTGAAACTCCATTGCTGTCAGTGGATTCCAGATTTACCCTGTGTAGCTGAGAGTAGAATGCCACATATACGGAAAGGCGGGCCAGTGGTTAGGGTGGTAGCCTGGGACTCAGGAGGTCCATATTCAATTCCCTGCTCTTCCAGTGTGACCTTAAGTAAGTCACTTAGCCTATCTGTGCTTCAGTTCCCAAACTGTAAAATGGCAATAACAGCACTGCTCACATACTTTGAGCTACTCAGATAGTTCAGTAATGGAGGATGTACCTAACCTGGCTAGATAGGTTGCCTATTGGAATCCCATGGGAGAGCCCATATTGCTTTATTTTGATGATGCTGACCACCGCACAGCTCCCTCCAATCAGTCATGTAGTGTAGTATAAAGAAGACATCTTAACTACTTCCACTGCAGCTAGATAATTAGATATTGAGTGTATTTAATAAGTCTTGCACTTCATTTGGACCAACATTAGTAGAGCTATAAATACAAGGGAGGTGGGTGTTTAGTTGCTATTTAATTAAAACAAAACTTTAAAATGTTTTCCATAACTGTCTTAGTGAGTGTTAAGCATAATAGCAAATTTCCTCTTGCTCCAGCAGCCTTAGATATAGAAACTGCAAACCGTGCGCCTCCTGTTGGCTTCAGTGGGCTCTGGATCAGTCCGTATGTGCTTGTTACTGCACATGACTAGCATTCCAATACAGCAGTTCTGAGTACCAGTTGAAGGGTATTGCCCACTCTGCTGTACATTTACACATGGTAGGATCACAGCCATTGATCCCATCTGTCTGTTTTTATACCACGCATGTTATTACCATGGTATTTGAATGTCTGACGCTAACAGATGGTATTTACAGTAAGGTTGCTATTTACCTACTTCTGAAGAAGACGGTCAAGATGCGTTTGCTAAAATGGATAGAATACATTTACAGATTACCAGTAAAGTACCACCACTGCTAAAGCCAATGGGAAAATGGGGTTTTCTTCCATGGAAATGTTTGACTTTTTGGCACAAACAAACAAACAAAAACGTTTTCATTTTTTGGGGTTGAGTTTTTCAACAAAAAGTTGAAATATTTTGCAGAAAATTGACCCTCTCTGCCAAAATTCTTGTTTACTTGTAAACACAAGTTGAAAAATATTTTGATGGAACACTTTTAACCAGTTCTAACCCACCCCTCCTAACACCTAGCACTCCTGTAAAGTATAAAGGTAATATGTATAATCAGTTGTGAATTCTTGACTTCATGGCAGAGCATCTCTCTTTTAAAAGAATTTCCTTTATTAGTTTTTCATATTAATTGATTCTTAATGAGATAAGTGAGTAATAATGATAACTGAGAATAGTGAGAAAGATTTTCCAGGAATATTCATTTAAATTAAGACATGAATTTCATTGTGACTGTTTTTGTGACCCTTTCCTGTTCATGTCTTCTGGACAGTATTTTTTTGCCCTACTCTGTCTGGATGCAGTGAAAACACAGAAATACCACAAAAATGGCCTTTTTCACAGTCACCATGTTTTAACTTCAGGTCTCACACTGAGGTGTGATGGGCAACAATATGAAAAATAACATTAAAAGTTTAATTATTTATGGTGTGTGTGTGTGTGTGTGTGTGTGTGTGTGTGTGTGTGTGTGTGTGTGTGTGTGTGTGTGTGTAGATTTGGGATGATGAGGTGGTTCTTATTTTCTGCATGTGGTTTATCTGTTTATCTAATTTGTATGGACAAGATATAAACCCTACACAATGGGATTTGTTTCAGGGATCTAAACTGAGGGGCAGATCCTCAGCTAGTATCACTCCATAGACCCTGATGAGGTTTTAGCCCAGACAGCAGTAAAAATAATTGCCTAAAAATTTGTTAGGAAGGTCAACACTTAGAAGACGAGGTTACATTTTAATTTACTCACTTGTGGCAGGTTTTGCAACTGGCATTGCTAATGCAGTGAAAACATAGATATATGGAAAAGATACAAAGTTTCCCTAAGAGTGGAAATGACTCCTGGTTGGGTTGTCATTAGTGGATTTTATCCTCCCAGCTCCATTGTGAGACAGGGAAGTGCTGTTCTCCCCATCTTACAGATAGGGAACTGAGGCAAAGGGTAATCTAAGGCCCAAATCTTTAAAAAGGTATTTAGACACCTAAAGATGCCAATAGGCACCTACGCAGGTTTTCAAAAGTGTCTAGGTACCTAATTTGATTGATTTCAATACAAAAATAATCCCACATACATTTTTTTTTCCAGAAATGAAGATGTGGTCTAAATGGGGAAGGATTTATAGCAATGCCAAAGTACTGTGTATCCGACTTTGGGAAATCCAGGTAAATTAATACAACTACATGATGCAAGATGCCTCTGATATGGGGAGCAACATTAACTTGTTTTTAACAAAAATCTACATTTCACTGCTGAAAAAAATAAATGTTCAGTGGCTAACTAAGCACATGGTAACAGGGGCTTTTTGCAAATGTTGAGGTGTTTCATTGCCGACTGCAAAAAGGTCAGGAATAATTATAATGATCATAATTAATAATATCTAGCTCTTACAGCTGACTTTTCCCTTTGCTTTGGCTGCCATTACAATGCTGCCATATGTGCACTGTTCCAGTGCTTGGTATCTGCTGCAACAGAGCATTGACAAAGTAGTTAAATCCTTTCCCAGGGTGTTTCTAGTAAACAGCAACGGGCAGGGCTAGAAACACTTCTCCCTCATGGCTCACTTTTTGCAGTGAATTTTAGTAGATCCCTTTCTGCACCTTCTTTTTACTCCAAAGGGGAGAAGGATAAGACACTTGGTTTACATGTGGTTGGGGGATTTTATTTTATTTTTTAACTTTTGATGAAGGGAAAGTTACAATAAAATATTAGCATACTGCATGATATATTATTTATTACTTATACAGGATCAAAGATTAATTCTGGCTATAGATTCTGCTTGCTGGCTGGGGAGCCATCCTCCTCTAAGTACCGGTGACCAAATCCCTAAATACCTATCCTCTTTCTGGCACTTCCCTTGTGTATTTCTTGGGGGAAATTTTATTTATATTTTGGAGCAGCAGAGAGGATGCTTAGACTTTCTTCACTAAAGTATGATGGTGTGTCTTAATTCTATGTTACATTTCAGCAAAGCTAAAGATAATCAGAACAGAAGGCTAAATAACAAACCATTACTTGTAGAGTTACAGACGTTCATAAATATGCCAGCAAACTTTGCTTTCATTTTTTTTCTCCAACTAGATAGTCCAGGATGTTTCAGAAATATGAGCATGCAGTAATAAATTGCTAGAGCTGTATATATATATATCTAAATTTGTGCAGGAAAGGAAAACATTTACTCTACCCCTTTCACTTGTTTAATAATAAAATTGAAATACCAGTATGCAACAATATAAATCCTCAAATACATTGAAGTAAGATAGATTTTTAATGGTGTTAAATGAACCATTTAGCACCAAAGGCCTCTAACCTTCAGTGGCATGCACTTAGAATGAAATCCTTCATTTGGATACAATAATAAAAAGAAGAAAAACAATATTACCTGTTTAAAGAGAGTATGAAAACCCAATTAACTTTTGAATTTTAATTTCCTTGTGTGCATGGGTTTGTTGCTCTGTGAAAAGAATGAAAATGTAAATGACATTTGTGTGTGTTATCTACATAATCCAGAGGCTAGAATATTCTGTCATGCCTTATTTTGTCTAGTGATGATAAAACTAAACAGAGTTTTAACTAAATTTGCTGTAAATGGGCAAATAATCAAAAATGAACATCTTTATATTCTGATCTTTCATTAATGTATGTGTAAATGCTGTTCTAAAGAGATTAGCTTCTACAAAAGGAAATGAATTTTACTTGGCATCTGACAGCAGTGAAAGACTATAACATGAATTACTCTGGGTGTAAGAAGTGTATAGTGGTCACTCGTGTGGGAACTATGAATTAAACAAATGAAAAATATTGAGTATTTTAAATCAAGGGGCCACATCCTCAGCTAATGTAAATCAGCAGAGTTCTATTAAAGTCCACTGAGGATCCGATCCTGTATGTCTCATCTATGGGATATAGAGGTAGCTTACCAGTTTCTACGCACTGGTCAGTTGTGACCAAAAGTCAGTGCCATCTGAAAACTATTTGGTAGCCTACATGCAGGGCTGGCTGCGGGTTTTCGGCCGCCCCAAGCAAAAAAAAAAAAAAAAAAAATTGCCGCCGCCAAAGTGCTGAAGCAAAAAAAACCAGCAAAAAACGCCGCCCCAGAATCCCCGGACTGCCGCCCCCTACAGGTCGCTGCCCCAGGCACGCGCTTGGCCGTCTGGTGCCTGGAGCCGGCCCTGCCTACATGAAATGAATTAATGGTGCCATCCTTTTAAAATGTGTGATGTATATAAAAAGCGAATATAATCAAGGGCAATGGAATGTAAAGAAAGCAGATTGAGGGTGGCAGACAGAGCTAGGTAAACGTAAGGCTGCTGAAATGAATTTGCATTGCTGTGGTAGCCATGGTATAGCCAATGCATTGCAATAAATCTCAGTCCCCATTGCAGCAGATGGAATTTTAGGGAATAGATTTTTTTCAAAAGACCTCAAAAACCCACGATTGGGCTGAACCTGTTGGTTGTTGAGCAGGTTTCAAAAGCTGATGCTTATTTTAGGTGCCAGAGTTCTTTGGTATATCCAGCCACATTTGTGCATGCTGAGCATTAAGGGTTTCTAGTCCTGTGTTCCCTGGAAAATCTGGCCCTTAATTTGGAAACTTTAAAACAGCGATATTTACACCACTCTCTAAATTTGGATATTAGACACATTAGGCTGTTCCAGGGGGAAAAGAATGAAACTTCATTTGATCTACCCAGCTGCTTGCTAGAAGTTGTAGTATCTGTTTGCCCACTAGTACAATCCAGTGATACTTTTTGCTGGCCTTAATCTCACAACCAGGGCCAATGCAAGGAAGTTTCGCGCCCTAGGCGAAACTTCCTTGCACCAGCCCTGCGCCCCACCCCCACCCCTAACGCCGCCCCCCACTCCCCCGTGGCAGCCAGCTCCTCCCCACCTGCGGCGGCTCCCCCCACCCGTGGCAGTTCGGCCCCCTGCCTGCGGGCCGCAGCAGCCTCCCACCCATCTGCGGCGCCTCCCCAGCTCCCGGCTCAGCCACGGAGCCGGGAGGCAGGAGGCAGCTGCGGCGAGCCGCCCTCCTCAGCTCCCGGCTCAGCTGTGGAGCCGGGAGGCAGCCGCAGCGAGCCACCCCCACAGCTCCCGGCTCAGCCACGGAGCCGGGAGGCAGGCAGCAGCCGCAGCAAGCCGGCTCAGCGGCTGAGCGTGGAGGCAGGAGGCAGTCACCCACCGCCCCCCAAATCTTAGCACCCTAGGTGACTGCCTAGGGTTGCCTAGTGGGAGCGCCAGCCCTGCTCACTACAAATTATACCACCTCCAAATTGCTGGAATGCAACAGAATTGTTTGTTTTATTGGAATGGTGTCGTGGTTTAGCGAAAGGGCCTTGCTTCATCTGAAATTCTTCATCACAGTAGAAAGTTAGAAATCTTAGATTCCATTTCTCTAAACACAATAAGGCCACATTTACCATTTTTATTGCCTCGCATGGCAATTAAAGGACATCAATATTAGTTTTAGGGGCAACCAAAACTAATCTTGTCTCTGTTTATTTGTCTCCATTATTATGTTCCTGTTATTTATGTTTTGAGTGCTGTGGTGCTACCGCATATCTCCTGCTCAAAGTCTAGACGCCTGTAAAAATAAAAATAATGAATTATGATTACATACATATGAAGACAGATACTATACTATATATATATTTAATAAGAGAAAGCTAAAAATGTTCAGTGAAACAAGGTTAAAGTCGTCATCTCAGAATCCCACCTCAGTTTCCCACAAATACATTTGTATGCAGTCAGCTTCACCTTAGCATTGGTTTATATGAAACCCAACTAGCACTGCTGAAACCGACATATTAATCTGAGTTATGCCTCTCCCAGAGTGGAAGAGTGTCTGTGTCTCAAGGCTGAGTTTCTTGTTTGCAAATTAACCACAAGTGTTTACATTTGTTCAATAAAAATCTATTATGTAAGTAATAAAAATAAGGCATCAAAATGGCCACAAAAGCTACTCTGATGCAGATACCAACTTACTGTATTATTCACAGTGCTTTTGGTTTCCACAAACCTTCTTTCAAATAAGAACCCTCATAAATAATCAAATAAAAGGGGGCTGTGAATATCATCAGTGAAGCAAATCAGTGGCTTCTGTTAGCAAAAATATTTGCAAATACTTTCCCATTGTCTTTGTGCAGCTCTAATGGAATTTAAGGACCCAATCCTGCTCTCATTCTAGTCAGTGGCAAAACTCCCATTGAATTCAATGGGAGAAAAATGGAGCAATACCAGTAATGCTTCCTCATAACAATAAACAGAAATTCATAGCAGCTGACTTATTTGTGTTTGAATATTGGATAACAAACAGGTGCAATAGCAAGTTTTTATAAGTACTACCTAGACAGAGTAAATGATGTTGAAGAGCACAATAGGAGACTAGCATTGCTTGATACAATCAATTGTTTTAAAACCATATGTGTTTGTAAAAGTCTTGTTGAATTTCAGCGGAAGTGTCTTTGCGCTTAGTATTTTTAACAGCTAAATCCAAAAACCTGCATATTAACAAGAGGCGGTGTTATGACTCCAAAGAGCTATTTTGATACATCATGTCTTGCGTACCATTATTACTACAGAAAGTCCAAGCCTCTGTGCACTGCCACTGACATATCCTGTATACAGATGGCAATGTCTCATACCGTACACTCACTCTGAAATCCCAGTGGCTCTTTCTATGGGAGAACTCTAATAGTTCATTGAAATTTCATTTAGTCTACAGGCCCCCCTGGAGCTGTTATGAATACATTTAATGTCTCCAGATCTGAAAAATGCAAAGGATACGATATACTGTATTAAGTTAGTATATCATAATGGCGCCAAGTGAGCCTGTGCAGACTATCCTTCATCAAGGATAGATGGAGCACAATACACACTTTCACAGTACAGCGTTTACAACTATATGAGCGCATATGGGATTAGAGGGATGGACTTGATTCGTGACCATAGGCAGAAAGGAGAGAAGATTTACCTCAGCTAAACGCAGAGGGCAATCATACCACCATTCCCTCCCCCAGGGTTCAACTAGAGGGGAAGCAGCTTTAAACTCCATTTAGGGATTCATAGAAGCCTTGCTGGCAGAGTCTGCCCGTAAGATTTGCTGATACAGCCCAGCTCCCGAGTCCCAGGGGTCCTGGCCCCACCCCTTCCAACAGTCACCTGGCTCCCAGACCCTCCAGCACAGTAGGGATTGTAGTAGCTTGCACAGGCATTTTCTGCTGCTCGGTGTGACTGGCAGAACACAAGGAGAAGACCCCAGAGCTGAAAATAGCAGCAAGGCCAAGACACGAGTTGTCAAATAAGGAACAATAGGAACCCATACCAGAACCTCGAATCCCAACACCAATGGGAGTTAGACATATTAAGATTCATATCTGGAATCACATTTTGTGGCTTAGAGCCGATTTCATCTTTGCATTGCTTTAATTTAGTGTTCACCAGGGGACCTGATGAATTTGTATTACTTTTGATTGATGAAACTGCTTTTTATGAAATAGTCTCATGCTTGTAAACAATAAAAGATTTGCTAATCTAGTTACTCTTTTTTTCTATTGCAGAATCCATGAGTGACCCAATCAGGGTCAATGTCTCATTAAGCCAGGCAAGTTACTGTTCAAACAAGGCTATGTCCTAAAGACCATACAGATGAAAGTGCTGATCCTGCAACTGGCTGCATGTAGATGCAGCCCCTTTAAATCTATTTAAGAACGTCTTAATTTTAAAATTCCCTGCCTCTCTACCGAGTCTCCTTCTAGCACAGCTGTACATTAATTTAATTCCTTGGCTCCCAATGCTGAAATATGGTTTCCATAACACTGCATTGTGACTTCTGTGACCAGCCACAAATAAGCCAAACAGCTCAAATTTTGAATTTCAGATTTCAAATGCCAACCCACAAAGTAAATCGAAATAGTGGAAAATTGCACTGAATAATTTGGAATAAGTGAATAAATTCAAGTAAACTGCAATCTGTTCACAGATATTCCAAAAGGAGGGCGGGAGGAAGGAGAGAGAGACATTCACTGGATAAATTATTTGTTACAAGTTACTCACTCAACTGTAATCACAGCTCTCCTTTTGATATGAAATATAAATGTAACTGTTATTGATATAACTACTCTTCAAAGGCAAAAATGGAGCAATTTTACATTGGAGCCAGATCCTTGGAGTTATACTGCTTTACAGCAGTTTAGGATCTAGTCCTGTGATTCCCCTATTTATACATGGGAAAAGTGTGATGAGGGGAAGACTATATGAGTCTAATAGAAATTAATAGAAATGAAGTATATGCCTTTCACACAATTTGTACATTTAATTGTTGGCTGTTTTAGTCTAGCTTGGACGTAAGCTGTACATGTAACATTGGAATTTACAATTTAGTTTAATCCAAACATATTACTGTTACGTTTTTAAAAAATTTCAATATTAATTTAATGACATTTCTTGGACGATGGGCTCTGTAGGCTGGGACAAGTTACCCTGCTAGATTTGTGCTCATCTGTCTGAGAGCTCTGTGTAAGACTGGCTAGATCAAAGCTCACAAAAGTCTATCTTTCTTAAAAACCTCATTTTGCCTTACTAAAGACCATGAAGAGAGGCTTAGAGAGCCAGGCTGCCCATATAAGTTGTGCTCCCAGAAGTGAAGCACGGGCTGTTATCTTCAAGCTTGCCTTGCTGCAATAACTAACGCTTGGGTTTGGCCGAAGAAATTGCTTTGATAGTCTTGCCGTTAAGAAGGGGGGAAATAATCACAAATGAAAAAATATATATATAAAGAAGCTGGAAACAAGGTTAAACAGAAAGAAGACTGTTACCAGAAAGACGACAAGGTACAGCATTTTGAAGGTGGCCACAACCTAATTAGGTAAGTTAGGTTGTTTTTCAGGTGTCAGGAAGGAATAAGGATTTTGGCTGGAAACCATGAGATAGTCAAAGGGTTTGGAAGGTTATTGAGCCACAATTTTGCTCTGAGATTTTGGTTTTGAGTCTGTAAATCTAAATGTAGCTTGTGGGATGTCCATCTACCTTAAGAGCTTGATCAATTTAAGAATGGGTGATACGACCGAGTTGGCTGCAATAGCTGGCGACTGTACTTGATGACCCAGGAAGTCGCTTCCGGTCCTACATTCCTATGAGAGTATCAGAGGGGTAGCCGTGTCAGTCTGGATCTGCAAGAGCGACAAAGAGTCTTGTATTAAACTGATAAGAACAGATTTAAAAATTTTATTAAGATAATGTTAAAAATAAAAATAATGTTACAGAGTTTAAGCATAGAAGTTTCTGGTTATCAGGGGATAAGGTACAGATTATCAAGGAGAGCGAAGTTCGGTTTTAGGATTGGATGACGTAAGGAATACATAATCTGCAACATCCCCAATTGGGGATAAAGGCTTAACAGGTCTTAACGGGGGTAAAGGCTTAACGCGATTCGGCGGGTAGCAATCGATGTTCTGGGATCGATTTATCGCGTCTCGTATAGACATGATAAATCGATCCCTGAACCGCTCCCCGTCGACTCCAGAACTCCAGCGCCGCGCGAGGAGTAAGCAGAGTCGACGGGGGAGCCTGCCTGCTGCCATGTGGACCAGCGGTAAGTACCTTTTAAAATCGATCTAAGATATTCGACTTCAGCTACGTTATTCACGTAGCTGAAGTTGCGTATCTTAGATCAAACCCCCCCCCCCAGTGTGGACCAGCCCTTATAGATTAACAGATATATTGGAGCATAAGCTTTCGTGGGCGAAGACCCACTTCGTCAGACGCAGAAATGGGTCTTCGCCCACGAAAGCTTATGCTCCAATATATCTGTTAGTCTATAAGGTGCCACAAGACTCTTTGTCGCTATTCCTATGAGAATCACCAATATCAGTTCCAAATAAATCTTTGTGCAGTAAAATGGCCTAGTCTAATGAGCATAATTTACTAAAGAAACCTAGCCAATTCAAATAGCCTCACTATCCACAAGTGTGGAGATCACACACCCACCCACGCCAAACTTTTATCTTGGCTTTTTTTTTTCAGTCTTCGACACAACGTGGACTGTGTAAATTCAGCTTTATGTGGTTCCAATACCAGAATTGTTTGAGTAGGTTCACAATCCTGAAATAGGCATAGTGGCAGTTTAAAGGTTGCACCAACCAATACTCCATAGAACTGATGTTAATGTGGTTTCTATTTTTGTGGTATCAAGATGTATCTATTCGCAAAAAGGTTCCCATAGAAATGGAGGGAGAAGCTTTGTTAGTTAAGATCAATAGCTCTGCAAGTGGGGAAGTTTCCATTTTACTTCAATACTAATTATTAGGGACCTGATCCAAAACCTACTGAAGTCAATAGGAGTCTTTCTATTGGATTCAGTGGGCTTTTGATCAGGTCATAAAAGCAGGGGTATTTTTAGTAGTTTACAATTCTTCATATGACGAGCAAGGCTAAGCCCAATGAATGTCTAGAAAGGTGATTATGCCAGAGGTTTTAAAGAGAGAAAACAAGCCTTCAATTTCTTTAATTATGGGACTGAACATTGGTGGGTGTTGATTCATGTATTCAAAGATTTTAGGACCAGAAATGATACGATAATCTGTTGTCCACCTGCACAACAGGGCAAAGTACCTCATCCAATAATTTATGATCAAGCCCATAACTTCTTTTTGAGCTATCTTTTAGAAACATATCCTGTCTTGCCTTAAAGCCTGCAAAATGATGGAAAAGCTACCACATTCCTAGGTAAATTGTTCCAATGTTTAATTACTCTCACTGTTAAAAATATGCATTTTATTTCATCTGAATAGCCTAGATTCAGCTTGGAACCATTGCATCTCTTCATGTCTTTTCCTGCTAGATTAAAGAATCCTTCACTATCAGAAATCTCTCCCCCATGTAGGTACCTGAAGACTGATCAAATCTCCTCCTAATCTTATTTTCCAATAAACTAAATAGATTGAGGGTTTTTTAGTGTTTTCCAGATCTCTAATATGGTAATCATCAACATTATCATTCTTGTAGCTCTTTTGTGAACTGTTTCCAAATTTTCAACATCCTTTTTGAAGTGTGGACACCAGATATTGCTCTTTTAATATGAAGACAGGCTAGAATGAGTGGAAGGGGCACTAAAATGTTATGGGTTCAACAGAGGCTTCAGGAATCTAACCAAAAATATTGAAAGAATTGCTTAGTCTGAATATCAGTGCATAACAGCTAAGTCACAGAAAATCCATTCCAAGAGCTGAAAAGTTGCAAGTTGGACATGGAGGCCTCTTGATGGTCACATATGCTTTAAGTCAGTCGAATGTAAGCAAGTTGTATGGATGTAACTGAGATCAGAATGTGACCTTTTATGCAGGCTTACTGTCCTAACAGAGTCAAGGACTGGATCCTTGGTTCTTTCCTGGATGTATAACAAATGTGAGAGTTATTTTTTTTTATTTCTGTAAACAATTCAAATATTGCAAATTATGTAATTATTCTTAGTGGGTTGTTTGTTTGTTTATTTATTTATTTGTTTGTTTGTTTCTTGTAGGATTCAAAGCTTAAAAGAACAACCGGTATATCTTTAAATTGAACACATTAGGAACCAACCACATGTAAGTTAAACAGTACTGAGCTATTACTGGAGTCATTCTGGAGAACAAAGAAGATGGCTAGACATTTAATTTACCTTGTGGGATAGTTCATCTTTTAACTAGAGACAATTAGATGTTGGCATAGTGCATTGTTCTTTTCAAAGTCACTCACAAAAATCAAATTTAGTCTCTCAGTAGAGAAATAAATGGCTATGCTACTTACATTTTCATCAGGTAGCAATTCTGTAGCTAATTTTGTAGTAATTGATATGCTACTATATTGCTTATTATGAGTGTCAAGGCATTAAGTATTAGGGCCCTAAGCCAGGACACAAGCAGTAATTTGCCACTGAGCTAACAGGACAGCCAACAGACAACAGTAGTCATACTTGGCACAGACAAGTGTTAGGACAGGGATATTCCACTGGAGATCTAAGTATAGTTAGAAATTTAATGTGCCAGGCTGCCAGCTGTCATAGGTATGTAGACTTCAATGAAGCTACGCTGATTTATACCAGCCAAAGAGCTGATCTTCTAATACGCCAGAAAAAAAATCTTCTTAAGAACAAATCTTGTGGTGGAGAAATATTATAAAGACCTGACATTTGAAATCAACAAATGATCTGAACAATACAAAGTGGTACTCTGGATTAAGGGGTTTAGAAATCGGTATACCATCTATATGGAAATTTAATAACCTTTCAATAAATTTGTACTTTCATGAGTTGGATGACTACTATTCCAAGAGAAAAATCTAAAATTATGGGGTGGTTTTGTTTATTTCTTTGGATACTTATAATTGGCACAGAGATATTATAGAACGGTGTGTAAGAGGATAGTGTAAAGGTTTCATTGGTAGGACAGGTTTGAGTATATCTCAGGCCCCTGCAAGCCCATTTGATTAATTCTCTCCAAAGTAGGACCAGACCATCAGCTGTGATACAGTGGTATAGCTCCATTGATGACACCAGTATGCAACAGGTGAGGGCCTAGCTCCAGATCATTACACCCCTCCCACACTCCATGGGCCTATCAAGATGTTAGGGAAAAGCAGGCCCGCCTGGGGGGGCATAGGCCAAGACAGGGATTCCTGGAGGGCTAGCCCCCACTAGGGAGGGAGAGTAGGCAGTTGCTGCAGCTAGATGGCCCTGAAGAAACCATGGGGAACAGGCAAGAAGGCAAGAGAGGAGAGGAAACACCCGTTCCACTCCCCATAGTCTCTCTTCAGGGATGTGTGCTGGTGGTGCGTTAAAAGTAAGCATGATTTTCTGGATTAGGGTCTTGTGGTGCACCAATCATATCGCCTCTAGCCATTGAGCTGCATTTAAAGCACACAAGTACTCACATTGGCTACAGTGAGACTACTTGTGCTTAAATTTGAGCACGTACTTTGCTTTACTGTGTCAAAGCCTAAATGCCACAGCTGGGTAAGACTGAAGGCTATGGTAGCTTCCACCAGCTTTGCCTGGCTAACTAGCCTGGGACACTTTCAGGAACCAGGAGGTATCTCCATGAGGCAGTATGCAGCAGGTTGCGTACATACTCCTTGCAAGAGCAGTATGAAGGGTGAAGAGCAAACATGCATGTAAACCCACTCCCTCTACGGGTCCCCTCCAATCTGGAGCTGTCAGGCACTGCTGGTTAGCAGGAGGTCTGAGCCCAATCTGCTTACTGCCATGAGCTCCGATCCTTTAATATTCCTTTCACTGGCAGGCACTGTCACCATTATCTACTCCTTCAGGGCAGTTTATATTTGTACGGCTCTGTCTGTCTGCTGAGGGCCGCTAGAAGGCATTTCTCATTTATTTCTTCTTGTTGTGCGGGGAGTGAAGACTAATTGCTGTTAGAGAACCTTGTTACTCCTTATAAAATACATCAGCTGGACGGCCCTGACTCCATGACTAGGGAAATGTGCTGCCGTTGAACTAATCCCTGCACATTAACAAGACGGCTTCATAGTGCCATTGCTATGGCAGTTACAGGCCAGGCATGGTGTTGTTAAAATAGGAATGGAAACAACACTGGGTCATATCCTGAGGTCCTCACTCAAGCAAAGAAAAAAATGAAGGTGGGGGTGCTGCAACAATGGCTAAGGATTGAGTAAAACTTCATCCTGGATCCACTATTGGAATCTAAGTGGCCCCTTAGCCCTTCTGGATCCCACTGTAGGATCAGTGGAAGGAAAGACTGAGGATCTGGCTAACTAGAAAGAAGATCTTAAACCATATGAGCAATTTCATGCAATACTGGTGCCACCTGTACTCTCCATCCTATCACAGAAAGCAGGTACTCCTCTGGGTATCTAGTCTGCGACCTTAAATTATTGTCAAATTTCTTTATCATCTTATAAATAAGTTTATATATATAATATCTATCACCCTATAGATACAAAAATGTAAGTACACGGAGAAACAGGCTGACATTGAGATTAGAATGAAGGAAATCCAAAAGCAATTACATTCCAGGTATCACACTAATACAATTATTTAAACAGCTCGTCAACAAACAGTTGATAAAATAGATAATTAAAGGAGATTGACCTGAAAGCTGATTTTAAATTATCCTGTCAGGTGCACATAACTCAAATAATTGTCTGATGTGACCCACCCTCCATTAAAAAGCAAACTTAATCTGGAAAAAAATTATACATTCAGCACATGGTGATTAAAATAAAAACATATTCCCGGAAACTCTGACAATGATGTGAGGCTGTGTATAAAAAAATGGAACTGAATTAGCGCTACACTGCGAACTGTGGTGTTGTCTGTCATTTTAATAAATCACACCCAGGAGGTGTTGAAATAGAAAGTACGACAAAGCATTAAATCTACATCAGCTTCAGACCACAGAATCATAAAAATAGAAAATCAAGTGCAGAAAGATGGGAGATGATCTGTAGTTGATCCGATTACTAGAAATGTTGTCATTTGAGAGTGCTACAATAATACACGAGGGGCCCATTGTGATAGGCATGCTACAAGCACATAGAAGGACATGGTCACTTTTTGAAAATCCCACAAGGCCCTGATCTGCGTCTGTAGGCACCTTTGGAAATCTGGCCCTTAGTCTCTCTCTGCTGCAGTTCCTAATCCTCTTCTTGTATGCTACTTCCCTTCACCCTTTGGGGTGCTTGTCTATTTCAAAGGGAACCTCTTCAGGGCAGGGACTAAGTGATTTCAATGGGACTTAGGACCCGTTCTCAAAAGATATTAAAAGCAGCTTAGGCACCTAAATTACTTGTCCAGGGTCACACAGGAAGCCTGAGGCAGAACTGAAAATGGAATTCAGAACTCCAGGGTCCCACAAAACCAACTTTCCTCCCTATCATTGGCTTACATACAGTTTTACACACCTTTGGTGATATTAAATTACTTATTATTTGTATCACCATAGCGCCTAGGATCCTTAATCATGGACCCGGACCCCATTGGATTGCATGCAGTGCGAACACAGAACAAAAAGCTAGTTCCTGCCCTAAATTCATTCCTTTATTAATAGTAATACTTGTTCCTTAACGATCTCGTTTATCTACGTACCTACTTACTTACAGGACTTCTAGCACTGTAGTATGTGAATGGCTCACAAAAAATAATGACTTTGTCTTCACATTACCCCTGTGAGATAGGGAAGTGTCTTAGTATCTGCATCACGACATGTCACATCTAACCTAGATTTTAAAGGGCAGATTCTTAGCTGGTGTAAATTGTCTTAGTTCCTCTGTCTCCAGGAGAGCTATTACAATTTGAGCCCAGCCTTGTATCTGCCCCTTAAGTTTCTCAGGGCAGGGCCTATGTTTTTATTTCCCATTTACACCTCTGGCATTCTGTGCAAATGTCATATTATAAAAATAACTGAAATGAATGCATACAACCCCCCATACATAAGTATCTGTTTTTATATATATGTATGTATAATGCTGCTTACAATACTCAATGCAGTTGGTTGCTGGGATTGATGGGAGCAAAGGAGATTTTTAAAGATGATACTGAACTAAAGTAAAAGATTAAAACTTTAAATTACAAATTGGTGCTCTCGTGTCTCAGGAATGAGAGCTGGCCCACGAACATGGTACTAAAGTGCTTTCCTTCCCCATCACTAGCACTTCTCAGAATCTGTCACTTCTCAAGAGGCTCTTTCTCGGGCAGTCTGCATTTTAAATTCAAGTAGTTATGACAGTTTTCATAGCAGAAAGGGACACATTAGTGGAGGCAACACATGCAGAGTCTTGGTCATGCTAACTACTGAACAGCTATAATCAAGTTCCCTGGGAAATAGCTAAATGGCTCAGGGTTTTATACTGAACATCTGTAGAGAAAGGAAAGTCATGTCAGACTAGAACAACTGACTAGCTTTGTGTGCCTAAGGTAATGAGTTCTACAATATTACAGGGTTGCTATAATTATTCCTGGCTTTACGACAATCTCACATTAGAGGCCCATATAGGCCTTGATTAGTCAAGTCCTTGTCAGGAGTTCAGCTCGAAATACAACATTCACTTTGTTTTCACTGCTAAAAAAAGGTGTATTATTTACTTCAGGGTAACAATGTTTTATCGTGAGGTAGTTTTACCATGCGGTGAACTATATCCCCACCTGAGGCTGCCCTCACCTAGTTTACCTCATGGTAAAACTGAAGTGCCTTGTCTCCACTGTGGTTTTAATCTCATGTTAGCTCATGTGTTCTAGTTACCCCAAGGTTAAAAACCAACAACCTATTTTAGCAGCGAAGACAAGGTCATTGTTGCACTACACCACAAGCATGAGAGGAGGCTATGCATGAGCCCATGTGAGGTTGAGTGTTCCCTGCCTCTCAGGGCAAAGCCTCAAGTCCCTTGCAGGCCTGCTCCCTTACTCACAAAAGCCTATGGTTAAAAAAAGAGGCAGAGAACTGGTATGTTTGATAAAGTGTGTTAAAATTGTTTTAGCCGGAGGTAGCTATAAACTGTGTTTAAAACCATGACAGGAGCCATGGTTCCCACACATAGGGGATAATTGTCCTGCTGCATTCACCTGGTAGATCAGGCTAGTTAAGCTTTTTCATATACAAAACAATAGCATGAAAGAAGAAAAATAGGCTCCATAGAAGAGCAAAATGTGGGCATGTGCTCGGTACAGGTGGTAGCAGCTCTAAGAAGAAAATGGCTGCTGCCTCTGCACAGAGGCAGAATTAATAAACATTTAAAGCTTCTTTGGAGTAGTGACATAGTCTAAAATCTGCTTCTGGTGCTTCATCTATTATTACTAGGGTCTGCTCCCTAAAAGACTCTGCTTTCATAAAACTAGTTGAGTTGTACATTTGACTCAGTAGGCTCCGTTTCCACTCAGCTCATATCACAACCGTGCATCACCACTTTCATGAGAATTAAAATGGCATTCCATATGGAGGACTCTCCGCTGGACCTGGATTTATCCTGCTAGAGCCCTCACGAGGACTGTTGACTAAAAGATAGCTCCCTTACCCCAAGGCAATTGGGTGGAATGCCCATGAAAGAGGTGTTACAATATTTCATATCCAGAGCCCAGTTTTCACAACTGAGTGTCTTAATGGGAAATCAAAGTCCCTCATTAGGACACTTAAACCAGCACTTTGGCCATTGACTTCTATGGAAGCCAGAGCAGGCACCATTATCTTATAGCATAGTAAATGCCCATTTTACGGGCCTAACTCTCATTGACATCAACATGGAAAGGATGAGACAGTATTTTAAGGCCTGATTCTCCATGCTGGTACATGTGTTACAGGGTTCTGTCATTCTTTTGACTTCAGTGGAGTTACACTGTCATACAACTAATATGAGAATCAAGAACCAGCGTGAAGAATCAAACCCTTAGTATCGAAAAATGGGGATATGAATATTGTTGTTAAAGGACCCATGTTTGATAATTGCCCTGCAGTAGGTATATACATCTTCACATGCACAAATGGTTTCACATTCTATATTTTAAATGACTTGGACCTGGGGAATTTCAGAACTTTTGATTTGAAACGTGTTCTTGGCTATATCTAATATACACTACTACACCGAATGCTGTATTGGATCTATCCTCTGATTAGCCTATCAGTCTCTATTACTTAACTGCTGGGAAACAAGATACTTGACTCATGTTGGGATTTACCTTGAATGAGCAGAAGCTCAAAGGGAAAAATGTCTCCTCACTGCCCTGTGCATAGGTTAAAAACTTGTTTTGACTTGAAGCATTTGAAAAATATAGTGACCTGAATAATATGGGAGCTCCCTAGTGGTTAAAATAGAAAGCATTTGAAACATGAAAAGTTAAAGCCGTGTTCAAAAGAAAGCAGTCCTGGTTAATTATTTAAAGCAGCTGAAGCCTCATCAAAAATTTAACCAAGGTTTATTTCCCATTGATTGTGAAAGCACGGTGATGTGCAACAAAGTAGGATTTATCTAAACTAAAATTAAATCTTCAAGTTATCGAACAGCTCATGGTAGTTCAATAGGAACATCTCCAAATGCTCCTTCAATTTGAAGTTACTCACCCAAAATTGTTGGTAGACAGGTCAGCCAAATGACAGGGGCTAAAAAGAGTTAAAAACCAAGCACATAAGTAAAAAATACATTCCAGCATGGGTCACTTGCAGCAAAATATAGTAATGGTTTGGTTCCTGTGTGCAGGCCGCTCCAAGGGAAAGGCTGACATGTGAAGGAGCACCCAACAACACCAAAGGGGCTCTGTGGCAGCAACCCGTGTTGCTGGCAGGGCTTGTGGAAATGACCTCTGCCAGCTGCCCACTGTTTCCAAGTGTCAGGATCTATGCCCTCCCCTTCTGCCTCTGGGCCTGCATAGCCTGTGGGAATACAGTAACGTCCCCTCATGGCCACAGGTGGGGAGACAAATGCTATAGACACAGAACAGGAATGTATCTGGGAGTGGGCAGGAAGAGCTCCTCCCTCCCATATCTCTGAGCTGTATTGTGGAGATCCTCTCCTCCCCTTACCTGTTACTTGGCAAAGGAAACTGTTGCATTGAAAGGCCTCCCTTGGCTCCTTTTAAGTTTAGGGTTAGGAAGGAAATGATCTTTGGGCCATATGCCCCCTTTCTCCTTTCCTTTGGCTGACTTTCAGACTTGGTCATGGGGAGTCAGATAGCTTGGCTTGTGGGTCCTTTACAATTCTTCCCTGACTGATATTTTGTTAGCCAAAGGAGAGCCCATCTGCATGCCTAGACCCTCAGCAAGCCCTACTCATGGGCTCAGTAACTGAAGATGGCTACCAGGCCTGATTCTGATCTCACTCTCATTATCATTACTGTAAATCAAGAATCACTTGCGCAGCTTAAACTTTCTTAGCCTCATTCTCATGAACTGAACTTGGCCTGGAGTGTCCCCCTTTACTTTGAAGTCCATGGCATTTGTGATTTTCTTTGATCACTGCGATGAAATTATCAAAACATCATTTTCCTCATGAATTTCTCTCTCACACACTCACATTCTGTCATTAGAATTCATTGAGAACTTATTGTTAGGATAAAAAGAAACACATGAAATGGTACAAAATGATCTTATTTTTCTTACAATCTTGACATTCTAATGAGGGGGGGGAAAAACCAATATCCCATTATCATGTATTCATCCCTCTGACAATGTGTGCAAATTAACTCGAGAAACCGTGCAGAAAACAGATTTGCCAGTAAGCTTGGCAGACATTTAGGAAGCTGTTAATGAAACAGAGACACATAGGACATTACGATTCCTCTGGCATCATGCTGAGGAAGGAAGTTTCAGCTTGTAGCACCCAGCAGCAAAGACTTGAGTGAGGTAAAAGGTCCTTAAAGAAACAAGTCTTTCCTCTCTCCACCTTCCATGAGCCTGTACATTGATTGGAGAAGCAGATGTGGCATCAGAGCATCCTCCTTTAATTCTGGAACCCAGCAAAATCCCCTCTCATCAGATGGCTGAGCCTCGGCAGTTTGGAAGGAGAAACCAGCCCCCTTCTGCTGCATGCTTCATGCTGGGCCCATTGATTTCTGATCTGATCCATGAACAGGTTGCTGCTTGCTCCAAATATTAACATCCAGACATTTCTGTTCACAGGTGAGGGGAGGCAGCTGTGGGCAGCATGGCTCCTTCAGCAGTCAAACCTCACCCCTGCAACAGAAGAATGAGGAAGAAACTCTGAAGCAAAACTCTTCGTGTCCGTCCCGCCTCAAACAGGCCATGAAGAGGACTCAGATCTCTTACTGGCATAGCCAATGGTTGAACAATTGCCTGATGGCAGGTGACTGAATGACTTAAGGGATCAGTATTGGGACTTAAAACCATCAGCTGTAGCTCATCATTTTAATTCTGATCCATTTCTTGATCAAAAATGGTTAAACTTATGTTTAATTGCCCGGGTGAAACTAGTGGGTGGTCTCATGTTGGTTTTTAGGGCCCACATCCTAAAAACCACTATAACTGATAACCTAACTTTGTTGCAGGGTAAAACAGATATGGCTGGCATCCTTTCATCTACGAGAAATAGTGGGAATTGCAGCCTATGATGTAGATGGTTTGCAATGTCTCATGTGACTGAATAGTCCAATCTGAGATTTTGTAAAACAGATATTGTACTGTGCTGTACCTGTACTGGTGATAAATAGAGGGGACTTCAGTTTTCAATGTAGTCTATAGGCACTATATTTACTTTAGAAACCTTCTGACTCAAAACATTCATTTTGACACCTTCCTGACAGAAGGCACTATTGAGTATGCAGGTAATTGATTAGCTGTTCCATTTTTTTTTTAAGTCTTGCATTTACAATTTTAAAGATATTATTGTGTTGGCTAATATGGCATTGCTAGTGGATAACTAATGATCCATTGATTAAAAAAATGACCAATGTGGCTCAAAGTCACGCTGATATTGACATCTTCATTTTAGCTCGCATCACTAGATTACCAAGGAATAGAGGAAAGGAAACATTTTTGGAGACAGATAATGACAGAAAACAGTAGCATGTACTCTCAGAAAAGCAGCTCATAAACTAATCGTAATAGTGAAGAATAGGCAAGATTTTAGGGAAATCTCTTGGAAAAGAGAAACAAAAAAAATCAAGCTTCTTAAGTGGCTGGCAAGAAATGAAATCATGCAAATGAAGCATTACCGTGTATTGATTCATTCACATTGGGCTCAGTACATGATATAATGGAGCATAACTGATATTACCTGACATGATGCGGTCCACTGTTACATATACTGTAGTAGTATCTGCAGAAACATTTGAAGAATACAATTTTCTCAAATTCATTTTAAGGATCAGTAGCTTCAAACAAGTAGAGCTGTTACAGCATATTTCAAAGGCTTATTACTTGCAATAAGGCATGGGTCGTGATATAATCTGCATCAGAAAGTACAGGATTCAGGGCACTGATTAGATGAGGGAGGTGGGCAACAATAGAACATAGAAGAAAAGGCAGAGACAACAGACTCATTAGAAAGAGCATAATCTGGATGAATTCCAGATACAAATTTAGAGGTGGTCTCACAATAAATAAAAACATCTGCGGGACACATCCCAAGCTGCGATGTGAAATTATTCTTTTCACCTCCCGTTGTCATTATTTTTATTATTACTTGTGCTGAACACAGCTCACCTGTGTCTCTCTATGCCTTTTAGATGTACCAGTTCACCAAACCGGGGACTGGGAATGGGGTAGAAGTGGTAGTTAGAATGTCGGTTGAGACAGGATTCTTGCTGAAATGGAGATCAACAAAAAGTCTGTGTCCTGGTCTCATGGGAAAAAGAAATGGCCAGATCCTGCTTGGTGTTGGGGAAGCTTTGTGTTGCTCTGGTCTTTCTGGTGCAAAGCTCCTTTACAGGTAGTTTGCATAGTATGTGGAATCTGATGTCCCCTATATGTTCTCAAGAAAATAAAGTATATCTTCAGTCAGATGGGTCCTGGATCCTAGTCCGTTTTTCAGAAGTTATTAAGGAAATAATCACAGAGTCATAGAATCATAGGACTGGAAGGAACCTTCAGAGGTTTTCTAGTCCAGTCCCCTGCACTCAAGGTAGGACTAAGTATTATTTAGACCATACCGTTGAATAAATTGCTATAAAATAAAAGCATGTTACATATATTTAGTATTAATAGTTTCCATTTGTTTTCTGTGACTTACTAATAGCAGGCACTTAGACATGTACTGTTGCACCTCACATTTTTTACATATATAGTATGTAAGGGACACACACACACACATACACAAAGTTAAGTGGACAAAATACTGATTCATCTGATATTTTAAAAACCTACTGCTTTCCTTTTAATTTGTGTGACTGTTAAACGAAAGCTTTTTATTTCAATACTCTGGTGCATGGATAACTAAACTAAGTGGTGTAGATGCATGACACTATATGGAACATATGTTTGGCTTTACTCATTAAAAAGTAAATACATAATTCCCATAATTTAAAATCTGAGGGAAGAGATGAGCGACTGAAATTGTTACTCGGTTTCACTTCATTTACATCTTTATATCACTGGAATTTCAACATTTTAAAAAATGCTTCTGCTTTTAAGTAGTGGTATAGAGCCAAAACTGTGCTGTAATTTAATGGTTTTATAAATATCATGAGACAGATTCTCTGGTCCATTAGGGCAATTTTGCACCAGTCACCTGGTGCAATGCAATCATAAAGCCATTAGTGCAATCTGTACTAAAAGAATGAACCCAGTGCTGATCTGGTAAAAAAATCAGGTGGTTACATAGATGGCCTAAAGTCACCTTTTTTCTCATCCCTTTTCCTTCAAGCCACCCTCTTATACTGCACCAAGGACTACTCAGATGGACCAGAGATTCTGGCTAATGGTCTTTGGTTTGGAAACCTGGACTATGGCAAAATTGGTAAAATTGATCTTAAAATCATGGCTTAGCAGCTAAGTAATGTGAAACTTGACTTTAGCATGAGCTATTTATGCATTTCAGAGAACTCTGCTTCAAGAAAGATCCTAGCATTTCTGCTTCCTCTGTGCACCAGAGACTTTTCTTTGTTACCCTAGTGTAAACCTGAAGAAAGTGTGTGGAAGCCGCTTAGCCTGGACTGCACACTAACAAAGAACACTCTAAACAACAGAAGAAAGAAAGGCTGTGATAACCTGAAACTTAGTCCAGACTTTTAAAAGGCCTGATGAACATTGGAGGAGGCTGTTAATAATATTGTCTTGTGTAAGAATGACCGGTATGAAGAAGAGTTAAATTTATTACTCATTAATAATGTATAATCATAATAAACATATATTAATCATGTTCGGAAAGTGACTCCTTCTTGGCTGGTCCTTAGGCACCAGTGTAGTATACACAGAGTGGCAGACTGTAAACTCTTCAGAGCAGGGACTAGCTAAATAGATAAGATAGACACAGGATGGGGGTAAGGGGTAGGATGCGCAAGCAGGGTGAACAATGTGATGGCAGCAAACATCATGTTAGTGCCACAATTTATTTTTTATTTGGTGGGGAGGTAGAGAAACATCCAGTCAGACCTGTAGAAAATGTTTCTGAGTGTCTGAAGGGCTCTGCCCTGGCTTCTTCTGCAGCTGCTCCTACTGGCTGGAGTCTCTGGCTGGTTCCTCTCTGCAGTTTTTTCTCCCAAGGCCAGTTGGCTAGGGGAGAGGGAAGGCACCACATTACCCTACCTTAGGGCTAGTCACAGATATGCTCATGTTGTGATGTGATGACCAGGAAAAGTGATGAGATACTGTTGTTAATGTGTGTATGTGAGTGCGAAGAGATGGAGGAGACTGCATATGGGAAGATACAATGCAGTCCTCGTCTGTTGCAGCATTATTGTCTCGTTTGCCAGCCCCATACAATTCTCTACCAATCTGAACTCTCCTGTAATATGAAGCAAAATGCCGTGACAAGACAAGATTTGATTTTTGTATCAGTGGACAACTGGGAATTGTTAAGGATGTTTTCAAGCATTCTGCAATTTGAAGGGATTCCAAAAAGGCTAGCCTGCACACCCTATAAGAATAATTGATAGCTTTAATTTAAAAGAGTTTGGTCCTTCAGTGCAAATTTAAACTTACTGTGCTAATACCAGTCCCTGATTTTCCCTACCTGTTACCTATAGCAGCACTTCTGTGGATGAAAACCAAGGCTAGTTTCCATCTTCTTATGACCTCCCACAGACATACACATACACATGATGTCCCGTGGTTAATTGCCTTTCAAAACTATCTTATTGTAGCACAAACTTGCCACTGGTTTATCTCAGCTGAGGATAAATGCATACCTAATCTTATTACTGGATACACTCAGAGCAGGCAATCTCATTAATAGCCACCCTTAAGGGATTTTTTAACCATGGATCAATTTCATAATTGGACCATAGCTACATAATATATAAATGCATCCAATCAGTGGCATGACTATTCTCATGCTGCTTTGTCTTGCAGTAGCACATCAACAAGAAAAAAACAAAACAAAACCTCTACTCTTTAACCTAAAGAACCGTTCCCTAAAGCGTGTTAAGTTTTCAGAGCACACTGCACACTTGCAAGTTTGATTTTTCAGATGCAGGACTGTTACTGTATAGTTGAGTTCTGTCATTTCCAGCATGAATAGTCACTAAAGATATTTTTCACTGACCTGGGTGAGCAGCGGATATATATGCTCTTTGTTTTATCCAAAGTATACTATAAAGGAAAAGCCCTAGCTTGTTAGCTGCATGTCATTTTCAAAACCAGCAGGAGTTATACATCTTTAGAGAAGTAAATTATGCTAATTTATTCAGTGACTGCAAAATCCCCCACTAAGAGTGTAATAGCTTAAAGGCTTCCTAATCAACTTTACTTCATCATTAAATAATTACGCTTGGTGTATCTGAAATACAGTTGTGTCACATCTCATATATAGACTATCCAGTGAATATGAATCATTACTGGAGCTGTATGAACCATTCATAATGAAACCTGAACCAAGGAAAATTTGCCTGGTTTGGAGTTATGTAAACCTTTCAGGGAATCTGGGCCAAATTTCCAACAAACTTGGACCTAATTATATACAAACATTGGCAAAACACAATTATAACTGAATGAATAGACCCCAAATAAAGCAAAACTTAGCAATTTTGGCAGATTTTCCCTTGGATATTTTGGGATCATTAGCGTTCCAAATTCAAAGAGTCAATTTACCCCTCTGCAAAGGGCCAAAACAAGGCATCATTTAAGTCCTGAAAATAGGGCTTAAATGAGATTGAGGTAATACATAGACCTTGCTGCACCCTTGGTTCTATTAGGGTATATTAGGGACTATCAAGCCACACAATCCAGATCCAGCTGAAACCAGTGTGTAACGCCGGTCACTACTAGCAGTCAAGTAAAAATCTGTAGAGCGAGGGGACCAAGAGGCGACCAGCAGGTCCAATGAGCAAGACGGTGAATGCAAAAGTCTTATCGAGCAGCATGTAACTATTCTGTGTGAGTATCAACAGAGTACAGTCCACACCCAAATCAGATACCCTCTGCAGTGACACAAGATTGGCAACTGTCTTCACTAACAACCATCCAACTCATTCACATTCTACCTCCTCTAATAAAGCTCCAAACTGGAAGGGAAATAGGGAAGTTTGCATGGGCACACTTAAGTCCCACTTAACATGGGGGCCATAGATGGGCTCCCAGCACCTTTCCGTGCATCAACTGGACCAGATGTGCAATAAACAGTACTTTCATAGATTTTAAGGCCAGAAGGGACCATTATGATCATCTAATCCAGGGGTAGGCCACCTATGGCGAGCTGATTTTCAGTGGCACTCACACTACCTGGGTCCTGGCCACCGGTCGGGGGGGGGGGGGGGGGGGCTTTCCATTTTAATTTAATTTTAAGTGAAGCTTCTTAAACATTTTTAAAACCTTATTTTAATTTACATACAGCAATAGTTTAGGTATATATTAAAGACTTATAGAAAGAGACCTTCTAAAAACGTTAAAATGTATTACTGGCGCATGAAACTTTAAATTAGAGTGAATAAATGAAGACTTGGCACACCACTTCTGAAAGGTTGCCGACCCCTATTCTAATCTGACCTCCTGTGTAACATGAGCCAAAGAAACTCACCTAACAGTTTCTTCATTAAGGCCATGATTTCTGTTTGAGCTACAGCATGTCTTTTAGAAAGGCATCCAGTCTCGATTTAAAGACTGAAAGTGACCACGAATCTACCACATCACAAGGTAAGTTGGTTAAATGACCCTCATTGTTAAAAAATTTGCACCTTATTTCTATTCCGACACCATTTGCTTTTCCACAAATAGTGCTTCACTTAGGTACCATGCTGCACTCCAACTATCTGCAATCAAAGGGTAATACATTTGATCTATTAATTCCTCCAGCAACCACAGCAATTGTTTGTATTGTTGCTGTTGCTGCAAATAGTCTGTGAGCGTGTGAGCCTGTGTATGGGGAGGGAGAGGCGGGGAGAGTGTCAAATAATGTAGAGGGGTTTTGGATGATGCCATTCAGTTGCTCCATTTACATAATTCCATTAAGCATGAAATGATATTTATAACCCTATTAGACATGTTTATGATACCATTTAGATCATAAACCCAGACAGAATTAAAGCAATTATTAATTATAACACACAAAACGTAGAATACATTAATAATGTATACTTTATGATATTGCGCTCCAGAATTCAAAGCCCCAGTTAAGGTGCAATTATTTTTTAAAAAGAAATATATTACTCAGTCTTCTTTTTAATTTGTAACATATCAAAGAAAACTCTTGGCTCAACAAAAAGAAGAGCCAGTTGCCACACGCAACTCTGAAGGCAAAATCCTATAGAGGGAGCTTTTCCAAAAAAAGTGTCTAAAAATATGTAGGGATACATTTTCAAAAGCATACAAGTGACTTAAGAGCCTAAATCTCACTGGCCGTCAATGAATTTAGGCTCCTATATCACTTCGTCACTTACGATAGGAATGAAGCATAAAACTTTTCATTAGGGAATGATTCCTATTTGGGCCTTGACCCTGCAGCAGCATTATAGTGTATTGCAGGGGGTTTAAGACTATTGCAATGAAGGGCAAGTTTAATACAAGCGACTATCTATTGGTGCCAGTACATTTACTGCTAATTACACTCCCGCACATTGAGTGACAGTAAATCTCCAGGCCCCTAAATATCTGGTCCCTTAGTCAGAAATGTGCAGAATGAAAAAGGAATGGGGCACTGGGGCAGAATGGACAGAACACTGGAGTTTGCATGCATGAAAGTCAAGTGAATGCAAACATGGAAGCTGAAAGATGGAGGCCGTTTTTGGCCCAGGTTGGAGGGGTATCTTCAGACTAATTGTCACTGCCCTATTCAAGCTCTCTTTCCTGGAAATTCATCAGGCTGCTGGGTTTGGGTCCCCTGAGCGAAACCTGTGTGCTTTTTAAGCTTCCTGAATCTAAGCCGAGTCAAGGCACTGCCCCGGCTTGGGGTCTGTAGGCACTCTCTTGGGGTGCAGGTCCTCTCTCTAGCACTCCCTCCTCAGAGCTGAGACTCCACAGTCCAACTGCCTAAGCCCTGTGATTAGTATCAACACCCCCAGACTCCCCTGTAGCTCACACACACTCTTGTCTAAGTTCCAACCTTGTGAGCACTCTGGTTTACCATTTAACAACTCTTCAGGGCATGTGGTAGGCAGAGCACAACACCCACAGAAGCTTTGTGAAGGTTTCTAAGCATAATTACTCTTTACTGTAGATAGCACAGCATATTTACAAAGCCAGATAAAAATAATGAAACACCTACATGCATTTCCCTGACTCAATTTCCTCACCATTGTGAAGGGTTCATTGGGCTTAGGTCAGAGTCCTTTGTGGTGTCCTAGATTCCACATCCCCTCCTGCAACTCATAGCTTTGCCTCTGAATCATGGAATTGTTTTCTCTGACCCTGGCAGTCCGTGTCCTTCTGTTATCTCTCTAAACTGGCCAGTAAGAGTCCCAGCACCTTTGCCAAGTAACTCTCTGATCAGACTCATCACGTGTTCAAAGTCCCTCACTGGGTGATCTGCTGCTTAGTTTTCTTCCCCCCTGGTGTTTAGATTTAAAAAACTGGTGTGGCCCTGAGTGGCAGCCATCTCTTTGTCCAAGGGTGCTCCAGCTAAATAAATCATTGTTAAAGTTTAATGATCCTCTATTGTAAGCTCTGTGACAGGTGCAAGGATTTCTCTCATTACTGCTTGTGGGTTTTTGCTCCAGATGGGGAGCAAAAGATAGCAGAGAAGGCAAACAAGCCCCACATTCAAAATGGATTCTACAGTCTGACACAGATACGCAGAGAGTCCTCAGTACCTTTAGAATTCATAAACTGTACATAGACAGATTTTCCCTGATCATCACATTGATCACACCCTGAGGAGGGGTGGGAGCATATATCTGATTATTCCCCTCCTTCCCTCCCACCACACACAAGCTCTGATCTAAATTGGTGTGAGGAATATAGCTCCCCACACTAGTTTACTACCTGATCCTGTGATTCTTATACATACAAAAGCCTTTTGGACTTCAATGGGATTTATCCACTTATTGTAAGACCTGCGAGAGATGGCTGTTAGGTCTATCAGCTTTTGTAAGTGAAACACAAATCTTTGAACTTGCGTCTCAGCAGGTAAAATGCTCTTCAGCTCACCTTCGAGATGTATTTCGTTACAAGCTCACTCACGTATTCTGTTAATGATTAGGAATCTTCAGCATTTTAAAACAAAGCTTTTCACCTTTCAATTCTATTTAAAAGCTTCATGTAACAAGAACGGGTTCCTTGCTGGCATTTATCTTATCATCTTTCCCTGGCACCCTCGACAAGAAATATTTTGAAACACGGTGCTTTTCATCTTTGAATGTCATGAATCCTGTCAACCAATCTTTTTTTCTTTTCCCTTTAGCTTCTCCCATTGTATTTTCGCTTTGTCCTAAATGGAACTGACCACATGGTTTCATTCACTGAAATAGCAGCTTGTGAAATTAGACAAATACTTTGACTTTGCACCCGGCTTTCATGGTAGCTAAACCTCTGTAGACGCCATTCACCTCTAATTACATGTCCATCGAAATCATGCAGAGAAGGACCAGTGTAAGTCATTAGCCCTTCTAAACGAATGTGCAATGGAGTAGCTGACAAAGGGATTAACTCTTGACAGTAAAAGCTCCACATACACAAGGAGTGGGTCATTGTATAGCTGCCTGTTACACAGAAATAATTGCCATCCAATGCTGAGAGAAACTGTTGTCTTCAGGTTGTATTTACTGTACAGAAATGCACAACGCTTAGCACCAGGTTTAATATGTATTTGTACAAAATGGGTGAGACGGCTCAGTAGTCAGCAGGGGATTAATGATAGTGGAGAGCGCAAGCAATGGAAGCCAGTTTCGGATGCGGAAGAGATTCGCTATGTAAATAAGAAGCCAGCTGTATTACATTTGCATAACAGGTGCTGATCCAAAGCCCAATTAAGTCAACAGGAGCCTTTCCATTGACTTTGGCACATATATAGAACAGTGCATTTCAAGTTTTTAAAATGACATTAACACCCCATAGCAATGGAGCCCCAAATCAAGGCAAAAGTGAGTTCAGAGAGTTTATATTGTAGAACATCAAACAAAGAAATCGTGAAGAAATAGTACAACTATACATTTTTTTCTATTCAAAATGCTCTTTGCATTTATTTTATTTTCTATGCTTCCATTTAAAAGGACCCTTTAGTAAATAAATCTGTGCCGCTACAGCTGCCAATATAAACATTACATTGCTCTCTTTGAGAGAGGTGTTCTTGCTCATTGAAGCTTAAGCACAAAACAGATTATTATTCCGTGGGCAAAAACAAAGAGCACCTATGGAAGACTTCAAACTGTAATAGAAATCCTTGGATACACTACAGTGAAACCGAACAGAATTTGGTGACCTAAATGTCATGTTTGTTAGCATTCTTGGTTCAACTGAATCACATAGTTATTAGATTCTATAAATTACTATATCCCATATCTTCATAGTTATCATTATTTATTATTTGTATTACTGTAGCACCTCAAAGCCCTAGTCCTGGATCAGGACCCCATTGTGCTAGGCGCTGTACAAACATAGTATATTTTAGTAGTTGTGCTCGACACAGACTGATATATGTTAGCAAAAGTCACTAAGAAAAATCTACATAGCAGTGGCCACTATACTACTGTTAGATTATTGCAAAGATTCTGGGTGAGATTCTCCACTGGAGCAAATTCCCATAGCTCCATTAATGTCCAGGGGAGAGATGATGCTTTACACCAGCTGAAGATCTGGCTCACTGAATTGAAGAATGCAAGGAAGATCTAACTGCTAGAATGATCTGGAGCACTAGAACATGCATTTAGAATTGAAGTGGTGCATAGGCTTTTTGTTGGGCAAGGATTAATGTTGTCTTTGCACACTCACACTCAAAAAGTAAAGTGCAATGCAAAGACATGGGGCTTGTTTAAGCTGCCCTGCAGTTAGGACGATGGGGATGTGAATAGCAGCGCATACCAAAGTGCTGTGCTGTAACTCTCCCATGGGGAGGCTGCAGATGCAAACGAAAAGTTTAGTGTTTTAAGAGGATTACATGAGTGCGAACTAGGAATCTTTTATTTCGCACCTGCAGCATTCACAAGGGGGTGCGGGGGGAGCGGTTACAGTTCAGCACGTTGGTGCACACTGCTATTCACATATGTGTCATCTGAGCTGCGTGGCAGTGTATGCACTGTCCTTGATTTGGTCATGTGAAGAACTTGTTCTCATTCAAGGCTTCAATCATTTATTGCATACCCAAAGGCACTCATTATTAATTATTATTTCTATTATTGTAGCACCTAGGAGACCTAGTTGTGGACCAGAGCCCTATTGTGTTAGGAACAATACAAAGAGACAACTCCTGCCCCAAAGGGCCCTACATTTACAGGCCATTTTCTCAGTGTGTGTGTGTGTGTGTGTTGCGCTGTTAAATTAGTTCAATTGAGCTATCTTACCCTGATGGAAAACCCCACTTAATATTAATGCTGACGAATTTTAATTTATTTTCCCAATTTTTTGAGACGTTACATGATAGCCTAGGCTTTTTAAAGTAGGCCATTGAGAGGAAAATAGCATACAGACATGGTCTTCACATTAGTAAAAGGTTGTTATAAAGAGGATGGTGATCAGTTGTTTTCCACATCCACTGAGGGTAGGACAAAAAGTAATCAGCTTAGTTTGGAGCAGATTTAGGTTAGCTATTAGGAAAAACTTTCTAACTATAAGGATAAGTAAGCACTGGAACAGGTTACCGAGTGAGATAGGGGAATCCCTGTCACTGGAGGTTTTTAAGAAAAGGTTAGATGAACATCTGTCAGGGATCGATTCGGTATACTTAATCCAGGGGTCTCAAACATGCGGTCCGCGGAGTTATTTCCTGCAGCCCGCCATAGGCGCCGACTCCACTGGCAGTCAAGCTCCAAACATTACTGAGTGTTTATATTTTATTAAAACCCCTCTTTGCATTACAGTTTTTAAAAAGTTAATACATTGCCTTTTAATAGAATACTATATTATTCTTCATTTTTTTCATTTTTGACTATACTTTTGTATCATTGTATGAAAAGGTTTCAGTGATGCGGCCCTCGGGCCAATTTACTAGTTCTCATGTGGCCCTCGTGGTAATTTGAGTTTGAGATCCCTGACTTAATCCTACCTCAGCATGGGGATGGGGGTGGAGGGAGGAGAGGGAATGGATGACCTCTTGATGTCCCTTCCAGCCCTACAGTTCTATGACTCTATGATAAGAAGAACCAAGGGGAAAAAACACAAGCAGTAGGATGGGTGTTGTATAAAAGGAACAGGGTGTTTAATTCCAAACATCACATGCACAACTGAGCAAGAATTCACATTATATCAAGTTCATCTTCTAACATATATGTATTAGAAATGGGTGGAAACAACTATTTTTTCAGTGATGGAGCATTAGCATCATAACATTGTTTTCCTCCAGTACAATATATGAGATCTAAAACCTTCTGAACGTGAGCAATATTTCCAAATGCCGACTGAGTAATGGTATCTGAGCAGAGTTGTCATCTAGTCCTTTAACCTTATCTACTGCATGTATCCTCTTTTGTCAACTCCTGTCTCTTTGCTGAACTTTCAGTTTTTTCATGACATGCCCTATAGAGATGCACACTCAGTTAAACTGAAAACAAGTGGCCTTATCTCCCCCATCAATATTTTATTTTAGATTTTTACAATGCAGCATTGCCAGAAGAATGGATTCTATGACTTCTTAATGTCTAATGTATGATTAGATGGTAGATTGTCTAGTCGAGCGGAGAAGAGTATACTATATGCACAATGTATACTGTACACATGGTTCCCGATAAGTTCCGTTCTGCAACTCTTCCTCACACTAGTAGTCTCATTGACTGCAATGGGACTATTCATACGTGCAAATACTACTCATGAGCAGAGGCTGCAGAATAAGGTCTCAGATGATCCAAAGTGTATTCCACAGCCTGCTGTTCCTTTCACTATGTCCCTTGTTCGATTAAGTGACATCTGGTTAGTATATTTGCCCGATTTTCTGGTTCTCAGCATCATTGTGAGCAATAAAATCTCTTTGGTCGGTACACAGATCCTATTCCACTGATGTTAAAACCAGGCAATTATGTATCCATAGTCATTATGGCTGTTTTTACTGTTACTGTTCAGAAATCATCTAGAAAGAGTCAAAGTTTGTATTTATTCATTCACAGAGTTACCAGTTTTGCAACCTTGGAAACAACGTTTAGCTCTGTAAACTGAGAAAATAAAATAGCCTAATTAATTGTCGGCACCACTGAAATGGAGCTTCTGTCAAATGGGGAAAGCACACGTCTGTGCTGACATCCTACAAATAGATAAATGTCTTTTGGTTAGTAATCAGATCCAGATAGACAAGTGACCTTTTTCAAAGAATGTGATCCTAGAGCCAAGCCTCCAGCACTATTTAGAAACAAAAGGTAAGAAAACATAGCAGCAATGAAAATGCTGATTATAAGAGGGTTTTGGATGAGATAAGCAAATAGGCTTGTAATTGCCAGCAACTCTTGCTGCGTTTTCACCTCCATTGGAAACACTCTGGAGAGAGGAATGGGTATCTGGTATAATCCCCAGCCAGTCCCTCATCGCCGACCCCACAATTTGCTCTCCTGGTTTTGACCTGCCCTGTCGCCAGTGGTCCCTGTTGAACAGGTTCTGGACCGGGCAAGATCTCTGTGCAGCCAACCAGTGTCAGTGGGGCCTTCGTGAAAGCCCTTCGTGCAGCTGCGGCGCAACACAGACGATGACGCACGTTGTCGATGAATGCCTGCCGACTAGGTTCAGCGGTGGCCTAGAAGAACTGCATCATGCCACTGAAGTTGCCATCGCTTGGCTAGACGACTATGCACACGCTAAATAAAAACCTCCATCCTGTGCCTTCCATACATTTTACTTTTGAAAACAGCCCTAGTTCTATTGTTCCTCTTCGGACTACAACATTCTGGATGGCAGACAACTTCTTCCTTGCCTTTTTTTATTAAAACCCTAACGATTAGTTCTCAAAGACAAGAGGACAGTCTATTCTTTTCTTCATAACACAGCCTTTCTTGAATATAAAGAGATCTGATTTATTTGGTCTAGAGTGGTTTCCATGGGGCTGGCCATTAATTAATCCCTACAGGGACTTCTGTGTCTCTCAGAACTGAACCTACAAATCCATCACAGGGCTGAAAAAGATCACAGTCAGCGTGTGCTCCCAATGGGTAAGTCTTGCAGATTGAATAATAAGGCAGTCAGTCTCAAGTTAAAGTTTGCAATTGATTTACTAACAGTAGCTGCAAAAAGTACAGGCATTCATGGTGCAGTTGCTATTTCTCAGTGGACCCTCCTTGCAGGAATACATGGACTTGCTTGTAATAATAACAACAGTACTTTGAATTACAAGAGCAACTTTTTCTGGGCATCAGAAAATAGTTTAAACAGCTATTAATTAATTAAACATCACAACATCCCTCTTCTAGGTAAAGGAAGGGATGGATCATTATTTCCACTTTACTGACAGGAATCCTGATATGAAAGTTGATCCGAACCAGAAAATCATACTTTTGAAATTGTCAGAATGTTTCATTTTGACATTTTGAAACAAACTATTTTTTTCAAACATTGTTGGAATCAGGAGATTTGTTGAAACCAACCTTTTCCAGGAGTATTTACGGTTTTGACAAATGGGCATTTTTCCTTGTGAAAAAATGTTTTGTCAGAAGATTCCTGACCAGCTCTACTGGAGAGCTCTTATAGTTCTAGTTATTTTGTCAACTTCAGTCTAGATCTGCAGCGTGCAAAGTAAGCAGCACCCACCCAATAAAGTAATAAAGTAGCTGTGATAGAGCCAGATCAGAAGGCCACTTATTCTTAAACAATAATTCATCACATTCAGAAACCTAAGGTAAAGTATTTATAAGTTTGCTCCTCCCAAGCAGGTGCTTGACATTTTGGCTCCCTGCTGCATCAGCATGAGGTATATTTAGCATAGAAGCTCCATGAATATTGTAAATTCTTTATTTAACCAGATCTCATGCACAAATCCTTTAAAACATAGTCAGTCCACAAAACAAACGAGGAAAAATGATGTGGTGAGGCATTGTGAGCATGGCAAAGAAACTAACTCCCAATTAGCAGAAGAGATACAGTGCCAACAGAATTTAATAATAAAAAAGAGGGAAATCTACAAAAAGAATGTAATTAAAAAATAGCTTTTCTATGCATTACCTATAACGGTGGGAAAGGACAGTTAAATGGGAAAAGATAGTGTATTAGTAGTGTATTAGCTGCATATATTTATCATCACTGGCATATTCTAAAATATAATTTTCAGGAATAAAGATGTTATATTAAATCAAGCAAGAGATCTATAATGACGTATAATGAGAGGACAGTTCATTAACAATACTAGATGGGTCTGGCAAATTGGATAGGGCTGTGGGTTGTTGGTGCCTGGCAAAATGGTTGTGTACCCCAAGGATTGGTCCTGGGGCCGGTTTTGTTCAATATCTTCATTAATGATCTGGAGGATGGCTTGGATTGCACTCTCAGCAAGTTTGCAGATGACACTAAACTGGGAGGAGTGGTTGATACGCTGGAGGGTAGAGATGGGATACAGAGGGACCTAGATAAATTAGAGGATTGGGCCAAAAGAAATCTGAGGAGGTTTAACAAGGACAAGTGCAGAGTCCTGCACTTAGGACGGAAGAATCCCATGCACTGCTACAGACTAGGGACCGAATGGCTAGGCAGTAGTTTTGCAGAAAAGGACCTAGGGGTTACAGTGGACGAGAAGCTGGATATGAGTCAACAGTGAGCCCTTGTTGCCAAGAAGGCTAATAGCATTTTGGGCTCTATAAGAAGGGGCATTGCCAGCAGATCGAGGGGACGTGATCATTCCCCTCTATTCTGCATTGGTGAGGCCTCATCTGGAGAACTGTGTCCAGTTTTGGGCCCCAGACTACATGAAGCATGTGGAAAAATTGGAAAGAGTCCAGCGAAGGGCAACAAAAATTATTAGGGGGCTGGAGCACATGACTTATGAGGAGCGGCTGAGGGAACTGGGATTGTTTAGTCTGCAGAAGAGAAGAATGAGGGGGGATTTGATAGCTGCTTTCGACTACCTGAAAGGGGGTCCAAAGAGGATGGATCTAGACTGTTCTCAGTGGTAGAAGATGACAGAACAAGGAGTAATGGTCTCAAGTTGCAGTGAGGGAGGATTAGGTTGGATATTAGGAAAAACTTTTTCACTAGGAGGATGGTGAAGCACTGGAATGGGTTATCTAGGGCGGTGGTGGAATCTCCTTCCTTAGAGGTTTTTAAGGTCAGGCTTGACAAAGCCCTGGCTGGGATGATTTAGTTGGGGATTGGTCCTGCTTTGAGCGGGGGGTTGGACTAGATGACCTCCTGAGGTCCCTTCCAGCCCTGAAATTCTATCATTCTATGATCTTTTGCCTCAGTAATGATGGTGACAAATTCACAAACCAATTATTGGTATCACGGATTTGCAGCGATTGACAGCAGAGAGGGCAGGGGACCTTGAGAGCCATCTGGTGCATCTGCATTTGTTTGATGGGCTGATTCAAATGATCTCTAGAATGAGTTGAGTCTGGTCCTCTTAAAAACGTATACACATTGCTTCTCTTATTGTGGCATTCCATCACAGACTATTTTATCTTGGTGAGAGCTGCATGCACATTTGAGTCCATGCAGGGCATCTACAAATAGCCAGACTATTACACAAGATCTGTGGCCTTGCTTATCAAAACAGAACTGCTGGGGTATCGGACTTCTTGTTGGGCTACAGTGATTGTTGAGGGAAAAGGCTTCACGCTGTATGTGGCTGCAGAATGCATTATACAACAGACAGGACTTGTGCTTGCTTGCAGTGCAGGTTAGGAACAGACCCTATCGCAGATCGTTTGCAGATAGGTGTTGAACATGTCCTCTGACATGAATGGATAGTCCAGGCATGGCAGGAATGGTGCTTGTGATAATATTTTAACAAGATAGCTTTGTTATACAATATAATAACAATGCTAAGAAAAACTAACATGTTAACAGTTGCTCTGCCAAAACTAGTTAAGGCAACAAACTTCAGCGTGTGCTTTTCACTTGGTTTCCATAAAGTGCTTTTCATTTTACCTGCTTTGTTTTTCATCTCACATGAAAGCCAATTAGATGTTGCAACTCTGTGTTACTTGAGGTCCCTGCTCAGAACTTGACAAGCATAAGAACTGAGCAGACCTCATACTTACAAACCTATGACAAGCTCCAATGCAACACATTTTCAGATTCCTTTTTAGAAGTCTGTATCATGCATTTTAATCCCTTTTTCTACATTATTGAGTGTTTTAAAAATACATTTGTTGAGAGTTTGTTGTAAAGTAAAAGTTTGATTTTTATAGTTTACCGCATGCCAGGTATCTATTTAGTTGGGCTGGTTGACACCAGGATGAAATTTTTGTGAATATTTTTTTCCTTTTGCAGCAAAATTCAGATTCTCAATTACAGATTTCGCCAAAATTTTGAAATTTTCTGACCAGCTCTTAAAGGCAATACTTGAAATTCATTCTTTCAAATCTACAAGCAATTGTGCATGATCGGCAACTAATTTCTACGAGCTACTTGATTCTAGAGACTCTAAGCCAAATCCTGCAAGCCTTACTTGCTGGGCAAAATTCAATTCTAGTCTGAGTTGTAACTCTGCTCAGACCTTACAAGTTTTGCTACTATAGCTATGTCAGCAAGGAGTGTGAAAAAATTACATTCCTAACTGACATAGCTGTTCCAGCAAAAGCCCTAATGTAGACATAATTATACCAGCAAAACATCCTATAGCTTATTTTGTTCAGGGAATTGGCATATGCTACAATAGCAAAATAATTCTTGTTGGTATAAGCTACCTCTCCACTATACCAGCAAATTCTAGTGAAGATGCAACTTATGCCATCAAGAGTACTTTTTGCCATTGTAGTTATAGTGTTATAGCTATACTAGCAAACCCTTTCTAGTGTAGACAAAGTCTTACACCAGGGTAAAGTACTGCCTATTGATTTTAATGATGATTTCGCTAGAGTAAGGACTTCAGAATTTGGCCTTCTGGAATGTATCCAGAGATGTCGACATAGCAGATGGGACCCTGATTCCCAGCACGGGTAGACAGACATGTGCTAGCGCTCAAACTAGCGAGCTAAAAATAGCAGTGTGTCTGTTGCAGCATTCGTGGAGGCTCAGTCTGACCACCTGAATACGCACCCAGAGGAGCAGGCAAGTTTGTACGCAGGTGGCTACCCCATGCCAGTGTGGCCACGCTACTATTTTTGGCTCGCTAGCTTAAGCAGAACTAACGCATGTCTGTCTGTGTGTGTCGTGAAGCATTGGTCTCAGTTGCTGTGTAGACATTCCTTAATTGAAGTCTTAAGCCCCTCTTAAGATTTCAAAATAGGGTTATTAAGACTAAAATAGGATTACTAAAGTGGTTTATAGGCCTTGTGGTAGTCTCCTGCAAGGTGAGAGCAGTTTCAGCTGTTTGAAGTATGGTGCTGATCTGTGCTGAATGCAAATAACAACATACTATTATTTTAATGTGATTATCACCAAAAAGTACAGATTATACTGAAAGGTGCTAATGGATGTCACCAATGTCTTTGACCCAAAGACAATCACAGACCTCATTAAAGCCAATGGGTGTGCCAGCACACTCTTTCAGAAGGAGTAATTAAATCATTTCATGCAATAAATACATCTGCAAACAATGGAGGCTAGTGTCCATGGCTGGTCAAATCTAATCCGGGTGGACTGAGGGCTTTTCCTGGTTGCAAATGCAGGGGCTAGGATATTGGCTTTCAAGCTGTAGGGGTTAAAGGTAGAAAGGCAGACGGACGGACTACTGAGTGAGACCACAATTGAAACACAGACATCTCCTTAGGTGCGGAGCTTCCTGAAGGGACAGACTTGGGGATTTCTGAGCAAGGCAATTGCCAGCTGTTGTTTGTTTCTGCTCTGTTCAGGGTACCAGGTCTTTGTGTACCTTTTTGGTAAATAAACAAGATGACACCAAAGAATATCCCTGACTAGTCTAATTGCTTTCTCCTCCTAATGGAAACAGCCCCTCAAGGCCCGAATAGTGGTGAACTGCTCAGACCAAAGGGGCAACACCACTGTCCTCTAGATCAGGAAATGTGTTACGGTGAATAAATAATTAGAGTACTTAGAAAATAAAATAATCATGAATGACAACAACCCTCAGCCAAACTAACCTTAGTGCAACACAGGATAAGAGGAATGCAACACATCAAGTGAGAATGAGGGGCCTAATTTTGGTTTCCTTGCAGTATAAATCATGAGTAATCTGGGTGAAGCCAAATGGCATGCCTCTGGTATAACTGAGATCAGAATCAGGCCTCTGATGTGTTACATCCTCAGAGGGCTACATTCCGACACACTGTCTCGTATTGAGTAATAACTAATTTCACAGGCAGCCCCATTGATTTCAGCAGGATACCTGCAAGAAAAAAGCACTACTCAGTGTAAGGCTATGAGAATCTAGGTCTTAAGTAATGAGATACAAAATCCAAAATCCAGCAGCAGCAGCAAAATGTATTATATTATCAATATGCAATAGAAATATGCGTGAGTGCCTGTTTCCTCAGCAACAGTGAGTATGTCCAATGCTCTACAGTTTAGGTAAATCTTCAGTTCTAGAGGTAGTATCCTTTAAATTCAGGATTTGGAAAGACTCGTGTTTGAAATTAGTAAACAGCTGATTTGTATCACTGGACTGTAACTTGTTAACTGTTTTGCAAATAATCCCTCCATCGAAAGCACCGACTGTAAAGCACTTTAAGGTATTGACATTTTGACATGACTATAAAAGTCAATGCGTATCATTAAAGGACTTAGCAACATGTTTCATCCACATAAGTGAAACAACCCCCTGCACCCATAACAATTACGAGAACAACTTTGAGTTATTAAGTTACCCTGTACAAAGGAGAGCAGTATTGATTCAGCCCCAGGTTTCATTTATAAACCGTATTTATACTATAACTCATAGGAAGGGCTTTTCAGTGGAAGTGGGTGGTGGTGGTGGGTATTCATAGCAGTTAATCAGCTACAGTGCATGGATTATTTTCCTGCGTAGGAAAAGGACAGCTCTCAAACCCTCGTAAAACACAGTCTCTGAGTCTAGATGCTACTCTGTATTAATAGAAGCAGTGGGGAGCAGAAACTGTCAGAACAGGGTTATTAATAAATAATAATAATAATAATACTTTCTGTTATTTGTACTGCTTGGAGGCCTCAACCAGGCTCAGAGCCCTATTAGGCTTGGCACTGAACAAAGATATAATGAGAGACAATCCCTGCCCTGAAGAGTTTACAGCCAAAAAGACAAACAAATGAAGAATGATTGTCTTCCATGTATAAGCAGGGAGCTGAGGAACAGAGAGATTGAGTGACTTGCCCAGAGTCCCAGAGGACATTTGTAGTAGAGCTGGGAAATGAATTGCCATCTTCTCAGGCACAGTCCAATGTCTTAACCACAAGATCATCCTTTCTTTCAGGGCTCAGCCTGCAGAACAGGGGAGCAACGGCTCTGTGAGGTGGAGCTCCCTTCCTCCCACCCTGCAACCCCCAAAGTCCTGCAGAAATTGCTTCACCCTGAGCCCAGAGGGATGGAAACAAGCCTGCTGACGGTGTGAGGGGGAAGGGAATTGAGGCAGTCTGCAGTATGCTGCTGTCTGCATATATATCCACGCAGAAACTGCTGCTGCTTCAAGCAGCATTAACTCATATTTTGTGCCTGCACCTTACAATCAATGGGCCTGCTTGTACGCTTAAAGTTAGGCACGTGCTTAATTACCTAGCTGAGTAGAGGACTCCGAGGGCTTGTCTACTCCGGGGGCTTAGTTTGCTCTGAGTTGATGTGCACTGGTTGGTGCCCCATATGTAAGCCACACAAACAGCCTGTGGACAGGCTATCTGTGCCTTCTTCCAGTTCACATAGTTGTGTACACACGATGGGAGCTTGGTGCGCACTACCAATTATGTGTGCGCTCTGAGATTATTCCTGCTATACACTGTGGGACTGGCTTTATTCAAAAAGGCAAAGGGCAGTCCAGAAAGATATGCTGTGAGTTATTCACTGAGATGGTTGCTCGCCACCTAAAGTGCTACAAGAGTGGGAGGGAATTGCGAGGTATATCGGGAGAAATGACTATGTTGCTTTACTGCAGAATGTCCAGACTAAAATTGAGCAATTTCTCAGTCTTAGATTCTGCTTTATCTCCCCTGGAGACATGTTGAAAGTGCAGAGAAAAATAGATTGGGTTCTGCACTGATTGTTTGAAACCTTAACCACTCCTGGTATTTTTCTATGAAATTTGTAAGCCTGTGAAAAGCCATTAAGAGCTATACAGCTATGCTAGCCCTAACCTAATCTTCTTTTCTGTCACAGGGTTTATATCCCTCAGTGGGGAGCAGTAGCCCTGCTACCTTGATAGGCACACATTACCTATGCCTAGGTATACCTCATGCAAACTGTGAATACTAACCAACATTTTTCCTGTAAGAGCCAGCTCAACAAACTTGAATTCTGCACAAATCAATAGATATCATTATTTGAATCTGCTGCGTGAGGTGAGGGGCAGAGGGAAGGTGTTGATCACCAAGAGGGAGAGATGTGGAAAGGGAGAAGAGAATTAGTAGATGGGTATGTGCCTTCAGTGGCGTAGCTTTGTAAACAGTCAGTGGGTGGGGCCTCAGCTTGATAGAAGCCAATTGCTCATCCAATCCTTGACTGGGGGCAGGGAGAGCAGAATGAAAGGGGACGCTGGGGGAGGTAGGTGACAGGGGCATAGCTCCTAGCTCACATTCACCCAAAATGGCAGTGGTCCCGTAAAAGACGTTAGCCCAGCAATATAGCATAATAATAAATGGTGACGATAGAAAATAGATACTTACGTGCTGAGGTTCCCTCAGTAGGACCTGTAGAATCTTCCTCCTGTGTCACAGGCTGGGTTTGGGTTTGGGATCGGGATCAGGCTGGCTACCTCCAAGGGCATTGGGCTCCGTAGTGGCGTGCTGACTGAAAATCCTGACCAGCTTCTCAAAGTGCTGGATCTTCTTTTGTATCAGTGGCATCTTGGTACCCAGATGTTTGGTTTTTATACAGCACTGAGAGGTGGTTCCAGTCGTGACCTGTTTCGGCCAGCTGCTGTTAGATCTCCTAGAACAGTTTCTTTCTGTGGTGGCTGGCCTCAAGAGCTACCTGCACCGTCGCTTCTCCCCAGAGGGAGAGAAAACCAGGACCTAAGCATGGCTCCACGGGGCTGCTTGAGGAATGTCAGAAGACTTCTGGAGCAGTATCAGTAATGGGAGTAAAGCAGTGATGCTGATACATTCAAATTCAGGAGCAAATGGGCAAATTCTGGCCCCTCACCAGTTTTTAATCAGGAAAGGGGGCACTGGGTCAACTTGAATCCAGAGCAGGGAAACAGGCAAACAGACAGGTTGGTCACTGGTGCCTGCAAAGCCAGAGTAGTGCGCAGCAGCATTAGATCCACACAAAGAATAGTCCACACTCACTCCATCTGCATCGAACTTAGTACACTTCGAAAGGGGGCTCCAGAAGTCGCACCAAACAAGGAGTTAATTTTCATGAACCTTCCTGCAAGTGGGTCACAGCACTGAGTAAAAAGGCAAATAAATATGTTTGAGCCTTTCAGACTTTTTTGCCTTGTTCTACTGTTAAACACGACCAAATGGCTTACAGAATTTGGGGGCAGAGACTGAATATTTTTATGTGTTTTCACAATGCCTAGCAAAACGGGCCCCAGATCATGTACCCCTAGGCACTAATACTATGATAATAATAAATAATATTACATTTCAGGCTTTATAGGTTAGAAAAGGACTGCAGGGGTAGGCCCTTTTCAGTAACCCCGATTTGGATCTACAGACAAATAAAAATATTTTCTCCTTGAGTAAATCCATCCCCCCCCTCCTCCCCCCCCCCCCCCCCCCCGTCTCCCAAATGATCAAAATCCACAAGCATCAGCATAACCATTACAGAGTTAAAATGCAATTAAGCTGTGGCAACAACTCGGGTGTGTGTGTTGGGAGGAGGGGGGGACTCTATCATTAATTGAACACAAATCCTGCACATGGTTTTATGACTCATGTGAAACATTCAGTTCTATTTTAAATGTTAGTCATGTTCAACAAGGCTTTCCTGGATTATATTGATTGAAAAGGCAGGGGAAGGGTAATGGAGTGAGTGAAATCTGAGGTTAAAACTTACATCTGTTGACGACTGGAGGATTCCTGTGGTTGAGGAATTGCTGCAGGAAAAATCTTCTCACAGCATCTGTTATGTCAGAAAACAGTTTTGTTTTTTTTCATGTGCATTCCACTTTATTTACGCTGATGTAGAAAACAAACTGGGCTTCCACAGTAATTAGCTGACAAAACACTGGCTAACAGGAAGACACTCCAGTTTCCTTCAGCAGACCTGAAGAAGAGCTCTGTGTAACTCAAAAGCTTGTATCTTCCACCAACAGAAGTTGGTCCAATAAAAGATATTACCTCAACCACTCTCACAGCCCTGGACCAACATGGCTACAACAATACTGCAAACAGCCTTTAAGACAAACAAAAAGCCATGAAATATGTCCGATAAACACTCCAGCTCCATGCTATTGGTGCAAAATCCTTCCTGGAAACAGTTACATCTAAATCACTGGGGGCGAGTTTGCCACAGCCCATAAACAGCTGCACAAGGGGATCAGGAGAAATAAAGCCCCACCTTAAGCCCCTAATTTGCCAAAAGAAAGGTTGCTTCTATTGTGGCTTTGGCCAGAAGAAGAGCGGGGGTGGGGGGTGTTTGCCCAATAACTATCCTGTGAGCAAGTCGGTGGGGAGGGGCTGGAAAGGTGGAAGCAGTGGGTGGAGCCCTGGCATCTCCATTCCCCAGTCACCAGAGCTCAGGGAAGGTATTTTTGGCCATTTTTTCCACCAAAAAAAGCAGATTTGGGCCAATTGCAACGTTTAGTGAATTTGTGTCAAATTCACTGAATTGTTTTGGTTTAAAAAAAAGTCTCAAACAAACAAAATCCTGGAAAAAATAATCAAAATGTGCCATTTTGACATTTCTGGATATGAAATGGTCCAATTTTTCTATTCAAAACATGTTTTTATTTTGAGATTTACTCCAGCTTTATGAAAAAAAAAAGTTAAAAAAAGAAATGCGGAAACAAAATGTTTTTGTATTGCGCAAACATCATCTTTGACCTTTTACTTTTTGAGTCACTAAAACTTTCAACGTGTTTTTGTTTTGGGGAGACCAGTAATTATTTTATTCTTCTGAGTTTTCAAACAATCAGTGAATCGAAAAATCCGTTATTTGCATAGCTCTACTGGTCACCAACCACAGCAAATGGTCCGGTGCTCTGGAGGAGGAAAGTGGGCATAGATTGCTCCAGCAAAAAAGAGTGAAGGACTTTACTTTCTTCTCAGACAACAAGCGATGCCTAACTCTGAGGCTATGGCTGCACTAGAGAGTAGTAGCTGCTCTAGGGTAGCTGCCTAAACTGATGGGAGAAAGCTCTCCCCTCAGCTTAATTCATCTACCCTCAATGAGCGGCGGTAGCTATGTCGGCAGGGGAAATCGACATAGTGCTGTCCACACCGGCGCTTAGGTCAGTGTCATTTATGTTACTCCGGGGGGTGGCTTATTCACACCCCTGAGTGACATAAATTATATCGACCTAAACTATGTGTAGCCGTAGCCTAAGTCACAGGTCCTTCCAGGACTCTCCCTGGGGCAGCACAACTATGCACTGCCCTTGCTGAAGGCCAGGCGCAAAGAACTATAATCTAATATGGGAGGGTACTGAAGGTTGGACTGAAAGCTCCCATTTCTTTGAAAATCACTGGTGGCCCGTTAGCCAAAGCAGCATTTGTCCCACTAACAATGGTGTGGCAGTACAGTAGAGTTGTATCTTTATGCACAAACTGAAGTCACTTTCAGCAACTGCACGAGTGGTCTGTTAAGTGGCTATTCTTCTGTTAAAAGGGAATTCGGGGCTTGTGATCCTCAAACTCTTAAAGGTTCCCACAGCCTTTTGAACACAGGGCAGTTGGCAGCCTTGCAGATAAACAAATGTTAATCTTGCTTGAAAGACCGAACTTTACAACTAGGGATGTTTTCTCTTTCCAGCTATGTTGTACAGCAAAGCAAAACTAAAGCACAGGGATAATCTGGGAACTTTTGAGATTGGAATGTTTTTTATTGTCACCAGCTTTGCCCAGCAGAGGGGACAGACTTTTGCTCATGCTTTTCGTGTTCAACTGTCTTTAATGCAAACACAGTCTTGAAAACTAAATATCTAGGGCCAAAGCCTGCCTTCTTTATTTAGTTCCTGTAACATGTTGGAAGCCCTCTGCAGCCACTGATTTCCAATAAGAGTTTCGAGTGAAGGAGGCAGGATTTGGCCAGCAGTTAACATTAACTCTCTGTTTTGTTTAATGAGCAGTTTATGTTGACATAGTAGTTTAAATTAATAGCTGGCGCCATTTCATCATATCTATTTGTACAGAACCTAGCACAATAGGTCTCCGATTTTGACTGGGACCTCTGGGCACTACTGCAAAACTAATCATTAAAGGAGTCTGGGATTTTAAAAGGATTTAAAGGGTGGCCGAATCCCCTTGAAGCGCCCTTATGTTCCTTTGAAAGCCACAGCCCACTTAAATATGTATATAATATTTTCTTACTAGCAAAGCTGACTGTGTAGTGTACACAAAACACTCATGAAACTACCTTGTACTTACTAGGATTAATGTGTGTTGATCCCTGTACCCTTACTGTTTTCAACAGCACCTTGTTCTTTTCACAAGCTGTTGTTAGATTTACTAAAGTAACAGTATGCCTTCTGTTGGCATCACTCACTTTTTGCTAGGTTAGCACATCAAAGTGAAATCAGCGAATGCTTACTGGAAGGAGATAAATGTTTGCATTATGCATAAAAAGAAAGCAATGTTCTGCTTGAATTTCCTTTTATTTTTTTGATGAATATAAAACCACACTTTCAAGGTCTGTTTACAAATAGATCCAAACTACAGTCTGCAATATGCTTCCAGATTGGTCTGCCATGAGTAAAGGAAGAGACAATGGATTCAGTCCTGCAGTCCGAATACTCTAATAGAAAGGAACCTCCTCAAAGAGGTCATGAATATGGAGTATTCTGGGAAAAGTCAGACAAGGGAGAAAGTCTGCTGGGAATTCAGCAAGGTAAATCTTAGGGTGTTACCAGTCTATTATTCCCTCGATGGAGAGGGGTTTCTAATGTCAAACTGGGGAAATGGTGTGTGGCTTAGGAACTGGAACATAAAAGCCCCAGGATCTGTGAGAAAACCAGTCTGCAATCTTATGGCTGGTGTGCATATTGCCAGCCATTCCAAAGTGCTCCCATGTCCTTTCTATCCACCGGCAATAACGCCATCCAAGTCAGAGAGGAAAGAGTACTGCTGGCAATCTGCTTTAGTCCTTTCCCCTGACAACGCAGTGGGATGCTGTTATGGTACTCCCCACCCAATGTCTGCATGGCAAAATAGCAACGGAATGAACATAAGGAAAGAAAAGGTTAGGCTGAATATCAGGAAAATCTTAACAGGGAGATCCATTGGACTATTGAATGAGCCTGAGCTCTCATGTCATTTAAAATTTGATTGGACAAAGCACTCAAGAACCATATGTTAAGGAACACTTCTGCATTGTCTAGGGCAGTGTTTCCCAAACTTGGGACATCGCTTGTTCAGGGAAAGCCCCTGGTGCACCCGGCCGGTTTGTTTACCTGCTGTGTCTGCAGGTTCGGCCGATCGCGGCTCCCACTGGCCACGGTTCGCTGTGCCCGGCCAATGGGGACTGCGGGAAGCAGCGTGGGCCAAGGGATGTACTGGCCGCCACTTCCCGCAGCTCCCATTGGCCAGGCACAGCAAAACGCGGCCAGTGGGAGCTGCGATTGGCCGAACCTGTGGATGCAGCAGGTAAACAAACTGGCCGGGCGTGCCAGGGGCTTTTCCTGAACAAGCGGCGTCCCAAGTTTGGGAAACACCGGTCTAGGAAATGGATGACAATAGATGACCAGTTGAAGCTTTTTTCACCTCTGATTTTGGCAGCATTGATCATGGTAACTGATGGACTCCTCAGGATAATGGACATCCTTGCTAGCGGTCTTAGATCCATCAATGGCCTTCAATACCTTTCATCTTGAGGTGCTGCTGCTTTGACAGAGTTCTGCCCAGAGTGTGTGGGGTTCCTTTAAGATGCCAATGCTTGTTCCTTACAGAGGATTTGTATGGTGCGTTCTCCTCACCAAAGACCCATTGGTGCAGTCACAGACATCATTAAACATTATCGAGGACCCAGTTACATCACAGACCACCTACCCTTTCATGCCTCATCCCAGTCTCTGCACGCAGTGAGTACAAGCTACTAATCGGTGTGTGAAAGCTTGCAGGAAGCCTTGGTACATCAGTCTCCAAGTGGATACATCCAGCTCTAAAATTTGCTCTCACAAGAAGTCTACAACAGCCCAAAGCCAATGACCTGTTTTGCAGGAGATGTAATGCGTATCTTTTTGTGCAAGCTGATTACATGTAACTCTTTCAACCCCCCACAGGGCAAACAACCTCGTGGATGGTAATTTGTAAACTCTGAGCCACTCCCTGATGGAAAAGTGTTCCACTTGTTGGTACAACGTGTTGTAAACGGCACTCAGACCATAATTGACGAGTGCCTTATGTAATGCTAAACGCCTGGGTAAGTTATTGGCAGCAGGGATTGAACCTGGGGCCTCTGGTTCTAAAAGCATGAGCTTCTCCGGTAACTCAAAGGTTATACGGACTCATGAACCTATTTGTGTGCAGCTCCAGCTACTACAGTGGGACAAAGATGGAAACTAAGTTTGGTCAGACTTATAAATGTAGGCAATAATAGCCATAGTCAATCAGTCTGTCATCTCTGTCAGTTCTCAGAATATACTGTATACTCTTCTAGCAATACAATGGCTTGCATACATACACACACAAATATACATCTGGTCATATGGTTTCACATTCCACATTAGTGGGGAAGAGTGAGAACTGCAAGTGATTGGAGAAAATTAAATCTTTTGACACATGCGCGGCTTTCTCCTTGCGGATGCTGCATGCCTTTATTTCATTTCTCTCACCTCACAGAATGATCTCAAAGTCAGCACTGCATTTCCAAGAATATCTTGCAGTCAGTGAGGAAACACACATGAGGTTTAAACCCAGAATAGCACTGTCCTGGAAATAAAACTGTGGGGCTCATTATAACAGCAGTATGTGTGTTATCTGTCTATCCAACTGCACCACCAGATGAGTATGTGTTGTGTTTTTCTGTGTGTTCAAATAATTAGCAATAGCTGTTGTGTTTTGTTTCGGTGTTTGCACCGTATGTCTCAATCTCATCCCATATGTTACAATGATGTTACTGAAGATTATTTGCATAGGCACCCTGACTAAACAGCACAGTAGGCATTTGGGAAGCTCAGCTCTGTGATTTAGTATCACAGTATGAGGCAGAATTTTGAGGCTCTCTCTGTAGGGGCACTCGAAAGATGTTTGTCTGACTTTTGACAGCAGAATGGATGTCAGAAGCACGTGGCACCTTTAAAAATGTGCCAGTTAGCTAAATGAATAACTTCCCCTTTGTTTGCTTCTTCACTGGAGGTTTTCAAAAGAAGGCTGGAGAGCCATCTGTCTTGGATGGTTTAGACACAACAAATCCTGCATCTTGGCAGGGGATTAGACTAGATGACCCTTGTGGTCCCTTCTAACTCTATAATTTGCTGTGCTTTCCCATACCCACTCTAGGGACATACAGGGACTGCTGCAAATATTGAGGTAAACTTGTCAATTTTGTCTTCAATAATAATCAGATAAGACTTTAAGGATGACGACGGTTGCATTTGTCATCACTCGGTTTTTATCATCACAGAAGAAGCTATAGAATCCACTTCAACCATTTCCAGAACAATGTGGTGCTCCCTGGCTGATTACCTTAGCATTTCAGATGTCAGGTAATCTGGGTTGAGATCAACCCCCAAATGAATTTTTATAGCCACAAATTCAAAACTCACTTGTTTCTCTTTGGAAACAGATTAATCCAGCCAGATGCAGGATGCTGTGTGTGTTACAATGGCACTCGTTGTAGAAGAGCAACATATAAATCAAAGTAAAAAGTAGTAAACCAGGAATTCACCTACATAACTGACATGCTTGCAATTCTAATAAGTAGGCCAACCCATGGTGTGAGTGGAAGATGTAAGCCCAACAAAGAAAATAACAGAACGCCACTAGCCGTTACCTTCATCCCCCAACTAATAGTTCCTCTCAATTAATTAGCTCCTTACAGTTGGTATGGTTACTTCCACCTTGTCATGTTTCTCTGAATGTATAAATATCTTCTTACTGTATGTTCCATTCTATGCATCGGAAGAAGTGGATTGTAGTCCACGAAAGCTTATGCTGAAATAAATTTGTTAGTCTCTAAGGTGCCACACGTACTCCGTTTCTTTTTATCTTCCACTAAGTAACAGTCATGGAAGTCAGTATTTACTACCAGTAACTGGAATTAATTTTCAGCAGTCCCATATCCAAATCAAGATGACACTACCCCAACAATGGTTCAGAGGAATAAAAGGGGAACCAAAACATTGTTTGACTCATGAAAGAAAACAGACAGGCCACCTGAGTTTGCCAAAGATGTGATTGTTCTTATTGGCTTCATCTGTCTTTGTTGTTTGTTTTGGGTGGTTGATATTTTCCCCTACTTTTCATTCTGAAATCGTTCACTTGCAGTCACAGTGCTTCTGCAGCCACTACTATTGTTACTGGAGTTTGAGTTGGAGAGCTCACTTAACTGCAGTCTGAGTTATTTTGATTAAATGTTTTGTTGTCTGAAGGAGAAAAGGAGAACAATGCAGTATGAAAAAGTGCAAAAGACTCAGATGCTGGTATTCTATACTGCTTCGTCATAAGATAACACAGGGGTAAGGAATGAAAGTGACGAGAATTGAGCCATAGGAGCAAAAAAACTTCATGACCAGACTTCGAAGAGCAACTGCTGAGCTTCAGTTCATTTGCATGAACATATCACCCTGTACCGTCTCCAAGCACTGTTTCACTAGGCCCATCAACCAAGCTCCTGTGTACATCACTGTTCCACAGTCACCCGTCAGTCAAACTTTAAAAACAAAACCCAAATGTAATCAAATTGCTGGGCTTCTTGCCTATTTTGTTTCATAGGTTGCTCTTTCAAGAGCTACCACATCATTTCATTTGATGCACCAGCCTTGTGTCCTAGGAGGTGTACATGCTTTTTAATGTGCTGGAACTGTAGAAGTTTTGGTAGATGGGAACTGGATGTCTCGGTTAACTTCCATTAATAGCTGTAATCAATACATAAAGATAAAGAACTTGTGGGAAGGAAAACATATCCCTGCAGCCTCTGACATACTGTGTGACCTGTATCTTCCATACTGATTGCCAGCTTATATATCTCTATTACCATCTAAAGTTTGAATAAATGTGTTGTCTGCCCTGGATTTCTGAGTTCTGGTTGGGATCCGAAGCTAAAGTGCTGTAAATGGTGATGACCTTTAAAAAGATGCCAGTTCCTGAACATGCCTGGGTAAACTTTACCTTAGTGTTTTCAGTATTTATGGTATTATCCGCAAGGAGCACAGGGAAGTTTACTTAATAGTACAAACCTCATCTTGTCATCTATGGCAAAATGCCTGCATATTTAAGGATGACCACCGTGGCACAGCCTCCAGCCCATCCAATGGGAGAAAGTACAGGTGATCTCACCAGAGATCCTATTCTTGTGGTATTTCCAGGCAAATTTTGTATTTTATTATTTGTAAAATCTCAATATGTATCAAAACTGAGGATAACAATATAGAGCATTTTCCAGCATGTTGAAAAAAAGTGTCTATATTTGTTTTAAACAATTTAAAATGTTGGAATCTAGTATTAGATGTAGTGTGACGCTACATCAACCTGCCTACCTATACTGCACCCATCGCTGCGATATCAGAGCTGTCAAAATTATGTTAAGCAAAATTCATCCCCAAAGACTGAACTTGGGCATTCAGTTGTGTATTTGATATATAACTTGTCTGATGAGTCCTCTGAATGCACCTAGTCCTTTCAATGCTTTTTATTAACTCTGGTCCCTTGCTTTCTCCTTAACCTTTTCTGCACAGCTGGCAGCAGTACTGCCATATGCCACCAGAGTCTATTTAGTATTCAGAACAACCCAGCCCTAAACCACCGCTTGAAAGGGTGTTGTCATTTCAGCTTTTCCATGGCCATATATGGGCCAGAGCATGAGAAGAAATGGGGGAAAGAGCATTAGAAATAGAAGGAACTTGCCTGAGAATCACAACTTTCAAAATTAAACCATCAAACAGGATAAAAATAAAGATTCAAGTGCCAGCAATAAGAACAGATATGCATCTTTATTCTTTTTGCCTACTTTCTCTCACGGCAATTCTTTTTCATGAGATACTCATAGACTCCGCATACAATATATGGAATAGGTCCCTCAGGGGGTCACGAGGTTATTACATGGCGGGTCACGAGCTGTCCGCCTCCACCCCAAACACTGCTTTGCATACAGTGTTTCTAATGGTGTTAAAGATATTCAAAAAGTGTTTTAAATTTATAATGGGGATTGCATTCAGAGGCTTGCTATGTGAAAGGGGTCACCAGTACAAAAGTTTGAGAACTACTGGGTTAATGGAATTTGACAATGATTAGGCAGCTGGTGGCTGAGGCCACTGCATATCATGCTGGCCAGCATTATCTCATTGTTTCTTAGTGCTCTCCCCCCGCATTCCTGTCTGTCTCTCTGTAGCCACTTGTCCCTAGACTGTAAGATTTTGGGGGCAGGGACCATCTTTTTGTTCTGTGTTTGTACTGCAATAATGCCTGGGAAGTCATGGGTCAGGACCCCAGTGTGTTAGGTGCTGTACAAATAAATAACTAATAATAATAATTGGGAACCTCTGAGCAAGATTTGGCCCCAAGCCCTCAAAGCCAGCGTGAGCATTTGCTTGGGATGTTGGGGAGACGGAGGTGGAGGAGGGTCAAGAAAGATTTGCCCAAGAAAAGATATATCACACGCTGACACCTGGAATATTCAACATATTAATAGATGATCCAGGAAAAGGAGTAAACAGTGAAGTGGCAAAATTTACAGACAATACAAATTACTCAAGATAGTTAAGTCCAAAGCAGACTGTGAAGAGCTACAAAGGGGACTTCACAAAACCACCTGACAGGGCAACAAAATGGCAGATGAAATTCAGTGTTGATAAATGCAAAGTAATGCACACTGGAAAACATAATCCCAACTATGAATACAAAATTATGGGATCTAAATTAGCTGTTACCACTCAATAAAGAGATCTTGGAGTCACTGTGAATAGTTCTCTGAAAACATCTGCTCAATGTGCAGCAGCAGTCAAAAAAGCAAACAGAATGTTAAGAACCGTTAGGAAAGGGATAGGTAATAAGAGAGAAAATATCATATGCCTATGTATAAATCCATGGTAGGCCCACACCTGGAATACTGCATGCAGTTCTGGTCACCCCATCTCAAAAAAGATATATTAGAATTGGAAAAGGTACAGAGAAGGGCAACAAAAATGATTAAAGACATGGAACAGCTTCCATATGAGGAGAGATTAAAAAGACTGGGACTTTTCAGATTGGAAAAGAGATGACTAAGAGGGGATATGATAGAGGTTTATAAAATCGTGCATGGTGTGGAGAAAGTGAATAAGGATGTGTTTATCCCTTCATATAACACAAGAACCAGGGGTCACCCAATGAAATGAATAGGCAGCAGGTTTAAAACAAATAAAAGGAAGTACACAACACAGAGTCAATCTGTGGAATTTATTGCCAGGGGATGTTGTGAAGGCCACAAGTATAACAGGGTTCAAAGAAGAATTATATAAATTCCTGGATGATAAGTCCATCCATGACTATTAGCCAAGATGGTCAAGGATGCAACTGCATACACTGCATGTCCATAGCCTCTGACTGCCAGAATCTGGGAGTGGATGACAGGGGATGGATCACTTGATGATCACCAGTTCTGTTAATTCCCTCTGAAGCACCTGCCATTGGCCACTGTCAGAAGACAGGATACTGGGCTGGATGGACCATTGGTATGACCCAGTATGGCCGTTCTTATGAGTATAAAAGAGGTTTTGCTGTCTAGCAAATCTACTTACCTCAAACCTTAAATAAATAACTGGATGGAGTGAGGAAGGCCAAACACAGGTAAAGGAAATAACAGTGGTATTTCTATATTAAATTTAGTTTCCATGAAATGTTGGACTTAGAGTCAGGTAAAATTGTACAGTGATTCCAGACACTTATGACACAGAGACACTTAAACATTGTCCACATGAGGATAAAGCTACACTGGTTTAGGAAACACTTCTTGAAACATTTTAGCTGTATTAAGTAAATCTTTAGAGAGTACCCACATTACTGCCCCACTAACAAGGTTAGAGAAAAGAACCCATGTTATTCAAAATTGTATTAAAAATATCCCCCTTCGCAGACTGTGCTCATTGTTCTGACATCGTTTAAAAGTTGTATGAGGTAGCTATCAAGAACACTATTCATTCAACTTTTAAACCCAGATTGAGGAAGTTAAGTCAATTTAAAAATAGTCTTATTTTAAACTACTTATATTTTTAAAAGATATCACTGGTCCCAGCAGTTTCTCCCAATTTCAGCATAGGGGAATTCTCTCAGAGCTGCAGAATCTTTCAAACTGCAAGAAACATGTGTGGCATGCAGAGCATTTTAGAAAGCCAAGCTTGTCGCATGTGGTGGGGATCAGGGAAGAAGCAACCTTAACAGCATGTTAAAAATGTAGGGTGAAATCTTGGCCACACTGAAGTCAGAGGCAAAACACTCATTGATTTCAGCAGGGACAGGATTTCACAGGCTTCCTTGTGAGAAGTTAGGGTAGTGATGATACATGGGGATACAGTGGGTTGTATCTAGCACCTCTCTGAGTTTACTGAGGTGCTTCAAAAGCTGCCTTCCCCCCAAATTAACAATCAAGATACTATAACCACCAATGCATGCATAGCTATTAGAAGGGTTGATAGTGCCCCTATCCTATGCAATAACAGGGAGTAAGCTACACACTTGTGTAGTCACATAAATTCTGCACAGATCATAGCTCCAGACATGAGAGGAAGAACAGGAGCATCCCACATGATACTCCCGTGAGCAAGCAGATGGGGAGAGTTGGGTGTGAAATATGCTGCACCCTGTAAATGCTGTAGTGGCTTACTCTCCTCTCCACCAGAACAAGAGGGGACCTGTGGAGTAATTGTGCCTCCCAGGGGTCTCTCTCCTCCCAGGGCAAGCTGCTGTGGTTCAGTTTAACCTTTGCGCAGGGTCTGTGCCTTGAGGCACAGTCTAGCCCATAAATCATATCCTTGGGTGAAAGTGAAGGTGAAAATGAGGAGGGGTTGTTATTGACCAAGCTTCTTGTGGTCTTATGTGAGCTATTGCTAGCATACTGGGATAGTGTGAGGCATTTTGAACAAGAGAAGCAGGCATGTTACACACACACAAGCATGAGCAAGTAAAAAGGAAAAAATAAAAGTCAAAATTGAACTAAGCCTGTTATGCTGGCCAGGAGGCAGAACTATGGGTCTAGGGCATGCACCAAATCTGCATAATAAAACTGCTAGTGAAGAATTTGTTACTAACGCTAGTTGGCTGATCACTAGCTGCTCCACATTTCAAAGCAAAAACTTGGCAAAATCCTTGCTGACTTTAATGGTACTGCACGGATGATATCAGCTGAAGATCTTGCCATGTATGTATGGGTATGTAACCCAAAGAGGATGTTCTTCATAATAAAAGGCTAAAGACTGCCCTATTTCTCTTCCCCTTAAGTCCTGTCACAGGGAAAAGAGGTCTCTGGTTCAGGATCTGATAAAGACATTGGAGAATATCAGTTAGCGAAAGGAAATGAAGAATCAGCAACGACAGCATTACTAATACTATCAATATGAACTTTGCTGACAGCCCAGAGTCTAGGCACTTCTGTCAAAACAGATTTCATTTGGGTCTCTAATAACGGGGGAAAAGGATATTTGTATGATAAGTGTCTAAGTGCATGGAAGACTGATTAGCACAGGGGTCTCAAACTCAAATTACCATGAGGGCCGCATGAGGACTAGTGCATTTGCCTGAGGGCCGCATCACTGACCCCGCCCCCTCGCTGCCCCCGGCCCCGCCCCCACTCCACCCCTTCCATTAGGCCCCGCCCCTTCTCCACCCTTTCTCCGCCTCCTCCCCTGTGTGCACGGCTTCCCGCCCCTCCCCCCTCCCTCCCAGAAACCACGAAGCCACCAGACAGCTGTTCTGGCGGCGGGAACTGCCTGGGGGTTAAAAAAAAAATGGGGGGGAGGGTGCGGGGAGCCCAGCAGCCGCAGGGAAGAGCTCCGCGGGCCACATGCGGCCTGCGGGCCGCGTGTTTGAAACCCCTGGATTAGCATGTTAAGAATTGAGGAATTGGCTGAAGCCAGCTATGGTTTGCTTAATGTGCATATTTTGTGCTGCTGGTGGCATGTTTATTTGCAGAACCATACACAGAAGTACGTGAAAAGATGAGAGCCTCACTTTTTCCAAGTAACTCTGGAACAAATCCTGGATTGCACTTTTCCACCCCGGCCTACATGTCAGAGGATGATGGTGATAAGAAAAGAAAGGAAAAGAAAAAGTAAGGCAGACCATGTAAACAACTTGAGCACACACCACCCCAGCTTGGTATTCTCACCCCAAATGCATATTGACACGCTACAAAGAGCAGCTGCACAAAGTACGCTCTGCTACAGTGATCTTTTAATCATCTTGCCACTGGCTGGAATCATACACACACATCACAACCAAGAGCAAATCCTTCCATGACTAAGGGCCCGATCCTTCTCCCATTGACATCTCTGGGGGTTTTGCTATAAACTTTAAAGAGAGCAGGACTGGAATGCAGACACAGTAATGTACATATAAATCTACCCCACCCTGTATTGTGTGTGAGAGAGAATGATATTTGGATTAATGTTTTACAGCATATGTGCAAAAGTTATAAAACAAACTTGTGAGTGGCAAAAAGAGGGTGCACCACAAGTGGCTTGGCACTGGTGTGTAATTTCCCATAAGTGTAGATAATGCTTCTACCCAGATCGCTCTCCTTCACACTCTGTTATACACAGCACATTGAACTCTGGCCTTTATTTCAGTTCCTCTTCAAATCAAAATTCAGAGTCGCATGTTTCTCTTGCTGCAGTCAGGATATCAGTAACACCTACAGTATAGAGAAGTGCCCCATTGCCCATTATGTTATGCAAAGAATACAAACACAAGAAAGGGAGATTTGTTTTTCTTGCTTTGATATTTACTTTCAACATTAGCCATTACATGCCCTCTGCATCCCTCTCCTGAGAGGATTGTCTTTATCTATGGTACATTCTATAAGGCTTTACTTGACCTGCCTGGTGCTTTTTCTCAGCATTGGAGAAGAATGAAATTTTACGGCCAGATTAAAAAATAACGGGGAAGCCAAAGAAGCTGTGCTGATTTACTGAGGATCTGGCTCTCATTGCTGTTATGTTCAGGTCTTTGGCCCTGGACACATTTTAGTTTCAACAGATTCAACAGTTCAAAATTAACAGAAGCCAAGCAGCCTGACTTTGAAATGGCAGCCAGTCAGGCAGCGGCATTTAGAAACTTCTAAGAGATAACATAACACTTTTTGATAGTTGCTATTTGGGGGGAAAAAATAAATTTCTAGCAATTCAGATGGGAGATATATCTGATACTTGGAATCCTGAAGAGATAAAAGCTCTAACTAATTATTGCTGCTTTTTGTTTCTTTGAAGAATTGGGTTATATCTCTTCTGAAAGTAAAATTCTGGTTTTGCTTGTTAGATGTATAATTTAATTTGTTTAGGTCTTTTTCTCTTTTTTCACCATGTTGTTCTAATATTATCTGGGCTATTTTTTCTTCCTGCTTCTTCTCCCCTAAGATATGAACTTTTGCTTCACTTAAAAAAAAAATTTCTCCTATCAACAAAGCACATTTCTGAATGAATAAATCTACACTAACTTTTTTAATCACAATTTTTTTGTATCTTGACAGCTTCATTTCCTTTTTAAAAAAAATTTACTGTATCTTTTGAATGTAAATGTAAGCATTTTTGTTTTCTGTGATGGGGGTGTATAAATCCTTCACTGGACAGGCGTGGATTAAGGAGCAGCTCTGGGCTAAGGAGGGTCCACCCCACCACCCTTGCCGAGGCTCCTCGGGTTGGATGTGGGGTTTAAAAGCCAGCCAGGCAGCCCAGTCAGGGGCTGGCAAGCTAGGAAGGAGGACGTGCCTTGGGAGTCCAGGGGACGACTGAAGCTGAACCCGCATCAAGCCAGCGAGCAGAGGAATCACAGCACCCATGCACTGAGATTAGGGCTGGGAGCCCAGAAGGCAATGTTCCCTGGGGACCAGCGATGGTCGGATAGGGGACAGACTGAGGTAGAAAGTGACCCAGGGAAGCTGATTTGAGGCTGACATCAGATGCCAACAAGTGAGCATCCAAACCAGCCTCCCAGGGCCCTGGTGGAGTAGGAAAGTCCAGATTCCCCTACCCCACCCTGCACTGTATCCACTAGGTGACATTGCAGCTCCAAGGACTGTATCCATTAGGTGGTGTTACTGCCCTCTGCACCACACCCTGGTGTGCCTGGGAGCCTGGCATTGTAGGCTCTAACAATTAGGCAGGAGATCCTGCCCACCCCCCATCACAGCTACATACACACTGACATGTTTGCTAACTGAAACACACAAGCATCTTGCCCTAAAGAGAGAATTGAGCAACTCCTAAATCTCTGACCTTTTCCACTTGATCCAAAGACAAACCTAATGAAGCTGTAATTGTATTAGAGTTTTTATACTCCTTATGGGCCAGCCACTACAACATAAAATAATTAGGATTGTCAGGATTAGATTCTTATCTGTAAATGTCGGTAAACATCGATTTCACCGTACACACACACACATAGCCCCAATGAAAATATGTTTCCATCTACAATGATAAAAATGTACAGGTAGGCAAAGTAAGGAAAATGCTGCCTGAGAACTTATTGGAGCTTAAGGGACATTTACTTTGAACATTTTGACATGTAATTCTAACAATTTGTGTTTTAATGGTTATAAAGCTTTAATTTTTTTGAATCTTGGTGTCTACTGTTATTTAATAATTATTGCCTGACCCTGCCCCCCAACTTCCCACAACTGTGAAAATTTAAATTGATAAAAATTAAAAAATGCTTAGAATCCATAATTTTGCATACATTTGAAAATTTAAATGAATAAAAATAGAAAACAAATTTAAATAAACATTGATATTACGGGTTTCAGAGTGGTAGCCGTGTTAGTCTGTATCAGCAAAAACAACGAGGAGTCCTTGTGGCACCTTATTGACTAACACATTTATTTGGGCATAATTTGCAAACTGAACACCATCAAATTAGGCCTGAATAAAGACTGGGAGTGGATGGGTCACTACAAAAACTAATTTTTCTCCCTGCTGATACTTACGCCTTCTTGTCAACTGTTTGAAATGGGCCACCTTGATTACATTGAACTCATTACCACTAAAAAAGTGATTTTTTTCTCCCTTCTTGTCAACTGTTGAGAATAGACCACTTCCACCTTAATGGAATTGGCTCGTTAGCACTGACCCCGACTTGGAAAGGCAACCAATCTTTTCATATGCTGTATATTTATACCTCTCTATTGTTTTTTCCAATCCATGCATCTGATGAAGTGGGTTTTAGCCCACAAAATCTTATGCCCAAATAAATTTGTTAGTCAATAAGGTGCCACAAGGACTCCTTGTTATTGATATTACATTGACTTACGAGGAGAGGCTGAGGGAACTGGGCATATTTAGTTTGCAGAAGAGAAGAGTGAGGAGGGATTTGATAGCAGCCTTCAACTACCTGAAGGGAGGTTCCAAAGAGGATGGAGCTAGGCTGTTCTCAGTGGTGGCAGATGACAGAACAAGGAGTAATGGTCTCAAGTTGCAGTGGGGGAGGTCTAGGTTGGATATTAGGAAACACTATTTCACTAGGAGGGTGGTGAAGCACTGGAATGGGTTACTTAGGGAGGTGGTGGAATCTCCATCCTTAGAGGTTTTTAAGGCCCGGATTGACAAAGCCTGGCTGGGATGATTTAGTTGGTGTTAATTCTGCTTTGAGGAGGGGACTGGACTAGATGACCTCCTGAGGTCTCTTCCAGCCCTCATATTCTATGATTCTATGATATTATATGTGGAAATTATTAAAAAAATGAAAACTGAATGATGATATGCCAATCTCCTAGAACTAGAAGGACCTTGAAAGGTCATCAAGTCCAGTCCCCTGCCTTCACTAGCAGGACCAAGTACTGTCCCTGATAGATTTTTTGCCCCAGATCCCTAAGTGGCACCCCTGAAGGATTGAACTCACAACCCTGGGTTTAGCAGACCAATGCTCAAACGAGTGAGCTATCCCTCCCCCTAATACTGCCTAATGCTGCCAAGCCTCAATGTAACTCATACACTTCAGCTTGTTAAACAGTTGCATGGACTGCAAAGTTCTTGCACCATACTCCAGAGTCATTTAAGCAATCTCATGGACTTGTGCTCCTAAGTCACATAGGCACCCCTACAGAATACGTGCCAAAATTAAAATACAGATCAGCAAGACATTTATAACCACCCTGCTTATGCCTGAAATCTATTTCTATTTTTCCTGTTTCAGCGGAAAAAAAAGTGTCATGCACCACACTAGATCAGTGACAATGTCATATTGCACTTAGTTATGCAACATGAGGGAGCTCTCCCAGCTCCAATGTGTAGCAAGACAGTTTGCTAATTCCAGCAGTAGGTTACATATTGTGATAACTGGAACCTATCAAATGGGTATTTTTCTTAGCCAAACAACTTTAGGATATTATTGTTTGTGTGTGTGTATGCGAGGGGGGGGGGGGGTCTTCCAAGCATTCTAGTGTCAATGAACATGCAAGTGAACCACCCGACAAAGGGACTTAGACAGCCACTTCCCAGGCATGTAAACCCCTCCCCACAGCTAAGCATCAGACACTGAGTGATGGGGGTAGGCAACTCAAAGGAATCCGCGGGTGAGGGGGTGGATTCTTTGCATGGGCTTAACCCTGGAGAGGAAATGTGACTCCACAGGGGGTGGGCCAGTAACATACAAGGTCCCCATACACCCTTTCCTTGTCAAAACCCCAAAGACATACCTGAACTAAGAACCTTTACTGAGGGGGTGAGAAATACAATGAATGCTAAACAAACTGATCAGTTTAGACAGAAGGCGTGGTATGATAATAATACTTGGAAGTTCCTCTCTGTCATGAATTTGCTGGTAATGTTATGTCTCTTACTACACACACTGCGGGTTAAGACAAAGAATTTGTTACTGGTGGTAAATACTTTAAAATAAATACTTTAAAATGATGTTTGGGAGAATTTTTGGTACAGACTGGGAGGGGTAACAAGAAAGTCCTATAACTATTCTTCTCAGCAGTATTTCAGGGAAGGGTTTGCCCAGGAGAAATTTGCTGGATCTGCAGCTGCACTCCCAGGCAGACTTAGTGGCACCCCAGCACATCAGGTGATACCCCAAAGGGCCCAAACCCACCACACACACATAGATATAATAGTTCTAAAGAACATATTTAGTTATTATTTCTTAGAACCTTCTGTGTGCAAAGAAGACCAGTCCCAAGCACCTTTGAGAAGTGTACCATCTGAAAGAGTATGATCCAGCTCCTAAAGAAGTTAATATGAGTTTGATTAAAGATCAAGCCCTAGGGTAAGCTTAGGGCACACACAAAAATGACATTAACAGAACATCATTAAGTTTGCAAAGTCAAGCACTCACGTGTCAGGAAATGCCAGATTTAAGATGGTCTGCACAACTGTAATTCGGTCCCCTTGGGATACAGCCATTAATTACATGAGCACATATTATTTCCCCCCCAGGACCAACCTCTTGTCCCCTGTGCATTACAATCCTGCACCTTCCTCCTCCACATTGCCTGGGCCCGGAAGAAGCTCCCTGCTCTCAGTTCAGGTACCCAGAATTGGACCCAGCATGACCTGCAGCAGCACAGATTACAGAGAAAGTCCTGCTCAGGCCTGGGCTGGAGCATACTCAGTGCATATACCAGATAGAATCTTCAGGGAATTTAGCTGCTAAAATCTTAAGAGCCTACTGAGCATGCAAACTCTGATTTTCCAAAGGCTTATAACTCGGTAAGATTTGGGCAGATTGTCACAGGAATGGCAAAAGGCACATCCCTGACGCAAAAGCCATCCCATTGCCAAATTTCAAGGTCCTGCTCCTAAGCACAGGGCGAATTAGAGCTTTTCAAAGAAATGCACCAGAATTTTTTTACAGGGGCAAAAAAGCCATATTCTTCCCTAGCCTCATTCTCGGAAAAAGTGAAGTCATTTCGGCTGAAATGTCCAAAACCAGTTAAGCCAGAGGGAGAAGTGAGTCACAGTGACACAAAGTCACCTGTCTAAGGGCAAACAGAAAGTCTGAGGCAGCACAGGGTATTTAAACCTCAGTCTCCCACGTTCCAGGCTCATGCCTGAATTGGAGGGACATCCGTCCTCCCACACTGAAGTGAGTCAATCTTCTTGGTCTCGTCAACACATAACCAACCTGTTCATACAGCTGCCTCAAGGAGGCTGATATTCTTGACACTCTTTCAGTGGAGTAAAAAAAAAACCAAACCAAATTTCATGACTCACATAACTGGAAGAAAAACAGCCTGTTGTTCCAGACCAGGAAAAAAAAACTTAGAGAAAACATCCTGCTCCAACAAAATCAAGACATTTGCCAGCCCTATGCTGTAGTGGGTTCATGCAGAAAGTCATTCCCTTCCCCTTCAGCCAGTTTCCAGTCACACGCTAGCCACAGAAAAGCCTCTAAAACACTGTACTGTACCAAATGGCATTTTGTTTGAAAGTCCCAGGATTTTACTTTAGAGTACAACCTGAGACAGTGAAATTGCTGAATCCAACAGCTGCAAAACATGTAGAGCAATACGGACTGTGACCTCTTTCATTAGCTGGTTGAACAGTGAGGTCTTTGAAACAGGTTAATCAGACACGTGATGACAACGCCTAGGCAACCCCATTTTCTATTCCTCTCCTCTCATTGCGTCGCTCCTCTGTAGTTCACGGAGCTGAAATATGAGGTGGCAGGCTGAGTGGCATTGCTTTTTGCTTCATAGCTTTCCACTCTCTCACTTAGGCAGTAATGAATCTGAAGTGAAAGCTCCTTCAGCTGACAACTGAAAGGGTAGACTGTAGAATTGCAGTATCTATTATAGGACATCGGAGAGACTGTGGGGAAGGCTGCTTTTACGTTGACCCTATACATCAGTGGCTCCTGCCCTTTTTGGGGTGGTTGCCCCCTGTCCCAGCATGGGTTGGAAAGGTAGATGCCTCCTCTCACCAAGCCCTGGCAGAGTTGCCATTATTTTGTGCTCCCCCTTTGTCTATTTTTCAGTCTTTCTTTTTTCCCACCATTGTTATTTAATTCTCCGATTTGTCTCCTCTTTTTACAATTTATTTTAAATAGTATTATTTTCTTCTTGCCCTTAAGCGTTTGCTTCCCTCTCTTGGTGGCTTCCTTTCCCCTTCCTTCTACTCACCACGGTCTCAGATCTGCCTCTTTCTTGGCATACAGATGACTCCTGTTGACAGCAATGCGAGTTACAAGTATCCTGAGCGAGGAGAACTGAAAATACAGATTTGTCAAACCAGCTTTGACAAAAATTTTGTCAGGAAGTTTTCTCAGGTCCAGGACAGTGCTGTCTGATTCAATGCAAGAACTTGAACCTGTGTCTTCAACAGCCCAAGTAAGTGCCAAACCACCAGGCTATTGGCTATTCTGGGGTCTCTTTCTCTCTCTCTCTCTGAATTTTTTGTAACAATTTCCAAAATGTCGCTTTTGTACCAGTGCAGAACAAACCTAAATTCCGAGACTGGAATTGTTTTCCAGCCCTAGCCCCAGGCTTATGTGCTTTCATGTGTGAGCAGAATGGTCGAGGAAAGGACCAACAGGTTGCTGTCTAAAACTGTGCCCGTTTACACATCAGCTGCTCCTCTATATTGGGGGCCGCTACCAGAGCAGGAAGTTGAACAGCAACTCCTTTGCCTGCAGCCACCAAAGCCTTGTGAGCAAAAAGCCTTTCCCAAAATATTCTTAGAGTTTCCACGCACACTGTGTCGAGTCAACAACTCACCTCCTTTTTACGGTTTGATTTTTATTAATAAAGAAATGAATAAGATGACAAAGTTCAGCTTAATCCCCTTCCTCAGGCATGGCTTCTCCTACAGCTCCATCAGCATTACTCAGCCCTTCTCCTATATCATCTCTCCCTGAATAACCAGCCTGTCTTCTCCTGTATGTGTGTTCAGTAGCAAATCGTCTGCCTCACTGAGTCAGCAGAATCAGCTTATTCCTTTCCCAGGGGCCTGTTCGCTTGCTGACAGGATGGAGTGTTACAGGTAAACACTGCCTGCTTTTTACAGGCACATTTGCAAGGGGAATATGAGATGATCCGGAATGATGCTGTTTTTCCCCATACCCACGGCTCTGTCTCTTCTGCCTTGGGCTCCACCTGGCCTAGTCTCCTGCCCCTCAGTTTCTGAACTTCCTCACAGTGCTAGCTGTCAGCTCTGCTTGGTTTCCTCTCTGACTGTATGTGCACCAGAATAGGGGCCTACTGCTATCTTCCCTGTACAAGTCTAGGCGCTCATAGCTGTCTCCAGCATGGGTTGTATTAATCACAGGCAGCACCTATGAGTCAGCCTTTCCTAATGCTGGCTCTCCAGGATCACGATTCTGTGTAAGAAAGGGCTGGGGTGGAGGGATCGGAAGCACCGTGCTTCAAATCATTGTCCTGGAAGATCAGAGAGGAGTAGGGATCTCGAGTGCAGCCTGAAGAGCTGTGCGCTAAAAGTCAAACCATGGCAATCCAGCTATAAGGCACACGCTGGTTTTTAATAAAGATGTGAAACTCTCCTCTTCCAGCAAGAGTGTGAACCAGCTTCATTCACAGATACGAACAGTGGAGCCATTCCAGGAACTGTTGTCTCCTGGAACCTACTGGATAAGCATCTTTATTGCTTGTTTTCAGTCTCAGAAACAATTGATATGAGGCATTTACATATTAAGTTACAAAACGTTATACTGCATGTGGGAACTGTACTGCCAGTCAGTCTGTCTAACCTGCAGTATTGCCAACCCCAGCTGTTCAAAATCATGAGTCAACCCCCTCCCCCAATTATGAGATTTTTAAACACAAATTTGGGGTTCTTTTAATTAGACTTCTCGGTTTCTGAGCCTTTCGAATGCACTCAGGTCACATTTTCAGACTTTTCTCTATAATCATGAGGACTAGAAAAGATTCTCATCCCAGTTCCTGGAACTTTGAAGAAAAACTGCCTAATCACGAGACCTGGCAATCCTGAACCTATCTACTTGCTTAGGATTTAGCCCCTGATTCAGAAAAGCCCTTAAGCACATGCTTAAGTCCATCCCTGTTCACCAAAACAGATAGCACATGCTTAAGTGCTGCTGAAGTCAAAGCTTATTGCACAAATATGTCACAAATTCACCGACATCTACCTCCCAGGAAGGTAGCTTGCTTGGCTGCACTATAAAGCAGTATATACTGTGCTTGGTCTAGGAAAAAGAGGCAAGGGTAGGAAGCTGGATAAGACTTCGCTGTTTCTTTGATTGGTAAGATACTAATTGCTAGCACTTAGCCATGCTGGCCACCTGTCACTGAGATTTTGGAAGAGGCCATTTACCTCCTGTAACTTATTATTGAGGTGTTTCCTGCAGAAATCAATATGCTTTAGCCAAAGCCTGAACAAGACATTTCATTAACATCTGAAGTAACAAAGATGTATTAATATCTGAAGTCATATATTTATGAGACCGTTCTGTGGTGAAATCTGCCCCTCCCCCCTGCCACTCCCAAATGACCCCTTGGCGCTATTGAATTTTGAATTTGAATCCAATATAGGGGCAGATTCTCTGCTGCAGCAGTGGCAAGGTGGTCTGGGAACTGTCAACTCCCTTATTTCCCTCACAGCCTGGCTGGGTCACAGGCTAAAGCAGCCTGGGGGCTAGTCTAATTTGCACCACCTGGCTACAGTCTTTGAGGGATTATACATGGCAGAGAATCACTGGGGCTCAGCATGCTTTGTCCAGTCAGTTGACATGCCCCCTGTATCAGAAGCTGGGGACAGGGGGGCAGCTGTATGAGCTAATCCATCTCTATGAGTGCTATGGAATCACCCTCATCAGGGGAATTCCCAAAAAGTGGGTTCCCTTTGCACCCCTTGAGGGGCAGAAAGAGAGTGGAAAGAGGCAGATAATTTGCCCCTGGGAGCCCAAATTCTCTTGGTGGGAAAACATTTCACAAATTTCAACTAGAAACCATCCCAAATTGTTTCCCTTTCTCTTCTGTCCACAGGAATGAAATCAAGTGCACAGGGATTATTCCAACTGGGTTAAAAGCAGAGATAAGGTACCCAGATGGATCCACTTGAACATCATGGGTTGAAAAGTTTCTTCTGAACACAACTGAATTAAAAAAAGCCAATGGGGATTTTAAAAAGGGGTTGGAGGAACAGAGGCAGACTGAAAGACCTAGACAAAGAGATTGTGAAAAGGAAACAGAGAGCAGGATGAAAAAGTGAAGTATTTAGTGGGGAAAATAGCCAAATCATGCAGAATAATTCCAGGGCTTTATTTTCAGAGGTGCTGAGCACCCACAATTCCCTTTGGCTGCAGTTGGAAATTGCTTTCCTCAGTACTGCTGAAACGAACGCCCTTGGGGCTAGCTTTCTGAAACCTCTCCATACCCTCAATTGAGGACAGATTCTCAAGAGACCACAGCTCCCATTTAGGCACCTAAATAAGGACTCAGATTTCCAAAAGTGGTCAGCATCCAGCAGTTCCTATTGTGACACTTCTGGTCGTATTTTCAAAAGAGCTCTCTGTCCAACAGGCAGAGCTCCTGTGAAAATCTGGCCCCAAATATGTGTGCAGAGGTCATCTGAAATGTCTGACTTTAGCACATGAATGTTTCGGAATAAAGGTTTCTCTCCGCTTCAAAAATATTTTCAAGACAAATTGATAAAGACTGAACAAAACCCTGGTTAATATTTCAAGCAGCATCTTATGGAGATTGGCAAGAAATAGCAAAAGAGATGTAGTGTAATCAACATGTAAGTGTTCATGTATTTGGCATTATTAGCTGGTACCTCCTATGGAGATCAGGTCCCGGCCTCTTCACAGGACCTCAGAAGAGATCTGCTTGAATCTAAGATCAGATGTGCATTTAGAAATCTTTCTTTGAAAATATTTAAGGGTGAAATTTGCCCTGTTATAGAGAGCCTGCACATGATCTATGCAGCATTGAAGTCTCACTTAAATGCACAAAATAGCGCTTAAATGGTGCACAGGCCTATACTAGTCCTTTGCACAGGGATGAATTTCACCCTACATTAATTTGTACAACATCCTACTTGATGTGTAACCTTTTCCAGCTGATTTTGCCACTGTTCCTGTTCAGAGCGGAGGAGTTGTACTGTACAGAATGTAACTGGAGTTTCAGCTTGTTTAGTCAAACAGACATTCTCCACATTTTATTTCCTAGTTAAGAATGCTGACGTGTCATCATACCCAACTCAGGGCTTCGTTTGTTACATTTCTGTTACTCATATACTCCTGAGTGCCTTTATTAGAAACCTCTGGGTTGGAGGTTACGGCTAATTAGAGTGACTAAGTTGTCTCATTGCATTTCATTGTGAAACACAGTCTTAGGAAGTGAAACCATAGAGTGCCAGCTAGATATATATAAGAAAAACAGCACCAGTTGGTCATGTTACAGAACAGTCTGCTCAGTTGGTATTGCCACATGTAAGGAACTGACCAGGTGTATAGTCTGAGTAGGAGGATTCAGTTCAGTCATGTTTCAAGAGAATATTATTTGAGCTCTTGAGATCCAGAGGGAAAGGTCCCCCGTCCCAATATTCTAATAAAATCATATTCCTCTGTTCACACCTCATCCCTTTGTTCTCCACACTCAGCCATACAGTGTTCACATATTCAGCTGCCTCAGCTTCCCTTTTCTTACGTGTTAATGTCCAGTCAGAAAGGCGTCATTGTTTTATTGAGTCTTCCATTCAACCGTGTTGATTCTAGCTAAGGCCCTTCTCCCTACTTGTCCCTGGGAGTAACTAACTCTTTTGCAACCCATGGGTAGCAATACCTACTGCGTATGTATAGGGTCATACAAATTGCTCATAAACGTATTACAAAAATCTCATATTCACCATTCTGGGGAACAGTTACAGCTGATTCTGTTCTTTAAACAAAAATTCAGACTTGCTTGTTAATTGTTAACTTAGTGTTTTCTCTGTGCAAACAGGTCATCACCCTGTCTCTTCTCTCATGCACTGAGTACAGTCAAACTCCAGGGCACATGCAGAGGTCACAGTTTCTCACTGAAATAGACGAGCGATACGGGACATGGCTGGGTCTTGATTTGGATCCAAACTTTCATTGAGCGTAGAAGAATTCACTCCTGAAGTTCTAATTCTGGCCCATCTTGATCTGTGATCTTTTAACTATTATTTGCACTGCAGTAGTATCTAAAGGCCTTAAGCAATTTATTGGCCTTTACCAGCAGCTGATTACTATCCCTCACACTGGCTTAGCTTTGGGGGAAGTAACACAAGCATTGTTTCTGCCTACCTCATAAGTCTGGACCCACAGCCAGAGAAGGCTGTGCGAGCTAATGGTGCAGGCATGCCAGTGATTTGGCCCATAGATTACAGTCCAGTCTTCTAGCTCATTCTGAGCACATCAAATATTTTCCCTTTTACAATATACACAAAAGCCTCCAACTTCTGTTTTGTTAAGGGCACAGGCTGCTCCACGTGTCTATTTGTAAGAACTTTCCACTGTGTCACCCATTTCCATTCCTATTTATAATAATTTTCCTCTCTCTCTTTCCTTTCCCCCTCTCCTTTCTCTATAACAAAGATGAGGAATTGCAAGAAAATCCTACTTATTTCATTGGTGTAATTTAGTATTAACAGCAAGATAGATAATGATCTACTTTGCTCTGTGCAGTATCAAAATCTGACAGTTTATAAAGATTAGATATTTTTATTGCAGGGGTTCTGTAGGTTAAAGTAGGTAACTAAAGCATGGTAAAACAGATGGATAATTAATGATTAAGAAGGAAGGGATTAAGAAAGATCAAGAGAGTGACACCTTTGCTTTGTTTTTGCTACTATAGAACATGGTGAGCTTGTCCAATATTATAAAAGCTATGAGAAGAGCTTACTGAAAAAAGGATTCCCATCCATTTTGGTTAGTAGATTATATTAATGTCCATCATATTAATACTGTGGGCATTTTACTCTTTTACAGCACTCTGGCTGAATTAGAACTTTAAGCAATAATTTAAGAGACAAGACAGTGTAATGGTAAATTGTTACAGGCTTACAAAACGTGCCACAATCATAATATAACAATCCAAATGTGTTATCACAATGGACTTCAGCAGAGTTAAATCTGGGATGAATTTGGCACCTGTTTTTTAACAAGACTGTAACATAACTCTATAATATGGTTTTATCAACACAGTTTGGCCCCATTGAGATCTGTTATAACATGTTAGAGGCATGATTTGGTAATAACCTATGGTCCCTTGTAAGATGCTCTCCAAGTAAAAGGTTTGTGGGAATATTTTTAGAAGTGTTTTTTATCAGTCTAGGTAGTTTTCACTCATCGTCTGGCTTGCTAGGTGTGCAGTCTAGGAGGTGGTCCAGCGGTTAGAGTGATAGCCTAGGCTGTAGGAGACCACTGTTCAGTTCCTGCTCTGCCATAAACATCCTATGTTACCGGGGTCACTCACAAAGGCTATGTCTACATTTGGAGCAGGGGGTGTAATCTGCTTGAGTCATCATACTCATATTAACACTCATCCAACTAGTGCACCTAAAACAGTAGCATAGAAAGCAGCAGCATGGATTACCTGCCTGGCCTATGGGTACATGTTTCAGGTGGCTAGCCCATGCTATTGTATCTACAACCACTGTTTTTAGCATGCTAATGCAAGTATGTCTACTTCAGCTGGGACTCCTCGCCCCCAGCTCTAACTGTAAATGTAGCCTTTATCTCCCTGTGACTTCGTTCCCCATCTGTAAAATGGGGATAATAGTATTACTCTACCTCATGGGGTGTTGTGAGGATAAATATATTAAAGATTGTGCAGTGCTCAGATACTGTGGTGATGGGGACCATATAAGTACCGAAAATAGACAGAAACCCAAGCGTATGTTTAAGTGCTGTGCTGAATCGGACTGGGCTTAAGCAGGCTCTGAGGTGCTTTGCTGAATCAGGCCTTTAGCACTGAGTCAAAATGAGTGAGCTGCTCTAAGCAAAATCACTTTGTTCATTGATGTGGTGCTGCTCTTACTGGAGCAGGAAATTCAATTAAGGGGGAAATGGAGATCTGATATTTACTCCTCCCTTCTTAAAATAAATGTGGGTATCTATCCTTGGAGGCATGAATGAATTTGTACCACTGATTCAGTCATCATTTCCATTTGATGTCTTTCCTAATACTCCTACTGTACTTCCTCTCAGACAGACTATTCCTAGCCATGATCTTTCAAGTGCTGGAAGTGCTGCTTCATTGGGGAGGGGACATCATTTCCTGTTTACTCCTGTCAGCTAACATGGAGAAATGGCTTCATGGACTCAGTAGATAAAACGCAGGAACATTCGCATAACTGAGGGTAATGGGTAAATCCCTAAATACAGCAGGTGCACCTGTGTCCAGAGATAGATACACACATCAATACAATACCATTCAAAACATGTAATGAACAAAAGGAGATAGCCAAGAACTGGAAAAAAATCTAGCACAAACAACAATCACAGTTGTGAATGAACGATGCAGTTTAAACTGTGCATTAAATCTGTGTGGGGATGACTGTGGAAGGAACAGCCCTGCAGAGATTAAAAGGTCTGCAGTCAGGACCAACATAGGCTGACAAGGACGGTCACCATGGGGCTCTGTCAGGGGAGGGACCATGGGACCCTGAAGAACAAGTGCAGAGTGGCTGTAGTTGCTACTCCAAACATTAGGCTGGAAAAGCAGCTGAAAAGGTCCAAGAAATTAAATGACAGGACCTAGAGAGGGTAAAACATGGACAGAAAAATAAGATTTAATCTGGCTATGGGAAGGAATTCAGAGAAGAACAAGTACCGTGATCAGGGGTTGAAACGATTGATTTAAAAGGAAAAGTTGAAGGAAATGTGGTATACGTGGAATGTTTCCCTTTCTTAATTTCAGCCCCAGCACTCATAACTGTATGCTCACATCAGTGGGTCTGTTCAGGGGATTAACCATGTGTATAAGTGTTTACAGGATCAAGCCATAGAGAGGACACAATGACCCTACAAAGATCTGAAGAGGATTAACACAAAGGAGAGAAAAGGATTATTGAGTGTGGTACACAAGGATATAACTGGGAGTGATGGGGCTGAAACAAAGAAATGGGAAATTTAGGCTGAATATTAGGGAAGACTTCCTGATATTCTTTTTCGGTTGAGGTCGAGTCTCCCAGGGAAGAGGTGGAAGCCATGTTACTTGGAACATTTTAACCAGCCTGAACAAAACACTAGAAAACAGGCTAGAGAACTTCACCTAGTGAAGCTCTGCATTTAGTCCAGCAACTTGTGGTTGAACTAGTTTGAAAAGGTACCTTAGAAAACAATCCCACATGGCAGAAGAATGGATGCTCCTTTCCCATCTCTCTAACTTCAGTGATTCTAAGAAGAAAGTCAAACATCTCAGTAGAGGGGGTACATCTTCCTGCAGGGAAGGGAAAAAGGTGAAATTATAAAAGTCTTTACCATTGCAATGGAGCAGATAATTAGGCAATTAGTACTGTTAAAAGTTGACAGAGCACCAGTGCTCAGATGAATAACACCCCAGAATCCTGAAGGCACTAGAATGAGAAAAATAAGAAAGCCTCTGGCTAAAGCTTTTGATAGCGCCCTCAAAAGAGGGGAAGTTTTAGAAAATTAGAAGGTGGCTGTGCATTTCCCACATGTACAAAGGTAACAAAAAGGAGCCATACAACTGCAAACTTGCAGGCGTGCTGCCAGGCATAAGAGAGATAAGGGGAGCACAGTAAGGGATGGGATTATAAATATTTAGAACTGTCTGGTTTCATTAAAGACAGTTAGCTCTAGAAGTGTGCAAAATATTTGTGACAGTATAAAACTACTGGAAATTTAAGAGTTCTCTCTCCCACAAATACACACACATTCTGGTTTATATGCTCCCTCCCTATGGAAAAGTGAGGTGGGAGGAACCCATGAATGGGAAGAATGAACAGCTCCACTACAGCTACAGAGCCCGCATGTTCAATCTCTCATTGGGGCCAGCAATGGGGTAGAGTAGACAGGAGGCAGAGCTGGAAAAACAATAGAGAGACAAAGGATCCACAGGGATCCCAGGCTCCAACCCAATGGCTGTCCGTCCATTAACATTTCCCGCTGCTATGCCAGCATCACAATGGGGGAGTGGTGGTGTAGACCAGCTGCCAGCATTTTAACCTCAGTGTCATCTAACTCAGCTCACAGTATGGCTAGAGAAGAAGCCGGCTGTAAAGTACCAGTGGCCACCGGACACCACGGCCTGTCTGCACTCAGGCGATCACTAGTGGTATGGCGACAGTGGGAGGTTTAAAAAAAATTGCTAGTGTTGGCAGAGTGTGTGCAGATGTGCGGGGGGACTTCCCTCCTCATTGTCCTGCAGCCCTTAGCCTCGAACATGGCACCTGGACATTCTGCCATAAACTCATTTCCCCCGCCTTACACCGTGACTTCGTGGACAAGAGTCACAGAGCCCAGGCAGCGGGGTGTTAACTCTCGGCATGTACAATCCACAGACCAGTGGTAGTTCTAGAGTGCTCCTTTCCCAACAATGGCACAGTCCAGTTTTACCATTTAACCCAGGGGCTCTGAAGATATTTTTCAGAGGAGTGGAAAGGCGGCCTTCCTGGAGTGGAAGGGGAAGCTGCATTCTGTATAGAAATCTTTCCCCTTCACAAGGTCCCGTCATGGTTTTCCCCACGGCTTTTCCCCCCTTCCAATACGCATGTATGGAGGGAAGGGGAGTAAGATGGCGAGATGATAGCAATAGATTGAGATACAAATTCAAGTGGCTTCATATAATAGAAATGTTCTTCAAAATTGTTTAGGAGCAGGCAATATTAGGTGTAAATAATTATGGGACAGCTCAGAATAGCAAGAGACTATTGTTGTTTACCCTGCATCACACAGAAAAGGGAGGGGAGATCATTTACATCCAACAGAGCAAGTACAGAGCGATCAATAGAATGCAAGCTGATATTCTGCAAAAGTGAAAAAAAAGACTGAATGATCATTAAATTAAGATATTTAAAAAAGGACCGTGGCGCTCTTCTGGAAAAGCTTAAGTACCAATAGGAACTGATGGTAATGAAAGAAGTGAGGTTTGAATTTAGCAAATGATGCTTACTTGATTACACCCATATGCAGCCATTGATGAGCTCTTGATGGAATTAATGAAAAATTGGATTGTTTACATCCATTAGGCCAAGCAAATGGGAAGCTGAGCTTAATATGCCCCAAAACCTTGAGAATAAAAATGCTAGCAATAATTGTGACATTTTATGTGCTGGCAAGGACTTTTGCATCAAACCCTGGCCAGTGGAAAAACGTTGGGTGTATGAAACCCTGCAATATCACTTATCTATTGAGCAGGCCACCTGATGACTGACAACTTTAATTTTACCGTGAAATTGGCTGACTACTGTTGAAACATCCATCCCTTTTGACAGGGATAGTGCAGAGTACTTTCTAGATATTTACCACCAGAAAATTCCAAAGTCAACCTTCCACCTTAGCAGACTAGACATGTATGGAAGGAACAGGGGCCTGGGGTGGAGGGGTGGGGGAGGTTGTGTGTTCATTTTACTCTATTAAAAGATATCATAGTCCCATATTACTGCTCTCCATCAAAGATCAGGTCAGTGATACTGTAATGAAGACTGTCTGTGGCAGGGTGCTTATCACATATGCATTGTTCCTGCCTGCATTAGAAGAAAGGACTGCATACATGTTAGTCACTGAAATATTGTGGATCTGCCTACTGAATGAACAATGTACAATCCTTGATTTAAAAAGTGGAGGAAAATCAGATATATTATTTAAGTTTCTTTACTATTGCTAATGACTGCACATGTGACCAGACTTGAGAGGACATAACATAGAGCAAAATCCTGACTGCTTAACCCACACACAGGGGTCCTGTTGAAAGAGATGGACTAAGTTTGTTAGCAGGCAAAATGAACACTTTTGTGTGATCTTGCATGAGATAACTATTGTCCAGTGTTTAGGTTATTCTGTACACCACCTTAATGTGCCATCATATATAGCTGAATCCTGCATAGAAAGTTATATTATAGTCTGTTAAAATAAGAATTAAATAGGACAGGGGTTCTTAGCCTATGGGTCATAACCACCCCGTCTTTTCTATGTTGTGGACTGGAACTCGTTTTAGGGGCAGACCAAGAAAAAGTCACAAAGACAATCTCAAGCTCAAACTCCAATTTTGCAACGTTAACCTGAACACCTGGGAGTTTTTGCCCTTGACAAGATCCAATGCCGGCAGCTGTGCCTCCTGGGATGAAAAGATTTTGAGAGTTCACAAATCGCTGCAGTCAAGGAGAGATGCGTGAGGCATCAAACTAAAAGCGGAACACATTCATCTACAAGTGTCTTTACCTGAGGCACTTGTGGACAGGACAGCAGGTCCAAAATTGGTCTTAGGTCTCATCTCAGGACCCACAATAAGTGACTGCAGCTCATTTGTCGAACTCGATGATTCCATCATCATCAAGTGGGATGCGGGGGGAGGGGTTCCAGCTGGTATGGGAAAGGTCCAACTGAGGTAGGAGAAAGGGAGGAGTTCTTTCTCTGGTACATTCCTTGCAAAGGTAAAGGGCATGAAACGGGGTCTTCAATTTGTTGTGTTTGGATAAATTTGTTCACAATTTATATTTTGGACCTTCATTAGTACCTGTAATCATTTATTTATTCTGATTTGCATGTTTTCCATCCATTTTGGACTATGGGAGTATTTACAATTATTACAACAATTAAAATATGGACCGAAACTAATGACTTTTCTCTAAATCAACCACCAGTTATTTTCTCCCCTCATACAGTAACAATTTAACTTTCTCCCAGAGGAAGCACCTTTGAGAACATGCGAAGATTTGCAGCTTGATCTGAAGTTTAACACACTAACAATTTTCGCAAATTTTGCTTGTGTAAAATTTGTTTTTGCTTTCTCTCTAGTTATTTGTGATCTGCTTGTGCTTATCCCCTTAACAGTTATACAGACTGTATTAGGCAGATCTAGAAAATATCTTCTACATTGGGGAGGGACATACCAGGCATCCAACCCATTCATCATAACAATGGACATGCTGTAAATCTGTTGCTGAGAGACCAACATGATTCAGCAGCAGTGAAAGGGAGGAAAAGATTAAAAAGAACAACTACAAAGGTTTTGTTGAAACAAAAAGCTTTATTGAAACTCTGACTGAGAAACATTAGGCCAGACTCACTGGTGTGCTCCTGCTGCTTTGGTGACCCAAAGCAATCATAAACCTAGTTTTACTGGCTACTCAAGCCAGGTCTGGAGCTGCTTTGCACTGCCAAAGTGCACCAGTGGATGTGGGCCAATGTCTTTTACTGTCTTAAAAATGCCTTCTAACGGATGGCTGCAGGATTAGGTAAAGTACTTAAGAATGTTCCAATCCAGAAACTGATGCAGTATTCAGCAGACAGCTTCCACAGAACTGCAGGGTTATTGTTTATTTTCATTAAAAGGGGATATAGTTAATTTTAGCATGTATGTAGAGTATACTGAATGCTACATCAGTCTACAGTGTATTTGTACATAATTAACTAACAATGGCTTCACACTTAGGCTTTTGCAGTTGACACTACTAGAACTAATTTTGCCCCACTTTCCAGTCTCATTACAATCTATGTCAGTAGGATGGACACCCTTTTAAGATATTTCCTGCTCTTGTTACAATATTTGTCAGGAGTATGAGAAATTGAAACTATGCAATGAAGGAGAGAGAAGAGAGAGAGAAGGAAACTCATGCATTATAATGCAGCAACAAATTATTCTCTTGGTGAAGATTGTAATTGCAATTTAATTTGGTGGAAAATTAACCCATTCTTGCGATAGTGACAGTGCTTGTTTCATGATCCTATGAAACAATGCTCTGAGTGGCGATGAGAGAATAATGTAAGATTCAGAGATGCTGTTTGCCTCAGTACATGTTTTGGATAAGATGAAGACTCTCTCAAAGTCACAAGTTTGCAAAGGCGAGATCCACTACTGGGAAATACTGAGCACCCTCAATTCCTCAGTTCGTCACAGAAAGTACTCGGCCTCCTCTAGGATGAGACCCTAAGATTGGACATCGCAAGAGAATGGGCTTTCTTAAGGGCCCATTCCTACTCAGCATCTTCTAGGAGGTGCAATGTCAATAATCTCCTGTTATTGACTTTAATGGAAATTGAATATCCCCAGTTGCCAATTCACCCACTAGGCACTCAGCACATCACAGGATGGGGTTCTAAATGACTTCTGGTACCTCCTGCTTCTCATCAGGCTAGAATTATTTCAGAACTTTCCCTTCAGGTAACTGACAGGACTGGGCAAGGCACATGCACATGAAAGTGAAAACAATTAACTAAATGAAGTTATCCAAACTTTTGCAAATCTGAAAAAAGTTTCAGTTCACTTATCAATGTGATGGTTTGGGTCAATTTCTTTCAAATGTAAACTAGTGTGAGCATTTGTAGCCAGAAATTATTTTCCTCCAAATTGTAATAAACAAACAGTTTGCAAATACTGCCGAAAACCCAAGTGACTGCTGTCGCTTTGAGCTTAAGAACAAAGAGAAACTCTGAAATTGGAACGTTAGGCCCAGATCCTCAGCTGGTGGTAAATTTTCGTAGTTCCTTTGTCTTCAATAGGGCTGGGCTGCTTTACACCAGCTGAGGATCTGACCCCACCAATGCAGTTCAACTCTCTGGACAATATTGAGGTTTGTGTATCTGCATAACATTTTTAATAAGTCCTCAACTGTTGTCTTAATGTTGCACTGTCACCAGAAGCTGATTAATTATCAAGGATTCCTGCACAGCTGCTAAAGGAAGAGAAATGTGCTTTGAAAAATGGCATCTTTTGTGGCGGTCATATAGCACGGAGCTAATTATTTCTGTCTGTGTCATTGTATTGCTGTGGATGGGAGGAGCTGGCATTTCTCCAGTTTCTGGTACTTTAAGGTAATAATGGGACTGTCTCAGCACGTAGCATGTTAGGAGGAGGTTAATTCACTTGCTGAATCTTGTATTGACTCCCAGATTTATGTCAGCAAAGAGCTGCTAAAAGTGAAAAAAGTGCTATCCAAATCTATTTTGCATATCGAATCATAGAAGATTAGGGTCATCTAGTCCAACCCCCCACTCAAAGCAGGACCAACCCCAACTAAATCATCCCAGCTGGGGCTTTGTCAAGCTGGGCCTTGAAAACCTTGAAGGGTGGAGGTTCCACCACCTCCCTATGTAACCCATTCCAGTGCTTCACCACCCTCCTAGTGAAATAATTTTTCCTATTATCCATCTTAGAACAAGGAGCAATGGTCTCAAGTTGCAGTGGGGAGGTCTGTCATCTGCCACCACTGAGAACAGCCTGGCTCCATCCTCTTTGGAACCCCTCCTTCAGGTAGTTGAAGGTTGCTAGCAAATCCCCCCTCAGTCTTCCCTTCTGCAGACTAAATAAGACCAGTTCCCTCAGCCTTTTGTCATAAGTCATGTGCCTCAGCCCCCTAAACACTTTTGTTGCCCTCCGCTGGACTCTCTCCAATTTGTGCATGTCTTTTCTGTAGTGGGGGGTGGGGGTGTCTAAAACTGAGCAATACTCCACATGTGGCCTCACCAGTGACGAATAGAGGGGAATAATCACTTCCCTGGATCTGGCAATGCTCCTACTAATGCAGCCCAATATGCGGTTAGCCTTCTTGGCAACAAGGGCACACTGTTGACTCATATCCAGCTTCTCGTCCACTGTAATCCCCAGGTCCTTTTCTGCAGAACTGCCGCTTAGCCAGTCAGTTTCCAACCTGTAGCAGTGCATGAGATTCTTCCATCCTAAGTGCAGGACTCTGCACTTGTCCTTGTTGAACCTCATCAGATTTCTTTTGGCACAATCCTTCAATTTATCTGGGTCACTCTGGACCTATCCCAACCCTCCAGCATATCTACCTCTCCCGCCATCTTAGTGTCATCCATGAACTTGCTGAGCATGCAATCCATCCCGTCATCCAGATCATTAATGAAAATGTTGAACAAAACCAGCACCAGGACTGACCCCTGTGGCACTCTGCTTGATACCAACTGCCAACTATACATCGAGCCATTGGTCACTACACATTGAGCCCAATGATCTAGCCAGATTTCTATCCACCTTATAGTCCATTTATCCAATCCATACTTCTTTAACTTGCTGGCAAGCATACTGTGGGAGACCATATCAAAAGCTTTGCTAAAAACAAGGTATATCATGTCCACTGCTTTATGTTCAGATGAGGGTGAATTACACTGGAGAAATCCTGACTGTAGCCATTGGAGATTGCAGCAGATCTCAGCTGATTTGAAAGCTTGCTCAGGGATCTATGGAGACAGGAATATATGTTCTGGGTGCTGTGCATACTGACTTCTCATACACATTATCTATGATTTGTGCAGATATTTTCAGTGTGAGGTTCATACATTTTCTTCCTCACCACTATTTCCATTGTACAGGCTGCCTCCTAGGCTGGCTTTCCAGCTCTAGCTCCTCTCCAACTGCTTCTTCACTTCTACGCAGATTCCTGACCAGCTTCCTTGCTATCTCCCAGCTTCTCTGCAAGAGTCTCTAGTGGATCTGCTGGTCATAGAATCATAGAATCATAGAATCTCAGGGTTGGAAGGGACCTCAGGAGGTCATCTAGTCCAACCCCCTGCTCAAAGCAGGACCAACCCCAACTAGATCATCCCAGCCAGGGCTTTGTCAAGCCTGACCTTAAAAACCTCTAAGGAAGGAGATTCCACCATCTCCCTAGGTAACCCATTCCAGTGCTTCACCACCCTACTAGTGAAAAAGTTTTTCCTAATATCCAACCTAAACCTCCCCCTCTGCAACTTGAGACCATTACTCCTTGTTCTGTCATCTTCTACCACTGAGAACAGTCTAGATCCATCCTCTTTGGAACCCCCTTTTAGGTAGTTGAAAGCAGCTATCAAATCCCCCCTCACTCTTCTCTTCTGCAGGCTAAACAATCCCAGTTCCCTCAGCCTCTCCTCATAAGTCATGTGCTCCAGCCCCCTAATCATTTTTGTTGCCCTCCGTTGGACTCTTTCCAATTTATCCACATCCTTCTTGTAGTGTGGGGCCCAAAACTGGACACAGTACTCCAAATGAGGCCTCACCAGTGCCGAATAGAGGGGAATAATCACGTCCCTTGATCTGCTGGAAATGCCCCTACTTATACAGCCCAAAATGCCGTTAGCCTTCTTGGCAACAAGGGCACACTGTTGACTCATATTCAGCTTTTCGTCCACTGTAACCCCTAGGTCCTTTTCTGCAGAACTGCTGCCCAGCCATTCGGTCCCTAGTCTGTAGCAGTGCATGGGGTCCTTCCTTCCTCCTCTGATTCTCCCCCAGAATGGGCTCATATCTCTCACCATTCCCATTGCCTCTTCCATCTTCTACTCCTGGGGGATTTCTGTGCTACTGCACTTACACATAATCAATGAGACATGCATATTTTTATTTTTATTTTGCGCAGAAAAAAGCTTCTGCCAAAACATTGCTGCAGTTCCACCTTTTTCCCACCAGAGGGCACTGTGGCAAAAGACCACAGCAGAGGCTCCCAGCCAGCTAGGGAAGATCAAGAGCCTGCCTTTTTCCCAGCACCTGTCAGGTCAGGAGACAGGGGCTATGGGGAGACAGACAGCATAGGGTGCTGTGGGGGATCAGACAGGGGCTCATAAGGGCTAGTGGGGGGGACAGACTGGGGAAGGGGTTGAATGGGAGTGGAAGTGCAGGGCCACAGGTGGGAGGAAGGTGCAGGACCACATGGTGATGGGAGAGGGGATGCAGAGCTACATAGGGACCGAGGGTGCCTGAGTGGGGGCACAGAGACACATGAGGACAGGGAGTGGCTGTGTGGAGGCACAGAGCCACATGGGAATGGGGGAGGGGATACAGAGCCACATGGGAATGGGGAGAGTGGGTGTCTGAGTAAGAGTGGAGAGACACATGTGGACAGGGATTACAAGGACACATGGGGTTGCAGGAACACATGGGGACAGGGGTAGATGTCCCTGACTGAATGGGAGAGGCTAGGGGTCAGTGAAGGTCTACATGGGGGAAGCTCCCTAACAATCCTTCACCAGCCCCCCAAAAAACCCTGTTCCATACTTTTCCCACCCATACCCAACAACCCTCCAAGTTCACACCCAGGCTCCTTCCCAGCAATTTACTTCCCTCCACTCCTCCATTACCCCTGACTCCCCCAAGCCTTTGCATTGCTTCTGAGGCATGCGGGAAATACGGTTCTGTATTGTAGTTTAAATGAATTATTACTCAAAGTTCTGTATTAATATGCCTAGTAAGGAATCTATTAGTCAAAAAACATTTCCTCATTCTTTTTTGTTGTCTGTATTGTTACAGACATACTTGCTGACCGGTATTTTGAAATAAATGACAAAAATAATTGAAACTGGTCTGATTATATTGTGTTATTTTGACAAATAAAATATGCAGAATTTTGCAAACATTTAAAATATTGTGCACAGCATTTTTAATTTGTTGTTGCAGAATTCCCCCAGGAGTAAAATTCTCTGTGGATGAGACAGACCTTAACTCACCATCCCATGTAATCCAAAAACCGCTCAGCTGTTTATGGGGATTAAGTGTCTTGGCTTATTAGGGGTGCCCTGGTATTCTAGTTTATTATATTGAAATAAAGTCATTGTCCCAGTTACAATAAGAGATGGGATAAAATGGACATTCCAAACACCCTACCCTCCTCACCCTAACCTGGATGTTGTCTCTGGACTCAAAGGTGACATCCTCTGGCCTCATTCTTTATAGGGACCTTTGTGTGGGTGCACAAGGAGAGGCGGGCCTTAATTCCCCCTGCCCAACCAACCACTCCCACCTCCTTTCTAGCTACAATTAATGAGCTGGATCTGCCACAGTGAATCAGCAACAATGAGTTCACATCTACCAACAGGACTGCTCAGCAGAAAAGCCCTGAGACCCTGTTTCATGACCCATTGCTGGAGACTAAAAGGCTGCAGTGGGTATTTTGATAGCATGAAATCCCAGAATCTTTCCTAAAATATTAATAGGTTTGTTGTGCCACATATTCTAATTTTAAAATTCAGCCTTAAATAATTTAGCAGTCTTCTAAAAAAAACAAAAAACAAAAAAACCCAATAAAACCCCCACACTCCATCAAGGTTGCGGCATACAGTTACTAAATTGAATTTGCCATAATATTCTTTGGTTTATTATTCATTTCTAGTTAGATATTTATAAGCCTGCCAGTTACCCTTCAGCACTTCAGTCTTTTTACCTTTCTACATTCAGCTATTAAAAGGATTAGAGCCTGCAACCACCCTATGCTCTACTTTATTCACATGGGCATTCAAGCCAGCAGAACTCCCATCAGTAGTGTTAACCATTGGTATGTGTTTGCAGGCTCGGTGCTATTTCTGAAACAACCTGCTAATATCCTTATCTCTCACCCCTAAACCATCTCTCACCTGCCAGATGCCTAAAAACCCCACCTTTAGCTTTGCCCCAACAACTCCTAACATATTTGCTTACACAAAATGCTCTGGCGTATCAAAAACTGAGTTTAGGGACAGGATAGATTCATAGCGTTTATGGTCAGAAGGGATCATTAAATCATCTAGTCTGACCACGTGTACATTGCAAGCCATTAGATTTCAGCCCAGTTACCCCATGTACTGAGCCCAATAGCTTGTGTTTGACTAAAGCAGATCTTCCAGAAAGGCATCCAATCTTGATTTGAAGACTTAAAGAGATGAAGAATCCACCACTTCCCTTGGTAGTTTGTTCCAGTGGTTAATCATCCTCACTGTTAAAAAAATGTGCCTAATTTGATTTTTCTGGTTTCAGCTTCCAGCCATTAGCTCTTGTTATGCTTTCGCTCTGCTAGATTAAAGAGCACTTTAGTACTAGTATTTTCTCCCCATGAAGGTACTTGTACACTGTAATCAAGCCACCTCTCAATCTTCTTTTCGACAAATTAAACAGATTGAGCTCTAAGACTCTTACTGTCCGGCCTTTCCTCCAGCCCTCAAATTGTTTTTGCTCTTTTCAGGACCCTCTTCAATTTTTCAATATCCTTTGAGAAATGTGGACACCAGAACTGTGCGCCGTATTGTGGTTTCAGTCTCACCAATGCCGCATACAGAGGTAAAATCACCTCCCTGCTCCTACTCACTACTCCCCTGTTTATACAACCAAAGATCACATTAGTCCTTTTTGCCACAGGATCGCACGGGGAGCTCGTGTTCAGTTACTTGTGCATTATGATGGCTAAATCCTTATCAGAGTCACTGTTTCCCAGTCCCCCGTTCTTTAGGCACGGTCTGCATTTCTTGTGCCTATACCTATAGCATTGTAGGAGGCTGCATTAAAACACATTGTGTTTGAATGGGTCCAGCTTAGCAAGTGAGCCAGATGCTCGTTATGACTGCCCTGTCCCCAGCATTCTTTACCACTCCACCAGTCTTTGTGTCATTCACAGATTTTTATCAGCCGTGATTTACAGTTACCGCCAGATCATTGATGAAAATGTTGAATAGTTCAGGCCTCGTACTGACCCCTGAGGAACACCACTAGAAACACTCTCATTCGAGGATGATTCCCCATCACAAACACTTTTTGAGACCTGTCAGTTAGCCAGTTCTTTGCCCATTTAATGTGTGCTCTATTGATATTGAATAGTGCTAATTTTTGAAATCAGAATATCATGCATAACTAAGTCAATAGAAATTGAATTTTATATAAGAGTCACTAATGAAAGAGACTACTGTACAGGCTGTATTATTCAATTTCACTTCTGAAAATGTTGGCCTAACTAAGGGTCAGATTATGTTACCATTAGCCATAGTGAGCTGTCCTAGAAGGACGTGTCATGTGGGTAGGTACTTACCAGAGTGTGTGAGGGATACCCTATATATTTAAACCACTGAGCTATCCTTATAGCTATAGGGATAGCTCAGTGGTTTGAGCATTGGCCTGCTAAACCCAGGGTTATGAGTTCAATCCTTGAGGGGGCTGTTTAGGGATCTGGGGCAAAAATCTGTCAGGGGACGGTACTTGGTCCTGCTAGTGAAGGCAGCGGACTGCTCTCGATGACCTTTCAAGGTCCTTCCAGCTCTATGAAATAGGCCTATACATTTAGGTTTAACATGTAGCCCTATAACGCCATGCATCCAGATTGGAGAATAACCCAAATAATTCATCCTGCAGACTTGGCTGCTTTTCAGGGCATACTTAGTATGTTTCAGGCTCCTAACTTCAGAATTTATTGAACTCCTAAAAACATATTGGGAACCCTGAAACCATCAATATGCCAGCTAACTTTCTCTATTTAATTTACACTTCTAGGTGGCCTTGTTTTAAATAGATTTAGACATTCAAAAGGTGAAAATGAAAAATTGCATCTTAATGAGGAACTCAGCAATAATGAAAAAAAGAGTTTTCATTATACTGTTCTGAAGCCATGGAAACTCCTGCAAGAAGCAGCTGTTTTGCCTTGTATGGCATCAATAATTTAAAACTTAATCGTGCATTATTTGGTATAGGAAGCTTCTGACTTTAACATTTGCGTTTATTTTTTTCCACAAGGTGAAATAGTTCTTTAGCATAAATATCTTTAGCTATCTATTCCCCTTAAAAACAATATCTTGGAATATTTTCCATTAATGATGCTATTTAACCCTTCAAAGTTAAACACATCCATTCTGATGAATGATCAAAACTGTCTGTTCTTCAGTTAGCCACCCATGTAGAGTATCTTTCTGGAATACACTTACAAACCATGAAGGAAAACATCATTGTGATGGTAATCTTTGAAAATTACAATCTTATTTAACTGTGCTCCGGGTAAATGAAATTCCATGCTTATACCTCCCAAGCTGTTAGGCTCTCTCTTTTCCTTGTGTATCAGAAACTCCATTTATCTGAACACATTAACCAGCTCTGAAATAGCTTGGATCAACAGGATTACAATGTGAACTTTCAGGCTAGCACATTCTTTTGCATGTCTTTATATACCGTAACCCTTTTCTTCTCAAAGCCCTTTTAAAACAGGGAACTTGAGCCAAGCCTCATTGAAGTCAATCAGTGGAAAGATTCCTGTTAACTTCAACAGGAGCAGGATATGGCCTCCTAGGTATACAGCGCCACCGAAATGCAGGTCTGTTTGGTGTGAGGAATGACAGACAGTGCACGGCAAATTGCACAATAGTTATGGGAGGGGAGATCCTATCCAACGACACGGAGGCAAACCTCCACTTTTATTAAAAGTGCCACAGAATCTTTCATGTCCATGTAGAGCAAGCAAGACTTTGGGTTCAAGTTTTGTGTTGCACCTTCAGGCGGCTCAGCACAGAAAGGCAGTGCTGGAGGGAGGGGCATGTTATCCGAAATTGGGCCAGCTAGTAAGCTTAGGGAGGAGTAATGACCCACCAGAGTTTGGCAGAAAGCAGCACGTTTATTATACTGATAGTTAAGCTCAAAAAAAGGACAGGCACGGCACTGGAGATGTCAGGATCCTTCAACGTAAGTGTCTCACAGCGCAGCAATGGATGACGTGATGAAGGCAAGTCTTCCCAAGGCACGATGGAATGCAATGCGGCGAACCACTGGCCAGGCGGTCTGGGCGAAGGGCCTTTACGGGAGGTACAATCTTGTGAGTGTACTCCTGAGCACATGGCCCCTTCCCCTTGTAAGGACCTGCTCCTCATGGCCTGCGACGAGAGATGACTTGGCCGCGTCTGGTTGGTCGCACTCCACCTCGGGCAGTGTCCATGCACTGGGCGTGTGAGCGCTGCCTAATCAGAGTGCCAGACACCTTGTCTACCTGGGAGCTCTTCTGATCTTCCAGCTGCTCAAGCAGCCCATTCATTCCACAAGCATTCCAGGAGGGCGGGGGAGAGGGAAGCCACTTCACAGGTATTCAATGAGGGAGAGGAGACAAAGGTGAGGGGGCGGGGAGGTGTAACAGACCTTTTGAGCATACAGGTTATAGATAGCATATAGATCACTGCTGCTCCTACAACAGGGCACACAGCTGTCCTTCTTCTGGCAAGCCCCTGGGGCCAAGACAGCCCCCCTCCAGCAAGCATAATTTCAAGCACCCTAGATGTGCTCTAATTTACCACTTCCTCCTAGTTGCTCTGCATATGGGCGGCTCCAAAACAGCCCAGAATCTCCATTGTGGCATGTACTATGGAGGCTCCCCTGAGCCTCCTTTTACACTGCAGTGGCTGAGTTCTCCTCTGGCCCTTTTACCACCAGCAGAATGGCATGTAGGAAATGGGGTGGTGGACAGAATCCTTGGCTTTTCTGGTTACTTCTGAAAATCCCACCCACATTTAACTGCATGCAATTCAAATGAGGGAAGAAAGGCTGATCCAGCCCTTCTGAGATTCAAACCTGTGGTTCTAGGAGTTGAGTTATTTCCAACCGGCGGTTTACATCACTATCACTAAGCACTACAGAAAATGTTGGGCTTTGGGGGGTGAGTATGGGAGTGGGACAGACACAAATTTGGAGGATTAGAGGCCAGAATGAAAAATCTACTGGGATTAAGTGGCACAGAGAATTAGTTTTCTGTCCTAAATGCAGCAATCTCACAGAACCCAATCAGAGCAAATCATTTTCAGCTGCTGATTGGAAAAGGCCAAGTAACATGGCTCATGACCTCTCCATTTGCTTCTCAGCATTTCCAAGAGGTGCAAGGAAACACCGCAGCTACCATGCATCACACGGAGTGGGTGAAAGGTGTGATTTTCAAAACTGCCAGAGTCATTTAGGTGCACAAGTCCGACTGACTCTCAGTGGACTTATGCCCTTTTGAAAATCCCATCTGAAGTCTCTTCTTTAAAGCTAAAAAAACCAAACAAACAAACACAGGGCGGGGCTGGAACAATTTAGTGGGGATGTTGAGAGCCATTGAACCAAACTGTACATCCTGTAGATGATGGAAACCACTTCAAGCCTGGGGGTGCAGCAGCACCCCCAACACCCCTAGTTCCAGCACCTATGAACAAACACCCCAAATCTTTACTCATAAAGAGCAGAAAAGAAAATGTCTAGGCCCCTGACCCTGCAAGCTGATAAACACACACATTCACAGGCCCTGAAAGAACCATCACAAGCACGTAGTCTGACTTTAAATAGAGTATAGTGCCAGAGTAGACAGGATTTTAACCTGTGATTACTTGCACACAAAGCATGACACTTTCCCCTGCAAGACAGGCAGACCCTTGCTTGTGTAGAGAACCCCCTTTATGTCACTGGGTGTCTGTGTGGTCACATGGGAACAGCCACACAGAACAGCGTGCACGACTGGGGGTCTGGTACTGACTATTCACACCACCCTATTGTAAACCAAGTCAGTATTGTGTAAAGCTAAGGGCTAGATTTTTCTAAAGCTTTGAGTTCCCATTTCAGTACCTAAACAAAGTGGCCAGATTTTCAGCATTCACTAGCTGCCCCGGAAAACAGAAGGAGTTATTGAATGAATCCACCTTGCGTTAAGATGCCAGCATGAATGAGGCTGTGTCTCCCATGGTTTCGGGTGTTGTTACACATGCTGTCCTACATTTGGGCGTTGGTGAATTGAGAGGAGCATCACCAGCTGCCCACACAAAATGCACCACCTGAATAGAGACTTGGTGGGGGTGAGGGGGCTTATGAAATGAAAACTGGAGATAGGGATGGTCGTCAGCTACTCTTGAATAGCTGTGGGGAAAGAGGATAGGCAGCCACATTCTGTACACATCAGGTTGGGGAGACAGTGTAGGCTAATGCCCTTCCACACTTAGTCCGGCCTCCCCTACCCTGCTGCCTTCTGTTAGTGAAAGTCAGAATATTAGAGAATATAGCTTTAAAATCATGTTAAATCTGTTGGCTTTGGCCCCAAACCCAGAAGGAAATAGAAAATGTGATCCTATCTGAAACAAATCCACAAGGATTTTCCGAATGCTTTGTGAAGTGAAGAAGCCAGGTTTCACGCAGCTCTAGCTACTTTTTTATGTGCCTGCTTAATTGCAATATTATGGCCCATGAGCCCTGACATTTGGCAGATCTATAATACAGGCAGCAAAATAACTCAGGTAATACATTTCAACACAGACTAATAATAAACACTAAATACAATCTCTAAAAGTTAATATACCCCTACATATCGAGTGTTATAGAAGTAGGTGCTTCGTGTATTAGCGAAGCTTTTAATCAAGCAAATCTATGTGATAATATTTTCTCAGCTAATGCCACTTAAGCAGCGAAGGGTTTCACTGAGACTTACATGACGCTCCTGTCTTTAAATGCCTGTATTTTTGTCACCACATCTTGCACTTTAAGAGTCCACAGTCATCTGAAAATAACTTGCATTCCAGAACATAAGGAACAATTACATGCTTCCTAGATAAACTCATAAATATTTTATTGGTTGCAAAGAACACAGACTCCCTAAGATTATAGCCAATCTGTAATCAAGTGGGTTTTAGCTTCTATTTATCTGTTATTTCTTCACTGGAGTATGTATATCATCAACCTTCCCTGGTCACTCATAAAGGAACACTTCAGCTGTTCATTATCTGCAACACAATTTACTACTGCAAACGGGACATTATGCTATATTATTTATGGAGACAGAGCCAATTGAAAGAGCCTTGAAGCCCCAAAACTCCTTTGGAGGTACACTTAAAGGAATGCATTGCTCCAAGACTGTCCATTTCATTCATTCCCAGTTGGCCATTGTACATTGACCTAAGCAAAATAAAACAAAGTCTCAAACACACAAAAAGGCCAGATCCAAACTCACTGAAGTCAATGGAAAGACTCCAGTGAGCTTACTATTAGGCTCAAAATGTAATGGGTTTCAAGGTTTATTTGCTATTATCATGTTTGCCCTTGATTAGAACGTGATCAAAAGGAATTGCATTTTCATATGAGTTACTCTATATAACTTTTAAAAATATATCTCCTTATTTCATCGTAATAAATATGGCCCAATATTGTCTGAGAAATTCAGATAGTGTAATGCTACTTTCTGCAATAGCATATGTTTGTCACAGTATGTTTTATGGATTGGGGGATTTCTTGATTTTTCATCTGTGTTTAACCTCTTGTCTCGCAACGCTGAATACAAATTCAGTGTTACTTTATAAACTCTGCACACACCTGGACAATACAGCAGTCAGACACTCTGAACAAAACCCTTTGTTTCCACTTCAGATTTATTTAGTTTTTGGCTATTGCTCGGAAAGCTAATGCAAAGGATCCGCATCTTTCCCTGGGTAGGGATTCATTAGGCAGAAGTTTTATTTTCCCTTTGCAGCATTACCTGTGCAAATGTCATACTCTTGAGAAGGGAGGACACAGACTGCAAAGAGGATTTTATTATGCCCTAGATTTACTAACAAGAGCTTCAAAAATCAACTGAGCCTCATTATGGTGGAATAAATAAAAATGCCATAAAGGAGCTCGCTGTCTCTTGTAGCCTCATGAAACAAGAGTTGGCATGATTTTCCAGCAGATATGAAGTCATTCACTTTGTTTAGAGTCAAAGTTTCTGGCTCCATGAAGATCACAGACAGAGATACCTAGGGCCAGAAAATCAGCCACAATTTTCAAAAATGTCTAATGCTTTTGAGTGCCCAAAGGCTTAATTTTCAGAGGGAGAGTGCTCAGCTGTTTCTGAAAATCAGGCCGCTCAGGTTGGACACCCTAACACTGAGACACCCCAGAATGACTAGGCCCTTTTGAAAATCTGTGTCAGAATCAGGATTCTATATATACATGTTTTAAAATGAAGCCGTTTCTCCCCCTTCTCCATGGATACTGTAGGGTCACTGAACTCCAAGGACAAGGTCCCCACCCAGCCTCCCAAACAGCCTCACAGGGGACTGGGTTTTACCCTTACTCCTCATTTCCTTCAGATAAAGTTCTCCCATTCCTCACATCCCTCCTCTCTAGACCTCTTCCTCCATTGTCATCCTGCCCAATATTCCATCCCAGTTTACTCATTTCTACCCTTATTGCCCCCAGTGTAGGGATATTAAAGAAGGTACAGACAGTGATTCCCCCAAGTGAAAGTGACCCCCCATAACTTGTCTAAAATCCAACAGCTTCACCAAGTAAAATCATCTCTTGGGTCTCTTTTGTTAATTTACAAGCTACTATCTGTGTCTATGGCTTGGTCCACACTAAGCCCCCAGTTCGAACTAAGATACGCAACTTCAGCTACGTTATTAACGTAGCTGAAGTTAATAACATAGCTGAAGTCGAAGTATCTTAGTTCGAACTAAAAGGTACTTACCGCGGGTCCAAACGCGGCAGGCAGGCTCCCCCGTCGACTCCGCCTACTCCTCTTGCGGAGCAGGATTACCGGCGTCGACGGCAAGCACTTCCGGGATCAATTTATCGCGTCTAGACAAGACGCGATAAATCGATCCCAGAAGATCGATTGCTTGCCGCTGAACCAGCCGGTAAGTATGGACGTACCCTATGTAAAGCTTGTAAATCATCGATTGTATCTGTTCTCAGAAAGATACTTTATTGCTCTGTGAAACTTGCAAGCTGTTGATTGTGTTAGTACATCCTAAGACAAAGAGCCTGTTCTCAAAGCAATACTTTAACAGCTGTGATAAAGAATGTATGTTGATGAATGCATGATATACATGAATGGCTAGGGAGGTGCCAGCCTAGAAAGGGAGTATCCATCGGCCGAAGAAAGGTTTCAAGTGGACTGATACAACCCCCCGGAGGGTAAAACTGGGATCCACCCCACCACCTGGAAGGATGAGAAAAACAAACTTTGGACAGCATGGAGCCACCAGGAATGCCACCAGGAATGTGCCATCTGCTGATTGAGTTAGCAACAGCAAGATGAAACAGTTCCCATAGACTGACATAGGAAATAATTCCTATAAGAATGGCCTCTAAAAACTGAGGACTTTGAGTCTCTGGTTCTGCTGCCAACCTCCAGGAGCATCAGATGAATCTGACAAGGACTCGGCTCCACCCTCATGCCCAGGTTACCTGGCCAGTAACTTGGCATGAGCAACTTCTAGGCTGGTAACTATGACATCTATACAGAACCTGTCTGTGTGTGTGTGAATGAATGTGAAACTGAATGAAATCTTATAGCTATAACTGACTGCTTACTATGATTCTTTTTGTATTCACAATAAATGTGACATTTTGTCTTATCACCTTTAAAAAGATCCTGCTGGTTTTTATTTTATTGGTATAACACCAGCTCCTTCACCTCACCGCTTCCATGTTATATCGTCCGGTTCCCCTTGTTCCTCTTCTTCTGATCTTTGTTTCCTCGCCCCCGATCTGTTTTTTTACTCTGCAAAAACTCCCTGATTTAGTGTTTCTCTTTTTTCCTTGTGGTTTTGCCCCTCTCCCTCCTTTATCTATCATGCCCTCCTCTCCCTCCATTTTCCCTATCGCTCAGCCCCACCAAGTCTAACACTGCACCTAGTCTGACCCAACAATCCATACACCCTCTGACCTTAATCTTTCTTTCTTCACTCTATGATTATCTGTTCTCTTCATTCCCTCTGAAGCACCTGGCACTGGCCACTGTCGGAAGACAGGGCTAGATGGACCTTTGGTCTGACCCAGTAGGGCCATTCTTTTGTTCTTATGTTCCCCATACCCTCTAATCAATTCTCTGCCTACACTCTATACTCTTTCCCACAGCCTCCCAAACAAATTCTCTGGCTGATGAATAATTCTCTGTCTCAATCTGTCTTCTACCTCTAACAGCCCCCTGAATTCTCTGCTTCCATAGGCCAATCTAATTCATTCTCCCATTCATCCTCTACCCTCAGTTCATGTTTTGCCTCCTCAGCCCTATGCCCTGACTCCAAATATCCCTAACTGCCTCCTCTAGCTCCCAAGCTACCCTCTGCTACCCTGGTCCCATCCTTCCATTCTTTGTCCTGAATAATTTTCTATTATGCTCCCCCAGGCTCTTTCCCTATACCCGGGCTCCTAACGCATCCTCACCTGCTCAGCATTCCCAATCAGTATTCTGGCTTCCACTCCATCCTTTTGTCACAACACCCATATCAGGTGTAGGAGTCAGCTGATCCATTATAAAAACAAAATAGCAATTTTTGGATGGCTTGTGAAATAGGCAGCTTTTAACAATCATCAGCATTTACATTCTGATGGCCATTCTACTCAACCAACATGAATAAGGCATTTCCCCAAGGGTGGTAATTGAGGAACTACAGTTGTCTTGCCAGCAGATTCTTTTTTCTGGTCTCTGCTCATAAGACACAACAAGGATATTATCCTGTCTCAGTGCCTGAGAATCAGGGCATACTGAGTAGTCATATTCCCTCTAGTTCAGGTAATCATTCAACCTCATTGATCACAGCAGGTGGTAATATTGCAATGCTGTATTGAGGGGGTGCACATTGCAGATCTCACAGGACGTCGGGTTTCTGATCCAAGAGCAGAAGCTGTTCAGGAATATATATACATTCTCTATTCTTTTTTAGGGTTTCCTTTGTCTTACAGCAATAAAATGTGATAGGCTGAAAGGAGAGTGCTGCTCTAAAACTATCTTCTGTGTCCCCCACCCTCCCCTCCTTATTTGCTTTGCCCTGCATTGCCAATTTGCTGCTCGCACACGCACTATCAAACTCATTTCTCAGTTCACACAGGGGTCCAAATACCCACATAAGCTCCCATTAGTGCTAATGTGAGATATGTGGGCATGCACAGGGCTGAACAGCGGAAAGGCCAAATCAGGGTTCTGTGGGTCATAACACCAGTTGCTACGCTAACCCATTTATCCCTGTGACCCTTCCCTTGCTTTTAAACAGACATCTGGTGATTTGTAGCAGGCTTGAAAGGCATACCTTCATTTTCTCTGCTGTAGCTACTTGCAGGGTTGCCAGGTTCATAAGGATGAAAACAGTGTTAAAGTGAAATAGAAATGAAAATGGGAACCAAGGACAAAACAGTTTAATGGGGACCACTCAAGCAATCTCTACAATCATTTTGCATGGAGGAGCCTCTTCACAGAGGACACAGACAGTAAGAGTCATAGAGTTTAAGGCCAGAAGGACCCATTAGATCATTTAGTCTGACCTCCTGTCTGTCACAGGCCACCTACACCACTCAACAATGGAAATTAGATCAAAGTATTACAGCACACAGGAGAACAGGCAAGGGAAGAGGAGGGACTGAGATGCACCAGCGCCCAAAGCTCCTGAAGCGGCAGGGAGTTCATTAAGTGAGATATACCCAATTGACCCACACCCACATGCTGCAGTGGAAGGTCAAAAAAACAAAAACAAAAACCACCAGGGTCATACCAATCTGATCTGGGGGAAGAATTCCTTCTCGACCCCACATATGGTGATCAGTTAGACCCTGAGCATGTGAGCAAGAAACAGTCAGCCAAGCATCTGAGAGAGAAAATGCCCAGTGCCACCTTGTAGCCCCGGATCTCCCCATCCAACGTCCCATCTCCAGCTGTGGCCTGATGCTTCAGAGGAAGGTGATTTTAAAAAGTTATAGAATACATTGGGGAGGGGGTTCCCTTCTGACCTCTGCAGCTGGCTGGCTGAAACCTGGAGGCATGAGCTTTTAGGAACATAAGACATAAACCAGCAGTGAGCCCCCGGGCTGTTGAGCCCTGTCCCTCAGCCATCACAAGCAACCTTGGCATACAACTGCACTCATAAATGTATAGAGTAAAAACTCTTAACAGACAACACAGAAACTAATTAAGCCATCTCTGGAGTATAGTTCTGTCTCCACTTCTGTAAAGAACACAGCACTCGTCTCAGCCCCTGAAGCATTGCCCATGTAAAACTGGTACAGAATAGAAGTCCCCTGAAGTGCTTGAACTCCAGCAATTGACATAGTCAGAGTGACATAAGGGGCTCGTAGTGAGACAGTAGAAGAACTCGTCTGCTATTCTCACAAGTGCTGTACTAGCACGGTCCATTGTGTGAGAGAAGCAGCCTTTAAAAAAAGGGCACTAACCTTAGTTTAATGTGTAATTATGATCAAAAAATGTGTCATAGTAGCCTCTGCTTAGCCCACAGATCTGCTCCTTAGGTGTCTTCGGCCATGTCTGGCTATGCAGACATAAGGGAGGTGTTATGATCTTGTTTTCTGTTTATGGCACCCTTAAACATAAGGAGTTTCCTTGGTGGGGGTTGCAGTGGGCAGGGAAAATGCTGAGTTAATCCAAGATAACTGCTGCAGAATGAATAGCACACTGTGTGTGACTAACACACTCATGCACAGTGTCATGAAGAATTATATTTGTTCTTTCTTTGTTTATTGTTTTACTTCAGCTAATATGAACATATAAGAACAAAATTATGTATGCTGATATTACTGAGAAAACAAGGTTTTATGCCTAGTAGCATTGCAAAGCCAGTTCAGCCAGGGAAGCGTCGACTGGAGACTACTTTGCCTTTTTCTGTCATCACTAAAAGTATCAGCTAGATCAGCTTGATTTTAAGATCCCAAGGTTGAGTTAGCAGTGCTGGCAGTTGGAGAAACTTTCCTTGGATTAGTAACTAGGGCAAATTTGATAAGGGAGCCCCTGGGAGAGAATTAATATAGAACCCCACAAAGTTACACAGAGACAATTTTTATTATACTATACTATACTGACACTTCCACATCTTGGGCACTTTGTCTTTCTACACCCTTTTTGGGCTCCTGTATTTTATTTTACCTTCTTTCTGCCTCCCTATGCTAATGCCCATGGAAGTCAACAGGAGTTTTTCCATTAACTTCAATTGGCTGGATTGACTTAATTGTATCAGTCTCTGTGTTAATCATTTGAATATGCTAAAATGCTGGGTTCTTTTTAATGGACTACTGGACATGGATTGTTATGCTTAGGAGGCTGGGTGATGTGCAGCCTGCATAGCTATGAATTTATTTTTTAACACAAAGCTGCAGTGTGTCCTATGAACTTCCATATAGCCTTGAGGACAGGGTATAAATACTGCATCTCAGCTCACTAACCAGCATGCCAAGAGTAAAATCAGTTGGAGTCTTGAGCATGGTCTGAGGGCAGTGTATAGCCCATAGAATTCTTTCAGCCCTCTTAAATTCCCCCCCACCCCCATCAGTATGAATTCTTTTGAAATGAAAAACAAAACAAAACCTCCTGCCCCGCCCCCCCAAAAAACTCACATTGAAATACTTCTTTTTTTTAAGTTTATAGCTTTGGTTTCATCTGTGCCAACCAAAAACTATGATTGGAGAATACATGAAACCTTATTAAAAAGTACTAAGCTGCATTATATGCAAATTAGGATGTCATTGTCTTTCACCTCATAAAGGCTAATAACATTACAGATGACAACCTTCTTATCAAAAATAGTTTCTAATACAAATTGCCTTTGACTATATTTACAGTGTCACTTTTAATCAACTGAACTGTCAGGCTAATGAAGTTTTGCAAACTACATTGCCCAAAAAATATACATAATAAAGGGGGAAGAGGATGCAAGTGCTTTCGGCTTTAACTGACTGCCCATTTCAAGCCAATTGTTACCGATTTAGTAGTTTTACCTTCCTGTTTCCTTTGGAAAATGCCAAATATAAACACTCTGTACTTCAAAGGAAGTAATATCTACTCAGGATTTAACATTTGGCTGTTATAAATATAACAGTAAATATAACAGTAAATATAAGCTAACAATAACCATCTGAGTGCAGATATCCTTCCTAACTGTAGTTCTGTCATTATGTCACAGTTAGGTGTAGTTAATAAACTGATCCACTAAAGACTCTGCCAGACATTTTTTATCCCTGCAGGTACATTTTCATTCCACACACGCTCACCTTTTCATGCGTGTCTCTCTTCACCAAGGGCAGAGGTGTTAACAGCTATACCATGCACTAGTCAGTATTCAACTAACATCTGAAAAAGTCGGCCACATGTTAGCATTTTCTGTGGGGTTTTCTCAGTGCATGGTAGACACTGGATTTCAAATACAAGTATGGACATTTCCTTTATTTTATAAACCCTTATACAGAAGCAGTGAGGATTTGAAAGCAGAGCATGTGGTATTGAGACAGCTTCCACCAGACAAGAACTGATTTGTCGCTCAGACCAGCACAGCAGAGCCACCTCATCAGTGTGCGCCTGGATGCCGCTTGCAACGCCTTTAAAAGTAGCACATGCGATGCGCTCCAAATCCTTTGCCCAGGATGCTGCTGCTGCTGAAGATTTGGACAGTGAGCCAAGGACACGTTAGATCTCTGCAAAGCCAAAATGAAGGGAATCTCAGTCCTTGCAAAGGAGGAAGTACTAATGGGCAAGGTCACTCAGCAATGCAAATTGTTCTATAGCGATGGAGTCTGTAAACAGGGAGAGGCTTGGGATGCTATTCTGTGGTACATCACTGGTACATCACTGCCGTGGGACCAAGTGTGTAACAGCAAGGGAAACATTATGATATTTTTAGGGCCCGTGTGGCGCTAAACTGATTTACACCAGCTGAAGATCTGGTACTTCAGCCCTGGCTGTGCCCTCTAGATGCTAGCTCAATGCAAACAAATAACTACTTTTCACAACATATTTTTTGCCCTCTTCTCAATGGAGCCTACCATTTTGAACCGAATGATTTGACCAGACTACACAGATACTTAAAGCGAAGCTTGTGACTAATTGCTTTGTTGGATTGGGGCCAGAGTGCTCAGCACTTTGTAGAATTGAGCCCAATATGAACTTAAAGATCCAAGGGAGGAATTCTGCTTCTTAATTAAATCAACCATTGACTTAAACAGGGCCAAGATTTCACCCCAGTGAACCTGATTTTCAGGAGCGCCCACGGGGAGCTGCAGTTGCTACACACCTCTGAAAGCTGCTCCTGTTGGACGTAAGACTTGAGAACTGGATTTCACCATTTACAGCCACAATATCATTTGGATCGGGATACTCCTACACTTTTAGAGCTGTGTGGGCTTTTCATAATGGAAGTCATGGGAGCCGTGTGTTTCAAGCCCTTCAGGGCACTTCACAAGCAGTCCTGGAAATTCAAAAACAAAGGCAGAAACAACTCAGTGTTAAACATTTACCTATGGCATCATCGTGGCTGTTGAAAGAGCCGCGGTTTATGATCATTTAATGTTTGTTTTAAATACTTTAACTTTTATAATGGAGGGATATTTTTGCATGTGGGTGACTGAACGTGAGTGTTAATAGCTGAGCCAGTCTCAGTGAGAACCTTGAATGCTGCCAAGTAAAACCAAGGGCTGCATGGTAAGCTAATAGGAAAGAGGAACTCAGTAATTCCTACAGCAAAACAAAGGGCCAATGAAGTGTCAGTGAGATTGTTAATTCCTCTGAGGAGTGAGGTGTAGAAAGCACATTTCTCCCATCCCCTTTTAAAAATAAACTCTTAAAACATGGGTACGTTACGTTGGTTTTGCAAAGGTGATCTCCAACATAGCAACTGTTGTGATTACTCTGTTCTCACAAAACCAGGGCTCTAGTTATTGGAATGAGGAAGTAAGGGATATTTAGTGCACAAAACAATGCCAAGGCATGATTTTATGTACTGCATTGCATTACTTTTGGACTATTCCCCATCACTACCTTGTAATATTTCTCCCAAATTGCCATGATAAAACAGCAGCCCTGCTTATTATAGGCAGAGCTGCACCCAAGTAAGAACGTTGTTCAGAGTGTATCAACAGCTCTTTAATGCGAGTGTCAAGGTTGTTTCCCCAGTAATATACAGTAGTGCTGGGAGCATGAGGGGAGAATCCTTGCTTAAAGAATATTTACCAACCTGACAAAATAATTAAGTCAAGAATCTGAGAAGGCTTTTACATATAAATGTAATTCAAACTATAATGGATTAAAATGGTGGCTTTTAAGTGACAGCAGCTGGCTAAGTGCTGGAGAGTCATATGCCCTATAAAAATTTACATATGAATTTACTTTGAGTGAGGTAAACACTTTCTAGCAAGATGTGTGTACCCCCTTCTGACTGCCAAGTCCCCACACCCCTGGATATGCTCCTGATATAGCTAGTCGTCCTGTCACCCCTAGACTACCAGGCAACTCTGGGCCGGGGGAGGAAGCTGCTACCTGCAGACAGGTAGGTGGTAAGAACTGGGTGAGAGGACAGGAAGCCATTGAGTTCTTCTCTCAGCAGCAATAACCTAGAAGACATCTGCAAACAAAAGCATCGTTGGCCTGAGGAGGGGAGGAAGCTACCAGACCTGAGCCTCAGTATGAGCTGCTGCAATCTGCCTCCAGCCTAAAAAATGTGAGTCTTGCTGGCTGCTCCTTACTCAGCATCATAGTGTTGCCTTCTTCCTAATCCTAGTCCCAACAAAGGTCTCTGTCCACAAAGGAAGCAGGTGTGCTTCTTCAGTGCACATTCCCCTTTCATCCCCTACAGCACATAATAGTTTGGCCAACCCAAAAGGAGGCCAGTTTCAAACCAGCCAATCCCTGACCAGCCACTCAAAAAACCAAATAAGAGAAGCACTCCTGGTCACCAAGTGGTCATTGGGTGAGGGAGAGCTCTTCTCCAGCTCTACTCAGATGAGGAGGAGAGCACAAGCAAGATGAGTCCCCCCTACAAATAGGAGACAGCATTAATAATCCCTTGTAGATACTATCATATTGCATCAAGAGGAATGAAGGTCTTGTGGCAAAGTTACTGGTTTAAGTCTCAAGTGATCTGGGTTCTAATCCCTGTTTAACCATACATTTTCTGTAGGCAAATTACTTATTCCATGGTGCCTCAGTACACAGCTGTAAAAACTGATAATATTTATTTTCTTTCCCCTTCGGTCAGTCCTGTCTATTTAGATTGTAGGCTCTTCTGGACAGAGGCTGACCTACTCTGCATTTGTACAGTGCCTAGCACAATGGGTCCCAAACTTGGAAGGAGCTGCTAGGTACGCCACTAATAAATAAATAGAAAATACTTACCTCTTTTATGGCTTACATAACATACAATAAAAATATCAAAACCCAGTACGCCTCCAAATTTAAAAAAATAGACACGGTTAGAAAACACATGCACTCTCTCGTATCACAGAGTAACAATAATTTTAAAATTCCAGTCCCCATTGTGAACTTAATAACCAAGCACTTATATTACTGTGTCTCAGTCATTTCCCCCCATGCTTTATTTTCAATCTATATTATCCAATTGTGTTTTGAAAAAATGCATTTACAAATATTAAATACTGGCTTAATTCAGAATACTGAAACAGTCCTCGTACAATGGGTTTAAACTATATAGGTGTGGATATATAAGTTATTCACTTGAGGTAGTTGTGTGTTATACTTCTGTTTCTTCTAAGAAGATTAATTTTAAAATTCTTACCTATGAGGTGCCTGCTTTTTTTGTGGGGAAAAAATATTCAGGAGAACAAAACAATTTTAAAGCATTATAAAAAAGATAAACACTGCATCAGTTTAAGAGTTTGTTAGCAAATTATTTTATTTTTTAAATATGAAGAGTTAAGAACATCACAGAGGAAAGGACAAAAGAATTAAGTTAATAAATATAACTAAAGCCCTTTTTTTGAGGGAAAAAATATATCGTGGGACTAATTTTCTCAAATCCCAAGAGTGATCTCTTTTTTTCCCTTTTCTTTTCAGAATGCAATTTTCATTCTTTTGCTAAATTAGAAGGATTTTAATTTCCTTTTTCATTACCACTTGAATTATAAACACAGGCCTAAGCTGGGCTTCAGAGGATTATGTGTTAGCGGAAAGGCACACAAATCGTACATGTTAATTCTAAACAGTTTGTTAAAGCCCAGAATCAGAAGGACAGTTGGCACCATTAAAGAAAACAGTCAGCAAGAGCAAAATGTTATACTGCCCATTTCTCCATTCTGCTTGGCTAACTGAAGGCTGCAGATGCATTATTTATATATATATTTTTAAATTGTAAAACAACAGGTGATTTGCTTGTCTCCTTCCAAATACTGCTTGTTGTTGTTATGTTTCCCCTGAGCTCTGCATGTATAAGTTATATGGCACATATCCAATGTCTGGAATATCAACGTCAGAATATTGCCAGTCAAACACTAATGGCTTCTGCTAGTTCCACTGCAGTCAGAGTTCTGCTGGTGTTGCAATTAGAAGTTGCTCTTTGCGGGGATATCATTCAGCCCAAAACATGTGGCTTTGGGGCTTTAAATTTGGCATGACACCTTCAGAGTATAGGCTGGTGAGGTTTTTTGTTTTTGCAGAATTATAGCTACCTTTACATTAGGGACTGTATCCTGCACCCATTGACTTCAGTGTTACACTGCTAGGACTTATATGAGTAACTGTAGGAAGGTACAGGTTTCAGATATTACTACAGTATACTTTTGATGTAAATCCATGCCTCCATATCAATGTAAGGAGCTTATTTTTGGGGCTGGGTGGTTCCATGGGATGAAGGAAGAAAATAATCCTCTCCCCGAAGTGACAGCAATACTGCTCAATGCAGGTTACTCCAGTCTACAATTCACATAAGGAAATGTATCCTCTGTACAGTCTTCCAAACACTGCCTCCCTCACCCTGATACCAGGGCCAAAAAGCCTTCCACATCCAACCTCTAGGGAGCGGGTTTTGCACCATAAGGACAGCAAGAAAATAGTTCTTCATTAGGGTTGTCAAGCGATTAAAAACATTAATCACGATTAATCACACTGTTAATAAAATACCATTTATTTAAATATTTTGGATGTTTTCTACATTTTCAAATATATTGATTTCAATTACAACACAAAACAAATTGTACAGTTCTCATTTTATATTTATTTTTGAATACATGTACTTGCTCTGTAAAAAAACAAAAGAAATGGCATTTTTCAATATTCTAATACAAATACTGTAGTGCAATCTCGTTATCATGACATTTGAATTTACAAATGTAGAATTATGTACAAAAAATAACTGCATTCAAAAATAAAACAATGTAAAGCTTTAGAGCCTGCAAGTCCACTCAGTCCTACTTCTTGTTCAGCCAGTCACTCAGACAAACAAGTTTGTTTACATTTGCAGGAGATAATGCTGCCTGCTTCTTGTTTACAATGTCACCTGAAAATGAGAACAGACGTTCACATGGCACTATTGTAGCCAGCATCACAAGATATTTACGTGCCGGATGTGCTAAAGATTCATACGTCCCTTCATGCTTCAACTACCATTCCAGGGGATGTGTGTCCATGCTGATGATGGGTCCATGCTGATGATGGGTTCTGCTCGATAACAATCCAAAGCAGTGTGGACCGACACGTTCATTTTCATTATCTGACTCAGATGCCACCAGCAGATTTTCTTTTTTGGTTGTTTGGGTTCTGTAGTTTCCTCATCAGAGAATTGCTCTTTTAAGACTTTTGAAAGCATGCTCCACACCTCGTCCCTCTCAGATTTTGGAAGCCCTTCAGATTCTTAAACCTTGGGTCGAGTGCTGTAGTTCTCTTTTGAAATCTCACATTGGTGCCTTCTTTGCGTTTTGTCAAATCTGTAGTGAAAGTGTTCTTAAAATGAACATGTGCTGGGTCATTATCCGAGACTGCTATAACATGAAATATATGGCAGAATGAGGGTAAAACAGAGAAGGGGACATACAATTCTCCCCCAAGGAGTTCAGTCACAAATTTAAATAACACATTATTTTTTTAATGAGCGTCATCAGTATTGAAGCATGTCTTCAGGAATGGTGGCCGAAGCATGAAGGGGCATACGAATGTTTAGCATATCTGGCACATTCCATCCCGCAGTGATTTTCACTAGCAATATCAAGGTGCAAAAATATGGAATTGGTTTTCATAATCTGGTCTTCCCCCTAGAATGTATGTCACCTATCTGTAAAATAGCCACAACAATGCTAAACTCTGGGTCTCACATCACCCCTCTCAGATAATTCATTGATGTCTGGAAAGCACATTTAAATTCATGGAAGGAGGGAGCGCTCACTGATTTGCGCATTAGCCTGCTAAACCCAGGGTTATGAGTTCAATCCTTGACAAGGCCATTAAGGGATTGGTCTTGCTTTAAGCAGGCGGTTGGACTAGATGACCTTCCAACCCTGATATTCTATGATTCTTCGATGAAAGAACAATAAAAAAAACACAACCTGTGGACTATCTTGAGAACTAAAATGGATTTTGGCAGTTCTGAGCTTAATTCTTTTAGCAAAAACAAGAAAGAGGAATATTCCAGTACCCATTAATACCCAGGTCCTTCTGTCAAAGAACATTCTCTGCACATCTTATGCAGCACTGCCCTTAATATTCACACACCAATATTGAGTCTGTCACAGGAAGCATCTATTTTACTATAGCCATAACTATTATTTGCATTACAGTAATGCTTAGTGACCCAAGGTAAGATTGGTGCCCCAGTTGGTGTGATAGGTGCTGTACAAATATGAAGAGAGACTATCCACACACTGAAGAGCTTACAGGCTAAACAGAAAAAAGGTGGGAGAGGAAACAGAGGCACAGAAAGTGATGTGATTTGCCCAAAGTCACATAGTAGTTCAGTGGCAGAACTAGGAATAGAGTTCAGGTCTCTTTTGTCCCCGTCTATTGCCCTATTCACTGGACCACACTACCTCTTGCATTATAGCTCTGATCTAAACTTATCCTTATAAAGGGCACAATGTAGCTTCTTTGAAATCAATGGCAAAACTCTTACTGATTCCAGTGGGCGCACATAGTTTATTCCTCCAAAGTACATTATTTATTGTATATAAGCACCCCTGTAGAACTGAAATTGCCAAACATGCCATCGTCCCTGAAGTCCACGTCAGCCAGCTGGACTTCAGCAGCCATCTTGACATTCCAGACCCACAATGACTGGAGACAGGGAGCCTCTGCCACATCAGGTTATTGCATGTCACAGAACGTTCTGGACTGTGTTCATATTCTTTGTAGGTAGCCAGACAGCAGAGCCTCTGACAGCCATGCATAGCATGGTAGATCACCTCTTTCTTGTATGACCTCAAGCATGGTGTTGTACGGGTTCACCATGAGACCAGGTGAGCCCCCACCATCTGCCTTAGTGAAACGTCAGTGTCTTTGGCCTTCCGAATAACCAGATTTGGGGAGAGAAAATGCTGAGCCCCCACCATCTGCCTTAGTGAAACGCCAATGTCTTTGGCCTTCCGAATAATCAGAGTTGGCGAGAGAAAATGCCGTTTGCTGGGTTTTTTTAACACAATGGATTTTCTAACATTCTCTCTCCAAATTCTGAAAGGAAGCCAGTCAAGTTCAGTTTTGCAAGTCTGTTCCCCTTTTCATGAACCTGCCAGAGAAAAGAGAGTGCCAAACATTAGTGCCCACAACTGAAGGAATTACAGTTACACCATTATTAAAACGTCCATCAGCAAATCACATGCGATTGCTCCACTTGGGTCCTTTAATTTATGAAAATCACATTAGTAATGAGACTCAATGTGTAATGTACGTATAAGAAAGTTGAAGTCTCAACTTATAACAAAAATATTCTCAGTGCCATTCTTTTCATGCTTCATTAATAACAAACAAAATGCCTCTAGACTTTCTATAACATATGCACTGAGTGATTTCAAACTAGCCTGAAATTCTTCTCAAATGAGGTTTATAATGTACTTCAGCAATAAAAATGCATTTTTTATTGCTTAGCTTGTAAAGTTATTCCCATGTTCCACTAGGAGAAAATTATTTGTCATTTTTGCAAAGCATAGCTTGTTACTTTGATGATTTTTAGGAATTTTCTGTTTTAACTTTCTAGTCATGTATGAATGTATTCCACACTAGGATTATGAGCTTGGAGAACCAGAGCTGGGGAAGAAATGTCTTACATTTGCTATATGAAAGCAATTTTTTTTAACCCAGTTAAAAGCAAATTAGAAATGTAGAGAGGGAAAAACATGCACTACTCTTCTGAGGCACATTAAATTTGGATGCATCTTCCAGTTCATATACAGTGCATACACGTATATCATAAGAATCCAGAATGAACTGCAACATGCATTATTTATGCTGATCTTGGTCAGATCACAAATAATTGTCTAAAGAGCTTTGTTGGATGGACCTGGAAGAAAGGATCTTCCCCTGAAAAAATGTTTCTCAGCAATTGCTTACCACCATGATAAATGTCCTCACATTTTCCTTCCAAAGATGGGTTTATTTCAGCAAAATCAATGGTGCTTCCAGTTCTCTCCTGGGATGAATGTACATGACTCCCTTGCTTGCTTTCTTCAAGATCCCTACTTCTGTAACTGGAAGTCTTTAAATCATTTGAAGACTTCAGTAACTAAACCAGAGGTTACGGGTCTAATACAGGAGTGGGTGGGTGAGATTCTGTGACCTGTGATGTGCAGGAGGTCAGACTAGATTATCACAATGGTTTCCCTTCTGGCCTTAAAGTCTATGAGTCTGCAGGATATCCTCATCACCTCCCATGAGCATTCTCAACTTCTGTAGAGTTCAATGAGAACTGAAGAGGTGCAGGTGCTCATTAGCTGTTTGTCCTAGTGTCATTGTGGGATTTTTCAATGAAACTGGAATAAAGAATGTTCCCAAGTCCTCACTATTTGTCCCACTTCCAAAGGGCTTATAATGCTTTTTAAGCACTTCTGTAACAGGGCCAAAAACAGAGTACTGGACAATTAGCAGTGTCTCCATTCTTCAATACTTTTCACCACGTTCAGGACACAAACTTGGGGCCTTTGCCTACAAGGCATGGAAATAAATAGGGGTTGATGCCACGCTGCTGAAACCAACAGGGATCACATGAGAAGTACTTTGCACTTGGCAGGATTGGACCTTTTGTTTGTAATGGACTGTCTAGTCCGGACTTCATGAAACATTCCTAATAAATGTTGTTCTAAGACAATTTAATGCCATGCCCACTCAGTGCTCACACATATGCTGGAGCTTGAAGCAATATGTGATTGCCAAGGCAACACAACAGTGATGCACTCTCCTAAGCTTGTCTTTGAATGAGACAAGAGCGTCACGTAACGTTCTGGGTGTGGAAGAGCAGGAAGTGGAGAGCATCTGAAATGGGGATTTGTCTGTACAGTTAATGGGGTCAGACAGCTAAATCTGCAATGCATGGGCTCAATTTAGGGTACCAATGTCTCAGAAAGAAGTTCTGATAGGATTCTCCCCGAAAAACAGTGTTGGGAGTAGTATTGGTGTTGCTTTTTGTATTCCAGCAGATGCCCTAAGCAACACTAGAGACCCATTTCGCTAGGTACTGTACATACACATACGATGAGACAGTCTTTCCCCCAAAGAGCTTACGATCTAAACAGGCAAGACAGAACAAGTATGGGAGAAAGGAAGGATTATGATGATGCCCTCAGCGAACAGTTTCAAAAAATACTGCGATGACAGCAATTATTAACACTGCTTGCATGGCAAAAATCACACAGCGATGGAAGCAGGGAGCGGCAAAGAGTAGAATTCTTTATGGACAATTTCATGGGATTCTTGATTTTGTATATGGCCTCAAGGTACCATGGTGATGAGTGAATAAGAAATAGGTCACCAGACAGGCAGACATACAAATTAGGTAGAGTCTATGTTTTTAGAGAGCTCTATTGAAAAAAGATTTAACGTAACTGACAGACGGCCATGACTACAGATCCTAGCCTTATCTCTGTTTCTCAGGAGCTGACAGGCATTCTGGAGTCTGGGTCAAAGTGACCGAGGATGTGTACCTCTTTGTTCTCCTCTCTCATCCCCTTATGGAGAAATAAGAATAAGGTAGTGTGAGTCCCTGAGCAATTATACTGATATGAGAATTTTTAAAACAATCTATAAGCCCCAGTTCAGCAAAGCACTTAAGAACGTGCTTCACTTTCATCACATCAGTAGCCAATGGGATAACATCTATGCTTAAAGTTCAGCATGAGCTAGGGGGTAGAACAAATTTCCATCTAACATTTTTTTGATGGAAAATTAGATTTTTAAGCAAACAAAAGTTTTCCTGGAAATTTGTCTGCTCACCTTGAAAATGTTTGATTTTTCGTAAATTTTTTAAGATTCTGACAGTTTTAGGCACAGTTTTTAGGGTTTTGGCAGTTTGGTGGTTTTAAAAGTCTTGGATTTTCAATTAAAAGTCTAAATTCTGCACAGAACCACCCTCCCCCACCACCCCACCACAAAAAAAGTACATTTTCCAACCAAATCTAATGAGAGCATTGAATCACTCCTATCGCTGTCTGTGAAAATACACCCCAGAAACCTCAACTATCAACATTTATCAGCACTCATAATTTATATAGAAGTAGAAAGTGGACATTTGTAAAACTATGCAGAGATATTGGTCCATTTGTACACAGTTGTTTGCATATGGTTTGATATTTTTTTCTGGTTCATGATCAGAACTTGCCATCTGATATGAATTGAATTTGATAGGTAAATGGCAGTTAACTTAAATTTTGTATGAGTAGGATATTTTGCTATATTCAGCCAGTGAAACAAAGACTTCCCGGAGTGAGAATGTTATTAAAATGCTAATAGAGCTAATTCTCAAAAAGATGTTTGCTCAGACCTCAGCCGGGAATGTATCCATTTTGCAAAGATCTAACGTGTGTGTTTTTAACTTAAAAGGTTTTCCCCTTACACATGATCTAAAGAATCCTTTTAAATGGGCCAATATCATTTGATATGCCCCATGGAAATTGAGACAGAGGATTTTTATATAGCTAGAGAGAGAGGGAAGGATAATTGAACTTAATTAAATATGTTATAATATTGATACAATTGTAAGTATGGGCTATGTATGTATAATGAGATAAGACATTGAACCTAGATAAAGATGCCAGAAATGATACAGCCGGTGAACTGCTAGTAAGAAAATAATAGACCTTGTTGCCACGCAAGGTTTTATTTCTCCTTAATAGATTTTAACCTAAAGCTCTTTTCTAAGTAATTAAGGGCTTCTCTACATGAGGAATTATTTCTGATTAACTATTCCCGATACACTCTGGAAGGGATTAAGCTAATTTGGAATAAAGCACTCTTACTCCAGAATAAGAGCATCCATACAGGCCATTAATCAGGAATAGCTATTCCACTTTAAATTCACACCCTTCCTTTATCCAAATTAACTTTCCAGAATAGACAAGCCATAAACTTATCTCAGAATTAGACCTTCCTAGGAAGTATTTTCTGATCATCTTTTGAAATGATCTCACCTTCCCCAAAGATCACCGATCTGGAGGTTTGGAACTCTCTCAATCCCAATGTTCTAGCATGAAACAAAAAGACAACTATGCTTTTGTTTAAAAGCACAAGTACAAAAGGTACTTACTATTTGTTAATTATTTCTTAATTAGTGGCATTAAACTCAATTTCTACACTATGGGCTATAATCTTAGCACCTGCGAAGGCAAGGGGGCAGGAGCTGCTAGGGTAGGGCAGGTGGAATACACATGGTAGGTTTCATGGCTGGCTGCAGCATGCATACTGTATTGGAATGCTGATGCTGCTCACGATCAGGGGAGGAGAAAGGTAGTTTAAGGTCCTACTGTTCAACCATCAGCTGCATGAAGTGTAAATAAGGAAATGCATGTCATCAATTCAGCGCAGCTGAGAAATGAGCTCTAAGACTTCAATGTTTGGTTTATACATCAATAGATGATTATACTAGGTTCAAAGATTAGCATCAATTTCAAGACACCAACTCAGACCTTTAAAAACTTCAAGCTGCCTTTAATATAACAGGAAGAAATGTCAAAATGAAGAAATCCCAAATATATGCTGTAAGGACCCAATCCTACACCTGGCAAAATCAAGAGCAAAACGCCCACTAACGTCTGTGGTGCAGGATGGGAGCCTAAATGCATCACTCTCCCTGTGATGCAGAACTGAAGATTTGTGTGTCAAGGGAAGAGAAGAAATCAAGGGATCTGTATAAACAGAGGCCAACTTTGTTCGACAATTGTAACCTCACAGAAACCTAATTAAGCAAACAGGCACCATTGTTTGGAGTTGGAATCTCTGTTTAAACACTCCTCGGTTACAGAATTTACATACCACAGAGTAGAAAAAAGTTCACACGTTGAAAGAAACTAAAGTATCCCTGTGGTTTTTCTTTTTCCTCTTTCTGTATGCTGAGTAAACACAGTGACAGGTTAACTGGGCCAAGTCTGAGGGGCATTGGCAAAACATGATTCAAACCCTTGTATTCAGAAGCACATTCCTCACTCATGGCCAGATTCCCATTCAACTTGAATAAGGGGATCAGAATTTAGCCCATATGAAAATGCATGCACCATGGCTAAGATTTTCAAAGAAGTGTTAGACGACTTAAGTGCCCAAATCCCATTGAAATCCAGTGGATGTTTTTCACCTAATTCGCTTAGGTTCTTTTAAAAATCCCAGCGTGCATCCTGGAACACATTTCACAATAATTTTGCATGTATTCAGCTATTTTCTTTTTTTTTCACATAGAATTTGATCTTGCAAATCCTTGAATGGGGCTCAGAAGTCTCTTGCATTCTAACAAAGCTGTGTGAAATTCATCTTTGCCCAATAGACCAACAAAGATTCAGTGCAGAAGTGAAGTAGTGAAATTATCTAGTGCCTGGTTGTTGTGCTTTCCTGAAATATAATCCATCTGGGTTCTGCTCACTAATGAGTAATGGAATTACTTACAGAAAAGCCTTCTGCATCAAGTATGTTTAAATCAAAATGACGTAAGTTGTTGGGTTTGGGGGTTTTTTGCAGCACAAATATAAAAGCAAAACAATGTAGTTGTTTTGTGGTTCCCACAGTCAAACTGAAAAAACAGTGCATGCGAATTAAAACGGTAAAGCCCGCAAAAACTCAGCAATAACTTAGTAATAGATCTAATCCTTCTCTTGCCTTCTGAGGTTGGAGGTATAAAGTGACCCCCAAATCATTACTAAGCATGGTAGCAAATTAGCGAGTTAAAGGATCAGTATGACCTTCTGAAAGGCAGGATGATGGGTGAATAGAGCACTAAACTAAGACCTGGGTTCAATTCCTGGTTCTGACACTGACCTTCTATATGATAATGGACCTGTCATTTTTCATCCCTCTTCCTCCCACCCATCCTTTGTTTACATTGTAAGATCTCTGGGGAAGGGACTATCTTTTTCTCTCTGTGTGTGTACAGTGCCTAGCACAATGAAGCCATGATCTATTTAAAAAACTCTAGTTTCTAACTCTACTTAGAAAAGCAAACAACAGACTGACCAGAGAAAAACTAATTTTCTAATTTCTGCTTTTTAAAAACACTGCCAATTCAAAAGAAAGGATCTTTTCATCATCTAAACATGGTCCACGTACACAATATTCAATAGAGTAGAGAGAGTAACAAAAATGAACTCACATTATACTGTCAGCAACTGGAGTTTTCACACTCACGACAGCTTAATGAAATCAAAGTGAATGACTGGAGAGTCTTTCTAGGGCCAACAAGTCATATGAATGCTGAGTCTTTAGTCTGTGTTGCATGTTTTTCAGAATGCGAGGTACAGTGAAATATGGCTAATATGTGTATTTGAGTAGACAACACGCATGTGTCTGCATGTGATCTATGCATTTCACTACCAGGCCCTTCACACCACTTAACCCTGCAGTGGGTTCTGCAAGGGAAGAGGGACACAAGATGGAGTAGCCTTTGCTACTTCTTTATGCAAAGAAATACAAAGCAGGGAGTGACATCATCTGGTGTTCTTCATGCCCCACTCAAGATGACTCCTGGAATCAAAGAAAACTTGAGGAACAAAGAGTGAACTGGGGGAAGTGCTGGACCCAGGCTAAAGGGATTTCTAGCCTGTGAATGAAACACCTGGGGATTCCAAGCTGAAAAGCAAGTGAAGCTTGCCCCTTAAGAATCTGCAGCCTGCTTGTATCATCTCTTAGGGTGAGAATCTGCTAATTCATATCCAATCTATTTAGTATATTAATTTGCATTTTTTGTTTATTTGCTAGGTAATCTGCTTTGATCTGTTTGCTATCACTTATAATCACTTGACATCTATCTTTTGTAGTTAATAAACTTGTTTTTGCTTTATCTAAACCAGTGAGTTGGAGTGTAGTGTATGGGAATCATAGCTCGAGGGGCAAAGGCTGTTGCATATTCCTCTCCACATTGAGGGAGGGGGCAAACTTTATGAGTTTACGCTGTACAGTTCCCTGTGCAGCGCAAGATGGTATAATTTGGGGTTTATACTCCAGAGGGGGTGCGTGCCTGGGGAGCTGGGAGTTGCCTGGGCTGTAGCTTTCCTATGCAGTGGCTGGTCAGAGAGCCGGCATGTAACTGCAGCTGGGTGTGTCCCTGCCTGTATGAATGCTGGTGAAAGTGCAGGCTGGAGGGCTTTGCACAGCAATACAGTGTGAGAGGGAGCCCAGGCTGGTGGATCAGGGGGCCTCAGTGGAACCCCAGTTCCAGGTGGCACCTTGGGGGAACCTGTCACATCCCCCATCTGCATTTAAGTGATTTAAATAAATATGGTGTCAAGGTTCCCTCCCCACTCTAAACTCTAGGGTAAAGACGTGGGGACCCGCATTCAGAGCCCCGAAGCTTATTTTTACCAGCTTAGGTTAAATCCCCCAAGGTACAAAATTCCCTGCACCCTGAGAAATGCTTCTCGCTGCCACCATCAAGTATCTACAAGCCGTACACCCCCTTTCCTGGGGAAGCTTGAGAACAATCTCCCAACCAATTGGTTACACAGTGATCTAAAAACCCACCCCCTGGGTTTTAACACCATAGAAAACAGTCAGCTTCTTAAAAGAAGGATTTTATTAAAAATAAAGAAGGTAAAATCATCTCTGTAAAATCAGGATGGTAACTATTTTACAGGACACTATATTTCCAAACTCAGAGAGATTTCCCCCTCTGGACAAAACCTTAAAGTTCCAGAAAACCATGAATAACCTCCCCCCCCCCCCCCGCCCCTTCTAACACAGGGGATACACCAAGCAAAATTAAACAGAAATCTATATGCTATGCTATCTAAACTTACTTCAGAAAAGGGAGGTTTGATTTTCTGTAGGTTCCTTCTGTCTTCCAAGATCACTCTGACTCAGACAAAGACACACACACAAAACCTTCCCCCCTCCTAAGATTTGAAAGTATCTTGTCCCCTTATTGGTCAGATGCCAGCCAGGTCAGGTGTCAGTCTGGTTACCTGCATTTCTTAACCCTTTACTGGGAAGAGGATTTTATAGTACTGCATCAGACCCACTCCCTTCATATTTATGACATATGGTCAGGCCACTAAATGTTTGCTTTGGTGGGTGTCTCTGAGACTAAAAAAAATAAATCATTCAGGACATGACAAGACAGATTAAAAACCAAATCATCATAAAATTCATCTATGTTCATCATGTTACTGGGAGTTAACGATAAAACTTCAGATGAGAAGATTACCTGGCCCTTTGCCCACTGTGGTTTATACAGATTTTTTTTTTGTAAACACTCTGTATGGGGAGGCTGGGGGTGTACTAGCAGGCTTACAGACTATTTAAAGGGATATTACCAGATCCTATAAATTACACCTGTCTTTCCCCATAAAGTAATGAAATCCACTTATACTCACTCGGGTTGTTGGAAGATGAGTACCTTGAATGCAGGGGAATGGACTAAATGACTTACTGCAGTCCCTCCTGTCCCTTCCAGGCCTACGATTCTATAACAATATAAGGAACATACCTGTTATGGGGAAATTTACAAGCTTGAAAAATAACAAATGTGCAATGTGTAATGACCTGGAATTATTTTAAAACTACTCATTCCAGCCAACCTAATGTTCTATAAATCTTGACTGTTAGAGTTCCACAGTAATGTGTTGACATAATTATTGTTGTCTTACAATGAATCCATTGTAAGACAAAAATAATAGTTAATACTTGTGTTATTATTGTATTGGCATTCATAATACTAGTGTAATCTGATGGCTTTAGGTGCATGCCCATTTCAGTTACTTGATTTTATTTTCTTGCATATTATCTGTTTAATAAATAAGTAATAATATTTATTAAGCAATGCATTAAATACCAGTTGCATCCTCTTAAACAGAAGAGTGGCGATAGAAAACCTGGCATGTCTTTCATTTTGGTAAAACATTTAAGAAAGGTGTCAATAATTCTGTTCCTAAGATATCAGCACAGTCTGTCATGTACGCACAGCAAATGTGAAGATGCCTCTGGTTATCCTTTTTATGCTTTTTGGAATGTGGAGAATTGTAGTAATTAATCACTGCTGTTTAAAGAAAATGTGAAAAACTATTTTGATAAATATGCTTGGTGGTTGTGACTTAAATATGCAGAAGGGAATGAGTAGTCAATGGCAGTTACAGCTGACTGGTAAATAACAAAAGCTTAAAGATTTGCAATCTTTTTAAACACTGGAGGATGGATTATTGAGTCACATAAGAGATGGCATGGGAAAAGAGAAAAACTGTACCCGCTACAACAGGACATGATCAATGCAGAGCTGACAACAGTAAAATAACAGTGGGCTTTTCATAGATAATATACTGTAGTAATTGCATAGAAAACTAGAGCTAGGGGAAATTTTTCAACCAAAACTTTTTTTCAAGGGAAAGTGGGGCCAAAAACTGCAGTGGGGCCAATTACATTACATTGGACAACAATAGTATATCCAATACCTGAGTTGTACTTGAAAGGCCACCATTACTGCCCTCTGATTACATTCAATGGGTTTAAAATTAATCCTAGAGCAGAGGGATCTTGCAAAGCACTCCCAAGTCTTGCAGTGGTAGGACACAAGGTATGTGTGTGCGCGGGGGAGGAGGGGACTCTGCAGCTGTGTGCTGCCTAACAGGACTCCGTGTTGGCCTCACGTAGGACGGCACAGAAGCAGGAACCACAGGCTCTGCGGTTATGGAGATCCACAGCCAGGGCCAGCCGTAGCGATTTTTCTCAGTAGTGCAAAGGATTTATCCCATACTGGCCTCCCATACTTTCCTCTCTTGCCCACTACACAATGGCCTCTTCCTTTCCTGGGCTGGGGGTTGGACTGCTACTCAGAGAAGCCTGCAGACTTTTGGGGCCGAGCTCTGTCTCTGTTGGCTGTACTGAGTTCCCAAACTAAGAAGGAGACTGCATAAATAGCTGCAGCCTTCAAGTGCAGGTGCTTTTTTCATTGGCTCCAACACTGTGAGTAGCATGGAATAAATGTGCCTCTTATTGCATCCCATACACTAGCCCGGGTGGATCTAGGGTGACCAGATAGCAAATGTGAAAAATCGGGACGGGGGTGGGGGGCAAGAGGTACCTATATAAGAAAAAGCCCCAAATATCAGGACTGTCCCTATCAAATCAGGACATCTGGTCACCCTCGTTGGATCTCAACCTTCATCCTGTCCACCATCACCACACATTTACTTTGGGATAAGTGATTTTTCACCCTACTGAAAAGGAACGGCAGCTTCAAGATATATCGTGTGGGAAGGATTTCTCCTCCAAACCTTCTTTCGTTGCAGGCTCTATCTGGTCCACAGTGTCAGCAAATCCAACCACACTGCACTGAGCCCTTCTAGTCTATCCCATACAGGTTCTTATACCGCCTCATCATCTGAGTGCCTTCCAATAGTAACATCAAGCAATATGACTTACGTCTGTCACATCTGGTTCATTCTCTCTCATGCTCTACCGAGGGGGAGAACTGTGTATGAATTTATGCAGGGTTTCTACAGACTAACTGATTAATGCTTATAACCTCTCTGTGGGGTAGGTATTGCAAAGTATTATCATCCTCGTTTCTTAAAATGAGGCAGAGAGGTTCAGTATGTTGCTCAAGTTCTCACAACAGATCAATGATGTAGCTGAGACTAGAACTCAGGAGTCTCAAATACCAGAGCATAACAATGACCATAGTTGGGCAGACCATGGTTCATTCAGCCCAGTATCCTGTATTTGGACAGTGGCCAATGCCAGGTGCTTCCGGGGAATGAACAGAACAAGCAGTCATGGAGTGATCCATCCCATCATCTACTCCCAGCTTCTGGCAGTCAGCGGCTTAGTCCAAGCTGCGACTTGTAAGCATGGTCTAGCGTAAGTGTGCTCAGTATTTCAACTAGTGGAACTAAAATAAAACCCACTGGTTTCAGCAAAGTGAATCTTTAACATTCCCAGGTGACCCACTACATTGCCACGCATCATGCTGAATGACTCAACAATATCGCTAGATGGGGCAATGGTAATTTAACAGGATATGACAGGCTCAATCGGGAGTAATGTGTCTCAGCAGACCAAACCAGCTGAGACTTATTTTTAAAAACTGGCTTCTTGCAATAGAAACTACTGCAAAGAAAGAAAATTGCTTAATGTTTTTGTAAACAGGCTCCCCGACATCAGCGGTTGATATAGGAAATCACAAAACTCACTAGTCACTAACAATTGGGTTATGCTCACAAAGAAGAATAAAGGCTGTGTAGTAAGTCCCAACTTCTGGACTGCAGTGTTTATCAAGTTTCTAATATTTTGATAAGTGTATGTCCCTAATATACCAAATGTTGAAAATCCAAGTTAACTGCCATTTACATTTGGCCCTGACCATTTCCTTGTTTATCATGTTTAGAGTTCCCCAGAGAAGAGATGATGTGAACAACTCAATAAACACAAGAAAATCATGAACATACAATATATTATTGCCCATCTGGCCGGACATTCCCCTGGGTATTGTCCTTGGGGCCCACCTCACTGAGAGCCGTGTGCTTTCAGGGCATGTCTACTTCCAGGGGCCCGGGTGGGTCTGAGCTCTGAGCCTCAATGTCCAGACTGCTAATTTTAATGCGCTAGCTTGAACCCCGTTGGTGTGTGTCCGTCTACCCAGGCTGCGATGCTCACTCCCAGCTGCAGTGTGGACATACCCCGCGCGCGCCCCGCTCCACGTTCTGAAGTTCCGCCGTCAGACCGTTCTGGCAGCGGAACTTCAGAACGTAACTTGGGAGGGGAAGGTGGGGGGCGCAGGGAGCCCGGTGGGCCGCAGGGAAGAGCTCTGCCAGGCTCCCCGTGCCCCCCCCCATACCCCCCGACTGTCATAAAATTATCCTGCCCTTTTAAAAACCATAATTCACTCTGTCATGTACCTCGCCTTGTTCCCACTCAGCCAGTGCTCTAGAGTTGGCTTGTTTCTAGTTACACTCAGTAGCAAGTCTCAACAGCTGCTTTCAACTGCTGCCTGCCACAGCCTCCCTTGCACCCCATGTTAGTGCAACTCTTCAGCAGCCTCCCACAGGTGTTTGGGAGCCCCCTGTGTGGTCTGGGGTAGAACCACATTGTCATCCATCTGCATTGTACTCCACTTCATTGTTACTATTCTTTATTTGTATTGCATTAGCACATAGAAGCTCCAGTCGGGAATTGTGACCTCATTGTGTTAGGTGCTGTACATACTGATAATGAAAAGAAGGTTCCCTAATCCATTTTACTTACATTGTCAGTAACCTCAAGAACAGCATTCCAAGGACAATTTATAAACATAGACGGCACCTTGTCCCCCACATCTGCCACCCCGTGTTATAACATTAAGCCTTGTATCCTCCTCTCAATTTCTCCCCTTGCTTTCCGTCTTGCCTATGCATTATTTACATGTCTCTCTTTCTCCCCGTATGCTACCACCATGGGGAAAAAAAAGGATTGCTGCTGTAGCACTTCTATACAAAATTATATGCCCACACAACATTTTGGATTTTCTTTGCCACTTTCACACAGGTCTATATGACTGCAGGCCACAGCTGTGTTACAAACCTTTATTATGAGTCACCACATGATGACAATTAGCCTGTGGAACTCATTACCACAAGATAGCACTGAAAACATTTTAGCAAAATGATTAGATTAGACCTTTATATGGAAAACAAGAATATGCAGTTATGATGGTAAATATTAAAATGAGTTTTGGAAGGAACATTATCCATCATGCTTCAGGACAGAAACCAACTTCTAAAAGTGCACCTTAGGAAGGAACTTCTTTGGGGCAAGTTAGCCCGTAACTGTCTACTGCAAGGTTTAATGTACCTCCTCTGAAGCATTGTGTACGGACCTTTGTTAGTGATAGGATAGACCATAATAACTGGGTCACTGATCTGAGCCATAGGGCAATTCCTATATTCTTATGTTGTCTGTCTTGTTCCCCAGTACTGTATACATTTTGTATTCCCTGCAACGTCTGCAGCTGGATAGTAATCTATGTATAGGTGAACAAGATGTGTGAAAAGGTTTATATTCTACTGCTATGACATTATAATTATCTCTAATATAATAGCGGAACAGATTCCTCAAATATTCTTTTACCTGGAAAGTGAGTGTTTTGATCATGTAGTTAGACATTACAATCTGCTTCTTGGAAAAACTCCCAATACATCTTACAGTTCTGCAGACAGATAACATCTAATTTTTATGAATGATAGATGGGGTTTGAGACTTGGTTTATTGACAACAAAACTCAAGGTACAAGACCTTTGCAGACATGTGACCCCAAGTAATACTGAAGATAACAAAACAGTGTCTTCTTTCACTTTAAGACTCATATTACTTTTAATTATTTTAAGCTGTCACTTTAAGAATGTTCCATATTACTCCCTGGTAATCCTAAAGCTTTGAATTGATGTTATTTCTTTAAATGGAGCTACAGAAAAGAGCAACTGTTTTACAACTAATTGAAACCAATGGAGATGTAGTCCAGATTTTGGAGCTGAGTATGTTTGCAGGAGATTTGTATGCCATTGTCAACTTCATCTCTTTCTCTCCCCCTTCTCCTCCCCAAACAATCATCTAATTGGATTTTCATGTCCAAATCCTGTTCTCTTAATCAAAAGGCAAACAAAATCAATCTTTTGAGTTCCCAGAATCTGAGTGAAGCATTTAGTCCTAAAGCACCGAAAGACTTATTCTGCAAAGCTCGGTCAGACCCGGCTTACTAAATTTGTTAACCCTTATCTCTGAAAGACACGGTAATCAGCATCTAGATCTGCTACAATAACATTTCCTTTTGTTACATCCAGAAAGGGTTTATTTTCCCAAGCCTCTGCAAATCAGTACATCGAGGCAAATGGTGACTTTTTTTTTTAAACTGATTGCCAACGACAGTCGACACTGATACTCCTAGGGTCTGATGCTTCGGGGCTTGCCGACATGATGCAACCTGTTTATGGGAGCTGCTGGATATTCTCTCCAGTGACCCAGTTCCAAGGAATTTTGAAGCCAGCTCTTGACCTCTATACACTTTCCCTCCCTACCACTGCAACACTTCACATCCTATGACACAAAAGTACAAAGCGCAGATTCTTCCCTATTCTGTGACCCCCTTTGCATCACTTTGGTGGCACAGAGGGACTATAAAACCAGTTTAAATAGACACCTGGAGATTGTTCTCAAGATCAGGTGGAATACGGCCAACATACTGTATGCAATGACCAGAGCACCACCTCTCTACCTCTGCTATTCACAGCTGCCAGAACAGCTTCTTGGGGTCACAGACAGTTGCGTGTAACTTAGGGCAGTTCTGCCCTAATGTATTTCAGAGGTCAAGACACCCCCAGCAGGCCCCAAGGTCAGGCAGCCACAAAGATGGTGAATAAACCCATCTTTGCCTCCCTGCAACTTTGATCCTGACCTAAACGCTTCTAGGATAAATCAGGCCTAATTCTGCATAAACAGAACTCAGAACAATGCAATATGGGCTGAACTGAAGGGAAGAACGCGACAAAAAAGGTGATTTTAAAGGCTATGTAAATACCCACAACGCATCAGCAAATGTTTAAATTAGTTTAATTCAAACACCTGCTGCACTGACTGCAGTCAAATAACTGAAGGAGTCCCCTCTCCTCTCACCCCAAGTGAGAAATATTATTTTTTTATTGTTGGTTAACAGAATATTGCAAAGCTTCCCAGTGTAATCCAAAGCTCCTTGGCACAGGTATTTAATGGTGATTCATTGGAAAAATTCACAGCTTCCAATGACACACAAATTCACAATTTTCTCTGTGTGTAATGATGGTTTCCTGTAGTGTTGGTACATTGGCCTGTAATATTAATCCTGGTTGGCTTGCAAGCTGCTGAATTTTGTGTGTGTTTGTTTGTACTGTGGGTGCCTCTCTTCCTCATTGTGTTTCTTCACTGATTAAAGTAAACATCTTTTTTTAGACAAATTAATTTTAAAAGGATGCCTTTGAGTCTCGGGCCTCCTATGTTACAAACAGGTGAAGTGCCAATATATTGCATAAATGGAAACTATTATGAAGGACGGCAACAGTTTTGCATTTATAATGAATTTAACCCATGGTACAATTATGCATCTAATTTATAATAGGCATATCTCCATATTATTATCTCCTAGAACTGGAAGGATCTTGAAAGGTCATCGAGTCCAGTCCCCCGCCTTCACTAGCAGGACCAAGTACTGTCCCCTGACAGATTTTTTGTTTTTGCCCCCATATCCCTAAGTGGCCCTCTCAAGGATTGAACTCACACAACCCTAGGTTTAGCAGACCCATGCTCAAACCACTGAGCTATCCCTTCCCCCTTAGTATAATTTATTTTAAGATGTCTATTAGCACATCTGTCTTTGGTCTTACAGTGAAAAAGTTAACCATAGGCCAAGTGGAATCATAGAAGTGTAGAACTGGAAATGACTTCAATAGATCTAGTCCAATTCCCTGCTCTGAAGCAGGACTAAGTATTATCTAGACCATCCCTGATAGGTGTTTATCTAACCTGTTCTTAAAAGACCCCACTGATGGAGATTCCACAGCCTCCTTAGGTAATTTGTTCCACTGTTTAATTACCCTTACAGTTAGGAAGTTTTGTTAATGTCTAACCTAAATCTTGCTTGCTGCAATGTAAGCCCATTACCTCTTGTCCTGTCCTCAGTGGTTAAGAGGAACAATTAATTACCCTCCTCTTTATAACAACCTTTCACATACTTGATGACTGTTATCACGTCACCCCTCTGTCTCCAGTTGAACACACACATTTTTTTCCAATCTTTCCTCATGTTTTCTTGACCTTTAATCATTTTTGTTGCTCTCCTCTGGACTTTTTCCATTTTGCCCACATCTTTCCCAACTTTGGTGCTCAGAACTGGACACATACTCCAGTTGAGGCCTTACCAATGCTGAGTAGAGTGGAAGGATTACCTCTCATGTCTTGCTTACAACACTCCTGCTAATACATCCCAGAATTATATTCATTTTTATGCAACAGTATTACATTGTTGACTCATATTTGATTTGTGATCCACTATACGCCTCAGATCCTTTTCTGTAATACACCGTCTTAGGCAGTCATTTCCCATTTTGTGTTTGTGCAATTGATTATTCCTTCCTAGGTTTAGTACTTTACAGTTATCCTCATTGAATTTCATCATGTTTATTTCAGACCATTTCTCCTCTTCTCCAAAGTGCTTGCAACCCCTCACAGCTTGGTAATATCTGCATACTTTGTAAGTGTACTCTCTGTGCCATTATCCAAATAATTTATGAAGATATTTAATAGAATTAAACCCAGGACAGGTCCCTGAGAGACTCTGATATGCCCTTCTAGCTTGACTGTAAACCACTGATAACCAGTTGTGTACCCACCTTATAGTAGATTTGTCTAAGCTATATGTCCCTAGTTTGTTTATGAGAAGTTCATGTGAGACAGTATCAAAAGCCTTACTAAAGTAACCCTGAAATGTCCCGAAACATACAGTGAAGCACTCTCATTGGGATGATCAGGGGAGGGCATTGTAGTAGGTACCATATGTAAATATGGAATCTCTGTCATTGTCTAATGTGTTCTTAAAAACCTCCAAACACCTGTCAGGAATGGACTAGTTATTATATCGTCCTGACTTGAATTCAGGGGACTGGACTAGATGACCTTTCCAGGTCCCCTCCAGTCCTACACTTCTGAGTCTATGGCTGATGATGTCAAATGACAGCAAAAGTCCTTTTCTCTCCACTGTTCTCCCCAACAAGTATTATGGCTATAGTTAGGCAGGTCAGATCTTTTAGTCATTCACAATCTACAGTATTTCCAGGACTGGGTATCAAGCCCAGTTCCTGGAGCCCAAATCTTAGACCAATGTGGGGTGAGGGCCTCAGTAGCACTATGGGGTGGCCAACCTGTCCTCTTCCTAGTGCATCCTTGTCACCTCAGTGTTTACTAGCTTTGCCCACATTGGAACCCTGATGGCTCTATGGGGGGGTGGCACGATGGGCATGGACAGCTGAAATGCCACACCAGGATGTATTCTCCTAGTAGGCCAAAGACTGCTCCCTCCACCCGAGCAGTGGGTAAGGGACCATGGAATCCATGAAGACCACTCATTCCATCAATAACCTTTTATTCTTAACTACCTTCCAGAAATCCCAGAGTTCCTTACTTGTCCACTCCAGTTGCATTGGGACCCCCCCGCCCACACTTACCAAAAAGGGGATCCATGGTATCCCAATGGGAATGCCCACCAATGCTGCTCCCCACAGGAGACCCTCTGACCGACCTGTAGGTCTCCCTACCCCTAAGACTCCAGGCACTATTACAGTATGTTCCCATCAAAGAGGGGCCAAGAACTGCCTTGAACTGTCGTCACAGTGGACAGTGGAACAAGTTCCTCCTCTCAGTGGCTGTTGCTGCTCCCCCACGAGTACTTTGCAGCCTTCACTCTATGAATTTCTGGGTGCCTGCCCCCTTCTCTGGCTGTAGCTGCCTCTCTGCTTTCCTTGCTGCTGCTGACACAGGGAACCCACAAGGAATAACTTGTCTAGGGAATAACTCTAACAAGGCCCTCTGACTCCAACACAACCAAATGGGAGCCCATCACATGGCCTCAGCACTACTTCCACTGTCCATCTGCAGCAGCAAGTGGATGGGATAGACCCCAGAACCCAATCCCAGGTGCAGCATGTGATCCATCCTTCCCCACCATTCCCTGCAGCGGAACAGTGGGAGGGGGAGAGAAGAAACAGCCCTACAAGCTGAAGGCAAAAGAGAGTAGGAAAGGAGATGGGACACATGGAACACCGTCTCAGCTCCTCCCATCTGAAATCGCCCTCCTCGGTCCCCAGGTCCAGAAGGTATCTCCTCTGCTCCCAGCCCCACCTAAGCCACGCCCCATATAGCAGTGTGCGCATTTCAGTGTAGTTGGCCGATGTTATGACTTCCCTAGTCTAAGTGCAGATTCTCCACTTCTTGCCAACACACTGGCATGTGAATTATGTACAAGCTTTGACAGGACTATAGACTCTACCCATCCAATCACCCATCACACAACTGGAAATTAGGCATACGTTTATTCTTTCCTGATTCTGCTAAGATCCAAGAGTACTAAGATCTCTAGCTCTCCAAACAGCTCCATCTCAACAACTTACATTCCTATATCTATATTTACACATGTTAAGCATTTTCCTTCATGTGAAAAGCCAAATGAGTAATAGACTAGTGATACGCTATGGAGTATCCATTGGGGTCCAATAAACCATAGATTTAGCTTTCCCTGTTAACTTTTGCTTGCCCAACCCCAGTGCAAACTTGCTTCCAAAACCTAGTCTCCTGAAAATTCAGAAATTTACCAGATAACTGTATAAATAAGTCTTTACATTTCCTTTCCCTCATGCCTTTGATTATATGTTTGCATTGAGCTATAGACAACCACACAAATACATATTTGTCTTTATTGACCTGTGCCATTGGCTTTAAGTGGTGCTGAGTTTCTGCTGTCAGAATTTATGTAGGCATTTCTCTAAGAAACCATTTTGAAAGCTGAATTTACATAATGGATGTGGTACAAAATGTGTCCTTTATAAATGAAAGATCTGGAGGTTTGTCACAAGCTTCGGCTATTGCACAACTTAAAAGGCTATAAAGCTGCTAAGAATATGATGAATGATGGAAAAAACACTCATTTCTTTACAGTTCAAGGGAGACCCCTCCCTTGGGGAGCTTTTATAGACTTCCCAAAGCTATGCAACGGCTTCCCAGCAAAGATTACTGCGAAATGTTTGCACTGGAATCATACTGTGTTACTTCAGCTGGAGATACATCTTGTGACAATGGAACAAAAACAGTAGCTAACACTACCACTAAATGTAAGTACTGTATGTGGTTGTCATAAGTCATAAGCTGCCCAGATGTTATTTAACTATCCTTGTATTCTAAAATGAGAAGTGAAATGCATTTTTTAAATGCATGTAATATCTTATTTTCCCTTATGACTATATTAACCACAGAATGCATGGGTCAATATAATGTTGCTTAAGAGAAGGTATAATTTCCTTTAGCTGTGAATGTGTTGACTTATCCTTAGCATAACTACGGTATTTTAGCATGGACTGGTGAATGTGAGATATGCATCCACTCCCAGGAAAATAAGATTCTGGCTCTCCTTTAAGCTCAGGTTAGACATTACCACTCTCTTACAGAATGCCTTCTGGAGCTCCTGGGAACCCAGCCACTGTACCATAGGAATCTTAACACACACATTTTTAAGGACTCACACTATACTTGGAAAATAACATGTGACCCCTCCCCACCCTGCTCAACCCCTCACCCTAAAGGGCCAAGAGAGCAAATTATAGATATTCATTGGTGTAAATGACAGCAGGACACTGGATTTTTAAACACTAATCCAAACTGATGTGACTCTTCAGCCCTTTAAATACTCATAAATACTCCTTAACCGTCTCTTCTTGTTTTCTTCCATGCTGCCATTACCCTTCAAACTCCTGCCCAACTCCTGTGTACCAAAAACCCTTTCCTGCAAACAAACTTCTTCCATGAAACCCTTCAAAGAGAATCTAAAAAAGGAACAAGAGTGTATTAAATTAAACTTCCCCCACTTTGTGACTGGACTATTGTACTGTTGGTCCAAACTGTACTGTGCAGTTGATATAGACAATGAGCACCTCAGGGCAGGGCCCATCATTGCCTCTTTAAGTTGTGCGCATTGCCAAACACATTGAGGGTGCACAACGGCAAATAAAGCAGCCAGTAATATTATTGTCCTTGCAGCACTGCAGCCCAGGAAACGGAGATCTCTAGCATTGTCTCCACTGTGGGTAACACTGCAAAGCAAATTCCTTTAAGTGGTCTTCCCTGCATCCCCTTTATCCTAATTAGAACTCTGTGAAGCTTTGCAATGAAACCTGAATTCAAGGGAAACGACGTACTGCTGGCACCTACACCGCTCTACCCTCTGGCTGAGATGGGGTGTCTGCATACCAACAAGTCTCCTCTCGCCTCCTTGTATCTTCACAGGATGAGTGGTGGGCCCACCAGTGGTGTAGTCCTGAATGGGCTGTACATTACTTGAACTCTCCCAGCAGCATGACCTCTCACACATGGGTGAGGTCGCTCTGTGTGGAGGACACCATTTTGTGTTAAAAAAAATAATGTCCTTCGTGCAGCATGAGCTCCTGTGTATGGTGAATCTGAGGCCAGGTCTGAGCAAAATGGCATCCTCCATATGGCAAAAGTGCCAGAATGCCATTCTGGTGCAGTGTGGCCCACTGCATGCAGTCTGTGGGGACTGACAATATGGACCAGATGGAAGAAAGGAGAGATGCTCTTGAGCTGAACACACTAGATTGGCTCTCAGGATACCTGGTTTTAATTCTGGACTTAGCCACAGGTTATTTTGAGAAAGTCACTTGAATTGCGCTGTTCCTCAGTTATTCATCTGTAATGATGCTTCCTTTCTCCCGGCTTTTTTCTGTCTTGTCTAGTCAGACTGTGACCTCTTCGGGGTAGGTGTGATTTCTTTCACTACATGTGTGTACAGTACTTTGCACAATGGGGCCTTGATCTTGATTGAGGCCTCTAGAGGTTACTGCCGTACAAATAAATTATAATAATCTCCAGCTTGTGTAACTGAAGAACTTTGTACAGATTTTTTATTAAAATCTCCATGAAATTAACATTTTGGTTCACTATTTTGACTTCACTACAATTTTGCAAAGGCTTCATCAAATCCAAAATTGACAAATTTAATCCAAACCCAGTGCTGTTTAAAAAAAGGGCTGTTCTAATAATTAGCCAATCCTTTTATCCACCTAAATGTGTAAACATGATGGAATTAAACTACCTTTATAATTTGCCATTAAAAGTTGCAAATAGATTATTTAACTGAGACATCAACTTGCTCCCTGCCTATTTTGTACACAAATATATTTATGCTCTGAAAAAACTGCATGTTTCTAAATGCTCCTCATTGAAATGGAATGTCTGTCTATATTCTTTCATTCATTCCTTGCATGCTTGTGTGTTGGTTTACAGATCACTAAAGTTTCCAAAATATAGTACCTAGATGTCTCTCTAGAGTTAGAGTCATTTTGGGGCACTTTTATCTATTGTCAGCCACACAAGCTTTAAAAGTTAATGTCCATTGGAACTGTTCTATTTTTACCGCTACCTAAATCTAAGGTTTTTTTCAGCTTTATGCTCCCGTAAAATGGGGGCAAGCATGATGAGAAACAGAATCAATATTTTCAGTCCCTACAGGGATAAACGCCGGAGAATATTTTTTGCAACACACGTTAACACCACAGCTGGGTGAAGTTGTTCATATAAAATAACAATTAGCACAACTGTTAAAGTTAAACATGAATCAAACTGAATGTAGTATTTCTGAGATCTAGCAATATTTGGTCATTATTTTTAAAATTGGTACCCTGGTTTGGAAATCTCAGTAGAATAAAAGCCTGTTCCCATGAGATTTTCCAACTAATCGTAATCAGTTAAAATAAAACCATACTAGAGAATCACAAGATAAGAACAAACTGTTTCTCTTGTATCCAACCATTGTTCTTTATTTATTCTGTAGTTTATGTGAGCCGTTCCAAATATGCCACAAGTGGTACATTTTTATGATAATTTTGGAGACCTGATTTATAGGGGTCATTTTGGTTACTGGGGTGCCAGGCTGACATCTCAGTGAAGAACAGAACTTAGTTAAGTTTCCATCTGTAGTAAACTTCATTACAGCCTTGTTTACTCTAACATGAAATCTCTGAAACAGACATACTGCCCTAGCTGACTTAACTAAGGGGCTTGAAATACCACATATTCATTAAGAAGATCATGACAGGTCCATTAATCACAGGTCTGAAAGTCTCAACAGTCCTTACCATTTCAGAAATGTGTATGCTTAATTTTGGACCCATGCTTAAATCCTGTTTACTTCAGAGGGAATTTAAGCATATGCTTAAATTGTAAATTCTTTGAAGAAGGGACCTTTTTTTTGTTCTGTTTTTGTAGCACAATTGGGTCCTCGTCCATGTATGGTAATTCAATACATAAATAAATAATAATGAAAAAAGGCTTTGCTGAAATGGGGACCCTAGTTTTGCTCACTTCAATTAGTCTTTAATGCATAACTGAACTGTAAAATACAAACAGAAAAACAAACCTGAATCGAATACTTAAAACCTGATCCTGTCTAAGCAATGCCTTTTCATTAGTGGGATAAAAAGATACTACTTCTTTCAACTTTTTCCTATGTTTTCCAAGTCTTTTGTTTAACCCTTTTATCTACTAGCTTTTAGCGTGATTAAAATAGAGAAAGATCACTGATGGTAACATTCCTCATAATAATGGAGACAAACCTAATTGCTATTGAAACTTCACAAAGAGAGAGAGAAAGATAAAAAGAAAGAGGTAGAACTTTTTTTAACCTTTTAATCGATTGTGATTAGTAAAGTCAATACTTAGAGCTGTTGTCTAGGTTACGGGATTTATTGTCCCCTTTCAGTACTCTTGCCCATTACTTAACCACTGGATTGATTGTACGCAGAACAAATCATCTGCCATTTCATTTTAAGGCTCATTAAGCAAGCATAGCAGATAACCATTACTGCTTTTTGGCATAGGAAGATTTCAAAACTTATGCACTGCTAATGATACTGGAATTAGCTAAGGCAAATAACTGGCATGCAAAGGTCAGAGTAAGCATTAATGGAATACTTATCTGCACAAAAGTAAATGAACTTAACTTCCTGAGCCTTGGAATAGGTACAGAGTACTATTAAAGCTGACACAGGACCCTACACAATGAAGGAACTGCAGCTCACTGGCAGATGACATCCAAGGCTACTCTAATGTACAGTGCAACTAGCTGTATTTCATGATGGCTGCTAAGGTGACTTATTGTTGAATGGGGAGGAGACTTGCAATTAAGAGAGGAAGACATTGTCAATGCCAGCTAGAAGTGTGCCTACTTTATGGTAAATTAATATTTCAGAAGAGAACTGAGTTCTTGCCAGTAAAGACACATGCACACCAGGCATGCTTTCACGGGGCTTCATGTCAGGTGGTGGAGGCCTCGTCGGCACTGCAATATTGCATGGAGTTCGCACAAAAAGGAACTAACAAGATGTGTATGTAACAGAGCATGCCTGAAGATCTCTCTGCCATGAGCTGTGTTCTTTCCTTGACCCCAATGCCCTGTTTGTATTATCTTAAAGTGTAATATCTAATTTAGATAGTTAGCGCCTTGGTGCAGGGACATGTCTTTTTATTTATCTGCAAAGGAGCATGCACATCTATGGTACTGCATGCAATAAATGATTTTTTTATTATACAGATGTGAAGGGAAAGAATGGAGGTGATTACAGGAGATGAAGTGAAAAAATATGACCATTCATCATTATTGCTTAGCAATAGTAACCCAGTAAGAGCTCTGGGAATGGAGGAGACTAAAAGAGAAAGGAATGCATAAGAACACTCCTCTTCTCATTTCTGCTTTGATTTCTTATCCTTTTTTCCTGATCTTTGGATGCAAATTTTTTGGGTGCAAAACATTGTTTAAAAATCTGCTGGTATTTGTATGCAGTTCTCTTTTAGGGAACCTAGAAAATTAGTGGAAATTTGGCATGTAACTCATTTGTGCCTTTGGGAAAAAAATTCTTCTGCCCTAGAACCTACCCTATATGTTCAGTGATGATCTACTCCCTTCAAGCTGTGATGTACTCCCTTAAAGCTATGAGTGATGCCAAAATGACTACATGAAATTTTATTAATTTCATCTCAAAACGTAGTTGTGATGTTATTGACAAACTGTGACCGTATAGATCATTGTTGCAACCAGGGTCCTATGGTTGCACCAGTTCTTATACAGAGGAGGTCAAGTGGGATGTCTATGGGAAGGTTGTAGTTTGCTGGTTATGATTATCCTGTCTGTATGTGTGTATCATTTTTGTTTTTGAAGTTATGAATATTGGCTATGTATTTATTTCATTCTAAGTAGCTTCAGTGAAGCATGTGGACAGCTGCTTGAAAAAGGACTATTCTCAGTAACTGCCCAATCAATAAACATTTAACTGACAATGGACTTTGGGAGATGCCAATCCACATCTGAGCTTTCCTGGGAACGTTCAAACTAAAATGTAAACAATGGCGTCTGCCTACAAAAAGCTGAATCATTCATAGACATGTGACTTGCCCAGGTGACTGCAAACTCCATCTTGTTGAGGGGATTTTACACAGGAGAACAAAGGGGTTTCCACCCACAAGAGAAAGAATATATAAGGCCCTGGAAACCCCTCCAATTTGGCTTCAGCTGGCTCTAGAGATAGTCTCTACACCCCAAAGAGATGCCTGAAGGAAACTGGAACAAAGGACAGTAACTACAGAGGTGTGAGTGATTGCTGGACCCAGACTAGGAAGGAGTCTAGTGTGTCAACGAAGCTTATTGGAACATCTCTGAGGGTGAGATTTACCTACATTTAGTTTCATACTGTATTAGGCTTAGAATTGCGTGTTTTTGTTTTATTTTGCTTGGTAATTTACTTTGTTCTGTCTGTTATCACTTGGAACCACTTGAATCCTACTTTTTACATTTAATAAAATCACTTTTTGCTTATTAATTGATCCAGAGCAAGTAATTAATTCCTGGGGGAGCAAACAGTTGTGCATATCTCTCTAACAGTGTTATAGAGGGCAAACAATTTATGAGTTTACCCTGTATAAACTTTATACAGAGTAAAACAGATTTATTTGGGGTTTGGATACCATTGGGAACTGGGTGTCTGGGTGCTAGAGACAATGACACTTTCTAAGCCATTTTCAGTTAAGCCTGAAGCTTTTGGGGGACGTGGTTCAGGCCTGGGTCTGTGTTTGCAGCAGGCGAGCGTGTCTGGCTCAACAAGACAAGGTACTGAAGTCCCAAACTGCCAAGGAGGATGGGCTCAGAGGTAGTCTCAGCACATCATGTAGCAGTCCCAAGGGGGTCTCTGTGATCGAACCCATCACAGTACTTACTTCTTATATCTTATTCAGCTCACTTTTCAGTGACTCCCCACAAATTAGCAGTGTATTAAAGCTCTGAAGTTTTGTAAGTTATTTTGGGTTTTAGCTAGGCTATTCTGGTGTGCTCTGCTGTACAGGAGAAGAGGTTTCTAGCAGCTGGGGGGAAAGACAGATCATGAATATTGGCAGAAGTCAATCTTGATCCACGCCAAGCATGTGGTCACCCCAGCCAGTTCACCCACAGGCTGGGAACCAACAAGTGGGAGAGTAGACCTCACTGGAAGATGCAACTAGGAACTGTGACAAACTACCATGAAGCAGCACAGAAGAGGCAACCTACTGCTTTGGGACCCACATTCCAATGCTTCACAATGATTTAGGGAGGTTGGAAGGGCCTCATTTGGTTGGGCTAGAGGGAGATGAATATACTTGCCTTCCATCCCTCAGTTCTCCTGAATATGAATATACTCCATACTTGCCATTATCCCTCTTCACTCATGGTTCAGTTGTTGGCCACAACACAGGACACAGTGATGTGACACAGGACACAGTCCCACAAAATTATTAACGCACAAAAGTTAAAATGCTGGGGGATTCCTTCCTTTCATTTCCTTCCTTTCTATAACCTCCATCTCATGATTCTTTATTTCTGATGTAATTACATTTCAATAATAAAAAGTGAAGGGACATCAAATTTGTGTGGAACATTGGTAACTTTGGGACAAAATGAGTGGAGTCCATTGAAACGAGGTACAGTTGAGCGATAAACCATCCTCTAATTACATTACTATTCACTAGTTCTTTGGCTTAATCCTATTCTCTATGAGTGAGCTTTCAAATATCCATTCCAAAATCTGTCCTCTATCCTTTTCTCCTTTTCAAAGTCTGTTGTGTAGCTCATATGGACTCAATGCTTTGTAAACCCTTAGTAGTTCCATTTGCCTTATTTGCTCTAATATACTAATCAGAGTGAAGGCTAAGCTTTTTTAACATGCCATTATTATCTCCCTTCACTCATTCCTTTGATAGGAATGAAGTCATCTGGGCCTTCATTGCTGTTAACCTCATCTGGATACCAAGAGGGAATTGCTTTGTTGTGATTACGTAGTTAAAAAACCCCGATGGTTTATTTACTTTTTTTACTCGCTCTGCTAGCTTTCCGCATTTATAACTTGAACACCTTGACAGCATGAGAATGCACCATGCTTTTCAAGTCAGGGCACACTTTTGGGCTATCATCTGTGTGCATTGGATACATAGTCCCATCGATTTCAATGGAGGAAGGCGAGCAGTATGAAAGCAGCACTTCAAGACTGGAAGCAAAGGGTTATTTTCTCGTGTGTCCCCCCCCCCCATCTTTCCATAATCTACTAGCTTTGATTAATCACTTAATGTTTACAAAGTGCTCTGGAGATAAAAAGCACTAGATGTGCTAAGTACCTATTATTATATTGATTTTGTATTTGTTCAGAAATCTGCCTTGTTTTCCTTAATCACACTAAGAAACTCATTCATCATGGCAGATAACTTCACTTTTCCTTTGTTTCAGACTAACCAAGGTGCACTGCTTAGTGCTCTCCTGGAATATCTTCTTCTTCCCCACTCACATCTCATCTCATTTAATGTACCTTGTACATCCCATGGCTGCAAAAGAGAGTGATATACACTACCATCTGAACGTAATGAAATCCATTTTATGCTGCTTTAACTTTTAATTTCTAGGGCTTTGGATGCAATTTGGAGAAGCATTTCTCTTAACAACAGGGTACCGTTATTAAGCAAATAACAGTTAATGACCATATCGTATTGCTTTAAACACTCCTAAAATCCACTGAAATATCATACAAATGCATTATAAAATGAAAGCACCATGCTAGGTAAGATTTTTTTTCTGCTGCCAAATATTATCCTTTGCGTTGAGAAATCAAACTGCTGAAGTATTTTATTTGTAGTAAAACCCCTTATTTTAGATACTTTTTTTATTATTCAAGAGCTCTCAGGGTACAGTCATGGGGACCCGCATGAAAGACCCCCTAAGGTTATTTCTACCAGCTTAGGTTAAAAACTCCCCAAGGCACACATTTTTCCTTGTACCCTGAAGTAGGTAACCACTGCCACCACCAAGTGATTTAAACAAGAACTCAAGCCCTTACACCCCGTTTCCTGGGGAGGCTTGAGAATAATCTCCTAACCAACTGGTTACAAAGTGATCAAAGACCCAAACCCCTGGGTCTTAGAACAATGAAAAAATCAGTCCTGTTCTTAAAAGAAGGATTTAATTAAAAAAAGAAAGGTAAAAATCGTCTCTGTAAAATCAGGATGGTAAATAACTTTACAGGGTATTGAAATTTAAAATTTAGAGGATTCCCCCTCTGGGCAAAACCTTAAAGTTACAGAAAAAACAGGAATAACACCTCCCTCTTAACACAGGGAAAATTTACAAGCAAGACAAAAGAAAACCTAAATACGCAATGTCTGACTAACTTACTTATTGCAATATTGGAGACTTGGTTGACGATGTGTTCAAGGAGATGGATTTCTGCCCCGGTCCCTCTTAATCCCAAGAGAGAACAGAAAACACAAACAAAGAGCACAAACAAAACCTTCCCCCCTCCCAAGATTTAAAAGTCTCTTCTTTCCTCATTGGTCCTCTTGGTTAGGTGCCAGCCAGGTTATTTGAGCTTCTTAACCCCTTACAGGTAAGGAGGAATCCTAGGCTACCCTTAGCTGTATGTTTATGACATGCCCCCCAAATCATAGACAGTGCTGGACAGCCTGCTACACATTGGCTGTGATTTCTTCCTGGAGTTCTAGGAGAAAACAGAATTAATAAGACACATGTACCTTTACATATTCTACTGATAGAAATATCAATATTTTTTACATTTTAAGGATGATTTTAACCAGCTGATTCTGGGAAACTTTTACGGGAAAGTGCATTAGCCACTTTGTTAGAAGTTTCTGAAATGTGTTGTATTTTTAAATTAAAATTTTGGAGAGCTAAACTTCACTGACGTTTTTTGTTATTGATCTTGATGGTATGAAGCCACTTCAGCGCAGCATGGCTAGTTTGCAGGTGAAAACGCCATCCCCAAACGTATGGGCGTATCTTTTTCAGAGAGTACACGATGGCGTAACATTTTTTTTTGCTGATTGACTAGTGGCTTTTCCTTTTAGACAGTTTTTTGCTGAGGAACACGACAGGATGGAATTCTTGATTTGGTCCTTCCTGCATTAAAACTGCTCCTACACCACGTTCGGATGCATCTGTGGTTACTAAGAAAGGTTTGTTAAAGTCTGGGGCCCTGAGTACAGGGTCAGACGTGAGTGTCGCTTTAAGCTGGTTAAAGGCCTTCTGACACTCATCAGTCCACTGAACTGTATTTGGCTGGGTTTTTTTGGTTAGGTCGGTTAGTGGGGCGGCCATTTTGCTGTAGTTCAGTACGAATCGCCTGTAATATCTGGCCAAATCTAAGAAGGATTGGACCTGTTTTTTTGACTTTGGGACAGGCCACTTTTGGATAGCATTTACTTTGGCCTGTAGGGGATTGATAGTTCCTTGACCCACTTGGTGTTTAAGGTAAGTCACTTTGTTTAGGCCTATTTGACACTTTTTAGCCTTAACAGTTAGTTTTGCCTTTTGTGTGTGCTTGAAGAACTTTTGGAGATGCTCCAGGTGTTCTACCCATGAGTCAGAAAATATGGCCACATCGTTAAGATAGGCAACTGCAGATTTTTTCAATCCCACTAGGGGACTATTTATAAGTTTTTGGAATGTGGCGGGTGCATTTTGCAGCCCGAAAGGGAGTACATTAAATTTATACAGCCCTACATGGGTAACGAAGGCTGATTTTTTTTGGCAGATATATTTAGCGGTACTTGCCAGTACCCCATGGTTAAGTTTAAGGTATAGATGAACTGGGCACATCCCAGTTTTTTTAATAGTTCATCTGTGCGAGGCATTGGATAGTTGTCTGGGCAAGTCACAGCATTTAGCTTACGGTAGTCCACGCAAAAGTGTATTTTTCCATTCAGTTTGGGGACTAGAACCACTGGAGATGCCCGTAGTTTGTGGAAATACCAAAAGGAACAACCCAAAGCCACACCACACCACCAGGGGCAGCCCAATGCCCCATCTACACCCCTCACAAAAAAATCCAGACCCCTTATCGTCCCACCGCTGCCACCGTGCCAGGGTTCCCTCCCCACTCTGAATTCTAGAGTACAGTCGTGGGGACCCGCATGAAAGACACCCTAAGCTTATTTCTACCAGCTTAGGTTAAAAACGTCCCAAGGTACAAATTCTTCCTTGAACCCTAAAGTAGGTAACCACTGCCACCACCAAATAATTTAAACAAAAAAAAAAAGAAGAAGAACCACTTAAAGTTCCCCTTCCCCCCAAAATATCCCCTCAAGCCCTTACACCCCCTTTCCTGGGGAGGCTTAAAAATAATCTCCTAACCAATTGGTTACAAAGTAATCAAAGACCCAACCCCCTGGGTCTTAAAACAATAAAAAAAAATCAGTCAGGTTCTTAAAAAAAAAAATTATTAAAAAAAAGGTAAAAATAATCTCTGTAAAATCAAAATGGTAAATAACTTTACAGGGTACTCAAGTTTAAAACTTAAAAAATCCCCCCTCTGGGCAAAACCTTAAAGTTACAAAAAGCCAAAAATAACACCTCTCTCTTAAGCAAAAAAAAACAAAAACCCTAATACGCAGTGTCTAACTAACTTACTTATTGCAATATTAAAAGCTTGGTTAAAAATGGGTTAAAAAAATAAATTTATGCCCCTCTTAGTCCCCCAAAAAAACAAAAAAACACAAATAAAAAGCACAAACAAAACCTTCCCCCTACCCAAAATTTAAAAGTATCTTCTTTCCTCATTGGTCCTCTTGGTTAGGTGCCAGCCGGGTTATTTAAGCTTCTTAACACCTTACAGGTAAAAAAAAATCCTAGACTACCCTTAGCTGTATGTTTATAACAAGAGCAGTCAAAGGTAGCTTAATATCTTATGTACCTGTTAAAACCTTCTGTTAACTCACCTCATGGTGAAGGCCAATTTAATTGACCTAGCATACGTCTCAAATTCCCAGTGTTCCATCCATTCTTGGAATTGTAGCATCATAAAGATTTGACTATTGAGTACCTGCTGAAATAGACTAAAATAGAGTGAAGGGATCAGCGATAATAAGAATTGGCTGGTGCGTATGTGTATCAGTTCAATGGGAGTCTGATGTTTGAGTGTGTGTGTCATATGGTCTATACTGATAACGAGGATTCAAATGCTGAAGTGGTAGGAGTCTGGTTTTTGGCAGCAGGAGGGTGATTTCTATCCCCATGACACCATGAAGTTCCATGTTGCCATTGGGTGCAGCATAAAGTCACCCATGAAGTCCCTAAATAGCCATAGATTTATCACAAGCACATGAAAATCCACAAACATCTGAGCAGTTGAATTTTACTTGTGTAAATGCTCGCAGAATATGAATGCTACATTCACATGCATTCACTCCCTCCCCACAAAAACAAACAAACCTCTATATATTTTATATGGGTTGGGGCAGCGCTTGATTGAGACAGTGGGCCCTGGGAATCCTGTGTCCCTACTCTGTCATTGGGGTAGCTGCACTTCTGTGACTAATTCAGCAGATCCAGTTGGGCTTGGACCCTACCAGTTCTCTCTTTGGGAGCCTGTGACAGCCATATGTTTGCAGTGAGACAGAAACAGCTTCTTCAAAACAAAGCATGATTTATTTTGCCCAAAAGGTACATAGCACTTAAAGAAGTAGATTTAAAATAACAAAGAGGCCTGCATGCATATTCCTTCACCCAAGTTTAACCTCTCTATCCATTGTTCAGATGGGTCTGGTTTCTGTCAGCCTTTTCACTAACACATCCTGGCCATCCTCTCTGGTTAAAATGTGCCTCTGGCAGAAAGGGGAGGGGGAATTGTTCACAGTCAACATCTTTTGACCTTTTAGGGTCTCAGCCTTGGGAAGCATAAAACATCCTAGCTAGGATGGAGCCAGCTAGGTAAATTCTCCCACCAGGTGATGGCCCATCCATTGTTCTCTTAACTCATTTGAAGCAGGATACCTGGGAGGTTGCATTATCTGTGCCATTGTTTTACCTTCCTTGGGTTCTGTAACAACCCCTTTACAGCTTCCTTTGATTGAACTATATGCATACTGAGCTGAATAAGGCGTTACACATATATTCCCAGTTTGTCACACCCATCATCATATTAAACGAGCTAAACAAGGATCTGATGACATTCAAAGCTAGGAACCTTTCAGATCACGCCTGACGCATCCGCCTACGGGAGTTACAGTGCAACACATTGGTGTGTATCGCTATTCACACCCCCGGAGTCCAAACTATGGAACAGTGCCATCATAGCCTAAATCCCTTACGTGAGGGAGGGATAGCTCAGTGGTTTGAGCATTGGCCTGCTAAACCCAAGGTTGTGAGTTTAATCCTTGAAGGAGCCATTTAGGGATCTGGGGCAAAAAAAAAATCTGTAAGGGGACAGTACTTGGTTCTGCTAGTGAAGGCAGGGGACTGGACTCTATGACCTTTCAAGGTCTTTCCAGCTCTATGAGAAAGGCATATCTCCATATATTACCTAGGGAGCAGCAGCAAAGCCATATTTTCTATTTAGCAGGCACAGAGGGGGATGTGTAGCACATATAGTGGTTTTCTGTGCATGTGATGCAATAAAATTAACAGGTAATATTTACACCCAACCAGTAAATTTCACAGTCACCTAATTTTCATAGGAATGATGCAGCAGGCAAGACCTATGTGATCCGGAAAGGCATGTCTAGAATTCCTTAATCCTGTTGATCTCCTCCTTCTCCCTAAAACCTCTCTGAGAGAGTCAAAACCCCTTCAAACCCTCCTTCTCCTAACTAGTGAGAGTTACACTCATCCAATCGGAAAACAGAAGCACTGCTATGTAACCTACTCAACCAATCGCCAATAGCCAATGCTGCTCACAGGTCAACGAAGAAGTGCTGAATTACTTACAGAAACTGCACCCCATCAGTCCCTAGAGTGAAAAACAGAAAAGGCCAAAGTAATTCTTCAAATATGTCCCAATAAATGTGACGGAACTGTGATCCGCCTTTGGACATTCCATCAGCAGAAAGAGAAGCTAAATTGATCAAGTAAATTATGTGCTGTCTATTGTTTGCTCTGGTTAAGACACGGACAAATAAATCACTTATTGAGGGGCAGAACTTGCATTCATTTTTGTCTATAGCAAAACTCCCAGTGATGGAATTGGGTCCAGGCCAGGATTAGGCCCTGTGTGAGCAGTGCAGCAAGTTTTCTGGTTACCTTTTCAAAATATTCATCTATTTTGAGGATTATGATCAAAAGTCTGGGGATGAAGCATGCTTTGAGGTGGAATGTAACTTTGACTCAAAAGCAGAGACCATGAGTGCCAAGCATAAGCCTCAAAGTGTATCATGGGAAAATTTGCAAAGTCTTGAGTGGAGGAGAGGTACAGGACATGGCCATAGGTGCTGGATTATAAGGGCCTACACGGCCTGGGCATTAATAATATCCTCAAAAGTGGTCTCATCCCCCACAGTATTTCAGCTTATATAAAATAATTTTAGGTACCTTTTGGGGTGAGTCAGCCTGGGCACTGTAGAAGCGACAAAGGGTCCTGTGACACCTTATAGACTAACAGAGGTATTGGAGCATAAGCTTTCATGGGTGAATACCCACTTCGTCGGATGCAAGCAGTGGCAAGCCTGGGCACTGTACAGAAGAGATGAAAGCACATGGGCACTAGAGATGGGGGAGGGGGTCAGTATGGCAAAGGGCCATTGTCCTCTCCTTTTCTCCCCCCCCCACCACATTTTTGAGAAGTGTTGCAACCCTGTGTGCCAGGTCACAATGCCACTCACTTACATTTGGCCCGGCTGCCCCTCTGTCATGACGGAGCAGTGTTGCAACCCAGAATGAGTGGTGTTACAATATGGCTTGGTGAGCTAGGGCAGGGGACATGAAGCTAAGGAGAGGGGATGCATGAGGGGCCGGAGAGCCAAGGTTGGGTACATGAGGGGCCTGAGAAGATGAGTGGGATCACTGAGGTACATAGGGGGATGGATAGGGGCCTGTAGAATTGGGGCAAGAGTTGCACAGGGAGCTAGGGGATCTCCTGGCCTGGTCAGGTATGTGGAGAGCCCAGGGACGGGGAGAGTTGTGGGGCATGGGAGCTTGAGGACACTGGGGTGCTAGGGAGGTAGCATTGGGTGGAGGCTACAGGGAAGGAGAGGGAATCCTGCATCCTGGGGGCCATGCGGGTGTATGGGGTAGGGAGCCTGGGGGTATATTTAGGAGCCGGGTACATCACTGCTGAGCGGGGAGCCAGGAGGCAGCCGCCCGCCGCCCCCCAAATCTTGGCGCCCTAGGCAACCGCCTAGGGTCGCCTGATGGGCCCGCTGGCCCTGGGTGGGGGGTAATAGGAGCCTATATAAGAAAAAGACCCAAAAATCGGGACTGTCCCTATAAAATCGGGACATCTGGTCACCCTATCAGTCATTAAACACTGACTTAGGTTACTAAATTCTCCCTCAGCCAACTCTCACCCTGGTTTTGCTTTTTCACAAAATTAACCCTTTCTATATTTTCTTGTAATCTAACTTTCCAATAAAGCTTGAAAGATCCCATACAGTTGTCCAATGGTTGAGATAGACGGTTTTTGTATTTTGTTTGCAACCAGCATTTCTCAATAATATTTCCAAAGTTTGTAATGTAAGTACATTTTTTAAACCTCTTTCAAAGCCATCCGGAGCATTTTCATGGTAGATGACCAGATATCAAGGTGTGAAATAAGATGTACAGTAGAAGGAAGACAGATTGGCAAAAGGCAGCTATAACATTAAATGGTTTATTTCATAACATTTTGAGCTAACACTCTTCTGAACTACATTCTGCTTTTGATGTGCATGTAACTCCAGTTAATATTATTGGGAGTCATGAGAACATCCAGAGCAGCAATATGCCCCTTAAACTCCTGGTGCAACCTTCATTGTCTACTTCTCTAAATTTGCATAAGCAATTAACATCTCATTAATTCTTCATTAGAAACATTGCTGTGCATGAGGGATGGGGGGAAAAAATCAGTACCTCAGTGGGAGCTGAGGTCACAAATGAAAATGAATTTGGTGGTTTCATCATAGTTCTGATTTGAAATAATAATAAACACCCACACAGTTTGGCACACCTCAACACATCAGGCAGCCTCTACACAAGGGATACAAGGTGGGTGAGGTAATAGCTTCTATTGGCCTATTTGGGAGAGACAAGCTTTCGAGCTTCCTCAGAGCTCTTCTTCAGGTCTGGAGAACAGCTCTGTATAAGCTCTAAAGATTCTCTCTCTCTCACCAACAGAAGCTGGTCCAATAAAAGACATTACCTCACCCACCTTGTCTCTAATATCCTGCTATCAACACAGCTACAACAACTCTACATAAGAGAGGCGTAGGCTTGTAATAACAGGGAACGTTTCTGGTGAAGAATGAGGTACATCGACACACGTAGGTTGGGGGAAGCTTGCATGGCACCTGCTGGTGATGTGACATGCTCAAATCACGAGCTTTACTCTTTGCTATCAGAAAATCGCTCGAGTAGTCTATATGAAGTCAATTAAAGTACCACATTCAGTCAGATTTTTGTTTGTCTTCTTGAAGGCATGAAGCATGAACCTTCTAACATAGGTTCTTATTCTGCCCCCATCACCATAGTACCTGAGCACATTCCAGTAGCTCATTAAGTGAGCAGACTAACATCTGACATATGTGATTCATTGCCTTTCTCATTGTCTCCCTGGGGGTCGGGCATGAGGAGGAGGGAATGGTGGGGGTAGTGGAGAGGTTTGGTAGGGTTTTATTTTGGTTTTGTGTTTTTAAGGTATTTATATCAGAAAATGCAGGTTGAAAATGTGCACCTTGCATTTGGAGCAGAATGTGGTGAGGTTTATGATGGTCCTTAGTTTCTGGGGGAGTTCATTTCACTGCCTCAGACTGGGCCCCAAGAAAACCATCTCCAGCACAAGGGAAAGAGCTTTACTCCTGTGGTAGGAAGTTCCATTGTACCTGAGGAGTGGAGTTGTCGACTGTGGTCTGCACTCCCGAGGAAATCTTTAGGTAATCCTGAGCCCAGACCATTGAGCACCTTGAAGAAAAAGGACAGAGACCTTGAATCTGAACTGCTATCCTATGGGAGGCCAACCTAGAGCATGAAGGGCAAGTTTGATGTGCTCATAATAATCCATGTATCACTGATCAGATCTGCTGTACACTCAGACTGCTATGAGGGAATTGAAACACTGACTCCCATATGCCCTTAGCTCGCTGGGGCTGGTCAAAGTTTAAGCGCCATCCCTAGCTTTAAGCCTCCAGGATGTGATCCAGGGGCAGATGTGTCTGACACCCTTCTTGGCAGTCAGGACTCTGTGGTCCAAATGCCGAGGCCCTGAAGGAAGGTCTATCTTTCCCAAGCTTTGCCAGCAGTCTTGCACATTCCTCCGAATCCCGCCAAAGGTGTGAGAATTCAGTTTACCTCTGAAGGGGTGCATGGTGGTGGAAGCAACTAGACACAAGGTTAGCAAAAGGTTTCTAACTCACTAACTCTTAAGCATTAAAGCACAAGAGGGAGCAGATTATGTGGGAAAAAACATACACCCTAAACATAATGTCCCTTCAGCTTCAGCTGGTGAAAGTGGCGAAGAAGACCAGATCAGAGTAGAGCAGCACCTGCCCTTTTATAACCCTCCAGTCTCTTATGTCACTTAACCTGCAGATCAGCATCAACAGGTAACCATAGACCCACAACAGAAGATTCCATTGCCCAGGCAACTTCTCCCCTGATAAACAAGTTCTTCTGGATAGGAGCCAACCTACTGGAGAGGGTGGTTCCACTTCAAAGGGAGAACACTCAAAGTTAACGACCGACCCTCTATTGTTATCCCTGTGCCACTATCCTTGGAATGCCTGTCCACCTTGGAAGTAAAAGGGCAAGAGAGAAGTCAAACAACATCCATATTCAAAATGAGGTCTGCAGTCTGACACAGATACATAAAAGAGTGCCCAGCATCAAACAGAATTCATAAGCTGTACATAGATTCCCCAAATTGTTACACTATGTCATGAGAAGACAGACTGCAATTTTCTGTGCTAGTTGGAGTTTTCTAAGGGCTGCCGGCTTCATAATCAGTATACTGCATTGCTGTAGTCAAGATGGGAGGTGATGAAGGCATGTTTAACTGAGTTCAGGTCATCAGGTTGGATGGGACAGAATCACTTTCAGCCAGACATTGTAGAAACCATTCCTTTGTATTAGAAAATCTCCACTTCTTTCACAATCTAACAAGATTCAAACTTGCAGGTCAGACAACAGCCTGATTATTAATAGGAAAATGTAACTACAGGTCTCTTGCGTCTTACGCGCATTTAACATGCGCGATTTCAGCTTTGCGCGGTCGGCAAAACTAGAAAAAAAAAACTATTTAAAAACGGAATCGGTACTGCAGATGATTCCGTCCGCCATTCAACTCAATGGCGTTTCAGTATACGCGGTTTTCGCTTTACGTGCGCAGCGCAAAACGGAACCCCCGCGTAAGACAAGAGAGACCTGTATACAGTTTTAGGTGTGTATAAAATAGAAGTGTGCATTTGTGGCACTCCACCACTTGTTTTCACTCTTATTCTTTCTTGTAGCACATCTTTTGTTTTCTTTTGCAGGAACAGCTTCTAAACATAACACTACAGCTCTAAATACTCCCAAGGGGATTGAACAAGTTATACATTCACTTCCCAGTGTCTTTTATTTCATTATCAGAATCAAAAGATACAGTTTTTTGTTTATAACCGTTTTCGTACACACGTTCTTCTAGCACCTACTTCTTACATTACTAAAATTCTTCCTAGTTCATTTGGGATCTCACTGTATCTTCAGTTCAGTAGAGAAAGAAGCTTAGGTGTCGGGTTTGTAACAACTTTAGTGGGTCTCGGGGGTTAGGAGGCAAAGCACCTAGTAGAAATTTAAGGAACAGATACTTCTATGCTTGGGGAGTGAATCCCCAAGGTAAGCATGACATGATGGAGGGGTGGCCAGGCCAAATTTGAGTGGCATTGTGACCCTGTGCACCCAGTTGCAATGACTCTCAAATTTGGCCTTCCCACCCATCCATCCAGCATGACGGGGTATGCAGCTAGGCAGGTAACATGGGTCCCCTTCTTAGCAAATTTTTGCTTGTTCCCGTGGCTAAAGCATTGGTGGGAGTAGGCCCACTTTCCAGAATATTGTGGGGTGCAGGCTCCATGGGCCCATAAAGCCTAGCACCTATTGGTTATGGGGTCAGTTTCAGTGCAGGGTTTCTGTCAGCACAAACCAAAGCATAGGACCCTAGGGGTGGAAGTCCAGCAGGGATGCAGGAAGTGACCTATTTTCCAGGAGGAAAAGGGAGAATAATTAAAGTGCCAGCTAGCCCAAAAGGTGGACAGCATTGGTTAGGTAGAGGGAGAGGGGTGGCACATTTGAAATTGCCTGTCATAATTTATGAGCTCCTTTTTAACCCAAATGGCTAGTCAAACTTCAGCGCCCTGGGGATGTTCCGGTTGCAAATAGAAATTGATGGAATCTAGTATTTTATTTGATGCAAGACGACCCAAGAACAAAAGGAGCAGTTTTTCTTAGCTTACAGCCTAAGCCTCTTTAGCCAACACCAGACCCACAACCTAGGCAGAGGGATAACTCAGTGGTTTGAGCATTGGCCTGCTAAGCCGAGGGTTGTGAGTTCAATCCTGGAGGGGTCCATTTAGGGATCTGGGGTAAAAAATCTGTCAGAGACAGTACTTGGTCCTGCTAGTAAAGGCAGCAGACTGGACTTGATGACCTTTCAAGGTCCTTCCAGTTCTGTGAGATAGGCATATCTCCATACATTATAGAGCTCTGTAGTTTTTCCCAGGATCACATTGTGCTCAATGGCTACTGCTTGGCTTTCTTGTTTTTGACCTCTGCCTCTCTCTGTTTTCAGTATCTGTGTGTTCTGCCGTCACACCCACACACACCCCACAGCAAAAGACCTCTGTCCATTCAGATCAAACTCCGGGGCAGGTTGATAACCCCCTTTTGTCTTAGGTGGGGGTGTTTGATTAACTCATTCTTACAGTTATGTTAACTGGAGGGTGTACTCTCACCCAGTCTTAGTCCGGTTTTAACTCAACCCATCACAATGTTTCACCCAGCTCATAATAGTGCTTGACTGGGTAGTGCGTTTACTATTTGCATACACTGAGCTAATTCACAGCTTTCTGAGTGAGTTGTCAGAACGGCTTTAACCAGGCTCAATGGACTCAGGAGTCCCTGAAGGAAAGTGGGGAAACTGAGGCAGAGATTGTTGGGGAGGAGACACATCCAAACTCCAGAGCTTGGGGTATGGGGTAAGCTAGGCCTACCATTGACTACAGGTGCTCCGCTTTGCTCCTGCTGCTAAGACAGAAAAAAGATTTGTTTGGAGAAAGCAGTTTTGGGTTACTGCTGGTCCCTCCTGGTCAGAGTTCCTAAAGAGAAGACTTGTAGGTGCTGAACTCAGGCTACGTCTAGACTGCGAGCTGGGTGGGTGACTCCCATAGACATACTTGTTCTAGCTCTTATCTGAGCTAGCACACTAAAAATAGTCCCAGTAGCACATGGAGTGGCAGCACCATGCTCGCTGCCCCAATACAAACCTTTCTGAACCCCATGCAAACACATATGCCTAACTTTATACAGGAGTCTACGGGACCACTAACATGCCTACAATTAAGCACATGCATTAGTATCTCCAGGCTCAGGACCAAAAGCCGCTCACAACCCAGAGGAAAACCTCAAGGGAGGATAGTGGTTGCTGTACCTCCTGCCCTGGCACTATTTGAATCACCCAAATTCACAGGTGTATAAACTGGCATAGGGAGGTGAATGTTGGTCAACCTGTCCTTCAGAATCTTCCTTTTATAATGCAAGTTTACTCCTCAGCTGTCAAACCTGCAATGAGCGAGATAAAGGTATATCATATGGTTATCAGCAGTGCAGAAAGTTTTGCAGAGTGACAGTCTGTGGGCTTGGAGTCATTTGACTCCTCTTTGGCTCTGTGTAATTTCTAAACACTAATTTCTACATTTCAGTGTGACTCAGAAATCTGTGAAGAATTGGCAGCTACAGCAGACTTCAAATACCCACACGCACTGATCAGAAGTGTGTCCTTGGAAATTGCTTTATTAAGATTTTAATTTAATGTATTATTTTTAGCTTATAGAATAATTTAACGCATTGTGGATAACAAGAAGACTTTCAAACTTGCTTGTCTATCAGGATGTCTTATTAGCCTGGCAAAGAAATTAATACGTTACAAAAATGCATTGCTTTTTTTCATTTTAATCCCAAGGACCTGATTTTGATCTTGCTCGCACCAGCTGCAAATCAAGAGACGCTCCACTGAAGAGGCTGGAGGTCAAAGCTTGCTCAGCAGAAGTGGAGACCATCTGCAGCAAAGATAACACCCTAGTGTGCCAGAAGAGAAGTCAGGAAATGGAAATATGAACAATAAAGTCTTTTAAACATAGGGCCGGGACCTGTGTCATGGAGCGTCTGCTTGCCAAATGGTGATGAGGTGACTCTTAATGGCAAGGGCATCATAACAGGCCCGATTAAAACGTTCTAGTGGCAGACAGAGCCAAGGAGGGGCTTACAAAGGTAAAATGTGGGCTTTGACGGGCATAACTGATGAGGAAGTTTGCCTTCAGTTCTGTATTGGAGAACTCGTTAATATTTGCACTAGGAGCTGACTTTGCCTTTATGCACATCAAAGAGGATGTTCTGATAGCCGTCCTCATTTCTGACTTTATAAAGCACAATGAGCCAAACTGATCCATGAGGTGGGCCAGCTGAAGTCGAGAGAGTTACAGGGATTTGGCCCATTACTTTTCAGTTGATAAATGGAACTGGAGGCACCGACCTTGCGGCAGACAGGTTTTCTGTTGCTTGATATAAAAAGGCACCAGGTCACTACTTGAAGACAGTGATTATTTTCACAACAGCCCCTCTATTTCTTTGACACCCCAGATATTTTCCTCTTTTGCTGTGTGCATCTGCATTTCTGATTGAGTCTTAGCAAGTCAGAGACTTGCTGTAGCATTCTGCTGAAAGTGAATTTAATTCTGGGAGTGAGCAAAATCTCTCCTGTGAAGATTCATCCCACAGCCTTGCATCTTATTGTAAAATAACTGTCAGCTTGTGGAAAGAAATACCATAGAGTGCTGTGACCATCTGATATAGGGCACAGCCTTCTTTGGAAAGCAGATTTCAGCTGATGTGTTTCTTTATTCTCATATTTAGGATCAGAGATAGGGTGGCAATATATTTAGTTCTGTTTATATCTTTAAATCTATTGCAAGGCTAAGAGAAAACAATAAGAATTTATACGAGATTGATAAAATGTAGTCCTCTGTATTTTGGGTCAACTGCTATGAATTCATCTATTGGTTTCAATAGGGTTACTCACAACATGTAAACCTACATATTGTGCATAAATCTTTTCAGGACTGACCGTTTGACCAGGAAACTGTATTATGCACAGTTCTGTGCAAATGCTAGAGAGCAATTAAATAATCTCTGCATTTTCATTCCACCTGATCTTGAGATAATTGATGCACTGACCAATATTACAAGTGACTTTAACATACAGTGACACTCTATTTACTAAAATACTTGTATTTTATTTGAAAAATAATTGTTCTTAAGAAACTTAAATTACAACCCACTACTTTTTAGTAGAAAGTGAGTATGATTTATTCTGTTCTATTTAAACTTTGCAAGTAAAATTCTCTGTCATTTTTAATTATAAGACCCTCCTCTCTTAAGAGAACAATTTCTCTAGGTCCCCACCCCCCACACCCCCCCCCATATCTAAATAAGACACCAATGCTCCAAGGGGTGGCAAATGGAAATTTCATTTTCTTTTGTTCCAGCTCATTATGTTTATTAGACCTCAAGGGGCCCCAAACCTGCACAAACCTGCAAAAAACACTTATGTAGGTGGTTAACTTTCCCTCTGAAACATCTGGCACTGGCCATTTTTGGAATATAAGATAGTGGGCTAGATGGACTTTTGGTCTAATCCAGCATGGCCATTCTTATGTCCTTATGTAACTTTATTCAGGCAAGTAGTCCCACATGTAGTTCATTAAAATGGTACAGATCTTTAACATCATGTTTGCTTTCCTCAGTGGTACAGAAATGTCTCGATGTTTGAGTGTTCTTGATGCCTGGTTTGCAACAACTGTGGCTCCCAGGAGGTTCTACCACTGTAGAGTCTAATATAAACTCTCTGTATGGAGTAATTCTTGAGGGGATTCCATCCTGCATAGCACAAACTATCAGTATAAAAAGAATCAGAGGTGCCTTTGGGCGCATATGTTATAATCATAGAATCATAGAATCTCAGGGTTGGAAGGGACCTCAGGAGGTCATCTAGTCCAACCCCCTGGTCAAAGCAGGACCAACCCCAACTAGATCATCCCAGCCAGGGCTTTGTCAAGCCTGACCTTAAAAACCTCTAAGGAAGGAGATTCCACCACCTCCCTAGGTAACCCATTCCAGTGCTTCACCACCCTACTAGTGAAAAAGTTTTTCCTAATATCCAACCTAAACCTCCCCCTCTGCAACTTGAGACCATTACTCCTTGTTCTGTCATCTTCTACCACTGAGAACAGTCTAGATCCATCCTCTTTGGAACCCCCTTTTAGGTAGTTGAAAGCAGCTATCAAATCCCCCCTCATTCTTCTCTTCTGCAGGCTAAACAATCCCAGTTCCCTCAGCCTCTCCTCATAAGTCATGTGCTCCAGCCCCCTAATCATTTTTGTTGCCCTCCGTTGGACTCTTTCCAATTTATCCACATCCTTCTTGTAGTGTGGGGCCCAAAACTGGACACAGTACTCCAAATGAGGCCTCACCAGTGCCGAATAGAGGGGAATAATCACGTCCCTCGATCTGCTGGAAATGCCCCTACTTATACAGCCCAAAATGCCGTTAGCCTTCTTGGCAACAAGAGCACACTGTTGACTCATATTCAGCTTTTCGTCCACCATAACCCCTAGGTCCTTTTCTGCAGAACTGCTGCCCAGCCATTCGGTCCCTAGTCTGTAGCAGTGCATGGGATTCTTCCGTCCTAAGTGCAGGACTCTGCACTTGTCCTTGTTGAACCTCATCAGATTTCTTTTGGTCCAATCCTCTAATTTGTCTAGGTCCCTCTGTATCCTATCCCTACCCTCCAGTGTATCAACCACTCCTCCCAATTTAGTGTCATCTGCAAACTTGCTAAGGGTGCAGTCCACACCATCCTCCAGATCGTTGATGAAGATATTGAACAAAACCGGCCCCAGCACCGACCCTTGGGGCACTCCACTTGATACCGGCTGCCAACTAGACATGGAGCCATTGATCACTACCCGTTGAGCACGACCATCCAGCCAGTTTTCTATCCACCTTACCGTCCATTCATCCAGCCCATACTTCTTTAACTTGCTGGCAAGAATACTGTGGGAGACTGTATCAAAAGCTTTGCTAAAGTCAAGAAATAGCACATCCACTGCTTTCCCCTCATCCACAGAGCCAGTTATCTCATCATAGAAGGCAATTAGGTTAGTCAGGCATGACTTGCCCTTGGTGAATCCATGCTGACTGTTCCTGATCACTTTCCCCTCCTTTAAGTGGTTCAGAATTGATTCATTGAGGATCTGTTCCATGCATATAATGTATAATGCAGTTACTGTGCAACCAAATATATTAACCCTTTCATCTGCACAGTCATAATTCCAAACTTCTTTTGTCCATAAGGTTTAACTAGTGTTCCACCTGAGCTTGAGATAATTGATGCACTGACCAATATTACAAGTGTGTTTACAATATAACTAGTGTGTTTGAAGCAACATATTATAATTACTTCCCTTCCTCCCTCCCTGCCCAATAAACATAAATTAAGGCTTTTACACCTTACCTCCCAAGCTACTATAAAATGCTTTTGTTTTTGAGCACAGCAGGACAAAAACAATGTTGCATGATTCAGAAGCCCTGGGACATATTTCTTTATTTGGATGCAGTTAAACGTAAATGGTTTGTTCTGCTTTTTATCAAAAGCATCTATGAAATATGTATAAAGGCAGCAATCTTTGCCTACTCATTTATTCACTTTGAATAAACTATGCGGAATTATACTGAACTTTAGTTTATTCCTGCTCCAGATAAGGTGGATAAATAGTGAGTTCTCAGGACATGCATTGCTACATGCTGTATTAGTCTGTGTTTCTTTAATCTGCCTGCAGAGAAGAGGTGCTGGATTCTTAATGGTTCAATTACCAATACTTTCTGCTAATAAATCTGCAACTTTGTGGGATACAGATTAAAACCCATCAGTTTTGTCACTGGGCCAATCCAGCTCCTATGAAGTCAATGGGAATTTTGCCATTGATTCAAGGGGAGTAGATTAGGGTTTAGAGTCTTTTTTTGACCATCATGCTGTGAATCCATGCTGTGTTGGTAATCACAATCTAATCTAAAATGTGAACATCCCTAGGAGCACATGCCACCATCAGTTTGCTGAAGCCATGAATGTGTGGAAAGAATAAGTTGCCTGAGAAACACATTTTTGATACCTCAGTCAGCAAATCTGCCTTGGGACTTCTCTTTGGTTTTTCCCAGTCAGAGAAATACAATTGCAATGGAATGCTGGAAGCAAACAACAGAGATACACTGCTACTGGATGTATTAAAAATTTACCCAAGCTATTAAAAACAGTAAATGTAATCCATATTTCTTCAAGAAACTGAAGGCCCAACTTACAGAAATGCTGGTGTGAAGTTACTATAGCCATGGAACAATATTGCATCTAATTTTTGCCCACGCTTATGGAGACTGCACACACAAATCATGTTTGCATGTACAAAGGGCAAGTTATACATTTCATTGATGAACACCTTTTCCCTCATGATGTTCAAAATCCATTGTTGAGCTCCCGCAAATCAGCTATAATGGTTTATTTTGCAAGTCCTTGAAAATTATATTCATGCAATAATATGCATTTCAGTGTCTGTACAGAGTAAGTACATGTTGCGATGAAAATTTGTTGAGATCTTCTAAACTGTCATGAGGGGTTTTTTTCTGTTTGCGTCTGTTTGTGTAATTTAAACTGACATTAAAAAGAAATGAAACAAAAGACAAAATCTCACACACAATTAGTTATAATGTTCTACGGTAGTTTTTAGTGTCATTTATCCTTTGGGAAAGCAGTAATGTGTGTTCAACAACTCTTTCATTCATGATTCAGATAGATCCAGTGGGATGGTTTTCATATTTTGATACAAAGCAAACAGCTCATGTATTGCAGGGAGAATCAATGGGCAGAAACTATTTTCTAAAGACTGTCAGTTGCGGTTGCTTGTAGAGGTGATTGCTAGTGGTCTCAGTGATAATTAAACTTACCAGTGTTCAATAAACCAAGTTTATAGCTCTTCTGGAAATGGCATTTTTGGCTCTGCAACATTCACATAAATATCTGAAGTATCCTTTTCTGGATACTTTCCTATGACAACAGATAAACATTTTGCTTCTCATTAAACCTCACAAGGTTGGCACTTGTGATATCAGGGACCTGATTTCCTACAAAATGCAATTTCAGCATCACTTTTTAGTTGGGTAGGTGTACATTATATGGCTAAGTGAGTCTGCTCTTCCTGTATCACCGTTCAAGCTGTCATCCTCTTTTTGTCCTGTACATTTTTTTCCTTTGCTTGCATTCAGGAAACCAGTCTCAATGGAAGTAGAGATAAGAATGCAGCAGGCAGGTGGAGAGTAGCTTTGATTGAATCCCGTCTAACTGTTTTCCAACTTCAAAACAGACTGACCATTTAATGAAATTGGGAGAAGGTGGGACGAGAACCCAGGAGCTAAGGAGATAAACAAAACACCAGAGATTTCTCAGGAAAAGCTTCCATGTCACCTCCATTTTTAAATTTTCTTTAAACGCATACCTTGACTCCCACTCTCTACTTGCTCTCAGTGATCTGCTCTGCCGGGCCAGCCTTATCTTTCAGCCCTTTGAGGGGCATTAAGCCATTCAGAACTGAGGGAGTTTGAGTCCATGTTGGTGTGACAGAGAAGTGATTAGATCAATAGAAGTGAGCCTACCCAGTGGATAAGACCCTAGCCTAGTATTTAGGAGATACAGGTTCAGGTCCCTGCTCCACCACAGACATGTGACCTTGGGAAAGTCACTTAGTCTGGACTTAAGTTTCCCATGGGGAAAACAGCACTTCCTGACCACACGGGTATTATGAGGAGAAATAGATGAAAGATTGCAAGGTACTTATATCATACGGTAATGTGTATATATACACACACCCCTAAAATAAGCAGGTAGTATTTTAAAAGCCATGAGCAGGAGTGTGAAAGGAAGCACAAATTAAAATCTTCACCACAATCCTAGACCTTCACATGTACATTTGAATGTAGCCTCTGCGTAAATTGCACCAGCTTAGACATCCTTGCTATCTCTATTGGATGTTTCTGATATCTCTTTGAACATATTAACTTACACTGCCATAGACTCCCTTTGCACTACAAATTACATCAGTGTGTGATACAGTCACCAGTTTGGGTCACCACATAGACAGACCCTATGTAGTAAAATACAGGCTGTGATTGTCTGGGAGCTAGAAAGCCAAAGAGCTCCAGCATCTGTGTGTATCCAGCATCCCAAATGAAGAACACCTTTGTATCCACTACACATGATTCCTAGCCCTTCTCTATAAGTGGGACGTAACATGACTTATAAACCTTTGCCTATAACCTCGGATTTTGGCATACTGAGAGTAGGAGCTCAAGCCATATTTCAGATGCTAATAACATGCCAAGAGGTAATGGGAAAGGGAGGTTTCCTTAGCAACAGTCACCATAGGAAACCCTTTAAGGTTGTTTTTCCTGACTAATGTGATTCTGTTTCCCCACCATCACCATCACCTTTCCCCAGTGATTTATACAGGTGAATTCGATATAAAGTTTTGACATGAACTTACAAAATAAAAGGAGCAGGAACACAGGTGCATTAAGGCTGAATGCAAATGATTATTTTATGAATATCTGGGCATATCTCTGGTCCAAATGATAACTTTATTCAAATCAACCTTCATGTACCAAAACAGAGAATGATTTTACAGACGTGGCATAAAAAAAATGCCAAGAAGTACCAAGGCGGGTGATAACCCCTTGATAGGAATGAGCCTGGTTATTGTTATTTATTTATCTGTCACATTATGATAATTAAACAGCCGGGTTATGAATCGTTAAACTAGTGTGTGTTGGTTGATGATATTGTAGGTTTAGCTGAAATTCATGCCCTGCTCCACTTTTCATAATAATCTAATAATGAAGCATCAATTATCACAGATTTGAAAGGGTAGCATGGAAAATGTCATAGTCTTGGTAATGTCTCCAGTAATATTTTATTTTCTCTCTAATTACAGCCAGAAAGCAACTCCAGCCAATATATCTGCAGTAGAGAGTTCTAATTTGTAGCTGGAGGTATAATAGATTATGGCACAAATCATTAATCAATAGACTTCCTACAATAAGTTATTTCTTCTGATCCTAAGCAAAAAATGAATTTGATTATTTTTCAGTGGGAGGCCTGGTAATAAAATATCCTCTACCAATATTTAATGCAAAGATTTCCTTTTACCTGTGTACTTGTTATGATGGAATATCACTGAAATAGGCTGTTTTCATGAATAATGTTTTAAGAATCGGCAAACCAGCATTGTGGGGTGAAAATGCCAGTTTATGAAGAACCCCTTTCAAAGAGGTGGGGGGAGGGGGTGGAAAGGGCTTGGCATGAAAAGCATTGACAGCAAGACACAACTCATTCTGGAGAAGCTGCTTCCCATCATGAAGTGTTATGCCAGTCAGAAGAAAAACCTACTAGACTTGGGTGAAAGGTGCACCTGTGGAGCAGAAGGAGCTAGCTTCTCCTTCAAGGATCTATTGACGTCAAGAGCTCTATCCCCGTTCTGCTCCCCTCTCCACTGCAGTAGATTATAATTTATTTTAACCAATGCAATTGATGGCTGGTGGGCTCTACTAGCACTGTCTGTGTCCCAGTGGCCATTGCAGTATTTACGTTTCCTTTGCAAACTTTTCTTGCTGATGTGTGGATAACCCTCTCCATTCTGAATGTGATTCAGTGCAGTGCTAAATCTGAAGACAAACAGAATGAGGCAATAGATCTAGGGCCAAGACAGAGCCCCTTGGATGGGGACAGAACATTGGCAGAAGTACCATGGTTTTGCTAGTTCCCCAGAGGGATTCTTTATGGTGGACTTTGGGGTGATAGGGAAAGGCTGAGGCGGTTCTTTCAGTACACCCTCCTCCCCAACTCAGCTGCACTCCAGATTTGCAGTTCCCCAGCTCAGCAGCTCAGTGTTTGTTGGATACAGCTCTGGACTGAAAATTGCCGTTTCGGGGGGAGAATCAGGCCTTTACATGACTGGAGTACTTACATTCTGTAGAGCGTGTCTTTGTTGTGTTTAACTTTCACCATCTATGCTGACTAAGGTAAGCTTCTTCTTCTGCATAAGTAGACCGTATAACTCTCGAATTAAACCTGTCCCTGACACAAGAGGCTTTACTAAATGACCAGGTCTTTGTTGTTGTTGACAATAGTTTCTCTGAAGCAGACTTATCAAGAGGCACAAGTCGATTCAAGATTCACTTTTTCAAGTGCCTAGAATTAAGGTCTGAGAGCTTTCAAAGGTCAGTCATGATTATTGACTGCTTCATAATAGTACTAAAAGCCTTTTCATAGCAAAAGCACTTGATCACTGAAAAATATTGATTCAGACACCAGCAAATACCACTATGTAGGGCATGAAGAAAATTGCGTAAAGAAAGGTAAGTTAAGAAACACAGAGGACAATTCATAAATGTTATTTACAGTTGGCTGTAAAATAAAGGGATACCTAGCTGTTACAAAATTGCTTGCTGCACAAACAACTGCTACATTATGTTGGTTTTTAAAATATAAATATGTTTTCATTTTTTCTCAGTGGGGTTTCCCTTCCTTATCTGTTCCTACTCAAAGAGGCTATTTCCTGACTTGTGGCATCTGCGGTTTTCATGCCCAGACAGTACAGATCTCTTGGTACCCATTTCTAAACAAAACCCCAGCTTTTATACCACTCCCAGTGCTGGGCACATGCTGGTAGAGATTCAAATAGCATGCCAGCACTTTTTTGTTCAAGCATTTGCTACTGAGAGAGGCTATCATGTTTCTGTTGTGATAGTGTATTTTCTTTATTTAAAAACTATGCACATATTATTTAGGTTGAATGAATAATGTTCTGTGCAAGCCTATTGTTCCAAGTCAAAAATGAGCCCTCTAGAGTAGAAATTGCAGAGAACCATGGCAAATGGCGAATCCATAGACCTCAAATCACTACTGCCCATCAGATTTACTATTTGGCTGACATAACTGAGTTCTCTGCTTCAAAAAGGGGGCCATTTAAATGTGGTTTTGGATAGCAGCACTGATAGAGAATGTGCCAAGCTATCCTCCAAGGAACAAAATGCACAATAATTATTGATAACATGAGACGTGGAAAATGGTTAATCCAAGATTACGAGATTACAATCTCTAATGTTCCTAACATGGATTCAAGTATAGATATACATCTAAAAATCGTTGATGGTATGCAGGGAACAATTTAAGACATGCATTCTTTCACTGATGCCATGATCAGAGTGTGGATAATACTTATGTCTGTGTCACATCACGTTTTCAGGGGTTTATCTTGCTGTTTCAAGAACAGTGAGTGAGTTCATACATTCTGTAAAACAAAGTCCCAGGTTGGCAGTCTGGGAAAAAGAAAGGCTCTGTAGCATATATATTTTCCTACAAACAATGTATATTTTGAGAGACAGATGATTCCTTATTCCAGAGGGAAGGAAAATATAGGAAGATCCACTGAAACAGGCTGAAATCTACCAGGCTAGAAGTTTATCCTAAATGCCATTTTTGCCACCACTTTGTAATCGAGTAGAAGCCACCTGACTTACATGTGTCTGGGGCTCTCTGGGCAAGGCTAAGGGAAGAAGAGAACGTGTAGCTCTGGGGAGACATTTTATGTAGCAGTATCCCTTGGAAAACCCAAAGGAAATAGCATTAATTCCCATGCATTCCCACTCTGTACTGGCTCCTTCATACCAAACCTGAATAGGTTTGACAGCACAAATATTCATTGGCAGTATTCCTCTATATAGAGTAGTGCTGCCAGCAAGGATGTGGTGGTATCAGCATGGAAGAGATGATCCTCACATAAATCTTCCAGCTGTCTTCTTCCCCTCCCCACACAGAATTACCTTGGGAGTGGGACAGGTAGAAGGGAAGGGATATATTTTCGGGCAGATGCCACAACAGATAATCAAGAGGAACAATAGACGTTTGATGGATGAAGATGATCATGTCAGGAGACAGAATGCATAACCAGAAGGAGCAGCAAGAGGGTACAGAACAATGCTGCCAGGGAAGAACATCAAGAGGATATTGGAATCCTGCAGGCAAACGGAAATGGTCAGATTCTGAATGGGATCTGCATGCTAGCACCATGTCATCCTCGCGGATTTGCATGCCAAGCCTCAATATGAGTCCAAAATGGCAACCATGGACCCAATCTGGAGCCATGCATTCACCCACAACCCTCATGGAAATCAAGGGAATGGAAAGAGCTTGGCCCTTCTCAAAACCAGACCTCATGTGAGTAAGACCTTTGAACAAACCAAAACAAAAAAACCCCCACTCTATTTAACATTCTTGAGAGAGGCTGGACTGACAGCTCCTGCAACTGGAATCCTCTGCATATCCACGGAATAGAGACAGCATGGGCAGCAATGAAGACATTGGCCATGGAGTGGTGCTACCCTACCAAAATGCCTCATTCTTGAACTCAAAGGAATGCCTTGAGGAGTAAGGTGAGTGGTTCAGCCTCTGTGCCCTTCTTAGTCTCTTTTTGTTAACACAATCAACAAGGATGCTGATCAGCATCAATACTTGCATTGGGCTCTTTGGTTTGGACCCGGTGCAAGCTGCTGTGCACAGGATTTTGGGGAATGATACTTGCTTCCATGACTAGCAACCCAAAACCATATAGGAGAGACTGGGGAGAGATTGTGAGAACTCCAAGTTGGCCCATAACAGCCTCCTGGTATAAGGTCTGATGGTTAGAAACAGCAACTTAATCCACACAAAAAAAGAAAAGAAAGGTAAAAGAGAATACATCCATTTTCATTGTGTTTTGGACAAAGTTTTCCATGAATCCATTAATACATAAAAACAATTTGCTGAATCAAGAAGTCAGCTGGCAAATTAGTGTAAATGCAAGAGTGGGAGGCATTAGAGGCATATTGCTGCTGATATGTAGATCAATGCCCGAAGAATGGATTATCTGGCAGCTGTGTCTTTGATAAGTAATTCTGTAATTCTAGGGTTTCTTCCACAGCCCCAGTGGTAAACAGCAACAAGAAATGTTATTACAACTCTCTGTATTAAAGGCTTTGTAAACAGTAAGATATGTTAAAAAACTAAATGCAAAGTTTGCCAAGTTTTACTCTGCAGCTTGTATAACACCTTGCCCCTTACTGAATTCTTTTTTTAATGAAAGACAATATCAGTATGAGAGAAATCAAAATAGGAGCTCTTCCATGTTGTGCTTGGCTTGCTTCATGTACTGATGATACTTGCTTGTCAACAGACTGTACTGTGTTCTGAGAACCTAATGCAATGACCTGCTATTCATTGGTCCCTTTATTAAGGTTCAGAAATGGAGCTAATGCATGTGGGCGGGGAGAACGTGCATGGACATTCATTTGAATTCACAGGTGAGTTTCAGTTCAGCTGTGTTCATGGCCTATTCGTGTCTGCTTTACAAACATTTGCGAGCTAATCTGAGGGACCTGATCCTGAGAAGTGCCAAGCCCCTGCTTAGAAATGATGAGCATCCTTAACCCTCCCTGGAGTCAATGGAAGTTGTGGGCAATCAGTCTCCTGCAGGAGATGCTCATCACGTCTCAAGTAGCAGCCCAAAAAGAGAAATTAACTGAAAGAAAAATTCAAAATTTATACTTCATTTTAAAATTGGCAGTCCATTCTGTGCGGTTACATATAGTGATTCCACTTTTAAAAATGCTACTGGTTTGACTGATTGCCAGGTCTATTGGTATTCCCCATTTTAAATAAAAGGAATCTTTATTAGATCATTCAAATGGAATGCAATTGCTGTAATTAATTCAGGGAAGTTCTCTCACCTGTGTTATAGAGGAGGTCAGGCTAGATGTTCACAACAGTCTCTTCTCTCTTTATAATCTATGAAAGTTATCTTGCTGTTGTTTCTTGTCTCTAATAAGGTGACATTCGTAGCAAACCAACATGCATGAACCACAGCATGAACTGAGAACTGCAGATATGCCAAATGAATATGCAAGTCCTAATTTGCACTACCTTATAAAATACATATCAGTTACAACATAAGTTTTAGAATGAATTTTGTATCAAAACGTTCAAAATTCACAGTCCAAATTCTGCAGGTCAAGAATTACTTGCCAAAGAAATTCATGATACTGTAATTTTGAATAAGGAATAAAATCAAAAGTTTCACATTCTGTCCATGAATAATTCACAAACAGACCCTCTCTCTCCCCAAAATGTAAATTCCTCCAATACATGCTTTGTTGTGAACTAATAACTCGGTGCTGTTCAAGGAAAAGCTCCAGAAATTCCTGAAATATCTAAAAAGTTGCACATGGACAAACTGGCAAGTGCTTTATGTCAGCAAAGATAAATTGTGTATTCCTGTGTACTTTTTAGAACTTGATTGCCCTCGTACAGTCATGTGTGAAAAGGACATAGGAAGGCAATGGAAGTTAAGTACTCTAAGAGAGATACTGGCCATTCATGCTGGAATCATGATATCTGCATTTAGTGTTGCTGTGCTTTATCCATATTTTATTTTTCAAGGGAAGATAATCTATCAAATGCTTAGACCTCGAGATCCTGATTTTCAGTTGTGTTTCAGTCTAGCCTGTGAGTGAACAAAATGTGTCCAAAACACTCTACAGGCACAAGTGGAAGATAAGGTCTGTCTTAATTTCAAAATGCAGATGATTCTTCCTATTTAAATATTGCACAATCACTTTAGTCTGCCATCCAGATGCAACCCAATCACACACACCCCTAAATAAAAGAGATCTTACCCTGAGCCAGCTGTTGAGCGACTTCATTAAAAGACACGCCCTGAGAAAGATGCTGAGAATAAGAGCGAAAACTTGGCCCCATTGAAATCCGGAGCAAAACTCCTATTGACTTTAATGAGGCCAGGATTACACATACAATAAACAGTGAAGCAGCAATGGTGGCAGCATCTAAATAGGTTTCTTCCCATTGATGAAGATGGGAAAAGCTCTCATAGCTTTCCCTCGGGTAGTGTATGTAGATAGCTCAGGGACTGCTGGCTTCTGCAAAATTCATGTTTACATGGGATAATGAATGTGTTCCTTTAAAAGTAAAATAATATTTGCATGTTAATATTTGTCACGCATTTATTAGGAAAAGATTAATCATGTAGAGCTTGCTTTTGAAAATGAGCCATTCTGCTCTTGGTTTCCATGCTGTTGAACTGAGCATATGTTTTCTGCTAGAGTAGACAGGTGGTACTGTTCTTTATTGAAAATAATTAACATAAGGGTCAAAATGGTTGAATGTTTCATTTTCCTCTTCCAAGTGTGAAATGCAATTAATTAAAAATAATAGGCAAGTGCTTGCTTTTTGTAAGTTATATATATATATTTTAAACCCAGTGGTTTACTGGAATTGTGCTGGACTACTCACGGATCACTTAGAAGATGAATACATACAATTTGGAGGGCTTTTGGCATCTGATATGGAACACACACAACGCTTTTACTAGGGATCATCTCTAGAACCTTCACAGTTAGGTTAAGTAACATGGACAGACTGAGTTTTCTGAATGACAGGTGGCCCCATTTTAAGAGCTATGGACCTAAAATCTTAATTGGTGAACTTGTATATTGGGAGAAATGCTCTTTATCTGGCCCTTTATGGATTCAGATAAGTGCGGTTAAAATCCTATCTGCTATGCATATCTTCCAGCAAATAGGGGGAACAGAAGTAAATATTTTCTTTAATCCATAAATACATAAGGCCTAAGGAGGAGATTTTCAGTCATGCTCCTAAATTCCCCTAAATTTTCAAAAGCCACCAGTGGTTTGGGTTACCTTTTCCTTTGAGTGACCAATTTGAGACACCTTAAAGGGGCCTGATTCTCAGAAAGAGCTGAGCACCCATCCTCTGCAAATCATGTCCTTTTAAGGTGTCTCAAGGTTGGCACCCAAAGATAGAGGCACCTAAAATCACTAGTTGCTTTTGAAAATGTAGGCACCTAACTTGCTTATGTGTTTTGAAATCCTCCCCAGGCATCTACATACCTCGAAAAAGTTGGCCTTTAGTGCTGATGTTTAAAAGATACTTGCATGGACCGAAGAAATTAGCTATTGCATGAAAATCATTTTCCAAATAAAGAAAATTATGACTACTGAATGCTAAATTTATTCTCTCTAAATCTCATTGTACCTCCTTTCTGCTAAAATAAAACTTTCCTTCCTGCAGTCAACCAGGAAATTCCCAACGAGCCAAAAGGAAATATAAAAACAAGGAGTCCGGAAGCACCTTAAAGACTAACAGATTTATTTGGGCATAAGCTTTCGTGAGTAAAAAACCCACTTTTTATGCCCCAATAAAAAAACCTACGAAAGCTTATGCCCAAATAAATGTGTTAGTCTTTAAGGTGCCCCCGGACTCCTCGTTGTTTTTGTGGATACAGACTAACACGGCTACCCCGCTGATAAAAGGAAATATTATTTTTCTGGGTGCTATGATAAGGAAACAAGCAAATAAACCAGTTGTGATAATGAGTAATAAGGAAAGCAGTAAAAGAACATTATAGCTTGGGTTTGTATTTACAAGGATTTTTATATTCTTTGATTTACAAAAACTTTAACGACAAAGCAGAAAGTAACTAAAATGCCCAGTTAATTATAGACTATTTTGAAATCTGAAACACTTTGGGATAATTCGCAGGCAGAACTGAAACAGTATTTTAAGTATACTCATGACTTTTAGCGCAGACAGAAATGAGATTAAGATCCCACTCAAAGGAATGAACACCAAATTTACTCAAGATTATTTACTTAGAAAAACATGAAAAACCCAGACTGCCAAATACAGAGAAGTCAATAACATGAAATTGATCAGATGGATAAACTTTTACTAGGAGCCATTTTAAAATCATCCTGACTGGGATTATTATTATTATTATTTTAAACGCTGTGATCATTTATATTTTGGACAGCCTGAAGCAAGATTTAGGCTGATACCTTCATAAAATAAATTGTTAACGGTGTCAGAAACTAAACATCAGTATAATGTACAACATGATACCGATACTAAAGCAGTCACTAAAACAATTAATTATTTCCATGCCTCTGTAGGTTTTCAACTGACTTCTTTAAAAATGTGCTATTAGTGCCACCATTCTTAAAATTTATTTCCCATTATAAAGTCTAATTTTAGGGATTTATTTCAAGCTATTTTAAACTCAGCATATAAACTGTCAATCCAGAAAGCAGTTTTATTAAATTATAAAAATGACTTAAATTGTTCAATAATTTTGGAGTTAGAAAGGCTTCAAAAATAAAGCCATTTTCATCCAATTAGGGTGTTTTTTTTCTTCCTAAACCTGGAATCTTAATTATTTAATAAAAACATGTACTTTTTAAAAATAAAAATTATCTTGCTGTTATGAAGGAGATTAAACCCAGGGTTATTGACCTCATTTAAATTGCTGGTATTTAGTCTTGGCTACTGTGGGCCATAGGCTACTGTCAACAAGCCAGATCCTGAGGTCCTTGCTCAGTTTTAACTCACTGCAGAACTTCAACTGACTTCAGTGGATCTGGTGCACATAGTTCTGAGGGCACTAGTTGGGTCTAAGCATACTCACGGGGAGTCAGGCATAGCTCTATGTCTAAGGCTTGCCAAGGGACACCCTTTCTCCGGCCCTCCCTGGAGATATAGGGGACATTAATTACTTTATCACCAAATCAGGGAGTCTCTGCTAGAGGGCCTTGCTCCCACTCCACATTCCCTCCTCTCACATGGCCCCGGACCCTGTGGAGCCCCTTCCTCAGGGTCTGGGAAGACTGTACCATGCAGGCAAAGAGCCCCATTCTGGAAGGGAGGACTGAGGTTCATAAGTGTGCACAGATTTTGGGGGCATGCTTTGCCCCTTTGCCACCACCATAAAAAGCCTGTGCTCGTTCACCATGCTTACCAGTAAGCTGAGTGTGTCAGCGCTGACACATGTACACAGCAGTCCCGTAGCAGAGTATTTCTGTGCATGAGGTATAAAGCAAAACCAAGCCATCACTGGGAGTAACACATTCTTAGAAACAAGAGAGAACGAGATCCCCCTTCCCATTTGGAATCTGGAGTTCTACAGGTGCAGGGCAATTTGTTGCACTAGAGTCAGGGCCGGCTCTGGCTCTTTTGCCTGGGGCGGCAAAAAAGCTGCCGGCTGCCCCCCACTCCCCCGGCCGGGGCACCAGCGGGGAGCACGGCTCGCCCGCGTCCCGGCTGCCCCCCGCTACCCCAGCCGGGATGCCGGCGGGGAGCGCGGCTTGCCCGCGGCCCCGCTGCCCCGGCTGGGACGCCGGCGGGGAGAGCGGCTCGCCCGTGGCCCTGCTCCCCAGCGCAAAGCGCGGCATGGCCGCCCCCCGCTCTCCCAGCCGGGGCACCGGGGGGGAGCGCGGCTCACCCGCGGCTCCGCTCTCCTGGCCGGGGTGCTGGCAAGGAGCGCAGCATGGCCGCCCCTCGCTACCCTGGCCGGGGTGCCGGGAAGAGTGGTTTTTTTTAAATTAAAAATAATAATAATTAAAACAAAAAAAACCCTCAGCGCCGGCCCCCTCCAGGTGCCGCCCCAAGCACATGCTTGGTCGGCTGGTGCCTGGACCCGGCCCTGACTAGAGTGTTACGGATATAGGCTTGATTGTGGCTTCAGTCAGCATTGTGACTGCTTCACAGTTCAGGAGCCAGCCTTACATAAACTGAAGCTGTTTTCAGCCACCCTCTTGCCGAGGAAACAATGCAATCATGTTGCTTGAAGTGTCTTCATCTGCAGGATGTTCTTCGGTGAATTAATCGGCTGCACAAATTAATGAGATGAAAGGGGATAAAAAGGGATCCTGACAAAATTGGTTTCACCATTTTTTTAGTTTATTTATTATTTTTGACAAAAAATGCCCATCTGTCTTCCGTTGGGAAAGTTTTATTCCCTGCATTGCAATTTCAGTATAAATAATGAATGAATACAATAAAAAGTACAAACATCTTGCAGGCCTCGTGTGACAAACTTGGTCCAAAGCCAGATTTTTCATTAGGTGGGAAGTTTATGATTACATTTCAAAAGGAAAAAGCTTTCTATCATATTAAAATACCCTGCAAGATATTCAATATCAGAGCACCTAACACTAATGCATAACCATTCTTTTGAGCATGCACTGTTATAATGTGGTCATGCTAATAAGATTCTCAAGTGGAGTTCTTATTAGCCACTTAGTACTGTACTTGCAAAATGTCTGATTCATTGTTTTCCAATACCACGGTTGTCTGAAGGTCCCAAGGAGTTTAAAACTGCTAATACATTATGATTTAAGTAGGGATGTGCCAGCCCTGGACTCTGTGCTTATCCCCTCATTGAAAGCCACCAGGAAATGTATTGGTGGAGTAGACTAAAATGTTTCAGGACAAATATTTACTTCCTTGAACGAGCCATGAACATTCTAATGGATCAGGGGAGCTGTTCCCTTTGAGATGCTTCCCCCAAGATCACTTCATTAGCTCTCTCTTGCCTGTTGACCTCATTTAGTTACAATGTTTTGCTGGATGAATTCAAATATGTGATGTGACAACTAGGAATGGGCAAAAAAATAGCTTGCATGATATGGCCCACAGTTCAATTTTACGAACAATAAAGGGGATGCTGCATGAGCATGTGGCATGTGAAAAGATATATATGTTGACTCCGCAGCCAGCTGACCTCTCCAGGGAAAAGGCTGACCCACGAAGGAAGGCCCAAAGAAAGGAAATAAAAGCTCCCTGTACATGAATTTCAGAGCTTCCGGAAGGGAGAATTCTTTGATTTGAAGCTCCCTGCCTCCCACATTCCACAACTGGGTAGTTTGTGTCCACCTGTAGCGGGGTGGGTACCCTGCTCCTGCCCTAAAGGAGTTAAAGCAGCCCAGGAGAGGGCTGTGAATGAGAAGAGCAGGCTGATTGGGGACACAGCCGCAGCTGGGCCACGCCCCAATCAGGCCGCAGCAGGCCCTTATAAAAGGGCTGCTAGCCAGGAGCTCAGGGAGTCTCCTCTTGCTGTGGAGGGAGACTGGCCTGGCTCCTGGGAGACCTGGGAAGGTACCTACGGTGGAGCAGGGCTGGGGGAAGGCCAGAGGAGCTGGGGAGCTCCGGCCTGGAAACCCCCCAGGCTGCAGGACTAGAGTAAGCAGTAGCGTAGCCAGAGGGGGAGCAGGGGAAGTGGTCGCTCCCCCACTGAGCAGAAGCGGTGCCTTGTTTGTGCTTTGACGCCTTTTGCTCCTGCGCTGCAACTGGAGCGGAGCATTTTTTTTGCTCCCGGCGCCTTTTTTTTAAACTCTGCTCCCCCTGTGCTCTAAACCTGGCTACGCCACTGAGAGTATGGCCAAAGGGGGTACTGGAATTGCAGGGGGCAGCCCACGGTTAGGCAGAGGCAGCAGGTCCAAACCCAACCTTGCCTATAATGATTGGCTAATACAGACTGCAGTCTGCCCCAGTGAACGGGGGCTTGATGATGACTGGCAGTAGCCCATAGGCTGAGGCAAGGTGGGGATTGTGGGTGGGGGGTCCCCCTGGGAGGGGAGACCCAGACTAAGAGGGTACTGCCAGGGGGGCAGCACCCCAGACAGAAGGACACCGGGGTCCGGGAGGGACACGGGGCACCAGCGGCAAGTGAGGCACCAGCCTGCAGAGGGCGCTCCGAGTCAAAAGAGCGAATTGCCAGGACGACCGACAGGAGGCACCACAGGGGGTGAGTCGTCGCACAGTCACACCATCTGTTATGTGCCCAGTGGGAGTGATGCATGGCTGCTACAAAGTGGGGATGAATGGGCTTTTAGTTTGAACCCCAACTTAAAATAACATGCCCCCAAATCTCTTTCCTCATTGGGAGATATGCTATATATAAAAAAAACCATAGCAGCCCAGGTTCCCATAAAGTAACTGAAATCCTTCCCCCAGCATTTGCCAAAGGCAAATAGTCTACATCGTGGGATGATGACCAGCAACATCTCAGATTAAAATGAAGCAGAGCTATGGGCGGCCAAAAACAGAATGTTGAGAGTCCAATTATATCGTTTAATTCAAAAACAGAATTGATAATTGTGAAAAAAATTAGAGCATTAAAAATGCTCTATGGCAGAGAACACTTTTTATACATTCATAGATTTTAAGGCTGAAAGGGACCATTAGATCATCTCTGACCTCCTGTATATCACAGGCAATAGAATTTCACCCAGTTGCCCCTGTTCTTGTGTTTGCCTAAAGCATTGCTTCCGGAAAGGCACCCAGTCTTGATATGAAGACTTCAAGAGATGGAGAATCCACCACTTCCCTTGGTAATTTGTTCCAGAGGTTCATCCCCCTGACTATTACAAACATGTGCTTTATGTGCCATGGTTCTTGTCATTACTGTCTGCCTCATTTCACTGCAGAGTTTAGTTACAGGGCTGCGTTCAAATGTAAGCACTAACAAGCTCATATTTCTAATAAAACCAATACGAACATGCTTATTAGACAAGAAATGCTAGGTTTGCATTTTCTGGATCATTGTCAAAACTCACAAGCAAAGGGACACTTGGCAAGCTTTTGGATAAGATCACATCTGTTAGTCCATATGAAGACATGGCAAATGTTCCTTTTAGTCTATGCGTTAAAGTGAAATACACCCTGTTGGGACGGTGCCAAATTATTAAGAATTACTGTGGTTGATATGAATGAATGTGGTAAGCATGAGTTTGGTATGGCTTGGTACGTCTGAATTTTCTAGAGGATTCTGGGAGCAGGATTCTCTTAGCAGTAGATAGATGGTGTGGACATTTACTGGAGGGGCTGAAATGGCTCGATTTGCGTGAATGTTTCAACATCGAACTTTGGAATATATCAGCCAGGGGGCCAGCTCTCAAAATAAAGAAAACGTAAAAACACGCGATCAGTGAGCTTGGTACAGGCTGACCGAGATCAAAATGACCCCTCTGGATGGAACCACACAAAGAGCTCACGTGAATGATTCGTGAGAGGGTAAACGTTGATTGAGCTTTGGTCTGTGTCTGTTTTGCAACCCTCCTTCTAAAATATTAATTAGAAAAAAAAATTAATAAAACACCCACGTGGCATATGTTTGGGACATGTGACTCCTTTCAGAACAAAAGGTCTAAATGCTAAGCAAAGTAAATTAGTTAGTTCGTTCCCCAATTAATATCTGAAGAGGTCCATGACTCTGTGAGAAAGAAGGCCTCGGGGTAACCAAGACCCTGCTTCAGGGGACATTTGCCAGACCAAGTACCTGGGAGGGGAAAAGAAGAAAAGAAAAGAAGTCTCCCTCTAGCCAGGGCCGGCTCCAGGCACCAGCCTACCAAGCACGTGCTTGGGGCGGCACCTGGAGTGGGGCGGCGCTCAGGGATTTTTTTTTTTTTTAAAACGTATTGCGCCCCATGGCGCTCTGGGAGAGCGGGGTCGTGGCCGGGTTCACCGTCCTCTCCCCGGCGCTCCGGCCAGCAGGGAGAGCGGGGCCGCAGCCGGGCTCGCCGCCCGCCCTGAGAGCCGGGCCGTGGCCAGGCTCGGCGCCCTCCCCGCGGCACTCCCCGCCAGTGCTCTGCGCCCCGGCCGGGGCAGCGGGGCCTGCCGCGGGCTCGCCACCTGCGCTCCCCAGCTGGGGTCGCGGTCGCGACGTCCTCTTCGCTGGTGCTTAAGGTACAAGTGGGGGGGCATTGTTTTGGTGGGCATTGGGGGGGGTTGTTTGGGGGGGCAGCATTTGGGGGTTTGTTTGTTTTTTTGGTTGGGGCAGCAAAAACGTTAGAGCCGCCCCTGCCTCTAGCTATACCTGCTTTGTTTGCCAATCAGGATACTGTATAAGGCCAACATAGTTACTGAGGGTTTATTCTTGGGGAATCGAGGCTTATTAAGGAGATGTGTATTATGTAGCCTTTACTGCTTATGCGATTCTTTCTCAGATAAATGACTATGCATTAAGCATATTGTTTTTCGAATTTTCACTGGTACCGGTAACAGACCGCCCAGCTGTGGGCCATTAAAGATCCGTTTCAACACACCTCAGTACGGAAGGCTGGTGCTAAGTCTTCCATATCAGTTAAGAGGGGCTCTCAAGGGGGAAGCCAGCCAGTGGCAGTACAACAATTGCCAGCTGCCATCCTACACAGTCCAAAAATGACCCATGTGCCAGGCCAAAATGAAAGTGCACAGGACAGGGCCACATTCACATGGATCCAGTGGCCCTACTAGCTGGAACAACTGGTTCAGGGATTCAGTTGCTATTCCAAGCCATTGGCAGCTGGAAACGGGGGAGTGGGACTGGGTGGAAGCCCTGCACACTAGGCCTAAATTGGGGGAATTGGATGTCTCCTCCAAGCAACCCTGCACTACCCCCTGCAAAGAACCAGAAACTCCAGCTTTTTCACACTGTGAAAATTCTTATCCTATTTGAGGCCAGGCACTAACTCCCTTATACAGAGACCAATTCCACCCCGTGCCATGGTGCCACCCTGCACTGCCCATCTCCTTTGAGAACCCTGACTAGACTGCATAGGCTGCCAGCTTTGCAGTGAAAAGATGCTTGTTTCCCTCGGATGTGAATGAGCTTTTTTTCCTTCTTCTTCCCCATAATCTTTCCTCTGTTTCCAGGAGCTTCAGGTTTCACTCGCAAATACAAAAAAAAAACCAGAACAAAAATGAAACACTTATTCAAACACCTCGCACAAAATGGGCTCTTTGGCCCCAAGGGTATTGCAAATCAATACATTGCATCTGTACTGAATATCAAGCGTTCCCTGCAGGCTGACGCAATGTAAAGTTGTAAGGAGCTAGCGAGGGCTGTTTTGTCACCATTTATTAGGTTGATTGTATATTTATTCCTCCAAACAGGATTCTGCTTAATGTTCTGTGCTTTGAAAAGGGCCAGGCAGCTGGTGTAAATGAGTTATAGACCCATTTGCCACCAAATCAAAGCTCGGAGCCAGATCAAAGGCAGATTTTAAAAAATCATTTTTTCTGTCAGACTGGATGGCTTCTTCCCTGCCCGGTAAATAAAATTGATATTATTTCATCCAACTCCTATTTTCTCCTGATCAAAATATGATTATGTCTAATGCAAGCCTGTCCAGTGCACTGAAGCTGTATGAGATATGAAAGCTTATTGATGTATTCAATTACTGGATGCTGCTCTATTGTCTGCTCACCAGAGAAGCTCAGTTATCAGTTCTTTAGAGCTGTGCATTTCTGCCTAACAAAGTCATAACTCCCGCAATTACCTGCCTGATGGATGGAAAACAGAAATATCTCATGAGTCCAATGCTGTTATCAGCTCTTCTCCATCTCAGAAATTGCTTCATATTAATGAGATTAGGGTGATGAGAAAGGTTACACAAGATTTAAGTTATGTTTTTTTGTACTATGCTTTGTACGTAGGCCTGTTTTTCTTGATCTGCATAAAGATTTTTCTCGGATCAACATTCTTCTGAGATAAAGATTATGTGTGAAAATATATAATGAAACTTAGGAGAACCATTCTAATGGTACTAAAGGCTGCCATAACCAATCTGTTTACCTTTCTACCACGTGCATTTCTAACACACTCACCAATGAAGTAGTTATATAGGAATAGTCTATATGTATCCTGGTTTTAGAATATACTTTAGAATTATATTTAATTCTGTTGAAAAAAAAGACTTGGTTGATGCTCTTAAGTAAGAGATCTGAGCATCAGTCTGCAGATGTCTATAGTATTTATAAATATCTTGAGTGTCAGTGACTTTTTCTGTAACTCCCCACTGACAATAACAATCCAGATGCGATAATGGTGCAGAGTAATGAGCTGCTGTAGGCAGAGCTATGTACTCCAATTGACAATGCACTCAACTATTCCCTTCCCAGGAGTTCTAGGTGAAAGTTTTCTGACAGTCAGTCTCCCATTTTTTCTTGCTCCCTGAAAAAGAATTGGCATCCCATCCGATAACTTCTGTCACTGCATTTTGCTTCAGGGAAACAGGTAGCAAGTACTGCTAGCAGGATAGGGAAACAGCTGGGGTAACTGACCCCACCAATGAGTGGCAACTGGTGACAAATGTTGACATTTTAATGGTGACCTGACTAAACCACACAATGATGGAGAGGCTGCGTTAAGGGCTGGTGCCATTTTTAATATATATATTTTTAAAATATTAATGAAGGCTTGTGACCTAATGAGGAGTTCACCATGACTTTTGCTACATAAAATGAGTTTCAATTTTACATGGCCAATATTAGCCTGGTAGTAAAACTGCTGAAGAGCTTTCTATTTTTCTTCATGCCCTAAAATTCTTGTTAGGACTTAGGCTGTTAGTCACTGATGTGAACAAGCAAAATATTTAACCAACCAAAAGATTACATTTCCTCTTCCTAACCGTTGAAAATAGGTGATCTCAGCTTGGTTCAATGAATGTATACTTTGAAGCTGAGACTCCTTGGGCTTGCTGGGAGTGTTTAGATCATTTAGCAAGTTTTTTGGCACCATTTGCTGTGTATCACATGCAGTTGGTGACATTTAATTCATCATGCTTGACTCCCAGGTGGCAGAATTATGGAACTGTGCAGAAATCAGTGTGAGGCCTTGTGTCCCCCCGCCCCCTTCCCTCCTCCCGCCTGCTTCTCTGTATTTCTGACTGGCCGCCTTTTCAGCAGAAAGTGTTAAAGCGTCAGTGTCGTGCAGATGATTTTTAGCTGTATTTCTCAGGATCCTCATCATTCCAGAGCAGTCTGATGGCTGTCAGCCACCCTTATTATAGTGGATGACAGGAGTCATTTTGTTCAGAGATGGCACAAACTATTTTATAAAATTTAGCATGGCTAGAGCTGGATTTATTATTGTGGAGTTCAAGATGGGCACACATATACTGGGTACAATTCTGCATTCCTTGTAGACACTGAATTTGTTTATATTAATGCAACACCTCTGCCAATGCACATTTTATAGTAACTCTTTGGTGGGAGTCTAGGCTGGAATAGGAGTGCAGGATCAACCCAGTGCTTGTTTGGATGTTGCAGAGCTTACTGATTCTATGTAAACATTCTGGGGTGTGGGAGAGGTTGCCCAAGACACAGCGACATCTTTTGAAGATGTGTGCAGGGTCCTGTGTTTTATTGGCTGGAGAACAGGGGCCAGCTTTTGACAAGTTTGTGAGCGTAACAGGCAGAAGACAGAAGAGAAGATCTGAGCTGAATGGATGTGCATTGTCCCGCTCAACCAAGTAGGTGTTGATAACCTACAGCTGTATTAGCACCTGTGTGGAGTCCTTATGTGCTATGGGACCTGACTAAGTGGGATGGCCATCGGGGGAAGCCCTATCAGAATAGCTCCATGTGAGCCATGTCAACAGAGACCTGAAGGAAGAGGTGCAGGAGACCAAGAAGTAGACAAGAGCTACGGGATCTCTCCTTGGGTGAGTTCTGTGGATCCATAGGATCCCCCAAATTGCTCACCAATTTTGGTGACCCTGCAGGGCACAGGGGCCAAGACTCTCTGCTTCTTCCATAGTGGGGGTCCCAGCTCCTCCCAAGAGAAGAATGGGGTTAAATTCCACAAGAGGAACCTCACCTCATGAGGTTTTCCTCTTTCTTTGCCCCACCTTTCATTGGTTGACCTGATGGAAGATATGGGCTCCAATCCATGGGTCTGGCCACGCGGCAGTCAGAGCAGAACCAGAGAAGGGAGAAATGGTTTGGCCCCTGGTGCACATTAGAGCAGGCTTGAGTTTACACTAACTTGCACTGGAATTAACAGACCCATAGGGCTATACAGCTGACCAGGACAGAGCATGCTCTGGCTACGCCCTGGTACTCTGCTCCACCAGGATAGGAGGACATACAAGGGCTCGTCATGCTGGTTTTATATCAGGAAATATCCTCATGCCAAGGAATCCCCAGCTACCTGATTAGGAGAGTTTTCCAGTCCCTTTGTGGTGCCATAATGGCACAAAGGGACTGTATCAGCACCAGGAATCTGGCTCCTAAACATTGCATTTCAGTAGCATTGTGTTTATGCTGCAGAAGCATGCCCACATAAATTCACAAACAGGGAGATATAGTATCCCATTTTGTATTGTATTTGTCCTATAAGGAAGTCAAAGAGCAAAGCAAGCATTTTAAGATCAGCATAATTAAAGCATTGTAGGTAAATCCCTGGATAACAACTTTGAAGCCTCGACATCTGCATTTTTTAATTTTAATAATTATTAATCTTCCTTGACTTATACTTATTTTCACTTCTCAAAAGATGCTTCCCTTTTACTCAGGAGCCTGTAACATTACACTTAGGAATCGGGAGTCAAGACTGTTCATCAGTATTTCTTTAGTAAGCACATGCTATCATGTGAAGTGGAACTATTTGTGACATTTTCAAAAGCTAAGAATAATTATACATCATTAAAATTGTTGACTGAAATACTGCCTTGCCATGACATTTCAATCTATGGAACAAATAAATGCAAATCTCTCCCCCTGGGGGGGGAAAAAAAACCACTCCCAGACCATTCACATAAGACAGAGGATAAAATCAAGGCATCATTGAAGTCAATTGCAAAACTCCCGTTGACTTCAATGGCATCATGATTTCACTCATAGACCTTTAACTCTGTCCCAATATTCAACTTATCTCATGGTCCCTTTTTGAGATGTCAGTGGCAGAAAGTGTTTTTGAGCAGACTATACTTACTCTTTGACATAAGATTTAGATTTAGACTCTATTGAGCAAAGAACATTTCAGTAGCAATAAATTCATTTTAAAATAGGCTGGTTTAATGCAAATTCAGATTGAAGTGCAGCATGGAGAAGGAAAAAATTATGGCAATTGGAAGATAAGAAAAAGAGGCAAAGATCTAACTTAGAGACAAAGAACTAGAACAAATGGAAAAATATGCATACCTGGGACGACTAGTATCGAATAATGGAAATTGTGAAGACGAGACAGACACACACACACAGACAGAATAGCTGCTACTGTATTTGGAAAACTCCACAAATCTGGAAGGCTAAAGACTTTTCAATAAAAACAAAAATCAACATCTATGAAAACTGTTGTGCTGATACTGCTGTAGTATGAGGAAAGCTAATGAACAAAAGATTTTTGACAGCAGAAATGAACTGGCAGAGGGAAGTATGGAGAGGTTCAAAATTTCAGAAAATGGGAAATTAAGACATAAGAAAAGAGCTAGGACAAGAATCATAAAATCATAGAATATCAGGGTTGGAAGGGACCTCAGGAGGTCATCTAGTCCAAGACCCTGCTCAAAGCAGGACCAATCCCCAACTAAATCAATTAAGAAATAATGTTATTACAGAAGATTCAAGAAAGATGACTGTGAAGGTTTGGACACATGTCAAGAATGGACCCAGAAAGGATAACATACATGGTGGTACATACCAGAGTGCAACGGATTAGAAATAGAGGAAGACTGAGGATCTGTTTTGACACACTGAAGAACGACAAAGAACAAAAAGGGTTAAAAATGAATAAAGACATAAAGCTGGTACAAGACAGAAAGTGGTGGACAGACTTCATTTGGCCCCATCATCGCTCAAGTTGACAGACAGGAATCAAAGAATCAAACCTAATTTTAGAACATGCATACTTCGGATGAGGAGTCATTTTAATAGAATCATAGGACTGGAAGGGACCTTGAGAGGTTAGCTAGTCCAATCCTCTGCCTCATGGCAGGACTAAGTATTATCTAGATCGTTCCTTTGGTTTGTCTAACCTGCTCTTAATCTCCAATGATGGAGATTCCACAGCCTCCCTAGGCAATTTATTCCAGTGCTTAACCACCCTGACAGTTAAGAAGTTTTTCCTAATGTCCAACCTAAACCTCCCTTGCTGCAATTTAAGCGCATTGCTTCTTGTCCTATCCTCAGCAGTTAAGAAAAACAATTTTCCCCCTCCTCCTTATAACAACCTTTTACGTACTTGAAAACTGTTATGTCCCCTCTCACTCTTCTCTTCTCCAGAATAAACAAACCCAATTTTTTCAATCTTTCCTCATAGGTCATGTTTTCTAGACCTTTAATCATTTTTGTGGCTCTTCTCTGGACTCTCTCCAATTTGTCCACATCTTTCCTGAAATGTGGCTCCCAGAACTGGACACAGTACTCCAGTTGAGGCCTAATCAGTGCTGAGTAGAGTGGAAGAATTACTTGTGTCTTGCTTACAACAGTCCTGCTAATACATCCCAGGGTATGTCTATACTATCCGCCTGATTCGGCGGGTAGTAATTAATCTTCTGGGATCGATTTATCGCATCTCATCTAGACACGATAAATCGATCCCAGAAGTGATCGCCGTCAACACCGGTACTCCTGCTCCACACGAGGAGTAAGCGGAGTCGACGGGGGAGCCTGCCTGCCACGTGTGGACCCGCGGTAAGTGCTGTTTAGTTCGAACTAGGATACTTCGACTTCAGCTACATTATTCACATAGCTGAAGTTGCGTATCTTAGTTCGAACCGGGGGGTTAGTGTGGACCAGCCCCCAGAATGTTTGCTTTTTTTTGCAACAGTGTTACACTGTTGACTCATATTTAGCTTGTGATACACTATGACCCCAAGATCCCTTTCCACAGTACTCCTTCCTAGGCACTTATTTCCCATTCTGTATGTGTGCAACTGATTGTTTCTTCCTAAGTGGAGTACTTTGCATTTGTCCTTATTGAATTTCAGCCTATTTCTCCAGTTTGTCCAGATCATTTTGAATTTTAATCCTATCCTCCAAAGCACTTGCAACCCCTTCCAGCTTGGTATCATCCACAAACTTTGTAAGTGTACTCTCTATGCCATTATCTAAATCGTTGATGAAGATATTGAACAGAACTGGACTCAGAACTAATCCCTGAGGGACCACACTCATTACGTCCTTCAACATGAACCACTGATAACTACTCTTTGGGAATGGTTTTCCAACCAGTTTTGTACCCACCTTATAGTAGCTCCATCTAGGTTGCATTTCCCTAGTTTGTTTATGAGTAGATAATGCGACACAGTATCCAAAGATTTACTAAAGTCAAGATATACTACGTCTACCACTTCCCCACTATCCACAAGGCTTGTTACCCTGTCAAAGAAAGCTATCAGGTTGGTTTGACATGATTTGTTCTTGACAAATCCATGCTGACTGTTACTTATCACCTTATTATCTTCTAGATGTTTGCAAATTGATTGCTTAATTATTTTCTCCAATATCTTTCCAGATACAGAAGTTAAGCTGACTGGTCCGTGATTCCCCGGGTTGTCCTTATTTTCCTTTTTATAGACTGGCACTATATTTGCCCTTTTCCAGTCTTCTGGAATCTCTCCCGTCCTCCATGACTTTTGAAAGATAATGGCTTTGATATCGCTAATGGCTCAGATATCTCCTCAGTCAGCTCCTTGAGTATTCTAGGATGCATTTCATCAGGGCCTGGTGACTTGAAGACATCTAATTTGTTCAAGTAATTTTTAACTTGTTCTTTTCCTATTTTAGCCTCTTCTAATCCTGCCTCATTTTCACTGGTATTCTCAATGTTAGACGTCCAATCACCACCAACCTTCTTGGTGAAAACTGAAACAAATAAGTCATTAAGCCCCTTTGCCAGTTCCACATTTTCTGTTATTTCCCCTTCCTCATTGAGTAATGGGCCTATCCTGTCCTTGGTCTTCCTCTTGCTTCTAATGTATTTGTAGAATGTTTTCTTGTTACCCTTTATGTCTCTAGCTAGTTTGATCTCATTTTGTGCCTTGGCATTTCTAATTTTGTCCCTACATACTTATGTTATTTGTTTATATTCATCCTTTGTAATTTGACTGAGTTTCAACTTTTTGTAGGACTCTTTTTTGATTTTTAGATCATTGAAGATGTCCTGGTTTAGCCAGGGTGGTCTCTTGCCATACTTCCTACCTTTCCTACGCAGCGGAGTAGTTTGTTCTTGTGCCCTTAATAATGTCTCTTTGAAAAACTGCCAAATGTCTTCAATTGGTTTCCCCTTAGATTTGCTTTCCATGGGATCTTACCTACCAACTTCCTGAGTTTTCTAAAGTCTGCCTTCTTGAAATCCGTTGTCTTTATTTTGCTGTTCTCCTTCCTACCATTCCTTAGAATCATTAACTCTATTATTTCATGATCACTTTCACCCAAGTTGCCTTCCACGTTCAAATTCTCAACCAGTTTCTCCCTATTAGTCAAAATCAAATCTAGAACAGCCTCTCCCCTAGTAGCTTTCTCCACCTTCTGAAGTAAAAAGTTACCTCCAATACATTCCAAGAACTTGTTGGATAATCTGTGCCCTGCTGTGTTACTTTCCCAACAGATGTCTAAGTAATTGAAGTCCTCCATCACCGCCAAGTCTTGTGCTTTGGATGATTTTGTTAGTTGTTTAAAAAAAAGCGTCATCCACCTCTTCTTCCTGGTTAGGTTGTCTGTAGTTGACCTCTATCATGACATCACCCTTGTTTTTTACCCCTTTTATTCTTACCCAGAGACTTTCAACAAGTCTGTCTCCTATTTCCATCTCAACCTCAGTCCATGTGTATACATTTTTAATATATCAGGCAACACCTCCTCCCTTTTTTTCCTGCCTGTCCTTCCTGAGCAAGTTGTACCCTTCTATACCAATATTCCAGTCATACGTATTATTCCACCAGTTTTCTATGTCATAGTTGTATTTATTTACTAGCATTCCAAGTTCTTCCTGCTTATTCCTCATACTTCTTGCATTAGTATACAGATATCTAAGATACTGATTTGATTCCTCCACCCAGTTCTGTCTTGTCTCTCCTTTATCCCTGCTATAACAGCCCATGCTCCCCACAAATACTGAACCTTCTTCTAGGTCTTCACGTTCTTGACTTACCTGTGGTCTTTGGTCACCTGCCCCCTTCAAAACTAATTTAAAGCCCTCCTCACTAGGTTAGTCAGTCTGTATCCAAATATGCTCTTCCCCTTCCTTGATAAGTGGACCCCATCTCTGCTTAGCAGTCCTTCTTTCCAGAACAACATCCCGTGGTCAAGGAAGCCAAAGCCCTCCTGGGGACACCATCTTTGCAGCCAGACATTCATCTCCAGGATGCATCTGTCTTTGCCTGGGCCCCTACCCTTGGCCAGAAGGATTCAGGAAAACACCACCTGTGCTCCCAACTCCCTCACCCTTACTCCCAGAGCCCTGTAGTCACTTCTGAGCTTCTGAGGTTCATACCTCGCAATATCATTAGTGCCCATGTGGATGAGGAGCATGGGGTAGTAGTGAGAGGGCCAGATGATCCTTGGCAATCCCTCCATAACATCTTAGATATGGGCCCCTGGCAGGTAGCATACCACCCAGGATGCCATGTCAGGGCTACAGATGGGTGCCTCCATCCCCCTCAGAAGAGAGTCACTGACCACCGCTACCATATGTTTCCTCCTGGAAGTGGTGGCTGCAATCCTCCCAGCCTTGGGTTACACATAGCTTCTCTTCCTCCACCTTTGGGGGTGATTCCTCATTGCTCGTTGCCAGGGCAGCATATCAGTTTTCCATCACCATGGTGAGTGTGTTGAGATTAGAGGTGGAGCACTGCCTGCTGCCAGAAGTAACCAGCTGCCAGTGTCCTCCCTGTGACAGAGCCATATCCTCCTCTCCAGTGGCGTGATAGCAATCCTCTGTAGCTGGATAGCTTCCTTAGCCTTGGATGTCTCCATATGAATACTCTAGAGGAATTCCTCATGAGCACGGATGCTCCTCAGCCTAGCCACCTCCTCCTGTAGCTCTCCCACCTGCTTCCTGAGATATTCTACCAGCAGGCACCTTTCACACTGGATGGTCCCCCCAGCCTGGCTTTCTGTGAGTGGGAAATGCAGGCCACAGTCTCTGCAAATCCACACAAGAATCTGGGTAGAGGCATCCATGGTTAGGTGGCCTGTCTGGATACAGGCGCAAGTGGAGGAGACAGGAGCAATGTTGGCACAGGCGATGCGGCCCTTCCTAACCATAGCAATTATATTACAACTCCTTCTTACAAACTCCCTTTCAAACTCCCCCATTTAACGCCCTCTGAAACTCCCCTGTTTAACTCAACTCCCCTGTTTATAGTCCCTTGGTCGCTTAGCCTTTGGCTTTTAAGGCCTTCTATCCTAGGTCAGCCATACCCCCTCATTAATCACACAGGGATAGGGTGATTGCAAGGCAGATTGAGGCTGATCAAAGATGATCAAGGATGATCCATCCTGGGAACAAAGGCTCAAACAGTCCCACACAATCCCAACTGACCCAGTAACTGAAATAACTGAAATAAGCCGTGTTAAAGGTTAAAAGCACTCAACCTTTCCAGTCTACTGTACCCCTTTCAGGAGTCTGATTTGTTTTCCATACCCTCAAGTTTCACCTCACTTAAAAACTACTTGCTTAGAAAATCAGACATAAAAATCCGAAAGTGTCACAGCCACACTATTACTGAAAAATTGCTTACTTTCTTATTGTTACCAAATAATTATGAAATGAATCAATGGAAATCAATTTATAGTAAGGACTATAAATATTGTACTTACACTTCAGTGTATAGTATACAGAGCAATATAAACAAGTCATTGTCTGTATGAAATTATAGTTTGTACTAACTTTGCTAGTGCTTTTTATGTAGCTTGTTGTAAAACTAGGCAAATATCTAGATAAGTCAATGTACCTCCTGGAAGACCTCTGTGTACACCAGGGGTACGCTTACTCCTGGTTGAGAACCACTGTGTTAAAGGAAGCAGTCACTTTCCAGGCTGGTTTGTCAGGACATAAGAGAGAACGTCTTGTGAAAATGTGTTCTAGGTATCTTCAGTTTTCACTGCAGGTAGTCTTGACTCTGGAACTTCATGGGAGGCCTAGAGAAGAAACTGGATAATGCTTCATGCACCATGTGCTGGGTAATAACATGAGAGGACACCATGCTTGTAAAACTAAACAAAGTGTTTATTAAGAGAACTATTTACAGTGATGCTGAACTGCAGCTAACATTTCAGCCATGTGCATACAGGCTGACTTATGGGTTCCACCTCCAACTCTTCTTCTTCCTCCAAGTTCCAAGCTGACTACTACAGATCGTATGTAATAAAGGGCCCGATTCAACTCCCTGGAGGAGACTTTCAGTTGGGTTCAGTTTTCAAAGGCTTATAACATGGCCAAATTTCAGTGGACTGTCCTGGGGACAGCAAAAAACACATTCCAATACGAAGGGCACACCTCTGAGTGCCAGAGCTTCTCAAAGCAAAGGTTGCCAGAATTTAACATAGGCAAAATGTATTTTCACTACCCTAGTTCTTGGAAACAGCAAAAATGTTTTGGCTGAAATTTCCCAAAACATTTCAGCCTGAAGCATGGAAAATTTCAGCCCAAATGGTTAAAGTTTGACAAAGTTATAAGCAATTGAAAATAGAGTCTCATAATGCAAAGTGTTGGGAAATCTTAATAATAGGCACTGTCATCAGCCCTGCCTACTTACATTATTTTGTAAATACTATATGATTTTACTGTGAGTTGTTTTAGTATGTTGCTGGCACATTATTTTTGAAAGACAGTAGTGTAGGTAGGTGTATTTAGTTCCTATCAGTAAGTAGGTGCTATATGTCACAATAGCTTGACATAAATGAAAGGGTGAGAAGTGCATATCTTTGAATAAAACATGTTAAAATGAAAGCTCTTATTTACTTTTGCATATGCCATGTATTTTGGGCTTACTCCAAAGTCCATTGAAGTTAAGAATCACATTCACTTCAGTGAGATTTAGATCAAGCCATTATTTGGGTTAATATACATGCAAAGTACACAGTATTTACATGGTTAGATTAAATACAGGCAAGAACACAGCCTCACATTGCAAACAGTGAATGGCAAGGTAAACAATTTGCAGTCTAAAATTTCTTTGCAATAATCATTCAGTGGATGCCCATCAATAAATAATTAATTTCCTGAAATCAGAGTCATGTCACAAATGACTCGTGGATAGAAAAAGAGAGCCATATTCATCAGTTCATTTATTTTCATTGAATAATGTGACCAGCAGTGACCTATTTATGCAGACATTGAGTGTGTTTGAGTACATTTTGTTTGTGATTTTTCTTTGCATCCCATAAAGCTATTAGAGAGGGGAATCTGAGCTTTCATTAATAAAAATTTTCTAGCTCTTTTCCCACAGGAAGTAGCCTTGAAAGCAGCAACGCATGTTAACCAGTTACTAGGGCTGAAAGGAACAAGCAGCTGAGCTCCACTTCTTCTGCAGGAAGCTGAGTGGTAGTAAAATCCATATAAACACACTTTTTTTATATCAAATGTATTTGTTTGGGGTATATTCCAGGGAACCATCTTGCAAGCCCTCCCCAAAATTCTTAGACTGGCTTTGTGCCTAGTGTGCAATGATGGTGCACAACAGTTGGTTATGTCTGGAAATATTCCACCCGACTACTCTGATCACAGGCTTGTATCACGTGAATTCCTTTGGAATGTTGTCCAGGATGCTGTGGAGATAGTGATATGTTATCCCAGAGGATATCTACCCAGAGCCATGATCTATATAGTCCCCTGTAATGCCACTCATTGTTTATCCTCTATGAAAACTGTACTATTCAGAGCTGGCAATTTGTACTTTACATCTGCGGGCTCTTCTGAATTATTAGCAATTCATTTAAAAGCTTGGACGTGAGCTGCTACCTGTCTGCCAAGCGAGCCTGGTGTGGAGGTAGTGTCATCACTGGAAATATTTATAAAAATCTGCCCTTTGAAGGTTGTCCTGTTGGATGAGTTGTTCAAACAATTTCAAGTCTGAACCAAAGAGTCCACAGTATATAGGTGAGGCATTTTATTCTGTTCCCATTTACCATAACTATAGTCTTGTGGCTGAAGTCAGGAGTGAAGTCTGTGCTGCTGGAAGTGTTTACTAGATGAGTCAGGGAAGATCTGAGACCCAGTTTCTTTGTATCTGTTTCCAAATGGTTCCTGTGGCCTGATAAGATGGCAGACTTACAGCTCATTTCTAAATGCGGTTAGCAGTAAGTGGTGATAATACACAAGTAATACATTTGGAGGGGAGGGATAGCTCAGTGGTTTGAGCATTAGCCTGCTAAACCCAGGGTTGTGAGTTCAATCCTTGAGGGGGCCATTTAGGGATATGGGGCAAAAATTGGGGATTGGTCCTGCTTTAAGCAGGGGGTTGGACTAGATGACTTCCTAAAGTCCCTTCCAACCCTGATATTCTATGATTTGTGCTCAGATTAGTAGGACAGTAGATTGGGGCCATTATTGCTTATTCCTTTGTAAAAGGGATAAATTAGTAATGTCATTAAGGCACAGTGCAATATAATCTAATGCTGCCATAGGAAAGAAAAGCACAGAACACTGAGCATTAAATGCATAATACAGTAGGGCAAACAAACAGCAACCTTGAGCTGTTCTAGAAGGGAAATATTGCCTTGTGTTATTAATTAAATACGTTTTCTGAAATCAAATGATTTTAGCAAATATTACTAATGTTAAATATGGATGGGATTAAGAAGACAGTAGTTCCTAACACACACTCAGTGTAAAGCACCAGAATAGCTAAGTAATAAGACATGACAGGAATTGCATTTGAGAGGCAATTACTTTGCATGTGGGGCATTTGGGGGGGGCCTGAAGTCACAAGGTACAGTGCCTTCAGCTGAGAAGTGGTTGAAGTGTATATTGCTATTATAAAATGGAAATTATATTAAAAATATTATTTGAGCAAGTGCAGGGAGGTGATGTATTAGCTCCCTGACAAATCTGCTAATGTATCTTCAACTGCAAATCCCGCTACTGCATTCCTACCCCTCGCCAGCAAAGAGCAATAATTGTCCATCTGGTGAGGACTGACATTCACTAAAGGCTAGTGTGAAACCTTTGCACTCATTTTTATCTTTGATCTAAGCAAAATCAGAACTGAAAGCTTATACCACCAAAGCCTTGTCCTAGCTGAAACGTTTTAAAAAACCACTATAAGAGAGGCTCAAATTAAATGTATACGCCGAAATTAAAAAGAATAGTAAGAGACCAAAAAGTATGCCACCATGGCTAACCAACTAAGTAAAAGAAATGGTGAGAGGCAAAAAGGCATCCTTTAAAATTGGAAGTCAAAGCCTACTGAGGAAAATAGAAAGGAGCATAAACTCTGGCAAGTCAAATGTTGAGGTATAATAAGGCAGGACAAAAAAGTATTTGAAAAGCAACTAGCAAAAGCCTCAAAAGCTAACAGCAAAAAAATAATGTTTTAATTACATCAGAAGCAGAAAGCCTGCCACACAATCAATGGGGCCACTGGATGATCGAGGTGCTAAAGGAGCTCTCAAAGAAGATAAGGCCATTGCAGAGAAGCTAAATAAATTCTTTGCCTCAGTCCTTGCTGCAGAGGACATGGGGGAGATTCCCACACCTGAGCCATTCTTTTTAGGTGACAAATCTGAGGAACTGTCACAGATTGATGTGTCAATAGAACAGGTTTTGGAACAAACTGATACATTTAATACTAAGACATCACCAGGACCAGATGACATTCACCCAAGAGTTCTGAAGGAACTCAAATATGAAATTGCACTAGTAACTGTGGTATGTAACCTATCACTGAAATCAGCTTCTGTACCAGATGACTAGAGGATAGCTAATGTGACACCAATTTTTAAAAAACGTTCCAGAGCTGATCCTGGCAATTACAGACCAGTAAGCCTAAATTCAGTACCAGGAAAATTGGTTGAAACTACAGTAAAGACCAGAATTATTGACACTGATGAACACAATTTCTTGGGGAAGAGTCAACATGGCTTTTATAAAGGCCAATCTATTTGAATTCTTTCAGGGGGTCAACAAACATATGGACAAAGGTGATCCAGATAATATAGTGTACTTGGACTTTCAGAAAGCTTTTGACAAGGTCACTCATCAAAGGCTCTTAAGCAAACTTAGCAGTTATGTGATGAGAGGGATGGTCCTCGCATGGATCAGTAACTGGTTAAAAGATGGGAACAAATAGTAGTAATAAATGGTCAGTGTTAAGAATGGAGAGAGGTAAATAGTGATGTCCCTCAGGGATCTGCACTGGGACCAATGCTGTTCAACATATTCATAAATGATCTGGGAAAAGGGGTAAACAGTGAGGTGGCAAAGTTTGCAGATGACAGAAAATTACTCAGTATAGTTAAGTCCAAAGTAGAATCTGAAGATCTACAAAGGGATCTCACAAAACCAGCTGGCAGGGCAACAAAATGGCAGATGAAATTTAGTGTTGATAAATGCAAAGTAATACACATTGGAAAACATAATCCCAACTATGCATACAACATCATAGGGTCTAAATTAGCCATTACCACTCAAGAAAGAGATCTTGGAGTCACTGTGGATAGTTCTCGGAAAACATCTGCTCAGTATGCAGCAGCAGACAAAAAAGTTAACAGAATGCTAGAAACCATTAGGAAAGGGATAGAAAATATCATGACGCCTATGTATAAATCCATGGTATGCCCACACCTTGAAACTACATGCAGTTCTGGTCACCCCATCTCTAAAAAGATATATTAGAACTGGAAAAGGTACAGAGAAGGGCAACAAAAAGTATTAAGGTTATGGAACAGCTTCCATATTAGGAGAGATGAAAAAGACTGGGACTTTTCAGCTTGGAAAAGGGATGATGAAGTGGTGATATGATAAAGGTCGACACAATTGTGAATGGTGTGGAGAAAGTGAAAAAGGAAGTGTTTACCCCTTCACATAACACAAGAAACAGGGGTCACCTGGTTTTGAAATGAAATTAATAGGCAGCAGGTTTAAAACAAACAAAAGAAAGTACTTCTTCACACAATGCACAATCAACCTGTGGAACTCATTGCCAGTGGATCTTGTGAAGGCCAAAAGTATAACTGGATTCAAAAAAAGAATTAGATAAGTTCATGGAGGATAGTTCCATCAATGGGTATTAGCCAAGATGGTCAGGGATGCAACCCCAGGCTCTGGGTATCCCTAGGCCTATGACTGTCAGATGCTGGGACTGGGAGGCAGGGGATTGGCTTGCTGTTCAGCTGTCCTGTTCATTCCCTTTGAAGCAGAGGCGACACACAGGGGGAGCATGCGGGGTCAAGTGCCCCCCAGATTGGCCTGCCCAGGGCAGAGAGGGAGAGGGGCTTTGTCCTTCTCTCCCTGCGCCTCCACCCCCACCCCACCCCACCCCGGTATGTTTGACTCTCCCTGGCAGCTGGGTGGGGAGCAGGACAGAACCACTTCTGCTTGAGAGAGCCTGGCTGGGAGGCAGAAGCAGCCTACTCCCTCCCCAGGGTCAGCTGCCAGGGACAGGGGCAAAGCATGCTGGAGGGGGTGAGTTGGGGATAGGAGCAGTTCCGGCTTGTTCAGCCCCGTCTCTGGCAGCAGGGCCCAGGTGGCCCAGCTGCCGAGGTTAGGGGGCGAGCCAGCCAGAAACATGCCGGAGGGAAGAGGGGTCTCATCAGTTCAATGATACAATTATCTTTCAGTGTTTCTTTATCTGTTTCCTTGTGTCTTTCTCTCTTTCCTTCTTCTGGATCTCTTGCTTAGGATTTCTCACATCAGTTGCACAAATTTAATATCTGGTGTTTTGTTTTGTTTTTTAAAGAAGACTAATAGAGATCTTAAAGAGCCACACATGTTGTGTTATAGAAATTAAAGTGTCTTCATAGTGCATAAACCGCAGTAAGATTTAATCTTTCATGACAAAGCAGCTACTCTCTTTTCTTTTAGTTCATTTCCCATCATCAGAAACTTGTTCTCTGCATTTGTTTCCAACAGACACTGATTTAGAAGGGAGTGATTTGTCTTACATAATAAAGCATCTGCAGCTTCATTCTTAATTTAGACCTGAGGCTTAACACCTTTAGAGAGTTTTGTTATGAATCCTAATGAATCCCCTCCAGGCCATGCCGGTAGCACTCAAGGGTCTGTCTCGTATACCTTTGGCCTCCATTGTTTTCCAATAGCAACAAGAGCATCTGGACCAGCAATGTGTATCAAAAGAACACAAGAGTTTGGATTCACTGAATGCAGGTCTGATTCTAAGGCCACTACAGTCAATAGAAAGATTTCCTCTGGCTTAGATTATAGGCCCTTCGGAGCAGGGGCCACTTTTTGTTCTGTATCTGTACATTGCCTAGAACAATGGGTCCCTGGTCCATGACTAGTGTTCCTAGATGCTGCGGTACTACAAACAATACAAAACTTTAGTGGACTTTGAATCTGGTTCCATATGAGGAAATTCCATGGGCATGCAAAGGGTTAAAGTTATAGGATTTTGTTTTTCTAGTTTGTTAACTTACTCAAAAAATAATCAATGCAGGGGAACTGGGCAGGGGGTGAAAGTGGGCAGAAAGTTGCTTTTTCAGTAATGTGCAGCCATTTGGGGAGCCATTCTACTTTGGTTAGAAATCAGAGCCCGAGGGATTAATTCGCTCATTACACAATACATGAAAATAAATTGTGCATGAATGAAATAGGGGATTTTCAAAGGAATTAATGCACACCAAAATATACAGGAGCTTAGTGATAAATAGAAAGAATGAATTTGTGCATGAATATAATTTACAATGGGGATAGTTCAAACATAATTACACATGAATCACTGAAACATATATTAAATATTCATTAAGAAAAACATAAGCATCCTTTCCTATGCACATATCTTTAGTTTTACAGCATACCCCTGAGCACAGCCAGGTAAAGTTATTAGTTTTTACTACAGTTCAAATCTTTGATGATCTAGCTATTAAATAAGACTCCATGCAATTAGTGTTTCAGACGGTTGCTTCTCTGAGTCGGCATTATATTCAGTTGTAAACTCAGAACTTAGAATACTGATGCAAAGCTAGCACAAGATCAATTACTGTAATTAATAGGATCAATAATAGTTTAACAATAATGTATAGTTCCTCTTAGGATATTAAACTGTGCTTGCTGCATTCACATGGCCTTAATCTCAAAGTGAAATAGATCCACAGCTGAACAGCAATATTAATGTGCTGCAATTCAGAGCATCATGGCAAAGAAGAAAGCAGAAAATCTTTTCTGCTAGTAAGCAAACTAATGTTCTCGCCCTATCCCACAGTTTTTGGTATATTTCATTTTTGCCTTAAAGGGACATTAATCAACATAAAAAGTTACTGGCCTGATTCTCAAGTGCCTTGCATACTGTGTAACCATTTATACCTGTGCACAGTGGATTTGAAGTGCTACCATTCTGATTGGGTGTACAAGAGAGAGAGAAATCAGGTCCCATTTGTATTCTTTTAAAATGACCTTACCTGAATCATTAACATCTGATGGCCCAGATCCCCAGTTGGTATAAAGTGGCATCACACCATTGAAGTCAATGAGACCACACATGTGTATAAATTTAAGCACAGTCTATAGTGCTTTGCTGGATCAGGGCTAGAGTTCTCTGTGTATTGAAGGATTGAGGCACTATAGTGTGAAAGGCACAGTCCAATTCCCAGTGAAGTCAAAGGGGGTTTGCCTATTGACTTCAGTGGGAAAATGGATCCGAATCTAAGATAGGCACCATTAAGACATTGAAACAAATGAATCTTGGACCAAACTCTGCTTGCTGTACTTAGGGTAACCAGACAGCGAGTGTGAAAAATCAGGACGGGGTGGAGCGTAATAGATGCCTATATAAGACAAAGCCCCAAATATCGGGACTGTCCCTATAAAATCAGGACAGTTTTTAACTCACCCATAGAGTTATATTCAGCTGAGTGAGACTACGCATGTGGGTAAAGTAATCAGGATTTGACCTAGGTAGCTGCCCCCAAATCTGTACAGGAAGCCGTGCAGTCAGCGTACATGTGCTGCTGTATTGTGAGATTATATTTTGGACATTTTGCTTTTGCCAGGGGTTGCTGAACTAATATGAAATTCTGACTGAATTTGTGGCACTGGTGGTAATGCTGGAAATCAGCAGCAACATGCTGGGAGCAGACAGTCTCTAGAATGCCAGGGCAGAGAGAACCCTGAAGAAATGCTTCGGCATGAACAAGCTCTCCTAAAACCCTGAAGAACTGCTGCAGGAAGGTCTGGCACTAAGTGAGCTTCACTGTAGTTGTTTTGCAGCCAGTGCCTCACAGGTCACCTAATGGGAAAGGACATTTAAAGGTAAAAGGAGGGAAAACATCATTTCAGAATCTTTGCCCACCACATCTGAGACGTTGTGCTTTAAAGAAATACAACGGGCGATTGCTGGGCTTCATATAAAGCTGGAGCTGTATGCTCAGTGTTAAAGAGTTCACAGCTTAAGGTCTATTTCCATACAATTTCACTTTGTGTGACCTTGATGTTCAATATATTTCAGAGGCACAGATCCACGTAGCAGTGACCTGGTGGGCTGAACTACATTGTATTTCTTCTCATTCCACAAATCCCCTCCAATGTATATATTTATGCTCCCTCCCCTAGTAATAGTTATTCAGTACAGGAGGAATTCACCACATCCCCCTGCACAGGGCCAATCCCAAGGCCTGTGTATCACTTAGGCCCTCAAAATGCTCATTTAAATTAAGGGTGTTTCTTAAGAATTCCTCCAGGGTCTCCTTTGAAAAGCGGTAATCATCCCCTCCCACAGAGTAATGAGAGCCCCGGGGTAATTCCCTGCTCCTCTATTACCACAGCTTTAGCAAGCCAGTCAGGCACTTCATACCAAGTGAGACAGTACCAAAAAGGTATCACAAAACATATCTGCCTTGAATTATAGCTGTGATTGTATACCAGGAGGGGACCGTCACCTTTATCTGATTCTCACCTGAAGTGGCCCTGGTTCACTTTTTATGTTCCAAAGGAGCCTAAAATCTGCTTGCACAGCCCTTATCAATGCTTCCATTCCATGTTGCTAGAGTTATTGTGGGTTTAAGGTTTTGTGCCGCAAAATTTAGGGACTTTCTCAATCTAGTGACTCATAGTGACCCCATGACCATGGTGTGAGTGTATGGTTTAAGGTTTTGTTGAATATAGAGAGGCAAATCCTGCAGTCCTTTTTCAGTTCTTACATGGCAAAACTCCCTGGGATATCTGTGGGTCTTCACATGAGCATGAATTGTAAGACTTAGCCCAGAGGGCTTATCTGACAGAGCAGACTGGCTTAATTCAATTGAACATGTACTGAAGTGGAGGGGGTTTTGGAGTGAATCCCTTATACACATCACTGCAGTGCTGAAACAAAGGATATGATGTTCATCTTCATGCCTAAACTTCAGTGCAATGTGAAAACTTACAGTTTGCACACTAAAACAATAGAGTTTCTTATTTGCTGGATGTACCTGGAACTGCACTGAAGGGAATAACTTCCAAAAACCAGTGTCCTTTGCAGATCACTGCATGCCGAATCCTCCTGATCCTTCCTTCTCATTTGGACCAACACTCGACTGCCTAGGACTGTTCAATTCTTCTGTAAACCATAAACTGTTGGCAGCCATTAGGCCCCATTCAGCAAGGTACTTAACTGCGAGAGTAGTTCCATTGACTTCAAACAACTATTCTCGTGTAATAATGTGCTGAATCAGGGTCTTGGGTCTTTTGTTAAATCTTATTTTAATAATATGCAGGATGCTGAAATATGGCATAATTCTTCCCCATCTTTTATGGGACCTTCTATGTTATGAGCCCAGTCACGATATTAGACCTAGATTTTGGTTCTTCTCAGGTATTTCAGCTACTGCATAGGATTCTCATTCAGAATGTCTGCCAGAGTGCAATAAGCATGCATGTTCCTTTACAATGTACACGGTCCATATCTAATGTTCATCTCATTTAGCTTGGGGTGAAGAGGGTGGATTTGTGAATATTTAATTACAACATGAATTTGGTTTGGCTGTGTGCTCTGAGAACCAAGTGTCCGGAGAGAGTTTGCTTTATTTGTTCTTCTTGGGAAAACCTATCTGGTTTGCCAACAGCTTAGTACTTAAATGAAGGTATTTAAAAAGCCACACACCCTAGAAGCTTCTAGCTCCTATTGTAAAATGTAGTTAGTCACTCAGTGTTCTAATAAGAAACCTTGACCTTCCTGCATGTATTTTCCTGCAGGCTGACATAGATAGGTATGCCATTTCCATGTGGTATAGTTGGATCTTGTCATCAGATAAGGTAATAAAGATACAACCTCCAAAACCTTTTTTGTTCCTTACACTAGAGGCACTTTGGATATTCCTCTTTTCAGAGATTACCTAATCCTTCCACCCACCCTTTTAGAATTATTCCATGCAATACAAAAAACACAGAGAAGCTCATTCAAACCTTTGTCTGATAATTACTCAATCAAAATCCGATGTTTTAGTCACCTAGGAGTGCTGACTTTTAGTTTCTGGTTATTCAACAATGAATGAAGCCGCACGGTATTTTTTTTTTTTTAATCTCCGTTGAAAAACTCAAAGTTCTGTTGTACTGACACATGGGGACTCTAGTCACATCTGCTATGATCCATGCAGATGAGCATCATATCCCAAACTGCAAAGGCAGTAAAAGCCGCAAACAGGAAGGGATCGAGATCATAACTGCCATGGAAAAGCCTGAGATACTTTCTCTGACCTGACCCCATTTCTGGGTTTCTCTCTGCCATTTAAGAAAAAAAAATGGATGTCAAATTGCGCCATGTTGCCTGGGCACTCACACCTCCAGTGTGGCCACAAGTCCTAAGATTTTTGAGGCATCATGATGACCTGAGATATCTCCTACATGGCTGGAGAATGAGGGCCTCAGATTTGGCTATGCTATGTTCAGTACAGGGCCCTACAGGAGACAGGGAGCAAGGTAGCTAGGTTGCCCATGATCCTTGGGCCACTTGGAAGCTAATTCAGTGCAATTTAGAGCAGCAAGTTAGAGCTGCTGCAACTTGCACTTGGCTTCAACAGCCACAAAATATCCATTCCAGCTCAAGTCACATCCTCTTTACACTAGCTACACCATTACACCACTAGGGGCAATGACCCACACTCCCTCAGGTAGCCTGGAAAGCCACAGCTTTGCATCTGCTTTTCATTGGTGTAACAAAGCCGCCACAGAAGGAGCCAGGATCTGGGCCTGAATTCCAGGCCAAAAAGCCTCAAGGTTCCGCTGATCTGACCTTCTTCAAACCCAGAGATCCCCTGCTTTTTGGAGCCACTTTCCCATTGGCTGCTGGTTCACCATTGCATGCTGTCATCCCAAGTGGGGGTGTCCTAGAGCACAAAGGAAAATTAGTGGGTTTTAGTAGTATTACCTTTACCCCACTTTTTTACTGGGGACCTTTGATAGCTCTTGGAGCAGGACATACCGGTTAGCGCAGCTCCTGCTGCTTAGCGTGGCTCTGGAGAGGAGCTGTGCTAACCTGCAGCTAAAACAATACATGGTGGGGGGGGGGGGAGACTTCATGGAGTGGGGAGCAACCTTCCCTCTCCAGCCAGCCTTGGGGCAGTTTTCTTCCCATCTGCACTGCTCAGTAGGGGGAGCACAGGTGCCCCTTAAATTACAGGAATAAATCAATATTATGACATCATGTGTTTGATATTTTACTCTTTGATTCCCATGAGTGATAAGGACACATTTGCAGAAAAAAACAGTGGGCGTGGAAATGAAGAGTGATGTTGAGGTAAATCTTGGCGAGAAAGAGGGGTGGCGGGGACACGCACTGTGGTTAAAGCACTGAGCTGGGAATCAGGAGATCGGGATTCCATTCCCAGGTCTGCCACAGACTTCCTGCGTGACCTTGGGCAAGACATTTCATTTCTCTGTGCCTCAATTCCTCATATGTAAAATGAGGGTAATACTGTTTCCCTACCACACAGGAGTGTTGTGAGAATAAAGTAATTAAAGTTTGTGAGGTGCTCCATTACTGGAGAGATGGGGGAACCTATTAGTACATAGCTCTGGGGAGTGTTCATTTGGGCAGAAAATAAATTAGGGTTATAAGATGTAGTAATAGGAAATTTATTTTAAAACAAAAGAATAAATTTTAAACACATATTTGGCCACTACAGCCTTCCTCATCTTTGGACAACACTTTTCAGTTCCTCAAAGTGATTTTTACAGTGATCACTTAGAACTTATCATTTCATGGGATCTAAATGAGCCAGCCAATTTTGAAAGTAAATAATGCTCATTACAGCGATATCATTTTCATTCCTAAGAACAGCTGTTTAATTCTGATCAGGATCTATCCCTCAGAGACGTGAATTTAAAATAAAGATTAGCAAAATGGTTCATAAGTGACTTCTAGGGAAAAGGGTTTTGGCTGCTCCTAAGGCAAAGTATGCGAGTACTTTCCCTACTAAGAATTCAGGTTAGGTACTTAGTACTGGAAACAAAACTGTCATTGGAATGAACTGCAGCATTTATCTCAGTGGGAATGTGAGGAATAGAAACAATCAGATTAATTCATATTGATTCCCACAACATTCTCTACCCGGTCCCTTCCAAAATGCTCCCCACAATAATATGCCTCCCACGCTGCTCTTTGCTTTACTCAACAAATCCCTTCTGCACCACCAGCCTTTTTATACACACAACTGGAGAAGAATGCATCAAAGACACAAAGTGGCCAGGAATCTTAAACATATGCCCATCAATCCATATGGTGTGCACATGTGGTAGACACAGTTAACCATGCCCTGGGCCATGGTGGCTCCACTATGTTCAAAGCTAGCTATGTATCTATCTTCCATTTTGTTCCACGTCCTAAAATACATGCAGTGACATTTTTATTTTGTGCACTGACTTTTTATTGAACAGGCACAGTAAAAAAATAAACAAAAAACCCAACAAACCCTTCCACAAGCACCCAAGAATATAGGGCATCTGAAATTACTTAGAACCAGCATTTCCTTCTCTCTTAATCTGCAATGACTTTTAAAAACAAGTTGAATCAATGATCTATCCCTTATCAGGTACCTTTCTAAAAGGGGATATTTTGACTTTGTTTGAGCTGATTTTGAAGTTGCTGGGATAAAGCGGAGAAATACACATGTGCATATGAGAGGTTCTATATAGCTGGAAGGCTTGATTCTGCTCTAATTTGCAGTTTCACACGGATATAATTCCACTGCTTTCAGTGGAGTTACTTGCAGCTCACACTAGTGTTAACTGAGAAGATAATCAGGCCTTATATGGATGTTCTTCTTTTATTCCCTGTCGTATATTTTAAGCTGAGCTAACAACACAGCATCTGCACATATTCCTGGGGTGAAACCCTGACCTCCATGAAGCCATTGAATTTAATGGAGTCAAGTCCTCATCCTTGAGATGTAGGGCCAGATTCTCTGCTATGCCAAGTTTCTACTCAGTGTAACTAAGAGGGTGGGTAGGGGGGGTGTCAAGCTCCTTTATTCTCTGTCTGGCCCCAAACCCAAATCAGTTTAGAAGAAGCCAGCGGGTTGCTCTAATCTGTACCTGCTGTCACTCACACTTTAGGGATTCTTCACCAGAGTTGACTCATTTAGACAGGGCCGTCCTTAGGATTTATGGTGCCTTAGGCGGGATTATTAAACTGGTGCCCCTATGTCTGACTTGCTCTTAGCAACACAAACATAAGCTTACAGTATTGGAAGCCTTCTTCTTCTACTTCTAAAAAAGTGTCTTCTGCTTCTAAAAATGTGATAAACGATTCCTTAACTGTAATCTGTGCTGAATCACTAATGTCGACAAATCTCACTACTAACGACATCTGTTCTTGATTACTTATGTCTGGAGTGCAAATCCACCGGAGTGTGGTGCCCCAGGCCTAGTGGTGCCCTAGGCGGCTGCCTATTCTGCCTAGGGCTAAGGATGGCCCTGCATTTAGAGTACAGTGCAATCCAGCTGCCCCTCCTCCCCAGCCCAGACTCTCCCCCTGCATTGAGAAGTGGCACAAAGGAGATGGCGGAGGGCTGAGGACCAGTCCCATGGTATCTGCTCAGCCATGTCAAATGACTATATCAGATTGACTTTGCTTTGAGAGCTCTTTAGGATAAAATAAACAAGAAAGCAAAGTGGTATCAGAAAATAGCTAAGCAACAACAATAATCAGAGCCGTAATGCTCTGAGATCCTCGGATGAAAGTACAAACCACTTTATAAACACTAATTAATCTTTTTTTGTGTCATGCCCATTTTACCCACAAAGTGAGGCATGCTGAAGCTACGGGACTTGTCCGTGGTCACAGGCATGACACTGGACTAGCCAGAAAGAGTCCAGGGAGTGGATTATCCTCTCCCACGTGTGTCAATCAGGAGTAACACCACTAAAAGCAGCGGAATCACCCCAGCATGTACCTGATGTGGAGTGAGAGGACACCCTTAAGCTTGATTGTCATATATCCTAACCTCTACCCATAGTGCATGTATCTGATAAGAGATCAAGAGTTACATTACCCATTTGGGATGAAAGGTCAGTTTTACCTTCACTGAGTTACAGTGACTGCATTGCCCATGACTGGCAGGGCATTGTGGGCCCAGGAGTCAATGACCACGTCATGCTAAACTGGTATTTGATCAAGCTGCTCTTACATTTCAGTCAGTGGCGTAGCCAGGTTTAGAGTACAGGGGGAGCGGCGGCGCTATAAAAAGGCGCCGCTCCCCCTGTACTTACCCGGCGGCACTTTAAAGGACTCATGTCTCCAGCTGCTGCGGAGCCCCCAGGCCTTTTAAATCCCCGCCCAAGCCCAGCTCCGGCAGCGGGGCGTGCTTTAAAGGGCCCGGGGCTCCCCGCAGCAGCAGGAGCCGCCGGCCTTTGAAAGCACACACCCCCCACCCCCGCTGCCGGAGCTGGGCTTGGGGCGGGGGGGGGGCGCTTTGAAAGGCCGGCAGCTCCTGCCGCTGCGGGGAGCCACTGGCCCTTTAAAGCACCCCCCGAGCCCGGCTCCCGCAGCCGGGCTCGGGCGGCACCTTAGCGCCGCTTCTCCTCACAGGGGGAGCGGCCGCTTCCCCTGCTCCTCCCTGGCTACGCTACTGATTTCAGTGCTAGGTGGTGCACTTTAATGATTTCTTGTGTTTTCTCCATTATGTCCTGCCTTTGTTGGGTAGGTTTTTCTGTGGAATAGCGATAGGATACTTGCACTTAAAGTAATATTGCTTTCCACGTTCAGTTTGGAATGGATTCAGGCATATATTGATGAACAGCCTTTATGATGTACCCTACTATTATTCATTATTTCCAGTATCTTGATGTCTCAGCCAAGATACAGCCCCATTGTGCTGAGCACTGTACATAGACATAGTAAGCAAGCCCCCGGCACTGAAGAGTTTACCATCTGAATATACAGCAGCATGATCTCCATTTTACAGATGGGGGAAATGAGGCAGAGAGAGTTTTGAGTATTCAGAAAGATTATCTCCCCAGCTCATCGAGGGAGTGCGTCTCAGATCCAGGCATTAACTCAGATAGATTTAAACTCAGTATAATGTCTAATCCACAAGACCAGTACAGAAGAATCATGTAATTCATAGACTATATATATTCAGTAGAGCTCAGGGAATTTTTCAGCAAAATGTTTTTCATCAGAAAATGCCGATTTGTTGAAACAAAGTTTTCATGGGAAAGGGCCAGTTTTGACAAATGACAAAAAATGTGTCAACTTGGAAACTTTTTTTTTCCTTTGGACATTTTTGAAAGAAAATATTCCAGTTTTCCAGTTCAAAAAATGACTTTTCATTTAGAAATGGAAGCTCATCACCATCTTTTTCCAACACCAAGATTGGGTAGGGCCAAGCTAATTACGGCAAATATTTGCCAGGGGGAAGGGGGTAAACCCCACCTCCAAAGGATCAAAATAAAATATGAAAAAAATTGAAGTTTTCAAAATAAGGTGTTTTGATTTACCCAAACCAATTTAAATAAAAAAATCCACAAAAGTAGTTGAGATTTTGTTTTGTCCTGCTTCTGGATATTTTTTCAATATCTTGAACATTTTCATGGGATGGGAAAACCATTTCCTACCCAGCTCTAATGCTCAGTATTCTAAACCCCTGACTGCATAATCCTTTTGCAACCACTCTGTACGTACATATCCAGAGGATAATAGCACGGACGAGTACCTACGGTCATATTCCACGCACAGCACACTATAGTACAGAGGATGCCTTCCATATATCTCTATCTGATCATATTTCACAAAAGTTATAAGTTAGTGAAATGTCATGCAGTCTCAATCATATTAGTAATGGCTATCAATCGAGACACACACATGCACCCAACAGAATTTAAAACTTGACTTAAATGCTTACATTGTTTGGGCTTTATGGACTCCAATTAGCAACTAATTCTATAAACATGCAGCATACGTTTAAATACACACTAAATGTGTATATGATTTAATGCTAAATAGAGACCCTAGAGTCTGCTTGTGACAAGTTAATAGAGACCCTAGAGTCTGCTTGTGACAAGTTAAGTGAAATTATCACAGGGTCCACTCACCCCTAGGGTGCCTCATCCTGGCCGACTTCTAGTCTACTCAGCAGCCAACGTCTGTACTATGCTACACCTTGCTGCCTTTTCCAGCTCTCCCATCTTCTCTGGGTTTGTCAGCCATACAACTCCCTCCTCCAGGGAGCAACTGTAGGCTACTTGCCTTTATAATCCCAAACAGACCTCCCCTCCCCCCAAGGAGTGACTACACAGACTACTTCCTTGAAATCCCCTAGGTGCTCAAAGCTCCTGGATTTTATGCAGGCCCCTTCTATTCCCATCCAGCTGAGCCTCATCTAATTAATCCCTGCTCCCTAGCTCCTCCTCCAGGTGCAACCTAGGCAGTTAATTGGCCTACCTGGCCACCTTCACCCTTCAAGTCTTGTGTGGGGGTGGATACACCATCGTAGAACTCTTTAAAATAAACAAACCAAAAAATTAGTGGGTGCTCTGCACCCACCGGCAGCCAAGCTCCCCTCACCTCCCTCCCCACCTCATCTCCTCCCCCGTTTCTCCACCTACCTCCCAGCACTTCCCACCGCCAAACAGCTCTTTGGTGGCATTTAGGACTTTCCAGGAGGGAGGGGGAGGAACGGGGACGCGGCACGCTCAGGGGAGGAGGCAGAGAAGAGGCAGGGCAGGGGCGGGGACTTTGGGGAAGGAGTGGGATGGGGGTGGGAAGGGGTGGTACAGGGGTGGGTCAAGCACCCACCGGGAACAGTGGAAGTCAGCGCCTATGACCAGAGTAGTGAATCCTGGTCCAGAGTAATACTTTTACTCTCAGGAAACCACATTCTTCAAGTGAAGTGCATTTGGGGTTTATTCAGGCGAACAAAGAGCAAGTTACAGGAGTTCATTTTCACAGTACTAAAAGCAATGAAGAACTATTTTAAGATTAGGAGTTGTGACAAAGGAACGGAACCTAGCGATGTTTCTCACATGAGAGAAGTGCTGGGCGGTTGAACTATGGAGCATCTGCTTCTTCAAAGAAAGGAGCAGAGTCAAGCCTGACCCCCAGACTCTCTGCCACAGAGGTGGGACTCTTGATTTCATCAAACAGAATCTGATTTCTGTTATCCCACTTCCCTTTCCAATTATGTCTTTTGAGACGAAGCAGAAGGGAAGAGAGGGAGGAACTTCAAAATAAAAAAAAATGTGGTGGCAGAAATTGCTGTAACTCCAAATGGTCCGGATAGCATGCAGGGTAAATTAAGCCTTACCGAGCCCTCTCTTCACTCTCTAATAGCCGTGTTGGCTTTAGGGCAGGTTTGTCTTTGCAGATCAGCAGTTTACCTCGCTCACGCTTGTATTTCCAGTGCTCATCACTAGCGATGATTCCCCTCACAATACAGACTTTACCAGTCACCGGCCCAAATTATTTCACTACCGTTCAGCTGAGTTTTAAATTATTGTAACTTCCCAAGTCACAAGCAGTTGCTTCTACCTTCAGAAGTCAAGGGGTTAATGAATCAAGCAGGAGACTGGAGTCAATGTGCTGGGACATGCCGGAACACAGGTCTCTTCCCACATTAGTGCTCTCTTACCTGAATGCCATATGTACCAGAAGAAAACTAGCACAGGCCACTAAATCTACAGTGTTGTAACTTTCCTGGAAGTCAGAGGATTAAAACCGCTATGAACAGTAGATAAGATTTTACTTACAAAAATGCTTGCAATGGCCTCCTATATAAACATTTTTTCTTGAGGGCAGATTTTCTCCTTTTTATCAGTTAGAACAACAGCTTTACACGTACAAGCATAGCTTTGATCAAAAGTCGAATTGCTTCATTTCAAGGAGACGTCTACTAAATTTGGATAATTTTTCACCCTGCAAATTGACTTTCCTGGCTAAGGTTGGGGTAGAGAATAGTTTGGGTACAATGGCAGTCAGAATACCTTCTTCAATGTGTAATGAATTAAACCATGCGGTTTTACAGTCACATAGTTTTTAAAAGGTTGAAAACAAGCATGAATGCAAAGTCAAACGTCTCACGGAGCCTGATCCAAAGCCCAATGAAGTCAATAAGAGTCCAGTAGACTTAGTATCATGTTTAGAAAGAATTTCACTTAGGGGAACAGAACCAAAAAAAGATCAGCTACTCCTTGGACTTTATTGTTACTGCCAATATTAGTTTGTTAATAAATTACAAATAGCTTGGCATGTGTTGCTAACAATCCACCTTTCTTCTTGTTCTCCTGAACTCTCGAATCCTGGGCACATCCAACTTCCTGTGAAGGAGTCTGGGTGGTGTAGTCCAACAGGCTCTTCCTATTGGAGTAGTACAATAGTTAGCATTACCACTACGGTTTGAAGTACCACTACCACTCCCTGTTTGAAGTAGTACAATAGTTAGCATTACCACTACAGAGTATTCAAAACATCAGTGTGGCTCCAGTTCTTTTATTCCTCAAAAACTAATTCATCTATGGAAAACTTCCTCACCCATCCACTGGTGGTTTGTTCTATCATTAGAGGTCACCACACCAGTAACAAAAAAGTGTGCTCCTCTATCACTATTCTAGTTAACAAGGAGCCAAAAAAGTCCCCCATAGGCAATCCAGCCCCTACCGCCATGCAGACAACTTGACTTTTATGATGTACATTTATTAAAACCAAAAGCACCACTATAAGGTTCCAAAGAACCAGCCATTCCCCCCGGGTCAATATATAGTTCAGATCTTATCCCAAAATCATGCTGGTAGCCAATTCCTTTAGTAAAATAAACTAAAGGTTTATTCATAAAAAAAGGAAAGAAGAGAGTTATTAATTGTTAAAGGGATCATCTACATTACAATTGATTTCAGAATCTGTAGGTCAGGATAATAGTAGTGATGGTAATTCTGCTAGCTTGCAATAAGTCTCTCTGGATCGCACAAAAAAATGGAGGGTCCTTTGTTCAAAGCTTCCCGTTCTTAGACATTAGAGTCCAGAGATGTGGATCAGGAATGAAGACCAAGAATGATATGCCAGTCTGCAATTTATACCTCTTAGTGTAGCTGCATGGAAAGTTACTGGCACAGACATGGAGTCTTGGGTCACATGTCCTTACATGCCATCGCTGAGTCATGGGGCATCCATTGTCTCCGCGTCTTCCAAGATGTCCTCAGGAAGGGCACACTGAAGAGTTGATTCTCCTTAATGGCCCATCAACCATGGCTGGCTGGCCTTAATGTAAATCTGTCTTGTGAGTATAACCCAGGAACACATGTTTGAGATACAAACACATAGCAAAGATTCAGAACTTCATACACAATGATAATACATGCATATAAACAGGATAACCTTGTTCAACAGATTACAACTTTTCCAGTGATACCTTACCAGGCATACTTTGCACAGGATTTATCACAGTTCTGCAACAGTGGTGATACATCAGTGGTGACCCATTAGTGTACACATGGTCATCTTTCTTTCTATATAGCATCACAACAACAAGGAAAAATATTAGGGGGTGGGGTCAGTGGATCTAGTGCTGGGCAAATGCTTCATTCCTTTTACCCCTCCGTTCATCCCAGTAGTGAATGGTGGTAGGGAGGAATATCAGGGCCACAAAACCTACTACAGGCCTTAGACTGAACAAGTGGCTTTTGAGTGGCTCTGCTCGCATGCAGCAGCTCAGAGAGGCAAAGATTCCTCTCTCTAGGGACCCTGCAGACCCAATACCCATCCCAGCTCCCCAGGCTAAGCACTGGAGTGAAGTTCTGCCCATGTCATTGCATCATACTGCTCATAAGCTTAATTTATATAACAATGGTTATAATGAAATGCTACCCGTGCTGTTGCCTAACATTACACCATGGCTCTGCGGAAAAATGGGACTTTAAAAATACACCTCTCTATATATTTATTTTTGATAGGGTGAATTACATTTGAAAACGCTTTGGTGTGCAGCACATGATATAAAGAATCAGTCTGAGATGTGGATTTCATAATTCAGAACTGTTCCACATGGCTGCCCACTCAATACATATAATTCATTACTGGAATCCCATGCCTGCTTGCTCATTGTCATGTACCAGCAATGGACTGGATTTAATTTAAAATGGCATTTAAATGGCCACTGGCAGCATTTAAAATGAATCTTTTTTTAAAAAAACCCAGCAAAGTCCAATTAATAGTGCATATGTCTGCTTAATTTAAAGACCTAATTCCCTTCCAATACCTGCTTTTCATTTAGCACTAGGTTGTACCTTCAAAAGTTGATGGAATATTGGAATGAAACTGAAATAATAAAACTCAGGTGAATATTCTCCCCCCTGTGCACTAATATTAGATGAACTAATAGTTCCCATGACAAAATTAACAGGGCACTTCTACCATTTTAATAAAAAAAATTCATTGCTTTTCATTCATCATTTACTTTATCTTCAACATTTTATTGCTATATAATGTGGCTATTCGGTAGCCAACTTAACTAAACCTGATACATTTTTTTTTCTTTTCCAGCCAGCCATCCCTTTGAAGCTGAGGTCAAATGGCACATGCAGTTATTGTGGCTAAAAAGTGCAATAAAATGTAATTCAATAGAATTTTGACAAATCTCTGATAGGTGGAAACTAATAAAGCTTAAGGGGGATGGGGACAGGGAAAAACATATAGGTTATAATAAGACTTGTGTTTCCTTGCTTGGCTTCTGTATTCAATCCAGTCTTTAGGTCAATACTGACCTCCGAGTAGATCTAGTCAGTACTAATACCTGACTTCTCAAAAGCTTGTGGGCTACATTTCCCTAGACCGGTACTGCTATACAGGAAAGCCAGGGAGTCCAAAGTCCCCCACCTTGCTGCATGCCTGTTTAGGGCCTACATAGTTAAATGGCCTCTGTCACTGTATTCTCTGAGTACCTCACAAACATTGACATATCTATCTTTACAACACCCCTGCGACACAGGGAAGTGCTATTATCCTCATTTTACAGATGAGGAGCAGAGGCAAAGAGACTAATTCTAGTTCCTGCACCAAAGGGCTTACAATCAAAATAAAAGGTGAGACAACAGAGGGACACAGACAGATGAGGGCATACAAGTAAACAATATTGGTCAGCATTATAGTCAGCGGTCTTGACCATGATCTCCCAAGAACCTTCGATTATCAAAGCCAAGGAAAATTAATGGGATTTGGACTGCTCAGGCGTCTTTGAAAATCTCAGTTCCAATATTCTCTTTGATAGGTAGCCTCCCTAAAAAAAAAAAAAAAAAAATGCAATATAATGACTTTTGCCTGGGAATTAAGAGGATGAACTTCACGGTTTAGACAGCTTTACAAGCATGTCTTTTTTCTGACCAGTACTGATTCCCTTCCTACTCCCCAAAGACATTCCAACTTGAAGACTATTTCATTTCTGACCTTTCACTGATGTGTTAATAGACTGGAAAGTGCTGAAACCAAGAAGTTCAGACCAGAGCTGTGCTATATTAGCTCCACTGCTTGAAATATTTCCAAGCTGGTCAGATCACTCAGGTCAATTTATAACTGTTCAGTATTTTGCAAATGTGTTTATTTTAAATCATTAGGCAGATTTTCAACTTATTGCAATGTGTCAGATAAGAATACACCGAGGCTCATAGCTGGGGTATAATCATAGAATCATAGAATCATAGAATCTCAGGGTTGGAAGGGACCTCAGGAGGTCATCTAGTCCAACCCCCTGCTCAAAGCAGGACCAAACCCAATTAGATCATCCCAGCCAGGGCTTTGTCAAGCCTGACCTTAAAAACATCTAAGGAAGGAGATTCCACCACCTCCCTAGATAACCCATTCCAGTGCTTCACCACCCTACTAGTGAAAAAGTTTTTCCTAATATCCAACCTAAACCTCCCCCTCTGCAACTTGAGACCATTACTCCTTGTTCTGTCATCTTCTACCACTGAGAACAGTCTAGATCAATCCTCTTTGGAACCCCCTTTCGGGTAGTTGAAAGCAGCTATCAAATCCCCCCTCACTCTTCTCTTCTGCAGGCTAAACAATCCCAGTTCCCTCAGCCTCTCCTCATAAGTCATGTGCTCGAGCCCCCTAATCATTTTTGTTGCCCTCCGTTGGACTCTTTCCAATTTATCCACATCCTTCTTGTAGCGTGGGGCCCAAAACTGGACACAGTACTCCAAATGAGGCCTCACCAGTGCCGAATAGAGGGGAATAATCACGTCCCTCGATCTGCTGGAAATGCCCCTACTTATACAGCCCAAAATGCCGTTAGCCTTCTTGGCAACAAGGGCACACTGTTGACTCATATTCAGCTTTTTGTCCACCGTAACCCCTAGGTCCTTTTCTGCAGAACTGCTGCCCAGCCATTCGGTCCCTAGTCTGTAGCAGTGCATGGGATTCTTCCGTCCTAAGTGCAGGACTCTGCACTTGTCCTTGTTGAACCTCATCAGATTTCTTTTGGCCCGATCCTCTAATTTGTCTAGGTCCCTCTGTATCCTGTCCCTACCCTCCAGCGTATCAACCACTCCTCCCAGTTTAGTGTCATCTGCAAACTTGCTAAGGGTGCAGTCCACACCATCCTCCAGATCGTTGATGAAGATATTGAACAAAACCGGCCCCAGCACCGACCCTTGGGGCACTCCACTTGATACCGGCTGCCAACTAGACATGGAGCCATTGATCACTACCCGTTGAGCACGACCATCCAGCCAGTTTTCTATCCACCTTACCGTGCATTCATCCAGCCCATACTTCCTTAACTTGCTGGCAAGAACACTGTGGGAGACTGTATCAAAAGCTTTGCTAAAGTCAAGAAATAGCACATCCACTGCTTTCCCCTCATCCACAGAGCCGGTTATCTCATCATAGAAGGCAATTAGGTTAGTCAGGCATGACTTGCCCTTGGTGAATCCATGCTGACTGTTCCTGATCACTTTCCCCTCCTTTAAGTGGTTCAGAATTGATTCCTTGAGGACCTGTTCCATGATTTTTCCAGGGACTGAGGTGAGACTGACTGGCCTGTAGTTCCCCGGATCTTCCTTCTTCCCTTTTTTAAAGATGGGCACTACATTAGCTTTTTTCCAGTCATCCGGGACCTCCCCCGATTGCCATGATTTGTCAAAGATAATGGCCAATGGCTCTGCAATCACATCGGCCAACTCCTTTAGCACCCTCGGATGCAGTGCATCCGGCCCCATGGACTTGTGTTCGTCCAGCTTTTCTAAATAGTCCCGAACTACTTCTTTCTCCACAGAGGGCTGGTCACCTCCTCCCCATACCGTGCTGCGGAGTGCAGCCGCCTGGGAGCTGACCTTGTCTGTGAAGACAGAGGCAAAAAAAGCATTGAGTACACTAGCTTTCTCCACATCCTCTGTCACTAGGTTCCCTCCCTCATTCAGCAAGGGGCCCACACTTTCCTTGACTTTCTTCTTGTTGCTCACATACCTGAAGAAACCCTTCTTGTTACTCCTAACATCTCCGGCTAGCTGCAACTCCAAGTGTGATTTGGCCTTCCTAATTTCACTCCTGCATGCCTGAACAATATTTATATACTCCTCCCTGGTCACTTGTCCAATCTTCCACTTCTTGTAAGCTGCTTTTTTGTGTTTAAGACGAGCAAGGATTTCACTGTTAAGCCAAGCTGGTCGCCTGCCATATTTACTTTTCTTTCTACACCTCGGGATGGTTTGTTCCTGCAACCTCAATAAGGAGTCTTTAAAATACAGCCAGCTTTCCTCGACTCCTTTCCCCCTCATGTTATTCTCCCAGGGGACCTTGCCCATCAGTTCCCTGAGGGAGTCAAAGTCTGCTTTTCTGAAGTCCAGGGTCTCTGTTCTACTGCTCTCCTTTCTTCCTTGTGTCAGGATCCTGAACTCAACCATCTCATGGTCACTGCCTCCCAGGTTCCCATCCACTATTGCTTCCTCTACTATTTCCTCCCTGTTTGTGAGCAGCAGGTCAAGAAGAGCTTTTCCCCTAGTTGGTTCCTCCAGCACTTGCACCAGGAAATTGTCCCCTACACTTTCCAAAAACTTCCTGGATTGTCTGTGCACCGCTGTATTGCTCTCCCAGCAGATATCGGGGTGATTAAAGTCACCCATGAGAACCAGGGCCTGTGATCTAGTAACTTCTGTTAGTTGCTGGAAGAAAGCCTCGTCCACCTCATCCCCCTGGTCTGGTGGTCTGTAGCAGACTCCCACCACGACATTACCCATGTTGCTCCCACTTCTAAATTGAATCCAGAGACTCTCAGGTTTTTCTGCAGTTTCATACTGGAGCTCTGAGCAGTCATACTGCTCTCTTACATACAACGCAACTCCCCCACCTTTTCTGCCCTGCCTATCCTTCCTGAACAGTTTATATCCATCCATGACAGTACTCCAATCATGTGAGTTATCCCACCAAGTCTCTGTTATTCCAATTACATCATAATTCCTTGACTGTGCCAGGACTTCCAGTTCTCCCTGCTTGTTCCCCAGGCTTCTTGCATTTGTGTATAGGCATTTAAGATAACTCACCGATCATCCTGCTGTCCCAGTGTGGGGCAGGAGCCCTCCCCTCTTGCACTCACCTACTTGTGCTTCCTCCCGGTATCCCACTTTCCCACTTACCTCGGGGCTTTGGTCTCCTTCCCCCGGTGAACCTAGTTTAAAGCCCTCCTCACTAGGTTAGCCAGCCTGCTTCCAAAGATGCTCTTCCCTCTCTTCGTCAGGTGGAGCCCATCTCTGCCTAGCACTCCTTCTTGGAACACCATCCCATGGTCAAAGAATCCGAACCCTTCTCTCCGACACCATCTGCGTAGCCATTCGTTGACTTCCACGATTCGACGGTCTCTACCCCGGCCTTTTCCTTCCACAGGGAGAATGGACGAGAACACCACTTGCGCCTCAAACTCCTTTATCCTTCTTCCCAGAGCCAGATGGGATCCTGGTCCCATAATGGTGAAATCCTGATCATCTTACTCATTTCGAGCGTGATACAAAGTATAGTCCATGTGAATCTTCTCCAAGACTACACTGAGCCTTTAGACTCAGCATCATGCCAGCAGAGATACCCTTCTGAAGCACACTTCCTCGGTAGCTAGGAGAAGGGAATACTTTGCATCAGTCCTTTATGAAATGCCCAGACTCCCCACTTTGCATCTAGCTAGCTCCGACCCTCTCCTCTCAGTTGGTTGCAAGAGGAGGTATTGGGAGCACATCCACTGCTTTCCCTGCTATGCTAATTCCAAAGGATGAGGTAGATGGAAAGAGTCGTGATTAAATACTGGAGTTGGATTCAGGACACATGGTTTTTGTTTTTTACGACTTTTTTTTTTTTTTGAAAGCTACATACAATAGAACTATGTCTAGAAGTTCAAAGTTGGACTCACTTAAAAAAAAAAAAAAGTGTCTCCGTCTTCTGCTTCCCCCTGAATGAGCTCCTCCAAAAAAACCCATCTCATGCCTCATATCTGACACTCTCCAAACATTCCCTCCTGGTTCTGCATATTGGAGTCATGCAGAATTTACTAATTCCATAGAGGGAGTTTATAATCTGCATGGATCCCATAACGTATGCAGAAACTGCTCTGAGTAGCATAAAAAATTCAGTCAAAAACCAAACCAAAATGAGGCAAAAGGCACAAATCCTCACCAAGAACAAAGTTTTAAATTAAGTTTGGAATGTCTAGGATATGCTATTTTGGATTATAATGACTCAAGCAACACATACATTATGGAAATATTTAAGCAGTGAGATAACATTTTTTTGACTCTCATAGTTTCCAAATACCTTGTCCAATTTACTTCAAAATGGGAAGAAAAAATTCTCCCCTGACATAAAATCATGACTGAAACAATACTGGTGGAAGAATGTCTCAAAATAAAATCCATTGGTATTCACTCAATTAAAAAATTTACCCATTTTGCCTGAGTTTGTGCCCCTTATTGTTATCTACACAGCACTCTTAAATTCTTTGTAAATAAATATAATGATATATGGTGCATAAGCAGATAGAGCTGAGCCAATATTTTATTCAAATGAATATCTGTGAGCACTAGTGTGAGATTCTTACCCATTTTGTTGAAGGGTTATGCTATTTATCCCTGGAATTCAATCAACTGCAGAATTCCTGAGAATCATTCTCTGTGTGTGAACAGCTGTGCAAATATCTTTACCCAACTCTCTTCTAGGGCCGTGCAGCATGGTGGGCAGTAGGACACTCAGTAGACTTCGGCTTAGAGTACAGATCTCTTCCCTGTACTAGAGATGGTACAAGTGCAGCAGCAATTTGGAGGCCTAGAAAAAGATGGAAAGAGTTCCAACTCTTAGAACAAGACTGACTGACCTGATCTGTTATCAGACCTTTTGGGCTGCAACTGAAGAAGGGAACAGGAAGGAACCAAAGAGCAGGCTAACAGGTAACAGCAACAGACTGGAATGGTTCTAATGTTTGGAAAATATGTTTCTGAGAAAAAGGAGCTTGGAACTCGGAAGCATTTTTTGTTGATTTATTTTCTCTAAGTGAAACACTTCAGCTAAGCAAGAAATATATACGTCGAAGAAACTAAATTCTGTGGAGCCAGATGCAAGACACTCCATTCTGGATTAATATTATCTCATGTTTAAATAAGTTCTGCATTTCTGCAAAATGGTCGCCAGTGAAAGGAATCCTGAAATCCTTACATCTATGCTCACTGTAGGTGGTGCACTCTGTTTCCTTTGGGACATGTGACTACTTTGTTGTGATGGACTAATACTATATTTTCATTTATTTCAAAATAATATTGTGAAAACTGCATCGAAATAATTGTTCAAAGGGGAGGTATCAATTGTTTGCAAGAAGTTATTCTGAAATCAGCCAAGACATTAGAATGCACCTGTGTATTTTGACACAAAGTTAAGCAAGGTAGAATACAGAATAAATTATTCTCTCTACAGCCCAAAATTTTAAGGTAAAAATGAAGGCCTCAGTCCTGCACAGCCACTTATACACAGGAGTAACTACACATCTGAGTAATCCCTTGAAATTCAATGAGACTTGTGTATATCTTGATTGTGATTGAATCAACAATATTTACTTTTGGAGCTGGTCAACAAAAAATATTAGAACGTTTTCATGAAAGTTTTTGCAAAATGTTTGTCTGGTTCTTTTAATATCTATTAATTACCTTAGCTTTTCTTATTTTATATTAAGAAAAAAGAAACATTATCTACTGAACGGCCAAGTGCACATAACTAAAATGGGTATTTGCATGAATACTGTAATCCCCACTCTTCCTCGTTCCGTCCCCTTCCCTACTGTTTGTGATGCTGGATATTTAGTCATCTAAAATTTAGATTGAAAGCTCTTTGAGAAATAGATTGTATCTTTTTATTCTCTATTAATCAATGGCATCGCTGGAAACAGTCAGATTTTAGCCATTGCTTTCCATAGATGAAGGATCAGATGCTTTATATTACAGCAGTGCCTAGAGCAGAGGTACATACAGGTCTTCCAGGTCACCTAGATATTTAACTCGTTTTACAACAAGCTACATAAAAAGCACAAGCGAAGTCAGTATAAACTAAAATTTCCTACAGACAATGACTTGTTTATACTGCTCTATATACGATACACTGAAATGTAAGCACAATATTTATATTCCAATGGATTTGTTTTATAATTCAACGGTAAAAATGAAAAAGTAAGCCATTTTTCAGTAATAGCATGCTGTGACTCTTGTATTTTTATGTCTGATTTTGTAAGCAAGTAGTTTTTAAGTGAGGCGAGACTTGGGTGAACGCAAGACAAATCAGATTCCTGAAAGGGGTACAGTAGTCTGGAAAAGTTGAGAGCCAGTGGTGTAGAGTTCTCAACTGAGATCAGGGCCCATTGTGTTAGATGCCATAAAAAAAAACATATGGCAAGAGAGTCTCTTCACCAAAGAGCTTACATTCGGTGTAGACAAACAGAGAGGAAACAGGGAGGGGAAGTGATTTGCCCAGTGTCTCCCACCAGGTCAGTTCCTGAACTGGGAATTAAACCCAAGTCTCCTAGGTCTAGTGCAGTGAACTACACACTAGACCACACTACCTCGGTCTAAAGTCTTAGCACACTTTAGGGTATTGTAAGGCAATAACTGATTTCTAATTTTTTTTAAGTTTAATTTTTTTTAATGAATTATTAACATGCTTATTTCTAGAGTCTGTAAATTGTGTCCACAACAAATTGGATGGTCCAGTGGCAATTTGTGACTGACTAGAGGTAAGGAGCCACAACTGTAGCACAGAGATGAAAAGGTGTGTTCCAGAGATATAGAAAGTGATCTATTACATAGATTATCAGGGAGATTAACCTTTCATGTCTGGTGAAAGTTTTAGGAGGTGTCAGAAAAAATTTTTAGTCTAAAAATCTGACAGGTGCCTAAAGGGAAAACTGAAAGCAAAATTACATGGGTTAATCTGACAATTTGTAGGGACTGTCACAGCTGCATTGCCTCATTACCAATTTTCTTTCTTGCTAGTGTAGCCTTTTACAGTTCCACATCTGAATTCTTGACACCACACTTTAAGACACCTTCATGTCTGAAGTACATAGCATTTGCTGAACCGTTTTAGGTCAACCTTTGTTCACAAACACAAGTGAGATAGGAATAAATTACTCAATTCGCTCAACTACCTGTAGGTATTTCCAAGAACTAGTACAAGTAGTAGCAAGAAGGTGCCTCCAAGAACACAACAAAATGTTGTATTGTTTTTGGTGGGGGGGGGGGTTGGTTGGGGGAGGGGGGAGGGAATGTCTACAACATTCCTGAGTTACTCCTGGAAGTACTGTCTCTTAGGAAGGTACACAATATGGCTGTATGGCCAGCATTTACACTACAGTATAGTGGGTTTGTCTGAACTTTACCAAACATCAAGATGATAAATTATACTAATACAGGATGATTTCAAGGTGTCTTTTAATTTACAACATGTGCACATTTCTCAAATAAAATCTGATGTTTGCTAATATGCTACGATAAGAGTTAATAAAATCAAATTATGTCTGATCATACTACATTAGTAAATGTCACATCCAATTAGTCCTTTTAGAATCATCATGAAGCACAGAAAGCAACCAAAAATAACTTTTCTAACACAAATAAGCAATGATAAAACTGGAAACTTTGGGCTGCATATCAAGCCACTCCTCAAGTCTCTGAACTCAATGGCTAGACGCACTTTCCCCTAAATCTGTTCATTTCACTGCTACCTCCTACCTGATGCACTTTGCCGATGAATAAAACTGAGGTATAAAGAGACTTGCCAAGGTCACACCATGAGAGGCAGTCACTACTAGGTAAATTTGGTGAGATCGCTTCTGTAAAATTATTTGTGCAAAAGTTCTCATCAGTTTGTTTCACATGGTTTAAGATCCATAGATTCTAAGAGCATAAGAGACCAGTGTGACCCTGGTTATGCGCACAAGAATATATTTACAATGCAGCATGTGAAAATTCACTAAGCTTTGTTTATCAAAAGTTCTGGAAGAGCTGCAGCACAAAGAGGAACACACTAAAACATCTGCGAGTCTATGCAGGGCTTCTCCACCAGTGAGGTTTCTCCTATTTTTCTGTGAGCAATCACTTTAATTTTTAGCATCCTCCCCTTTTGCAGTTAGCCAAAGTTCAGAGCCTTTCAGTCAGTAGTTTCCCCAGGAATTGAAATTAGGGGGGAGGGGTGTTCAAATTTACAGGGGGGGTGTCAGGGCCGATGAGGGGTGAGACTGAGGGTGAAGGTGGGCTGTATGGCACCATAGTAAAAACTATTATTAGATTTAACTCATGTTTTAAAACCATCACAAAAATTAAAGTTGGCTACTCAAGCCTACTATGAAGCAGTACATCTACATCAGTCTTGGTTTCTTGTTGTAATTTTGCACTCTTTGGTGTCTTCTGTGTGTCCATTACTTCCAGTCCTTCATGATATGCCCATGATCAGGCAGAAGGCGACTTCTTTCAGAACACAAAATTCTATTCAATGAGGAAAGAATATGTTCAAATGTAGCTGTTTTGACTGGGATTAGCAAGAGATGAATTCTTACTTTCATCCCAGGAAACATAGAACAAAGATTGGGTCGAACCATTAGTAATGATAAAGAAGTTGAAGTTAAATCTTCATTCGTTCATCGTGTGATATTCCACGCTGTGTTCAAAATTCTCTATTCTGCCGTGAGCACATGGCAGCCCCATTGCTGGTAGTGCCTCACTCCACTCAACTGTAGGTGTTTTATAAGACAGGCATCTGTAAAAGCTATGTGGAGGTTGAATAGAATCCCGAAATCTCTATTGTAGATTTGTAAGAATCAAGTCTTTGTACTTTTTCAGCTGGCTTAACAAACACTTCTTGTCCTCTTCACTTATGGAGTCAATATAAGTACCTTCATTAGTCAGCTTCTGGACTGAAGTCTTTGCTTCTTCCAGTACATTTTCAATGGATATCTCTGATTGATCCAAGGATAGCTTCTATTTCTGAACAAAGATCTACTACTGTTGTAGCAGATGCCTGGATTACATTGTTTAATGACCCAAGTGGTTTCAACAGTAGATTTACAAGAGAGAGAATGGCGATAGTCTTCTCTGAACTTAGTAACAAAAGTAGTCCACCAGCCTCACTACTTAGATCTGTCCTATCTTGGTGGATACTTTCTAAAGCCAGTAATAACGGTTGCAGTAATTTTAAGACAACTGCCAAGAATCACTCATGAGAAAGCCAGCAGGTTTTCCCAGGTTGGACTCATTTTAACTTCAATCCCAGTGTATCTTCTATTTGTTTCCAAAATGTTCAGTCCTTTGGACTCTTGCTGAAAAAAGAGTATAAAAAGCCATTAAATGTATGGCTTTTTAATGTCTTTTGAAGATTCTGCAGCTTGTACTAGTGCTAGCTGGAGTAGATGGCCTCTACAGTGTGTATAGGAAAGATTAGGGTTACACTTTTCTCTGAGCAAAGCTTGTACTCCACTATGTCTTCCAGAGAAGTTTGTACCTCCATCAAATGCACAAGTAGCCATCTGTTTGGTGTTCAATTTACAAGCATTTAACTCTTCTAAGATGTCACAGATGCAGCTGATGTGTCTTCTATAACCTGAACATCTAGAATGCATCTAGTTTGTAGTGTGTGGTATCTCTTGCTTTAATAGAAAGTGTGATGCAATAGTAGTGTTGGTTCACATAAACTGAGTTGCGTCTCCAGCATTCTTAACAGCCTCATTAAGTTCTTCTAAAATTGGCTTTGACAGTGACTGGCTTATAAGACTTTCTGCATATTGATGCAGTCCAGAAGCATGGTGTTTTGCAGCCTTTTCATATAGGTTGTCAGAATTGGCTTAGCTGATCAGTCTGGCAAACCAAGCTCCTCCACTTTTACTATATAAATCCATGACATGCCCACATCTTAAATACTGCATGTCATTCTGGTCACATCATCTCAAAAAAGATATATTGGAATTGAAAAAGGTACAGAGAAGGGCAACAAAAATGATTAGGGGTATGGAGCAGATTCCATATGAGGAGAGAAGACTGGGCCTTTTCAGCTTGGAAAAGAGACGACTAAGAGTGGATATGATAGAGTCTTATAAAATCTTGATTGGTGAGGAGAAAATGAATAAGGAAGTGTTATTTATCCCTTCACTTAACACAAGAACCAGGGATCACCCAATGAAATTAATAGGCAGTAAGTTTAAAACAAAAATTGCTATTGCATCAAGTTTTAAAGGAAGTATTTCTTCACACAACGCACAGTCACCCATGGAACTTTTTGCCAGGGATGTTGTGAAGGCCAAAATTATAACAGGGTTCAAAAAAGAACTAGGTAAGTTCATGGAAGATTAGCCAGGATGGGCAGGGATACAACATCATGATCTGAATGTTCCTAGCCTCTGTTCGCCAGAAACTGGGAGTGGACGACAGGGGATGGATCAATCTATGATTCCCTGTTCTGTTCATTCCCTCTGAAGCACCTGGAACAGTCACTGTCGGAAGACAGGATACTGGGATAGATGGACCATTGATCTGACCCAATATAGCCATTCTTACATAAAAAATAATTATAATAATAAAGAAGTTTAGTATAGAAACTCCCCAAGACAATGAACTCTTGAGACAGC